>CM019702.1:22265288-23529455 GCA_009760885.1 Achatina immaculata | reverse complement strand
AGTCTATCATGAGCCATTTCAATGGCTTTAAAAATATTAAATAAAAAAATAACTGATATCATGCAGGTTTCTTCTATAGCTGGGAATTCAAATTTTATACAGCTGTAAATACTAAAAATAGATACTGCATCATTTCCTGGTAAAACTTCCTGTAATGTACACTAAAAAACTGCTCATGCAGTCTGAAACTTTTAATGCATCTATCAACATACAGGCATCAACAGCAGGCCATCTTGCTCACAACTGAGAGGCCTACAGGAGTGCTGTTGGGGAGGCAAAGTTCCGCAAGGGGCATGCAAATGAATGAATGAATCAATGTACAATGAGTGATGACATTCAGCTCGTTACTATACAGTTTTTCTTGCACTTTAAACTCAATGAATGTATTTGTCATCACCATATGATTTACTAAATATAATTTACTTAAATGAAAGCAACGACAGAGTATGGACAATTTTTTGGGGATATTCTGTTTTCAAATATTTTTGTATGGTGAAATACTGTTTTCTCATATATTTCATACTTGGTGCCATACTATGTTTACATGCATTCACGTGTAATAGGGTTTGTAATAGAGTTACCATTCTGTGAAACCTTAAATAAAGAAATGTCCATTTCCCTCAAAATAAGAACACTCCTATGTAGTTAAACTCCAAAATGAATCATTATCCACCTTATGCCTGAAAAAAATGTTATGAAGCTGTAGGAGAGAGAAAATAGAAGGAAGTTACTCTATAATTTAAAAACATGGGCTGAGTTAGAAATGTGCTATTTTTCATTTTACTTAGATTTTACTTACTTAGATTATGTCTTTTAAGTATTGCACTGAACACTGATTAGCATTAGACATATAGTGTTGCTTTGGAATAAAAGAGTTAAAGCATCAATTCTTGAAAATGTGAAAAATAAACTATAAGATGACACTAAAAAAAAAGGTCACCAAGGATTATGTATGACCAAGCAGTTTGTGTGTTGTCCTTTCATGGCCAGGTGGTTGTTTGTTCTACTAGTGTCTTACATTTATTCATTACATGCCATGCCAGACAGCAGTGGCTATCATGCTTCTCTGTCTTATGTTTCTAACCTTGGTGTTTCTAACCTTGGTGTTTCTAACCTTGATGTTTCTAACCTTGGTGTTTCTAAACTTGGTGTTTCTGATCAGCTTAAATGCTTTTATTTTTCCCCAAGGCATCTGGTCAGACCAGGTTCTCTAACTTCTGTCTTTTCATGAAATGTCCATGATATTTTAAATGCCCTCTCTTCAAATCTGAACTTGTCCTGCTGGTTAATCATGATGATTTTGTGCAGGCACTTGTGACTGTGCCACAAACAGACACTTATGACTGTTCCACAAACAGACACTTGTGATTATGCCACAAACAATCAAGAAAGTTACTCACCTGTGATGTATCATTGACCAGAATTCTGTACGACTTAATTTTTCCATTTTGTGAATCTGCTTCTCTGACAGTGACGGTGATTGTAGTTGATGTACTGGTCTGAAATGACATTTTTTGGTACAGTATTTCATCAGTTCAAAACTACTATAGTTTCCTAACTCAGCTTTTCTTCTTCTTCTTCTTCTTCTTCTTCTTTTTCTTCTTTCTTCTTCTTCTTGAAATTGCAGGCTGGTGTTCTTTGCAGTTGATGTAGTGAAGATGTTTAGGCACAGCATTGTTTCAATTGGAAGTGCTAGACTTTCTTACAAAGAGGAGGCCAAAAGGCTAAGTCAGTATAATCTTCATACATTTTTCATGTTTTTATCTGTTGTGTTGTTTTTGTATATGATCCCTGAAAAAGGCTTTTGCCGAAATATTGGATTGTTATGTCCTTCATTTATATGTACTCTTCTTCTTCTTCGTTCGCTTCTACCACCATGATGGCCCCATAATCCTGCTGAGTTTACTCCCGTGGTCCTCAATAGGTCCTGTGGTCCCTTGAAGGACCACACGAGATCCCCAAGAGGATCACAGGAGGTTCAGAGTATCGCAGGGCTTGAGCTTGTATTCTTGATTGGTCTCTGAAGCAGGATTGCGGGACACCGTTGTTTTCATTGCACCAGTTTAATCTACAGTTGGACTTTCTCACCAGAAAACCTCAGCGTGTTTTGGATATCAGTATATCCCCGCTGGGTGAGAGGTAGTTGCCCATCTAGCCTAGAGCTGGACTTTCTCACCAGAAAACCTCAGCGTGATTTATATGTACTCATCTTGCTTTCAGCCTTTATTGTTTCTGCCCGGTTTCCTCACTCTTTCTACGAGGGTCATACCGAAAGTTGTGAGCCAACATTTTTTTAAAATCAGAATTTATAGATTGAGAAAATATAAATGTATCACCTTAACTGCATTCTTTGCACTTCATGTAGAGGTCACATGATGTCACCATCATATGTCACGTGACCATGCGGAGCAGATACATAATGTTGGGTGCTGAAATTTCATTTCGTCAACGTGCTGTTATTGAGTTCCTTGTTATAGAGGAAATCCCCGCTGCTGAAATCCACCAAAGACTTCAGCTTGCTTATGGAGATGTGTGTATGGGTTCTAAGATAGAAACATGAGCATCCAAGATGTGCCTTGCAGCAGTCTCCCTCAAACTGCCTCCACTGACAACATCATTAAACAAGACAGACGTGTCACAGTATCTGAAATCACTGTAAATCTTGGAATAGAACACAATGCAGTACAGGAAATGATTGAAACCCTTGGCTATAGAAAAGTTTGTGACCGCTGGGTCCAAACGTCCAGAAAGCAGTGTATCCGTGCCATCGGTCAGCTGGAATAGAATTCTACCAGGAGGGTATTTTCAAACTTGCAGAGCGATGAGAAAAATGTGTGCAGAGAAATGGAGATTATGTTGAAAAGTGAAGAAAATGATACAGTTAAGGTGATACATTTATATTTTCTCTATCTATAAATTCTGATTTTTAAAAAATGTTTGCTCACGACTTTTGGTATGACCCTCGTATCTTTTTAACCAGTTTTACCACAGTTGTCATTTCTTTTATATCAATTGGAAGTTGGTTATAGCAGTTATTTTTTCAGTTTTTTATATGGAGCTAACAAAATCAGAGAATATGCAATACTTCTTTAGCAGACTTCACCACCATGGGGACTATGGCAATCCCTGCTACATTAGCCAGGAGGCCTGTCACTGGGGCTGCCAACAAAGAGATGAGACAGGGTCATGGTGGCTATGGTTTGCCAAGCCTGATGCTAGCATGTCAGATATGGGTTGCTGATTGCCAAATTGGACAGTGTCTTCACCCGCCAGGTTTTATTCAATATATTATCATCAAAATTATTACTGTTTCAAATTAGGATTTATTCAGTATATCATTATCAAAATTACTGTGATTTCACATGAAGTGTTCTGTTTTGAAAAAATAACAAAGCTCATGAATGTACACAATCTGGGCTTCCAAAATTATATTTTTAGTATTAACAATCTGAAGGTCTTAAAAATGACCAACAGAAATCATGAAACAGTAAATCCTTATGTTCTTGACAAATAACAGACTAAGGCTAAAAAATATCTTGACAAATAACAGACTAATACTAAGAAGTATCATGACAAATAACAGACTAATACTAAGAAGTATCGAGGATAATCATGATCCAGGCTAAAATATTTTTATGTCACTTTATAAGGAGAGCGCAACTATAAGATAATAATCAACATTAATGTGACTTTAATAACTGTATATTATAATTCATATTATAATTCATATTATCAGAGTATTATCTTCTCAGAAACTGAAGAGTATTATAGATCAGATTATTAGAAAAACTATACTATCACTTCAAATTATTAGTAAAACTATACTATTACTTCATATAAAACTAAAAAATTAAATATTAGGGATTAAATTATTACAGAAACTACGTTATCCTATGGAATAAAGAAAAAACCTATTCTTCAACGACTAAATTATTAGGAAAAACTACAATATCATTTCCTATAAAATTAGAAAATAGCTATACTTTAGAGAAAAAAAAAACCACAGTGTCATCTCCTATAAAGTTAGAAAATAACTAGACTTTAGAGATTGAATTGTTAAAACAAAATCCACTCTCATCTCATATGAAACAAAAACTGACATTCAGAAGAGGAGGCCAGACTTCCCGTGGGGGAGCTTCTCTAGTGGTTATATCAGCCCAGGAACTTCCAACTCTTCCAACACTGTTCACAGCAAAGACCTGGTACTGGTACTGGTGGTTTGGTTGCAGCTGTGAGGAGTTGTCAATATACTCTCGGCCGTTATCGTTATACACAAGGACGGTTTCACCATAATTCGGAACTGGTCCTAATTAAAAAACAGTTATGAAAATAGCTTTCACATATCCAAATAACAGTCACAGCACACTGGCAGTAATAACACGAGTAACTTAAGCAGTTATCTTACCTGAAATATTTCATAAGCATCAACGTACCACTGGTCACCTGCACTATGAAAGCTAACAGACTACGAGGGTTGGGTCATCACGTATAGTGAGGAAAGGTGATGAAGAAAGGTGATGAAGAAAGGTGATGAAGAAAGGTGATGAAGAAAGGAAGACCAAGAGCCTGACTAGGACAAAGAAGACAGTTTTTTAAAAAAAAACAAAGAGAAATTAGAGTAAACAGCTAGAGACAGAAATTAGAGTAAACAGCTAGAGATAGAAAGCCGGGAGTTACATGGAGGAAGATTATGTCTGCAGCAACAGACCCTGAGGGTCATCTCATCCATGTCACAAACAACAAGATTATTATTATTCCATATTGTGTGGTTCACAGTTGAAGTAGTGAGACAAGCTTTATTCAGTTAGATGTATATATAGTTACAAATATAATCTAAATATATATTAACCAAACAAGTGTCCCAAAATATTACCACTGATAACATCCCTTCTGAACAGTTCATAAGATGTGATGTTTCCATTTGGTTTGGCTGGAGGATCCCATGATGTTCCGATTCCAGCATGTGCTCCTTGATCATTGGCCAGAGCACGTAATGATGGAGCTGGTTGTTGCTCCGGGCTGGCAGGCAATGTCCAGGCTTGTGATGGCTGACTAACTGCACAACCTCGCTCCGTGCATGCCCCTACTCTAAATGTGTACTGCGTGTAGTACTGCAGACCAGGTACTGTGTACGACAGTTGTGTGGGGGCCCCGGAGTACACCCTATTGTTGCCTTCGAGATAAAATATACACTTTAAAAAAATTAATTTACAAAAGAGACACAGAACAAATCTAAACTTTATAGCATGAGAAGAGTGATGGTTTTCATACTTCAAAATATGAAGAGATCAGAACATAACTTCAGATGCAGAACATAAGAAAATATTCACTCAGCTAACTGTGAACATAACTGAACACCTTCTTTAATCAGTTTTCACCACTTTTCAACAATCATGTACAAATATTTTTGTTAAATATAAAAAAAAATATTACTATACTGAAAATAAAACCTGACAACAATACAAGTAACAAAATCACTTTTTTATTGGGCGAACATACTCACCCTCATAAATTGAATAATTGGTCAGTACTCCATTTGGAGTGTTTGGAGGGGACCAGTCCACTTTGATTGAAGTGGAGGATACAGGTGTAAGAATGGGAGCAGCTAAACCTTCTGGAGATGTGGAATATGTCATAGCTTTCTGTGCCAGGCTCTCCACACTGCCCTTGCTGTAAAAGATGTGTCATTTTTTAAAGTTCTGATACATAAAATTTTTGTTGTTGTTGTTGTAGAAAGTGCATATTTTATTATGTGTTGACACAAGACATTTTTTTGGTTAAAAAGTATAGCATTGGTTAAAATATCATAGTTTTTTTATAGTATCATTACAGCCACATATTTTCTAGCTATCTTAACCAGAATTTGCCACTCTGTTGCATCTACCACTGTAATGGATCAGTCAATGTAAATTTGTTGCTCAAGTCTGTATCACTTAACAAGTATTTTCATGGAGGAGAACAGAGGTATCACTGGCTCATCTTCAGGGTCTGATGATAGTTCATGCATTTGCATTTTCCTTTGGGATGATTTTCCTGGTTTATGTTGCTCATTATCATGTTGGTCAGAATTTTCCAGAACTTGCAACTCTTGCCAAACTTCTATTCATTTATCCTTTTGCAAGCATTTAAGATTTTTGAAATGAGGGTCCTGTCCAGTCACAATTCTCAATCATGTGTTGTCTGAGATTAATCTTGACCATGTGTTGTCTGAGATTAGTCTTGACCATGTGCTGTCTGAGATTAGTCTTGACCATGTGTTGTCTGAGATCAGTCAAAAATATAGTCTTGACCATGTGTTGTCTGAGATCAATCAAAAATGTAGTCTTGAAATACAAGGTCATCATCAGATGCTGACATTCTAACTTTAAGATGGCAGAGCGTCTGAAGCATCACTTAGCAGAAAATATACTGCTCTTTCTTCAGTAATTCTGTAGCATAGCAACAAAGATTGAGAACTTTTTGTAGCAGATGCAGTTTCTCTCACTATGTCTCTGTTGACAGAGTTTGTGGCCTGGCTGTGCTACAATTTTCAGCATATCTTCTGTATTGGTAAGCGACCATTGGACCATCTGCAGGGATGAATTCTAACATGTTGGAACATCTTGAATTAACATTTCATGTCACTGATAATGGCTGCAACTAATGGCTTTTCTACTCAATGCTGTTTGCAGGAGCTAAAGTGTCCCATAACTTTGTGGCATTCAACAAAGAAGCCTTAAGTTCTAGACTCTGCATCTGCTTTCTTCACATACAGATGAAGGCTGTGAGCTGCATGAAGCAAATTCTGAAATGGAACCATTCCTAAACTGGCTGCCACATTATACACACTCTGCACCAAAACTCATCATTTTCTCATGAATTCTTCATGATCTCACTACTGATGAAAAGTGTTCTGCATAGTTTTTAGAATAGTGTCATTCTTTAAAATTTAACACAGAGCACAACCAGCTAAAATCAAATCTTTGCTAATGAAATGACCTGTAATGCTGAGGTAACAGTCATTGGCCACTGATGACCAACAGGCACTGGTTAAAGCAACAAATTCAGTTCCTCCTCTCTCTTGCTTGTTCTAATAAAAAAATGATTGCTAATTACCAGCCTGGAAGGCAAAGTGTAAGAATAATTTCTACTAGCAACACAACAGGCCTCCACCAGTGGCAATGTTAAATGGTCGACAATTCTCAGCAGCCAGTCTTGTGCTGGTGTTAATGATGTTGTATTTCTCATGATTCATTGATCTTGCCATCTGTTGAAGTTCAGCCAGTGCAGTATGATGATAAATGGATGCTTTGATCACAGGTGATAAGTTATGGATGAATTGCCACGATGATATTTAAACTCTGTTGCAATATCTTCACACTACAGTATCACTAGTTGTAAAGATAAACTTTTCATTCAAAGCAAGTTTTTTTCCATTTGTGATTCCATTTTAATATGTCTAAAACAAGACAGACATCAGAACCTGTTACAACATATCTGATTTTCCTATAACATACATTATCATTTCAGTCATTCATACAATCTTTGCTCACTCCAAAAACAGCACCAGTGTTTTTTAAGTAAAGTAAGAGAGCAAAAGCCTTGTTGTTTTTGTATTTGTCAAAAACTGGTGTTTGTAAACAATGCTTAGGCCTAATGCTTGATCCATTCTTTCTCACATAAACATGAGTTTTTGTAAGCTGCATCTTAGATTAGCCCATACTATGTCATATGTGCAATGAACCTTTAAAAATATTACACAAAGTAGTTATATTAGTCCATATTTATGTCATATATTGTTGATGATCTGCAAATGGATGTATCAGTAGCAGGACATCTTGCTTGCAACCAAGAGGCTTACAGGAGAGTTGCTAGGGAGGCAAGAGAGCTGTTAGGGAGGCAAAGTTCCACAAGGGACATGCAAATTATTGACTATGTCATATATCTGGCTTAAATAACTAATCTGCAAACATTTTGGCCTCATAGAGTATTCCCCCAGAGTCTATCAAGGAGTTGTCCTACACCTGAGTAATGTGAAAGTGTCATATCTCTACCCTTCAGAACCATTCTATCAGTCTTTTGGCCCCTCGTTGTCTCTCAGATTCCAGATCTTCAATAAATTTGATATATATACAGTGATTTTCCACCAAAATCTGGCAAACAGAGGCTAGTGTCCAACTACTTCATGTAATGTTTTTCAAGGTTCATAGCACATGCTTTCTCCGATTAGTGCATTTAGGTCCTGTGTTAAAAACTTAATCATAGAAATTTTGAACATATTAATCTCATGTATTAATGGTAAGTAATTTGCAGCCCTAGTTAAAATTGAATATTTTCACTGCAAACTATTGATAGCTTCAGTTCACATTAGTAAAAGTTCAGTTGTTATATCATCTCAGTTTACATGGAAAAAAATAGATGAGTAAGAATACAAATCGCAAAGCTTAAAAAAATTAGCAAAAAAGGTCTAACACTTCACCTGTTTCTGGCAACAATGGTGTAGGAATATTCTATCCCAGGCATCACGCTATAATCTATATATGATGTTGAGAGTGACCCACTTGTGGTGATACTGCTGGTGTAAATCAGCTTCCCCTCTCTCCTGACATCATAAGAAGAAATCACCCCATTTGGATTGACTGGTGGAGACCATGTGATCTCGATAGATCTAGAGCCCAAAACTCGAAGCAGAGGTGAAGACAATCCTGTTGGAGGTGCTTCATCAGTTCTGCGAGTTACCTCCCCACTTTCTGTACATCCTCCATTTGTACAAGCAGTCAGAGTGAAGACACAGGCCATATAAGGTACAAGGTTTGTAAGCACGTAGGTCTCCTGCAATCCAACAAAGACAATTTCACCATTCATTTTGAGCTTGTACTGGGTTATTACTCCATTACTGGTCTGTGGTTTGCTCCAGCTGGCACTCAAAGCTGTAGAATTCAGTGCCACAACTACAGGTGGAGAGACTGACAGTGGTGCTGCCTCAAGGGTTATGATTGTTGCAGGGTCACTTGTGGTACACCCTCCAGCTGTACAGCCTGTCAGTTTATAAGAGTAAGTTGTGAAAGCAGCCAAACCTGTGTCAACAAAGTTCCTTACATCATCTGGACGAAAAGAGAATGGCACTGTTGAGTTTCGTTGTAACTGAAACCCTTGGAGAACTCCATTCATCTGAGCTGGAAGTGACCATGATATATTAATACTTGTGATGTCATTAACGACGTAAGACAAGACAGGTGGCTGAACTCCTTCAGGAGCTGCCTGCTGTGTGCGGACAGTTTGCCAGGGGCTGTTGGTGAATCCCAAGGAATTGGATGCTCGAATGCTGTACTGATAGTCCATATATGGTCTCAGTCCTGTGTCAGTGTAGTTAAACGAATCATGGGCGGTGTCTGTTGTCCGATACACAACCTGGGGATTTACTGGACTGGTTGTCTGTCTTTTAGATCTTGATGAATGAATTGGTCCTGAAATATTGTTATAAAGAGGTTCAACAAATTGGTCTTTTTTTAGACATTCAGAGTGTTGTATTGTGCACTGCTGACTTGAATTCATTGGTGATACAGAGAATGGAGAGAGCTTGCTGAAAGAAAAATGCCGTACAGTGGAGCTCACATCTCTTTTACGTACTGGTGTGCTACTGGCCCTCAGAACTTCGTATGATATAATGGCTCCATTTGGACTGAGTGGAGGTTGCCAGGAAAGCTGAACTTGTGTAGCATTAACTGTTCCAAATGTGGGACTAGGCTGAGAGGTTGGTGCAATTTCTGCTGTGTAGAAAGACTGCACTCTTCCTAAGGTACAACCTACCCTTGTGCAGGCTTCCTGTTTAACAGAATACTCAGTGTATGGGGATAGTCGACGGAATTCAAAGGTTCTGGCAATGTCACTGTAAATTGCTACCCCATAACTATCTTGATAAATTCTATATGTAGTTATTATTCCATTTGGCTTCTTTGGTACATCCCAGGTCAGGATAACTGATGTTCCTGTGTTGACTTTCTCAACTCTAAAGTCTGACAGACCTGAAGGATAGCCTTCTTTTGTTGTAAATGTTACAGAAGATGATGTTACACTTCCTGCACCATTTGCTGCTTCCAGATACAGAATATATGCGGAATATGCTTGGAGACCACTGAGAGAAGTGTTGACCACATTTCCACCAACGCTTACGAACTCCTGTAATGACTGAGTGGTGGAGGGATCGAGCTGGTAAAGGATCCTGTACTGCTGGATGACTCCATTGAGGCTCGCAGGGGGTGACCAAAATAGGGAAATGCCGTAAGTGCTAATATTGGTGATCACTGGTGCAGACAAGCCAGTTGGAGGGGACTCCAAGGTCCTCACAGATGACCAGTTGCTTGCAATCTCTCCTTTAGAGTTCTCTGCAATGACCTTTTCATGAAAAAAAAATCATAGAAACTTTCATTTTATTATAATTGAAGGAAAAAAGTATAGAAGTAATTTTGTATGATGTCAGTTTTTAGGACTTTGTTACTTCAGTATTTGTCTTTTAATAGTCTTGTCTTACTTCAGTGTTTGTCTTTTAATAGTCTTGTCTTACTTCAGTGTTTGTCTTTTAATAGTCTTGTCTTACTTCAGTGTTTGTCTTTTAATAGTCTTGTCTTACTTCAGTGTTTGTCTTTTAATAGTCTTGTCTTACTTCAGTGTTTGTCTTTTAATAGTCTTGTCTTACTTCAGTGTTTGTCTTTTAATAGTCTTGTCTTACTTCAGTGTTTGTCTTTTAATAGTCTTGTCTTACTTCAATGTTTGTCTTCTATTAGTCTTGTCTTACTTCAATGTTTGTCTTCTATTAGTCTTGTCTTACTTCAGTGTTTGTCTTCTATTAGTCTTGTCTTAGTTCAGTGTGTTAGTCTTCTATTAGTCTTGTCCAACAAACTATCAGATCAATCTGCAAAAGGTCACAAACATGAGTACAAGTTATGGTAATAGCTAAACTATAACAGTTACTCTCATGAACTGATTGTCACATAATCTGCTGATTACTTACACTGTGTAAGAGTATATATGACATTCTGACATGCAATTTTCATGAAATTTTCAGCTCTGTAAAATACACTGCTGCAGTCATGTCTTGTTTTGGTCCAGTACCTAACCAAGGCACTAGTCTTCAGTATTAGCAACTTGAATGTAACAGCAGAAAGTAAAGTTGAATGTATATCTAAAAACAAGGCAGCCAGGAGAGTTGTAAATGTGAAAATTAGAAAATCAGTAAAAAGCATATCTGAAAATATGATGATAATAAAGTACACCAGAAAAACATGATGATAACAAGAAAGTATATTTGAAAAACATGAATGTACCAAGAAAGTATATCTGAAAATAAGAGATAGCAAGAAAATACTCCAGAAAACAAAGGATATAAAAAATAAATCAAATATATATATATATCTTATATCTTATATCCTTCCCGTGCCGTTAAACGTCACATAGGGCTCGCAAAGTAGTTCGCCAATTTTTCCTGTCTTCGGCGAGTCTTTCAACTTCATCAAAGGATTTTATGCCTGTTAACTTGGCCTCTCTTAATAATGTCCTCTTCAGAGTTTCCCGCGGTCTGCCCCTTTTTGTTTGGCCTGTATATATATATATATATATATATATATATATATATATGAAAAAAAGGAGATAATAAGAAAGTATAGATTTTTCTCATTTTTGTTCTTCGTGAAGAATAAATAACAAAACATCTTCCAGTCACAAATTATTCTGAAGTGCCATCTCTGTTCACTCAAGTCTTTCCAGGCATTTACTTCTTTCTTCTCCACATTTCTTGTTAGTTTCTCTGTCTTTCTTTCTTCTCCACATTTCTTGTTAGTTTCTCTGTCTTTCTTTCTTCTCCACAATTCTTGTTAGTTTCTCTGTCTTTCTTTCTTCTCCACATTTCTTGTTAGTTTCTCTATCTTTCTTTCTTCATCTGACATGAATCCAGTGAATGTATTGATTTATTTCTCGCTGGAGAGCTCATAGAGCTAACCTCAGATCCATCACACAAAACATTTGTACCAAAATTACTGGACATATTTTATCTCTGGCTCATGTGATCCAATTTTTTTAGTTTTGCTTGTGCACATTTCTTTGACTTGTTTTATGTGAGTTACTGCCCCACCACAAAAACCTTCCTTTAACTACCTCCAACAACATGAGCAGGAGACAGTAATGGTTCTGTTGTTCCTCCTTTACCAAATCTAAGTTCAAAGCACCAAACAGAGAATAACTTCAGAATTCAAAGGAGCACATTTAGGGCATAGAAAAGTCCAAGCAATATATTCAAAAGTCAGGTTTGGAAATACGTCACTCCACACAATGAATTTAAAAACTAGGCTTAGAGACTTAGAGTCATGTAACTCCAGATAGTTAATTTAAAAAACAGGCTGAAAACACATAATTCCACACACAAAAAAAGACACTGTAAAAGAGTTGAAACTTACTCTGTATTCATAAACAGTAAATGGCTTCAAGTCCTGTCCAGAGTGTAAGAACTCCTGTACTGTTCCTGGTACCTGATTGATGAGAATCTCTGAACTAGTATCAGGTGGCACTCGCTGATAAACTCTGTACCTTGTAATCACACCATTGGGCTTTGACGGGGGCTGCCAGGTGATGTCAACAGCATTAGGGCCCAGGGCAGTTAATCCTGGCTCCATCATTCCTTGTGGCTTGTCCTCCAGCGTTGTCACGAAGGCAGCACCACTTGTTCCACAACCATTCAGGACATTTCGTATGCAAGCCTGAAGTCGAACCTCATACTTTGTGTACGGACGTAAATCTGGTATTGTCACTCTTGTCTGAAGTCCTACTCCTCTCTCCTCCTGACAAGATCATTAGTTTTATTTTTGTAAACTAATGTTAGTATTTCAGCAGAATGAAATTTCAGGGTTTCTTCTTATGGTGAATGAATGCAAGATTTCTTTTTTTTTTTTTGTAAATGAATGCAATATGTCTTTTTTGTGAATGAATGCAAGATTTCTTTTTTTTTGGTGAGTGAATGCAAAATTTCTTTTTTTTTTGGTGAATGAATGCAAGATTTCTCTTTTTTTTTGTATTTTGGTGAATGAAAGCAAGATTTTTTTTTTTTGGTGTGTGAATGAAATGCCAGATTTTCTAGGTAAATGAAATGTCCATGTTTCTTTGCTGGGTGAAATGTCCATGGAGAAAACTAAACATGTGAAACTGAACAAACCTAAACTTTGTTTCACTATACTACACATTTAACTGTGTCAGCTATCTTTCTCATATATTACATTATCACATCTTTCTCTTATACTACATTATCTCATCTTTCTTATATACATTATGTCATCTTTTTTCAGATACATTATCTTTCTCAAATACTACATTATCTCATCTTTCTCTTATACAACATTATCTCATCTTTCTCATATACACTATGTCATCTTTTTCAGATACATTATCTTTCTCAGATACTGCATTATCTCATTTTTCTAAATTACTGCATTATCTCAGCTTTCTCAGATACAAAGAGAACACTTTGCAAATAACTGTGTGCTAGAGGTGGATAGGAGGAGAGGAGGCAGTGTAATGGTTTAGGGAGGAATTTCCTATGCTGGCCGAATAAACTTAGTCCTCTTCAATGGCAACCTTACAAGTTTATGATATAGGGACAAAATCATTACACGCCACGAAATGCCTTTTCTGAATGCTAATGGACAAGGCGTGATACTATATCAGGATAACACTTGTCCACATGTGGTCAGGGACCACTATCAGCAGCATCAGATTACTATCTTGCCATGGCCAGCAGTTTCACCGGACTTGTCACCTATCGAGCACATTTGGGATGAACTGGACCGCAGGTTGCGAAGATTACACAATCGTCCTGGAAACAGCCAAAAATTAGCCCAAGCGTTGCAAGAAGAATGCAATGACAAGCCTCAACAATTGATACAACGTGTCATTGGTTCGATGAGAAGGCGGTGTCAAGCAGTGATAACTGCCCAAGGAGGATAAACACGATATTGAAACCCTGACTTTCTTTTCTTGGGGTGGTGAGCCATATTAGGTGAGTTTTTTTCACTTTTTTTGTGACATGTGACCGTCTGAAAGTTATCATTTTATCTGTTATTGATTAAATCAAGCATAATATGTGCCAAATTTTATTTCAATCATCACCTGAGCACGTTCATGGTGCTTTTTAAAGCATTGCAGACTTACTTTTTTCTATTAGTATATATATATATATATATATATATATATATATATATATATATATATATATATATATATATCAGTTACATATACAGCCTCTTGTCACATAAATAAAAATTAAAAATGTTACTTGTCACACAGTTACACATTTATGTAAAATTAGATACCTCACTATCAAGGCCTGTGTTGAGAAGCACCCTGTACTGATCTATATCCCACTGGCTGCTAGGGATAGGAGTCCACTGGACTAGAATAGAAGTGGAGCTCATGGCTGTACACTGCAAGTTAACATTATGAAGTGACAATTCATTCAGTTACAGTATCAGTGTACCCGAGCTGCAGTAGCAACACACAGGAAATGAAATATGTGAAAGATGTAGTAACAGACACTTCACACACATAAAATGCTTGACATCTCATAAACATAAGATATCTGAGACCAGATAGATATCTCACACAAAATAAGATACCCAATATTTCATGCACAAGGTATCTTAGCCCAGACATCTCACACAAAAGGGAAAGCTGGACATGTTCTGATATGATTCATGTCACACATCCAATAGTGACAGTCAGTCCTGATATGATTCATGTCACATGTCCAAGAGTTACAAGTCAGTCACTGAAGTACAGGCAATACTCATTCATTCATCTGCATGTCCCTTGCAGAACTTTGCTTCCCTAACAGCACTCCTGTAGGTCTCTCGGTTGTAAGCAAGATGGCCTGCTACTAATGCATCCATTTGCAGATCATCAACAATGACTTGCAGCCATCTTTGCCTTGGTCTTCCTCTTCCTCTCTTTTTTTTTCCCATTATGTATCCTTTAAAGACGGTCTTCTCTAGATTATCATGACATTTAACGTTTAAGTCTTCTTTGTTTAATCCTCTTTAGAAGCCAGCCTTCTTCAATATTAAGTTCTTGTAGTATGGATATATTTGTTCTTTTTTGTGTCCATGATATTTGAAGAACTCTTCTGTAGCATTTACATTCAAAGGCATTTATGTGTTTGTCAGTTGTTTTGTTAAGTGTCCAGGTCTCACAGGCATATGTTGCGATGGGAAACATGCATGCCCTTAAAAATCTTATTTTTGTACTTATGTCTGTTCCTCTCCACAACTTCTTTAGTTGTTTTACTTTCTAAAGAGCAATAGATGTCCTCCTCATTGTATCTCCATTATTAGTTAGTAGTGATCCAAGATATTCAAAACTCTCAACTTCTTCCAATTTTTCCTCATTGATACATATTTCAGCTGCCTTATTTGTTTTGTCAGTTGTCATCAATTTAGTTTTCTTCACATTAAGATAGAGGTTTTGCTCTTCACTGTTCTTATGCACTGACATAATTAGTTTTTCCATTCCTTTTTGTGTTGTGGACAGTAATACTGTGTCATCAGCATATCTAATCTCTGGTATTTCATAACCTCCAATTATTATGGCATTGTAATATTCTTCATCTACATCTTCTCTGACATTCCTCATTATATTTTCAGTATACAAGTTAAATAAGCAAGACGACAATATGCACCCCTGATGGACCCCTTGTTTTATGTCAAACCGAGTTGTTGTTTCACCATTTATTCTAACTGCTTCCTGTTGGTCTAGATAGAGCAGTGATGTTAATTGTATCAAATGTGTTGGAAATCCCATTTTTTTCTATTATTTCCCAAAGTTTCTGGTGTTGTACACAATCAAATTCCCTTGAACAGTCTATAAAAGATAAATATAGATTCACATTAAATTCTCTGCATTTCTCTATTATTAATCTTATATTGAATATATGATCTCTTGATCCTCTTCCTTGTCTAAAACCAGCTTGGACCATATTGACTTCTTCTATTTTCTTACGAAGTCTACCCACTGTGATGTTTAACAGAATTTTACTGGCTTGACTAATCAGGGCAACAGTTCTGTAGTTTGTGCATAATTTCAGGTTACCCTTTTTTTTTTTGGTAGTGGTATGAATTATACCACAGGATGCCTGAAATCGAAAGAAGGTAAAATGTTAATGGGAAAAGAAGACATTGTAGACAGGTGGACAGAGTATATCGGTGAGCTATATGGAGGAGAAAGACCAGAATTAACACCAGATACTGAAAACTGTGATGGACCGCCAATACTTGAAGATGAAATCATAGATGCCATCAAACACATGAAGAAGGAAAAGCGACTGGGCCTGATAATATAACAATAGAAGAAATAGAGGCACTAGAGGAGACAGGAATAAAAATAATAACCAAGTTACTGAATGATATTTACAACAGTGGTTATATTCCCAGTAACCTGATTAAATCCACGTTTATAGCACTACCAAAGAAACCAGGTGCAAAGGAATGTGACGACCACCGGACTATCAGCCTCTCATGTCACATAAAAAAGCTACTTCTGAGAATCATTATGAGAAGAACAAGGAAAAAAGATAAAAATGGAAATAGCAGATGAACAGTTTGGATTTGTTGAAGGAAAGGGAACACACAATGCCATTTATGCTTTACGAACACTAACAGAAAGAGCTTTAGAAGTACAGAAAGATCTCTACTTATGCTTCATTGATTACACCAAGGCATTTGACAAGGTGAAACATAGTGAAATTATTAAAATGCTTGAAGACATCAATATAGACGGCAAAGACTTGAGGATTGTAAAACATCTATACTGGCAGCAAGAAGCAGCAGTTCGAGTTGAAAATAGAATTGGAAAATATCAACCTATAAAACAAGGGGTGCGACAAGGATGTGTACTATCTCCAGACCTTTTTTCTCTGTACAGCGAGAATATTCTAAGAACAATCATCACAGAACCAGGCATAAAAATTGGAGGATACAATATTAACAACCTTCGGTATGCTTATGACACAGTACTGATAGCTGAGAACCAACAACACCTGCAAAATCTCTTGGATAAAGTCGCCAAAGAAAGTGAACAGAAAGGCCTTACTCTGAACATCAAAAAGACAGAGACTATGGTTATATCTAAGAAACAGAATCCACAAGCATGCAGTATAAAATTAAACGGAACCATTCTAAAGCAGGTGCAGAAATTCAAATACCTTGGAGCAGTAATAACTTCAGATGGGAAATGCAAAACAGAAATTAGGAACAGAATAGGCCAAGCAAAGACTGCATTTCAGAGAATGAGAAACATATTAGCTAACACATCTTTATCAATGAATGTTAGAAAACGAGTCCTAAAATGCTATATTGAACCTATCTTGTTATATGGAAGTGAATCATGGACAATAGGCAAGTCTGCACAAAAATCATTGGAAGCAGCAGAAATGTGGTTTATTAGAAGAATGTTGAGAATCCCCTGGACAGCAAAAATAACTAATGAAGAATGTATGAGAAGAGGTGGAGAGACAAAAAACCTTATCAGAAAGATAAGAGAGAGACAATGTACTTTCATAGGATATGCAATGAGAAGAGGGGGCATTGAAAATATTATAACAACAGGAAAAATAGAAGGAAGAAGATCAAGAAGAAGACCAAGAGAAATGATACTGGACAGTCTGATGGGATGGTGTGAGAGGAGATCACCAACTGAACTGATGGCCTGCATGAAGGATCGGGTACTCTGGAGAAGCATAATAGCCAACGCCAGTCGGCACAGCACCTGATGATGATGATGATGATGGTATGAATACAGTTCTTTTCCATTCTTTTGACCAAATACGTGAATGCTATATCTTTTTACATAGTGCATTATAGATTGTTGCACATTCCTTTCCTCCTGCTTTAATAAGTTCAGCTGTTATCTCATCACATCCTGGTGATTTACCATTTTTCAGATTTTTTATTGTCCTTAAAACTTCTTCTATTGTTGGTTTGGGTTCTTTCTCCTCCAATAATAATTCACACTGTTGATTTCTGCTTTCACAGTCAGTTGTTTCAAACATTCCTCTGCAATATTCCTTCCATCTTTCTAGAATTTCCTCTGTCTCTGTCAAGGTACTCCCCATCTCGTCACAAATTACATTTAGCTTTGTCATTTCTCATCAATGTCTTCATTTCTTTAAACATTTTACTATCTCTTCCACACTTTTCATGTCCTTCTCTTTCACAACAATCTTGTATGCATTGTTTTTGTCTTTTCTTATGTTTCTCCATACTTCTTTTGTTAAAGATTTATATTTCTCTTTGTTGACGCTGGTGATGGTTGGGACATCTGCTCCGAATGACTGACAACTCACTACCAAAAATAGCACTAAGATGGACACAATAGGGGAACAGAAGTAAGGGTAGACCAAAAGAGACATGGAGAATAACAACAGAAAGGATGTTGAGAAATAGAGGGCTCACCTGGGCAAGAGCAGAAAAAAAGGCACAGGCATTTGTGAAAAACCCTTGCGGAAGCTCCATGTGCCCTGGGCACTTAAGGTTCGGAGAGAGAGAGTGTGCCAGCTGTAATCCATCCATTCTTTTGTGTTTTCTTTACTGGAACCATGTCTTTAGCTGTTGTTATTAAGATATCTCTGGCATGTGTAGCCAGATTATCTGGTGTCATCTCCTCCTGTACATCCACCAAGATTTCAAAACGGTTCTTCACTTCTATACGGTATTGTTCTGGTATTTTTGTAAGATCAAAGCGGAGTGGTCTTGATCCCGTAACTATCTTTTTTTATCTTTATCTTCATGTCTGCTATTAATAGCTCATGGTCCTTGTCACAACCAGCAGGCAATAAACAAATCCCATATTTCTCACATACTAAAAAGAAAATTACTTCGTCCAGTGAAAGCTAATGTTATGGGTAAGTACAAGAACAACAACGGCAAATAAGTGACAAAACAAAATGAATTTATTCTGTCAATCTCATTTTATCAACCACATTTATGTCCATTTTGTTTGGTAGTGCAAAATAGGTCCAAATATCATAAATACAACTGTAGAAGAGATAGATACAGTTTAGAAGAGACAGGTAAAGTTGAGAAAAAAATAGATACAGTTTAGAAGAGACAGGTACAGTTGAGAAAAAAACAGATAAAGTTTAGAAGAGACAGGTACAGTTGAGAAAAAATAGATACAGTTTAGAAGAGACAGGTACAGTTGAGAAAAAAACAGATACAGTTTAGAAGAGACAGGTACAGTTGAGAAAAAATAGATACAGTTTAGAAGAGACAGGTACAGTTGAGAAAAAAACAGATATAAGTTTAGAAGAGAGAGGTACAGTTGAGAAAAAATAGATACAGTTTAGAAGAGACAGGTACAGTTGAGAAAAAATAGATACAGTTTAGAAGAGACAGGTACAGTTGAGAAAAAAACAGATATAAGTTTAGAAGAGAGAGGTACAGTTGAGAAAAAATAGTTACAGTTTAGAAGAGACAGGTACAGTTGTAGAAGAAACATAAGTACAGCTGTAAAAGAGATGCAATTACAAATTTAGAAAAGACATGTACAGTTGTAGAGGAGACATAGGTATAGCTGTATGAGAGACAGGCACAGCTGCTGTGGAGACAAGCACAGCTGGATGAAAGACAAGCACAGCTGAAAGAGAGACAAGCACAGCTGGAAGAGAGACAAGCACAGCTGGAAGAGAGAAGAGCACATTTGTAGGAGAGAGAACCACAGCTATAGGAGAGACAAGCACAGCTGTAAGAAAGACATCTGTAGGAGAGACAAGCACAGCTGGAAGAGAGACAAGCATATCTGTAGGAGAGACAAGCACAGTTATAGGAGAGACAAGCACAGCTGTAGGAGAAACAAGCACAGCTGTACGAGAGACAAGCACAGCTGTAGGAGAGACAAGTACATTTGTAGATAGGCACATATGTGGGACAAACATAGCAGATGAAGAGAGGGTACTGTGAGACAGATTATACTAGAAAGAAGCTACCTTAGAAATGGGTCTACAGAGTGGCAGAAATAAGATATATGTTAAAGTTTGGTCTAGGTTAGAGAATCTAGTATAAAAATTTCTAAATTTGGTCCAGGTTAGAGAATCTAGTATAAAATTGTCAAAATTTGGTCCAGGCTATAGAATCCACCATTAAATTGTCAAAATTTGGTCCAGGCTATAGAATCTACCATTAAATTGTCAAAATTTGGTCCAGGTTAAGGAATCTAGTATAAAACTGTCAGAATTTGGTCCAGGTTAGAGAATCTAGCATAAAGTGAGTCTCATTGAACATAAAATATTTTACACAGAAAATCTGAAACTCTGCTCACTTTTTTTTACCTCATATTTATCATCTTCCCCCCCCCCCCTTTTTTTGCAATCTTCCTATTTTGCCATCAAGGTCATATTTGTCATCTTTTTTTAACCTCTTACAATCTTCCTATTTTCCTGTCAAGGTCATATTCCCACCTTCCCCTGCCCCCCTTAATCTTCCTACTTTCCTGTCAAGGTCATACTCCCCCCCTCCCCCATAATCTTCCTACTTTCCTGTCAAGGTCATACTTATCATTTTTTTTCCCCTTGCAATCTTCCTACTTTCCTGTCAAGGCCATTCTGCCATAACCCCCAATAAGCTTCATACTTTCCTGTCAAGGTCATTCTTATCACATTTTTGTTTCCCTTGCAATCTTCCTACTTTCCTGTCAAGGCCATTCTGCCATAACTCCCAATAAGCTTCATACTTTCCTGTCAAGGTCATTCTTATCACATTTTTTTTCCCTTGTAATTTTCCTCTTCTCCTGTCAAAAGCATTGAACAAGGCTGTCTATATAAGTTTTTAACCTGGAATTTGTTATCATTAACTTTGCTACCTGAAAGATTTTACCATTTACTTCATATCTTGTTACCTATGACATTTTATTATTTTTCTTACAATTTGTTGTTTCTGACACTTATCATTCACCTGATCTCTTTCTACCTGTGACTTTACCTGTGGAATAGGCACATTAAGAGGGGCCTGCACAGGCATGATAATCTCTCTAGGGTCGCTTTGACTTGATCCAGCACCATTAGTGACCTGAAGCTGGTATGTGTATGCTTGGCCTGGGGTCAGGCTGGACAACCTGAGAGTGGTGTCCATACCACTGTAGACCTGTGTGACTGGCACGGGCTGCGTCTTAGTAAAATAAATATAAATCATTTTTATCTTCAGCTGTTTATTATAACTATTAAAATAAATATAAATCATTTTTATCTTCAGCTGTTTATTATAACTATTAAAATAAATATAAATCATTTTTATCTTCAGCTGTTTATTATAACTATTAAAATAAATATAAATCATTTTTATCTTCAGCTGTTTATTATAACTATTAAAATAAATATAAATCATTTTTATCTTCAGCTGTTTATTATAACTATTAAAATAAATATAAATCATTTTTATCTTCAGCTGTTTATTATAACTATTAAAATAAATATAAATCATTTTCATCTTCAACTTTTTTTCAAACTGTCAAAATAAATATAAATCATTTTTATCTTCAGCTGTTTTTTATAATTATCAAAATAAGTATAAATCATTTTTATCTTCAAATTTTTTTTCAAAACTGTCAAAATAAATAAAAATCATTTTTATTTTCAGCTGTTTATTATAACTATTAAAATAAATATAAATCATTTTTTATCTTCAACTTTTTTTCCAAACTGTCAAAATAAATATAAATCATTTTTATCTTGATCTGTTTTTCATAACTATATTTTCCACTAAAATCAGCTGATAACATTAAAAAATGAAATAAAAGTGTCATACATGTTTAGTGACATGTCACTACAGATGTTTCTATTAATATCTTTGTGGAACTGAAAACTTGTAATTCTTTTGTCACTTTTGGGGACAACTCTCATACATTCATTAAATTCTTCATGACATAAAATGCTGCTTTTGTTTTCCTGTCTGTGAATTCAGTGTGCACTTGCCATCCACTGCTATTGCTGTTTTGAGGTAAATATTTACCTGTGTTTCTTTCTTCCTGTTTGAAAGGATGTTACACTTTGGTATATATACTCTCCTGATATTACCACTGTTTCTGTCTTGTTGCTGTGTAGACTCTTTACCTCTTTCATTGTTTCTGTCTCGTTGCTGTGTAGACTTTTACCTCTTTCATTGTTTCTGTCTTGTTGCTGTGTAGACTTTTACCTCTTTCATTGTTTCTGTCTTGTTGCTGTGTAGACTTTTACTTCTTTCATTGTTTCTGTCTTGTTGCTGTGTAGACTCTTTACTTCTTTCATTGTTTCTGTCTTGTTGATGTGTAGACTCTATCTCTTTCATTGCTCTCTCTGATAACACTGTTCACTAGTTTCTGCTATCAGAATGGTATCTTCCGTGTATGTCAGGATACTGATATTATGGTTTCTTTTTTTTTACAAATTCCTTTCAAATTTGTGTATGCCCTTCATGATGTTTTCAGCGTACAGCAAGAGCAGAACAGGTGACAGGACGCACCTCTGTTTTATGTCAAATTTTACATCTTGAGACTCACCCATGTCACTTTTATTGGCTCTCTTTGAGTCTAGTAGATAATCTTTAAATTCTCGTAGCTTCACCATCTACATTTCGTACAAAGTTTTCCAAATGTTTACATCATGACTACATTATCTCACTTTGTCAAAAGCATGTTCCTTTTATCCCTGTCACTGACTTTCTCTCCCACTCTTTATTTGCAATGATAAAAGGATTTTTTTTCAGTTCACACATCTTCCATAAAAACTGGACAGGAAAGAAGACCTGATGTTAGAAATGCTGAGAGAGAAAATCAGTTTCCGAATGAAGTGAAGGAAACAATGACGAACACCCGAGCTGGCTCAATGTATCATATAAATCCTAATGTATACTATTTAAAAAAAATCAAATATCTTCTGTGAAAGTCTTTAAAATAATGAACAACAGTTGTAAGTATAAGACAAGGAAATGAATGCTCGAACAGCAAATAGAAATCATAAACGAATGTTGCATCTGGGACTTAGTCAGTAAATCATTTGCATGTCATCATCATCATCATCATCATGTGCCGTGCCGACTGGCATTGGCTATTATGCTTCTCCAGAGTACATGATCCTTCATGCAGGCCATCAGCTCAGTTGGTGATCTCCTCTCACACCATCCCGTCAGACTGTCCAGTATCATTTCTCTTGGTCTTCCTCTTGATCTTCTTCCTTCTATTTTTCCTGTTGTTATAATATTTTCAATGCCCCCTCTTCTCATTGCATGTCCTATGAAAGTACATTGTCTCTCTCTTATCTTTTTGACAAGGTTTTTTGTCTCTCCAGCTCTTCTCCTACATTCTTCATTAGTTATTTTTGCTGTCCAGGGGATTCGCAACATTCTTCTAATAAACCACATTTCTGCTGCTTCCAATGATTTTTGTGCAGACTTGCCTATTGTCCATGATTCATTTCCATATAACAAGATAGGTTCAATATAGCATTTTAGGACTCGTTTTCTAACATTCATTGATAAGGATGTGTTGGTCAATATGTTTCTCATTCTGTGAAATGCAGTCTTTGCTTGGCCTATTCTGTTCCTAATTTCTGTTTTGCATTTCCCATCTGAAGTTATTACTGCTCCAAGGTATTTGAATTTCTGCACCTGCTTTAGAATGGTTCCGTTTAATTTTATACTGCATGCTGGTGGATTCTGTTTCTTAGATATAACCATAGTCTCTGTCTTTTTGATGTTCAAAGTAAGGCCTTTCTGTTCACTTTCTTTGGCGACTTTATCCAAGAGATTTTGCAGGTGTTGTTGGTTCTCAGCTATCAGTACTGTGTCATAAGCATACCGAAGGTTGTTAATATTGTATCCTCCAATTTTTATGCCTGGTTCTGTGATGATTGTTCTTAGAATATTCTCGCTATACAGAGAAAAAAGGTCTGGAGATAGTACACATCCTTGTCGCACCCCTTGTTTTATAGGTTGATATTTTCCAATTCTATTTTCAACTCGAACTGCTGCTTCTTGCTGCCAGTATAGATGTTTTACAATCCTCAGGTCTTTGCCGTCTATATTGATGTCTTCAAGCATTTTAATAATTTCATTATGTTTCACCTTGTCAAATGCCTTGGTGTAATCAATGAAGCATAAGTAGAGATCTTTCTGTACTTCTAAAGCTCTTTCTGTTAGTGTTCGTAAAGCATAAATGGCATTGTGTGTTCCCTTTCCTTCAACAAATCCAAACTGTTCATCTGCTATTTCCATTTTTATCTTTTTCCTTGTTCTTCTCATAATTATTCTCAGAAGTAGCTTCGTTATGTGACATGAGAGGCTGATAGTCCAGTGGTCGTCACATTCCTTTGCACCTGGTTTCTTTGGTAGTGCTATAAACGTGGATTTAATCAGGTTACTGGGAATATAACCACTGTTGTAAATGTCATTCAGTAACTTGGTTATTATTTTTATTCCTGTCTCCTCTAGTGCCTCTATTTCTTCTATTGTTATATTATCAGGCTCAGTCGCTTTTCCTTTCTTCATGTGTTTGATGGCATCTATGATTTCATCTTCAAGTATTGGTGGTCCCTCACAGTTTTCAGTATCTGGTGTTAATTCTGGTCTTTCTCCTCCATATAGCTCACCGATATACTCTGTCCACCTGTCCACAATGTCTTCTTTTCCCATTAACATTTTACCTTCTTTCGATTTCAGGCATCCTGTGGTATATTTTGTTTTCCTGCCTGTGAGTTCATTAATTCGTTTGTGCATGTTTTTGCTGTCTTTAATATGAGAGTCCTCTATCTGTCTGCACTGCTCATTTAACCACACTTCTTTTGCTTCTCTGCATTTGCGTCTTATTTCTTTATTTATCTTGTTATATTTTTTCTCGATATTTTTACTCTTCCTCCTCTTGTCCATCAGTCCTAAGATGTCATCTGTCATCCATTTATTTTTAGGGGCTTCTTTTTTTGGTGGTATTATCTCCTTAACAGTTTGGTTAAGGAGATAATACCACCAAAAAAAGAAGCCCCTAATTTGCATGTCCCTTGTGGAAATTTGCTCCCAAACAGCACTCCTGTAGGCCTCTTGGTTGTAAGCAAGATGCCCCGCTGCTGATGAATCCATTTACAGATTATCAACGATATCTTGCAGCCATCTTTGCCTTGGTCTTCCTCTCTTTCTTTTTCACATTATGTACCCTTCCAAGACGGTCTTCTCTAGATTATCATGACATTTAATGTATCCAAAATATTTCAGTTTTATCTCTTTAATCTTCTTTACTAGCCAGCCTTCTTCAATATTAAGTTCTTGTAGTATGGATATATTTGTTCTTTTTGTGTCCATGTTGTGTGAAGAACTCTTCTGTAGCATTTAAAGGAATTTATGTGCTTCTTACAATAATTAGTGTATAGGTATACAACCATACACAAAGCACTGCAGTAAAGCTATAATACCAAAATGTATAAACTAGGAAAAAACGTAGAAACAGCTTTATAACTGTTAAATAATAAAGCTGTTCCTACTTTTTTCCTAGTTTATACATTACGTGTTTCTCAGCTGTTTTGTTAAGTGTCCAGGTCTCGCAGGCATATGTGGCTATAGGAAAGATGCAAGCCCTTAAAAATCTTATTTTTGTACTCATGTCTGTTCCTCTCCACAGCTTCTTTAGTTGTTTTACTTTCTGAAGAGCGATAGATGTCCACCTTTTAATTCCCCTCATTGTATCTCCATTATTAGTTAGTAGTGATCCAAGATATTCAAAATCTCCACTTCTTCCAATCATTCCTCATTGATACATATTTCAGCTGTCTTGTTTGTTTTGCCAGTTGTCATCAATTTAGTTTTCTTCGCATTAAGATGGAGGTTTTGCTCTTCACTGTTCTTACAGACTGATATAATTAGTTTTTCCATTCCTTTTTGTGTTGCGGACAGTAATACTGCGTCATCAGCATATCTAATCTCTGGTATTTCATAACCTCCAATTATTATGGCATTGTAATACTCTTTGTTTACATCTTCTCTAACATTCCTCATTATATTTTCAGCATACAGGTTAAATAACTAAGGCGACAATATGCACCCCTGATGGAGCCTTTGTTTTATGTCAAACCAAGTTGTTGTTTCACCATTTATTCTTACTGCTGCTTGTTGGTCTAGTTACAACAGTGATGTTAATTGTATCAAATGTGTTGGAAATCCCATTTTTTTCTATTATTTCCCAAAGTTTCTGGTGATGTACACAATCAAATGCCTTTGAACAGTCTATAAAAGCTAAATATAGATTCACATTAAATTTTCTGCATTTCTCTACTATTAATCTTATACCGCAGATAGGACTACATACCCGAATCACTTGAAAACTTCTAATGATTCCATTGGGATGATCTGGCCCATGCCAGTGTAGCTCAATGTTAGTAGTGTTCACCACTATAACTCTTGGAGGTGCAATACCTGTTGGTGAGAAGCAAAAATCATAAAATTCTTTTCATACGAGCAAGGAACAACAAGAAAAGGTCAGTCATAGATGCAAGAGCAGTACCCAACCTGAGTTCAAGCACAGACCACAAAGCTGTCATCAGAACACATAAGAAAAGCCATAATAGAACTTCCAAGAAGAAAAGTGAAACAATAAAACTAAGCAAGCTCAAGGAAGAAAATGTGAAAGAATAATATGAGAAGAGAATTGTTCATAAACTTACCAACAGAAACAAAATCAGTGGAAGAGGAATGAGTCTTGTTCAAAACCAGCTTTTTGCAAGCAGCAGAGGAAACATGTGGTACTATGAAAAAAGGAGGCAGAGAAATGAAAATAACAACATGGTGGAATGATGAGGTGAAAGAGGCTGTAAAAGAAAAGAAAAAAATATCATCATCATCAGGTGCTGTGCCGACTGGCGTTGGCTATTATGCTTCTCCAGAGTACCCGATCCTTCATGCAGGCCATCAGTTCAGTTGGTGATCTCCTCTCACACCATCCCGTCAGACTGTCCAGTATCATTTCTCTTGGTCTTCCTCTTGATCTTCTTCCTTCTATTTTTCCTGTTGTTATAATATTTTCAATGCCCCCTCTTCTCATTGCATGTCCTATGAAAGTACATTGTCTCTCTCTTATCTTTCTGACAAGGTAAAAAATATAAAGAATGGATAAGGGATGATCTAGACTACATTGAATATCAAATTGCAAGAAGATGCTCTAAGCAGGTAATAAATGAAGCAAAGATAAAATCATGGCAGGAATATAGTGAAGTATTAAACAACAGTCACAAAGAAGCTGTGAAAATATTTTATAAAAAATATCAGTGAACTGAGAAAGCAAGCAGAACATTTTGACCCAACAGAGATTGTGAACGATGTATATGAACCAGAGAGGGTAGTACAGCGATGGAGATGGTGCCTTGACAAGTTACTCAATATACCATCCGAGGCAAGCCAAACCCATGATAACAACACAGCTGGCTCCATAGAACTGGAATCAGACATACTACAAGCTGAAATCAGAGAAGCCATCAGAAAGGGCCCAATGAACAAAGCCGCAGGATGTGATAAAATACCCAGTGAGTTAATCAAATGTGAGAAAGAAGTTGGAATAGCTTAGCATCACAGACTCTATAACTTGGTACGGGAAAAACAAGAAACACCACAGGACTGGAAAAAAACTGTAATTATTCCAATATGGATGAAAAAAAGGCACTAAAGGTGACTGCAATCAATATTGAGGCATTTCACTGCTAAACAATACTGGGAAAATGTTCTGCAAGATCCTAGAGAACAGACTGTTACCAGTGATTGAACCACAGTTATATGAAACTCAGATGGGATTTAGAAAAAATGCAAGGTGTAAAGAAGTCATCTTTTCTCTAAGATAACTAACAGAAAAATCAATTGAACACAATCAGATACTGCACATAGCTTAGTAGATCAAGAAAAAGCATTTGATAGATATAAATTGTGGAAAATTTTACAGCATTATGGAGTTGGTACACATCTGATCAACCTATGCAAAAACCTATACAAAAACAGTCAGTGTACAGTTAGAACAAACGTAAGACATTCTGAACCATTCATCATAAAATCTGGAGTGAGGCAAGGCTGTGTACTATCTCTCTTACTATTTATAACATACATTGACAACATCTGCAAAGAAAAAAGTTCAAAGTTCAAAAGTTCAAAATTCAGACTCTGGCTTCACTGCATTCGGGACAACCCCATATATGCTCAGCTGCATGCCATAACATCTATTGAAAAGTATGTTTGCTAATAGTTCCTGTCAAATGTTGGTTGTTTACGATGCGTTTTCTGCCACACAGTTCGGATTTCCTGCCAGCACCTTTCATTTGTCCTAGCTCCAGCAGCCTCCTCGCAGCTACATTGTTCGTCCATTCCCTTCTTCATTCAGCCTTAGCAATGTCCCCCCATCAGTAGACAACAAAATCCCAACCACTTCTTGTGTTCCAAGTCAACGAGCCAGCTGTATATATTACCATGATGAAAGACCCACAGTGATGCTGGATGAGATCTTGAACCCAAAGTTCAACTGCTCCATGTGCCCAGTCTCAACATTCATGGCCTTTCTATATAATAACCTTTGATAGTTTAGGTCGGTCCTGTACCTGCAACTAGTCATCACCTTTGTCTAGATTGCAACGGACTTTATTGTATCCTCCGCAGCAGCCATCTAGGATCTGCCTCATTTGATGCATCTACCTTTTATCAACCCCAGCCCCTTATGAAGAGGATGGTCCTCCATACCAGTAACCCTGATGTATGCCTTTACCTGACCACATTTATGTTTAGACCTCACACTCAGCATATCAAGCAGAAAGCTCATACCAGTAACCCTGATGTACGCCTTTACATGAGGACACTTGTGTTTAGACCTCACAGTCAGCGTATCAAGCAGAAAGCTCATGCCTGCCACCAGAGTATCCCTGGTACAACCCAAGACCACCCTCACTGCCTCGTTCTGTACATGCTCTAGTTTATTCAGCTGTGCTTTGAACGGGGTGAGTAGGCCAAGACCGTACTCCAATGATGACAGTACCGGCACATGTATCAGCAAGAAGAGAGTGCACTGTGGAAAGCCTGCTGTGGCTATTAACCTAACCACTCCCAACACTTTCCTGGCTTTTTGTACTGCATTGTCCACATGGTGTGGACATCACTGCCATATTATCCTCACATCTGCTTGTTAACTTCACACCAGCTTGTTAACCTCATACCAGCTTGTTATCCTCACACCAGCTTGTTATCCTCACACCAGCTTTTTATCCTCATGCCAGCTTGTTATCCTCACACCAGCTTGTTATCCTCAAACAAGTTTGTTATCCTCACACCAGCTTGTTATCCTCACACCAGCTTGTTATCCTCACACAAGTTTGTTATCCTCACACCAGCTTGTTATCCTCACACCAGCATGTTATCCTCACACCAGCTTGTTATCCTCACACTAGCTTGTTATCTGATCCACCCTGTACTGCATTCTTGCAGTTAATTCCTCTCTACACCTCCCATGCTCATATGTTAATATACCATCAGCATATGTCAGTGTTCTCCCCACCCTATTTTCAAATAACAGGGCAATGCCAGTAGAATAATACATTGAGTAGCACAGGAGAGAAGGGAGACCCCTGAGGCAGCCCCATAGCAGTGGTTCTGGGCTCTGAGATCCATGATCTATATCTTAAGGAAACCAATCACCTCAACAGCATTGAAGCTATCCGTCAAATCAATATTGTATCTGCCCTAAACTCCATCAGAAGTGTCAACAGCATTGTGTAATCCACTTTATTGTATGCATCCTCAAGATCAAGTGCCACAATTACAGCTTCATCTTTTCTCTAAAATCCCTCGTATACATCATAAGCCAGGATTGCAGCGTTGTTGGTTGTATCTCTTCCTGTGAAAAACCTAACATACATAGCAAAAACTCCACCACAAAGCTACCCAATAGTCCAACCCCAGAAATAATGCTGATAAACCCACAAAACCTTCCAGAAGACATACCCAGAAGGAGGACCATAAACAAACTCCTTTTTGCTGATGATCAAGCACTTATAGCCACATCAGAAAAAAACCAACATCAGAACATGGATAATTTAGAAAGGGCATGTCAAAGCCAAAACATGAAGATCAGTGCTGAAAAAAAGGAAGTCATGACCATGGCGAGAGAAGAAATACAAACAAAGAACTTTCTAGACAACCAGCCCTTGAAACAAGTTAAACATTTCAAATACCCAGGTAGCATAATAACATCCTCAGGGACTGTTGACACTGAGATTGAGAACAGATGCAATAAAGCAAATCAGATCATTGGACAAATGACTCCTTTACTGAAAAAACAATACTTTACAACTGAAACAAAAAGGGCACTGTACAACACAGTTTTCCTCCCAGCTCTATGCTATCAATATCAAACATGGACACTAACAGTCAAGAACAAAAGAAAAATCATCACAACAAAAATGATGTTTAAGGAGAATACTAAATGTGACAATAAGAGACCAAATAAGAAATGACACCATCAGGGCAAAGGTTGGAGTAACACCAGTATTAAACTATATCCAGAATCCTCACTGGGAAAGCGTCCCTGAACTGGGCTGTCCGGGCCAGCAACCCTGTCAGCCGACATACTATTGCTACAAAGTCCAAAAAGAAGAAATGCCCCCAGGATCCACTGAAAGGGGGGGAGAATGATGGATCCACAGGTGACTTTACGGAAACGACCATGCCCGCCCCAATTAATTCGAGTTCAGAACAGCGGATGGAGTATCCATGCATCTGTGGCAGGAAATTTAACACTCAACGTGGCATGAAGATACACAGAATAAAGAAGGGATGTGGTGGTTCCTTGCTGACCAATACTCAACAGTGCACTGTGACGCCAGTCTCAGATAAGACATTAGAAGACCTCTGTCAGGATATAATCCACAGTACAGAGAATATTCAGGTTGAGTCAGGCAGCGGGGAGGCAATGCAGCTCTCTGACGAGACCAGAGACAAGGTTAACTTTCCACCAGCAAGTGCAAAAAGCATATGGGAAAACCTGGACACAGGATTATGCAAAGAACTGGACAAACAGCTAAGAGGGAAAAACCTGGAGCAAAAGCTGGAAGCATTTGGTAACATCATATATCTTCACTGCTACAAAGAGTTTGGAACCAAACAGGCAAAAAGAGAAAAAGTGACACCAAGAAAGTCCAGAAGACAGAGGAAAATAGAAGCAATAAGACAGCAGAAGAACCATGCCCGGAAAATGTTCAAGAAAGCACATGAATCAGAAAAAGAAGGACTAAGACAGGTTTGGCAGCATCTAAAATCCCAGCACAATGCCCTTTGCAGAGCTGAAAGACTATGTAAAAGGAAGAGGGAAACCAGATACGCAAGAGAGAAGTTCTACAGAGATCCCTTCGGATTTGCCAAGCAGTTATTTGAACAGCCAAAATCAGGTACGCTGAAAGCAAGTAGGGAGGTGCTCGAGGAACATCTGAGCAAGACATACTCTGATAAAAATCAGCATACACCTCTCAAGCAGATGAAAGGTCTAGTGTGGCCCTGTGCACCAGGCAGCAAATTCAAATGCAGCCCACCAACCTTACAAGAAGTAGAGAGCATTGTAAGGAAAGCTAAAGGCAAGTCAGCACCAGGCCCAAATGGCGTTCCTTACATACTAAACAAAAGATGCCCTGAAGTACTAAAGAAGCTTCATAAACTCCTACGAACAGCATGGACCAAAGGAGTCATATGTAAGGAATGGAAAAAGGCTAACGGAGTATACATCCCCAAGGAGCAGAATTCCACTGAAATCAACCAGTCCAGGCCGATCTCACTTCTGAATGTGGAAGGAAAGATATTCTTCTCTGTGATGGCAAAAAGACTAACAACATACCTCCTAGACAATGGTTACATTGATACATCCATGCAGAAGGGAGGAATTCCAGGTTTCCCAGGATGTCTCGAGCATGCGTCAATGATTTGGGAAGCCATTCAGCAGGCAAAATCTGGAAAGCAAGATCTACAGGTAATATGGCTTGACCTAGCCAATGTGTATGGCTCAGTACCGCACCAGATGATATGGCTAGCACTAGACATGTATCATGTGCCAAAAGAAATCACAAATATGCTGAAAAGGTACTTCACAGGGTTCCTCATGAGGTTTGGAACATCAGGATATACTACAAGATGGATCGAGCTCCAGGTAGGAATTGCAATGGGCTGTACAATATCTCCCATACTGTTCGTACTAGCCATGCAAGTAATCCTAAGAGCAGCAGAAGGAGCAGCAGAAGGCCCAAGATTCAGAAATGGATGTCAAATGCCACCACTAAAAGCATTCATGGATGACACTACAGTAATAACAACCAGTGAAGCACAGGCACGAAAGATGTTAGAGCATTTGGACAACCTTATCGTATGGTGCCGCATGAGCTTCAAGCCAAAGAAGTCAAGAAGTCTGTCACTCATGAAAGGGAAAGTGATAGAAAGATCGTACACAGTGGCAAATCAAATAATCCCAACTGTAGGGGAAGAGCCAGTGAAGAGCCTTGGCAGAGTATATGATGCATCCATGAAGGACTCAAGCGCTGTGAAGCAGGTTATAGAAATGGCGCAGAATGGACTGAGCATCATAGACAAAAGCAGGCTACTGGATAAGTTCAAAATATGGTGCCTCCAGTTCATGCTGATTCCAAAACTGATGTGGCCACTACTCATTTACGAAGTAAGTACCAGCACAGTAGAGGCAGTCGAAAGAAAGATAAATAAAGCCATAAGAAAGTGGCTGGGCGTACCACCAGGATTAACTGATGTAGCGCTGTACAGCAAGAAGAGCAAACTGCAGCTGCCTTTCAAATCTGTGGTTGAAGAATACAAGGTAGGAAAAACAAGACTTGCAATGATGCTACAAGAATCTACAGATCCGGTGGTACGAGAAGTGCAGCCAACACTTAGAACTGGACGAAAATGGAAAGTAGGTGAGGAAGTGACCACAGCCAGGGAAACGCAGGAGCTGAAAGAAGTAATAGGGTACACCCAGACCAACAGAAGGGGATTGGTCATGGTGAAATCAAATGGTGGTCAAAGGCCTCCTGCAAGGAAAGAAGGGATATGATCATCAGCGAGGCAAGGAATTCAGAGGATGACAAGCGGGTCCAGAAGGCAGTCCAACAATCACAACAAGGGCAATGGACAACATGGGAGGAAGTCCTGCAGAGATCACTAACATGGAATGACATCTGGAAAATGGCACCCTTGAGGCTCAGCTTCATCATCAGAGCTACTTATGACCTTCTGCCTACAGGCTCCAACCTATACAAATGGGGTGTATCAGAAGATACAAAGTGCCCTCTCTGCAATGAAAGGCAAACATTGGAACATGTGCTGTCAGCATGTAGAGTGTCTTTAGGGCAAGGACGGTACACCTGGCGGCACAACAGAGTGTTGCAGGAACTAGTAGCCATTGTAGACAGGGCAAACGATAAAGCAAATAACAGCAAAAGAGTTGAGGTCCCACCTAAATACTTCATAGGTGCTGGTACAACATCAAATATTGAAATCAGGGACATTCCCTTACCATCACTGCTAGATGGTACAAATGATTGGGAAGTGACAGCGGACCTTCCAGAAAGAAGAGAATACCGACTGCCATTAAGAACACAGGAATGCGACCGGACATTGTAGTGTACTCCACAGAAAAACAGGAATTAATAATGATCGAGCTTACGGTCCCATACGAAACTAGAATAGAGGAACAGCATTTATTCAAATTGGAGAAGTACAATGATCTGGTCAAGCAACTGAGGCAGGGGGCAGGCATCAGGGCAAAAGTGATAGCTGTAGAAGTGGGAGCAAGAGGATTCGTAGGAACATCAGCATATGACCTATGTAAGCAACTGGGCATAAAGGGACAAGCAAGAGCAAGGGCATTGAGAAGCCTTTCAGAAACAGCAGAAAAGGCCTCATGCTGGCTGTGGAGTATGCGAAACAAGCATTGGGAGCATAAGTAATTTCATTTGCCACAACCAATACCAGTCCTCCATAGCTAAATCGCTAAAGATGCGTGGCAACTGGAAGATCATGGGTTCGATCCTGGGACCGAAAAAAAGCAACAACTCACAAGACCTCTGGGAGTCATGACCCAGAGGGGCCCACCCCCCTTAGAGTGTCAGGGGTTTAAAGGGCCGAAACACTTGTCTGAGGGGGGTACTTCCTCTGATGATCTGAAGGAGTTGTGTTGTTGTTCCGCTCTCTACGGTAGAGAGTTTCCTGCATATGCATATCTAGAAATAGCAAGTCAAATGGTTTGGCCATGTTACACAGTTACCACCAGACAGTATATCACAGACAACATTCACACTAAGATTTGTAGGTAACAGATGAAGAGGCCGACCACGCAGGAGATGGAGAGAGGAAATTACAGCAGCATTAAATATCCCATTATATGAAGCAAATCGTCGAGCCCTATCAAGATGCCTGTTTGTCCCCTCAACAATGAAAGGTATATGAGGAAGAAGACAAGACAAGACAAAACAAGACAGGTTAATAGTTACATTATTTTAAAAGAACATGTAAAAAGTGAAGCCATAAAATTGTTTCACATTTTCACAAATCATTTAGCAGTATTATTATAGTTATTATTAACTGAGCACTGAAACAGTCTTTATCAGGTCTCAAAGTTTTAGGACATGATGTCCGCAGTTAGATTTAGGTTCTCCTTGGAAGAACAGTTAACTTGCATTCAAATTCTTTTGCTCATACCTTGTGGTAAAGCCTCCAATGTGGTAATGGTCACATTCGGACTTGTGGTGCAGCCTACGACAGTGCATGCAGTTGTTTCTAGTGTATATGATGTGAATGGTATCAGATCTGAAAGAAGATAACACAAACTTTGATTTACGATGTTTCAAAACTAGCCTCAACACAAAAGAATGTTTTTTTCATAAGTGCAACATAGTATGATCAGAAATGACTGTAAGAAAGTGTTATACTTGTTATTAAAGTCTAGATTAATAAAACATTTCTCATGATGCAAACAAATGCATCCATTAGAAAATTGTTCTAATACTCTAAATCAAAAAGAACTGTTCTTTATTTTTAAAAAGTTACAAATATTTTTGAAAATGCTTTCCTTAACTCTTTACCTGCGAAACAAGGTCCTAACACATGAGCATTTTATAATAAAAATCACCGCCACAAAGTTTTACAGGGAAACAATAATGAGTGTATAAGTATACAACTATGCACGAGCACTGCAGTAGAGCTGTGATACCAAAATGTATAAACTAGGAAAAAAGTAGGAACAGCTTTATTACTTAATGACTACAATTGCAGAACTAAACAACATGACTGCAATTTTATTTTATTTTATTTTTTTTTTAAAAGCCATTTCAAATACTAATGGTAAGTTAAGAGTTAAAGAAAAAAAATCACACATTAAAGAAATTATTCACGCATACATTCTTCATATTTATGAAATGTCATGCGTTAGAAATCTCACTGTTTTTGTTCAGTAAAGTTCTGCACTTAAATTTTTTTTACCAATTATAATGAATTCCTGTGGTACTGTGGAGTTGTAATTTTTTCCAAGGTCCAAAATAACAATGACATATGACAGGATTACACCATTTGGCTTCCCTGGAGGCTGTGCAGTAACTGTGATTGTGGTTGAGTTCACTACCTGAACAAGTGGGGGTGGCAGATCTTCTGGTACAGACTGAGCAGTAGCTACAGTGACCTTGAACAAAAATGTTGAAATTTCATTAGTGGATAAAGAATCATCATCTTAGGAAAAAAAAGCAAAGTTGATAAATGTTAGGTAACAAAAACCTCAACTCATTTCCTGATAGTAAATCTTTGGAAGCACCTTGTCACAACAGTTTGATGCTAGAAGGTGAGGTCAATGTAGTCCTCATTATCTGAGACTTAATGAGAATCTTGGCACTGGAGCATATTGAGAAGAACATGTCATCTTCTTGAGAATTCTCCATGGTATTAAGAAAATCTCTCCTCCGCAACAATCACTGTCACTTACATCACTACCATAACTGCAGCCTAGAACATCATCATCATCATCATCACTGGACAGAAGATCAAAGTGACTGATCCCTTAAAATTAGGAACAAGAACATAAAGTGCCATCATTTTATGTGATGACAATCTACATATGAAATCTGTTCTCTTCTTTAATGACATCTATCATGGGATCTATCATAATATCTATAACAGCAACAATACTTTATACTGCAAATCTGATCTTCTAAATGTGTATAAAGAAATATGTTATTGTTTAATGAAAATATTCATCTGTATTTACCTCTAATTAATAAAGAATAAAATAAAAATGAAACTTTCATCTTTGACTGCAGACTGACCAAGAAAAAAATGTCATCTTGAACAAATATAATTGGTTCATTTGCATTTGATTATTAGGTATGACACTGATTGACAAGACATGTCTTCATCAGTTATCAGATACACAATAAAATAAAAGGAAACATGACCATGTAAGAAAGATGAAACTGCCATACCAGCAGATGTAACTCTTCAGCTTCCTTGTTGTTCTCCCATAAACATGTTGCTGTGTTACTCTGACCTGGCTACTGGGATGGGGGACTCTGGCCTGGCTATTATGATGACAGACTCTGCCCTGTCTATTATGATGACAGACTCTGCCCTGTCTATTATGATGACAGACTCTGGCCTGTCTATTAGGATGACAGACTCTGGCCTGTCTATTAGGATGACAGACTCTGGCCTGTCTATTAGGATGACAGACTCTGCCCTGTCTATTATGATGACAGACTCTGGCCTGTCTATTATGATGACAGACTCTGGCCTGTCTATTAGGATGACAGACTCTGCCCTGTCTATTATGATGACAGACTCTGCCCTGTCTATTATGATGACAGACTCTGCCCTGTCTATTATGATGACAGACTCTGGCCTGTCTATTAGGATGACAGACTCTGGCCTGTCTATTATGATGACAGACTCTGCCCTGTCTATTATGATGACAGACTCTGGCCTGTCTATTAGGATGACAGACTCTGCCCTGTCTATTGGGATGACAGACTCTGGCCTGTCTATTATGATGACAGACTCTGGCCTGTCTATTAAGATGAAAGACTCTGGCCTGGCTATTATGATAACAGACTCTGACCTGTCTATTGGGATGACAGACTCTGGTCTGTCTATTATGATGACAGACTCTGGCCTGTCTATTGGGATGACAGACTCTGGTCTGTCTATTATGATGACAGACTCTGGCCTGTCTATTAAGATGAAAGACTCTGGCCTGGCTATTATGATAACAGACTCTGACCTGTCTATTGGGATGACAGACTCTGGTCTGGCTAGTGGGATGACAGACTCTGGCCTGTCTATTGGGATGACAGACTCTGACCTGTCTATTGGGATGACAGACTCTGGTCTGGCTAGTGGGATGACAGACTCTGGTCTGGCTAGTGGAATGGGGGACTCTGGTCTGGCTAGTGGGATGACAGACTCTGACCTGTCTATTGGGATGACAGACTCTGGTCTGGCTAGTGGGATGACAGACTCTGACCTGTCTATTGGGATGACAGACTCTGGTCTGGCTAGTGGGATGACAGACTCTGACCTGTCTATTGGGATGACAGACTCTGGTCTGGCTAGTGGGATGACAGACTCTGGTCTGGCTAGTGGAATGGGGGACTCTGGTCTAGCTGCTGGGATGGGGGACTCTGGTCTAGCTAGAGGGATGGGGGACTCTGGTCTAGCTAGAGGGATGGGGGACTCTGGTCTAGCTGCTGGGATGGGGGACTCTGGTCTAGCTGCTGGGATGGGGGACTGGTCTAGCTGCTGGGATGGGGGACTCTGGTCTAGCTAGAGGGATGGGGGACTCTGGTCTAGCTGCTGGGATGGGGGACTCTGGTCTAGCTGCTGGGATGGGGGACTCTGGTCTAGCTAGAGGGATGGGGGACTCTGGTCTAGCTGCTGGGATGGGGGACTCTGGTCTAGCTAGAGGGATGGGGGACTCTGGTCTAGCTGCTGGGATGGGGGACTCTGGTCTAGCTGCTGGGATGGGGGACTCTGGTCTAGCTGCTGGGATGGGGGACTCTGGTCTAGCTAGAGGGATGGGGGACTCTGGTCTAGCTGCTGGGATGGGGGACTCTGGTCTAGCTGCTGGGATGGGGGACTCTGGTCTAGCTGCTGGGATGGGGGACTCTGGTCTAGCTGCTGGGATGGGGGACTCTGGTCTAGCTGCTGGGATGGGGGACTCTGGTCTAGCTGCTGGGATGGGGGACTCTGGTCTGGCTACTGGGATGAGGGAATTGGCATGTATGTTGTGCTGGTGAAGATGTTTAAAAAATCTGCCCTTTATGTTTGTTTCAGAAATTAAAAAACGTCACTTTAACCCACTTCTAATACACTTATAACCCACTTCGGTGCCTGTCCTTCAGACACAACATCAGCTGCTGAAAACTCACATTCCTAGTCAAATGAATATAATGACCAAAACTGATGAAAAGCAAGAAACTCTCTCAGACAGCGAAATAACAAAATGCCTACCCTGAACTCGGAGAAGTAACTCCCTCTGAGACTAGCATTTCAGTCCTCTCTGTAAGTCTGCAGTAAAAATCTTAGTAAAGATTTCTCTAAATAATGGTTTTTTTTTCTTCATTTAAGAGTTTCCTAACCATGGGCAGATAAATAGGAACATCTTTTGCTACTAAGAGAGAAACAACATATAAATTCCCAGCTAATTAAATCTGAAGGAATAGTTTCAGGAAAACAAACATGAAGAAGACAGCTACTACAATACCATGGTACTATTTCCACATCCCACAGAGTTGCATGCTGACAGTATATAAGAGTAGCTTTGATATGGCAAAATGTTGAGGTCATCAGTAAAATTAGTATTTGGGCCGTTATACAGCTCGAATCTGTCACGCTTTAAGATGTAGCCAATGATTATACCTGTAGAGTGGTTTTTAAAAAATTAGAAGCAAAAAAAACTTAAGAAACAATTAAAATTTCACAGATTTGCTAAATAACTATGAAGTTATTGAAACAGATACACTTAAAATATAGAAATAATAAATGTGCTTTAACAAAAGACATAAGTTCTATAACTTAAAATTAACATATGAATACATTAACATAAAAAAGTGGTTAAATATTCATAACTAATGACTAGATCCGTAAAAAAAAAGCTTGACTGAACACAAACATTCATAGTAGACAGGCAAAATAACAGATTCAGAACAAGCAGAAAGACAAGCAATGAACCTCAGAACAAACAGAAAGACAAGCAATGAACCTCAGAACAAATAGAAAGACAAGCAATGAACCTCAGAACAAACAGAAAGACAAGCAATGAACCTCAGAACAAACAGAAAGACAAGCAATGAACCTCAGAACAAACAGAAAGACAAGCAATGAACCTCAGAACAAACAGAAAGACCAGCAATGAACCTCAGAACAAACAGAAAGACAAGCAATGAACCTCAGAACAAACAGACAGGCATGGATACTCAGAACATTTAGATTAACAGAGACCAGACTAACTATGAGCACAGATTCTGTTTCTTCTGTGATTGTCAGTCTGTAACTGCTATTACTTCATTTAATCAAATTAATTATTTCAGTTTTGGCAGCTGATCCAGCATTAACACAGCCGCCATCACTAGTGTAAACTGTACAGTTGTTAGCAGAAAGGTCATATGAAGACTACTTAAAATGAAGTGGTAGATCATTGATATAAATAGCAAAGAGAAGAGTACTAACAATGGAACCTTGTGGGACACAAGTGTCAACTACACATGAACTCAAACATAGCATTTTTGAAGCACTCTACTTGTTGTCTGCCTGCTAGAAATTATGTACTAAGTTTTGTTAGATCAGGGTGTAGTCTGTAAATTTTAAATTTTTTACAAGAACTCTGTGATCAGTCATATTAAATGCTTTCTTAAAGTCAACAAAAATAGCACTGCAAATTTTATCATCATGTGTATCTGAACACCAATTTTCTGTCATTTTAGTGGGAGATATGCGGTAAGATGTCTGAGTCTAAAACCTGATTGATTGTCAGTTATTAAATTATTTTCTTGCATTTATTAACTTTTGTCAGTATTTCTTGAGCTTCTCTATCTGTTCCGTAACACTAATCTTCTTTTATGGAGATGAATTACAAGCAGAGTACAGATAGAGAGTAAAATATACTTTGTCTTGCAATACCTGTTAAAACCCAAAATCCTGTCTCAAAACACCAAAACACCAATCTACAAAACTATAATAAGACCAGCCATCATGTATGGATCAGAAACGTAGAGTACAACAAAGAAAGATGAATATCAATTGGAGATCTTTGAGAACAAGATCCTAAGAAGAATCTTTGGTCCCATAAAGTATACCAACAGTGGAGAATGGAGAGCTAGAAAGAACACTGAACTGAACAGCTTATTTAAATCCCAATGAATTATAAATGTCTTGAAAGTGAACAGACCATGCTGGACACTGGCTGGGCCATGTAGAAAGAATGGAAGAGAACAGACAAATGACAATTATGTATACACAAGAGATAAGGGAAACAAGACCAAGGGCTACCAAGACAGAGATGAAAAGACAATAAAGAAGAAGATATAAAAAAATTAGTGTAACCAACTGGAGAAATAAGATTAAGAATAGAGAGGAAAGGAGGCGAACTTTATCTGCAGCAATGAGCCTTAATGGCTCAGAAAGCTGAAGAAGAAGAAGAAGAAGTATTTCTTGAGCAGCTGTGAATCAGATAATTCAATAGAGATTGGTCCACAACAGGAGATATTAATGGATGAACCAGACTTACAAGGGGTTAAACTCTGCAAATTTTAAATGTTCAGGGAAATATTTGTTTATAGTGCACTGATTGTAAATATATGTCAGTACATCTGTAATGACTGATGCTGTGTACTCTAGTAGCTTATTGCTAATTTCATCAAGCCCTGATGAAATGTTATCCTTTAATAATAAAATATAACTTTTCTCACTGTTAAATTAGTAATATTTAACTGCTTTAATTTTGCACACTTGCTGTTACTAAATGTTTTCATTTCACTCAACTAAGAGGCAAGGGTTGCTGATGTAGTGAGAATTTTAGCACACCAATCTCTTTTCTGAAATGATCACTGAAACTGGAATTCATATATGGATAAGTATATGTCTGGATGCCTGACTGCTTTGATTTACTAGAGTGTTTATTGCTTTCCAGACTGACCTATTGTCTAATTTATTTTGCACTACATTTCTAAAATAATTTTTCTTTTCCTGTGTTATTAAAAACTGAACTTTATTTCTAAGTAAGAAATGGATGTTTCAATCCTTGGGGTATCTGAAAGAAATGGAGCTATTAAGATTATGTCTACATGAAAAAAACCTAAAGGAGAACAAATGAAAGAACTGTCTTTTGAAAAAGTAAATGTGTGTCCAACATTCTGCCTTTCATCTCTTAATTAACACACCACTGAAGACAATCATCATCATCATCATCATTATTGTTATCATTGTCATCATCATCATCATCATCACCACCATCACCACAATCACCATCATCATCATCATCATAACCTCATGCTGCCTGTGAGTGTGAACAGAGTGAAGAGAACTGCCAAACTAAAACTGCATGCACTTGAAAATAGTAAGGACAAGACTAAGACAATCTAAAAAACTCAGAGTCACGAGGGCAAGAAAGGGTCTTGAACACAAATGAATGGATAAGAATTTTTATCTGCAGATGAGCCTTACAAGCTTCATAAAGCTAAAGAAGATATCATATACTTGTACATTAGCAATGGGATTAAAAAAGACTACTTCAATGTTCATTCCTCTAAGCATACATTCAGGAAGTAAAAATATGAAATACATGGGGACAACCCATTTTCACACATTAATTATAGGATAAAAATTAAACAAAGACAGAGTTTTGTTTTTGCCTCCTAGGTCTACAAACTTACATATCTAGAATATGATAATTCATTTATAGTAAACAAACTACCCGATGTAATTACAAGTCAGTCTATATGGTTTATTCACATATTTAAATACATATGTATGTCAGAGTATAGGGCTTTCATTTTCATTTCCTATACCTCAGGTTAAATTAGTTTTTCACAAGTTATTTTTACCAATGGGAATTCTTACAGTCACATTTTTAAAAAAATTATTTACTTATGGTACAAAAATCAAATTTCTGTGCTCCCTCTAAATAAAAAAATCAAAAAGTTTAAACATTTAACTTCAATCAGCTCAATGAACCATGAGAATAATTCATTCATTCATTTTCATGTTCCTTGCAGAACTTTGCTTCCATAACAGCACTCCTGTAGGCCTCTCGGTTGTGAGCAAGATGGCCTGTTGCTGAAGCATCCATTTGCAGATCATCAACGATGTCTTGCAGCCATCTTCGCCTTGGTCTTCCTCTCTTTCTTTTTCACATTATGTACCCTTCCAAGACAGTCTTCTCTAGATTATCATGACGTTTAATGTGTCCAAAATATTTAAGTTTTCTCTTTTTAATCCTCTTTACTAGCCAGCCTTCTACAGTATTAAGTTCTTGTAGTATGGATATATTTGTTCTTTTTTGTGTCCATGATATTTGAAGCACTCTTCTGTAGCATTTACATTCAAAGGCATTTATGTGTTTCTCAGCTGTTAAGTGTCCAGATCTCACAGGCATATGTTGCGATGGGAAACATGCATGCCGTTAAAAATCTTATTTTTTTACTTCTGTTTGTATCTCTCCACAGATTCTTTAGTTGTTTTACTTTCTGAAGAGTGATAGATGTTCTCCTTTTAATTCCCCTCATTGTATCTCCATTATTAGTTAGCACTCATCCAAGATATTCAAAACTCTCAACTTCTTCCAGTTTTTCCTCATTGATACATATTTCAGCTGCCTTATTTGTTTCGTCAGTTGTCACCAATTTAGTTTTCTTTGCATTAAGATAGAGGTTTTTCTCTTCACTGTTCTTACGGACTTACATAATTAGTTTTTCCATTCCTTTTTGTGTTGTGGACAGTAATACTGTGTCATCAGCATATCTAATCTCTGGTATTTCATAACCTCCAATTGTTATGGCATCGTAATATTCTTTGTCTACATCTTCTCTAACATTCTTCATTATATTTTCAGTATACAAGTTAAATAAGTAAGGCAACAATATGCACCCCTGACGGACCCCTTGTTTTATGTCAAACCGAGTTGTTGTTTCACCATTTATTCTTACTGCTTCCTGTTGGTCTAGATACAGCAGTGATGTTAATTGTATCAAATGTGTTGGAAATCCCATTTTTTCCATTATTTCCTAAAGTTTCTCATGTTGTACACAATCAAATGCCTTTGAGTAGTCTATAAAGCCTAAATATAGATTCACATTAAACTCTCTGCATTTCTCTATTATTAATCTTATATTGAATATATGATCTCTTGATCCTCTTCCTTGCCTGAAACCAGCTTGGACCATATTGACTTCCTCTTATATTTTCTTTCGAAGTCTACCCTTTATGATTTTTAACAGAATTTTACTGGTATGACTAGTCAGGGCAACAGTTCTGTAGTTTGTGCATAATTTAAGGTTATCCTTTTTTGGCAGTGGTATGAATACAGCTCTTTTCCATTCTTTTTGAATAATGATTAACGATGATAAATCACAAAAAATAAAACTAATGCTTGAGCAGCAAAATGATAAAACAATATTTTAAAAAAGGAGGGAAATCTTCTTCTTCATACACATTTAGTGGTAATGCGTGGTACCCTGATTTTTGTGATGTGCCTTCTGGCTGGGTACCTCCAACTTCAGCACCTTTCCTTGCTAGTGCAGACTGTGGTCTTGCTCGGACTGCCATGAAGACAGTGGTGTAGGCTGGCCTGTTTGTTTTCCAGCCTCTGGTGGCTGTACTTAAGCCCCTTCTCCACATCAGGCCCAACGGCTTTGAGACAGTTCCACAGAGACACCTCGACTTTGGGATGAGGAATCCGATGAGTGCTTCAACAATATCCTTTCCCCACCACCTACAGTCTGCTGGCTCTGATTTGTTTACCTCATTTTGGTAGCCATTGTTGTAGAGACCTATAGGCTTGTCATGTCCTGGTTTCACTGGTTTCACATAAGATTTTTCTCATCCCTGCCAGGGATCTCCATGTCCCTATGCATCCACCATCCTGATATTAATGTTGACTGCTACAGGTTTCTAGGCTACAGAAGCAGGTCAGAGTTTTTAAGCAAACAGATCTAAGTTCCCTGTCTCACAAAGACTGTTAAGATAAGTGTGTTCTTAACATGTTCCCTGTCTCACAAAGACTGTTAAGATAAGTGTATTCTTAACATGTTCCCTGTCTCACAAAGACTGTTAAGATAAGTGTGTTCTTAACATGTTCCCTGTCTCACAAAGACTGTTAAGATAAGTGTGTTCATAACGCAGTTGGCCCCAGGGGAGGAGGGGAAATCTATGTCAGAGTTACGATGAAGAATTCACCAGTTAAATTTTAAATACAGTCAAGCTGATTATGTTTTGATAAATACTGCTCTCTCATGAGTAAATTGTACTTGTACGAACTCCCTGTAACTGCAAGCTGGTGTTCTTTGCAGCCGATGCTGTAGAGATGTTGAGGCACAGCATCGTATCGGCGTGGGAGTGGGTTATGGCGGCTACTTTTCAGTCCCAGGGTACAGCTAAAAAGCAGAAGGTGTGCAATGCTTCTTTAGCAGACTCCACCACCGTGGGGACTATGGTGATCCCTGCCCCATTAGCCAGGCTAGGCCTATTATAGGTGGTACCACGGAGAGGTAAGACAGGGTCTTGGTCAGCTATGGCTCACTGATTGCCTCAACAGGCATCTTCACCCCACTCATGAGCAACAAAACAACTAAAAATCATTTAAAAAACAACTAAAAATTAAAAAAAACAACTAAAAATCATAAAAAAACAACTAAAAATCATAAAAAAAAACATAAGTTGATCAAGCAATTCCTTCAAACAGACAAGCCCTGGCTACAGAAAGATTGAGCACTCATGACAGTCTGATGCTTGGAATTTATTGCATTCAAAGTATAACAAAATTTATTTTAAATTTTAGTCCGTTTAATAACTTTTTTTTTCTTGAAAAGAAAATTACCATTTGGTTTTTCTGGAGGATTCCAGGTCAAATAAAAGGCATACAACTGTCCAGGTGCTATTTTTGCAGAGGGAGGATGCACTAGTTCTGGCACAGCCTCAAGAGTTCTGATAGCTGTGTAGTTACTGCTTGTAGAACCAGCGCTGTTGACAGCTGTGACAGCATACTGATACTGCGAATAAGGTGTCAGGGAAGAATCTGAAAGATAATTACATTTAAAAAACTGAAATAAAATGCAAAAATGAAATTTTTAATGCATCTTACAATGTTAAGGTACAAGTATGATTTGCAAAAATTTTACAGTTTAGAGAGATACATTTTAAGCAACTTCATAAGGTTACCAAAAAAGAACAAATATATCCATACTACAAGAACTTAAATTGAAGAAAGCTGGCTAGTAAAGAGGATTAAAGAGAGAAAAACTTAAATATTTTAGACACATTAAACATCATGATAATCTAGAGAAGACTGTCTTGGAAGGGTACATAATGGGAAAAATAAAGAGAGGAAGACGAAGGCAGAGATGGCTGCAAGACATCATTGATGATCTGCAAATGGATGCATCAGTAGCAGGGTATCTTACTTACAACCAAGAGGCCTATAGGAGTGCTGTTAGGGAGGCAAAGTTCCGCAAGGGACATGCAAATGAATGAATTAATCATAAAGTTATTTTTAAAAAAGTTAATAAATTATCATAATGTTATTAGACAATTCACTGTTATTTTTATCAATATGATCTACAGGCATTAAAATTTTAAAGTTTCTTCTCTTAACAAAAAATGAATACTAATTAGCATAATAATGAAAGAACACAGAAGAAAAAAACTGAATTTACTGCAGCTTTTTATCATTGCAAAAGCAAAGTGAGTGGAACTAAGATGTAAAAGACAGTGACCCTTTAAATATAGAAGAATCACTGAAACAGGAAAAAGTGACAAACTTGAACAATTTCTGCAAAAGAAAAACAGGATAACAACCATGACAACACAGAATGAAACAGACTTGAAAAATTCTCAGAGAAGATCACTAACAAAATATCTAGAGATTATTTATCAGTCAAAATTTTATCAAACTTTGGCAATGAGTTGCTTATCAATCAAACCTCATTAATTAGAGGACTCAGTTTGTTACAATTACTGCATGTCAGTGTAAAAAATGTAAACATTAAGAATTCACAACCATCAGAAAGATGAAAGATGAGAACATTTACCAACATAAGTTAAATTTGACCCAAAATACACTCTCTCAGTCCTAGTTGTGCAAACTGAAGTTGGATCTACGGTCGGTGGTAAGTCATTCTGGTAGCCCTTGACTGACTGACAAGTCTTTTTGGTTGAGTCAAAGTCACATCTGTTACAGAAGGCTGTGCTTTGCTGACTGAAAGGACAAACCACTCCAGTTCCACAACCTTTGTGAAATAGTAGAGGGAATTTACAAATTCTTATAGTTTACTGAGTGTAACATTTATACAAGTATACTTTAGCTATCACTTGTCACAGATGATGGCAGCAGAAATGAAAACACAATTTTTCACTTACGGCTATGCAAGCTTTACCTAGCCAAGATGAAAAAAACTATAACAGCCGTCTGCTTTTGTTGCAGTCTTTTGTGTTCTGTCCCCAGGCTTTTCCAGGTGCTTTTTATGACTATTAGTTCACAGAAAGGGATAGCCAAAATAGAATTTTAGAAGAAACATCAAATCATTCACATGTACGTACAACACCTGCTATTTGGCAGAGGGCAATTATAGCTGCTCATAAAATTGTGCCTATAGTCATTTTTGTGAAGTTAACACTGAAGAAGGAATGAGTGAATGGCTGCAGATTGAAACAAACATGAAACAAGGATGTATATTACCTCCCTTACTTTTTGGAATTGCCAAATATTTCGTAATGAAAAAATGCTGCACAGGTAAAACGGGCATTGATCGGGTACATGAGACCCAACTGGAAGATTTTGATTTTGCAGATGACATAACTCTTATCAGTGACAATGTGAAATCAATGCAAATAAAAACAGATACCGTGTCTTCAATGGCTAGTAAAACAGGATTTGAAATTAAATTAACAAGGATAAAACAAAAATAATGAAACTTCTCATTAACCATGAAGGACAAATATCCTTAGAAGGAACAGCTGTTGAAGAAGTAAACATTTTGCATATCTCAGCAGCTATATAGACCAAGATGGCAACACCAGAAAGAAAGTTAGAATTCGAATTGCAAAAGCAGCATTGACTTTCAAGAATCTCAAGGACACATGGCATTCAAAAGTTATGAGGTATAAGCACAAAAATCAAGTTAAGATTATTCAATTCAAATGTAATATCCACCATCATTTATGCATATGAAAGCTGGAAAACAACTAAAGAAATAGATAAGAAATTAGACTCTTTTGAAAACAAATGCCTAAGGAAAATACTCAGTATAAAGTGGAACGAATTCAAGAATAACACAGAGATAAGACATATGAGCAAACAACAACCTGTCTCATGGGTGATAAGGAAAAGAAGATGGACATATGTCAGTCATGTGATGTGAAGGAACAACCAGAGGATCCCCAAACAAGCTATCAAGAGGAACACAACAGGCCAAAGGAAAAGGGGTCAACCACATGAAACTCTAAAGAGGACATTGTTAAGAGAAGCCAGTTCAGTGGGCGTAACATCCCTTAATGAGATTGAAAAACTCACCAAAGACAGGAAATTTTGGCAAACTACCATGCAGGCCCTATGTGACGTTTAGCGGCACAGGAAGGATGTAAGATGTAAGTTAGTCATTTTATTATGATTTCTTTTTGACACTGAACATTTCATATAAATGTACAGATAGAACGACCAAGAATATTATATACATCATCTTTTTTAATCCCTGAAATTGCCATCTGGTGTTCTTTTCAGCCAATGTGATGGAGATGTTGTGACATAGCACAGTGTTGGAGTGGACCATGGCAGCTATATTTTTTAGATACTGAGTGCAGCTAAAATACAGGGGGTGTGCAATACTTCTTTAGCAGGCTCCACCACCATGGGGACTATGGCAAGCCCTGCCCTGTTAGCCAGGCTAGACCTGTTACTGAGAGTACCAATGGAGAGGTGGGACAGGGTCTTGGTTAGCTGTGGTTACCAACCCTGATGCTAACATGTCAACTATGGGTTCCTGACTGTTGAAAAAGGCAGCATTTTCACCCTCTTTTATGTAGACGTAGTTTCCTGCAAGTGTTAGGCTGATGTTGTTTCATGTACATATGTGGTTTGAATCTTTGAAAATAAGTATCCAATTCTGTATGCAGGACCTACAGGACCTACAGGACCTATTCAGCTTCAGTTAAAATGTATATCCAGTTAAAACAAAAACTAATAATTTATGCGCAGTAAAATAAACTATTTAATAAACAGAAATGACAGAGATTTGGTGACATAAATAAGGAATTATCTGGAAAAATGTGACTAGAAAAAAAAAACCATGGAAATACAAAATGATCTAGAAAAAAAAATCTAACAACATAAAATATGTAATGAATGAAAGTGAATTAGAAAATCTTATTGTTATCTAGCACTCAGCACTATCATCATGTGCTGCACCAGAGGTCATGCTTCTCCACAAATCTCAATCCTTGATACTGTCTGACCGCTCACTGAGTGACTTTTTATAGTGCCCAAGCATTAGATTGTCCATGATTTTCTTCTATTATCCCTAGAAAGTCAGCACTATCATTCACCTGAAAGAAAACACAGTTGCCAGAACACAGCTTACTAACCAGAATCTTGACTAGATCTGTCCGCACATGTCTGGGTCAGCTGGTTGTATCCAACACTGTTACAGCAGGCAAGGTTTTTTGTGACACGGCTCAGTCCACAACACTTGTCTGAAGCTGTCAGCTTTTCTTGCTCACTCGCATAAAGGTGTGCCTGCAATAAGATACACAACATACAGGTGTAACACACTAGGTTACCATTGTATAACTCTCTCTCTCCTCAACAATTTCCCCACCCACCACCCTCAGTTACGATCCACCTATCACACATCACAAGTCTCTATTTAAACATTCTCTACGCTTTACCATGTGCATTTCTGCACATTTCTGAACAAGCACATTTTGAACATAGCAATGGGCGCATTTTTGAACAAGCATCGGAAAAGCTACATATTCTTTCAAGTTACAGCTAAGTGCTCTATTCATTTTTTTTAACATAGAATTCATATGAATCTATACTTTATCTCCTCTCTATAATTCTTCGTCCTGTATGTGTTTGTATGATTAAGGCTCACGCCAAAATGTCACAACTTTGTAGTCGTTAAGTAATAACACTGTTCCTACTTTTTTCCTAGTTTAAACATACAGGTGTGTTCAAAATGAGACAAAAATATACAGGTGCATCTGCAAAAAGACAAGCAACATATAGAAGAGCCAGAAATAAAACAGGCCTGGTAGTAAGAAAGTTTGGACATGAACTGTGAATGTGAAAGACCAAAATGACAAATGAAGAACTGAATACAGAGAAACAAGACAAGGCTGTTGCAGTGGCACAATGGGATGAACTTTTCAGGCATAACTCCAGTGTACAAGAAAGACAAGATGGGAAATAGAAACAGAAGCTCAAGATTAGGTTGTATGGATGAGTTTTGACATGATGACAATGATGACAATGATGATGATGATGATGATGATGATGACAATGGTGATGGTGATGATGTAATTGTTGTTACCCTTGCACTTCCCGTGCTGATGGAACAACATAAAGTTACGCTATTTTTCACATAATCCTGGCCACAGCACACATATCCCAGTTGCTGCAAGTATATCTGCCCCACATCAGCATTTCCACAGCAAGTGATGGTATCAGAAATGACAGCACCACCACAGCACTTGTTGCCCATTTTGTTTATCAGAGAGCCTAAGGATTAATTATGGGATACAGAACTTTACAAATGGCTTTGCTACGCATAAAATTATATTTCAGAAATGTTACAAATATTCATCATGAATGATCTATAACATCCATTCAAACATGTAGAACAAATTACTAAATAAATCCTAACAACAGTACAAAGGTCATACAGAACTCTAGGATATTTTAAAAACAAGATGGCAAATAAGTTACTGGTAAAGGTGTATGGTGCAGTTTTACAAGGCGGCAGAAGGAGTGAGTAAGTGAGAAAAAAAAAAAAGAATAAAAAACAGAGTAAGATGAAAATGTATAAATGAAAAACATACAACATCTAATATTTTGGTGGGCCTTTCTCGAGGATTACATACACAAAACAAGACAAAACATATAACTAAATGAAAAACTTATCTCTGTGGCATCCTCCATGGAGTAGGAACACAAGAATGCGTGTCCCTCAGACTAGATGAGGCATAGAAACCACAGAGGAAAGCAGATGAAGCCAATTGGAAAGAAGAGGCAGATAAAACAGGTTGGGGGGAGGGGGGTAGAAAAAGGGGAAGGTCAATAGACACCTGTAACCCACTAGAGAAACAGGTGTTAAGAGGGAGGGGTTGTTGAGAGAGTTGTCTGCTCTTGATTAGTAGTGGTTGATTTGGTCAGGATTTTGTTATTTGCTTTTTCTTCCAATATAGTCTCCACAAACATCTTTTTATGAATTCTTATGACAAAAATTAATGTATATTAACCCTCTGCATTCTTACTGATGTTACAAAATAGTACCTTGACAGCACAACTGTGTCCCAGAAGACTTGAATGGCACAAAGCCACAGCAGCTATCCCCTTGGCTGATTGCTACTCTGTTCTCATTGGTATCTGGACAGCAGATCTCACCAGGTAACACCTCCACATATCTGAGTCATCAAAACATTTCTCTTAAAGCTTATGGCAGTCAGAGAAATGGTTAGATTGAGCATGATGACAATGGCAATGGTATGATTGATGAGGATACAAGAAGAATGTGAAGGCATTCTTTAATCAAGAAAGTGATTTAAAATACTTTAATTCAGCAGCAGCAGTGGATTCATTCATGTATGTGTTTGTCTGGCATTTTTTTTTATTCTTCTAATATCATGAAGGAGTCTCTCTTTCCCTTTCTTTAGCAGATGGCCCAGGATCATCTTCTACTTGGAATAATAAACTTAATCCTCTCAAGATGCTAGGTCTACATTAACTCCCTACAGCAATCCTCTCAGAATGTTGGGTCTGTGTTCACTACTTGTAGTAATCTTCTCAGAATGTTAGGTCTGTGTTCACTACTTGCAGTAATCTTCTCAGAATGTTGGGTCTGTGTTCATGACCTGCAGTAATCCTCTCAGAATGTTAGGTCTGCGTTAACTACTTGCAGTAATCTTCTCAGAATGTTAGGTCTGTGTTCACTACCTGCGGTAATCTTCTCAGAATGTTAGGTCTGTGTTAACTACTTGCAGTAATCTTCTCAGAATCTTCTCACAATGATTGCTCATATCACACATATGCTTGAGCTATAGATGCAATCATTCTGAATTAATGCTTTCACTTGGCTGAAACTTCATGATATGATCTGATGAAAACAAAACAAGATGAGAACATAAACAAGATGAGAACATAAACAAGATGAGAACATAAACAAGAAAAGAACATAAACAATATGAGAACATAAACAAGATGAAAACATAAACAAGATGAAAACAAAACAAGATGAGAACATAAACAAGATGAGAACATAAACAAGATGAAAACAAAATAAGATGAGAACATAAACAAAATGAGAACATAAACAAGATGAGAACAGAACAAGATGAGAACATAAACAAGATGAAAACGGAACACGATGAGAACATAAAAGTTTGCACTGCACTCTCTGGCTTGACGAGAGAAAACAAAAAAGATGATTTTCCAGCATGCATGTGATGAAAGATGTGACAAACATTCACAAGCAGACTATCAAAGCTAGTACACTACCTTTGTCCACAACACTGATAGTTTAATTTTGGCTCATGAAATTGTCCACTGCAGCACACATAACTGGTGCTGGCCTTGAATACATACTCAGAATCGCAGCAGGCATAGTTTGGTGCTGCATCATGTATAACTCCATTACAACAAACCTTCATAAAAATTCAAATTTAAATTCAGATAAAAGGGATGGCGAATGCATTAAAACTGGTTCGAATAATAAAGGTACATACGGTGCAGTTTTACAAGGTGGCAGAGGGAGTGAGTCAAGTGAGAGAAAAAAAAACAAATAGAAAGTATGAGAGTGAGATAAGAATGTATAAATGAAAAACATACAACATCTGATATTTCGGCGTGAACCTTTTTCGAGGATTACATACAAGAATGAGACAAAAAATTAAATGAAAAATGTATCTTAATGTGACAGCCTCCAAAAGTAGGGAACCACAGAAATGTGTGTCCACTAGACGAGGCATAGAGACCACGCGGGGCCATGCAAAGGATGAGCCGGTAGAGCCAATCATGAAGAAGAGGCGGAGAGAGGGAGGGAAACAAGTCGGGGAAGGGCAATAGAAACAGCCACTAGAGGAGAAGTTGGGGAAGGGGAAGCGAAGAGATAACAAATGAAGAACATAAACACCTGCAGTGAGAAAATGTGAAACTGGCGAATAGGACAAGACCCTATCACAAAAAAGGAGGGGGTGGAAAACTAAAGAAGTTAAAGGAAGCTGAAGACATTGTTAATTCCAGCTGGGTGGAGACAGCCAGCCTGGAAAATAAGGTGCTGTTCTAGGACCCTCCGAGATCATACATCATCAGAATAAGAGCGGATCACACTAACAGAAAAGTCCTGCTTTACCCTGTGGTTGCTAAGGCGAGAATATTTAGCCACAGGTGTACAGGCCCTCTTAGAAATATCGTTAAGATGTTGGCAAAAACAATCTCCTAAGTGTAAACCGGTCTCCACCTATATACTTCATACCACAACGTTTGCACATAATAGCATAAATAACACTGCATGAAGTGCAGGTGAAACCCTCCTGAACTGATAACGTGGACTTAGGGAAGGAGATCTGGCTAGCCTCGACAACAAATAGGCAAGTGTTGCATCTACAGCGTCCACGACGTCTGGTACCATAAAAAGTGTCATCTGTCTTAAGGCGACTTCGAATTAGAAAGTCCCTGAGGTTCTTGTCCTGTCTGTAGGCCACCAATGGGGGTTCCTCAAAAAGTTCACGTGTATCAGGCTCGGTCTGGAGGAGATGGAGATGGCGAAACAGTATGTTTTCAACTGCCAAACTATGAAGGTGGTGCGTGAGTACCAGTTTAACTCTGTTCGAGCTATAGTGCAGTTTAGGAGTGAAGGGTTGTTGTCACGATATATGGCTGATGCGGCTCCAAGATGATGAGAGAACATGTTCTGGATAGCTGCGTTGACAGAAGAAATCAAGTATTTTATGGCCTTGATCCTGGAAATCCAAATCCTCATTACACAAACGATGCAAACTAAGAAGTTGGGAAAAAGGAATAGAGTCCTTACACGATCTGGGATGGGAGGAAGAGTACAAGAGATAGCTGTGAGAGTCTGCAGGTTTATAGTGGACAGAGGTAGTGAGCCCGGTAGGACCGATAGTAACAGCAATGTCGAGAAAGTTAGCGGAAGTAGCGAGACATGGGAGGTGAACGAAATGACAGGATTGTACTCCTTAATAAAACTGATAAAGTTGTCAAGATCTTCCTCTGGCATTGATGTCACCCCAATGCCGTCGTCTATGTAGCGTCTATAGAAGGTTGGAAAGGGGGCTCTATAGGCTCTCAGAACCTTGTGTTCGAAGTGGCCCATGAACAGACATGAATAGCAGGTGCCCATTTTGGTACCCATGGCCACACCATCAATTTGGTTGAAGAACAGGCCATTGAATTCAAACGAATTGAGTTGGAGGACAAGTTGTGTAAGGCACAGAATAGTAGATGTAGGAATAGAGGGATTGTGCCTTTTGTTCAGAAAGAACTTGACGGCCTGAAGTCCCTGATCATGCGGGATGGATGTGTATAAGGACACTACATCAAGAGTGAAGATACAGTAGGTGTTCTTCATTCATTATCTCTTCACTTCCCCTCCCCCCCCCCCCAACCAAACTTCTCTAGAAGCTGTTTCTATTGCCCTTCCCCGACCTGTTTCCCTCCCTCTCTCTGCCTCTTCTTCACAATTGGCTCTATCGGCTTATCCTTTGTGTGGTCCCGCGTGGTCTCAATGCCTCGTCTAGTGGACACACATTTCTGTGGTTCCCTACTTTTGGAGGCTGTCACATTAAGATAAGTTTTTTCGTTTAATTTTTTGGTCTCGTTCTTGTATGTAATCCTCGAAAAAGGCTCACGCTGAAATATCGGATGTTGTATGTGTTTCAATTTATACATTCTTATCTCATTCTTATACTTTCTATTTGTTTTTTTTTCTCACTTGACTCACTCCCTCTGCCACCTTGTAAAACTGCACCATACACCTCTATCTACAAATTTAAATTCAAACCAAAAACATCATTGTTTTTATTTCTCCAAGAAATATAATTGCTTTTATACAGATGCATTTTATAAAAATATATAAAATCCTTGGTTTTATACAGACTAATATTCTTGGTTTTATACAGATAAAAACTGAGATCTGAATTCTATTTCATGAAGTGATTTTCTGTCAGTTCTTGCCTTCATGATGAAAATTACAGTGTGTGAGTGTCTGTGTGTACTATAAATATACATATATATATATGGCAAAGAATGGCACATTTGATAGTGAATTGTCTTCACAACATCATCAAAATGTGAATATAACAGAATTTACAATCAGCTCAGCTGTAAAACATGTGCCAGCCACAGCAACATGATGGAATCTGTCTGCTAATATGAACTATCTCCCTAGAGAATGTAGCACACATGGCTACACACACTGAAAATAATAAGCAATATGTCTGTTAGTACATTAAGCAAATTATCACATAAAATTTGGTACCTTCAATATTGAATTTTATACGTGTTCTAGTGTTTATATACAGTATATTCATTCATTCATTCATTCATTTGCATGTCCCTTGCGGAACTTTGCCTCCCTAACAGCACTCCTGTAGGTCTCTCAGTTGTGAGCAAGAAGGCCTGCTGCTGATGCATCCATTTGCAGATCATCAATGATGTCTTGCAGCCATCTTCGCCTTGGTCTTCCTCTCTTTCTTTTTCCCATTATGTACCCTTCCAAGATGGTCTTCTCTAGATTATCATGACGTTTAATGTGTCCAGAATATTTAAGTTTTCTCTCTTTAATCCTCTTTACTAGCCAGCCTTCTCACACTGTTGTCTGCTTTCACAGTCGGTTGTTTCATACATTCCTCTGCAATATTCCCTCCATCTTTCTAGAATTTCCTCTGTTTCTGTCAAGGTATTACCCATCTCATCACAAATTACATTTAGCTTGGGTGTGACATTTCTCGTCAGTGTTCAGTATATTAATAAAGTAAAATAAAAGTAAAATTCCCGTTTCCATGACATTAAGATACAATGGGGATACAGTGTTAGGTATGTATTTCCAAGACCTTTCACACACAAAAATCTGATGCATCTTAATAAAGTATAACAGAAAATTTGTCATGAAAATAAAATGACACTAATTTCTCTCTCTCTCTCTCTCTCTCTCTGAACCTTGCCAGGGCACATGGTGTTTCCACAAATGCCTGCCCTTTGCCTTTTTTTTCCACTCTTGCCCAGGTGAGCCCTCTATTGCTCAACATCCTCTCTGCTGTTCTTCTCCACATCTCTTTTGGTCTACCCTTACTTCTGTTCCCCTGTGATGTCCATCTTAGTGCTATTTTTGGTAGAGAGCTGTCAGTTATTCTGAGCACATGTCCCAACCATCGCCAGCATCTTTCCTCAATTAAAAAAGGTAAAGGTAAAGGTAATCCTGTCATGCCTTAGAGGCACATAGGGATATGGTGTTAGTGCCCATATTTTCCTTGACCTGTCAGCACACTAGAGGGTGATATGGTCAGCACCACATCTGGCCACCTTTCCTTCCCCAACTCCAGAAGAAGCTGGGTACCCATTTCTACAGCTGAGTAACTGGGGCACCTCTGGCCGGATTTGAACCCCCCAACCTTCGTCATGAGAGACCAGTGCACTAACCTATTTGCCACTCAGAAATGACACCAATACAGGTAGATAAATTCATTTACCTCAGAGCAACAAAAATAGCTGATGGCAAGTGCACAAATGAAATCAAATCATTAACAAAAGAGGCAAAGGCAGCTTTTCATAACATGAAGAAGATACTAACAGATAAGAGGTTGTCCCTCCACGTAAGAGAAAAAAGTATTACTCTGCTATATTGAGCCTAACTGTGAAATTTGTGTCATACACAATGAAAAAGAAATCAGAAACAACAAAAAGGTGGTTTTTAAGAAAGATACAATAAATACTTTGGACAGCCATAAAAATAAATTTAAAATACATAAGCATGAAGACCAATGCCAACTGACATGGCACATAATGATTAAATCAAGCAGTAATACATTATTACTGAAGTATTTATTTAGTCCCATATTCTGATTTGAAAATGCTGTTACTTTTGTCTTCTGAGGTCTAAGACATAGAGCTGCTCTCATAATTAGCTACTGAAAGGTTGAGATGATATAATGCAACATAACAACATATAATGCAACATAACAACATATAATGCAATATAACAACAGTGAAAACAGTTACAAAGATTGTAACCTTTGCTCCTGAGTAGCATGTTGTTCCACAAAGATTTTCAAAAACTCCACATTCAATGTATGTGCATTTCTGAAGCCCTGGATTGATGGTTGGAGAAGGACTGTGAAGAAATGGAATTAAATATATTTGAAGACAAAAAAAAACTACTATAACTTCCATTCTTGAGATAAAAAAAAGTTTTGCAATGCAAATTACCTACAGCTATCAACATTTAGAAATGTTTAAAAATAAGTCTTCAAGATGGCTTTATGTTGTTGGTTGTTGATCACATATACTTTGAAGAAAAACTGACCACAGTAAGTTTAGTCAGCACATCAAGTCAGAAATGCTGTATGGTAAATTAAGCCAGTATATCAATCAGATAAAAGAGCAGGCCGCATATGAGAATAAAAACTAGATATATTGCACTTTTAACATACACAAACTCAAGAAAATAGTTTCACAGGCAGAATAAAGGCAAATAAACAGCTAGTAATACAAGTCTATCATAAAACAGCTAATAATACAAGTTTATCATAAAACATCTACTAATACAAGTATATCATAAAATATCTACTAATACAATTTTATCTTAAAACAACTACTAATACAAGTATATAATAAAACAGCTGCTAATACAAGTTTATCACAAAACAGCTACTAATATAAGTTTATCATAAAACAGCTACTAATACAAGTCTATTATAAAACAGCTTATAATACAGGCCTATTATAAAAGCTACTAATACAAATCTATCATAAACAGAAAAGAAACTGTCATTACGATTAGCACTTGATTCATGTATGATGAAATCGTAAGAAAAACAGGCAATATTTAACCATTTAAGCCTCCTTTGGGCAGAGATGTCAGACATCAGAAAATGTTGATTTAATAAACCATGCATCAAAAATAGTTAATGAGTTTTAAAAACTGGAATACATTAAAACTGCTATCTTCTTACATCTTAGATCCTTCCCATGCCGTTAAATGTCACATAGGGCCGCATGTTAGTTTGCCAAGATTTTTTTGAGTTTTTCAATCTCATCAAGGGATGTTATGGTCACTGAACTGGCTTCTCTTAACAATGTCCTCTTTAGAGTTTCACATGGTTGACCTCTTTTTCTTCTGCCTGTTGTGTTCCACTTGATAGCTTGTTTGGGGATTCTCTGATTGTTTCTTCTCATCACATGACCGACATATTTCCATCTTCTTTTTCTGATCACCCATGAGACAGGTTGTTGATTTCTCATCTGTCTTATCTCTGCATTGTTCTTAAATATGTTCCACTTTATACCGAGTATTTTCCTTAGGCATAACCAGTAGGAAATAAAAGATCAACCAAGCAAGAGGTGGAGAGAGAAAATTACAGAAACCTTAAATATATCATTATATGAAGCAAATCACTGAGCACTGTTAAGATGTCTAAACTAGGAAAAAGTAGGAACAAATGTATTAATTAATTAACAAGTACTCATTAATTAATTAATAAAGCTGTTCCTACTTTTTTCCTAGTTTACATATTTTGTTATCACAGGTTTAATGCAGTGATTTTGTGTATAGTTATATGCTTATACACTAATTATACATATCAAGATGTCAGTCACTTCAACACTGAAAGGTATATCAGGAAGGAGACAAGACAACACAAGACAAGAAAGACAAGACAAAACAAGACAAGACAAGACATGATCAGTGTTCTAATAAATTCCCTCAAGACAAATCTCAGTTCGTTATCTTCAGATCTCAAGTTCAAGTCCATGTTACACTCTTCAACCATCAAATTTAGTACAAGCAGATTCTTCAAAGGCTAGCTTGAGCCCAAGGCAATGAAACTTGAGTCTACAATTTCAAGGCTCTGTCCAAGTCCCTCATGGCAAGTCTCCGGTAAAAATCTAAAGTCACCATCTTTGAGTCACTAGTCAAGTTGCTTACCTTCTCTTGAGTCAAGTCAAAGTCTAGTCTCAAAGTGACTTAATCCAAACTGGCTGACTCGAGTCTGCAGCTTTAGTTATTACAAACTTACACATCACCACATCTTTAGTTATTACAGTCAAACTTACACATCACCACAATTTTGTAAAGTTTTCCTCCAAAGTTCATATCTCTGTATGATGCCATTTGGGAGATCTGGTGGTTGCCATGTCACAATGACCTGTAGGAAAAGATATGTTCTATCAGTTTCTGTTAGTTTCACTTTCAGCATTTTTACAAAGCCTCAGGCTACGTGAAGGATTTGCACAAAAAAGATCTGAGCATGATGCTTAAAGTAACAGGCAACTGTCTGTCCACAGTATCATTCCTTTATGTCCTGCTTGCATGCCATGTCATCCATTTATCTCCTGCTTATATGTATTGTGATTCCTTTAACTCTTGGTTAGTAATATCTGATTTCTGGTTTATAAAATGTGAAATAATCCATCACTAAGTTGAGGCACATCAGAAAATATTTGTATCTGTTGATGGTAAATGTAAGCACCAAAAAATATCAGATAATTCTGAATTTGTTTTTTTCCATCTCATCTTAGTACTGTGTTTCTAGTTAGTACACTTCAACACAAGTTTCTCACTTCACCACAAGTTTCTCACTTCAACACAAGTTTCTCACTTCAACACAAGTTTCTCACTTCACCACAAGTTTCTCACTTCACCACAAGTTTCTCACTTCACCACAAGTTTCTCACTTCAACACAAGTTTCTCACTGCCTCTATAGAGCCCAGCATTATGCTAAAACTGTATGTTATGAATGTGACCGCAGTTTCTGGTGATTTTAATTTTTTTTTAAATGCATGTATACGCTGAAATATGTGGTAATATTGAATGCTATTTAAAAGCTTCTCATACTGTGGTAGATTTTCTAATGATAAAAATGAATTACTTCTAGTTTACATTGTGAAATGCATAAATGATGACATATACCATCTTATATCACTTAGGAATAGGTTTATATGTAATATAAGTAAGACATTATTGCTTTTTAACAACACAACAACAGAAAGAACAAAAAATAAACAAGTGCTACAAGAATTATGTGAAACCTGTGTAGAGGTGCTAGAAGTGACAACAGGAGCAACCAGTCCCTGAGGCATTGCCTCAGCAGTAGTACCCATTGCACTGTTGCTGACAGTACATGCAAAAGCAGTGCAGGCCTCAACCTGAAACAAATATTGGTATTATGCAGCACATTCTAAATCTAGATTGTGATGAAACATATTATGTTCTAAATTAACATTGGTGATACACATCATGTTCTAAGTAAAGATTCTGTAACATTCAACACAAACAAAAAAAAAGTTTCTCAACATTTTATCCAAACCCCTATGGGGTGTGAGAAGACTTACATCTTACATCCTTCCCATGCAGTTAAACATCACATATGGCCCGCATGGTAGTTCTCCAAGATGTCCTGTCTTTGACGAGTTTTTCAGTCTCATCAAGGGATGTTATGCCCACTGAAATGGCATCTCTTAACAAAGTCCTCTTTAGAGTTTCATGTGGTTGACCCCTTTTCCTTTGGCCTGTTGTGTTCCACTTGATAGCTTGTTTGGGATTCTCTGATTGTTTCTTCTCATCACATGACCGACATATGTCCACCTTCTTTTTCTGATCACCCATGAGACAGGTTGTTGTTTGCTCATCTGTCTTATCTCTGCATTGTTCTTGAATTCCTTCCACTTTATACCAAGTATTTTCCTTAGGCATTTGTTTTCAAGAGAGTCTATTTCTTTAGTTGTTTTCCAGCTTTCACATGCATAAATGAGGGTAGATATTACATCTGAATTGAGAACTGAAAAAATTTTTTAAACAAATTACAGAATTTTAGGGAAATCTTCATCATGTCAAACCCAAATATTAAAATAACAACAACCACACTCACTATTACTCAGCAAAATAATTTTTATTGAATTTCAAATGTTCTTTTTTTCTCCTCATGGACAGCAGGTGATGTAACTTTCATTGCTTATGGAGACCCTTGAAAAAAGTCTGGAACCATTGGTTTACAGCCAGGTAAATTTTTAATTTCAGAAAAATTTGATTTTGAAATAACAATACTGCATAGTGCTTATATAGTTATAACTGAAAGCAGAGTAAGTATGGACCACTAAGAATTCAAGTATTTTCATTTATAAGGAAATTATTAAATAAAACTTTAAATATATAAATGCTTAAAGTAAGCTAAACAATTACATAAAAAATCAATAAAAACTTTGACAGAAAATTAGCCAATGATTCACTCTCCAGAATAAAACTTTCAATTTTTTGAGAATTTCAAATTACTGAAAATTCTAATTCTAATAATAAAGTCTGTCTTCCTCTCAGAGCTGAAGGGTTCTAATTTCTGTGAGAAATGACAAGTGAATGAAAAAGCCGTTAATAAATTATGTTCATTTTAAATGAGAAAACTGTTTTGTGATTTGCTTTCAGTCAGCTTCACTCTGACAAATTCAAGGTCACAGAAAATATACTGAATCTTGAATCTAGGAATTAGCATCATCACACTCAGGGCACACCCATGCATGCTCTGCTCTCTGTTTCAGTAACTACTGAAGAATTATGAATGGTGCAGTCAGCCTTTGGTTCTGGCAACCTTGAATTCTACCAGCTGGCACTCACAGAAAACAATGAAGAAAGAAAAAAAAAAGCACAAACATGGAGCCTTCCAAAGATCACTGGAAGCAGCTGAGATGTTGTTTTGCTGAAGAATGTTCAGAATACTTTCAATGGCTAAAATGTCTGGGATGATTTAATAAAAGCCATTAAAAAATTATTTTAACGGAATTATAAAACATAGAAATTGATACTTACTGAATATGTAACTACACGTGATTGGGTTGCAAATATCATAACAAAATAAAAAATAAACAGGAAGAGACATAGAAGAAGACCATGATAGAAGATTGTAAACATTATGATCATGATAGGGAATCACCAATTAGGATAGTGGAAAACAAAAAATAAAGAAGCATGACTGTCCACATCAATGATGATGATGATAATGAAAAACAAATCAAGTTTGTGTTGTGTTTTATAGCTTTACCTGAAAATTATAGACAGCATAAGGCTGAAGACCATCCACCACGACAGAGCCAGGTAATCTGGAACCTGTGTCAATTTTCCTACCATTCACTAATATCCTGTATGACACAATATCACCATTTGGTTGAGTCGGTGCTGTCCAAGACACTCTCATGGATGTTTGGCTGACTATAAACAGCTGGGGTGGACTCAAGCCAGTAGGTGCTGCCAGCATAATAAATAATGCACAGTTAAAAGACAGTTAAGAAACATTTTTACACATCCTATATTCTTATCATGCACTGACATGGGAATATAGGCTATATAATAATTAGGATATATAATAATTAAGATAAATAATAATTAGGATATATAATAATTAGGATCTATAATAATTAGCCCTACAAAAATGGGGCAGCATCCAGCTTGCAGCAAGTGAGGAGAAAAAAAAATTCTTACATCTTACATCCTTTCTGTGCCATTAACATCACATAGGGCTCACATGGTAGTTCGCCAAGTTTTACTTTTTTCAGTGAGTTTTTCAACCTCATCAAGAGATTTTGTGCCTACTAATTTGGCCTCTCTTAACAATGTCCTCTTTAGAGTTTCACATGGTCGACCTCTTTTTCTTCAGCCTGTTGTGCTTCACTTGATAGCTTGTTTTGGTATTCTCTGATTGTTTCTTCTCATCACATGGCCTACATATGTCCATCTTCTTTTTCTGATCACCCATGGGACAAGTTGCTGTTTGCTCATCTGCCTTATCTTTGCATTGTTCTTGAATTCATTCCACTTTATACCATGTATTTTCCTTAGACATTTGTTTTCAAAAGAGTCTAAAAAAAATTGCTGCAGTATTATTATGACTTTTCAAAAAGCATAGACAACTCACAGCAACTTCAAGTATTTTCTGCCTCTTTCCTCTGTGAGAAGGCAGTTTACAATGTGACTCACAGACAAAGCCATCAGTTAAGAGTTGTTTACGTGCCAAATGTGGCATAATGTACTTCTTTGTCTATTTATAAATTTGGTTCAGTTTATCAGGAATCTCAAGGTGGACAGCTGAGGAGTGTAGTAGTCAGAGCATTCAACTTTCATGCTGGTGGTCAAAAAGTTCAGTTTAGCATTCAACTTTCATGCTGGTTGTCAAAAAGTTCAGTTCCAGCTCAAGGCATCTGAGTCAACCAAGCTGTACAAATCAGTATTTGGCTTCTCCTGGAGATATGGAAAGAAAGCTGGCAAGTATGGTTCTCACCACATCAACCTCTACTGTGCTGACAGATGAAGGAAATACTAGCTGTGTGTCTCATGTATGTCCAAGAGGTATGAGACAGGTAAAGGTGAGTACTAGCTGTGTGTCTCATGTATGTCCCAGAGGTATGAGACAGGTGAAGGTGAGTACTAGCTGTGTGTCTCATGTATGTCCCAGAGGTATGAGACAGGTGAAGGAAAATATAAGCACTGACATTTTATCTTTTCTCTGTATCTCAGTGGTAAGACACATGCTTCTAATTCAACTCACACATTAACCTTTTCCTTTCCAGTTTATGAAAGAAAGACATATGACAAAATTCAGTTCATCTAAAAGAGTTTGTTATTTTTTTTACATTATCCTTTATTTAGAACTCTGTGTAAAATTTATGTAAAAAGAAACACAATTTTAAAATGTATTTATTTAAAAAGAAATAATGTTTTTTGTATGATTTCAGTAATTTCATTGATGTTTTAATTTTTTCTGTAATGAAAATTTGATGCAAATCTGGTATCAAAAACTGTTTTTTCCAGGAAATGTGCGACAGAGGAGAGAACATGTCTGTGTTAGGATGAGCAGTACACTTTTTGCCAGGAAACTTCAGAATAATAATGTGTTTTGAATATTTCAATTATTTTGTAATGTTTTATTATTATTTTAAACCCCAAATTTTTTAGAGTTCAAAACTTGCCACCATCTTTAGTTTTGACAAGCGCTGGAGCACTAGTAATGGAAGCTCCTCCATAAATGGTGATTGTAAGTGTCACAGAGTACTGTGTGTTGGGCTGCAAATTTTCCATGATGTAGCTTGTCAGGGTAATATCTGGATAGTCAGTCTTCATGCTGCTGTTGCTCTGAGCTTCTAAGGTCAGATTCTGAACTTGTCCCTGAAGATCCACTGGATCTGTTGGATAAAATTTATGAATCTATTTTTATATTGCTGTTATGTACATAATGACTAAACATGGCTTTGAAATTCTTAAAATTAATTTTTCGGTACCAAAAAAAAAAGTAGAAAATAACACACGAAAACTTCATGGAACTTTTTTTACAGTGATTGAGAAAACATGTGAACCTTCAAGAACAAGGGAAGCAGAAAGTGTTGATAATTTGATATTTATACACTGATAACAATCATACTCTAAAATCCAGTGAACAGGGTATTTCATGCATTCAATAGCTGAATACATATAATAACTGTAGTACTAATATCTTAGAACTCAAACACATACAAAATCTTGGCAAGACAACTAATATGTCACATGATAAAGGAGAGGGCACTCTAATACTACACATTTAACATGGGATAAATTACAAAAAACTTAAGTAAATTAATTTGTGAACATAGAAAAGTTACTAGATTCACCCAAGAGAACATAAGACATTCATGACAATTATTCTACACTCAGGCTGATGATATGAGCTGTCAAAACCTGTCTATTTGTATCCAATGGATGAGATTATTGGTGTTCAGATCAGATTTATAAACTGTTGTTCTGCTGGCTGCTGTTTGACCTAGACAGTGCAGTATTTAAGTCTTTGCTGACAATGTTACAGAGGGATTAGGTGCTTGTTTTCAACTGCAAAATGCTGTAAATCATGAAATTATTTACAAATATAAATATGAAGAGTTTCATTTTATAACATAACAGAAATGAGGCTACATTAAAAAAATATTCAGTGACATTACATCATAGATATATCTGTATCTAAATGTCAATGATGCTATATCAGAGAATATCTATATCTAAATGTTTTAAATGAGACTAAATGTTTTAAATGAGACTAAATGTTTTAAATGAGACTAACTTGGAAGTGTCCAGTTAACAAAAAAACTAAGGTGATCTATTGCAGTTGCTGATAAGTTTGCTGGCATTCTGGGCAGACCACCAAAAGTAGTGACAAGAGTGGAGTTTGGGCTTGTTGACTGACCAAGATCATTGAACACAGTTACACGGTACACATAAGTGGTGAACATAGGCAGACCAACATCTTCATAAAAAAAGCCTGTGCCCCTGTATACACTCTGCCACTGTCCATTGTCACCAGCTGTGGCTAAACGACAAGGATTCACAAAGAAAACAAATGTATGCAAAAGTATACATTTATTTGTGCATGTGTTTACTGCTTATGTGTCTGTATGTTTATTGATTACATGTCTGTATGTTTATTGATTACATGTCTGTATGTTTACATTCATGCAGATGACTAATCTTGTATTATTAAAACAGTTTCCACAAAAAAGTTTGCTTAAAAGTATCTACATTAAATATTTTACATAAAAATTCAGGACTATTATTTATAATCCTAGTAAGAAATATTCATCTGAAATTATTTGCTGAAGTTTTAAAATTTATAATTTTTAATATTTTGCAGTACAAACCAAGACCAAAAAATAATTCTGAAATGCATGTCACTACATTTATACTGAGCAAATTTACTCATGACGTGATAGTTTATGAAACTATGAAAATATGTTAATGCAAGAATACATAACTGGTGTCATTATTCTGAGTTTCACTCTTACATCTTACATCCTTCCCATGCTGTTAGATGTCACATAGAGCTTGCATGGTAGTTTGCCAAGTTTTCCTGTTTTTGGTGAGCTTTTCAACCTCTTCAAGGGATGTTATACCCAGTAAACTAGCCTCTTTTAACAATGTCCTCTTTAGAGTTTCACATGGTAAACCTCTTTTTCTTTGGCCTGTAGTGTTCCACTTGATAGCTTGTTTTGGGATTCTCTGACTGTTTCTTCTCACCACATGACCAACATTTGTCTATCTTCTTTTTCTGATCACCCATGGGTCAAGCTATTGTTTGCTCATCAGAGTTGGTATCCCTCATGCTTTGTTGATTTTATTCAATAAGGGCTCTGATGTTCAGTAAGGGATGTAAAATGATTAATCTAACTTACTGTTCAATGGTTGATTAACTTTCATGCGGATCAGTTCAAATCTGATATTTGGACCATTTGGAGAGATTGGTGGTTGCCACAGAACAGAAATTCTTGATTGCGAAATGGCAGTTGGAACTGGTGCTGCCTGACCTGATGGACTACTAGGATCTGTCGTGAAATTTGTGGGAGCACTCTCAGTACAGCCACCATCTGAAGTAGATTTCATTGTGAGACAATCGTGTGAATGGTATTTGTTAAATCCATTCATTAAAAAACAGAAAAAGTAACTTGCTATTTTACAGAGGAGTAAAAGAGTTTGTAGATGAATGTGTTCTAAAGCTGAAGGGGGTGGGTTGTGGACTGTACTATCATGCCTCGGTCTATCAGCATTGATACTTGTAATTACTCAGCAACAAACTTGCAACTACCCAGCACTGATACTTGTGACTACCCAGCAATGATACTTGCAACTATCAAACACTTCCACTCATGATTACCCAGCACTGATACTTGCAACTACCCAGCAATGATATTTGTAATTACTCAGCAAACAAACTTGCAACTACCCAGCACTGATACTTGTGACTACCCAGCAATGATATTTTGCAGCTACCCAGCACTGATACTTGCAACTATCAAACACTGGCACTCATGACTACCCAGCACTGATACTTGCAAGTACCCAGCATTAATACTTGCAACTACCCAGCACTGATACTTGCAAGTACCCAGCATTAATACTTGCAACTACCCAGCACTGATACTTGTGATCTGGATTTTGCCTCAGAAGATGGAGCTGAAGGAAAGCTCTGAAACAGAGCAAATTGCTGATAAGTTTATTTCTGCATTTTTATTTGTTTGTTTTGCCTTTTTTTTTTTGTTGTCCTTGATAAAGGCAATACTGCTGAAATATTGGACTGTTATTGTTGTCCTTTATAACCATCTCAATGTTTCTACTCCATGTTGCTAACTTTTCTTCCTTCCTTTCTTCCTCCCCCCCCCCCCCACCTGTTTTCATAAAACTGCACACATCCATCTGATTCCACTCATAAAATAGAGAATATGTGCTTGCAAGATGATATGCATTAGTGTATATACTGTGTACACAGTTGTTACTATCAGGGTTTGTGTGTGAGCAAGTCTTGTGTATTTCTGACAGTGCCAGGTCAAAAGTGGGCCAACTTTAAAAAAAAACACATATGGCAATCATGAAAATTAAAATAAATAAATTAAAAAAAAACATCAGTCTTCATCAACATTAACTTTTTGTTTTGGACATCTGAATGATTGGATAGTGATTATCCATTTTAGAATTCTTTCAGTTTCATCTATAATTATCTCTGAAAGTTCAAATGTTTATCTTACTGAACTCCTTTCACAATTAAAAGCTTTTTTTTCATCTTATTTTGACAATAAATTACAAATAACCTAACCAAAGGTTCTTCATGACCTTTACCCACTTATCACATCCAAATGACTGAAGTTTTTTTCATGATTTGAACCTCCTTCATCTTTTCACTCTTTGTACCCTGTTACTCATTCCAGCACTGTCTTTTCTCTTCACCGTCCTCTCAGCATGATACTCTTCTGCATGAGTTTCTTACTGTCAAATCACAAACTTACTGGTGCATGAGTTTCTTACTGTCAAATCACAAACTTACTGGTGCATGAGTTTCTTACTGTCAAATCACAAACTTACTGGTGCATGAGTTTCTTACTGTCAAATCACAAACTTACTGTTGCATGCAGTCACAGTGACAGAGTAATTTGTGAATGGTGTGAGGTCAGTAACAATCACAGAAAGTACAGTTGTGTTCCCAACGTCAATACGAGGTTCAGGAAAACGCAACACGTATGTTTCTATCTTCCCATTTGGCTGAAGTGGTTGAGACCATTTGCATAATACAGATGTTGGACTAATACTTATGACCTGAGGTGGGTTGATGCCAGCGGGACCTTGAGAAATATTGAAATCAAAAACCATATCTTAGCTACAGGTAGCAAAGACAGTTTATTCATATTTCAGAACTATCAAAACTCAGGTTGCTCCATGCCATTTCCAAGATATTCTTAACAAACAAAAAAAACTTTCAAAGCCAAAATAATATCTTCAACCATGAAGCAAACAATGTCTTAGAGACCTGAATATACCACAGTCTGAAGTGACTTTATATTTCATGACTATGCAGTAGGTAAATTACTGTAACATGACATATACAGGGGCTGGCATAAAGCATAGCTGGATTTAACTGACGTCAGAAACTGAGTACTGTGAAAAAAAAAACATGACATAAGAGATGCAGCAGACAAACGTAACTTTTAGCAATGGCTTCTTGGCAAACATAACATCATATTCACCAGTGAAATATTTTAAAAGTGAAGAATCATCTATTACTGTACAACGAAAGTTTCATTGTCATTTTGAGTTGCATCCCCATTATAATGTTCCCAATCAGAGAACAATTTTGAGATGGGTCCAAAAATTTAAAGAAGCCGCTAATTGCTTTAATAATAAGTCTACTGGTTGTTCAAGAACTCAACAGACACCTGAAGGAATTCAAGAAGTCCACAATACATTGTTTTGTAGCCCTTGGCGGTCAGCTGTTAGGCACGCTTTGGCACTTGGTATGTCAGCCACTACATCGCATTATTCATAATCATCTGCATTTCCATCCTTATAAGTTTCAAGTTGTGCAGCAACTGAATGATTTGGATAAAATTAACAGACTTGACTTTACTACTGATTTTCTAGCAAGCATTGAAGAAAATCCGAATTTGCTCAATAACCTCATAATGTCTGATGAAGCACATTTTGAGTTGTCAGGAAGTGTGAACAAGCAGAATTTCAGATACTGGTCAGCTGAAAATCCACAATTACTGCATGAGAAACCACTCCATAGTGAACGAGTAACAATGTGGTGTGGCATCATTTGGTGTCATTGGGTCATATTTTTTTTAAGACGAAGACGGGCATCCTCTTACTGTTAATAATGATCTCTATGTGCAGATGCTAACTGAATACTTCATTCCAGACTTGGCCAACAGAAATAAGAGACTAATATGGTTTCAACAAGATAGAGCAACTGCCTATACAGCCCATCAGTCCATAGCCATGCTGCGACAAGCATTTCCCAATTGCCTTATTTCCAGATTTGGGGATATTCATTGGCCAGCAAAGTCACTGGATTTATTGCCCGCAGACTTCTTTTTGTGGGCGTTCCTCAAGAACATGGTGCATGCTAGTCGACCACAGTCAATTGCTGACCTAAACAATCGAATCTGACACTGTATTCAAAACATCCCTTTGAACATGTTAAATGGTGTTATGCAGGAATTTTCCAGATGCCTGGCTGAATGTATCAAATGTATTGGCAAGCATCTAATGAGCACAATTTTCAAAACCTAAATATGATTGTCAGTAATAATAAAATTACCTGCTTTTCTGAATTTCATTTCACTGTTTTTACCAAAAACATGTATGCCACTTAATTTATTTTCCATTTTTAAATCTGAGCTACACTTTATGCCAGACACTGTATAAATGACAGAAATGTCAGATTTTACCAGAAAGAACAAATGAATGCACATCATTGGGGTAAAATAAAAAATTTTGTGAAGCATACTGTACGATGTTTTATATGACAATCCATATGCAGGAAACTCTCTACCGTAGAGAGCGGAACAACAACACAACTCCTTCAGATCATCAGAGGAAGTACCCCCCCTCAGACAAGTGTTTCGGCCCTTTAAACTCCTGACACTCTAAGGGGGGTGGGCCCCTCTGGGTCATGACTCCCAGAGGTCTTGTGAGTTGTTGCTTTTTTTCTGGTCCCAGGATCGAACCCATGATCTTCCAGTTGCCACCGTCTTTAGCGATTTAGCTATGGAGGACTGGTATTGGTTGTGGCAAATGAAATTACTTATGCTCCCAATGCTTGTTTCGCATACTCCACAGCCAGCATGAGGCCTTTTCTGCTGTTTCTGAAAGGCTTCTCAATGCCCTTGCTCTTGCTTGTCCCTTTATGCCCAGTTGCTTACATAGGTCATATGCTGATGTTGCTAGGAATCCTCTTGCTCCCACTTCTACAGCTATCACTTTTGCCCTGATTCCTGCCCCCTGCCTCAGTTGCTTGACCAGATCATTGTACTTCTCCAAGCAACTGAACTTTAACTGAACAAAGAAAGAAACAAATGATGATGCACTGGGCATGCAGGATATTTCTTCCAGGATATTTAAAGGTTATTTAAATATGGCATTCATATCATGCTCACAGATTATTTAAAATACTGCAATTAAATAATGAGATTCAAACAGTTTTCTCTTTCCCTATTTAATCTGACAGGTAGTATTTTCCACTGTTTTCCGCACTGAGCTTAAGAAAGCAAGCTTGTAGACCAAGGGTTCCACAACTGATCCTTTACCTCAGTATTCAGGATACTGTATCCCAACAGCATGTAATTAAGACATCATTTACAACCTGTAGATCAGTAACTAAGATACTGCAAAGTAATGGTTTTTGGTATGAACTTTTTCCTGGTTAACTTAAAGAAAAAAAAGAAAACTAAACAAATATTACATTTCTTAAGGATGTATTTTAAAATCATGAGTCTAATTCCTTCATTTTAATTTAACAGCTTTAAATACTTAACTTATGCACATATAATTATTGATATTACTTGGGGGAAACCTCCAAATGGGTTTGCCTCTACAGCAGTGAAAAGAAATACTCACGAGAAGAACCAGTTGTAATCTGAGCAAATGGACCAAGTGATGTTCCTGCTCCATTCTGAACATTTACACGATAACTATACACAGAAAATGGTGACAGCACATTGGATTCATCCAAGAATGTCTGGAAAAAACATAATTTTGATCTGAACTAGAAATGATTACTCTAATATTACACAATGTGATACTGTTACATATATAGCAGTAAAATCATAACATAACGTAGCATAACAAGAAATGAAATCTGTCTTCTGTATATATTAACATCCATGTTTGACACTAAAAAAAACTGCATAGCTTACTTTTTTTTTTCAAACAGTCTGAGATACTGGTCAGCTTTGAAAATGATAAAACTTGAATTTATTGGTGAAAATTCAATAAAACTGTCAATTCTCACCTGGTTTTCTCATGATTATAATATATTATGATACTGAGGCAACATGTTATTCATACATGACCTTTGGTTTTGGAAGAAAAAGATTTTTCATAAACATTTATTATATGAAAATATTTAGGATGTCTTCTATGAAACTAAAATAATTACTCTGCTTTCAAATTCATATCCATGACATTTTGTGGGTTACTGATCAATCAACAATTTTTCACTTAAAAAGTGAAAAACATTTCTACATATAATATATTGGTGGTGGGGTGCAAAGCATGCATGCCATGTGGATAGTACCAGTTCTACTCTTAGTATATGGACTTTTCTTTTGTTTTCTATATCCATTTCACCTGTTTTCCTCTGTTATTTCTGTATGACAGACAGACAGATAGCACTGTCTGGCTGGGCAACACCAGATACCTCTCTCTCTCTCTCTCCCTCCCTCTCACTCTCCTTCCCTCCTCCCCCTCTCTTTCTCTCTCTCTGTACTTTTTTATATCACAGACATCTACAAGGAGTTTACTTTTTCCATTTCAGCCACTCTTGATGTTACAAGCGAAACACTTCCAGAGCTCTCATCTTTCCGCTCGATGGTGTAGAGAGAAATGATCCCATTTGGCTTGCCTGGTCCTTTGTATTTGACTAAAACTGCTGAAGGACTCATAGCTGCTAGGTCTGGTGCAGAAAGATCTTCTGGAACTGAGGTAGAAAAGGCTTTTATTTTTTTTTAAATTATGTTTCTCATGTTATTTATTCTTGTCTATTTCTTCAGCTTTATTTCTTGTATTTATTTTTTTATCTTTTGTCTCTCACTTTCCCTCCTTCTGTCTATACTGTCAAGATATTTTTTTATATTAAGGAAAATATAACATTTCAAATGATGAAAGAGTCAGCTCCAATAATTCTGGATACCATACATGAACAGTCATATACAGAGGACTACTTAGCATAAGATATATATATATATATTTCAAATTTACAATAAATTTAAAGAATCAAAATTCTGTCTCTAACTCTGAATTTTTAACAATTAAGCTTAGTTTCTACTAACATTTATCATTAGTTTTTTTAGCATTTATGATTAGTCTTTTAGCTTTTATGATTAGTCTTTTAGCTTTTATGATTACTTTTCTTTTTACCTTTATGATTGCTTTCTTTTTACCTTTATGATTGCTTTCTTTTAACATTTATGATTGCTTTCTTTTAACATTTATGATTGTTTTCTTTTAACATTTATGATTGCTTTCTTTTAACATTTATGATTATTTTCTTTTAACATTTATGATTATTTTCTTTTAACATTTATGATTGTTTTCCTTTAACATTTATGATTGTTTTCTTTTAACATTTATGATTGCTTTCTTTTAACATTTATGATTATTTTCTTTTAACATTTATGATTGGTTTCTAAGTATTTGCTACTCACGGTCTTCCAGTGTTCTCACAGGAGCTGAGGGAAGACTTCTTGTGCAGCCGCCTACTGTACATGCTTCCACATTAAATATGTAATATGTGAAGGGAGTGAGGTTATCTACCCTCATTCTGGTCACATTACCAGGAGCCTAAAAAATGTTTTAAAAAACCTTTTTTTTTTGTTTTGTTTTAAATGACAGTTTTATGATTTAGGTTAATACTCTGAAGGAAATATGTCACTCTAAAAATGTATGGTATAAGAGATCTGCTGGTGATGTGTGTACAGTGATAATAATGTTACATGACTATTGTCAGATAAAAGGGAGGCGACTGCAGTAAAACTGGTTTAAATAATAAAGTTAGATAGAGGTGTATGGTGCAGTTTTACAAAGTGGCAGAGGGAGTGAGTAAAGTGAGAAAAAATGAATAGAAAGCATGACAATGTATAAATGAAAAACATACAACATCCAATATTTCAGCATGAGCCTTTCTCGAGGATTACATTTCATTTAGTTATTTGTTTTTGTCTCATTGTGCATGTAATCCTCGAAAAAGGCTCACACCGAAATATCGGATGTTGTATGTTTTTCATTTATACATTGTCATACTTTCTATTTGTTTTTTCTCACTTTACTCACTCCCTCTGCCACTTTGTAAAACTACACCATACACCTCTATCTAACTTTATTATGACTATTGTCACATCCTTAAGTACAAAAACTAGGGCACACTAGCTTCAGAGGGCTGTCACTAAGCTGTATCTCAGAATAAAAATCCTCTGAGAAACTAAACTTCATTAATAATGAGCTGTCCATTTTATGTTAGGTCCAGCTAAATGATGAACAACAGTTTTCAGTGATTTTTTTCCCTTGTATGTCATTTGACAAAATTCATCCCATTTTGTTACTTTTCCTGCTTAGCACCACTGTCAATATTCCTGTCTCATTCATTGCACTGGCTGCATCTACTTCTTTCTTTCTCCAAGTTCCCTGTAACTTCATCACTGTTGTTCTTTGCAGCCCATGCTGTGAGGGTGTGGAGGCACAGCATCGTGTCGGCGTGGGAGCGGGCTATAGCAGCTACTTTTTTCAGTCCCAGAGCGCAGCTAAAAAGCAGGGGGTGTGCAATGCTGCTTTAGCAGGCTCCACTACCATAGAGACTATGGTGGTCCCTAGCCCATTAGCCAGGCTAGGCCTGTTACTGGGGGTACCAATGGAGAGGTGGGACAGGGTCTTTGTCAGCTATGGTTTGCTAATCCTGATGATTGTTCAGCTATGGGTTGCTGATTGCCTAATCAGACAGTGTCTTTGCCCCCAGCTGTATCTACTAAAAGCAAACAATGACTTTACACTGACTGATCCATCAATGACTTTACACTGACTGATCCATCAAGATAGATCTCAGAATGATAAGCTGAAGGAGCTGGGAATAAAATGTGATGAAACATGAATATCATGTTCAAGACACAAGAAAAAATTGTACATCAACACATATCCAGTGTTCTCAGTTGGTGTTGTCTGACAGATGCAGTGAGGAGATCAGGGCACTTATAGGCTGGTCCAAGATACAGTGATAATGATCTGAACTAAAAGAATCATGAATAACACAATCAAATTATAATGAAATGTTATTAAATCTGTTGATACAATATGGCAAATGTGATGAACTGTATATGACAGAAATGTGTGCTTGTAGAGAAAAGATGAAGTCATCAGTATTGACATGGATATTAATGAGCATTAGAAAGGCAACTGAAAAAAATGTCACAGATATGACAGACTAAAAATAAGTCATTTTTGTGTTTAAAAAATTTTCAAGAGTTAACAGCAGTGCATCAAATATTTTGAAGAGTTAACAGCAGTGCATCAAACATCTTGAAGAGTTAATATCCATGCATCAAACATCTTGAAGAGTTAACATCAGTGCATCAAACATCTTGAAGAGTTAACATCAGTGCATCAAACATCATGAAGAGTTAACATCAGTGCATCAAACATCTTGAAGAGTTAATATCAGTGCATCAAACATCTTGAAGAGTTAACAAGTGTGAAATAAAAACATGGAATTTGAGGAGCTGAAGAAAGAACCAACACTGCAACAGAAACTAACAAAACCAAGGATATTGCAACAGAAACTAACAAAACCTAGGATACTGTAACAGAAACCAACAAAACCTAGGATACTGCAACAGAAACTAACAAAACCAAGGATACTGCAACAGAAACTAACAAAACCAAGGATACTGCAACATAAACTAACAAAACCTAGGATACTGCAACAGAAACTAACAAAACCAAGGATACTGCAACAGAAACTAACAAAACCAAGGATACTGCAACAGAAACTAACAAAACCAAGGATACTGCAACAGAAACTAACAAAACCTAGGATACTGCAACAGAAACTAACAAAACCAAGGATACTGCAACAGAAACTAACAAAACCAAGGATACTGCAACAGAAACTAACAAAACCAAGGATACTGCAACAGAAACTAACAAAACCAAGGATACTGCAACAGAAACTAACAAAACCAAGGATACTTCAGCAGAAACTAACAAAACCAAGAATACTGCAACAGAAACTAACAAATCCAAGAAGCTTAGGATAAAGTATTGGAAACTGTGCTTAACTCTTTAAGAAACCAATACTAGATGAAAAAAATATTTAACAATTTATGGAAAATGTTTAATTTTCTGGTTATTCATTAGTCAGTTTTATGTACTGTAACAATATTAAAAGACAGTCTGTAGGTTCAAGCAACAGTTCTGAAATATCCATGCTGAAAGTTAACAAGAAAACTTTCTTCTAACAAGTTTTACATTTTTGTTAAGTGAGAGAGCAAAGATGACTACTCTCTCACAAGATGTCAACTTTATTAGTTAAGTGAGAGCATGGGCACCTACTCTTACACAGATTCTAGTTACAAAGAAGTCTGGCAAGCAGAAAGGTAACAATTCGTTGGCTTACATACATCCCAGGAAATGAAGTAATCATATCTTCTTCTTCTGTCTCCTGGAATGAGAAATGGGTGTTCTTTGCAGCTGATGCAGCTGATTCAGTGAGGATGCTAAGGCGTGACACTGTGGTGGCTTGGGACCAGGTTTTGGTGGATATTTTTTCAGTCCTTAGTGGAGCTAAAATGTGGGAGAGATGGCGTGTAATACTTCTTTAGCAGACTCCATTACTATAGTCTCTATGGAATCTCTGCCCCCTTAGTCAGACTATTACTAGGAGCACCAATGGAGAGGAGGGACAGAGTCTTAGTCAGCTATGGTTTGCTAGCCCTGACACTAGCACATCAGCTACAAGTCAATGATTGCCAATCAGAAAACATCTGTGCCCCAAGTAAATCACATAGATCTGCTAACACTGAGAATGTAATATCATCAATGGCCAAATATTTAACACATATAATCTTTACAGCATTTGGATCTTGAAAATTATTTGTGTCATGTAGTATATGAAATTTATTATATATGTTTCCTTACACTTATTTTCAAGCTTCCATTAACGTAGATATTATACTGACTGATGATGCCATTTGGACTCAAAGGCATAGACCATGTGATGTCCACATACCTGGCCCTTACACTAGTGACAGATGGAAGGTTCATGGAAGATGGCTCTGGAGATAAAAGACTTTAGTTATGACAGTCTTAATGAGCTTAGTGCTTTCAACATATACAAGGTTTGATGATTAAGTAATGAGACTAATTACATAAAAAATAAAATAAACAACAACTGAAGACATAACCTGTATTTTATTCAAAGTAAGCTCCTTGTGCATTGATACAATGAGTGGCACAATCTAAAACACTGTAACGACCTCTGCAGTTCTTCTGTTATTATGGCCCTTAAACTTGATGTTACAGCCGGTTGGATGTAATCAGTATCATCAAAGAAGCGTCCTTTCAATGGTAACTTTAATTTTGGAAATAGAAAATACTCGCAGGGAGACAAATCTGGGGAATAGGGTGGATGGCTGAGAACACACACTTGTTTTTGGGCCAAAAATTCCTGTACATACTACCGCCTGGTGACCCAGTGCATTATCATGAAGAAGAAAAAAACTGCCAGGTGTTGAATACTCGGGTCAGACTCGGAGAATCCTTTTCAATAGGCATTTCAAAAGACTTAAATAAACTTTGGCAGTGATAGTCTGTCCCTCTGGAATAAATTCTTAGTGAATAACTTCTTTGCTGTTGTAGAAGCATACCAACATTGTCTTCACTTTCGACTTTTGAAAATGAAATTTTTTGCCTTTTGGCGATGATGATGACTTCCACTGAGCACTTTGGCGTTTAATTGTGAGATCATAGAAGAAAATCCATGTTTCATCTTCTGCAACAATCAAATTTAAGAAATGTTTATTTCTGTGACACGTTTTGATGATGTCTTTTGTGTACTCAACACGCTGATGTTTTTGGCCATTAGACAACAAATGTGGTACAAACCGGCAAGCAAATTTTTTCTTGCCCAAATCTTCTAGTAAAATTTTACGAATGGTCTCTCAGTTAACACCAAATTCATCTGCCATCATCCTCACAGTCAAACAACGATTTTCTTGCATCTGTTCTCTAACTTTTGCAGTGAGTTCCTCATTATGAACAGAAATTGGGCACCCAATCTAGTTGCATTTGTATTTGTTTCCACACCACTTTTGAATCATGAATACCACCTGAATATCTGTGCACGAGATAAACAATTATCCCCATAAACTTGTCGCATCAATTCAACTGTTTCAATGGCACTTTTTCCGAGTTTTAAACAGAATTTAATGTTAGAATTTTGCTCCATGCTGATTATGTAACAATGCACCTCTGACTAGATCAACAAAATGGCGGCTTGTTTGTTGTTTTTTTTTTTTTTTTGGATTCCATGCTTTGCTTCATAGATAGCATTTTTGTCTTGGCCATAATAAAATCAGTCTCATTACTTAATTGTTGGACCTTGTACAATAACATGTGTCAAACAATCTGAGAATAGTGTCTGATTTTTGCTATGTGTTTCTGACATTTAAACATGATTATTTCATATGTTAAAACTGCTGTACTTTTCTGTCACATAAAGATTTATGACAAATAAAGTCCAAATTATGTGTCACAGTTGTTGTATAACAATGTGATGTGGATGTGACATCTGCATATACATGTTATCGGCTATAAATGAACATTTTTTAAAAATTTACTTTTTATCATCATAAAGAAAGTTACTATGAAAGAAAGTGCTGCACTGATTTCCCTTTTGCCTTTCATTACTCTGTACACAGTTTCCTCCACTAGCCTTTGCTTAGAGCCTAACCATGTCAGCAATGGGGTATAACATTAACCTTTGTTTAGAGCCTAACCATGTCAGCAATGGGGTATATCTCTAGCCTTTGTTTAGAGCCTAACCATGTCAGCAATGGGGTATATCACTAGTCTTTGTTTAGAGCCTAACTCTGTCAGCAATGGGGTACATCTGGTGGAAGGACTGGCTTCTCTTAACAGTTAACATCTCATACTATATATAGCTAATGTCAATTCTTTCAAATGTGTCAAACTAAAGCTCCTGTACTAGTCATTTCATTTTCAAACATGCGGCAATAGTTAACAAGTGTGTTAATAGTTTTATAGTTTTTTTCTTCTGCACTAATATTACTTTTTACATTTTTTTCATTTATTTTTTTTTTTTGCCCATTCAATGTCGTTATTCCTAAAATGGCGTCCTCACTGGGTGGCTCATCATCAAGGATCAGAAGATCATCGATGAACATTCTGTGCGATATTCACTGGCACAGGCAGTGGAGCAATTAAAGGAGTATCTCATTCACGATGATACTGAGAACCAAATACTGAACACTGAATTGCCCATTCAAATTTTGCAGTTTTCTTTCTTATCCAGTTTCAAATCTATTTTCCATTGCTTAGTCATAGAGAAAAAAAAATCTCAGATCTTTTACTGATGAATAAAATTGATTCCATTTGTTACTTGAAGTGACACAAACCCAAAGTATTAGTCCTGCCACATATTACACGACTTGATGTTGCTGTGGTTGACTGACCAATCAAATATCAGCAGAATGTGAGAATCTGCTCAGCAAATTCACAACCGGGAGAATCAAAGAGTAGCTCATATTCATCAGTTTATGAGTGTATGTACCATCATCATGAGTAGTCCAAATTCACCAGCTTATATACAATACTAATATTTAAGATGATAATAACCATTAATGTTTTTAATTACTAATTCTGTACTTTTCTAAAAGTGTTCCTTTATTTTTTATTTATATTTTTTCCTTTGTTTATCCTTTCTCATCAATCCTTGCTTAGATTTCATTATTTTGCTTTTGTAATTCACCGTAGTTATGGGTCTTTCAAAGTATTCTATAAAAAAGTATGCTTACTATCCTGTTTGGTAACCATTGAGGCCCACTGGGATTGTGCTTGCCCAAGACTGTTACTGGCAATTACTCTGAAACTGTATTGTGTGAAGGCCAAGAGGTTGATTTTTGTGTAGCTAAAGGTCATTGTTGGCCCATATTCACTGTGAACATAAAAGAATTACGCGTATCCTGTAGCACCTATAGATTAAAATTCTTAAAGCTGAATTTTAAAGACTAGAATAAAAATGTAAACTTAACCAGTGAGAAATGTAAAAAAGGTCAGTGAGAAATGAGGTGCCAAAAAAGTCTAAATACATAAACAATATAAATATGAAATAAGATCAACAGAGATAAATGCAAAATAAAGACACAATTTGTCATTGAAACTTGCAGGAAAATCTGTGCTATAGAGAGTCTAACAATTAAACAACTCCACAGTTCATCAGAGAAAGTACCAACCCTCCATACCTCCCCCCCCCCAGACAAGTGTTTTGGAATTTTAAACTCCTGACACGAGGGATGGCCAGCTCTTAGTAATAACTTTCAGAAGTCTGTAAGTTGTTCATTTTCTTTTTCACACATGAATAATATGACTAAAAATACAAGACAAGCAGACATAGATGTAAACAATGTATCAGATTAATATACATGACAAGGAGACATAGATGTAAATAATGCCATTCATTCATTCTTTCATTTATTTGCATGTCCCTTGCGGAACTTTGCCTCCCTAACAGCACTCCTGTAGGGCTCTCGGTTGTGAGCAAGATGGCGGCCTGTTGCTGATGCATCCATTTGATCATCAACGGTGTCTTGCAGCCATCTTCGCTTTGTCTTCCTCTCTTTCTTCTTCCCATTACGTATCCTTCCAAGACGGTCTTCTCTAGATTATCATGACGTTTAATGTGTCCAAAATATTTCAGTTTTCTCTTTTTAATCCTCTTTACTAGCCAGCCTTCTTCAATATTAAGTTCTTGTATTATAGATATATTTGTTCTTTTTTGTGTCCATGATATTTGAAGAACTCGTCTGTAGCATTTACATTCAAAGGCATTTATGTGTTTCTCAGCTGTTTTGTTAAGTGTCCAGGTCTCACAGGCATATGTTGTGATGGGAAAGATGCATGCCCTTAAAAATCTTATTTTTGTAGTTCTGTCTGTTCCAGAATTGATATGTACAAGAAAAGCCTTGCATACTCTGCAGTACAGCTCTGGAACACCCTCCCCTACAATTTAAAATCCATAGGTAATACTTCATCCTTTAACTCAAACCTGTTTCATTATTTACTTGTATATGCCTCCATAAAATAGCCAGCACTCTCTCAACACATGGCTCGTAAACCATCAAGTACTTCAGTGACATAGTTAGAAAAGCAACTTGTTAGATATTGTTAGAAATTATTTTAATGTTTGTTTAAAAAAAATATGTTAGAAGATCTGTATTTACAATGAATTTTTATTTATGTATATGTCTGCGGGTGTATGTGTGCGTGAGTGCTATTTTATTAGGTTAATTACTTCTTCTCTTTTACCTTGAATGTAGTAGTTAAATCTTACACTCTTTTGATATGTTTTTACTAATTTAATTTGTATTTTTGTACTAAATCAAGTGTGTAGGAAGAATGAAAGATGGAGTGATGAAGGGCAGAATGTAAGACGGGCCTGCGTGCCCAATTCTTTACCCTTGAAAAATAAAGATTATTCATTCATTCATTCATTCATTCTCCACAGATTCTTTAGTTGTTTTACTTTCTGAAGAGCGACAGATGTCCTCCTTTTAATTTCCCTCATTGTATCTCCATTATTAGTTAGTAGTGATCCAAGATATTCAAAACTCTCCACTTCTTCCAGTTTTTCCTCATTGATACATATTTCGGCTGCCTTGTTTGTTTTGTCAGTTGTCATCAATTTAGTTTTCTCACATTAAGATAGAGGTTTTGCTCTTCGCTGTTCTTACGGACAGACATAATTAGTTTTTCCATTCCTTTTTGTGTTGTGACAGTAATACTGTGTCATTAGCATATCTAATCTCTGGTATTTCATAACCTGCAATTGTTATGGCATTGTAATATTCTTTGTCTACAACTTCTCTAACATTCCTCATTATATTTTCAATATACAAGTTAAATAAGTAAGGCAACAATATGCACCCCTGACGGACCCCTTGTTTTATGTCAAACCGAGTTGTTGTTTCACCATTTACTCTTACTGCTGCTTGTTGGTCTAGATGCAACAGTGATGTTAATGATAATAAATATTTACTTCCCTTTATAACTGTTGTGCGTTCTACTCAGTTTTATTTTTTGTGAAAATAATTTGCCATGAGTAAAATGACCTCATTTTTTTAAAGTAACTCTGAAGCAGTAAGTCAAGTCAGAAACAATGAGGATAGCACACAGTAAAGTGTTTGTTATAATAAATTACGTATGTTTAGTCTTGAAAATTTGCAGACAAAATACTTTAGATGTGGGAGAAACAAAAATAGCAAGAGAATGGCTGTGAATCAAGCCAAAATCCCAGTGTCAACCAGCTGCCTAGCCATGTGAGTCAGGACTTTGGACTACTGACTCTGAATTATCTCAAAAAACAAAAAAAAAGTCAAGAACTTTTCTCATTTCATAACTCACCATAAAAGCATGATGTACTAAACTCTGTAAACTTAGGGATTGCATTTCACCTAATCTAAGCCTCCATGGAAATGGATGAGAATGGTGTGACAGAAGTTGGAGATCAAAAACTAACTCTGTAAATGTGACTTCTCAAACAAAGTTGTGTTACTGTAATAGTTTATTCATCAATTTTAACAAGCCTGTGTAATCAAAACAGCTCAAGATTTAAACAGAACAGGACATCAAGAAAGAGGTCAAATTTGATCATTCCATTTTTGTGGAAATTCTTGTTGAAAATATTAAATCACATGGATTGATCATCACATTAACTTGCAAGCCTTACTCTTTGACATGGATTGATCATCACATTAACTTGCAAGCCTTACTCTTTGACATGGATTGATCATCACATTAACTTGCAAGCCTTACTCTTTGACAGCAGCATTCGGACTTGATTCCAAAAACTGAAGGCGGTACGCCACAGCTTCTGGAGCATTTGCTCTCCCAACAGGCTTCCAGGTCACTTTTATAGATGTTGGAGTCTCAGAAATAAGATCTGGTGGTGCCATACCATCAGGTGCTGAAGCAACATAAAAGAGACAATAGCAATTAAATGTTAATGGAAATCATCCACTACCAGCATGTGAAAGGTAAAAATGCTGACTTCAAGCTTACTGAAACAAACTAATGTAACTCAGTGGGATTAACAACTTACATCATGGCTGACTGATGGTCTCTATGTAACTACAAATTTTTCACATAAGAAACAATAAGGCTTTTACACAGCAAAGTTATAGAGCACAGTGCTGTATTATGCCTTCAAAAAATAGTAGACAAAGCACTTTAGACATGAGAGAGAAATAAAACTGACAATAAAATGACTGTAAACCAAACCAGGGATCTGGGTAGGATGTGTAGCATCAAGTCACAAGAGGACAGTATACTTTTGGCTTGGCAGTCTCATATCTCCTGTAAGATGAGTCTGTCTTGCAAGGATATGTGAGATGGCCGAGTAGTTAGTGCACTGCCCTGTCTTGCAAGGAGATGTGAGATGGCCGAGTAGTTAGTGCACTGCCCTGTCTTGCAAAGAGATGTGAGATGGCCGAGTAGTTAGTGCACTGCCCTGTCTTGCAAAGAGATGTGAGATGGCCAAGTAGTTAGTGCACTGCCCTGTCTTGGCTAAATGGTTGCTCTCCTATCAGAGTCCATGGTTCAAATCACAGTAATTTTCTTGTCATTTTTCTTTCTTTCATGTCTAAAGTGCCCTGTCCCCTATATTCCAAGACTAACCACACAGCACTGTGCTCTGTCACTTTAATATGCAATCATAGGCTTCATATCCCTATAGTGAAATATAATCTTAAAACACGAGTACTTCGTCAGATGGGGAACAGTTGCTTTTATCACTTTTTTCTAGTTGGAAGATCTTTCACTACTTTTTGCTAGTTGAAAGAAGAGGAAGCTTTGCAGCAGGCTCCACCACCATACGGATCATGTAAATAATTGCTACTGTTCAGACTGAACTGACACAACTTCCTGGATCCAGAAGTATCTGAGGGAACATGGTAGTATGAAAGCTCTTCATGACTGTGCTAGTACTTTGACATGAATAATGAGTGTATAAGTGATAAAGCTGTTCCTAACTTTTTTTCCTAACATTTAGTACTCCAATATAACCATTTTTACTATCAAACTTTCTACAGATGTTAACATTTTTACTATCAAACTTTCTACAGATGTTAACATTTTTACTATCAAACTTTCTACAGATGTTAAAAGAATCTGTTTCATTCATTTTTCACAGTCTAAAAGCAAAAATGCACTCATCTCACGATTATTCACATTTTGACTTCACTGTTGGTATTATGACACAGAAGGAACTCACCTCCTGGTGGCATTGTAACTGCCACAACATTGCTGAGTAAAAAACCAGCAGAGTTTGACCCATTTACTTGAACAGTATAGTCAGACATTGGTATAAGAGGAGTGATTGGATACACAGTGTAGCCAGATGTAGAGGCAAGAAGCTGACGTCTGTCCATAACTGTTGTATAGTTCCAAGCAGCTGTGATAACACATAATAAATTACATTTAACAATGACATCAAATGTCATTATATAAGTAACACACAATAGTGTATATAACTATACACAAAGCACAGCAGTAAAGCTTTGATACCAAAATGTATAAATTAGGGAAAAAAGTAGGAGCAGCTTTATTACTTAACAACTACAAAACTAAAAGGCAGAATAAAAGCTAATATCATAACAATAAAAGCAATTATCATAACAATAAAAGACAGCTCATAGTCCAGACTAAGTAGCAAACAAAAGAAAGTGAAAATGAAAAGAAGCGAGAGAATAGAACAGTAGATGAGGTCAAAGACAATTAAAACATTAAAAACAGATTTTTTTTATTATTAATCATAAATTCTGAAACCAAACTACTTTAGGCAAAGATCTCAAGAAGAGAGATAAAATGGGGAATAACTGTGATTGTAGAAAAGAAAATGGCTGTGTAAAACAAAAATGACAAAAAGAATTAGGGGGAACTGAAAGTCAGTTCACTTTTTAAAAAAATGTTGGCCATGTTTGAACAATAAAATAAATTGATAGTTACATCTGATAATCAAGCAGTTCCAGACTTATATTTCTAAATGACATGCATTCACCTGGGTTGCCACAGAACTAATAGGTATGAGTTCAACATTTCAACTGGTCTGTCATACAACTAAATGATATAAAATCACCTGGGTTGCCACAGAACTAATAGTATGAGTTCAACAATTCAACTGGTCTGTCATACAACTAAATGCCATGCATTCACTTGGGTTGCCACAGAACTAATAGGTATGAGTTCAACATTTCAACTGGTCTGTCATACAACTAAATGATATAAAATCACCTGGGTTGCCACAGAACTAATAGTATGAGTTCAACAATTCAACTGGTCTGTCATACAACTAAATGCCATGCATTCACTTGGGTTGCCACAGAACTAATAGGTATGAGTTCAACAATTCAACTGGTCTGTCATACAACTAAATGATATAAAATCACCTGGGTTGGCATAGAATAGTCCTGTAAAGTAAACCTGAAATGTCATGTTCCCATTTAACTTGTCTGGCATGGTCCAGAAGACATTCACAGTCCTGGCATTGATGACAGTTGCATTTAGAACGATCAGACCTTCAGGAGCACTTTCTAATGTCCGAGCCTCAACCTGACAATGAGGGAAAATGTAAACTATAAAAAGTACAGTTTAAAAAAAAAATATCACGATGTTGTATAAAACGAAGCAAAAAAAAGTAAATTCTACATTTTTCCCAAAATATTGGGTTTTTGTTGTTCCACTGCTCTTATAACCTATTACTTAGAAGAGAAAAAGTAACTGATTTTTCCCTCTTTTTTCTTTTATATTTCCTTTTTTTTTGGGGGGGGGGGGTAAAAATGCACCATAACCCCTTCTAACTCTGCTAAAATCAGTTTTACTTCAGCCATCATCATACTCATCACACACAAAACAACCCAGTACATGATAGGAGAATGGAATGAATCAGAAACACTGACTGAGGCAAGTCAGTTATCAGATACCTTCATGTACTATCTTACATGGGCAGAAGTGGCCTGTGTTTTTACCTCACTCAGGGTGCATCATACAGAATCAGCCAAAGTGGCACAACGCTGTACAGAATAGATAACAGGGTGCATCATACACAATCAGCCAAAGTGGTTCAACGCTGTACAGAATAGATAAGTTATGCATACTACAGCAAGACAAATAGGGGAAGAGAGATTAGCAATGCCCTAACCAGCATGGATAAGGACAATAGGCTTGATTATGGTGTGTAACACAATATAAGGAGCTATACTGCATCCATCAAACAAAAAACAAGGAATACTGGTAAGTTTGTGAACACCTTAGCTGTGTCCTCAGCCTAACCAAGGGATTACAAACCAACAACTCTGAAGAGCTGTGTTACTATTTTGCAATCTAATGCAACAGTAGCTTCTCTCACAGAGTAAGTAAAGAATACCAAGAATTTAACACTAACTTTATACACAGAATAAGTATAGAGTACCAAGAATTTAACATTAACTTCCCATATACAATAAGTACAGAGTACCAAGAATTTAACATTAACTTCCCACATACAATAAGTACAGAGTACCAAGAATTTAACAGTAGCTTCTCACACAGAATAAGCACAGAGTCAGCATCCTCAGTTCTCTGTACTCCCAATGGAGCATAAGGCATCAACAAAGATTCTCCAGCCAAGCCTGTCCTGAGCAAGTTGGGATACCTCAAACCATGTCTTCCCAGCTTCCTTTAGTTCTTCCTGTATTGTGCATCTCCATGTTCCCAGTGGCCTGCCCCTTCTTTTCTTCCCTTGAGGTGTCCAAGTCAAGGTGGTATAGGGATGTCTTATTCTATCCATTCCTAGTATGTGGCCCAGCCACATCTTTGTCTTATGATCTCTTTAGTAATGTTCTCAATGCCCGTTCATTTTCTCATTTGTCACATGTTCTTCCCAGTGTATTCTTACATTTTTCTGAGGAATCTTCCTTCAGATCCTCTCAGTCTACTTTCAGTTTACTGGTTCTCCATGTTTCAGCTGCATATAATAAAATGGAGTGAACACTGGATTTATAGATTCTGAACTTGAGGTTCGTATAAAGAATGAAAGATTTCCATATGTTTGCTAATTTGTTAAAGGCCTGAGATGCCTGTCCAGTTCTTGTCGATGTTTCCTTCTTGATAATGCTGTCTGTTGAAATGAGGCTTCCAAGATACTTAAAGTGTTGTGCTTCTTCAACTTCTCTTGTCGCAACTGAGATTCTTTCCTTATTTTTTCCACTGACTCATGATCTCCATCTCATCTGTACAGAGTACAGGAATGATGAAATAATGATGATTACAGAATAAGTACAGAGTACCAAGATGTTAACATTAACTTCTTATACAGAATAAGTACAGAGCACCAAGAATTTAACATTGAGTTCTCACACAGAATAAGTACACAGTTCAATATTAACTTCTCTCACAGAATAAGTACAGAGTGATGATCATTCAATATTAACTTCTCTCACAGAATAAGTACATAGTGTCAAAAATGTCACTACTCAAACGGACTCAGGAGCTTACCACATCACTTAATGCACAACCCTGAACCGTACAAGCTCTGACTTGGAACACGTGGCGACTGTATGGCTGCAGATTGCTAATGATTAAAGTCTGATTAAGGCCACTGTAAACCACAACTCCATTTTGGATCAAGTCATAACGAGTGATAATACCTAAAACAGTATGAAAAGAATAATAATTTTCAATTTAAAATTATCACACATGTTTCACATATTAAACTGGGGCTTTTTAAATGTTCATAATCCAGTTCATTTTTTTGTGTTCACGTGACCATTACATCTGGTCTGGGAAGTTTTTTAAAAATATTTTGTTAATCATTTCAGCTACATTTTATTTTTCCTCATTTCCTTCTCTATTTCTTTTCACTGTGAATGTTAGTTTTTGTGTCTGTAAGACCAGGGTATTTTTCTGGTGAATTATGAACTTCTTATTTATAATTTTTATTTGCCATTATTTTTTTTTTATTCCACAAGATTCAAAAGTTTCTTCTTCTTCTTGTTCTTCTTCATTCACTTCTACCACCAAGACTGCCCTGTGATCCTACTGAATTTACGCCTGTGGTCCTCATTAAGTCCCACGGTCCCCCATGTGGTCCTCAAAAGGACTACATGAGATCCCTGAGAGGACCACAAGAGGTTCAGAGTATCGCAGGGCTTGAGCCTGTATTCTTGGTGGGTCTCAGAAGCGGGATTGTGTGACACCGTGGTTTTTGTTGCACCAGTTCAAAAATTATCTAAAGCAGTCCTTCACAGTGAGGACTGGACAGTCAGCAAGGGGCAGCATCATGTTCCCTAGGCTCACAAGCAAAAAATGAAAATGTTGTCTTCTCTGCAGAAATGGAGTGAGAGGGGTTGTGAATAGAAAGTATTACTGAAAAAAAAAAAAAGAGGCTCAGGTTCTGAACTGAAAAAATATGAGACACCTTGATATACAGAATGATTCTTGCAATTCTTTTTTCTAACTTTTCTGGTTGGATCTTCAAAAAAAAATCTCTGTGTAAAACAATTTAGAACATGATTTAAAAAAAAAAAAATTAAAATCAGAAACCTGATGTTTGTTTATGGAGATACCATAAAACTTGATATTTCTTTGCACATGTGCTTCAAGACTTGATATTTTTTGCTAAGGCACCACAAAACTTGATATTTGTTTGCTAAGGATTTGTACTCTCAAATGAATTTGCTTTTCTGTCTGTCTCTTATGATCATCTTTTCCTTCTTCTCTTTCAAGAAGATGAGCAAGATGATCTCGGTGTTAAGTACAAGACAGAAATTTCTACAGATCATCATCATCAATATCATCATCATCATCATCATCATCAATCTCTTATTCTACATCACTATCAGTCTTGTCGCCAAATGTTATCATTTGTTAAACTTTTTTCTGATCCAGTCAGTCAGTCAGTCATTTTCATGTCCCTTGTGGAACTTTGCCTCCCTAATAGCTATCCTGTAGGCCTCTCAGTTGTAAGGAAGTTGCCTTGCTGCTGATGTACCATTTGCAGATCATCAGTGATGCCTTGCAGCCATCTTTGCCTTGATCCTCCTCTCTTTCTTTTTCCTATTATGTATTCTTCCAAGACGTTTAATATGTCCAAAATATTTAAGTTTTTTTTTCTGATCCATGTTCAGATAATTTATGACTTATTCAAAACTGATCCTTTAGTTTCATGCCCAGTATTGTAAAATTTCTTTTTGACAATGCATATAAGTTTCTTCACATGTGATTTATACTTAGTTCCAATGAATTTCTTTCAGTATTCTCTGGTTATCTCTTCTACAGTTCCACAGTAATAATAAATTCAGCTGTTTTTGTGTTATACATATAAATCTTGAAGTTACATATCTTTATTATCAAATTCACCTGCAGTTGTTTATTTAAATGATTAGTTGAGGCTGAAATGATGAAGGATTATAATCACAAACCAGAGCTGTTTATATGCAAGGTTCACTTCTAACTTCCTGGGGTTCACAAACCAGAGCTGTTTACATGTAAGGTTCACTTCTAACTTCCTGGGGTTCACAAACCAGAGCTGTTTACATGCAAGATTCACTTCTAACTTCCTGAGGTATTCTTGGTGACAGGTGGTCATCGTCATACACTCTGACAAATGAGAAAGAGCTGATATTCTTCATGTGGTTGTGAAGCCTAGTAAGAAGTGAGCTTCAGATCTGCCTTGTAAGTCAAAGACCACAACTTTCCTTTATATTCAAAATCAGAACAAGCAACATGTATTATGATAATCAACACATAAAAACTTCTTGAATAATTCAAGCAAATCAGACAGCCCAATATCCTCTTTCTATATACTGATACAGCTTAGACCTATACAGATGGTACCAAATAATGCTGCTAAACCAACCATTAGGAAACCTCGGAGGACCCCATGTGACGACAAGCGTGCTGGAGTTAGGAGATGTCACAAGAGGCAGTGGCACTTCACTTGGTGTACTTTCTAATGTGGTAGCATTTGTAGGTGACCCAAGCGTACATCCTCCACCAGTGCATGCCTGGAAGAACACAGACCAGATATATTTTGTTTCATAAAGTTTTCATCTAAAATCTTATCTTTTTCCTGTTTTGCATAATATTTAGATACTTGTTACCTTCTGAAATGAATCCAATCTCCAACATTTCTGTCATTTTTTTCTTTATATCTGTTTAATACTTCTGTTACATTATTGAATCTGCAGTGAACATTTATATCCCTCTTTTATCTCTGTTAAACATTTCTATTACTTTTTCTCTATCTTTGACAATTCTATTATTTTATCTATGTGGCTTATCTTCATAGAACTCATTACCTTTTATAATGAAGTTATATATGAAACATATATAATTTCATTATAAAAGGTAGTGAGTTCTCTTTATTTACCCATACTTCTAATGTACAGAAGTTTCCATGAAATCCTTTCACTATTTACATGCCATACTGTATCCCTTATATGGTATTTTTTCCACTCTTAGCAATGCAGGGCATAAGCATATCTTTTCTTTCCTATAACAAATCTGCTGAGATAAGTCATTTTTCTGTGACAATGAATACATTTAAAATTTTTTTATACACAAGTATGTGCCACAAGATACTGACACCTGAGATCACCATGTAACATATTCAATGTGTTACATTTGTAACATGCCTATGAGCTAAGATCACTGCCATAAATTCATTTGTTACATCTGTAACATGTTTGTAAACTGAGACCACTCTGTCACATATTCATTGTGTTACTGTGACATGTTTGTGAGCTGAAATTACTCACATATCTGTACAATCACTAGACCCAGCAAACATGAGCTGACCTAGATCTCCCACAACGGTTGCCTCTTGACAACCGCCTGTTGTGCAACTATAGGCTGGCATCAACCTGGTGGTGGTGGTTACTGTGAACAAAACTTCTCAAATTTAAATAAAGAAGTTAAAAAAAGCCCCTCTCCAGACTGCCAAGATTCTGAACTGCAAGATCTTCAACATAGTCTATATAGCAAAGAACTATCCTGATAAAGTGGATTATTCTTTCACTAACCAAAAGTTAGCCTGCTGGATATAACAGATATGATTCATGAGAGAATCTACCTTGATACATTTCTTGAGAATTATTCACCTTTTGAAATAAAGATCAATCAATCACCCTGAAATAGTCTATGAGACTTGCTAACTATGACATATTTCATAAAGTCACATTAGCACGCATCTTAAAAGCTGCTTGACCTGTTATGCATCATGAGAATTACTCACCCCCCTATTCACATAATGAGCTTCTTTCCCTGATACATTTCTTGAGAGTTACTCACCCCTAAAGTAATGTAATATGTAGTTCCAGGATGAAGACCATCAATGACGGTATCTGTTGCCAGAACAGTGCTGTTGTAGACGACCTGTCCCAACTCCCCTGTTATTGTGGAGGCATAGAGAAGATATGACTCAAGGACACCATTCAACATTGTCGGTGTTTGCCATGTGACCTTGATACGTGATGTGTCTGAAATCACATAACCACAACACAGCTCATCAACAAATATGAAATGTCACAACAATATGATTAAACATTGATATTATATTATGTGTCTGATACCAGCTGGTATTGTTAAATGACATAAAAGCAGTAAAACAACCATTATCATATACATATATATCAACACTGTCATAAATATCATCATCATCAAATTATCATCATTAGCACAACATTAGCACAACTTCCACTGAAAGAGTTGCTAGTTATCATTTTAAACATTCATTTATGACAAAAATATTGCACCTAGTACTAGTAGTGCTGGTTGGCCTACAAATGCTGGAGGTAGCTGGGAAGTGCTTAGAGCAACTGTTGGACCATCAGTGCAGCCAGCAAATGTACAGGCAGATAAGTAGAAATTGTATGCTGTATAGACCTATGAGAAATAGAAAATAACTATAACTTGCATATTCATTTCATTTATTATTTGTATTTTAAAAAGTCAGTATTCTGAACTTTCTAAGTTTTGTGCAGTCTGCTGTGTTTTCACTCACAAAACTTAAAGAATAAAAAAAAAAAATTCAGAGGCTCAGGGAAAAAAAAGTGAAAAATGATTGTTATGATTTACCCCATAGGAAAGCTGTAAAAGAGGTCAAAGGTAATGAATGTGACAGTCTTGCTGTATACATACTTCAGAAAAGTTTTGATATTTTTTTATACAGAAACACATTTTTTTATAAAGTCTTTAAAAATTAAATGAGAAGCTTACTGTATTATGTTGGGTTTTTTAAAATTAAGTTTTACATTTATAAATATTTCAGAATTTACAAAGAAACTGTGTCATGTTTGCCTGATATGTAGTAACACATGTGACTATCGAAGATATTATCTACTAATATTCATTAGTAGAACACTCAAATACATACATACCTTTTCATACAAAAACATACTGAAAAAATAGGGAAAGAAGAGAAAGTCTCAATTTACAGGCATGTTATAAAACATATAGAACCGATGAACCTACAAATCATGTCTAGGAAGTGGAGATGGATTGGCCACACTCTGAGGAAACCTGACATCAGCATAGCAAGACAGGCACGGACATGGAATCCTCAAGGAAATAGAAAACAAGGAAGACCTTGACCTACTTGGAGAAGAGAAATTATGACAGTGCTCAGAGACAAGAGATACACATGGAAGGAAGCAGAGAATAATTCCAAGAACAGGGATGACTGGAGAGCCTTTATCCATGGCCTATGCTCTTAAGGGAGTGAAAGGCGATGATGATGATGATGATGATGATGATGATGATAAAACACATAAGGGAGGAAAAAAAGGAGAATAAAAAGGAAGATACTTAACTCCTTGGAGCTGACAAGCAAGTCACAAGGAGGTTTGTGCCAAAAGGACCAAGCAAAGCAGGGAATATTTTCAACAAATATAAAAATGATTTATTATTAATATGAGTGTAGTTTATTTGACCAGTCAAGGTAAACAAAGAAAAACAGAGATGGAAATGAAAAGAATTAACAGTAAGAGGTAAGAACAATGAAATGGTTATGAAAAACAACAATAACAACAGCCCTGCTTTACCACAGACTACAGAAAAGATAAATAAAAGGGATAGCAGACTGCAGTAAAACTGGTTTAAATAATAATGGTAGACAGAGGTATATGGTGCAGTTTTACAAGGTGGCAGAGGGAGTGAGTAAAGTGAGAAAAGTGAGAAAAAAATGAATAGAAAGTATGAGAGTGGGATGAGAATGTATAAATGAAAAATACAACATCCGATATTTCAGTGTGAGCCTTTTTTGAGGATTACATACACAAACAGGACAAAAACATATAACTGAACAAAAAACTTATCTTAATGTGGCATCCTCCAAAAGTAGGAAACAAGGAAATGCGTGTTCACTAGACGAGGCATAGAGACCACACGAGGCCACACAAAAGATAAGCCGATAGAGCCAATCATAAAGAAGAGGTGGAAAGAGGTAGGGAAACAGGTGAGGGAAAGGCATTAGACACATGATAGCTGCTAGAGAAGAAGGTGTCGGGGAGGGGGGGGGAACGGAGAGATAATGAATGAAGAACATAAACACCTGCAGGGAGAAAATATGAAACTAATGAATAGGACAAGAACCTATAAACCTATAAGTTGACAGAGAAGAAGAGAAGATAGCGACAGGGAGGGGAGCTAGGAGAAAGAAACAAGAAAATAGAGTATAAATCACAAAAAGGGTGGGGGGGGGGGGGGGTTGGAAAACTAAAGAAGTTAAAGGAAGCTGAAGACATTGTTAATTCCAGCTGGGTGGAGATCGTACATTAGCAGAATATACAATCTCGGAGGGTCCTAGAACAGTACCTTATTTTTCCAGCTGGAATTAACAATGTCTTAATTTTTCTGTAACTTCTTTAGTTTTCCAACCCCCCCCCCTCCTTTTTGTGATTTATTCTCTACTTTCTTGTTTCTTTCTCCTAGCTCCCCTCCCTATCGCTATCTTCTCTTCTTCTCTATCAACCTATAGGTGTATAGGGTCTTGTCCTATTCATTAGTTTCACATTTTCTCACTGCAGATGTTTATGTTCTTCATTCATTATCTCTCCGCCCCCCCTCCCCCCGATACCTTCTTCTCTAGCGGCTATCATGTGTCTAATGCCCTTCCCTCACCTGTTTCCCTCACTCTCTCTGCCTCTTCTTTACGATTGGCTCTATCAGCTTATCTTTTGTTTGGCCCCACGTGGTCTCTATGGCTTGTCTAGTGGACATGCATTTCCGTGTTTCCTACTTTTGGAGGATGCCACATTAAAATAAGTTTTTCATTCAGTTATACGTTTTTGTCTTGTTTGTGTATGTAATCCTCAAAAAAGGCTCACGCCAAAATATTAGATGTTGTATGTTTTTCATTTATACATTCTCATCTCACTCTCATACTTTCTATTTGTTTTTTTTTCTCATTTTTCTCACTTTACTCACTCCCTCTGCCACTTTGTAAAACTGCACTATGCACATCTATCCACCTTTATTATACAGAAAAAACAAAACAAATAGAAAAACATATACAGATACATTTTTGCCTTTTCTGTATCAAACACTTCCATCTATATAAATCTACTGAAAGATGAAAAGAGTCATTGCAAAAGAACATGCAACAAACCTGTAACCCTGTTACATTAAAACTAAGTTGTCCACCATTATATATCTCTTTCCCATTTTGATAAAGGACATAGCCAGTTATTGGTCCATTTGGTTTGCCAGGAACTTGCCATTTCACAAACAGGAATGTTGAACCTGCATCTGCAGTAGGAGCTTGGACATCTTCAGGTGCTGAAGGAACAAAAGTGTCAAGAGACAACATCAGATCTAAGCATTTATATGATGGCTGAAAACTTAATCTTTACAATTTCGAATATCATCTGCAAGTAGAAACTCTGTTTCTCATAAGTGATTTTGCATTCTGTTGATTACTTCGTTCCGTCAGATGAAGATTTACTATGATTATCTTTGTCACTTCTAAGAAGATTCAATATAAACTGCTCATTGCTACTCTAGCCAGCTTAAGACTACATATTTTTATAACCATTCGCATGAATCTGTTAAAACAGTGATGCTTCTGCCTGAGAATTATTCATGAAATTAAAACAAAATCTCCACTAGTCATGCTTGCTGTTCCTTGCACTTCATCTACGAGAACAGAAACTCAACTGATATTTCATTTGTTGGCCATGAGTGTACACCAAACATAAGCATTTACTAGGTACACTGAACACATTCATAAATATTTTCTGAAAGCAATATCTCAAATAGCTGCTACAAAATATGATAACATTCATCTTTAGTGTGACGAATTTTTATAGAATTTTAACAATTGTTTTCTTAGAAGTCTATCAAATTAAAGCCACGGGTTTTTTTTTTTTAAGTTATGACTCCAAGCTCTCATAGAAAGCACAGGAAGAATAGACTGATATAAATGGGAAACTTCTTCTTATTCTTCGTTCGCTTCTACCACCAAGACCGCGCTGTGATCCTACTGAATTTACGTTTGTGGTCCTCGTCAGGTCCCGTGGTCTCCTGTGTGGTCCCCGAAAGGGCCACACGAGATCCCCGAGAGGACCACAAGAGGTTCAGAGTATCGCAGGGCTTTAGCCTGTATTGTTGGTGGGTCTCAGAAGCGGGATTGCATGACACCATGGTTTTCATTGCACCAGTTTAGTCTAGAGTTGGACTTTCTCACCGGAAGACCTCGACGTGTTTTGAGATACCCATGTATCACCGCCGGGTGAGAGGTGGTTGCCCATCCAGTCCAGAGTTGGACTTTCCCAGCGTGATTAGGATACACAAACATCCCCGTCGGGTGAGAGGTGGTTGCCTATCTAGACTGCCCTGGTCCAGTGTCTCCAACTTCAGCATTTTGTGGTCGTGGCCGCTACCCTTCCTAGTTGTGACCAGGATGGAGCTTTTGTCCAGGAGGACAAATCCTCGCCACTAGTGACTTCCACCCCTGGGTTGAGCTGGTTTAGGCATATTATCCCAGTATGGCGGTGTTTGGGACGTGACCGACCTCTAGAGCAGAGGTAATGTGACATGCGTAGCCTTCAAGTTCCACCCCTGGTGTGTGTCGGTTTAGGCATATTTCACCAGTGTAGGTGTATTTCGGACGTGGCCGGCCTCTAGAGCAGAGGCGCCATGGTATGTATAGCTCTCGCAGCGATACTACTGGACATACCGATTAGATTTCACTTTATCCCTTCCACCACCTTTTTACATCGGCGCTGCACAGCAACCTTTATTTCTTTTCCGCATTTTCTTCCTTGACCGGGAGGAGCTTCACTCCACGCACGGCATCCGAAGAGTCTCGCCAGCAGTGTCTTAACCTCTGGGATAAGCCGGTTCATGCATTTCACCCGATATGACTGCAGTCAGGGCGTGGCCGACCTCCAGACCAGAGGTGCCGTGATTTGACCGTTTGCTCCGCTTTTCCTTTCTACCACCTTTTCCACAGTGATGCTGCGCAGCAACCCCATTTGCACCTTTCTTCATTGGCCGGGAAGAGCACCGCTCCACGCACGGCACCTGAAGAATCTCGCCAGCAGCGTCTGCTCTAGCGAAGAGAGCTCGGCCACCCACAACATACGCACATTACATACTGCAGACCCGATACTCTTTGCGAGAGATGGGCCAATTTCGAGACCATAGGTCGACAAAACCGTACTACATCGTTAGCATGAACCTGGCTGGCTAGCCGTTTACATGCTTCGCTTGACGGACAAACCACTTGCTTCTGCATCGAAACACCTTAACTCTCGCCGTCCGGGAAGGAAGCGAAAGCCTGTCTCCCCACGCACGGAACTCGAGAGCGCTTTTTCACCAAAAGAACGGTCGGCCTGCGCAACAACAGCAGCACACGGTGTGTAGCTCGGTGCGGCTCTGTGCGGCTGACAAATGGGAAACAACTCAGAAACGTTAAATTTCAAAGCGACAGAAAAGCAATTATTAAAGAATGTACTATCAACAAATGTGGCATAAATGATAAAAATGAGGAATTAGTGGAAGTAATGAAAAGGACAAAAATAAAGATCATGGGAGCTGTGGACACCAAACTCAGACGTAAAGGCTGTAAACAAATACATCAGAATTATGCATTCCTATACTCGGGAGTGAGTGAGCAAGAAAGAGCAAAACAGGCTGTCAGAACGATCTCAGAACCAAACAATTTTTTTATAAATAGGAAAAACTGAGGCCTTCGTATTGTCAAGTAAGAGAACACAGTTTTGTAGGATTAGACCTTGAAAAATCTTTGCTTTGCCTATGATTTTTTCGAGGTCTAATCCTACAAAACTGTGTTCTCTTACTTTATAGAACCAAACACTGCTGGCAAAATCTTGGAAACAAACTATATATCAGAAAGAATGATGATTGTTCAAATAAAAGAAAATGAGAAGGCCACAACCTGTGTTCAAATATATGCTCATTGTGATGCACCAGACATGGAGGAAGAATGTGAGGATTTATTTGATAACCTCCATTATACACTAGAATAACACTTGAAGAACATATTGAAAAGCAGAAATCATTAATACTAAACTTCATAGACTTTAAAAAGGCATTTGATAGCATACACAGAGATTCATTGTTGAGAATTTTAAGACTATATGGAATACCAACTAAAACTGTCATCATCATTAAGGACTTCTACAATGGATATGTTTGTGCAGTCAAGACAGAAGAAGGGATGAGTGAATGGTTCTAGACTGAAACAGGCGTGAAACATGGATGTATACTGTCTCCTTTGCTTTTTGGAATTACAATAGACTTCATAATGAAAAAATGCTGAACAGGTAACACAGGTTAAGACTATTCAATTCAAATGTAATAGTCACCCTATATGCATGCAAAAGCTGGAAAGCAACTAAAGAAGTAGACAAGAAATTAGACTCCTTTGAAAACAAATGCCTAAGGAAAATATTCAGTAATCAAGTGGAACGAATTCAAGAACAATGCAGAGATAAGATGGATGACTGAACAACAACCAGTCTCATGGGTGATCAGGAAAAGGAGATGGACATATGTTGATCACTTGATGAGAAGAAATGATCAGAGAATCCCAAAACAAGCTATCAAGTGGAACACAACAGGCCAGAGAAAAAGAGGCAGACCCCGTGAAACTCTGAAGAGGACATTGTTAAGAGAGGCCAAATTAACAAGCATAAAATCCTTTGACGAGGTTGAAAGGCTCGCCAAAGACAGAAAAAAATTGGCGAACTAACTTGTGAGCCCTATGTGATGTTTAATGGCACGGAAAGGATAGAAGAAGAAGAACGATACACTAAACAACATAAGTAAAGAGGAAAATGTTATAATCATGGAGGACTTCATTACAAGACCGGGAACTAGCAGAGCTGATGTAGCAGTCCACCTGGGTGCCTTCGGTGACCAGCAGTGTGTTATAAATAAAAATGGTAGCAGACTCCTGGAACTGTCCAGCCAGCGTGACCTTTTTATCACAAACACATTCTTTAAACACAGAAAGTTCCAAATGTATACTTGGTATAAATGAAATGATTTGACATGCAGAAGCCAAACTGATTTCATACTAGCAAGGAACAACAAGAAAAGTTCAGTCATAGATGCAAGAGCAGTACCTTGAGTTCAAGCACAGACCACAAAGCAGTAGTAGCAGTCATCAGAGAACACAGGAAAAGCCATGACAGAACTCACAAGAAGGGAAACAATAAAACTAAGCAAGCTCAAGGAAGAGAAAGTGCAAGAAGAATATGAGAAGAAAAGTGTTCATAAACTTACCAACAGAAACAAAATCAGAGGAAGAGGAATGGGCCTTGTTCAAAACCAGCTTTTCTGTGAGCAGCAAAAGAAACATGTGGCACTATGAAAAAAAAAGGAGGTAGAGAAATGAAAATAACAACATGGTGGAATGATGAGGTGAAAGAGGCTGCAAAAGAAAAGAAAAAAAATATAAAGAATGGAGGATCTAGACTACATTAAATATCAAATTCCAAGAAGATGTTCTTAGCAGGTTAATAAAAGAAGCAAAAGAGAAAAATCATTGCAGGAATACAGTGATGTATTAAACAACATTCACAAAGAAGCTATGAAAATCTTTTATAAAAAGATCAGTACAATGAGAAAGTGAGCAGAGCACTTCAACCCAACAGAGATTGTGAATGATGTTAATGGTGAACCAATATGCAAACCAGAGAGGGTAATACAGCAGTCGAGACAATACTTCAACAAGTTACTCAATATACCATCCGAAGCAAGCCAAACCCATGATAACAACACAGCTGGCTCCATAGAAATGAAACCAGACATACTACAAGCTGAAATAAAAAAAGCCATCAGAAGCCCCCAATGAACAAAGCCCAGGATGTGATGGAATACCCAATGAGTTAATCAAATGTGGGAAAGAGATTGGAACAGTTCGGTTTCACAGATTCTATAACTTGGTATGGGAAAAACAAGAAACACCACAGGACTGGAGAAATGCTGTAATGATTCCAATATGGAAGAAAAAAAATCGGTAAAAAGGGACTGAAGCCAATATAGAGGAATCTCACTGCTAAGCCTTACTGGGAAAATGTTCTACAATATCCTAGAGAACAGATCAGTGATTGAACCACAGTTAAATGAAACTCAGATGGGATTTAGAAAAAAATATAAGCTGTACAGATGCCATTTTTTCCCTAAGACAGCTAACAGAAAAATCAGTTAAACACAATCAGATACTGCACATAGCTTATGTAGATCAAGAAAAACCATTTGATAGAGTAGATAGATACAAACTGTGGGAAATCTGACAGCATTATGGAGTTAGAACACATCTTATCAACCTATGCAGAAACTTATACGAAAACAGTCAGTGTACAGTTAGAACAAATCTTACATCCTTTCCGTGCCATTAAATGTCACATAGGGCTTGCATGGTTTCACCAGGTTTTCCTGTTTTTGGTGAGCTTTTCAACCTCATCAAGGGATTTTATGCTCACTAAACTGGTCTCTCTTAACAATGTTCTCTTTAGAGTTTCACGTGGTCATTAGAACAAATGCAGGACACTCTGAATCACTCATCATAAAATCTGGAGTGAGGCAAAGCTGTATTCTACATCCCTTACTATTCATAACATACATTGACAACATCTGCAAAGAAACTAAGATTTGTAGGTAACAGAGGAAGAGGCTGTCCACGCAGGAGATTGAGAGAGAAAATTACAGAAGCATTAAACATCCCATTATATGAAGCAAATTGTCAAGCCCCTCTATACGTCTATTTGTCCCCTAAACGCCAAAAGGTATATGAGGAAGGAATGAATGAATGAATGAATGAATAATCTTTATTTTTCAAGGGTAAAGAATTGGGCACGCAGGCCCGTCTTACATTCTGCCCTTCATCACTCCATCTTTCATTCTTCCCACACACTTGAGACAAGAGAGACAAGACAAGACAAGACTTTTACCTCTTTCAAAAATTCAAATCATCTAAGTTAAAAAAAAAAAATTGTCAAGATCACCTTCAATATATGTAGTGACCTCTTTACCATCATCACTCTCGGTACAGCCACCAGGTGTGCAAGCCACAATCTTCACCAAGTAAACTGTATCAGGCATCACTCCTGTCATGTTGACTGTAACATTAAAGTGCTTAATGTGATAGTACTCACAGTAGCATGTAACAATGAGATATTTCTAAATAAGTGTATCATGGCCCCTTTTTTATGCTCAATCATCATCAATTCAGGCATGGCTAAATCTATAAAAATGAGATCCTCGTGTAAATACCTGTCTTTCGTTTATTATCAGAGATCCTCATGTAAAAAAACCTGTCTTTCATTTATTATCAGAGGTCCTCATGTAAATAACCTGTCTTTCATTTAGAGGTCCTCAAGTAAATAACCTGTTTTTTATGTATCATCATGACAGATATGTGGGCAGAGTGCTCTGGTTATCATTATCTTTGTTACAGAAGCTAACACATGCTACATGGACCCATGTTTACTGCTCGTGTGACTAGAACTGACAGTTCTGAGTTAGAACTCACATATTAAGAAAGCAGTTCTTGAATCATCATATACAAACTCTTACAAATGTTTACAGAGAAGTTTATAATACAGCCAAGGAGAAGAAGTATGATCTAATATTGTCATTAATTTTCAACTCAGAACGGACATTTGTTGCCGGCTGATGAACTGCCACCTGCAAAGCCTAAAACTGAACCTGGCTGGAAACAAGTCAGCCAAGAAGACCTAAGAATGTTGGTAAACTAGATAATGAAAACAAAAATATTTTAGACAAAAGAGAACTGCTCTGAATAGGGTAAATGCATCAGAGCAACACTGTAGAAGTTCACTGCCCACATGGAAACAAGCAAATAATACATCCTGTTACAATCACTGTTGGAGATCGGCCATTTTCTGTGCTGAACTGATACTAAAATATCGGTGATGACTGTATATTTTTAAGCCTTAGATATAAATATATAAAGTCACTTCAGTTTAAGAAAAATTACTAAAATAAATTGACTGAAAAAAAGGCTCAGTGAACTTTTTAGTAATAAAACACAAAAATGTGAAGTTTTGATTTCAATCATCTTCAAAGATAATTAACAAAGAAGAACAAGAAATTTACCAAATAATTCAGTTAGGCTGGGCTGCGTTGGGCAAGGCTGGGCTGCGTTGGGCCAGGCTGGGCTGCGTTGGGCAAGGTTGGGCTGGGTTTGACCAGGTTGGGCTGGGTTGGACTAGGTTGGGCTGGATTGGACCAGGCTGGGCTGGGTTAGGCTGGGTTGGACTAGGTTGGGCTGGGTTGGGCTAGGCTGGTCTGGGTTGGACTAGGCTGGGCTGGGTTGGGCCAGGCTGGGCTGGGTTGGACTAGGTTGGGCTGGGTTGGACCAGGCTGGGCTGTGCTGGACTAGGTTGGGCCAGGCTGGGCTGGGTTGGGCCAAACTGGGCTGGGCTAATCTGGAGTCTGATAAACTAAGTTAGGCTATGTTATGTCAAAGACTAAACTGGCTAACTGGTTTCATTATGCTAGCACTCTGGAACAGCTTATAGTTGTCTCAGTCTTCTCTTTAAGTTATCCCTCTCTAAATAACTTTAAGTTCAGTAACTCAGGTTTGATATCTCAGATCATACAATTCTCTGATTTTATATTTGGGTCCTATAAATTCTAGTACTAAGATTTCAAACTAATGTTGTCAGTGTAAGTATGTCAAGGTCAAGGTAATAATGTTAACCTTCTTATTTCAGCAGAACCAAAACCCTGGCCACTCATCACATCGTAATAATTCTTTGACCCTGAAAAATGGCTCTTTTTTTTTTTTTAATGAAACTGAATATAGGAGTTTACTTACAAATTCTGACATGGCTGTGTAGTGCATTAAAATTATACTGAAGATCCAAATTGCAAAAATCCAAAAAGAGCTAATTTCAAGAAATATAACAAATTAGTTCCTTATCGTACATTTAGAACAAATGCATGACACTCTGAACCATTCATGATAAAACCTGGAGTGAGGCAGGGCTGTGTACTATATCCCTTATTATTCATAACTTACATTGAGTACATCTGCAAAGAAACTAACATACATAGTAAAAACTCCTTGACAAAACTGCCCAACAGCCCAGCCCCAGAAAGAATGCCGATAAACCCACAACACCTTCCAGAAGACACACCCAGTAGGAGGACCATAAACGAACATCTTTTTGCTGATGATAAATAATAATTTAGAGAAGACCGTCTTGGAAGGGTACATAATGGGAAAAAGGAAGAGAGGAAGACCAAGGTGAAGATGGCTGCAAGACATCAATAATAATCTGCAAATATATACATCAGCAGCAGGGCAGCTTGCTTACAACCGAGAGGCCTACAGGAGAGCTGTTAGGGAGGCAAAGTTCCACAAGGGCCATGCAAATGACTGACTGACAAGCACTTATAGCCACATCAGAGAAAGACCTACAGCAGAACATGGATCATTTAGAAAGGGCATGTCAAAGCCACAACATGAAGATCAGTGCTGGAAAAAACAGAAGTCATGACCATAACGAGAGAATAAATTCAAAGAAAGATCTTCCTAGGCAACCAGCCCTTGAAACAAGTGAAACATTTCAAACACCTAGGTAGCATAATATCATTTTCAGAGAAAATTGATGCTGAGATTGAGAACAGATGCAATAATGCAAATTAGTTCACTGGACAAATGACTCATTTACAAGTACATCACAACTGAAACAAAAAGGGCACTGTACAACACAATTTTCCTCCCCAACTCTATGCTATCAATGTTAAACATGGACATTAACAGCCAAGAACAAAAGAAAAATCATCACAACAAAAATGATATTTAAGGAGAATACTAAATGTGACAAGAAGAGACTAAATAAGAAATGACACCATCAGGACAAAGGTTGGAGTAACACCAGTATTACACTATATCCAGAGAGTCAAATGGTTTGGCCATGTTATTCAGTTACCACCAGACAGTATATCACAGACAACATTCACACTAAGATTTGTAGGTAACAGAGGATGAGGCCGCCCACCCAGGTGATGGAGAGAGGAAATCACAGAAGCATTAAACATCCCATTAAATGAAGCAAATCGCTGAGCCCTATCAAGATGTCTATTTGTCCCCTCAACACTGAAAGGTATATGAGGAAGGAGGCAAGACAAGACAAGACAAGTTCATCTCATTGTGGTGAGAATATAGGTATTAGAGCAGTAAAATGTACAACAAAGATGTGAATTATGTGGAGTAAATTTACTTTGCCACATTTACTGTCACATTTAAAAGTGTACTGTGAAATAAAGTTTGCTGAAACTTTTTTTGTGTGCCTAAAACAAACAAATAATTAAATTCTAACAATCTGATTACTACAGTTATTTAACATAAAAATGTTAGCTAGACCTGGGTCCTACCTGCAGTGACTGATACATCATTTATATCCATTGATTCAAATGTTCCATTTTCTTGTACAGCATAAGCCATTATGACAAACTTTGTGAGAAGTCCATATGTTGTTGTAGGCTCCTCCCATATTACTTCTATCTCAGTCCCACTGAGGGCTCGGACACTATTGGGCCCCTTCACTCCAGTCGGTGCTGAAATCAATAGTGGTGAAAGTGACTAAGATAAATCTTGATGAAATCATCCTGTTTCAGATACAGATAACTGATTCTGATGTTTACTGAATGAGGAATAGTTATGTGTTTTTATATATTTAATCAAAAAGGAAAAAATGTATGTAGAAGGGACAGCTGTTGAAGAAGTACACCAATTTGCACACATTGGCAGCTACACAGACCAGGATGGTGACACCAGAAAGGAGGTTAGAATTAGAATTGCAAAAGCAGCATCAACCTTCAAGAATCTTGAGAACATATGGCACTCAAAAGTTATAAGCACAAAAAAAAACAAGTTAAGACTGTTCAAGTCAAATGTAATATTCACCCTCATTTATGCATGTGAAAGATTGAAAAAAACTAAAGAAATAGACAAGAAATTAGACTCCTTTGAAAACAAATGCCTAAGGAAAATAGCATAAAGTGGAACGAATTCAAGAACAATGCAGAGATAAGGCAGATGACAGAACAACAACCAGTCTCATGGGTGATCATGAAAAGGAGATGGACATATGTTGGTCACGCGATGAGAAGAAACAGTCAGAGAAACCCAAAACAAGCTATCAACTGGAACACAACAGACCAAAGAAAAAGAAGTTGACCACATGAAACTCTAAAGAGGACACTGTTAAGAGAGGCTAGTTTAGTAGGCATAAAATCCCTTGATGATTTTGAAAATCTCACCAAAAAAAAAAAGTAAAACTTGGTGAACTACCTTGCGAGCACTGGATATAAGAAGAAGTCTTTTATATATTTCTACCAAAACTTTTTGTGAATCATGAATAGTTCTACTTAATATTTCTTACAAATTTCATTATTATTGGCTCCAGTTTGTTTAAAAATGCCAAAGGAAAAATGTATTACTTGGATCTTGATGTCAGTTTTAAATCAATCTAAATGCAGAAATGTCAAAAATAAAGAAAAGTCTGTATCAGTTTTAAATAAAATAATGTTGAAGAGTTGGGAAAAAAAAAGTTTCATTGTAACAGAATCTTATTGTAGATATAGATAGGCTAGATTTTTCGCTTAAAGGGGGATTATTCTGTTAAATACAGTAAGACAAAGAGTGCTTTCTTCTTGTTAGTGAACTTTGAACCGAGTTCGTTTTTTTAAACTCAGAGAGAAATCTAAATTTAGAAGTGTCAAGTTAGGGTTATTCAGTGTTTTGACTGGGAAAATGTAAAATTGCAAGGGATATATGATTCTAGTGTTAGTGGAAAGTTTAAATATGGAAACACAAGTGTCAAACTTTTGAATGACAGATGGAGATTATGATTTTTTTGTAGTAACCGAAGGTAAAAAAAAACAATGTCCCTTCATGTGAACTGAACTTCATGAGACAGAATTTTCAGGAAGAATTGGGGAATATGTGGGTAATATATATAGAGTGAGAGACGTAACATAGGATAGGAGGATTATGAGATCAGTTTGAATGTTAGGATGTTAGCATAGTTTCCAGGATTGAGGGCAGGATTTTTGTTAGGAAGATGGTTCTAAGGATAGGTCTGTGATAGCCTGAGTTACGATGTAGCAGTACAGTCTACTTGTTTTGTGCCTTGCCTTTGTTAGGACAAAAAGGTTTGTTGTACATTACAACTTAGAGGAAATGGCAAAGATAATCCTGTCATGTCTTAGAGGTACATATGGATATGGTGTTAGTGCCCATATTTTCCTTGACCTGTCAGCACACTAGAGGGTGATATGGTCAGTATCACGCCTGGCTGCCTTTCCTCCCCAACTCCAGAAGAAGTCAGGTGCCTATTTCTACAGCTGGGGGACTGGGGCACCTCCAGGCAGATTCAAACCCCTGACCTTCGCCATGAGAGACCAGTGCACTAACCACTTTGCCACTCAGACCCCCAGGATGTAGAGTAGTGTATGGTTTTATAGTTTTGGGCAGTTCATTGAGGTAATGTGGTTTTTAATGTGGTTCTTCTTTCTGAGTATGTGACTTTTTTTTATTATTTTCTAAGGATTTTTCCCAATGGCGTAATCATACCAGAAATCTTGTGATGTCTTGTTTTCATGCCAGATGGCTTCACTTTCATCTTCATCCGTTTAACATTCATTTTCTCTACTAATAAATGTTGTCATTGATTGTATATCTAGCTCAGAATTGCTGGTTCTTTTGAAATCCTTCTCTGTCAGTGATGTTGAACGACTGTGAGACTTAGTTGTAGTTTTAGTTCTGAGACACTGGAGTTTTTGGTATACTTGTGGTGAGTCTGGGATTTTGTTGTTGTGTTACTATAGGAATACTGCAGTAACAAGATTTGTTAATGATTCAACAATAAAATCACTTCTGCAACAACAAGAAGAAAATTATAAATAAGCACAGTAAGAAAACCAACAATATCTATATTTAAGAATATCAATACTGAGTTGCTATCGATCATTCAATCACTTGCTAGTCGGAGAAGGTATAGCAACAGAAGTTTTATTATACTGGTGCCGGGTCAGGCACACAAAAAAATAGCTAAAGTAAAATACCGTTATATCATCTCTATAAAAATGATATTCTCTGAGTAAAAGTTTTAAATTCTGTCAAAGAACTAAATGTGAGTTTCTGTTTAAAGCTCTGACACTGTAGGGAAAACACTGATCTCTGTGTCCCCCCCCCCCCCCACCCCAACCCCCAAGAAAGGCTGTAGTAACACAACAGCCTGTTACTAAATGATCTTCATGAAAGTAGTGCAGGGTCTTGATCAGCTGCACTTCATCAGTCCTGATGACAGATTCTCAGCTCCCAAAAGTTTTTATTGACAGAGAACATTATCTAAGTCAAACTACTAATTTGTCAGATATAATCATGAACATCCATACCTCCTTCCTTTGTGCGTCCATAAGACCAAGAGCTGACTCCTTCACCAGCCGGGTTTGATGCCGTAACTCGGTAAATGTAATCTAGACAAATAACAGCAAAAATATCAGCTTCAGACTGTCACTCTAGTTAGTCAAGTCTTTTCTCCTGGTTCTTGTGTTATATTCTAGCATAAATCATCTTTTCAAAGATTTCTTAGACAGTTTCAGATAAAAGATAATGAGGTTTGCCACAGTAAAATGATAGAGCATAGAAATGTTACCACTGAAAACCAGTAGACAAAGCAGCACTCCAGAGGTAAGAGAAAGAAAACTGGTAAGAGAATGACTGTGACTTGAAGCATAGACTCTGGTAAAATGAACCACCAACTAGCCATGACAGGACTGTGCTATCCCACATTCCACTAGCCATGACAGGACTATGCTATCCCACATCTCCACTAGCCATGACAAGACTGTGCTATCCCACATCTCAACTAGTCATGACAGGACTATGCTATCCCACATCTCCACTAGACATGACAGGACTGTACTATCCCACATCTCCACTAGCCATGACAGGACTGTACTATCCCACATCTCAACTAGTCATGACAGGACTGCACCATCCCACATCTCACATCTCAACTAGTCATGACAGGACTGTGCTATCCTACATCTCCTGTGAAAGGAATCATTGCATGGATGTTTTGTTCTCTCAAGCTCTTTCAGTGGTGCATTAAAAATTTGTTTGATTAATTATTTTTTTATGAATAAATAATTCACTCAAGTTAGTATTGTATTAAACTAATTTTTTACATAGCATTTAGCACCAGGTTTGTTCTTCATCCCTATCAATTCAACCAAACTATAATTTGCTATCAGGGTGCACCACATGGAGGTGAAATAAGGTCTTGGTCAGCTACAACCCTTGACACAAGCAGCCAGCTATGGGTTATGCTATCTCATTCAGCTTAAGGTCTGCATCCTCACCTCTCATAAATGGATATGATACTGTTAAAAAGAAACATACTTTAAATTCTCCTTGTCTGGTTTGGATGAAATGAATGCATTTATTCTTCAGTGAGTAAAAAAAAGTTTTCCTCTCTATATGGCATAATCAAAATGTGATACGCAACTCCTGTACCTGTGTATGGAAGTAGTCCTGTATCATAGGCAATCATGTCTGTTCCTTGGTAGATCTCTGATATAAGACTTGATTGGCAGATGCTCTTTGATTCATAATATGGTGGACAGCCATCAAGATTTGTGTTCATCACTTCCACCACTATCATGTCTTTGAAGTACTGCTTGTCATTTATTTGAAATTCAGCAAAGCATCCACCAAAGCCTGAAAATAGAATCAATAAAAATTTACCAAATATTTGTATTTAAAATTTGTCCACAACAAAACTAATGGTTTCAATACATAAAAAAAAAACTTAGGCCACACTGGAATTGTCTGCAAACATACGAAGGGTGATTGATAAGTTCTTGGCTTAAGGTACAAATACTTGAAACACACAGTTGATATTAGGTGCATTTGTAGATCAGGTTAATGTAGATTAAACACCAAGTTTCAAGAAATTAGCTCCAACCAATTTTTTTTACAAGCTAATGAAGTGGTAAAGGGTGGCAGAAATTGAGAAAATGGATAAAATTTCTCATTGAGCAGTCATTCACTACCTCTGTATCAAGGGGTTATCATCGAAGGAGATCCATGAGGATATGATGGAGAATCTATGGGAGAGTGCCCCTTCTTACAGCACAGTGAAGAAATGGGTAGCTCAGTTCAAACATGGAAGGGAGAGTCTGGAAGATGATCCCCATCCAGGAAGGCCAAGAATGGTAACCCCCAATGAAACCACCGGCAGAATCCATGACATGATATTGGAGGATTGACGACTAACTGAGCAGTAAATTGCTACTGAGTTGGGCATCTCCCAGGAATGTGTTCATGCCATTATTCACAATGATCTTCAAATGACAAAGGTCTCTGCTTGATGGGTCCCAAAACTTCTTGGAGCTGATCACAAACGACAACATCTCAACATGTCAAGAGACAATCTTGGCCATATTTCTGCAGATCCTGAAAAGTTTCTTCAGCAACTTGTGACTATGGATGAGATTTGGGTTCATCATTTTCAGCCAGAAACCAAAGAACAGTCCAATCAGTGGAAACATCATAGATCCCCACCTCCAAAGAAAGCAAGGGTGGTTCTGTCTGCAGGCAAAGTGATGGCTTCCATCTTTTGGGATTCAGAAGGTGTGCCATTGGTAGACTATCTTAAAAAGGGCTGAACGGTCACCGGGGCCTATTACACTAATCTTGTGAAGCAACTGCGGGTCAAACTGAAGGAAAAGCGTCGAGGGAAATTGACGAGAGGAGTCATCTTTCAGCAAGACAATGCTCCAGTTCACAAGTCAGCAGTGGCAATGGCTGCCATTCATGAATGTGGCTTCCAGCTTCTTGAACATCCTCCTTAATCCCCAGATTTGGCCCATTCAGACTATTACCTCTTTACCAAACTCAAAAAGGAGCTCAGTGGTCGCAAATTTGATTCAGATGATGACGTCATTCATACTGTAGACCACTTTCTACTGGCACAAGATGCTGACTTTTACAAAGAAGGGATCCATATGCTCCAGGATCTCTGGACTAAGTGCATAAACTTGCAAGGGGACTATGTTGAGAAATAACCAAAAAAAGTTGTCCACCAATAATCCATTGTACTTTATGCCAAGAACTTATCAATCACCCCTCATAAAATTCAAATAAAACTTTCTATAAAACTGATACTTTATAAAAGGTAAAGGTAAAGGTAAATGTAATCCTGTCATGCCTTAGAGGCACAAAGGGATATGGTGTTAGTGCCCATATTTTCCTTGACTATCTCTTTAGCTAGCTTGTTTACAGATAGATAACTGTAACATTTTCTTTAGCTAGCTTGTTTACTTAAATTTGTAACTGCAGGTGGCAGATGTAACAGATACGTACATTTAAACATAAAACTAAATTACAAAGATATCGGCAAAGATCCATGTGGGATGTTCTCATCAGTTATGATCACTGAGAAGAACTGGCAAAAGACAGTGTTTCATGGAGAGTGATAAATGCATATCTGATCTGTATCATTCGAGAAAGTAATGATGACATTGAAAGAATGAAACTTACAACACAATGTTGGTGTTTTGTTACCGAGTATTTAAAACAAGTATTAGAATTCGGAGACCTGCTAAATTGCTAAATAAAATGATACTTAGCAGCTTTCATAAGCATTTGCTTCATAAAATCTTCTAAATAAAAAAAGCTATTATTTGTAAATTACTGACTCTTAACTGAAATTCTGCTTATTTAAAGACAGAAATTTCTCAGTCTACATTCACAGCTAAGACATAACAATTGAGTCCATGATATGACTTTGACATCCTTGTATCAGACTAAATTTTAGCCTTTGATACAACTTTGACATTCTCTACACTCACTGATAAAATATACAGCTTTGATACACTCATATTAGTTTACATTCATAGTCTATGATTTGACTTCCATACTCTTATAATAATGTGCATTCACAGCTTTTAAACAGGGAATCTAAATGAGAACTTGAATAATAAGAAATATTTTAGCACTCCAAAACAACATATTATTTCTTAACATTATAAGTTATTACCTTCTTCAGGCAGAGTGAGGTTATTGGTTTTGACGAAGATCATGGCATCTGTGCCAGCTTTAAGACCTCCAAGGAAAATGTCTGACATTAAAGCCAAAGGCATTTCAACATTTGGGTCTCCAGCAGTGAAAGTCTGCAGATTTGGCCCAGATATGGTTGCCTGTTCGCCCATCTTATCAAAATATACTTGCCTCCACTTTCCATCACAGAAATTTGTGCTGGCATTATCGTATGTGACAGCTGTTCTTGCTGTGTTATTGCTAATTACAAATTTGAGTTTTGCATTCTCTAGGACACTGAAATGGACCAGAATATGACAAAAGTGACACAAAGTAAATACTACTAAGTTAACAAAAATTGATAATGTCTGCTCTGTTCATAAACAGTCTTTCTTCAATGACTGCAGAGCCAGCCAACTGATTTGCTCTTTTATTTTCTTTACTGCAGGTCTGGCACAGAAAAATGAAGGTCAGTCAACAGATCTGCCCGCTGTCAGGATTCAAGCCACTGCTGCCTTCATGTTTGTATGTGTTCTTGTGACTTGAGCCAGCTCAGAGCTTTTGTCACAGACTAAAATTACTTACAAAGTGTGCAGGAAAAATCAGGCATTTCTTAGAAGACTATTTGATTCAGGCTTGAAACTTAAACAACTTCAGAGCTTTGTTCTACACTTTTAAAAGCACTAGAGTAAAATGTTCACAATATTACAATCATATTTGGACACAATGTCAAGATACAGAGAGGAAGTGTGCCATTTTTTGGTGTTTTTACCAGTGCTTCTTGTCCGCAAAGAAAAAAACACAGATGGGGTACCACTGAAATTAATCAAGAAGAAACATGAAGAAAGAGGATAAAATGATCAATATTTGCCAGACTTACATATTACATCATTCCCATGCCATTAAACATCACACAGGGCCTGCATGGTAGTTCACCAAGATTTCCTGTCTTCAGCGACTTTTTCAACCTCATCAAAGGATGTTATGCCCACTGAACTGTTCTGTCTTAACAATGTCCTCTTCAGAGTTTCACATGGTCGACCTCTTTTTCTTTGGCCTGTTGTGTTCCAGCTTGATAGCTTGTTTGAGGATTCTCTGGTTGTTTCTTCTCATCATATGACCAACATATGTCCATCTTCTTTTTCTGATCACTCATGAGACAGGTTGTTGTTTGCTCATCTGTCTTACCTCTGCATTGTTCTTGAATTCATTCCATTTGATGCCGAGTATTTTCCTTAGGCATTTGTTTGCAAAAGAGTCTAATTTCTTGTCTATTTCTTTAGCTGTTTTCCCGCTTTCGCATGCATAAATGAGGGTGGATATTACATTTGAATTGAATAATCTTAACTTGGTTTTTGTGCTTATAACTTTTGAATACTTTATGTTCTCAAGATTCTTGAAGGTCAATGCCACTTTTGCAATTCAAATTTTAACTTCCTTTCTGGTGTCACCATCCTGGTCTATGTAGCTGCCAAGGTATGCAAATTGATTGACTTCTTCAATATCTGTCCCTTCTATGTGTATTTTTCCATTTTGATTAATGGGAAGTTACATTATTTTTGTTTTGTCCTTGTTAATCTCAAGTCCTATTTTACTAGCCATTGAAGACAGGGTATCTATTTTTTCTTGCATTGATTTCACATTGTCACTGAAAAGAGTTATGTCATCTGCAAAATCAAGATATTTTAGTTGGGTCTCATGTACCCAATCAATGCCCGTTTTACCTGTGCAGCATTTTTTCATTATGAAGTCTAAGGCAATTCCAAAGAGCAAGGGAGATAATATACATCCTTGTTTCATGCTTGTTTCAGTCTGGAACCATTCACTCATTCCTTCTTCTGTGTTGACTGTACAAACATATCCATTGTAGAGGTCTCTAATGATGTTGACAATATTAGATGGTATTCCATATATTCTTAAAATTCTCCACAATGAATCTCTGTGTATGCTATCAAATGCCTTTTTAAAGTCTATGAAGTTCAGGATTAAGGGCTTTTGCTTTTCAATATGTTTCAATATATTTGCCAAACACAGACATAAAAATCACAAGAAAAGACTCAAAGAAGCAAGAAATACATAAAAATGTGAGTGTGTTCAACAAAAGGATAGACAGCATAACCTACATGCTCATAAAAAGAAAAAAACCATCAGCAGCATCAGATTTTTCCTGGAATGAATTTTTTTTTCTCTCCAAAATAGCTTAAAATAGATAAATGATCAAGAAAATGCAGCTGCCATTTTCTCATTCATGCTGAAGGTATCTAAGTTTTATTCTCCAGCCATTTCTGTCCCCCATCTGTAGCCCTCCAGTAATCTCTGTTAGCTCCCTTGTCTAGCCATCCTGAGCAAAAAAGTCTTGTCCTCTCTGTGTTCTCTATTCTTTCTGGACCTTCTTCTATCTTCCCTTCCTATATTGTCTCCTCACTCTTTTATCATCTGCACCATCTTTTGTATAAGCCATAGGTATCTGATAGGGGCAAGCTATAGCTATCTGGGAAATAATGGCATGTTGTTTACCATATGGTACCCTTTATCTTCTCTTTACATCATTTCTCAGCCTATCATTGATTTCCACTTTTTGTACTACTACATCTATCTGGCCACATTTTGTATCCATCTTTTCTACTAGGAGGAGGTCAAAAAAGCGAATTCTTTATGTTTCATGTTTTTTTTTTAATCTGCTGTGTTGTTTTTGTATGTGATCTTTGAAAAAAACTTTTGCTGAAATATTGGATTGTTGTATGTTCTTCATTTGCATGTGCTCATCTTGCTTTCTGCCATTCACTTTCCTCACTCTTGCTGTCTCTTTTTGCAAAACTGAACTGTACACCACTATCTACTTTAATCCCTGTACACGTAGACAGAACTGAACATTGACATGTACATGTAGATAGAGCTGAACACTGACCTGTACATGTAGATAGAGCTGAACACTGACCTGTACATGTAAACAGAACCAAACACTGACCTGTACATGTAAACAGAACCAAACACTAACCTGTACATGTAAACAGAACCAAAAACTGACCTGTACATGTAGACAGAACCAAACACTAACTTGTACATGTAGACAGAGCTGAACACTAACCTGTACATGTAGACAGAAGCAAACACTAACCTGTACATGTAGATAGAACCAAACACTAACCTGTACATGTAGACAGAGCTGAACACTAACCTGTACATGTAGACAGAACCAAACACTGACCTGTACATGTAGATAGAACCAAACACTGACCTGTACATGTAGATAGAACCAAACACTGACCTGTACATGTAGATAGAACCAAACACTGACCTGTACATGTAAACAGAGCCAAACACTAACCTGTACATGTAAACAGAACCAAACACTGACCTGTACATGTAGATAGAACCAAACACTGACCTGTACATGTAGATAGAACCAAACACTGACCTGTACATGTAAACAGAACCAAACACTGACCTGTACATGTAAACAGAACCAAACACTGACCTGTACATGTAAACAGAACCAAACACTGACTTGTACATGTAAACAGAACCAAACACTGACCTGTACATGTAGATAGAACCAAACACTGACCTGTACATGTAGACAGAACCAAACACTAACCTGTACATGTAGACAGAGCTGAACACTAACCTGTACATGTAGACAGAAGCAAACACTGACCTGTACATGTAAACAGAACCAAACACTAACCTGTACATTAAACAGAACCAAACACTGACCTGTACATGTAAACAGAACCAAACACTAACCTGTACATGTAGACAGAACCAAACACTGACCTGTACATGTAGATGCCCGTGCCTCCATGCAAAAAGAACAGAATTCCGCTATGCAGCTCTGTCCGCAAGGAAAATTGTATGCGAATTTTATTGCCACTGACTAGGCAGCCTGTGTCGTCACAGTTGGAGACAACAAGATATCCTAAAATAAGATAGTAATAATTAGAAATTAAGATATTCTAAAATAAGATAGTAATAATTAGAAAATCAAGATATCCCAAAATAAGATAGTAATAATTAGAAAATTAAGATATCCTAAAATAAGATAGTAATAATTAGAAAGTTAAGATATCCTAAAATAAGACAGTAATAATTAGAAAATTAAGATATCCTAAAATAAGATACTAATAATTAGAAAATTAAGATATCCTAAAATAAGATAGTAATAATTAGAAATTAACACAAATACCTCTTGTACATCTGGATAAGGTTATTTATTGTGTGCAGAATTAGTATTTTTTAAATATTAAATTTATATTAAATTCATTTAAATACACAAGATGAAGTTGCACTGATGAAATATTTGTGCTCTGACAAGCCTGTGAAAAAGCTGTTGAATATGATCAAGAACATCATTCTTGTAGACCACAAAAAAGCTTTTGACAGGATTAACACAAACAAGGTGTGCAGTATTGGAGGAATATGGTGTATGAGGACATCTACTGGAAAACATAATGTCATTATACACAAATAGTCAAAGTGCAGTAAGGATAAGAGCAGGCAATCAAAACTGGTTCAATGTAACAACAAGAGTCAGACACAATTACTATTTATAATCTGTATGAACAGAATACACAGCAGCAGCAGGCCATCTTGCTCACAACTGAGAGGCCTACAGGAGTGCTGTTTGGGAGGCAAAGTTCCACAAGGGACATGCAAATGAATGAGTTAATGAATGAACAGAATAACAAAAGAAGCAAACTCAAACCCCTTAGAACTGAATGGACTAATGTTTGCAGATAACCAATGTATAGCACACAAGGGCCAAAACTGCTAACAGGATCATATGAATAATCTCAATCAGAGTTGTAAACATTATGATATGAAAAACAATATTGCCAAAACAGAATGAATGAATGAATGAATAATCTTTATTTTTCAAGGGTAAAGAATTTGGCACGCAGGCCCGTCTTACATTCTGCCCTTCAGAGACCATGTAAGTTACAGAATACTAAGCCCAATGATTGTATATACTGAAGACAGCAAAATACGATGAGTAAAAGAATTCAAGTATCCTGGATGCATGTTCACAGAAGATGGAAAGCTAGATAAAGAAATTGATGTTAGAACACAAAGAGCCAATGTTGTTGTATACCAGATTTCCCTACTGCATACACATTCAAAAGTTATAAGCATAAAAACCAAGTTAAGACTATTCAATTCAAATGTAATATCCACCCTCATTTATGCATGTGAAAGCTGGAAAAGAACTAAAGAAATAGGCAAGAAATTAGACTCTTTTGAAAACAAATACCTAAGGAAAATACTCGGTATAAAGTGGAACGAATTCAAGAACAATGCAGAGATAAGTCAGATAGCAAACAACAACCTGTCTCATAGGTGATCAGAAAAAGAAGATGGACATATGTAGGCCATGTGATGAGAAGAAACAATCAGAGGATACCAAAACAAGCTATAAATGCTGCTTTTGCAATTCTAATTCTAACTTCCTTTCTGATGTCACCATCCTGGTCTATGTACAAGTTGCTGCCAAGGTATGCAAATTGGTGTACTTCTTCAATAGCTGTTCCTTCTACATGTATTTTTCCTTCTTGATTAATGGGAAGTTTCATTATTTTTGTTTTTTCCTTGTAATTTCAAGTCCTGTTTTGCTAGCCAGTGAAGACAGGGTATCTGTTTTTTCTTGAACTGAATTCCCATTGTTAAGAGTTTAATTATGTCAGTCTATAAGAACAGTGAAGAGCAAAACCTCTATCTTAATGCAAAGAAAACTAAATTGATGACAACTGACAAAACAAATAAGGCAGCTGAAATATGTATCAATGAGGAAAAACTGGAAGAAGTGGAGAGTTTTGAATATCTTGGAGTCATTACTAACTAATAATGGAGATACAATGAAGGAAATTTAAAGGAGGACATCTATCGCTCTTCAGAAAGTAAAACAACTAAAGAATCTGTTGAGAGGAACAGACAGAACCACACAAATAAGATGTTTAAGGGCATGCATCTTTCCCATCACAACATATGCCTGTGAGACCTGGACATTTAACAAAACAGCTAAGAAACACATAAATGCCTTTGAATGTAAATGCTACAGAAGAGTTCTCTAAATATTGTGGACACAAAGAAAGATCAAATATATCTATACTACAAGAGCTTAATATTGAAGAAGGCTGGCTAGTAAAGAGGATTAAAGAGAGAAAACTTAAATATTTTGGACACATTAAACGTCATGATATTCTAAAGAAGACTGTCTTGGAAGGGTACATAATGAGAAAAAGAAAGAGAGGAAGACCTAGGCGAAGATGGCTGCAAGACATCATTGAGGATCTGCAAATAGATGCATCAGCGGCAGGCCATCTTGCTCACAACCGAGAGGCTTACAGGAGTGCTGTTTGGGAGGCAATGTTCCACAAGGGACATGCAAATGAATGAATAAATGTTAAGAGTTATGTCATCAAGATCTTCCAGTTGGGTCTTATGTACCCAGTCAATGCCCATTTTACCTGTGCAGCATTTTCTCATTATGAAGTCTACAGCAGTTCCAGATATCCATGGTAAATACGCATGAACATTAAACAAAAAGAAATTTGAAAAAAACAACTAAGGCCTTTGAAACGTGGATAAAGAAATAAATGGTGCATATTTCTTGGAGTGAAAATAAAATGAACAAAGATATATTTATAAACTTGAAATTAAAACTGAAAATATAAATAACAGAAGAATAAGAGAAAGAAAACCTGAGTATTTTACTCATAAATAAGAAACATGATATTGTGATGTAAACCATCCTTGAGGAAAACATTTTTGAGGCAAAAAACAAGGAAAACACAGCGGGGATAAAGATGGGTGGACAACATGAAGAAATAGATAGGATTCTGGTTATACAGATAGGCAGACAACATGAAGAAATAGATAGGATTCTGGTTATACAGATAGGCAGACAACATGAAGAAATAGACAGGATTCAGTTGATACAGATGGGTGGACAGCATGAAGAAATAGACAGGATTCAGCTGATACAGATGGGTGGACAGCATGAAAAAATAGACAGGATTCAGTTGATACAGATGGGCAGATAACATGAAGAAATAGACAGGATTCAGCTGATACAGAAGGGTGGACAACATGAAAAAATAGACAGGATTCAGCTGATACAGATGGGTGGACAACATGAAAAAATAGACAGGATTCAGCTGATACAGATGGGCAGATAACATGAAGAAATAGACAGGATTCAGCTGATACAGATAGGCAGACAACATGAAGAAATAGACAGGATTCAGCTGATACAGATAGGCAGACAACATGAAGAAATAGACAGGATTCAGCTGATACAGATGGGTGGACAGCATGAAGAAATAGACAGGATTCAGCTGATACAGATGGGTGGACAGCATGAAAAAATAGACAGGATTCAGTTGATACAGATGGGCAGATAACATGAAGAAATAGACAGGATTCAGCTGATACAGATAGGCAGACAACATGAAAAAATAGACAGGATTCAGCTGATACAGAAGGGTGGACAGCATGAAAAAATAGACAGGATTCAGCTGGTACATAAGGGTGGACAACATGAAAAAATAGACAGGATTCAGCTGATACAGATGGGTGGACAACATGAAGAAATAGACAGGATTCAGCTGATACAGATGGGCAGATAACATGAAGAAATAGACAGGATTCAGCTGATACAGAGGGGTGAACAATAAAAGGAAACAGGATTCAGCTTGGTTAGGCACAATGTGAGACCATAGGGCAGAGCAAGACGGAGATCTGCTGCAATTAATCTTCCATGAGAGATGACAAAAGATGATAATGAAAAAACCTATGATAATGCAGAGTGAAACCATGATAACCAGAACTTAAACCATGACAGTCATAGCTTAAACCATAAAAACAGGATCTGAAAGCATTATTATTAAAATTGAAACTATGCCAACAGGTAAAATTATCAGCCTAATAGTAAAAACTCACCTTTTCCCATAAAATGGAATCCTGGTTCCAGATTAATTGGACAGCCCTGCCAGTTGAGGAAATCTAAATCACTGGTCAGTCCTTGTGTCCAGTTAAGCGGTGTCCACACTTCCTCCGGATAGATCTGCTGCAGAATCTCTAGGCCATCTATACATCCTTGAAAAGGAGTTGTCTCCACCTGAATCAAATGTTTCTGCTTGAATGTTTGCTCCATATATTGAGAAGAACAGTAACCTGCATTTTTTTTTACCAGCTATAAATGTTTGTTTAAATGTGTATGAAAATCAGTCCTAGTGCTGAAGAGTTAGACTACAAGAAGAAATATACATCAGATTTTGACTTAAACAACAATTAGAAAAAATACGTCTCATATTTGTTCATCAAAAGTTCATGTTGCAATGATTTTTCAATGTTTCATATTATTTTCAGATTTGTCAAGCTAACTAATGTTGATAAACTAACAGCTGTACTTTATTGTTTGTCTGTACATAACTAAAAAATAAGAAAATAAAATCCTCATCATAAAGTTCTGTTACTACAGACACTGGTAAATTATGATGTTACAGTTTGCACTGATTGTATCTTTAATCCAGTCAAGGTTTTTAGTTTTTGCCATGCTACTTGGTCTGCTCTTTTAGATAATTATATCTCCTAGTCTCCCTCAACTGCTTTCTGCTAGGACTTTTTTCAGCCCATAATCATTTAGCAATTGGCTGACATATAGTCTCTCTATAAAAATTATGATCTTGACATCTCTGCAGTGAATATGCTGGTAAAACTCTGAGAATTGAGTGTGGTTACAGTGACTTTTTTTTTAAACTTTGCATAGTGAATGTGAAAATGAACCTTCTGGCAGGCTTCGTCAACAAGAGGGATGCAGTGATCTGGCCCTGTTGGTCTGGCTAGAATAGAACAGCATAACTTCAGAGAAACCACTGGGAGATTGGTCTTGGCCAATTCTGGTCAAACTTTCCTGCTTACTGAGCCATTCCTACAACGTCAGTCAACTTCTTACTCAGAAACATTAATACAGTAATTATAACTTACTCTTCTTGTACGATCTGTACGTCTCAGCACAAAATCAGGTGGGAACCCACCAACGTAGACTGCGGTTGTAGGGCCAATAATACTTGTATTCAGACAATCACTGTCCCTGATTGAACTTTCACCTGTAACAAAAAAAAAAAAAAGTTTATTCATCACAAGTAGCAGTGTGCTGTGTACGAGGCAATTAATAAGGAATGGGCAAAAAAAGGTAAAATTCTCGTTTCCATACCATTAAGGCATATTGGGGAATACGGTGCTAGGCCAGTATTTTCCATGACATTCGGCATATGAAAGTGTGATGTAGTCAGTATCACGCCTGGCCACTTTACCTTCTTAGATTTCTCTGATACTTATTTTCCAAGGCTGGGTGAACCCCGAGGTCATACTGGTCAGAAAAAAATCCCACTCAGCTGGGGATTTGAACTTTTGACCATTCAGTTGCTAGATGAGTGCTAACCACTACACTAGCCAGTCCCCAATTAATAAGGAATACATTTTTAAAATTTAATCACTAAAAACTCAGTTATATGTATATTTTTTAAAAACTCATAATTTGTGTTCTTTTAATACCCTGACACTTGTGAGTACAGTCTGCTTCACTTTGCAGACATTCTTGTACATTCTCTGTTCTCATAGTCTGGAACCAATCTTACTGCTCTGGAGATTTGCATGGCGTCCAGTCTCACTGCCTTGAAAATTTACAAAAGACCAAAAACCACTTTATGATCTAGAGGCTCATGATAAAATTTGTAAAAATTCACATCAGAAATCAGGAATAGAATTTAGCAAGCCAAAACCTCATTAAAAAAAATAAAAAAGCATTCTTTATTGTCCATTTATATCACTGAATATAAAAATAAATTTGAGTACTGAAATGCTATATTCAGTCTCTCTGACTCCATTAAGGAAGTGAATCACTGATAGTACGCAGACCAATGCAAAGATTGTTTGTTGATTCATTGTTCAGAAATGGCTTCACTGCAGTCAGGCTATTCAAGTGATCTGCTAGATCACCCATTCAAATACCTCACAACAAGTCTCACAGTCAGCACCTGCACTAATCTCCTATAGAATTAGTCAGGACAGTGGCCATCCGGCCTACAATTTCCAGATGTCGAAGGATTTTTAACATGCAAGACAATGTACGCAGACATTCAGTCCCACTGGCTTGTGACCAAGGGAGTTTATTGCTGGAGAATTCATGAGAAAAAATCTCTGCCACTTCAAGTGAGACTGAAACCTGTGACCTCAAACACCCAAGGTGAGTATCTAACCTTGAGACCATGCAGTTCCTGATGCAGTACAAAGATGACTAGAAGCAACACACATTTCTTAGAAGCATGTTAAGAGTACCTTAACTGACAAAGATGGCATTTTCAGAATGTCTGAACCCAGTTAAAAAAGGAATTTAATTAAAACCAGTGTTTGCCGGACATGTAAAAGAGAAAAGGAAGACTCTAAAATAATATTGATGTTCTCCATCTTCCAGTAGGCACCAAATGACTGTTTAAATATAGATCTTACATCTGACATCCTTCCCATGCTGTTAAACATCACATAGGGCTCGCATGGCAGTTTGCCAAAGTTTTCCTGTTTTCAGCAAGCTTTTCAACCTCATCAAGGGATTTTATGTTCAGTCATCTGTCTTATCTCTGAATTGTTCTTGAATTTGTTCCACTGTACACTGATTATTTTCCTTAGGCATTTGTTTTCAAAAGAGTCTAATTTGTTGTTTATTTCTTTAGTTGTTTTCTAAATTTTGCATGCATAAATGAGGGTGGATATTTCATTTGAGTTGAATAATCCTAACTTGGTTTTTGTGCTTATAACTTTTTCAATGCCATATGTTCTCAAGATTCTTGAAGGTCAGTGTTGCTTTTGCAATTTTAATTCTAACTTCCTTTCTGGTGTTGCCATTCTGGATTATGAAGCTGCTCAGGTGTGCAAATTGGTGTACTTCATCAACAGCTGTTCCTTCCATATATATTTTTCCTTCTTGATTAATGAAAAGTTTCGTTATTTTTTTTGGTTTTTCCTTGTTAATTTCAAGTCCTATTTTGCTAGCCAGCGAGGATAGGCTATCTGTTTTTTCTTGCATGGAATTCACATTGTTACTAATAATAGTTATGTCACCAGCAAAATCAAGATCTTCTATTTGGGTCCCATGTACCCGATCAATGTCTATTTTACCGTGCAACATTTTTTCATTATGAAGTCTATGACAATCCCAAAAAGCAAGGGAGATAGTATACATCCTTGCTTCACGCCAGTTTCAATCTAGAACCATTTGCTCATTCCTTCTCCTGTGTTGATTGCACAGACATATCCTCTATAGAGATCCTTAATGAACTTGACAGTTTTAGATAGTATTCCATATAGTCTTAAAATTCTCGACAATGAATTTATATTATGCTATCAAATGCTTTTTTTAAGTCAATGAAGTTCGGGATTAATGGTTTTTGCTTTTCAATATGTTCTTCAAGTATTATTCTGAGAGTAAAGATCTGGTCAAGACAGTTTCTATCTTTTCAAAATCCTGCTTGTTCTTCTCTCATTGCAGTATCCACTATATCTTTAATTCTATTCAAAATGACTCTGCAAAATACTTTGGACACAAATGAAATTACTCATCTCCAATTACTGCAGTCACTAAGGTTGCCTTTTTTTTTTTTTAGTATTTTAACAATGATTCCTTTTTTTTCGATTAAGAAGTGTAGATGCTGATGGTAAAATCATCCCATGTTCAAAAATCTTATCCACAGGCAGATGTGTAGTAACTTATAATTTTAAAACTCAGTGAGTTTACCTGTCCACTTTTCATCCACAGTTATGTTTCCATATCCACCAGCTCTGTGAACAACTAGAAAATGCCATGTTCTGTCATTGTATACCAGCCCCTCATCATTGGTGGTGGTAACAGAAGCAATATTTTGACAGCCTATAACAGACATCAAATCAAAATGTAAAATGTTTTTAAAGTGTAATGAAATAAATGCAACAAGCTAATGACTATTATATTCCACCAGGAATATGAAATAAAGACATTTTTGTTACTGAATAAACATTTTATAAAAAGTGACAAAAGATTTCTGTAAGACATTGGACTGTCATTTACAATTTCCAAGGAAGATGTGTATATGAGTTTACCAAATAAAAATGTGTGGGCATGCGCATCCCGAAAATCAGTACTTATCATCAGGATGTACTCATACATGCAGAGATTACAACATGAAGTCATTTTTTAATGTTTCCATGGCTGTATAAAACTGTAATGAATATTTACTCATAAAATCATCAACTACTTAGCTATTCTAATTGCTGCCAGTAATTAAGTTAGGATTTTATTTGTGCACCTTAATAATACTATTCAACATTTTGGTACCAAAGGTGTGCAAAAATATGGTATTACTCGCGGCTGTAATAACTAACATTAAAATTAATAGATGATCCAGTCTGAAATACTGAAACAAGCGAATGCAAGATAGCAGCAAATGAAAAGTTTAGTGTAAACAATGATGCATTTCACGGTAACTCCATCACTGTGGTGTTGTATCCACCAGAGTCAAACTGAGGCAACTGAAACAAACCAAACAGTGAAGGAGTTAACAAAAAAGTTGTTAGAAATAAACAGCACCAATAAAAATGATGGCTGCACAAAGTGTAAAACTGATTTGAAAGACAAGCAGGCAATTTGTCATAGCTTATAAAACTGCCATTACAAACCACAAAAGACCAACACCAGTTGTGTCAAGCTCAGACTTTTGGAAGGACCAGATAGTTCCAGAAAGAAAAATGACCAAGAAAAAAGAGAGAAACACTCAGTGTGATACTTCCACATCTCACAGTACATGAGGAGCGCCCTACATGTGATATTTCCACATCCCAGGGTACAAGAGGAGCATCCTACATGTGATACTTCCACATCTCAGGGTACAAGAGGAGCATCCTACATATGATACTTCCACATCTCAGGGTACAAGAGGAGCATCCTACATTTGATACTTCCACATCTCAGGGTACAAGAGAAGCATCCTACATGTGATACTTCCACATCCCAGGGTACAAGAGAAGCATCCTACATGTGACACTTCCACATCCCAGGGTACAAGAGAAGCATCCTACATGTGATACTTCCACATCCCAGGGTACAAGAGAAGTATCCTACATGTGATACTTCCACATCTCAGGGTACAAGAGAAGCATCCTACATGTGATACTTCCACATCTCAGGGTACAAGAGAAGCATCCTACATGTGATACTTCCACATCCCAGGGTACAAGAGGAATGTCCTACATGTGACACTTCTACATCCCAGGGTACAAGAGGAGTGTCCTACATGTGACACTTCCGCATCCCAGGGTACAAGTCTTAACTGGAAAATTCTATAATTAAAACTATGCTTGAGGGAAAAGTTGAAGGGAGTACAATGGTACAGATGAATAGACAGCATATAAAAGCAGGCAGATATCAATTGGTCCGGAACGCTATCAGGACAAGAAACAAAGTTGGAGATACATTACAGCCAATTTTCTGTGCTGATTAAGCACAGGATGATGATTCTAAGTAAAATTTTAAAATATAAAAAAATCAAAAACAGAACAAATTTGTGTAATGACACTGGTGAGACAACTTTGACTTCAGCATGTTATCCATGAGGTTCCATGCATTCAAATTTGCCAAAATACATATGTAAAACCGTCATACCTTAACTGTAAAACACAGAAATACAAGAATATTCCTACTCCATATGGATAAATATTGACAGAATTCTCACCTTGGGTGTCAAACATAAATCTAGGTCTGCCATTGACAAACTGGATAGCAATAAATTCTTCTTGTGTGTTGGTTGCTGTAAAAAACAGGACTCCAGTTCCTCTTTCTAGTCTAAACCTGAAGCGAATCCCTGAAATATTAAAAAAGCTATATTTATTTAATTTTGTAAGTTTTGTCCTTAATGCAGTTCTTTTTCCTTTTGAGTTTATTTGGTTATCTGCACAGAATATGTTCTTCCAGTATGTCCTGTCTTATTTTTTATTACATGTTCTTGTAAGATACTTTTGTAAATTATACAAACGCATTTGTAGCAATTTACATTTGAGAATAAAACAAATTATCATTACCAAAAAGCTGTTTAAATTTTTATTGTAAAAAAAAAAATGACAAAATTATATTCATTGCAAGAAAAAGGCAAATTTATCACTGTAAAAATAAATTTAACTCAACAGATACTAATCAATGCACCTTATATCAATTGGTTATTTTTCAGATTCCCGATCAATGTGTACCATGTTAGCCTCTAATTTTGAATTTATCCTCATTATGCTTTAAAATCTGGCATGCCCAGGTGTATTACTTCCTTTCTGTGTCAAATCTGACCATGAGGCATGCAGAAGATTGAATTCAATGTGATTTTGTGTTAAAATTTAACTATTTTTAAGCTTTTTCTAAGCTTATAGCCACCGCCCATTTGTGTTTTCATGTAAATATTAGCTGCTCGCTTGTTGTTTTAAGTTTATTGTAAATAACTTTTTTTACTTTTCTGATCCCTAGGTTTACAAATTTTCACTCTTTTTCCCTTGTGTCAGATAATGAAACGTTCAGGTCCTCTTCAGCTATTCTACATCTCCATACAGAATATTGGTGATTGAGGAGTTTGGTGGTATCAGGTTCTTTCGAAGGTCCTTCAACGCAATGCTGTCAAGAAGAAAGTGTTTAACAGTTTCTTCTTCTTTTCTGTTGCAGTACATGCAGTGTGGTGTGTGTGGTCAGCAGTCTCTCTGTGTAAGTGCTTATTGAGGGTAATGTGTCCTGTTCTCAACCTGAAAATTCTGCATTGGTCTCTACAACATAAACTGTTGATATGGTTTTTGGGGTTAGGCTTTGGCAGGTGTGTATATGGGGATCTTCCAGTTGGATTACTGGCCCAGTTGTCCATCCACTGTTGCTTGCAGTGTTGTGTATGTGTTTAGCTGTTCTCATGTTGGTGGAGATGTGGGGCTGTGACATGGTGGCTCCACTCTTTGCCAGTCTATCAGCACGTTCATTTCCTCTGATATTTATGTGCCCTGGTATCCACTGTAGGGTGGTCTTGATGTCACAGGAGGCGAGTTGGTTTATTGCACTGAGTATGTAAGGTGTAATGTGATCAGTTGATGGTATCCAGTTTTCAAGGGCCTGGAGAGCAGACTGGGAGTCTGAGAAAATAACAAGGTTTTTTGGGTGAGAGGGAGTGTTTTTGTATTTGGTGGTGGTGGTGGCTACCAGGGCTGCTAATATTGCCTGCATCTCTGCATCATAATCGGAGCAGTGAGATCCACAAGGAGCAGAAATGTGCCTTGTTGTCTTGTCTGGAAACATTATGAGTACCCCATATCCTGCATTGTCTGTTTCCTTGAATGCTGACCCATCAGTGTGTGCATGGATCCAGTCCTTGCGGTAGGATTCTATGATCATCAGCGCACACAGCTTCAGGGTGTTGGGATCGGGTGATTTGTTCACTAATTTGTTCTTGAGTCTGGTGTTAGTTTGAGAAAATGTGTAGTTTGTGTTTGATGGAATGTCTGGTACCTTTGAAAGTTCTTCTCTGCCTTAGGGAGTTTGTGTCTTGTGTTTAACTGTTCTGCTATGTGCACTGGAGTTTTCAGTTTCAGTCTATTATTATGCTTCCATTTATCAACCACTATTCTGTTAGGATGGTCTAAGGGCATGCATTTATATCTTTCTACTGCCTCAATGGTTGACTTTTCACATCTTATATCTAATGGCTCTATGTTTGTATCAATTTTACATGCAGCTGTGGGTGTTGATCTCACTGCCCCACAAATGAAATGAACAGCTTGGTTCTGGATTCTGTCTACTTGTGTACGAGAGCTCTTTGATGCTGTGACCTGTAGGTGGAGGTTGTAATCTATTATAGATCTAACATATCCTGTGTACAGTTGTCTGAGTGTTGCTTTGTCAGCACCCCAGGATGTACTTGCAAGTCACTTGAGTAAGTTTAGTCTTTTGGATGCTTATTCTGTTAGTCCATCCATGAACTCTTTAAAATTCAATTTTCTGTCTAGTTTCACACCAAGGTATGTTGGATTTTTTTCTTTCATGATTTGAGCACCATCAACAGTTCAGTCTTTGCTAGTTTGTTGCTAAGAGTGAAGACTGTATATGTAGTTTTACTAACATTGATCTTCAACTTCCAGAAATTGCAATAGGCTGATATGGTGAGGAGGCTTCTATTAAGTCTCTCAGCAGCCAGTTGCAGGTCTGGTCCACTAGTCCATATGACAAGGTCATTAGCAAATATGGCTTTATGGGTGTTCAACAGGTCGGGGAGGTCATTTATAAAGATTAGGAACAAGGTGCAACTAAGAGCAGAACCTTGTGGCAGACTGTCCTCCAGTGTGCATTTGTTTGACAGTCTGTTACTGACCTGAGTTTGTATGGTCCTATTACTCAGGTAGTTTTTAACCCAGTGATACATTTTTCCATGTATGCCCATGTTTTGCATCTTTAACAGTAGGCCTTTTCGCCACACCTTGTCATATGCCTGCTGGAAGTCTACAAAGACAACTACAGAGTTTCTCTAGTGTAAAAAACTGTCTTTTACACTCTGAGTGAGGAGAAACAGCTGGTCTTTGGTTCTTGATCCTTTGCGGAAGCCTGCCTGAAAGTTATTGAGGGACCCTGAGGATTCCAACCACCAGTACAGCCTATTGTTAATTGTTCTGTTAGCTTATCAATGTTGGAAGTCAGTGAGATTGGTCTAAAGCTTTTTAGGTCATCTTCTGGCTTTCCTTTTTTCAGGATAGGTCTAAATATGGCTGACTTCCAAGATTTTGGTAGTACTCCACTTTGCCAGGTCTTGTTAATGAAGTTGAGCAAAGTGGACCTTCCTACTTAAGGATCATTTCATTTGATATTTTGTCTGGTCATGGTGGTTTTCTTAGCTGAAGCTTACCCATAGCACTCTGGAGTTCATGGATGGTAAAATTTTCCTCAAAAAGTGGAGTGTTTGCCAAGCTAGATTTCTCTTTACTTCTCTGAACTTTTCCCAGCCCTTGTAAAGTACTTTCCTGTTGGAGGATTTGTTGGTGGCAGCAAAGAATTTGTTAAAAGTACTGGCTTTGTCTAAGTCACTTGAGAGGACTCGACCAGAGATTCACATTGGTTTAGGGTTTGTTTGTTTTTTCCTGACATGTTATCTCAGAGTTTCCAAGCCTTCTTTCCTTCAGTTCTGAGGCTGAGATTGCTGCATGTTCTTAACCACTTCTCTTTCTTTGCTTTTTTAGTTTCAAGTCTTACATTAGCTGTTAGTTTATTATACTCTTTTCTGGAGTAGGGTTTTTCTCTGCATTCTTCCTGGCTGCTCTTCTTTTTTTTTACTAAGTCTTCAAGAGATTTTGTCCAGAAGAGGCTATATTTCTTTCTGCATCCTTGGGGGATTGTTTTGTAGGCTACTCCAAGTATGGCTTGGATTATGTTGGTGTAGAGTGTGCCAATGTTTGTGTTGTCATTTAAGTTTGATAGGTTTTCATCTGTTTGTGTTCTGAATTTTTCCCAGTCTTATCTTATCTTTTATCTTATATCCTTCCCGTGCCGTTAAACGTCACATAGGGCTTGCAAAGTAGTTCGCCAATTTTTCCTGTCTTCGGCGAGTCTTTCAACCTCATCAAAGGATTTTATGCCTGTTAATTTGGCCTCTCTTAATAATGTCCTCTTCAGAGTTTCCCAATCTGCTTGTCTATAATTCCAGCGAGGGGGTTTGTGTGGTCTTTGGTTTCATGTGTGAGAAATTTGTAGAAGGATGGGACGATGGTCACTTCCTATGTCATCAAGCACTCTGATAGCACAATCGTTGTGGATGTCTGCTGAGACAATGGTGAGGTCAGGTCTGTACGTGCATCCAGTGGCTCTGTGGAGGAGTGTTGGTGGGGAGGAGAAGTCTTGCAATATTATCATATTGCTGGTGTTGCATAGCTTTTCAATGTTGTTTCCCATAGAGTTTCAGTCTTTGTATCCTAGTGATGGTAGATGTGCATTAAAATCTCCTGCAATGATAGTTTTCTGCATGTCTGTGCTGTGTATGTTGATTTGATTATTGTAAATAATAATTAATGTATATTTTCCTGTGAGAAAATGGTGTTTATGTAAAATGTTATTCATTCTGGATATACTGGACCCAGTACAGTCGATTAACTTGAGGGGTAAGTGAGAAAATCATTGCTTCTGTTTCTTAATTTTCCATTCTTCTCAATTCTTAGCTCTTTTTCTGTTCTATGCTAACAACATACTAACAATTCTATTAGAAAAACAATATACAATTTTTCTTGTTTAAACTAATTGTATAATATGTCATACTGCATATCAGGCTTTGCCTTTGTGATGTGTTTAAATGTGACAACCATCCCATTCCACTTTATGAAGTTTACCAATCTTGGTAAATGATGCATCAGCAGCAAGGCATCTTGCTTACAACCGAGAGGCCTACAAGAAAGCTGTTAGGGAGGCAAAGTTCCGCAAGGGACACACAAATGACTGACTGATGGGCCCTTTGATGTAAAACCCCCATGTGTAGTCAGAATTAAAATGATTAATTTGTAAGATTACAGGTAAAAGTATCACTGTACAAAACTGCAAATATCACATTATCATGGTACAAACCTGTGAATGCCACATATTGAGGGAATACACTAGGCGGAAAGGCGTAATATCCACCACCAGTAAATCGTGTACCCCTCACTACTGATGCTGGATAACTCAGAGCTATGTTTGTTTTCTGAACCTTATAAACAGGAGATGGTCCATTAGGGAACAATGGTGCATTCCACTGTATCTCCATCACTGTGGTGTTGTATCCACCAGCTATGGGCTTCTGAACACCTTCAGGGGCTGTAAGAAATCACACCATGTTCAGTTGTTTGATTGCTGACCCGTTCAAAAGATAATGTTTTAGAAAATTCAGCATCATTAAATTATATTAAATTATATATTACAAATATGACACCATTTCCTGGAAAACAAAATTGGTCCAAACTATAATTTTGTAACCTAAAAATATATACATTAACCTTCATAATTTTTTTACATATGCTACCTTACTGACATTAAATTGTTACAAATTGTTATCTTCATAAAAATTTATAAAAACTGTATAAAATTAATATAAATGGTAAAAACATTAAAACAGTAAAAAACACAAATATAAACAGCATTAACATTTACATAGCATAAACACACACACAGTTAAAACATTTACATCCAAGTATAAAAATGTATGTGAGGAGTAAATGCACTTTAATAAAAAGCAAATGTGTTTGCAGACAGTATTAAAACATACAATGTATAAAAATTTATTTAAAGCTTGTTTGTTCTATATAAAGTTTATAGATATATATGCAGAATAAACACATATAAGTGATATAAACATTTACATAAACAGTTTAAACGCACATAAAACCTGTTTCAGAGAAGAGTTCTAATATAACTGTTACATTAACTCCACACGACAGATGAAGTCATACACACTAAAACTAGCATAAAGTCTGTCTCAAGAAAAACATGCCTGCTATGAGTGTTCTTCCAGTGACAGCTGTACTGTTGATGCAACCTTTAGAATTGCAAGCCTCCAGCATGAAACTATTGTCAGAATAGGGTGGAAGCCCTGACACGGTCATATTTAGAACTGTACCATCACCTTCATATATGAGCTGCAATCAGTTGTACAGTTACATAAGCAATATTTTGGCTTCTGTCTTCATTAGACACCAATGTTTAAACACAAATAAAATGGATGAGAGATAAAATACTTTAAATTTGAGACATCTTCCTTCTAATGACTGTCCATATAATCTTGAGACATCATCCTTCTAATGACTGTCAGTATAATCTTGAGACAACTTCCTTCTAATGACTGTCAGTATAATCTTGAGACATCTTCCTTCCAATGACTGCCATATACTATAGTATAATCTTGAGACATCTGCCTCTAATGACTGTCAGTATAATCTTGACACACCTTGCCTCTAATGACTATTAGTCCAATTTTCAGCCATCTCTACAGATAAGGTTGCCTCTAATGATTATCAGTCTAATTTTGGGCCATCTCTACATGGAAGGATGCCTCTAATGATTATCAGTCTAATTTTGGGCCATCTCTACATGGAAGGTTGCCTCTAAGGATTATCAGTCTAATCTTGAGATGTCTCTGCTTTGAAGATTTACTGTACTGAATCTACATTTTTCACTGTCTCTTGCTCTCATCCAGTCAAGCTGATTGCTGTCCATCTCTTATCCATTCATTTTTATAATTATCATCCATGTGACTCCTTCCTTTCCATCTTTTCTGTTAAATATAGTTCTCATTATAGAATACTACCTCTATATATAGCCAAACTTTTAATTTTCCACATTTATTATTTGGTTGTGAATATTACAGTTCAATAATGTTGTTATTTGTTATTAGATGATTTTAACCTACATTCCAGGTATAAGAAGGGCCAAACAGATCCAGAGTAAAATTCTGCGGGATGCTCTGATATATGCGATATCTGCTCACTAATCCTTGCATATCTGAAGGTGGGGGTGTGCTCCATGAAATGAGCAGCTGAGAACTGCTGATACCAATCACAGAAGGTGAAATTATAGACACAGGGGCTGAAAATATAAAAAATAAAAAAACTCATATATTACATGCATTATAAAAACATATAAAAATAATGAGCATCTAATTAATTTAGCAAACAGTAACCTGTCTCATGGGTTATCAGAAAAAGAAAATTGACATATGTCAGTCATGTGATGAGAAGAAACAATCAGAAGATCCCCAAACAAGATATCAAGTGGAATACAACAGGCTGACGAAAAAGAGGTCGACCACATGAAACTCTAAAGAGGACATTGTTAAGAGAGGCCAGTTCAAACTGCAATGTGAATGGAAGACTGTACAACTGGATAAAGTCCTATTTACACAGAAGAGCTAGAGTAGTAATGGATGGTCACAAAAGCCAGAAAGTACTTCTGCGACACGGTGTACCACAAGGAGGAGTCCTTTCGCCTACACTATTCCTTGTACTCATTAATGACCTGGTCAAGGAACTTCCCTATGGAATCAAAGTGGCACTGTATGCAGATGATCTGGTCATGTGGTGTACAGATGAATATGCGACAGTTGCTACACAGAGACACCAAAGAGCAGCAGATATCTTGACATCATGGACAAACAAATGGTGTGTAAGTATCAACACAGAGAAATCAAGTACCACTCTGTTCACTCTCTCATCTAAACAGAAAGCAGGTAAGATCTTTGTAAATGAAATATCCTTAAGGATGGACAACCAACCCACTTACTTAGGAGTGACACTTGACTCAAAACTGACTTGGAAGCAACACATCAACAGTGCAGAAGCAAAAGCCAGAAAAAAACTATCCATATTAAGAAAATTAAGTGGAACCACATGGGGAGCTAGTGAAAGAATCCTCAAGAATGTATATCAGCAAAGTATTCTATCACATTTAGAATATGGCTCAACATCTTGGTGCACAGCATCAAACACTACGCTGCATAATCTAGGCAAGGTTCAAAATCAGTCACTACGGATTATCACAGGTGCCATGAGGTCCACACCAATAGTAGAAATGCAAAAAATAGTTGGTGTTCAAGCGCTAAAGGAATGTAGAGACACAAAGGTCATGACCATGGGAGAGAAATTCCTTAGCTCTGTAAGCCATCCCCTGAAGGAGAGATTCAATAACTTGGCATTAAGCTGGCTTAAAAGAAGCAGCTTCATTCACCAGGCCAAGCGTATGCGTAAGCTGATACCTGACCTTCCAGCTGTAGTCACTCCATTATCATCTGTACCAGAGCATACACCATGGAAAGAAGCAGATTATACACAAATAACTATTCAGACTGAAGTGAAAGGTGTGCAGAATGGTGAGATGCAAAGCAGCCTTGTAAGGTCAACAGCCACACTTAGTGTGCTAGATGACAAATATCCATGTGACACCTGGATACGTGTGTATACAGACAGATCTGCACACAATGCCATAAAGAATGGAGGGGCAGGAGCACAAATTGAATATCCAAACAACACCTCTGACAAGATTTCCATACCCACTGGAAAATACTGCAACAACTTTGATGCAGAAGTTAGGGCAATTATTGCTGCAGTTGAAAAACTATCAGACTCCAGAATTGATACATGTCATGTAGTAATTCTCACAGATGCAAGATCAGTACTGGAGGCTCTTCAGTGCAACAAACTACCAGACCTTAAGGATGCCTTGTCAAAAATTGGCTTACAACATGGAGTCACTTTGCAATGGATTCCCTCCCACTGTGGGATACCAGGCAATGAGAAAGCTGACCAACTGGCCAAAGAGGGCACTGAAATGGAGCAACCAGACATACCAATCACTTATAATCAGAAGAAAAGCATGATAAAAACCTACAGGAAGCCACAAACACCACCACATGATGACTATCACATGCTAAACAAAAAGGAACAAGTCACCATCTTCCGTCTCCGAACAGGACACAGCCGACTCCGAAGTCATATGTATACAAAGTTTAAGGTTGGTACTACTAATCTGTGTACATGTGCCCAGGTGCCCCAAACTGTGGAACATATCCTCCAGAACTGCACCAACTACGAGACACTGAGAAGTAATTACTGGCCCAGTGAAACCACTAAAGAAGATAAGCTCTACGGTTCCATACATGAATTACAAAAAACAGTGAAATTTATCCAAGAGACAGGACTGCAGGTATAGACAGACAGTGGGAACGAATGAAGAAGAAGAAGAAGAGGCCAGTTCAGTGAGCATAACATCCCTTAATGAGATTGAAAAACTCATTGAAGACAAGAAATCTTGGCGAACCACCATGCGGGCCTTATGTGACGTTTAGCGGCACGGGAAAGATGTAAGTAAGAATTAATTTAGAATATTTTCTCACCCCTGGGAGCAAGTGTGTTAAGAACATGCTTATCTTACCATAGTCTTTGTGAGACAGGGAACATAGAACTGTTTGCTTAAAAACTCTGGCCTACTTCTGTAGCCTAGAAAGCTGTAGCAATCAACATTAATTGTAATTGTTATTTTTGTAAAATGTAATGGCAGGATGGTGGATGGATGAGGACATGGAGATCGCTGGCAGGGATGAGGAAAATCTAGTGTGAAACAAATGAATCCAGGACGTCACAATCCTATGGGTCCTTACAACAATGGCTATCAGAACGATGTAAACAAAACAGAGCCAGCAGATTATAGGTGGCGGGAAATGGATATCGTAGAAGCACTCATCGGATTCCTCATCCAAAAGTCGGAGTGTCTCTGTGGGACTGTCTCAAAGCCATCTGGCCAGCCAGCATTGCATGCTGGATCTGACATGGAGAATGGGCTTAAGTACAGCCACCAGAGGCTTGAAAACAAAGTTTTGGCCAGGCCAGCCTACACCACTGTCTTCATGGCAGTCCGAGCAAGACCACAGTCTGCCCTAGCAAGGAAAGGTGCTGAAGTCGAGGTACCCATAAAAACTATAGTATAAGTACAAAAGGCACATCATAAAAATCAGGGTACCACGCCTCATCACCATTGTGCGTATGAAGAAGAAGAATATTTTCTCTAAAAAGTCAAGGGCAAATTATGCATGTATGTAAATGTTGTCTCTAACCGTTTAGTCAGCATTTCATTTCCTGCACACAGACATGAGACAGTTACAGTCAGCATTTCATTTCCTGCACACAGACATGAGACAGTTAACATTTCCTGCACACAGACATGAGACAGTTACAGTCAGCACTTCATCCCTGCACACAGACATGAGACAGTTACAGTCAGCATTTCATTCCTGCACACAGACATGAGACAGTTACAGTCAGCACTTCATTCCCTGCACACAGACATGAGACAGTTACAGTCAGCACTTCATCCCTGCACACAGACATGAGACAGTTACAGTCAGCACTTCATCCCTGCACACAGACATGAGACAGTTACAGTCAGCACTTCATCCCTGCACACAGACATGAGACAGTTACAGTCAGCACTTCATCCCTGCACACAGACATGAGACAGTTACAGTCAGCACTTCATCCCTGCACACAGACATGAGACAGTTAACATTTCCAGCACTTACAAGCCTCCAGCGTTTTACCCTCGACCCATTCACTTGCAGTTTTCCCAGCATCATTCTCCGACAATACTTGAAATCCATATATAGTGAAGGACTTTAACCCAGTTACATTGTACGATGTTGCTGGTGCATCAAGTGGGCTTCCTGCAGGAAGTGACAGAGGATCATAACGTCCACTTGGATGATAAATTCTTGAAGCTGGTGGGTTGTACTGGCCATCTGGGCCCTGAGGGCCTCTAAACCAGAGTTCATAAAAAGTAATGATTCCTGTTAAAAAGAAATGAATTAATTCAGTTTCAAATGAAATGTCTGATTTTTTTTAAAGAGTATATTTTTGTATAAGAATTGTTTCCAACTTGTACAGTCAGTCTGTGATAATTCTATATGATCACAGTAGAACAGATAATTGTCACAATGCAAGACTAAGGTAAATTTTAACTTTTGATGAGAAAACTATAGAGGTCTGTATGCAACAACTTTTAAAGGAAGCCTGGCGGTACTGAAGTTCTGATATCAACTGATACTATAGTTTTTAATGTGTGGTATACTGTAGTTTTTAATGTGTGATATACTATAAAGATAAAGAGACTAGATGGTTTTGAAAATAAGTGCCTTCGAAGACTACTAAATATCTGTTGGCATGATTTCAGATCGGTTACATCAATAAGACAAGAAACTAGACAAGACTACGTATCAAACTTTATCAGAAGACGTCGCTGGAACTACATCGGCCACATACTTAGAATAGACAAAAAATGACTCCCACACCAAGCATTTAGGTGCTCACCAGGGGGTACAAGAAAGCGGGGAAGACCCAAAAACACACTAAGAAAAGTTATCACCAAGGAGTGTTCAACAATGCTCATCAGAAACACCAAAGATCTAAAGCAAGTAGCAAGGAATTGCCAGACACAGAGACCCTTGTCATCCACCCTATGTGCCACCTTTAGCCCAAGAGGATCAACTAACTAACTAATATACTATAGCTTTTAATGTGTGGTTTATTGTAGTTTTTAATGTGTGTGATATACTGTAGTTTTTAATGTGTGTGATATACTGTAGTTTTTAATGTGTGTGATATACTGTAGTTTTTAATGTTGGTATACTATAGTTTTTAATGAGTGTGATATACTGTGGTTTTTAATGTGTGTGATATACTGTAGTTTTTAATGTATGATATACTGTAGTTTTTAATGTGTGTGATATACTGTAGTTTTTAATGTGTGTGATATACTGTAGTTTTTAATGTTGGCATACTATAGTTTTTGATGTGTGTGATATACTGTAGTTTTTTTGTGTGTTATATACTATAGCTTTTAATGTGTGTGATATACTGTAGTTTTTAATGTGTGTGATATCTCTCTCTCTCTGAACCTTAAGTGCCCAGGGCACATGGGGCTTCCGCAAGGGTTTTCCACAAATGCCTGTCTTTCGCCTTTTTTTCTGCTCTTGCCCAGGTGAGCCCTCTATTGCTCAACATCCTTTCTGTTGTTCTTCTCCATGTCTCTTTTGGTCTACCCTTACTTCTGCTCCCCTGTGGTGTCCATCTTAGTGCTATTTTTGGTAGTGAGTTGTCAGTCATTCGGAGCACATGTCCCAACCATCGCCAGCGTCTTTCCTCAATAATTGTTGTCAGTCAGTGGTTTCATCTGCATTTCTGGTGTGTGATATACTGTAGTTTTTAATGTGTGTGATATACTGTAGTTTTTAATGTGTGTGATATACTGTAGTTTTTAATATTGGCATACTATAGTTTTTAATGTGTGTGATATACTGTGGTTTTTAATATGTGTGATATATTGTAGTTTTTAATGTGTGTGATATACTGTAGTTTTTAATGTGTGGCATATTATAGTTTTTAATGTGTAGTGTACATTAATACAAGATATGAAATTTTAAAATCATCAGAACATCAAGGTCTAATGAAACACCAACCTAAAAATTTCCCATAATATAACATCGTGAAGAAATTCCAGCTCATTGTTAACCTGACTAAATGTCTCAGTGAGAGATACATTTTCACAAGATTCCATTTTTTATTGTTTTCCTTTCTCATATTTTGTTATTTAAAAATGACAAAGAACTGATTTTTTAAGATCTCATTGTTTTGACAGTGTAGTAAAGTACTCACGGACGTACCATTTGGTAGCAAGGGAAGGGTCCAGGTTACCATTAGCTCCGAGCTGCTGAGTGGAGTAATCACAGGTGGTGGTTGGTTTTCTGGTGGTGCTGACAGAGTGGTGATCTGTACACCAGCGCTGCTTACACAACCACCACTACATGCTTGTACTGTTAGAACGTACCGACTGTACGGTGACAGAGTTGTAAGTGTGGTCTGCAGGATCAGAAAAGTGAAACATTTAAATGAGGTCAATATCTCAGAAAAAAAATTAACTTGTGAATTATGTGATGTTTATCAAATGTATCTTTATAGTTACCAGAAGTAAATATTTTACAATATCCAAAGTGCATACAGTAATCTAAAGAAGTATCATGACACCACCAAAAACATATGCCCACTAAGGGCATATCTTTTCTTGCATGCAATGCATATATGCACAAGAAAACAATCTAGGCATCTACTGTAATTGTTGACTTTGTTGAAGACTTTGGTCTCTGTGATTGATCTAGCAGCCTCAATTCTGTTACATTCATATACTTTGTGTAACATTACATAACCCATGAACAATTAGGGTAGAGTTCATACACAACTGTGAATTGTATAGAAAAATCAATTGAACATGTCACCCCACAATGCAATACAAACATAAATCAACAACCACCTAACTCTGGACACTATAAAAGAATTAGATTTATTAATGAAAGCCATTTGTTTGTGGATGTTGCCAGAATGGGAGAATGTGAAGAGACTGATGGAGTTGCAATTATATAAAAGTGTCCAGGTGACTTGATGTCGCCATGGGACAACCTCACACATGGCGGGATAGTGATAGACATTGCTTCTTACAGATATTTCTACACTCAAAACTAAAAAAATCTGAGGAACTGTCCTGAAAGGGACAATCTTAACAACCACTAGGCATTTCTACAAGGACAGACTACAAACCTACTTACTACTGTTATGAGAGCACAACTGACTATAAAAGAAAACTTCGGTGAATCTACATTTTGAAAGCTTCTCCTTCTGCTTGTCCTACCTGTTTTTGTTTTTTTTTTTTTGGTCGTCTGCTTCTTCCTGCATCTCCTACCAATTCGTTCATTACAAGCACAAATGCGTGCGACTTTACAACGGATTTTCCCACTGCACACGCCTACAGATATCCAAACTTAGCTCTCTGCAGTGGAGACTAGTACTTTATTACATATCCAACCTATTACCTAATCCTATACTATTACAAATCTTTGCCGCTCCAAATAAGAAAATATGAGACAAAATAAAATAGAAGTCTTCAAGAACTTTTAAAATTCATTCAACATGCACAACTCCCAAATAAATTCTGGAGATATTTCACTATTTATTTATTTCAGATCAGTTTAGCATCCTAGACTGCATGGATGCTATCCAATCCAACTTTCACACATGGCCTGTCTGAACAGCATGTTTTGCTTCTATCAAACATATATGTATGTATGTCTGTATGTGTAAGCATGTACGTTATGTGATGTGATGTGATAGTAAGCAATGTAATGTAATGGATTTAAAGCAATGTAATGTTGTGTTGTGTTATGTGTGTGTATGTTGTGTTGTGTGTGATGGTATGGTATGGTATGGTATGGTATGGTATGGTATGGTATGGTATGGTATGGTATGGTATGGTATGTTGTGACATATCTTACACATCACTATTTTCTCATCTGCATCATGAGTTGGCAAGAGTTAACAGTGCTGCTGTCCCCACATTTCATTCAACCATATTATGTGCTATAATATCACACACCTTTCAACCTTTTCCTTGTGCGACTCTTGTGCGACCCTTGTGTTATAATAACAGTTCTAGTAAGACCAGCATTATAGGCTGGATGGTCAGTCAAAGCAGATCACATTTGTTTTAAGGTACAGGTATGAGTTGTGAACCAGTCTCTAGTACAGGTATGAGTTGTGAACCAGTCTCTAGTACAGGTACGAGTTGCTGAGTGGAGTAATCACAGGTGGTGGTTGGTTTTCTGGTGGTGCTGACAGAGTGGTGATCTGTACACCAGCGCTGCTTACACAACCACCACTACATGCTTGTACTGTTAGAACGTACCGACTGTACGGTGACAGAGTTGTAAGTGTGGTCTGCAGGATCAGAAAAGTGAAACATTTAAATGAGGTCAATATCTCAGAAAAAAAATTAACTTGTGAATTATGTGATGTTTATCAAATGTATCTTTATAGTTACCAGAAGTAAATATTTTACAATATCCAAAGTGCATACAGTAATCTAAAGAAGTATCATGACACCACCAAAAACATATGCCCACTAAGGGCATATCTTTTCTTGCATGCAATGCATATATGCACAAGAAAACATCTAGGCATCTACTGTAATTGTTGACTTTGTTGAAGACTTTGGTCTCTGTGATTGATCTAGCAGCCTCAATTCTGTTACATTCATATACTTTGTGTAACATTACATAACCCATGAACAATTAGGGTAGAGTTCATACACAACTGTGAATTGTATAGAAAAATCAATTGAACATGTCACCCCACAATGCAATACAAACATAAATCAACAACCACCTAACTCTGGACACTATAAAAGAATTAGATTTATTAATGAAAGCCATTTGTTTGTGGATGTTGCCAGAATGGGAGAATGTGAAGAGACTGATGGAGTTGCAATTATATAAAAGTGTCCAGGTGACTTGATGTCGCCATGGGACAACCTCACACATGGCGGGATGGTGATAGACATTGCTTCTTACAGATATTTCTACACTCAAAACTAAAAAAATCTGAGGAACTGTCCTGAAAGGGACAATCTTAACAACCACTAGGCATTTCTACAAGGACAGGCTACAAACCTACTTACTACTGTTATGAGAGCACAACTGACTATAAAAGAAAACTTCGGTGAATCTACATTTTGAAAGCTTCTCCTTCTGCTTGTCCTACCTGTTTTTGTTTTTTTTTTTTTGTTGTCTGCTTCTTCCTGCATCTCCTACCAATTCGTTCATTACAAGCACAAATGCGTGCGACTTTACAACGGATTTTCCTACTGCACACGCCTACAGATATCCAAACTTAGCTCTCTGCAGTGGAGACTAGTACTTTATTACATATCCAACCTATTACCTAATCCTATACTATTACAAATCTTTGCCGCTCCAAATAAGAAAATATGAGACAAAATAAAATAGAAGTCTTCAAGAACTTTTAAAATTCATTCAACATGCACAACTCCCAAATAAATTCTGGAGATATTTCACTATTTATTTATTTCAGATCAGTTTAGCATCCTAGACTGCATGGATGCTATCCAATCCAACTTTCACACATGGCCTGTCTGAACAGCATGTTTTGCTTCTATCAAACATATATGTATGTATGTCTGTATGTGTAAGCATGTACGTTATGTGATGTGATGTGATAGTAAGCAATGTAATGTAATGGATTTAAAGCAATGTAATGTTGTGTTGTGTTATGTGTGTGTATGTTGTAGTTTTTAATGCGTAGTGTACATTAATACAGGATATGAAATTTTAAAATCATCAGAACATCAAGGTCTAATGAAACACCAACCTAAAAATTTCCCATAATATAACATCGTGAAGAAATTCCAGCTCATTGTTAACCTGACTAAATGTCTCAGTGAGAGATACATTTTCACAAGATTCCATTTTTTATTGTTTTCCTTTCTCATATTTTGTTATTTAAAAATGACAAAGAACTGATTTTTTAAGATCTCATTGTTTTGACAGTGTAGTAAAGTACTCACGGACGTACCATTTGGTAGCAAGGGAAGGGTCCAGGTTACCATTAGCTCCGAGCTGCTGAGTGGAGTAATCACAGGTGGTGGTTGGTTTTCTGGTGGTGCTGACAGAGTGGTGATCTGTACACCAGCGCTGCTTACACAACCACCACTACATGCTTGTACTGTTAGAACGTACCGACTGTACGGTGACAGAGTTGTAAGTGTGGTCTGCAGGATCAGAAAAGTGAAACATTTAAATGAGGTCAATATCTCAGAAAAAAATTAACTTGTGAATTATGTGATGTTTATCAAATGTATCTTTATAGTTACCAGAAGTAAATATTTTACAATATCCAAAGTGCATACAGTAATCTAAAGAAGTATCATGACACCACCAAAAACATATGCCCACTAAGGGCATATCTTTTCTTGCATGCAATGCATATATGCACAAGAAAACAATCTAGGCATCTACTGTAATTGTTGACTTTGTTGAAGACTTTGGTCTCTGTGATTGATCTAGCAGCCTCAATTCTGTTACATTCATATACTTTGTGTAACATTACATAACCCATGAACAATTAGGGTAGAGTTCATACACAACTGTGAATTGTATAGAAAAATCAATTGAACATGTCACCCCACAATGCAATACAAACATAAATCAACAACCACCTAACTCTGGACACTATAAAAGAATTAGATTTATTAATGAAAGCCATTTGTTTGTGGATGTTGCCAGAATGGGAGAATGTGAAGAGACTGATGGAGTTGCAATTATATAAAAGTGTCCAGGTGACTTGATGTCGCCATGGGACAACCTCACACATGGCGGGATGGTGATAGACATTGCTTCTTACAGATATTTCTACACTCAAAACTAAAAAAATCTGAGGAACTGTCCTGAAAGGGACAATCTTAACAACCACTAGGCATTTCTACAAGGACAGGCTACAAACCTACTTACTACTGTTATGAGAGCACAACTGACTATAAAAGAAAACTTCGGTGAATCTACATTTTGAAAGCTTCTCCTTCTGCTTGTCCTACCTGTTTTTGTTTTTTTTTTTTTTGTTGTCTGCTTCTTCCTGCATCTCCTACCAATTCGTTCATTACAAGCACAAATGCGTGCGACTTTACAACGGATTTTCCTACTGCACACGCCTACAGATATCCAAACTTAGCTCTCTGCAGTGGAGACTAGTACTTTATTACATATCCAACCTATTACCTAATCCTATACTATTACAAATCTTTGCCGCTCCAAATAAGAAAATATGAGACAAAATAAAATAGAAGTCTTCAAGAACTTTTAAAATTCATTCAACATGCACAACTCCCAAATAAATTCTGGAGATATTTCACTATTTATTTATTTCAGATCAGTTTAGCATCCTAGACTGCATGGATGCTATCCAATCCAACTTTCACACATGGCCTGTCTGAACAACATGTTTTGCTTCTATCAAACATATATGTATGTATGTCTGTATGTGTATGCATGTACGTTATGTGATGTGATGTGATAGTAAGCAATGTAATGTAATGGATTTAAAGCAATGTAATGTTGTGTTGTGTTATGTGTGTGTATGTTGTGTTGTGTGTGATGGTATGGTATGGTATGGTATGGTATAGTATGGTATGGTATGATATGGTATGGTATGTTGTGACATATCTTACACATCACTATTTTCTCATCTGCATCATGAGTTGGCAAGAGTTAACAGTGCTGCTGTCCCCACATTTCATTCAACCATATTATGTGCTATAATATCACACACCTTTCAACCTTTTCCTTGTGCGACTCCTGTGCGACCCTTGTGTTATAATAACAGTTCTAGTAAGACCAGCATTATAGGCTGGATGGTCAGTCAAAGCAGATCACATTTGTTTTAAGGTACAGGTATGAGTTGTGAACCAGTCTCTAGTACAGGTATGAGTTGTGAACCAGTCTCTAGTACAGGTATGAGTTGTGAACCAGTCTCTAGTACAGGTAGGAGTTGTGAACCAGTCTCTAGTACAGGTATGAGTTGTAAACCAGTCTCTAGTACAGGTATGAGTTGTGAACCAGTCTCTAGTACAGGTAGGAGTTGTGAACCAGTCTCTAGTACAGGTAGGAGTTGTGAACCAGTCTCTAGTACAGGTAGGAGTTGTGAACCAGTCTCTAGTACAGGTAGGAGTTGTGAACCAGTCTCTAGTACAGGTATGAGTTGTGAACCAGTCTCTAGTACAGGTAGGAGTTGTGAACCAGTCTCTAGTACAGGTATGAGTTGTGAACCAGTCTCTAGTACAGATAGGAGTTGTGAACCAGTCTCTAGTACAGGTATGAGTTGTGAACCAGTCTCTAGTACAGGTAGGAGTTGTGAACCAGTCTCTAGTACAGGTATGAGTTGTGAACCAGTCTCTAGTACAGGTAGGAGTTGTGAACCAGTCTCTAGTACAGGTAGGAGTTGTGAACCAGTCTCTAGTACAGGTAGGAGTTGTGAACCAGTCTCTAGTACAGGTATGAGTTGTGAACCAGTCTCTAGTACAGGTAGGAGTTGTGAACCAGTCTCTAGTACAGGTAGGAGTTGTGAACCAGTCTCTAGTACAGGTAGGAGTTGTGAACCAGTCTCTAGTACAGGTAGGAGTTGTGAACCAGTCTCTAGTACAGGTATGAGTTGTGAACCAGTCTCTAGTACAGGTATGAGTTGTGAACCAGTCTCTAGTACAGGTAGGAGTTGTGAACCAGTCTCTAGTACAGGTAGGAGTTGTGAACCAGTCTCTAGTACAGTTAGGAGTTGTGAACCAGTCTCTAGTACAGGTAGGAGTTGTGAACCAGTCTCTAGTACAGGTAGGAGTTGTGAACCAGTCTCTAGTACAGGTAGGAGTTGTGAACCAGTCTCTAGTACAGGTAGGAGTTGTGAACCAGTCTTACTGCACATGATTAAACCACAAGTGCTCTGCTGCCTACCCAGCAGCTAACCATAGTTAGTAGTATCATTTCTCTTCCTTCCCAGAGCGTTAACCCTGGTACCCAATTTTTCTTGAGGCTGGGTGAACCTCTGGAGTTTTTACCATGGTCAAAACCAGGTCGCCTGTCAGCAAGCGAGTGTTTAATCCACTGCACTAATGTGACTCCCCAAATTTTTTTGGGTATTTATCAGCTGTGTTTGTCCTCTGTATACTCTTTTGTCCTATGATTTTGTAAAACTGAAACATGTATCTCTGTTTGTATTAGATGTCATCATGGGGTTATGTTTTATCAGTATCATCTATTTTTAGACTTTACCACCAGTGGTAAATGAAGAGAACAGATCCAACCAATTTTATTATCATGTTTTTGTCCTCAACAATTTTCTTCAAATTTTAAAACAGATCAAAGATTTTAACTTTTAATATGACTGCTTAAAAATCAGAAACTTACTGACAAAACAGATCAAAGATTTTAACTTTTAATATGACTGCTTAAAAATCAGAAACTTACTGACAAAACAGATCAAAGATTTTAACTTTTAATATGACTGCTTAAAAATCAGAAACTTACTGACAAAACAGATCAAAGATTTTAACTTTTAATATGACTGCTTAAAAATCAGAAACTTACTGACAAAACAGATCAAAGATTTTAACTTTTAATATGACTGCTTAAAAATCAGAAACTTACTGACAAAACAGATCAAAGATTTTAACTTTTAATATGACTGCTTAAAAATCAGAAACTTACTGACAAAACAGATCAAAGATTTTAACTTTTAATATGACTGCTTAAAAATCAGAAACTTACTGACAAAACAGATCAAAGATTTTAACTTTTAATATGACTGCTTAAAAATCAGAAACTTACTGACAAAACAGATCAAAGATTTTAACTTTTAATATGACTGCTTAAAAATCAGAAACTTACTGACAAAACAGATCAAAGATTTTAACTTTTAATATGACTGCTTAAAAATCAGAAACTTACTGACAAAACAGATCAAAGATTTTAACTTTTAATATGACTGCTTAAAAATCAGAAACTTACTGACAAAACAGATCAAAGATTTTAACTTTTAATATGACTGCTTAAAAATCAGAAACTTACTGACAAAACAGATCAAAGATTTTAACTTTTAATATGACTGCTTAAAAATCAGAAACTTACTGACAAAACAGATCAAAGATTTTAACTTTTAATATGACTGCTTAAAAATCAGAAACTTACTGACAAAACAGAGCCCTGCCACTCCTGAACAGTGATGTTGGATGTACCCTTGACAGACAAGATAACATACTTTTGCAATGGTCCATTCAGGTTAGTAGGAGGAGTCCAGCTACAAAAGGCACTGCGAGCACGAATGTCAGTGACCTCGTAGAAAATTAAATCAAATAACACATTCTAATAATTCAATATTAGAAAAAAATTAACCTGTTCAAAATCTGAAAAAAAATATCTAAAGTGGAATGAACCAAATGAATGCAACAAAAGCAAGAACTGTTCTGCGGTGAATTGAGAAAGAAGTCAACTTAAATGAAAAAAAAAGCACAAAAAAATGAAAATAAAATAAATAAGTAAAGATTAAAATGAAAGGAAAATTCTATGGCAGACCACCAGACCAAATAGCATAGAAAGAGACTTATAGAATAGATTTATCTTGACTAAATGAAATCACGGAGAGTACTGTAAGTACCGCAGAAAAGCAGACACCTAAGCTAATGAATGACCACACTTTTAATAATGTGGCTGCCATAGCAACTGTGTTTTCAAGATAGTATGTAATAATAATCCACAACTGCCCTAGAAAAACTGTTATACAAAATAAGAATTTGTACACATTTTACAAGAGGTATACATTTGTGTCTGTATATACTATTTTTGTGTGTTGTGTACACTGTCTTTTGTTTTTGTATATATACTGTTTTTGTGTGTGTTTGTATAAACTGGTTTTTGTGTTTGTATATACTGTTTAGCGTTGGACTGAAAAAAACAAATAGAAAAGCATGGATATCAGAAAACACATGGAAGTACATACATGAAAGACGAGCAGCCAAATTAGACATATTGAATGTAAAAACAGATCCTGGAAAAGATCTGGCAAAAGCAATATACAAAGAAATAGACAAGAAAGTAACCCCACCAGTGGTCCATTTTATGGATCATTGCCTGTCCCAAGTCAGGAAAAAGGGGGAGGGTTGGCTTAAGGCCAGCAACCTTATCCTATAAAAAGAACTTTGCTACAGAAACGCCAAAAAGAGACTCAAGAGATATTTCGGCCCTGGGGGAGGACGGACCTCCAGCTGGAGGAAGTATGAAGCCGGACAGTGAAAGCCAGGGAAACCAGGAAGCTGTCAGACCGACAACCGCCATCTCCACCAGGACCACCATTATTATAGGATCATGGAACATTAGAACTATGTTTGAAGCAGGGAAATCAATGCAGGTTGCAGCGGAAATGAGGAAATATAACATCACCATCCTGGGAATCAGCGAAACAAGATGGACTGGAACTGGGCAAACAAGGATTAGCACGGGAGAGCTTTTGTTGTACTCAGGACACGAGGAGGACAACGCACCACACACGTATGGGGTGGCCCTAATGCTGTCTAAGACAGCTCAGGGAGCACTAATTGGATGGGAGGCGCATGGCCCATGGATTATTATAGCCACTTTCAAAACCCAAAAGAGAAGGATAAATATGGATGTCATTCAGTGTTATGCACCAACAAATGAAAGCAGTGATGGTACTAAGAAGGAATTCTATGAGAGATTGCTGGGTATTGTGCAGAGTCGTCCAGAGAGGAACATGGTTATCGCCATGGGTGATTTCAATGCCAAGATCGGAAGTGACAACAGGGGATACGAAGATATCATGGGGCAGCAGGGATTGGGTGTAATGAATGACAATGGAGAGAGATTTGCTGACTTTTGTGCCACAAGCAATTTGGTCATTGGAGGGAGTTTCTTCCATCATAAAAGGATACACAAGGTTACATGGGTTTCTCCGGATCAGGTAACAGAGAATCAGATTGGCCATATATGCATTGGGAAGAAATACAGAAGATCTCTTCAGGATGTGAGGGGCAAAAGAGGAGCCGATGTTGCATCAGACCACCATCTAATTGTGGCCAGATTGAAGTTAAAACTAAAGAGGACAGGGATAGGAAGCAACAGTAGACAACGCCAGAGATACAACACCACAGTATTAAAAGATAGAAATAAGCAGGAAGAAATAAAGATCGCATTCGCCAATAAGTTTCAGATTCTACAAGATTTACCAGAAGAAGAGTCAATTGATAAGAGATGGCAAGGAGTGAAAGAAGCATTTACCTCATCATGTCAAGAAGTGCTTGGCCCCAGGAAGCTGTGCCACAAGGAGTGGATCTCTGCAGAATCCATAAGGAGAATAGAGGAGAGAAATAAGAAAAAAGCAGCACTCAACAACAGCCGCACAAGAGCCAGTAAAATTATTGTACAAGAAGAGTATAGGGAAGCATGCAGGGAAACAAAGAGGAGCATCAGGACAGACAAAAGGAACTACATAGAAACACTGGATACAGAGGCAGAAGGAGCTGCCCGGCAGGGAAATATACAGGATCTATACTCCACAATTAAGAAGATGACTGGAAACTATAGTGTGCCGATGAGGCCAGTGAAAGACAAGAACGGAAAAACAATACCCAATGACTGGGGACAGAGAGACAGATGGATGCAGCATTTTGAAGAATTGTTAAATAGACCAGCCCCTCATAACCCACCGAATATTGAACCAGCCGATAGAGATCTACGAATAGATTGTGGTATACCAACAAGGGAAGAGATTCATAAAGCCATAAAACAGCTGAAGCATGGCAAGGCAGCAGGACCTGATAACATCCCGGCAGAAGCACTGAAAACAGATATTGAGACAAGCGTAGACATTCTTCACCCCCTCTTCAGGAAGATCTGGGAAGAGGAGCAAGTGCTACAGAGTGGAAAGAAGGTTACCTTGTCAAGATACCTAAGAAAGGGGACGAGCTCCTGCTCCAACTACAGAGGTATAACACTGCTATCAATACCAGGAAAGGTATTTTACCGAGTTCTTCTAAATAGGATAAAGGACGCGGTAGATCCGCAACTCAGGGACCAACAAGCAGGATTCCTGAAGAACAGATCCTGTACAGACCAAATAGCAACATTACGTATCATCGTAGAACAATCACTGGAGTGGAAATCACTCCTCTATGTCAATTTTATTGACTATGAGAAGGCTTTCGACAGCGTGGACAGACAGACCCTATGGGAAGCTGTTGAGACACTACGGAGTACCGGAGAAGATTACCACCATCATTAAAAACTCCTATGAAGGGATGACATGTAGGGTAATCCATGGACAACAACTAACAGATGCCTTTCAAGTTAACACCGGAGTGAGACAGGGATGCCTGCTGTCACCATTTCTATTTATCCTGGCCATAGACTGGATTATGAGAAAATCAACAGAAAATAGGAGAAATGGTATTCAGTGGACGCTCTGGACTCAACTTGACGACCTAGACTTTGCTGACAACCTGGCACTTCTCTCCCAGACTAAGCAACAGATGCAAGAGAAAACCATATTAGTGGCAGAAAATTCCTCAAGACTAGGCCTTACCATCCACAAGGGCAAGAGTAAAGTTCTTAGAGTAAATGAGGTCAACAAAATGCCCATTATGTTGGAAGGAGAGGAACTGGAAGAGGTGGAAAAGTTTACTTATCTGGGAAGTGTGATAGACAAGCAGGGAGGAACAGAAGCTGATGTAAAAGCAAGAATGGGCAAGGCAAGAGTAAAATTTCATCAGATGAAGAAAATATGGGGAACTTCAGCCTTGTCAATTAAATTGAAGATCAGAGTATTTAACACCATGATAAAGCCCATTCTGCTATACGGTTCAGAAACTTGGAGAACTATTGTTACGATCATGAAACGAATCCAGACATTTATTAACACATGCCTTAGAAGGATTCTTCAAATACGATGGCCAGATACCATAAGTAACCAAGAACTGCAACAGCGAACAGGCCAGCAACCAGTGGAAGACGACATCCTACGAAGAAGATGGGAATGGATCGGACACACCCTACGGAAATCCACATTCAGCACTACAAGGCAAGCCCTAACATAGAACCCACAGGGTAAAAGGAGGAGAGGGAGACCAAGGAACTCCTGGCGCTGAAGTCTGGACACAGACATCAAAATAATGAACCAGACATGGAGACAGTTGGAAAGAGTGGCCCAGGACCGAACTGCCTGGCGAGCTCTTGTTGGCGGCCTATGCTCCACGAGGGGTCAGAGGCATAGATAGATAGATAGAGACAAGAAAGTAAAAAGTTCAGCTAGAAGGGATAAAAGAGAATACTTAGACAATATGGTGAAAGAGGCAGAGAAAGCAGCAAAAACAGGAGACAGCAAAACTTTATATAACATACAAAAGAGGCTAACAGGTACTATTACATTTAAAGGAAGACTAGTCCTTAGCAAAACTGGAACACTATTAACATCAAATAAAGACCAAAAGCAAAGATGGGCTGAACACTTCCAAGAAATACTTAATCGACTACACCCAAAAAAATCGTTAAACCTTGAAACTGACTTACCACCCGGACAACTAAATGTCAACCTAGATGAAATTACATTGCATGAAAATGAAACAGTAGTGAATTTAATGGCTAACAACAAACCTGCAGGTGAAGATGAAATAACAGCCAAAATGCTAAAGGCTATCAATAGTGACAGCATGAGACAACTACAGAGAATGTTTAATAAGATTTGGAAAGAAGAAAAAGTCTTTTCTAAACGGAAAAAAGGAATCATTGTTAAAATACCCAAAAAAGGCAACCTTAGTGACTGTAACAATTGGAGAGGAGTAACCTTAATATCAGTTGTATCAAAAGTATTTTGCAAGGTCATTTTGAATAGACTTAAAGATATAGTAGATACCACAATGAGAGAAGAACAAGCAGGATTTCGAAAAGGGAGAAGCAGTCTTGACTATATCTTTACTCTAAGAATAATACTTGAAGAACATACTGAAAGCAGAAACCGTTAATACTGAACTTCATAGACTTTAAAAAAGCATTTGATAGCATTATGGAGAATTTTAATTCTATATGGAATACCATCTAAAATTGTCAACATCATTAAGGACTTCTACAATGGATATGTTTGTGCAATTAAGACAGAAGAAGGGATGAGTGAATGGTTCCAGATTGAAACAGGCGTGAAACAAGGATGTATACTGTCTCTTTTACTTTTTGGAATTACAGTAGACTTCATAATGAAAAAATGCTGCACAGGTAACACAGGTATTGACTGGGTACATGGGACTCAACTAGAAGATCTTGATTTTGCTGATGACATAATATCAGTAACAATGTGAATTCTATGCAAGAAAAAATAGATAGCCTGTCTTCACTGGCTAGCAAAATAGGGCTTGAAATTAACAAAGACAAAACAAAAATAATGAAAATTCCCATTAATCAGAATGGAAAAATACACACAGAAGGGACAGATATTGAAGAAGTCAATCAATTTAGACCAGGATGGTGACACCAGAAAGGAAGTTTGAATTAGAATTGCAAAAGCAGCATCGATCTTCAAGAATCTTGAGAACATACGGAATTCAAAAGTTATAAGCACAAAAACCAAGTTAAGACTATTCCATTCAAATGTAATATCTACCCTCATTTATGCATGCGAAAGCTGGAAAACAACTAAAAAATAGAAAAGAAATTAGACTCTTTTGAAAACAAATGCCTAAGGAAAATACTCAGCAACAAGTGGAACGAATTCAAGAACAATGCAGAGATAAGATGGATGACTGAACAATAACCAGTCTCAAGGGTGATCAGGAAAAGGAGATGGACATATGCTGGTCATGTGATGAGAAGAAACAGTCAGAGAATCCCAAAACAAGCTATCAAGTGGAACACAACAGGCCAAAGAAAAAGAGGCAGACCGCATGAAACTCTGAAGAGGACATTGTTAAGAGAGGCCAAATTAACAGGCATAAAATCCCTTGATGAGGTTGAAAGGCTAGCCGAAAACAGGAAAAATTGGCGAACTACCTTGTGAGCCCTATGTGACATTTAACGGCATAGGAAGGATATAAGATATAAGATACACTGATTTTATGTCTGTGTTTGTATACACTGTTTTTTTTGTGTATTTATAATGTTTTTGTGTGCTATGTACATTGTTTTTATGTGTCTGTATATACTGTTTGTCTGTGTCTGTCAACACTGCTTCAAAGTTTTAACAAAAATTTGGTAACTGGTTATTTTCTTCACTGATATTCTCTTAAGCTTTTCTAATAGCTGGTAATTATCTGAGTGACTGTAAGTTTTTATTTTTCAGAAACAGATAGGCTAAAAAAATAACTGGAATATAAAACATTCAAGTTTTTTAAAATTATTGCTATATTACAAATAATGAACTAGAGAACATTGCTTTGCTGAGCTCTTTTTATGTCAATGAACAAGGAAGTCAAGGTTAACTTGTGTTTATTTAATATTACTACTCGGAGGCTGTCATGTGAGGGATCAAACCCTAAAAATAGTTTATGAAGACATAATACAGCTTTGCATGAATTCCTCACATCACATTCACCAAAAATAAAAAAAACATTATCTGAAATATTACTGTACAATAATATATACAATATTTGTATAATAACTGCTCCTTATCCGTTATAACCGCATTTCATGAAATTTGCTCAAAGCTTACTGTGAGGATCAGATCACCAGACGGCATTCCTGCAAGTGTCTGAAACACCACAGGTGTGCTCCGAACTGAACTAAATGCATTCTGAGCCTCAATTTCATAACTGTAGTAGGTGAATGGTTGGAGGTTTTTGTCTTCATATGTCAGAACTGTAGCAAGAAAAATGAGTCGTGATATAAATGATGCATGTCTGCAGCGGATAAAAGTAAGACATAACATGCATAACATGAGCTGAGAAAACAATATATGGTATTAATGGTTGATAAAATTACCTTAGAAAATAAACTGAGGAAGAGAAATATGATAAGTGCAGTTTCATATGTTAGATAACAGAAAAAAATATGAGATGTCTTCAGTAATATAAGTTATGTAACACCATATTATGACTAATATAATAGATACACCTCCATACTCTAGTTCACAGCATAATGATACTCTTTTGTATTCCTGACTTTGCTTACAGCCCTTCTATGCAAGAGCACTAGCTCCTTGTGAAAAATATAAAAAGCAATATCTGAAACAGGTGAGTATCAAGATATAAAATAAGATATAAGACTAGGGTACATATTGTCACCTGATCTATTCTCATTATACAGTGAGAACATCATGATAGGCATTAAAAATATGAAAGGAATTAAAATAGGAGGCCATAATATCAATAACCTGAGATATGACTTAATTCTTATTGTAGAAAATGAAACCAGTTTGCAGAAATGTATGGATAAAATTATTGAAGAGATCCATAAAAGAGGCCTAGAACTCAACAGCAGCAAGTCAGAAACAACAGTAAAATCAAAAATAAAAATAGAAATATCAAAATGCAACATCCTTTCAAATGGGAAGACACTGACACAAGTAAATAAATTCAATTATTTTGCAACAACAATAACAGCTGATGGCAAGTGCACAAATGAAATAAAATCATGAATAGGTAAGGCAAAGGCAGCTTCTTATGACATGAAGAAGATACCAGATACCAACAAATAAGAAAATGTCCCTAAAAGAGGCAAAGAGTATTACAGTGCTATATATCATTGGTGATTATACTTCTTGACCTTGTGTGGTCCTTGGTGTTTCCGATTAATTCAAATGCTTTTCTTTTTTTTAATGCTACTTGGTCAGTCCACTGAGATATTTTTCTTTTGACCTTCCTCTCTTAATTTTTTTCCCTTTGAATTTTCCAGTCATTATTAGGTTCTCAAACTTTCATCTTCTCACGTCATGTCCATAACTGTCTTTTTCTTATCATTTTAACTAGTTTTCATATTCTGAAACTTCTTTGAGGAGCTCTTCATTTGTTTCTCTGTTAGTCCAGGGTATTTGCTGCACCTTTCTCCAAAACAACATCTCTGTTGCCTCCAGTTTATTAGCCATTTTTTTGGTTTGCTGTCCAAATTTCACAACCATACAGCAATATATGCACATAATAATAATAAGTGGAAGTTTGAGGCTACCTGTACATTTATAATACAGAACTGTCCTGAAGGTCAGACTTGTGAAATTTACTTACTGAGCAACTCTCGTAGATATAAACTCACTTCAATAAAGCTGTAGCAACTCAAAGTTAGAATTTTTAAAAGTAGGATCAGATTTTTTCAATAAAAAAACTTCGAATTTTGATTTTTATTTTATTCAGACACAAGAAAAAAGCACACAGTAGGGGAAATAAATAACAGATCATAAAATCTAATTTATTTAAATAGCATAATTTTTGCATTAATACAGCAAAACAAACCCGAGCTTGAGGTGCTGGTAATCAAAGTGCTGTTGCGATAGATATTGTATCCTGACAATACTCCATTTGGAGAATCTGGTGGATTCCATGCAAGTGTAATGGAAGTTGATGTTCTGTTGATACTCTGTGGTGGGGGCTGCTGGGATGGAGCTACAGGAAAAGAATTGGAGAAACAAAATTAGCATGAGGCAAGAACTGACAACTAGATACTTAATTCAGTGAAAGTAATGCAGCAGAGACTGGCAACCTGACATGTAACTTGAAAGTAATACAACAAGGACTAGCAGCTTGACACATAACTTGAAAAAAAACATGTATGCCTAACAATTTTTGTTATTATGAGAAAAAATTAAATTCAGCAAGAGAGAAAGAAAGGAAGAAAAAAGGAAGATAAAAGCAGGAAAGGAAAGAATACCTCTGCTGCATCCATAAGGATTGTTAGCATCCATCTGACTGGCTCCAGCCACACAGCGATCACATGCACGACCTTCAACATAAGCCTTACACTGACACTGGCCAGTGACCAAGTTACACGTTGTGTTCAGACTTCCTGCTACGAGGCAGTTACATGGGGTGCAGCTTGACAGTTTATTAAGATGAAAGTTGTTAGCTTACAACATAGAAATTGATCACTCATTGCATGCTAAAATCCTTTTTCACAAACTAATTTAATAATAGTCAATTCAACAGAAGAGTAATATAATAATATATACCAATAATATTGGTAGAGAATAACATGTCTAAAATGCACAGTCAGAGACAGAACTTGTGGCTAACTTGCTTATATTTTCATATGGCAACAGTCACCAGTTTGCTATAGATGCATAGAATGAGGTTGTATTTACACAATCGCTGAACATGGAAAAGTATCTCAGCCAATTTTGATCATCTGTAACTGAATGATTTACTTGGCTGTAGGTCTATATATCAAAATAGGACTTGACTCTTTCCGTGCCAGTGGTCGAACTTTCGATCCTTCTGGTATCCCCGTTGCGTGCCAATGGTCGAAATTTTGATCATGGTTTGTTTCAATAAAATAACTGGTGTAACATTTAGATTGTACATATTTCGTCCACGTTTCTGGTGACACTTTTCAAAATGGTGAAAGAGTCCTTAGATACGAGCGATGCTGAGTGAGAAAAAGGAAGAGAAACATGGAAAATTTTCAATTTTTGATGATGTAGATAGGGGTATGGACATGGCCTGTGACCACCCTAATGCTCTTGAATGTATCTCAAGTAGATCTAGACATATTTAGACGACTGGAGAAGTAGTTAGGAGGTTGTTTCAGACATTAATTTATCGAGAATGCAACATGGAATCAGAATATGAGATCGACAAGTAGATCTAGACATCTCAGATGGTAATTAGTGCATATCTAGACCTAGCCGATGGTGAGCTGGACAGAATCATTGTCTAAAAACATCACATTACTTCTTTCTTCCTAAAAAAAAAAAAACTCTGCATTTATGAAATTTTCATACATTTAGTTATACTTTGAAACATAATAAGTCACGGAAGTACATGTAAATACTGTTTTCCATTCCATTTTACAACTATACCTCCTAACATATCAAACCCGCGCTTTTATTCTGGTAAGTAACTGAACGTCCGCTTTTCTTCCTGTGGCATGGGAAGAGTTGAAATTAACAAGGACAAAATAAAAATAATGAAAATGAAAATTCCCCTCAATCAAAATGGAAAAATACACATAGAAGGGACAGATATTGAAGAAGTCAATCAATTTGCATACCTTGGCAGCTACATAGACCAGGATGGTGACACTAGAAAGGAAGTTAGGATCAGAATTGCAAAGGCAGCATCAGTCTTCAAGAATCTTGAAAATATATGGAATCCAAAAGTTATAAGCACAAAAACCAAGTTAAGACTATTCCATTCAAATGTAATATCCACCCTCACTTATGCATGTGAAAGCTGGAAAACAACTAAAGAAATAGACAAGAAATTAGACTTTTGAAAACAAACGCCTAAGGAAAATATTCGGCATCAAGTGGAACGAATTCAAGAACAATGCAGAGGTAAGACAGATGACTGAACAACAACCAGTCTCATGGGTGATCAGGAAAAGGAGATAGACATATGTTGGCCACTTGATGAGAAGAAATGATCAGAGAATCCCAAAACAAGCTATCAAGTGGAACACAACATGCCAAAGAAAAAGAGGCAGACTGCATGAAACTCTGAAGAGGACATTGTTAAGAGAGGCCAAATTAATAGGCATAAAATTTTTTGATGAGGTTGAAAGACTCGCCGAAGACAGGAAAAATTGGCGAACTGCTATGCGAGCCCTATGTGACGTTTAGCGACACGGGAAGGATGTAAGATATATATATATAAGTCCTATATATTTTTTTCATTATGAAGTCTATGGCAATTCCAAAAAGCAAGGGAGATAATATACATCTTGGCAAAACTACCATGCCATGTGGCGTTTAGTTACATGGGAAGGATGTAAGTCCTATATATCTATCTATCATCATCATGTGCCTTCTCCTGAATGAAGGTTGGAGGTAATGAATCTCCAGCTCCCTCACCTGATGATGCACTCAGCCAGGCTGTGTCCTGTCCATTCTCTTATGTTATTTCCCCATCTACATCTCTGTCTTCCTCTTGCTCTTTTTCCTTTCACCTTTCCTCCTAGTATGGTCTTCAGTATATTGTTATGTCTTTTGATATGACTCAAGTATTTTGTTTTCTTCTTCTTTATTTCTTTGAGAAGTTCACATTGTACTTGGAGCCGTTCTAAAACTTGTGGATTTGTTCTTTTCATTCTCCATGTTTTATGACCTAGTTTTCTGTAGAACAATATTTCTGCTGCATTAATCTTTTTATCTTACATCTTACATCCTTCCCATGCCGTTAAACATCACATAGTTGTTTGCAAAGTTTTCCTACTTTCAGCGAGTCTTTCAGCTTCATCAAGGGATATTATGCCCACTAAACTGGCTTCTCTTAACAATGTCCTCTATAGAGTTTCACGTGGTTGACCTCTTTTTCTTCAGCCTGTTGTGTTCCACTTGATAGCTTGTTTTGGTATTCTCCGATTGTTTCTTCTCATCACATATGTCCATCTTCTTTTTCTGATCACCCATGAGACAGGCTGTTGTTTGCTCATCTGTCTTATCTCTGTGTTGTTCTTAAATTCATTCCACGTTATACCAAGTATTTTCCTGAAGCATTTGTTTTCTCTCTCTCTCTGAACCTTAAGTGTCCAGGGCACATGGGGCTTCCGCAAGGGTTTTCCACAAATGCCTGTCCTTTGCCTTTTTTTCTGCTCTTGCCCAGGTGAGCCCTCTATTGCTCAACATCCTCTCTGTTGTTCTTCTCCATGTCTCTTTTGGTCTATCTTTACTTCTGTTCCCCTGTGGTGTCCATCTTAGTGCTGTTTTTGGTAGTGAGTAGTTAGTCATTCGGAGCACATGTCCCAGCCATCTCCAGTGTCTTTCCTCAATAATTGTTGTCAGTGGCTTCATCTGCATCTCTGCCAACAAGATGTTATTTCTTATGGTGGTTTGGCCAAAATATTTTTCTAATTCTTCATAAACATTTAGTCTGGAAAGAATTCAACTTGTTTTCTATGGTTTTGGTAATTTTCCAGCATTCACTTCCATAGAGTAGTACACTTAGAACATTACTCTTAAATATCCTGATTTTCATATTTATGCTTAGTTGTTTAGATTTCCATATAGTCTGCAGCACCGCAAAACCCTGGTTTGCTCTAGTAAGTCTGCTGTTGATGTCCTCTGCGCTGTCTCCATTTTCTACTACTTTACTGCCAAGGTATACAAATTCCTTGACTTCCTCCACTAACTTGCTATCTACTCTGAGTACATTTCTATTGTTCACATTTTGCTTTATTAACTTTTGTTTTCAAAAGAGTCTAATTTCTTGTCTATTTCTTTAGTTGATTTCCAGCTTTCATATGCATAAATGAGGGTGGATATTACATTTGAAATGAATAATTTTAAATTGATTTTTGTGCTTATAACTTTTGAATTCCATATTTTTTAAAGATTTTTGAAGGACAATGCTGCTTTTGCAATTCTAAATCTAATTTCCTTCCTGGTGTCACCATCCTGGTCTATGTATCTGCTGAGCTATGCAAATTGATTGACTTCTTCAACAGCTGTTCCTTCTATGTATATTTTTCCTTCTTGATTAATGGGAAATTTCATAAACTTTGTTAATTTCAAGACATATTTTTGTATCTACCTATATAAAATAAATTCTGTGTCATACATTGCTGGTGCATGAAGATTTTGGCTGAAAGAAGGTCTAACTTGTGAAGAGCTAACATTTTTGAAACTCCTATGATTAATGACATCATCACATTCTACATGCACACTTCCAGGAATAGAAATCTAAAAAGTATATTTTTGTTACATTTAGCTTAGAATTCCAAGTTCTAAAATTAATCTTTAAGAAAGTATTTTACTGATGAGTTTGAATTAACATCACTTGAAATCCTCATCAGGTTGACAACATATACATACATATATTTTGAGGGCAATTTTCTGACATTCCTAACGCAAATTTTGTTGAGGATGTATTTTTCACAAATAATTTTCTGCAGAAAACCACATATCTGATATAGCTGGATATGGATATATAGTGGAACACTAACTCATGAAAACTGTTATAAATTCGTAATGACCCTATACAACACAGTACAATGATCAAGGCAATATAATAGAAGATAACATCTTGTACCATCTCAATGGGTGGCAAGAGTGGCTCGTGTTTTTGCTTCCCTCAGGGTGTGTCAAACAAATCTTCAAGCATGATGTGCTGGACAAGCAAGGGCAACATAGCGAAGCACAGTCAAGGACTTGGTCACAGTAATATAAGAGAGCTTAGTGATATCTATCAAACAAACAACTAGGAATGAATGTTGATACATTACAGATATGAACATTTGAGCAGTATCTTCAGCCTCATGAAGCATTATAAACAAACAACTCACAGACCTCTGGGAGTCATGACCCAGATGTTTAAAGGGGCAAAACACTTGACTGAGGGGGGTATTTCTCTGATGATCTGAGGATCTGTGCTGTTGTTTTTCTCTCTACAACAAACAGTTTCCTGACTAAAGGTAGCATGGTATTGCAAGAGACATACACGCTAAAGTGGATGAAATGTCAGAAAGTATGGATTCATGTTATAACACTTGGATCTTGGTAATCATGAAAATTAATGTTTAAGAATCATGTGAAGCAAAAATACAAGTTGGTACGTACGATCCGAGGCGGGGGTTGAAGCTGTAAAATGTGGGCAAACATTGGTCACAGTTTTTGCCTGCTACTCCGAAATCCCCTTGCTTACATTCACACTGACCTGTGAGAGAATTGCAAAATGTTCCAGGCAGTGTACCAGAAGAGTTACAGGCACATGACAGGCAGCCTCCGAAAGGATTTATGTAGGTGCCTGTATTGAGAAAAAATAACAACAGTTGCAATAATAATGAAGTAATGAATACTGAACATTGATAAAGCTGTTTAAAAGAAAGTAGGAACAGCTTTGTTAATTAACAAGTAAACAGTTGTGATGTTTCAGTTTACACTTTCATCATACAAAAACATACAGGACAAAGAAATAGGGAAAGAAGATGAAATCTAAATTCTCATGATTGCTATATAACAGATAGGAATGGAAAAAAACATAGAAAAAAGGGAGTCCTTAGCTATGACTTGTAATTAGCTGCATCACAGCTAAGTGCTCCTTTGTGTATTAATTATTTAATAAAGCTGTTCCTACTTTTATTTTAAGTAGTCTTATCATTCTGTTATCACAGCTTTAGTGCATTGCTTTGATATATATTTAGTTTTACATATACCTCTATTCAAATTATTCATATATTATTGAACAATGAAGTACATTTGTAATTTATTTTGAAAACATATGAACCAACAATTACTGTGAAAAATTCAAGCAATTTTTTTTCCTCATGGAACCCGCTGCTAAAATTTTTCCTGCAGATAATTGCACTTCTGGCAATTGTTCCTGCAGATTAATGAGCTTCTGGCAATTGTTCCTGCAGTAAGTTGCATCTCTGTCAATTTTTCTTGTAGTGTTATGATTCTGCCAACTTCTTTCATAAAATGTATAACATTTTATTCAGATCCATGACTTTTGTGATAAAATTTCAAACACTGCTACTGTAGTATTGATATATGCATTTATTTGTTATGAAATTTTATGGAGAAAAAGTGTGGCTTTCATATGCAACAGCTATCATTTAAAGCCCAGTCTAAAATAAATAATTCTCTGTGATTTCTTTCTGCATGTGAAACCTATACCCCAGAATAACACTCTAATTTTCATATTTCTTACTTTAATGAAACAATATAATATATCTGTATGTGATATTATATTTGTTTGTTATCTTATCTTATATCTTATATCCTTCCCGTGCCGTTAAACGTCACATGGGGCTCGCAAAGTAATTCGCCAATTTTTCCTGTCTTCGGCGAGTCTTTCAACCTCATCAAAGGATTTTATGCCTGTTAACTTGGCCTCTCTTAATAATGTCCTCTTCAGAGTTTCACGCGGTCTGCCCCTTTTTCTTCGGCCTGTTGTGTTCCACTTGATAGCTTGTTTTGGGATTCTCTGATCATTTCTTCTCATCAAGTGGCCAACATATGTCCATCTCCTTTTCCTGATCACCCGTGAGACTGGTTGTTGTTCAGTCATCTGTCTTATCTCTGCATTGTTCTTGAATTCATTCCACTTGATGCTGAGTATTTTCCTTGGGCATTTGTTTTCAAAAGAGTCTAATTTCTTTTCTATTTCTTTAGTTGTTTTCCAGCTTTCGCATGCATAAATGAGGGTGGATATTACATTTGAATTGAATAGTCTTAACTTGGTTTTTGTGCTTATAACTTTTGAATTCCATATGTTCTCAAGATTCTTGAAGATCGATGCTGCTTTTGCAATTCTGATCCTAACTTTCTTTCTAGTTTCACCATCCTGGTCTATGTAGCTGCCAAGGTATGCAAATTGATTGACTTCTTCAATATCTGTCCCTTCTATGTGTATTTTTACATTTTGATTGAGGGGAATTTTCATTATTTTTGTTTTGTCCTTGTTAATTTCAAGTCCTATTTTGCTAGCCAGTGAAGACAGGCTATCTGTTTTTTCTTGCATGGAATTCACATTATTACTGATAAGAGTTATGTCATCAGCAAAATCAAGATCTTCTAGTTGGGTCCCATGTACCCAGTCAATACCTGTGTTACCTGTGCAGCATTTTTTCATTATGAAGTCTATTGTAATCCCAAAAAGTAAAGGAGACAGTATACATCCTTGTTTCACGCCTGTTTCAATCTGGAACCATTCACTCATCCCTTCTTCTGTCTTGACTGCACAACCATATCCATTGTATAAGTCCTTAATGATGTTGACAATTTTAGATGGTATTCCATATAGACATAAAATTCTCCATAATGAATCTCTGTGTATGCTATCAAATGCCTTTTTAAAATCTATGAAGTTCAGTATTAATGGTTTCTGCTTTTCAATATGTTCTTCAAGTATTGTTCTGAGAGTTTGTTATATACATGTTTGTTATATACATGTTATATTATATATGTTTATTACAGTCCATATGTTTAACTAACACACAAACACAAAGAGAGAGAGAGAGAGAGAGAGAAGAGGGAGAGAGAGATCTTAACAATTCAGATGATAATGAAGTGTTTTTCATGCCCTGCTGTATACATTATTCTGGATTATATTTATTTATTATATTTATTATAATTATTCCTATACCTTTTTTGTGCATCCCAGCAATGATTACACATGCTAGATAAACCTTATTTGTAACGGCAATACTTCTGTCTATAACCAGGTGCTGACCATCACTACATGAGTCACATCTACTTCTGTAACCAAGTGCTGTATAAATCACATCTATTTCTATAACCAAGTTCTGCATAAATCACATCTATTTCTATAACCAAGTGCTGTATAAATCACATCTATTTCTATAACCAAGTGCTGTATAAATCACATCTATTTCTATAACCAAGTGCTGTATAAATCACATCTATTTCTATAACCAAGTGCTGTATAAATCACATCTATTTCTATAAACAAGTGCTGCATAAATCACATCTATTTCCATAACCCAAAGCTGCATGATTGACATCTACTTCTATAACCAAGTGCTGTATGAGCGCATCTACTTCTATAACCAAATGCTTACCATCACTGCATGAGTCACATCTACGTCCTTTTCGGTTTGATAGACATGAACATTGGCCAGTATTTTGATCACAGACAGTTCTATTCTCCAGTAAAGTGCCTGAGAGAGACAGAATAAATATTATTCAAGCAAGATACTTCCTATCTGTACATATCTCGCATGATCTGGAATCCTGGGATTTTTTTTCCCCCCACTTTTGCTTTCTCTTGGTGATTAAATTGTTTCAAATTTAAACAGGAAACTATACCCAAAATACCTTTTTCATGAGAATAACAAAAAAAAATGTCAAATCACAACTATAAAAACTTTATCTAACGATTTTCCCAAGTTACATAAATATTACATTCCTGGGCACTGTACACAGTTTGAATTTATATGAATTATAAACAATTTCTGACACTATGTAATAAGCATAAATAAATAAATTTAGCACTTTAGCACTCTTGTATTCTATTGCTTTAATATCGTAGCCATTTTCTTTGCTTGAAGACTGTCTTAGCTAGAGAGAAAATGATGAGAAACCTGAAAGATATGACACATGTTTCTGCTTATTTATTACTATTATGTCTGCAAGAACTGCAGGAGGCTTACAAGCCATTCTGAATATAATTTTTAAAAATGCCCTTCAAATTAAAGATCAATAAGCTACATTCAGAAAAAAGGAGAAAATCATACATACTAGCATGCAGTAATCCTGTAGAACATACCACAGATATGTTTGCTACATACTATTGTCAATTTGGGTAATGTAATTACTTGCAAAGTAAGAACTCATTGTTGCAGGGAAAATACTGAATTTTAAACACTGTAACAGACAGACATTAGTCATTAATTGTAATTTAAAATTTTTAAAAAATGGAATGATGAACAAAAAGTAATCATGTTGTTGTGAGCCATATACCTAGAGGATCGCAGTCACAAGTCTGACAACCAATAGGATTTGTTGCATTTAGTCCCCAAGTATTTGCTTTACACCTGTCACATCCTTGGCCTTCCACGTTAGCTTTACACAAACAGGCACCCATGGTTTTGTCACATGAGCCTGTACCATTGACTGTGCCAGCTGCAGAACAAGGACACATCTGACATCCAAGGAGAACTGATGACCCAAAACTGTAGGTGCCATCCCTGCATTGGTTGCAGCTGACACCTGAAGCAAATAAAGCAGAAGATAACCAAGACATACAGAAAGACAGAAACAAACAAGAAATTTTAAGAAAATGACACACTCCCAAATGATGCCATATAAAACATAAATAAGAAACAATTTCAGTGGAGGAAATCACATTTAGTATTTGGAAACCAGCAGCAGGAAAGAAATGTTTTATTTGTAGTAAAAGTAAAGACAAAAAAGTATCTTACATCCTTCCCATGCCATTAAACATCATATAGGGCTCGCATAGTTGTTTGCCAAGTTTTCCTGTTTTTGGTGAGCTTTTCAACTACATCAAGAGATGTTATGCCCACTAAACTGGCCTCTCTTAACAATATTCTCTTTAGAGTTTCATGTGGTCAATCTCTTTTTCTTTGGCCTGTTGTGTTCCACTTGACAGCTTGTTTTAGGATTCTCTGACTGTTTCTTCTCATCACATGACCAACATATATCCATCTCCTTTTTTTGATTACCCATGAGACAGTTTGTTGTTTGCTCATCTGACTTATCTCTGCATTGTTCTTGAATTTGTTCTACTTTAAACTGAGTATTTTCTTTAGGCATTTGTTTTCAAAAGAGTCTAATTTGTTGTTTATTTCTTTAGTTGTTTTCCAGCTTTTGCATCCATAAATGAAGGTGAATATTACATTTGAATTGAATAATCTTAACTTGGAATTTGTGCTTATAACTTTTTCAGTGCCATATGTTCTCAAGATTCTTAAAAGTCAATGCTGCTTTTGCAATTCTAATTCTAACTTCCTTTCTGATGTCACCATCCTGGTCTATGTAGCTGCTGAGGTATACAGATTGGCATACTTCTTCAACAGTTGTTCCTTCAGTGTTTATTTTTCCTTCTTGATTAATGAGAAGTTTCATTATTTTTGTTTTGTCCTTGCTAACTTCAAGTCCTATTTGTTACCCAATGAAGAGAGGATGTCTCTTTTTTCTTGCATTGAATTCATATTGTTACTGATAAGAGTTATGTCATCTGCAAAATCAAGATCTTCCAGTTGTACCCAATCAATGCCTATTTTACCTGTGCAACATTTTTTCATAATGAAGTCTATGGTAATTGCAAAAAGAAAGGGAGATAATATACATCCGTGTTTCACACCTTTTTCATTCTGGATCCATTCGTTCATTCCTTCTCCTGTGTTGACTGCACAAACATATACATTGTAGAGATCCTTAATGATGTTGACAATTTTAGATGGTATTCCATATAGTCTTAAAATTCTCCACACTGAATCTCTGTGTATGTTATCTTCTTCTTCTTCTTTCGCTTCTACCACCAAAACCGCACTGTGATCCTACTGAATTTACGCCTGTGGTCCTTGCTAGGTTTGGGACGTGACCGACCTCTAGAGCAGAGGTACTGTGACATGCATAGCCTTCAAGATTCACCCCTGGTGTGAGCCGGTTTAGGCAAAATTCACCAGTATGGGTGTATATCAGGCGTGACCGACCTCTAGAGTGGAGGTGGCATGACATGTCTAGCCATCAAGTTCCACCCCTGGTGTGTGCCGGTTTAGGCATATTTCACCAGTGTAGATGTATTTCGGACGTGGCTGGCCTCTAGAGCAGAGGTGCCATGGTATGTATAGCTCTCGCAGCGATGCTATTGGACATACCGATTAAACTTCAATTTGTCCTTTCCACCACCTTTTCACATCGGCACCGCACAGCAACCTTTATTTCTTTTCCGCATTTTCTTCCTTGACCGGGAGGAGCTTCACTCCACGCGCGGCATTCGAAGAGTCTTGCCAGCAGTGTCTTAACCTCTGGGACAAGCCGGTTCATGCATTTCACCCAATATGACTGCACTCAGGACGTGGCCGACCTCCAGACCAGAGGTGCCATGATTTGACTGCTTGCTTCGCTTTATCCTTTCTACCACCTTTTCCGCAGTGATGCTGCGCAGCAACCCCATTTGCACCTTTCTTCATTGGCCGGGAGGAACATCGCTCCACGCACGGCAGCTGAAGAATCTCGCCAACAGCGGCAGATGAGCTACCAAACGTGCCACTCATCTACCCTAAGTATCTGGTTTTCAGGCGCCAGATATTCGCCCTCGCCCCTTCTCCTGTCAGTTTAAACAGTTCTGCCACGGGAAGGCCAGGAGCTGGACTTGACTGCCAGAGGCTGTTTGAGACGCAATAACAGTCCTTAGAACCTGTATGTTATCAAATGCCTTTTTAAAGTCTATGAAGTTCAAGAATAATGGTTTTTACTTTTCAATATGTTCTTCAAGTATTATTCTTAGAGTAAAGATCTGGTCAAGACAGCTTCTCCCTTCCCAAAATCCAGCTTGTTCTTCTCTCATTGCAGCATCCACTACATTTTTAAGTCATATCAATAATTGCTATGTAACAAATAAAATAAATAATAATAACTGTCTTGTAATGATACAAATAATTCTGCAATACTAAGTTCAGAGATTGAAACTGACAGAGAAATAAACTTTTTTTAACCATATTTTGAAGTCTAGTTTTGTTAAAAATTATAAACTGACAATAAACAGGACCATAGAATTGTTAAGCACCTTGAACATTCTGTTTACAAATACATTGACCAGATGTTTTATCACAAACTGTGCCATTTTCAGCTCCAAGCATATTGCAGCTACATGGCACACAGCCTGCTGTGAAGTTGTAAAAACCATCCCTGCAAACATCACACTGCAGCCCCTGAATTCGATCTTTACACTGGCACTGACCACTACTGGGGTTGCAGTATATACTAGTTGAACCAAATGGATTACAGTTGCATGGAGTACAGCCATAAGCATTATCTCCTACAAGTCCATAATAGCCAGGTGCACATTCATCACAGCGAAGACCTAGAAATTAAAAAAAAAAGCTGACACATTTAATTAACATTTTCCTCATCAATGTTAAGTCATCTTTCTGTAGTTTAATCTCAGATCTAAAATGGACTTAAAATGACTTGTAAGAATGACCATTTTAATTTAAAACTCCAAGCTTTGTTTATGTAACCCCAATCCCTTGAAACAAGGCATGCCCATTTTAGAACCTCATTTTCTGATTATGATACTCAAACTAATGATGCCAGCCATTTTACAAACTTATTTTCTGATTGTGATACTCAAACTAATGCTGGCAGCCATTTTACAACCTTATTTTCTGATTGTGATACTCAAATTAATTCTGGCAGCCATTTTACAACCTCATTTTCTGATTGTGATACCGGAGCTGGTGCTGGCAGCCATTTTAGACTTTTTTCCTTTATTCATTAATTCCAAGAACATTCAGAACTGTTGTTGAAATATCCACAAATATTTGTTTGAATGTGAGATATGCTAGGAAATTTCCTTATTTACTTGTTCAAGAACTAGCACTCCTACCAAAATTTGAAAAAAAAAAAAACAAAACATGTCTATCACACAACGACAGTTATTGCGCTCAACGTTTCAGTAGTCTTTTAAATAATGAAATTTGGTTATAATATTTTTTTTCAGGTATAATCCCTTAACTCAAGTGACTGATTTTTATGTGATATTTTCCCTGCATGAGAAGACACATATGCAGTGTTATTTAGTGTGCCTCAAATTGAAAGTAGGCAGATTTTATTCATTTTAAAAGATAATTTTCTCCAACTCTAGTGATGTACACGATCTAACTGTCAGTTCCTCCTACATCAACTTAAAGTTTGATACAAATTTGTTTTCTTACCTCTTACATTAGCTTTACAACTGCACTGGCCAGTTGTCTGATCACATGACACACTGCTACCTTGAGTTCCAAGAGTGTTACAGTTACAAGGAAGACAGCCATCAACGTTTGCCACATTGAGTCCATAAAAACCAGCTCTACAGACATCGCATCTTCGGCCCTCAACATTAGTTTTACATGTACATTGGCCTTCAATCTTGGAAATAAAGAACATGCACTCCAGATCATTTTTTTCATTACTTTATCATAAACTTGTTCATTAATTTCATTGCCAATGCCAATCTCTGAAACTGAAATTTACTAAATGTTTGAAAATTTCCTTCTTATGTCGTTGTTTACTTTTAACCTAACAGCAGCAAAAACAAAAAAAGAATTTCCTACTCATCTTTGTAGGAGTTTGAAGAGCATTACCTCTTCTGACAATACTAAAAATGATTCATTACTTTCACAGGCAATCATGAGCATTACTGACATGTTCTGTGTCAAAATAAGTGAGCAACTGTGTTTCTACTTTTTGTGTAATCACTGGTGTCTCTAATCAGCTTTTGGTTACATTTTCCCTTCTACTATGTAGTTGGTGAAATTGTCCAAATATTTCTCTTTCAATCTCCCATATTTTTAATTGAATTTTTGAGTGATTGTTTGGTTCTCAATCTGCTGATTTGTCATGACATAACCAAAGAGTTGCATTTATCTTTTCTCTATGGTTTTAATCAGTATTAAATACTATTTTAGCTTCTCAGAGAACTTCTTTCTCCAAATCCACCTTTCAGCAACTTCTAATTTTTGTTTCATCATGTTCTTTATTTCTCTTATCTACAGAATAAGAGTTCAGACTGCTATAGAATTATAATTTTCACACTTCCTGGTTTAATCATTTATCTTTTCCATTCAAAGTATTTTCATTTAAAGGCAATTCTAGACATGAAAGATGACTTCAGTGTTTCTCATGATCTCTAGGTCAGTCAGTCATTTGTCTGTCCCTTGTGGAACTTTGCCTTCCTAACAGCTCTCCTGTAGGCCTCCTGGTTGTAAGCAAGATGCCCTGCTGCTGAAGCATCCATTTGCAGATCATCAACTATGTCTTGCAGCCATCTTCACCTTGGTCTTCCTCTCTTTCTTTTTCCCATTATGTACTCTTCCAAGATGGTCTTCTTTAAATTATCATGATATTCAATGTATCCAAAATATTTAAGTTTTCTCTGTTTAATTCTCTTTACTAGCCAGCCTTCTTAAACATTAAGTTCTTGTAGTATGGATATATTTGTTCTTTTTTTGTGTCCATGATATTTGAAGAACTCTTCTGTAGCATTTACATTCAAAAGCATTTATGTGTTTCTCAGCTGTTTTGTTAAGTGTCCAGGTCTCACAGGCATATGTTGCGATGGGAAAGATGCATGTCCATAAAAATCTTATTTTTGTAGTTCTGTCTGTTCCTCTCCACATATTATTTAGTTGTTTTACTTAATTTCCCTCATTGTATCTCCATTATTAGTTAGTAATGATCCAAGATATTCAAAACTCTCCACCTCTTCCAATTATTCCTCATTTCAGCTGCCTTATTTGTTTTGTCAGTTGTCATCAATCTAGTTTTCTTCATATTTTGATAAAGATTTTGCTCTTCGCTATTCTTATTGACTGACATAATTAGTTTTTTCATTCCTTTTTGTCCTGTGGACAGTAATATTGTGTCATCAGCATATTTGATCTCTGGTATATCATAACCTCCAACCTCTAGGTGTTTTCAGTATATACACAAGGTGTGTCTGGCAAGTAATGAGACTTATTTTATTCAGCCAATCAGCAGGGCTGGAGGGGGATGGGAGAGGAGGATGCGGATTCTCCAAGCCCGAAGGTTAGTGGGGGAGGGGGGGGGGGTGTTAGGTAAAGGGTCGATATCTTGTCATCTGACTCTGAGCTTGTACAGAATGTGGATCGCTTGCAAAGTGGACGGCTGTTAAAGTGTTACATAATGGTCAAAATGCAGAGGAATGTCGAGCAGCAATACACGATAAAGTTTTGTGTTAAACTTGAAAAATCCATGACCAAGATGCTTGCTATCATACAGAAAGCCTACGGGAAGGATGATTTATTGAAGCACAAGTGCTTCAGTGACACAAGACATTCAACGAAGGAAGAGAGAGCATCAAGGATGAACAATGTGCAAATGAAAGATGAAATCAATGATAACTGTCTTTTTTAACCCTATAGGCGTTGTCCATAAGGAGTTTGTACCACTTGGACAAATGGTCAACACAGCATTTTAATTGGAAGTGCTTAAATAGCTGAAGAACAGAGTCACGTGTGTCCGCCCAGAGATCACCAATGCCTGGATTCTTCACCACAACAATGCGCCGACCCATGTGTCGCTGCTAATGAGGGAGTTTCTAATGAAACAAACTGTGGCAATGCTGTGCCAACCTCCCTTTAGCCTTGGTTTCTTTTTGTTTCCCTGGCTCAAAGCAAGCTTGAAAGGCCACCATTTTGGGCTGTTAATGACATGCATTCCTCATTATATTTTCAGTATACAAGTTAAATAAGTAGGGTGACAATATGCACCCCTGACAGACCCCTTGTTTTATGTCAAACCAAGTTGTTGTTTCACCATTTATTCTTACTGCTGCTTGTTGGTCTAGATACAGCAGTGATGTTAATTGTATCAAATGTGTTGGAAATCCCATTTTTTCCATTATTTCCCAAAGTTTCTGGTGTTGTACACAATCAAATGCCTTTGAGTAGTCTATAAAGGATAAATATAGATTCACATTAAACTCTCTGCATTTCTCTATTATTAATCTTAGATTGAATATATGATCTCTTGATCCTCTTCCTTGCCTGAAACCAGCTTGGACCATATTGACTTCTTCTTCTATTTTCTTTCGAAGTCTACCCATTATGATTTTTAACAGAATTTTACTGGCATGACTAATCAGGGCAACAGTTCTGTAGTTGGTGCATAATTTCAGGTTACCCTTTTTTGGCAGTGGTATGAATACAGTTCTTTTCCATTCTTTTGGCCAAACACCTGAATGCCATATCTTTTTACATAGTGCATGATAGATTGTTGCACACTCCTTTCCTCCTGCTTTAATAAATTCAGCTGTTATCTCATCACATCCTGGTGATTTACCATTTTTCAGATTCTTTATTGCCCATAAAACTTCTTCCATTGTCGGAAAATATAATGAGGAATGTTAGAGAAGATGTAGACAAAGAATATTACGATGCCATAACAGTTGGAGGTTATGAAATACCAGAGATTAGATATGCTGATGACACAGTATTGCTGTCCACAACACAAAAAGGAATGGAAAAACTAATTATGTCAGTCCGCAAGAACAGCGAAGAGCACAACCTCTATCTTAATGCAAAGAAAACTAAATTGATGACAACTGACAAAACAAACAAGGCAACTGAAATATGTATCAATGAGGAAAAACTGGAAGAAGTGGAGAGTTTTGAATATCTTGGATCGCTACTAACTAATAATGGAGATACAATGAGGGAAATTAAAAGGAGGACATCTATCGCTCTTCAGAAAGTAAAACAAATAAAGAATCTGTGGAGAGGAGCAGACAGAACCACAAAAATAAGATTTTTAAGGGCATGCATCTTTCCCATAGCAACATATGCCTGTGAGACTGGACACTTAACAAAACAGCTGAGAAACACATAAATGCCTTTGAATGTAAATGCTACAGAAGAGTTCTCCAAATATCGTGGACACAAAAAAGAACAAATATATCTATACTACAAGAGCTTAATATTGAAGAAGGCTGGTTAGTGAAGAGGATTAAAGAGAGAAAACTGAAATATTTTGGACACATTAAACGTCATGATAATTTAGAGAAGACCGTATTGGAAGGATACATAATGGGAAAAAGAAAAAGAGGAAGACCAAGACGAAGATGGCTGCAAGACATCGTTGACGATCTGGAAATGGATGCAGCAGCAGCAGGCCATCTTGCTCACAACCGAGAGGCCTACAGGAGTGCTGTTTGGAAGGCAAAGTTCCGCAAGGGACATGCAAATGAATGAATGAATGAATGACATGCAAGCTGCCATAATGACTGTTTTGAAGAATATCTCTGTTCAAGACTTCCAGGTGAGCTATGACGCATGCAGAACCACTGGCAATGGTGTATTGATGTTCAATGATATTATTTCAAGGAGTCTTAAGTACAATATATGTAAGTACATCTTGAACAAATTGAATTTTATGGAATCAGTCTCATTACTTACCAGACACATCTTGTATTTCAATTTCTCATCTGTATGATATAAATTCTTAATCTACCAACTAAAACTCGTATTAAAATCTAAAAGTCTAAGCACCACACAGATAGGAGGTGTCTTTTTTTTACCTCACAAATCAGATTTTACCATTCTAAATCTCAGAGTCTCTAAATATACTAAATTTCCACTGATTCCCGCCTGTACACGTGAATTATCTGAGAAAAGTTAGCCTTCCACTCACCTTTATGCAGTCAGTAGCAGCACCCACAGAACCGGCTGACGAGCAGTTACATGGCTGACACACAGCTGGGTCATACAAGCTCACCCCATTGGGTCTAAAATAATTAGGTAAGCAGGTATCACAGAACCTGCCCGTGGTAAAATGCTGACAGTTGACACAGACACCACCACCTCCTTGGTCTGGACTCTCAGGAAATGGATCGAGGGTAGCATTATAAATGCAACTGCCAGCATGACCATTACAAGTACATGGTTGACAGGGATAGTCTTGCAGGTTATCTCCCCTTCTATAAGGTTTGTTGTTAAAGAGAGGTTTGCATCTCTCACACTGTCACCCACAGTTGTTGTGTGAGTGGGACAAACAATTTAGTGAACATTATTACAGAAATTATCTACTATGTACTACTGATGAACTAAAGATGAGTGATTAATGACTGATGAATAAAGAGCATTGCTCATTAACTGACTGACAAATGTGTTGTGCAGCAAATGAAGAACAAATGTGTTGTTTGGTGACTGATTGACAGATGTATTGTTTGGTGACTGATTGACAAATGTGTTGTTTAGCAACAGATGAACAAATGTTTTGTTCAGCAACAGATGAACAAGTGTTTTGTTCAGCACCACATGAACAAATGTGTTGTTTAGCAACTGATTGGCAAACGTGTTGTTCAGTAACAGATGGACCAAGTTATTTAATACTCAAAATTTTAAGCACAAATATGTTTCTTCATTTATGAGAAGAGTGTTTCCTCTGATGATCTGTTGATGGTCCGCGCTGTTGTTTCACTCCCCATGATAGAGTCTCCTGCATATGGATAAATATTAGTATTGTCAAAGTTAAAGGTAAAGGTAAAATTCCCATTTCCATGCCACTAAGGCATATGTGGAAATACGGTGTTAGGCCCGTACTTTCCATGACCTTCGGCACATGAAAGTGTGATGCGGTCAGTATTACAACTGGCCACTTTACCTTCCAAGATTTCTCTGGTACCCATTTTTAGAGGCTGGTTGACCACAGGGCCTTTATTTAGTGTGTACCACTGCTGGGAATAAACCAACTACCATCGGATTAGTAAACTGAGCACCTAATCACTCAGCTAACCAGGCCATCATTAGTATTGCCAGACTAAAATAATTGTACAAAATGGATTTATCTGCACATACACTAATATGCTGAGAACCATAGTCACAGGAAAAATTCTGCATAAAGAGCAAGAGGATTACAACAGTATAGCTGGGTGGACAACATCTGAATGGGTTTGAGACACTTTGTTCAAGTGTACAGTAGACTAAGGACTGCATGAGTTGGAGATCCACTGCAATCAGTCTCCACAATAGAGTGTATGAGTAAATTCAAAGAAATTCATAACAATTTTTAATTTTCTTCTTTTTCTTTGTTGTTTGCTCAGAAATTGACACCAATCTTTGACATCAATCTTTCTCACAAATGCTGCAGCTTATCTCAGATTTTCAGCATGGCCCTATAGCTTCTCCTGTAAGGAGGTGGAGCCTAGCCAGGTCTTCTGCTTGAGTGGGTTGTGTAGCTGGAAACTCTGGAGTAAATTTTTAATTTAAAAACTATACTAAATCTCCATATGCAGTTTTTATCACAGTTCATCCAAATTAAACATCACCTTACCCTTTGACCTTCAGTATTGCTGCTGTTCAGACATTCGCAGGTGTAGGGAAGAGTACTTGTGTTGCACTGGGATGCATGCCCATTACAATCACACCTAAAAATTAAAAAGAGAAGATGTAATTTCTTATTCTGAATTGCAGACTTCTCAAATTAATACATCATCTTTTTGTAATATTTCACCAAATGTAGGACATTTGATCCACACTGAATTCTGCTGAAAATTCTGACCAGAAATAAAAGTTTAATCATTGAGACATAAAATTTTCTGTGCTTCATAATCAATAAATTTTGTAATAGTTTGAAGGAACTAGAAATTTATTACATAAAGCCTCAATATTTGAGCAAAATACACTAATTACTACAAATTTGAAAACATTACATCAGTTACAGCTGTTATAAAATTAAATTGTATAACCAAAAACAGATGTTCGAAATACTTAAACATTCACTAAATAGTACTGTTAGACATAAGTAAAATCATCTAATCCACAATGGTTGTTATAAAATTTATAAAAAAATAAATAAATCTTTCAAGCAATAGTAACTACCTACAATATGGCAAATGTATAGAGAGATGCCATCATCAGTCTAATATTTCCATTAAAGCAACAGTGTATATAGTCAATTTTACCACTGACTTTCATCCAGCATTGATCTAGTCAACATTACTATTAATCTAACACTACTCCTAAACAGTTATACTTGCCAGGCTGTTACAATGAACTCGTAGAGAGCAAAATATAGGTGCCTGACATTGGTCGCATAGTAATGGTCCTCCAGTTTTATATGCACTTTTTTAGCATAAACAAACTCATGCAGCTCAGGAGTGTTGTAAAAATCACTGCTGCCAGGACGAGCTACAGGGTTTGATGCCAGTAAGTTGAAAGTTATGTTTCCTAAAGAATATGGGATTGGGATTCCATTTCTGAAACATCCAATAGATAAGTGAGATCAGTCGTTACCTTTCGTCCAGTGAATTTTGACTTTATTACTTTATTCTTAAGAAACACAGGCATTGAAAATTCTGAATAAATCATATTTTATACAATTTATCAGGGATAAAAACATTGTTTGTGGATCTGAAATATCACAATAATACTGAATCCAAGGTCATAAGAAGAGAGACCACTGCCCTCCCTGCAAAAGACCTGACACATTTTATTCCCAAACTATAACTTTCTCACACAGACTGAAACTCATATGTTTCCTTCATGTCAAATTATAAATACAGTAGGAAAAGTATGAAATTTTTTTTTCTCCTTCTTCTTCTTCTTCGTCGCATTTAGTGATAATGCGTGGTACCTTGATTTTTGCCATGCACCTTCTGGCTGGGTACCTCCGACTTCAGCACCTTTCCTTGCTAGGGCAGACTGTGGTCTTGCTCCAACTTCAGCACCTTTCCTTGCTATGGCAGACTGTGGTCTTGCTCCAACTTCAGCACCTTTCCTTGCTATAGTAGACTTTGGTCTTGCTCCAACTTCAGCACCTTTCCTTGCTAGGGCAGACTGTGGTCTTGCTCGGACTGCCATGAAGACAGTGGTGTAGGCTGACCTGGCCAAAACTTTGTTTTGTAGCCTCTGGTGGCTGTACTTAATCCCTATCTCCATGTCAGGCTTTGAGACAGTTCCACAGAGACACTCTGGCTTGGGGATGATTAATCCAATGAGTGCTTCAGTGTTAACAATTCCCCACCACCTATAGTCTGCTGGCTCTGTTTTGTTTACATTATTCTAATAGCCATTGTTGTAGAGACCCATAGGCTTGTCACGTCCTGGATTCATTGGTTTCACACCAGACTTCCCTCATCCCTGTCGGCAATATCCATGTCCCCATCCGTCCACCAACCTGACATTACATTTCACAAAATAACAGTTACAAATAGTGTTCATTGCTACAAGTTTCTGGGCTACAGAAGTAGGTCAGAGTTTTTAAGCAGTCAGATATATGTTCCCTGTCTCACAAACACTATGTTAAGATAAGCATGTTCTTAACACAGCTGTTCCCAGGGGATGAAGTTTTTTTTTAAATTTCAATTTCATATCAAAGAAAAGATGCATTTAATACAAATTCATGCAGATCAATGGTGGCTAAAGTGACAATCAATGGCCTTCATATCTTACAAGATGGCTAAAAAAACAAGCAGATGTTATTAAGCATTAATTTATACAGAAACTTTTCTCATAATTAATTCTACCAATGTTTGACTGACATAATTAATTCTACCAATGTTTGACTGACATAATTAATTCTACCAATGTTTGACTGACATAATTAATTCTACCAATGTTTGACTGACATAATTAATTCTACCAATGTTTGACTGACATAATTAATTCTACCAATGTTTGACTGACATAATTAATTCTACCAATGTATGACTGACATAATTAATTCTACCAATGTATGACTGACATAATTAATTCTACCAATGTATGACTGACATAATTAATTCTACCAATGTATGACTGACATAATTAATTCTACCAATGTTTGACTGACATAATTAATTCTACCAATGTATGACTGACATAATTAATTCTACCAATGTTTGACTGACATAATTAATTCTACCAATGTATGACTGACATAATTAATTCTACCAATGTTTGACTGACATAATTAATTCTACCAATGTATGACTGACATAATTAATTCTACCAATGTATGACTGACATAATTAATTCTACCAATGTATGACTGACATAATTAATTCTACCAATGTATGACTGACATAATTAATTCTACCAATGTATGACTGACATAATTAATTCTACCAATGTATGACTGACATAATTAATTCTACCAATGTATGACTGACATAATTAATTCTACCAATGTTTGACTGACATAATTAATTCTACCAATGTTTGACTGACATAATCAGTCACAGTAACAGCAAATTGTGTTTATGTTGCTAGCTCCAGTCTCTTCATGCAACATTTTCTGACTTTCAACTGAAACTCATAACTTGCAACATACTAAAATATACACTTATTCAAAGTGACACACAATAAATGGCTAAAACATAAACTTATGAAAAGTGACTTATAACAATATACCTAAATTACATGTATAAGAAGTATCAACACTTACGTTCCAAACTGTAAACAGTTCACGCTAACTGGTGTTGTTAAGGCTCCATTGTTCTGCATCCCAAAACGTTGACAATCATCAGCATAATACTGCCACACTTCATAAGGCAAACTATCATTTATCCGTCTCGAAATTGTTACAGCCTTTGGCAACGGGCCATAGAACTGTAAAAGTATATAGAAAACCTGAAAGAGAGAAAAATAAAATTTTATGTGAAAATTTCACATCCAAAGCTAGAACTCTTTAATTTTTGTGAAAATTAGGTTTTGGAAACTTCCTCACAAAAAGTGAAAATTACATGTTTTATTTCCCATCCATGGAGTTCTCATAAAATTAAAACAAATCTTTAAATATTTGTAATAATATTTATAAACATCTTTATCTGTTTAAATATTTTGTTTCAAAAAATATTTTACTTCCTTAAATTCTCTGTTCTAGTAATGTAATCATAAAATAATGAAAAACAAAATGATACCTTTAATATTTTGCAACTAGTTAAGTTTTACTGACTTAATTTTCTTTTCTTTCTAGAAACATTTTCATAGCAAAAGTGTGTGTGCGTGTGTATGTATGGGTGCATGCACTCTAATGCACATGTGTGAATGTGTGATTGTGACTGTGTGTGTCTATGAGTGCGTGCATCTGCATGTTCTTTTTCCTCTTATTTTTTAACCTTCTTCTCCTGAAACATTGTGTGGCATGTCTTTAAGACTTCTTCAAAGTGTCCATCATTTTCATTTCATTTAGTTTGTCTTACAAACGTGTGAAAGTGCAAAAAAACTAAAGGGATTACTGTCATTAGAAAATATGTTTATACGAATATTAAACTTCTGCAGGCGGGGAAAGAAAACTCTGCCAAATTTTATATTTCACAGACTTTAAAAAAAAAAATTAAAAAAAGAAACCAACTTTAACAATGTTATTTGATGGATAATTAGATATTTAAAATTCAATGAACTTCACATAAAGTTTTGTATGTAATTCATGTCCTGTCTAGTTTATAATTAATTACAATTGTACTGCTAGAATTTCTGAAACTTCTGAATCAGAAATGTTTTCCCAGTAGCTAAAGCTGTTCCTGGAGCAGACTACCACACTGACCACTGATTAGTAGTCGGAAAGTTAAGGTTGAAATTAAAGATTGTTGAAGTAGTGATGAAAAATGCTGAGCTAAATATAGATATTAAAAAATAGAAGAAAAATTCAACGTATACATTAAAAACAGATATGATGCATTATCAGATTATGAAAATTTATTTCAAGATATAAATGATAAAGTCACAGAGACAAGTCAAGAAAAACTGGATGATAGATGAAATTCTAGAATTGATGGAGAAAGAAGAACAACAAACAAACAAACAAACAAAAAATTAAACAACATGTGAAGAAATTGACACAGAAACAAGAGATCAGTTCATGGAAGAGAAATGGAGATGACTGTTAGAATGGTGTGATGAGACTGAAAAACAGTTTTATAGTGGCAAAGAATTTCATAAAAAGATAAAAGAGCTTTGTGAGAAAAAGAACAAGCAAAGTAACAGACTGTCTGAAAACAAAGGTAGGGTAAAGTTATTATGAAAAAATAGAAAATCATAGAGATGGTCAGAGAATATAATAAACTTGTATAATGGCCAGAGAAATGAGCAGCTCAATTTAAGCATGAACAATGAAGGACTAGCAAAACTGGAAATGGAAGAAAGAAATGCTCTCAAACAAATGCAGGCAAGGAAGAAACCAGGATCTAATAACATGACAAGACCATGGCACTAGGAGATATCGTCATAAAAAAAGTAACAAGCCTCCTAAATATGAAGTATGACACAGGACATACACCTTCAGATCTGTCAAAATCAGTTTGCATTACAGTTCCAAAGAAAGCTGGAACAACAGAATGTGATCAACATCTGACAATCAGTTTAATGACCCACATCACAAAATACCATTAAGAATCATTAAACTGAGAATACAAAACAAGATCAAAACTGAAATTGCAGAAGAACAATGTGGTCTTACTGAAGGAAAAAGAGCAAGTAGTGAATGCAATTTTTGTATTAAAAACTATAACAAAACGATTTCTAGAAGTAAACAAAGATTTAAACTTGTGCTTTATTGATTATATGAGAGCTTCTGACAGTTTTTAGACATGAAGGTATGATACAAATACTAGAGAAACTTAATACAGATGGTAAAAATATGAGAATTATTAAGAATATGTACTGGAAGCAAAGAGCAGCAATAAGAGTGAACAATGACATTGGTGAGTATCAGGATACAAAAGAAGGTGTACTGTCACCTGATCTATTCTCATTATACAGTGAAAACATCATGACAGGCGATAAAAATGTGAAAATAATTAAAATAGAAGACCATAATATCAATAACCTGAGATATGTTGATGACACTGTTCTAACAGCAGAAAGTGAAAGCAATTTGCAGAAACTGGTGAATAAGATTATTGAAGAGAGCACTAAAAGAGGCCTAGAACTAGACAGCAACAAGGCAGAAACAGTGGGAATATTAAAAAAGAATAAACATACCAAAGTACAAAATCCTTTCAAATGGGAAGACACTGACACAAGTAAATAAATTCAATTACTTCAGAACAACGATTACAGCAGATGCAAGTGCACAAATGAAATAAAATCACTAAAAGGCAAAGCTCAAAGTTCAAAATTTAGAATCTGGCTTCAATGCATTCAGGACAACCCCATGCATGCTCCGCTGCATGCCGCAGCATCCATCCAAGAGTATGTTTGCTAATAGTTCCTGTCAAATGTTGGTTGTTTTTGTGACAAGAAGAAGATGCTAACAAATAATAAAATGTCCCTAAAAGTAAGAAAAAAGATTATTACAATGCCATATAGAACTAGCATAGCTATATGGCTGTAAAACTGAGTCAACAAAAAAGATGACAATGAAACTGGAAGCAATGAAGATATGGTTTTGGTGAAAGATGCATCAAATGCTGTGGACAGACAGAAAAACAAATGATGAGGAAGTTTCAGAACAATGAAAACTAGTTAAAATGAAAAGAAAAAAAAATCAACAATTTTCCACCAAGCTCTATGCTACCAGTGTCAAACAGAAACACTAATCTTATATCTTATATCCTTCCCGGATCTTTAAACGTCACATAGGGCTCACAAGGTAGTTCGTCAATTTTTCCTGTCTTTGGTGAGTCTTTCAACCTCATCAAGGGAATTTATGGCTATTAATTTGGCCTCTCTTAACAATTTCCTCTTCAGAGTTTAACACGGTCTATCTCTTTTTCTTTGGCCTGTTGTGTTCCACTTTATAGCTTGTTTTGGGATTCTCTGTTTCTTCTCATCACGTGACCAACATATGTCCATCTCCTTTTCCTGATCACCCATGAGACTGGTTGTTGTTCAGTCATCTGTTTTATCTCTGCATTTTTCTTGAATTTGTTTCACTTGATGCCGAGTATTTTCCTTAGGCATTTGTTTTCAAAAGAGTCCAACTTCATGTCTGTTTCTTTAGTTGTTTTCCAGCTTTCACATGCATAAATGAGGGTGGATATTACACATGAATTGAATAGTCTTAGCTTGGTTTTTGTGCTCACAAATTTTTAATGCCATATGTTCTCAAGATTTTTGAAGATCAATGCTGCTTTTGCAATTCTAATTCAAACTTCCTTTCTGGTGTCACCATCATGATCTATGTAGCTGCCAAGGTATGCAGATTGATTGACTTCTTCAATATCTGTCTACATGTATTTTTCCATTTTGATTAATGAGAAGTTTCATTATTTTTGTTTTGTCCTTGTTAATTTTAAGTCCCATTTTGCTAGCCATTGAAGACAGGCTATCTGTTTTTTCTTGCATGGAATTCACATTGTTACTGATAAGAGTTATGTTATCTGCAAAATCAAGATCTTCCAGTTGGGTCCCATGTAACCAGTCAATACCAGTGTTACCTGTGCAGCATTTTTTCATTATGAAGTCTATTGTAACTCCAAAAAGCAAAGGAGACAGTATACATCTTTGTTTCACACCTGTTTCAATCTGGAACCATTCACTCATCCCTTCTTCTGTTTTGATTGCACAAACATATCCAATGTAGAAATCCTTAATGATGTTGACAATTTTAGATGGTATTCCATATAGACTTAAAATTCTCCACAATGAATCTCTGTGTATGCTATCAAATACTTTTTTAAAGTCTATGAAGTTCAGTATTAATGGTTTCTGCTTTTCAATATGTTCTTCAAGTATTATTCTGAGAGTAAAGATCTGGTCAAGACAGCTTCTCCCTTTTCGAAATCCTACTTGTTCTTCTCTCATTGCGGTATCCACTATATCTTTAAGTCTATTCAAAATGGCCTTGCAAAATACTTTTGACACAACTAATGTTAAGGTTACTCTTCTCCAATTGTTACAGTCACTAAGGTTGCCTTTTTTGGGTATTTTAACAATGATTCCTTTTTTTCCATTTAGAAGGGACTTTTTCTTCTTTTCAGATCTTATTAAACATTCTTTGTAGTTGTCTCATGTTGTCACTATTGATAGCTTTCATTTCAGGTGTTATTTCATCTTCACCTGCAGCTTTTTTGTTAGCCATTGAATTCACTGCTGTTTCAATTTCATGCAATGTAATTTAATCTAGGTTGACATTTAGTTGTGGGGCTGGTAAGTCGTTTCAAGGTTTAACAATTTGTTTGGGTGTGGTCGATTAAGTATTTCTTGGAAGTGTTCAGCCCATCTTTGTTTGTGGTCTTTACTTGATGTTAATAGGGTTCCAGTTTTGCTAAGGATTGGTCACTAACAGCCAATAACAAAAGAAAAATCACCACGACAGAAATGAGATGTTTAAGGAAAATACTAAATGTGACAAGAGGAGACCAAATAAGAAATGACACCATCAGGGCAAAGGTTGGAGTAACACCAGTATTAAACTATATCCAGAAACAGCAAGTCAAATGGTTTGGCCATGTTACACAGTTACAACCAGACAGTATATCACAGAAAACATTCACACTAAGATTTGTAGGTAACAGAGAAAGAGGCCTCACATGCAAGAGATAGAGAGAGGAAATTACAGAAGCATTAAATATCTCATTATATGAAGCAAATCGTCCAGCCCTATCAAGACGTCTGTTTGTCTCCTCAACACCAAAAGGTATATGAGGAAGGAGACAAGACAAAAAAAGACAATCAAAATTTACTGGAACTGCCATGACAAGACAGAAGTTGTAAAACCTGGCAATTACTGGAAGATTCAAGGGAAAAAGGAAGAGAGGGAGGCCAAGAGAAAAATATCTCAGTGGACTGACCAAGTGGCATGGAAAAAGAAAAGCATCTGAACTAACTGGAAACACCAAGGTCTGCACAGCACGCAGAAACTGTCAATCTATTTGGTGTGGCAATAATAATAATAATAATTGCTACTATGAAATCAAAGAATTTCTCATTTAAACTTATGTTCAGTCTCAGAGTTAAAATTTTAAAACCATTTATATTACGTATGCAGGAAACTCTACCGTAGAGAGCGGAACAACAACACAACTCCTTCAGATCATCAGAGGAAGTACCCCCCCTCAGACAAGTGTTTCGGCCCTTTAAACTCCTGACACTCTAAGGGGGGTGGGCCCCTCTGGGTCATGACTCCCAGAGGTCTTGTGAGTTGTTGCTTTTTTCGGTCCCGGGATCGAACCCATGATATTAAAAACAACAAACTGTGTACGTGAGGTCAAAATTAACAAAACCAAGAAGAAGGAGAAAGAGGAAGAGGAAACATCAACTTTTCACACTTTTTTTTATTCAGCAGACAAGAAGGACAACTTTAATGATCAAAGCTTAGCTGAAAATTTTGTGCTAAGATTAGCAAAGTCATGACTTTACAAATTTTGAAGACTGCGAAATAATCAAAAATTTCATACTATCAACCCTGTCAGCCATCATACTATCAACCCTGTCAACTATCATACTATCAACCCTGTCAGCCGTCATACTATCAACCCTGTCAGCCATCATACTATCAACCCTGTCAGCCATCATACTATCAACCCTGTCAGCCGTCATACTATCAACCATGTCAGCCGTCATACTATCAACCCTGTCAGCCATCATACTATCAACCCTGTCAGCTATCATACTATCAACCCTGTCAGCCATCATACTATCGCTACAAAGCCCAAAAAAAAGAAATGCCCCCAGGATTCACGGAAAGGAGGGGAGAATAATGGATCCACAGGTGACTATATGGAAACGACCATGCCCGCCCCAATTAATTTGAGTTCAGAACAGCGGATGGAGTATCCATGCACCTGTGGCAGGGAATTTAACACTCAACGTGGCATGAAGATACACAGAACGAAGAAGGGATGTGGTGGTTCCTTGCTGCCCAATACTCAACAGTGCACTGCGACGCCAGTCTCAGATAAGACATTAGAAGATCTCCATCAGGACATAAACCACAGTACAGAGAATATTCAGGTTGAATCAGGCAGCAGGAAGGCAACGCAGCCCTCCAACGAGATCGGAGACAAGATTAACTTCCCACCAGCAAGTGCGAAAGCATATGGGAAACCTGGACACAGGGGCTGAGAGGGAAAAACCGTGAGAAAAAACTAAAAGAGTTTGGTAACATCATATATCTTCACTGCCACAAAGAGTTTCGAACCAAACAGGCAAAAAGAGAAAAAGTAACACCAAGAAAGTCCAGAAGACAGAGGAATATAGAAGCAATACCTGGAAAATGTTCAAGAAGGCACATGAATCAGAAAAAGGAGGACTAAGACATGTTTGGCAGCATCTAAAATCCCAGCACAATGCCCTTTGCAGAGCTGAAAGACTATGTAAAAGGAAGAGGGAAACCAGATATGCAAGAGAGAATTTTGGGTTTGCCAAGCAGCTATCTGAACAGCCAAAATCAGGTACAATGAAACCAGGTAAGGAGGTACTCAAGGAACATCAGAGCAAGACATATTCTGATAAAAAACAGCATACACCTCTCAAGCAGATGAAAGGTCTAGTGTGGCCCTGTGCAACAGGCAGCAAATTCAAATGCAGCCCACTGACCTTACAAGAAGTAGAGAGCATTGTAGGAAAAGCTAAAGGCAAGTCAGCACTAGGCCCAAATGATGTCCCTTACATACTATACAAAAGATGCCCTGAAGTACTAAAGAAGCTCCACAAACTCCTACGAACAGCATGGACCAAGGGACTCATAAGTAAAGAGTGGAAAAAGGCTAACGGAGTATACATTCCAAAGGAGCAGAATTCCATTGAAATCAACCAGTTCAGACCGATCTCATTTCTGAATGTGGAAAGAAAGATATTCTTCTCTGTGATGGCAAGGAGACTAACAAAATACCTCCTAGATAATGGTTACGTTGATACATCCGTGCAGAAGGGAGGAGTTCCCCAGGATGTCTCAAGCATGCCTCAATGAGCTATTCAACAGGCAAGATCTGGAAAGCAAGATCTATAGGTAATATGGCTTGACCTAGCCAATGAGTATGGCTCAGTACCACACCAGATGATATGGCTAGCACTAGACATGTATCATGTGCCAAAAGAAATCACGGAGATGCTGAAAATGTACTTCACAAGGTTCCTCGTGAGATTTGGAACATCAGGATGGATTGAGCTACAGGTAGGAATTGCAATGGGTTGTACAATATCTCCTATACTGTTTGTACTAGCCATGCAAGTAATCTTGAAAGGAGCAGAAGGAGCAACAGAAGGCCCAAGGTTCAGAAATGGATGTCAGATGCCACCACTAAAAGCATTCATGGATGACACAGCAGTAGTAACAATCAGTGAAGCACAGGCATGAAAGATGTTAGAGCGTTTGGATAGCCTTAACATATTGCGCCGCATGAGCTTCGAGCAAAAGAAGTCAAGAAGCCTGTCATTCAGAAAGGGGAAAGTGATAGAAAGATCGTAAACAGTGGCAAATCAAATAATCCCAACTGTAGGGGAAGAGCCAGTGAAGAGCTTTGGCAGAGTATATGATGCTTCCATGAAAGACTCAAACGCGGTGAAGCAGGCCATAGAAATGGCACAGAAGGGACTGAACATCATAGACAAAAGCAAGCTACTGGGGAAGTTCAAAATATGGTGCCTCCAGTTCATGCTGATTCCAAAACTGATGTGGCCACTACTCATTTATGAAGCAAGTACCAGCACAGTAGAGGCAGTCGAAAGAAAGATAAATAAATCCATAAGAAAGTGGCTGGGTGTACCACCAGGATTAACTGATGTAGAGCTGTACTGCAAGAAGAGCAAACTGCAGCTACCATTCAGATCTGTCGTCGAAGAATACAAGGGTAGGAAAGACAAGACTTGCAATGATGCTACAAGAATCAACAGATCTGGTGGTACGAGAAGTGCAGCCAACACTTAAAACTGGACGAAAATGGAAAGTAAGTGAGGACGTGACTGCAGCCAGGGAAACACAGGAGCTGAAAGAAGTAATAGGGTACACCCAGACCAACAGAAGGGGATTTGGTCATGGCGAAATCAAATGGTGGTCAAAGGCCTCCTGTAAGGATAGAAGGGATATGATCATCAGCGAAGTAAGGAATTCAGAGGATGACAAGCGGGTCCAGAAGGCAGTCCAACGGGCACAGCAAGGTCAGTGGACAAAATGGGAGGAAGTCCTGCAGAGATCACTAACATGGGAGGAAGTCCTGCAGAGATCACTAACATGGAATGACATTTGGAAAATGGCACCCTTGAGACTTAGCTTCATCACCAGAGGTACTTATGACCTTCTTCCTGCAGGCTCCAACCTATACAAATGGGGTTTATCAGAAGACACAAAGTGCCCTCTCTGCAACGAAAGGCAAACATTGGAATATATGCTGTCAGCATGTAGAGTGTCTTTAGGTCAAGGACGCTACACCTGGCGGCACAACAGAGTGTTGCAGGAACTAGTAGCCATTGTAGACACGGCAAAAGATAAAGCAAATAACAGCAAAAGAGTTGAGATCCCATCTAAATACTTCATAGGTCCTGGTATAACATCGAATATTGAAATCAGGGACATTTCCTTACTTTCACTACTAGATGGTGGAAATGACTGGGATGTGATAGTGGACCTACCAGGAAGAAGAGAATACTCGACTGCCATTAAGAACACAGGAATGTGTCTGGACATTGTAGTGTACTCCATAGATAAATAGGAACTAATAATGATTGAGTTTACGGTTCCGTACGAAACAAGAATAGAGGAGCAACATCTGTTCAAACGTGAGAAGTACAATGACCTGGTCAAGCAAGTGAGGCAGGGGGCAGGAGTCAGGGCAAAAGTGTAGAAGTGGGAGCGAGAGGATTCGTAGGAACATCAGCATACGACCTATGTAAGCAACTGGGCATAAAGGGACAAGAGCAAGGGCATTGAAAAGCCTTTCAGAAACAGCAGAAAAGGCCTCATGCTGGCTGTGGAGTATGCAAAACAAGCATTGAGAACATAAATAATTTCACCAGTCCTTCATGGCTAAATCGCTAAAGACGCACTTCAAAAGTGTAGTGCCAACTCAATCCCGGAAAAAAAAAAAACTCACAAGACCTCTGGGAGTCATGACCCAGAGGGGCCCACCCCCTTTAGAGTGTCAGAAGTTTAAAGGGCTGAAACACTTGTTTGGGGGGGGGGGGGGGTACTTCCTCTGATGATCTGAAGGAGTTGTGTTGTTGTTCCACTCTCTATAGTCGAGAGTTTCCTGCATGCACGTAGATGTGAGTCCTGCCACCTCCAGTCTCTTGCTCTATTGTGTAAAGAAGAGATGTTGAAACACCAAATAAAAGCTAAAGAAATCCATGTATGCATGCTCAAGGTTTTAGACAATTAATTTTAAAATAACAAACTAAACAATTAATGTTAAAATGACAAACTAAACAATTAATGTTAAAATGATAAATGGCAATCTACTAACCTGAAACAGATCTCCTAAATCTATTTCAATTTCAACCTCATTCTGGAAGCCAGAAATCCACATGCTAGTGCTGTCTCCATCATTTGCATATTCCAAAGGATAAGCATCTCTTGAGATGCGCAGTGTCATGTCACTTGTGGTGAGAAAGTCTCCATTTTTAATACAGAAATGGGTCTGACCTGGTTTTACCCTGGGGTAAGTGCCTGGACAACGACATTCTGACTGTATACGAACAGGAGGGAAAACTCCAGAGTAAACTGCTGCTATTTCTCTGTGTGTGAACGATGCATACAATTCTGGTTAATTTAATTATATAACACTCATGATAAAATGCCATTAACATGGCCATAATTATGAGTGAGGACTGCTCCAGTAAAACAGTTTCACACAGTAGGAAATTCTGTACATGTAAACTGAGTTCAAAACCAAAGACAAAATACATTTTCATATGTCAAGTCTGCACAGCCTCATTTGTTTTTTTTTTTTTTTGGAAATGTGACAGGCAATGAAAATAACAGCTAAGAAGATTAGGTGAAATAAAATAACAACCCTAAAATATAAAACAAAAATTGTAGGCACTCTTTAAAGTAAAAAACAAAAATCAAGAATAGAAAACAAATTATTTAAATTAAAATCAATGAAATAGTGGACAAAACTAGACAGCACAACTGAGATCTTGAAAAAAAAAGTGATGAAATTTTTCTAGAATTACAGTCACTGCCAGTTCTTTTTATCTGAACAAACTGGCATTTCACAATGTCTAATTAATTTATATGTACCAATGATGATGATGATGGTGGTGGTGGTTGTGGTGGTGGTGGTGGTGACGGTGATGATGATGATGGTGATGGTGATGATGATGATGATGATGATGGTCTGAATTGTGCTGGATATGATGCTATTAATAACATGTACATTATTTTGACACTGATTCCTAATGAAAAAATAGATGAACCTACACAAATCTGCTTGTCTGAAAATATTTCAAATTTTTACTGAAAATCACAGTTATGGTTCTAGAACACACAAAAAACTGGCATGGCAGCATGAATATGTGTTCGTGCCAGATGCTCTCATGATCTTATCACTCTTTGCAATATCAACACTTGCCTGTTTGTCAGAGTCAAAGAGTAAAATTTCAGCTCCTGGATTCGACCAATAAACTGGGAACTTCCTGCAGGAAAACATTTGGAATAAATATTTTCCTATTCTTTACTAATGTGTGTGTGCATATGTCAGATGTAAGATTTATGTGTGTGTTTGCAGTTGCAAGATTTATTGCATGTGTGTTTGCCATTTGTAAAATTATTGTATGTGTATTTTTCAGATGCAAGGTTCACCAAATGTGTGTGCCACATGCAAGAATTTTTTTTTCATTAGAAAGATAAGATCTACATTTCTGAACAATCAGTTGAAAAGAAAATAATTTATTTCAAATTTTTCAATTTGAATCACTTTGTTTGAATTACTTTGTTTCTCTTTGTTTCTCCCAACAAATCTTTGCCTGGTTCAAATTTTGAATTACTCCTATCATTTGCAGTTCCAGAAATATTTTTTTTTTAAATTTTAGCCAATTCTCTTTTACCATATTCACTCTGTTTTACCACCTTTACTCTCTTTACTCTCTTAATATCTTGTCACCATTACTCTCTTAATACCTTTACTCTCTTATCACCTTTACTCTCTTAGCACCTTTACTCTCTTATCCCTTTACACTCTTATCACATTTACTCTCTTATCACTTTGACTCTCTTACCGCCTTGACTCTCTTACCGCCTTGACTCTCTTACCACCTTTACTCTCTTACCACCTTTACTCTCTTACCACCTTTATTCTCTTATTACCTTTACTCTCTTACCACTTTGACTCTCTTATCACCTTTATTCTCTTACTACATTTACTCTCTTACCACCTTTATTCTCTTACCACCTTTATTCTCTTATCACTTTTACTCTCTTATCAACTTTACTCTCTTATCACCTTGACTCTTTTATTACATTCATTCTCTTATCACCTTAACTCTTTCATCACCTTCATTCTCTTATCATCGTGACTCTCTTACAGTTTTCACTCTTATCACTTTCTTTCTTTTATAACCTCACTCTCTTATCACTTTAACTCTCTTACCTTCTTTACTCTCTTATCACCTTCACCATTTTATCACCTTCACAATCTTACCATTTTAATTCCTTTACCTCCTTCACTCTCTTGTCATCTTGGCTTAATACCAGGTAATCTTTTGCTAACAGTTTATTTCCAATCCATCAATATTTAACTTACCATCTTTACTTTGTCCAATGACAAAACTCCCATCCCCATCAGCAACAGCGGTAACTAACTGAACAGAAGCAGCTGCAGATAGGTCAGTGCCTGGTCCGTTGATGTAAACACTTGCACTAACATCATGCATCTTTGTGTAGGAAATATATATTAGTTGAGATATTATTGAACATTGTTTATGTTGTTTAAATTGTACTTGTTTAGTTATTTTTTTCTGTCTGAAATATAACTACAATTTGTTCTGAGAAATGATGTCAAAATCTTTTGTCTTTCTGGCCGTGTTGCTGATGGATGAACAGTAAATATTTATGCTTCATTTGACAGCCTCAAGAACAAATTATAACATAAACACCGGTCCTGTAAAAGATAAAACATAGAGTTGCCATGCTGGAATTTGCCATCACCAAAATGGTTGGTACTTAAGTTGAAGCAATGCCAACAAACGATAAAATCTCTTTCTCTGAATGTACTCCAACAGCTGATATAATAATTCCTTACGGGAAACAATTTCATCTTAAACTAACATACATCAGGTTGAAGAAATTGTGTTTTTTTGTTTCATATATGACATGTATATGTACCGAATGAATCTTTGAAGCTGTTCTATGATAACAGAAATATATTTTCAAAAAAAGAAAGAAAGATTTATAACATCAGAGTGTGCACTATGATCTGAGAATAAAGCAACAGGTATAAATTTTGTTACAATCAAAAGAAATAAAGACATAAATATGTACAAAACTAAATATATAACATCATAGAAAGTCACTGCATTTGCTACATCTTACATCCTTCCCATGCCGTTAAACGTCACACAGGGCCCCCATGGTAGTCTGCCAAGTCTCCCTGTTATCGTGAGATTTTCAATCTCATCAAGGGATGTTATGCCCACTAAACTGGCCTCTCTTAGCAATGTCCTCTTTAGAGTTTCACGCGTTCGACCTCTTTTTCTTCCGCCTGTTGTGTTCCACTTGATAGCTTGTTTTAGGGTTCTTTGATTGCTTCTTCTCATCACGTGACTGACATACAATTGTATGTCCATCTTCTTTTTTCTGATCACCCATGAGACAAGTTGTTGTTTGCCACATGAGAGGCTGAAAATTTCTGAATGATAAAGATCGCTTTAATATTATAGAAGAACTGGTATCAGAAACCAAAGTTAGATCCATCAGTTGCTTTAGATATTTTTATTAAACTTAACTCCTGTAGCTTTTGTTTATTTACTGTCATAGCTATTCACAGCTTTTGATTATATAAACTGCCATAGTTTTTATTATATACTGCCATAGCTTTTTATTACAGACTGTCATAGGTTTTTATTATAAACTGCCATAACTATGGATTATAAACTGCATAGCTTTTTATTATAAACTGCCATAGCTTTTGATTATGTATCCCTTTAGATTTTTAATCTCCCTAGCCTGTCCATACAACAATAGTAAGTTTCACAGCTTTCAGTACTATTGTATGTCGTAATGTTACTACTAAAGGTGTATTCCATTTCTCTGTTATTTACTGAATACTAACATGCCAATATAGCACCAGAAAAGATGTATTTGTGGACTTTAAAGGTCCAGAGTAACAACTGTGGATAAAAGTTAGTTACTCTCTCTCTCTCTCTCTCTCTCTCTCTCTCAGGATCAGATTAGACAGATTGATCTGAGAGACTAGGATTTGTGTTCTGTGATAGACTCAGAGAACAATAAACCCAGGCACACTCCTTCTTCCACTGGACAACATCTGGACTCCATAATTCAAGCTTACAACACAACAGTAACTCAAACGTAGGAACAGTCAAGAGTGTAGTTCAAATTCAATAGACAACAAATTTATTGATGCGGAAGATGTGGATGATGGATTTGATGATGGTAGGAAAAACTGCTGTCATACAGAAATGACAAAAAGTGAAACATGAAAAACTTCCCGGGCACGCAGTCCGTGCCAGAAGGAAGAAACATTCTACTAGCAAGCAGTTACAAAAACGCAGTACTTACACTAATGTCTGGAGTGAATAAAAACTTCCAGAATAAAACTTCATCTTCCAGAATAATAAAACACAAACAGTAAGCTCATGTCCTAGCAAGGACACTACAACATAATTCCTATCATACTATTACAAGGAAAACCTTGTCCTAAAAAGGACAACACACTCCACTAGGACATGACTGAATTCACTACAAAACAACTGCTGACTTGCCTCTATCACACGATCCCCATACCCTGAATACAATCATCCTAATGATCCTTAATAAGCTCCGAGTTCTTTTATATAACCCCCATTTATTCCACCATCCATAGCTTGAGCTCCACAGCTGGAGCTACAAGGGTTAAACTCGCTGTTCAGCTACACTTAACATTCTCTTCAATCATCATAGTACCTCTCCACTAAGTTCCACCCGAGATTCATAACTCATGCCCTGAACTTTTGCACCCTAAAGTTTTGTTCCTAAAACAAACAATTAAAACTCTAAAACTAAATTTAGACCATTAAGTCAACACAGACATTCCAATCGTTGACACTTAAGAAACTTTCCCTTACAAAACCCATAATAATCCTAAGAAATTTTGCTACCTGCTCAAAATTACTAGAGTCAATAAACTTTTCTCTCAGAATCCCGTGCAAAATAACACTAGGTGATTTACAATTTTGTCTGCTGTTTACAGACCCAGACAGGCTACTACAAATTACATGCTGAATTATGTGAACTCTAGAAGGGAAATAGTGTATTTAGTTCAGATCTAATGGACTTATAGACTCGTCATCAAGGGAAACGAATTCAAGAACGATGCAGAGATAGGACAGATGACTGAACAACAATCGGTCTCATGGGTGATCAGGAAAAAGAGATGGACATGTTGGTCACGTGATGAGAAGAAACGATCAGAGAATCCCAAAACAGCAATCAAGTGGAACACAACAGGTCAAAGAAAAAGAGCCAGACCACATGAAACTCTAAAGAGGACATTGGTAAGAGAGGCCACATTAATAGGCATAAAATCCCTTGATAAGGTTAAAAAACTCGCAGAAAACAGAAAAAAAATTTGGCGAACTACCTTGTGAGCCCTATGTGACGTTTAAGGGCACGGGAAGGATGCAAGATATAAGATAAGGGACTTAAACATACGTGACTTTACAATAATGTTTAATTATTTCCCTTAGATCAGCAAAACCAAATCGATCTTAGGTAATCTCATCAAAACAGCATGGTAAATACTGTTACACTACAATCAAATCTTACCTAATTTCTTTCTCTAAATAAACAAGCAGCCATATTGTTTGCAGGTTTTACAGACATACAGATACCTGCAGTGTTATATGTGTCCACTGTCGAACTACTATATTGGCGTCTATGGACACAGAAAGAACATCTTCACCAACTTTTCCGTACACGAATGTAAAGCCCGTTACTCCAACTTGGAAGGCAAAGAGAACAGTTCCGTTTGTTGAGCGTTTCTCCAGTAAAGTTCTGGGAATAGGATTTAGACGAATGAAAGTTGTTATATATAAGCTTCACTGTCATAAACAAAAGGCGTACATGTGTTGTATAAACATAGATGCTCCTTAAGTAAACATCAAGTCCATCATCAGATGGAGACACGGCATCAAAAGTCTCAAAGACTGAGCTCAAACTTTCATATTCGTCAGAAAGTTTTTCCACGCACGAAGCTGAAATATACAATTAGTGTATAGGCATACAAGTATACAGTAAAGCTGTGATATCAAAATGTATAAACTAGGAAAAAGTAGAAACAGCTTTATTATATAACGACAACACATTTGTGACGTTTCGGCGCGAGCCTTTGTCATTGTGCTCCTATCTATGACATACAGGCGATTTTGGTTCTGTGCTATTCCAGAAGCTGACATAAGTCATTTGCCATTTTTCTATAATTTTTGTCATTTTTTGATTGTTTTGTTAACATCAAATTAATGTGAATCTGTACTTTGTCTCCTTTATCTGATTCTTCGTCCTGTTTGTTTTTGTTTGACATAGGCTGGCGTCGAAACGTCACAAGTTATTTATCGTTAAATAATCAAGCTGTTCCTACTTTTTTCCTAGTTTATACATTTTGGAGTTGAAATATGTCATACAATGGAAAATATCTTCAGTAAGTTTGAGAACAGATAAAGTGGCTGTTCTGTATCATAAGAAACATTCTGAATTGTAAGATTTCATCCCGTGAATTGTATTACTTCTGTCAGGACCTCTAAATGTCCGCTATTTTAAAAAATACATGTTTCATAGCGTCCCATATTCTCGCCGTTTATCGTCGCATGTTCGGAATTAAAATGAATTTCAGTTTTTGCATACATGATGGCCTAAAGTGAAATTTTGTGTCATTTTAGTCACAATTGTGGTTGTTTCGGTCTTTAAAAGATATTTAATATAAATTTAATACATTTATCAATAAAACTTATAGTAATCAGATTCATTCATTCAATCATTTGCATGTCCCTTGCAGAACTTTGCCTCCCTAACAGCACTCCTGTAGGCCTCTCGGTTGTGAGCAAGATGCCCTGCTGCAACGATGTCTTGCAGCCATCTTCGCCTTAGTCTTCCTCTCTTTCTTTTTCCCATTATGTACCCTTCCAAGACGGTCTTCTCTAGATTTTCATGACGTTTAAATTGTTTAAAATATTTAAGTTTTCTCTCTTTAATCCTTTTTACTAGCCAGCCTTCTTCAATATTAAGTTCTTGTAGTATGGATATATTTGTTATTTTTTGTGTCCATGATATTTGAAGAACTCTTCTCTAGCATTTATATTCAAAGGCATTTAAGTGTTTCTCAGCTGTTTTGTTAAGTGTCCATGTCATACAGACATATGTTGTGATGAGAAAGATTCATGCCCTTATAAATCTTATTTTTTAGTTCTGTCTGTTCTTCTCCATAGATTGTTTAGTTGTTTTACTTTCTGAAGAGCGATAGATGTCCTCCTTTTAATTTCCCTCATTGTATCTCCATTATTAGTTAGTAGTGATTCCAAGATATTCAAAACTCTCCACTTCTTCCAGTTTTTCCTCATTGATACATACTTCAGCTGCCTTGTTTGTTTTGTCAGTTGTCATCAATTTAGTTTTCTTTGCATTAAGATAGAGGTTTTGATCTTCGCTGTTCTTACGGACTGACATAATTAGTTTTTCCATTCCTTTTTGTGTTGTGGACAGTAATACTGTCACCAGCATATCTAATCTCTGGTATTTCATAACCTCCAATTGTTATGGCATCGTAATATTATTTGTCTACATCTTCTCTAACATTCCTCATTATAATTTCAGTATACAAGTAATAAGTAAGGCGACAATATGCACCCCTGACGGACCCCTTGTTTTATGTCAAACCAAGTTGTTGTTTCACCATTTATTCTTACTGCTGCTTGTTGGTCTAGATACAGCAGTGATGTTAATTGTATCAAATGTATTGGAAATCCCATTTTTTTCTCATTATTTCCAAAAGTTTCTAGTGTTGTACACAATCAAATGCCTTTGATTAGTCAATAAAGGATAAATATAGACTCATATTAAACTCTCTGCATTTCTCTATTATTAATCTTAGATTGAATATATGATCTCTTGATCCTCTTCCATGCCTGAAACCAGCTTGGACCATATTGACTTCTTCTATTTTCTTTCGAAGTCTACCAATTATGATTTTTAACAGAATTTTACTGGCATGACTAATCAGGGCAACAGTTCTGTAGTTTGTGTATAATTTAAGGTTACCCTTTTTTTGGCAGTGGTATGACTACAGTTCTTTTCCATTCTTTTGACCAAATACCTGAATACCATATCTTTTTACATAGTGCATGATAGATTGTTGCAAATTCCTTTCCTCCTGCTTTAATAAGTTCAGCTTTTATCTCACCACATCCTGGTGATTTACCATTTTTCAGATTCTTTATTGCCCATAAAACTTCTTCTATTGTCGGTTCAGGTTCTTTCTCCTCCAATAATAATTCACGCTGTTGATTTCTGTTTCCACAGTCGCTTATTTCATACATTCCTCTGCAATATTCCTTCCATCTTTCTAGAATTTCCTCTGTCTCTGTCCAGGTATTCCCCATCTCGTCACAAATTACATTTAGCTTAGGTGTGATATTTTTCGTCAATGTCTTCATTTCTTTAAATATTTCACTATCTTTTCCACACTTCTGATGTCCTTCTATTCTTTCACAACAATCTTGTATGTATTGTTTTTTGTTGTTTTTTTTTTTGTCTTTTCTTATGTTTCTTCGTACTTCTTTTGTTAAAGATTTATATTCCTCTTTGTTGTTGTTTGTCACTTTCCATTGCGTCTTCATTTCTCTACATTATTTTATCAATTCTACTGTGCCTGCTGTAATCCATCCATTCTTTTGTGTTTTCTTTACTGGAACCATGTCTTTAGCTGTTGTTATTAAGATATCTCTGGCCTGCGTAGCAAAATCATCTGGTGTCATCTCTCCCTATACATCCATAATGATTTCGAAACGGTTCTTCACTTCTGTACCATATTGTTCTGGTATTTTCGTAAGATCAAAGCGGAGTGGTCTTGATCCCGTAACTGTCTTTTTTATCTTTATCTTCATGTCTGGTATTAATAATTCATGGTCCGTGTCACAATCAGCACCTGGTAAAGTTTTTGCTGATGTTATACTTGACCTCCACCTTCTTTGCACTAAAATGTGTCTATTTGATTCTTGGTTTTCCCATCAGGTAATGTCCATGTGTAAAGTCTTCTTGGATGTTGTTTAAAAAGTGTGTTAGCGATCATTAGCTCATTTTCCATGCAAAACGCCATTAGATTGTCACCTGCCTCATTTTTATGTCCTATGCTAAATTTCCCTACACCATGTCCTTCATCTTCTGCTTTTTCTGTACCAATCTTTGCATTAAATTCCCTCATTATTAATACAATATCATTTTTCAGTACCTTGTCTATCGTCGTCTGCAGTGTGTTATAAAAGTCTTCTACTTCCTCTTCTTCTGCTGCTGATGTAGGTGCATATATCTGGATGATTGTTACATTTCTAGGAGTGCCCTTAAGTGTGACTGTGAGGATTCTATCACTTACTAGATTGTAACCTAGTAATGCTTTTGATGTTGATTTGTCCAAATAAAAAGCCACTCCATTCTTTCCTTCTACTTCTCCACCAGAGTATATAAAGATATTATCATTCTCGCTTTTGAAGTGTCCTGATCCTTTACATCGATGTACGCAGATTCCCAAAATATGTCTCCCTGTTCTTTTCATCTCGTCACTTATTATTTGATACTTTCCCTCATACATACTTCTTACATTCCATGTTCCTACTCTTATTTTTCTTTTCAGTTTGATGCAGAGGTTTTCCTTAGCAACACCGTCAGGATTTTGTCCGTCATAACAGTTACTAGTACTAGTCTCACACTCTTCATCAGTGTTAAAATTAGATCATAATAAAGGTAGATAGAGGTGTATGGTGTAGTTTTACAAAGTGGCAGAGGGAGTGAGTAAAGTGAGAAAAAACGAATAGGAAGTATGAGAATGTATAAATGAAAAACATACAACATCAGATATTTCGGCGTGAGTCTTTTTCGAGGATTACATGCACAAACGAGACAAAAACAAATACACATAACTAAATGAAGAATTTATCTTAATATGGCCTCCTCTAGAAGTAGGAAATAGAGAAATGCGTGTCCACTAGAAGGTGCATAGAGACCACATGGGCCATACAAAGGATAAGCCGATAGAGCCAATCGTAAAGAAGAGGTGGAGAGAGAGGAGGAAAACAAATGGTAGAAGGCGGGGAGGCTACAGAAACATATTAGCCGCTAGAGGAGGTGTCGGGGGGGGGGGGAGGGGAAGCGGAGAGATAACGAATAAAGAACATAAACACCTGCAGGGAGAAAATGTGAAACTGGTGAATAGGACAAGACCCTATAAACACCAATATGTTGCTAGAGAAGAAAAGAGGGTGGCGGTAGGGAGGAGGAACTAGGAGAAAGAAAGTAGAATAAAAAAAAACAAAAAAGGAGAGGGTGGAAAACTAAAGAAGTTACAGAAAGCTGAAGACATTGTTAATTCCAACTGGGTGGAGACAGCCAGCCTGGAAAATAAGGCGCTGTTCTAGGACCCTCCGAGATCGTACATCAGCAGAACAAGAGCGGATCGCACTAGCAGAAATGTCATGTTTTCCCCTGTGGTTGCTACGGCAAAAATGTTTAGCCACAATGTCCAGGCCCTCTTAGAAATATCATTAAGATGTTGGCGAAATCGATCTCTTAAGCCTAAACCGGTCTCCCCTATGTACTTCATACCACAATGTTTACACATAATAGCATAAATAACATTGCGTGAAGTGCAGGTGAAACCCTCCTGAACTGATAACATGGACTTAGGGAAGGAGATCTGGCTGGCCTAGACAACAAATGGACAAGTGTTGTATCTACGGCGTCCGCAACGTCTGGTACCATAAAAAGTGTCATCTGTCTTAAGGCGACTATGAACTAAAAGATCCCTGAGGTTCTTGTCCCGTCTGTAGGCCACCAGTGGGGGTTCCCCAAAAAGTTCACGTGTATCAGGCTCAGTCTGGAGGAGATGGAGATGTATAAAAACAATATGTTTTTAACTGGCAAACTGTGAAGGTGGTGCGTGAGTATCAGTTTAACTCTGTCCGATTTAAAATTAGATCTATCTGGCCTGGGGGACTCACCACCAGATCTTTTTCCTATTTGACTCTCCATGTTGCTGTTTGGGTTTCTTGGTATATCCAGAAGATAGTTTACCATTTCTTTCCTTCCGGGCAGTGACTGTACTAGTCAGTGATTGTAGCCATTGTCCCTACATTGAGATCATCTGCCTACAATCATAGAATGGTGACCATAACCAACAATTATCTGTTGGCTGCTCTCCCATTCCATCCACCACCTGCTCCCATGGCTTCACGTCACCCTGATCGGGGGGGGGGGGGGAGCTATACTGGTACTCCACCTTGCCAAGGGTGTCCCGTAGACTGACGGAGGTAAGGAGGCGTCTTACTTCTCCTTTGATAGGGATACCCCTACCCCGCTAACCGCAGTAATCAGATTATACAATCGTAATTTTAAACATTTTTATTTATTAACAAAATCCAACTCCATCCAAATGCTCGCTTGATTGAGCATGTTCTTTCTTTCTTTTTCTTTTTAACTTAGAAAGGATTATGAAGTTAGAATAGATCATTTAAAAGTTTTAGATGTGGAAGACCTCGCCATGTACTCTGTGATACAGTGAAAAAGATTCTAAAGTTTGGGTGTGAAAGATCTTGCCATATAGGCTGTGAGACAATGAGATTCTAAAGTTTAGATATGGAAGATCTTGACACGTAGTTTGTGAAACAATGAGATTCTAAAGTTTGGGTGTGGAAGAAGTTTGGGTGTGGAAGAACTTTGGGCGTGGAAGATCTTGCCATGTAGGCTGTGAGACAATGATATTCTAAAGTTTGGGTGTGTAAGATCTTGCCATGTAGGCTGTGAGACAATGATATTCTAAAGTTTGAGTGTGTAAGATCTTGCCATGTAGGTTGCGAGACAGTGAGATTCTAAAGTTTGGGTGTGTAAGATCTTGCCATGTAGGCTGTGAGACAATGATATTCTAAAGTTTGAGTGTGTAAGATCTTGCCATGTAGGCTGTGAGACAATGATATCCTAAAGTTTGAGTGTGTAAGATCTTGCCATGTAGGCTGTGAAACAATGAGATTCTAAAGTTTGAGTGTGTAAGATCTTGTCATGTAGGCTGTGAGACAATGATATTCTAAAGTTTGAGTGTGTAAGATCTTGCCATGTAGGTTGTGAGACAGTGAGATTCTAAAGTTTGGGTGTGTAAGATCTTGCCATGTAGGCTGTGAGACAATGATATTCTAAAGTTTGAATGTGTAAGATCTTGCCATGTAGACTGTGAGACAATGAGATTCTAAAGTTTGGGTGTGGAAGAAGTCTGGGCGTGAAAGACTAAGCCATGTGGGGTGTGAGATAGTGAGATTCTAAAGTTTGAGTGTGAAGACCATGTGGGCTTTGGTGAGATACTGAAATTTTTTTTTCATGCACCAACAGAGATCATCTGATATACGATATGATTCTCGATATGTTCTCATATCTGAGCTTCCAGTATTTGTAAACATTTATAACATCAGTCAAAAATTTTGATACAGGGGTTAGTTTTTATAAACAAACCAATAAATAAATAAGAACAGAAAGACAGCTGGTAATAAAAATAAAAAGAAAGTTGTGTGTATGGGAGAGAGAACGTAGAAAGATCTGTGTGTAGAGCCCGATGTGACAGTATGTAAACCTTTAGCAAGTACATAGTATGGACAGTAAAAATATAGTTGTCCTATGAGGCAATCGGCGACCTATATCTGATATGCCAGCGTCAGGGTTAGCGAACCATAGCTGACCAAGACCCTGTCCCACCTCTCCGTGGTACCCCCAGTAACAGGCTTAGCCTGGCTAACGGAGCAGGGATCGCCATACTCCCCATGGTGGTGGAGTCTGCTAAAGAAGCATTGCACACACGCTGCTTTTTAGCTATGTTCCGGGACTGAAAAAGTAGCTACCATAACCCACTCCCACGCCGATACTATGCTGTGCCTCAACAAGTGGACAGTGGAAATATAGACACAGATATGGACAGTGAAAATATAGACACAGATATGGACAGTGAAAATATAAACACAGATATAGATAGTGAAAATATAGACACAGATATGGACAGTGAAAATATAGACACAGATATGGACAGTAAAAATATAGACACAGACATGGACAGTGAAAATATAGACACAGATATGGACAGTAAAAATATAGATACAGATATGGACAGTAAAAATATAGACACAGATATAGACAGTGAAAATATAAACACAGATATGGACAGTGAAAATATATACACAGATATAGACAGTGAAAATATAGACACAGATATGGACAGTAAAAATATAGACACAGATATAGACAGTAAAAATATAGACACAGATATAGACAGTGAAAATATAGACACAGATATAGACAGAAAGAAATAAAGTAGAAGAAAAACATACATACTATAACACAAACTTCTTAGACACAATGAAAACAACGAGTGGGACTTGATTGGGACTTGATGTAAATCAATTATGTATTCTCAGTACGATTTACTCCACTCTGGCTTTCACTGAGTGGGACTGAATGTGCACCGTTCGCCGCTGAATAAAACACGAGATTGATTTTCAAACTTTCTTTAATGTCACTAAATATTACAATCGAAGCGCAATGATTTTCCCCGTAACAGATGTTGTTTGGTGTCATGTGTTATCAGAGGCTGAGATATATACCAAAGTAAACGTCTTTATCAGATGACTTATTACATAAGAATATCACAGTTATACTTCTTTTTTTTTTACTGTTTTAATTATTTTAAAATATTTCTCTCCGAAGACAATGGAAATCAAACCAACAAATAAAAGATAAAATAGGGAAAAGACTGGATCTTTACAGTGAATAAAATATAGTTTGTTGTTGCCGTTGCAATTTTGGCAAAAGATTGTCACAGATTTATACGACCAGACATGAGAGTAGTTTCTCAGAATAAACTAATTCTCGGCAAGAGACAGTGACATTGTCAAGCCAAGAGACAGCGACATTATGAAGCCAAGAGACAGTGACATTATCAAGCCAAGAGACAGCTACATTATCAAGCCAAGAGACAGCGACATTATCAAGCCAAGAGACAGCGACATTATCAAGCCAAGAGACAGTGACATTATCAAGCCAAGAGACAGCTACATTATCAAGCCAAGAGACAGCGACATTATCAAGCCAAGAGACGGCGACATTATCAAGCCAAGAGATAGCGATATTATCAAGGTAAGAGACAGCGATATTATCAAGGTAAGAGACAGCGATATTATCAAGGTAAGAGACAGCGACATTATCAAGGTAAGAGACAGCGACATTATCATGGTAAGAGACAGCGATATTATCAAGGTAAGAGACAGCGACATTATCAAGGTAAGAGACAGCGACATTATAAAGGTAAGAGACAGCGACATTATCAAGGCAAGAGATAGTGATATTATCAAAACAAGAGACAGTGATATTATCAAGGCAAGAGACAGTGATGTTATCAAGGCAAGAGACAGTGATATTTTCAAGCCAAGAGACAGCGATATTATCAAGGCAAGAGACGGCGACATTATCAAGGCAAGAGACGGCGACATTAACAAGCCAAGAGACGGCGACATTATCAAGGTAAAAGAAAGCGACATTATCAAGGTAAAAGACAGCGACATTATCAAGGTAAGAAACAGCGACATTATCAAGGTAAGAGACAGCGACATTATCAAGGCAAGAGACAGCGACATTATCAAGGCAAGAGACAGCGATATTATCAAGGCAAGAGACAGCGATATTATCAGGGCAAGAGACAGCGATATTATCAAGGCAATAGACAGCGATATTATCAAGGCAAGAGACAGTTATATTATCAAGGCCAGAGACAGCGATATTATCAAGGCAAGAGACAGTGATATTATCAAGGCAAGAGACGGCGACATTATCAAGGTAAAAGAAAGCGACATTATCAAGGTAAAAGACAGCGACATTATCAAGGTAAGAAACAGCGACATTATCAAGGTAAGAGACAGCGACATTATCAAGGCAAGAGACAGCGACATTATCAAGGCAAGAGACAGCGATATTATCAAGGCAAGAGACAGCGATATTATCAGGGCAAGAGACAGCGATATTATCAAGGCAATAGACAGCGATATTATCAAGGCAAGAGACAGTTATATTATCAAGGCCAGAGACAGCGATATTATCAAGGCAAGAGACAGTGATATTATCAAGGCAAGAGACAATGATATTATCAAGGCAAGAGAGAGCGATATTATCAAGGCAAGAGACAGTGATATTATCAAGGCAAGAGACAGGGATATTATCAAGGCAAGAGACAGCGATATTATCAAGGCAAGATCATCATCATCAGGTGCCGTGCCGACTGGCGTTGGCTATTATGCTTCTCCAGAGTACCCGATCCATCATGCAGGCCATCAGCTCAGTTGGTGATCTCCTCTGACACCATCCCGTCAGACTGTCCAATATTATTTCTCTTGGTCTTCCTCTTGATCTTCTTCCTTCTATTTTTCCTGTTTTTTATAATATTTTCAATGCCCCTTCTTCTAATTGCATGTCCTATGAAAGTACATTGTCTCTCTCTTATTTTTTTGACACGATTTTTTTGTCTCTCCAGCTCTTCTCATACATTCTTCATTAGTTATTTTTGCTGTCAACATTCTTCTAATAAACCACATTTCTGCTGCTTCCAATGATTTTTGTGCAGACCTGCCTATTGTCCATGATTCACTTCCATATAAAAAGATAGGTTCAATATAGCATTTTAGGACTCGTTTTCTAACATTCATTGATAAGGATGTGTTGGTTAATATGTTTCTCATTCTCTGAAATTCAGTCTTTCCTTGGCCTATTCTGTTCCTAATTTCTATTGTGCATTTCCCATCTGAAGTTATTACTGCTCCAAGGTATTTGAATTTCGGCACCTGCTTTAGAATAGTTCCATTTAATTTTATACTGCATGTTAGTGGATTCTGTTTCTTAGATATAACCATAGTCTTTGTCTTTTTTATGTTCAAAGTAAGGCCTTTCTGTTCACTTTGTCTGGCGACTTTATTCAAAAGATTTTGCAGGTCTTGTTGGTTCTCTGTGTCGTCAGCATACCGAAGGTTGTTAATATTGCACATTTCAATTTTTATGTCTGGTTCTGCGATGATCGTTCTTAGAATATTCTCGCTGTACAGAGAGAAAAAGGTCTGGAGAGAGTACACATCCTTGTCACACCCCTTATTTTATCAAAGCAAGAGACAGAAATATTTTCATAGCAAGTGACAGCGATATTATCAAGGCAAGAGACAGCAATAATACAAAGGCAAAAGACAGTGATATTATCAAGGCAAGAGACAGCGATATTATTAAGGCAGGAGACAGCGATATTATCAAGGCAAGAGACAGCGATATTACCAAGGCAAGAGACAGCGATATTATCAAGGCAAGAGACAGTGATATTATCAAGGCAAGAGACAGCGATATTATAAAGGCAAAAGACCACGACATTATCAAGGCAAGAGACAGCGATACTATCAAGGCAAGAGACAGCGATATTATCAAGGCAAGAGACAGCGATAATACAAAGGCAAAAGACAGTGATATTATCAAGGCAAGAGACAGCGATATTATTAAGGCAGGAGACAGCGATATTATCAAGGCAAGAGACAGCGATATTACCAAGGCAAGAGACAGCGATATTATCAAGGCAAGAGACAGCGATAATACAAAGGCAAAAGACAGTGATATTATCAAGGCAAGAGACAGCGATACTATCAAGGCAAGAGACAGCGATATTATCAAGGCAAGAGACAGTGATATTATCAAGGCAAGAGACAACGATATTATCAAGGCAAGAGACAGCGATATTATCAAGGCAAGAGACAGTGATATTATCAAAGCAAGAGACAGTGATATTATCAAGGCAAGAGACAACGATACTATCAAGGCAGGAGTCAGCGATATTGTCAAGGCAAGAGACAGCGATATTATCAAGGCAAGAGACAACGATACTATCAAGGCAGGAGTCAGCGACATGATGAAGACAAGAAGCAGGAGGAATTTGATACCTTAGTTACAATCAAATATCACTGAGATGACACAAGATTTTGTCTGATACAATTGTTTGGTCTAGGAGCAATTTAAAGCAGTTCAAAATGTACCTACACACTGCCTTTTCCCCCTTTTCCTTTTCCATCTCTCTCTCTCACACACACACACACATTTACTTAAGGCTTTGCAGGAACGCCATGCTATGTTCATGTGTGATCCGATAAATTTATTTCAGCGCCTAATTTAAAAACATTAAAAGCAGTTGACAATAAAAGCAGGAGAATTGTTCTACTACTTAGCAAAGCACAAGTGGGCCTATTCTAATAATCATCAAGTACAAGTGGGCCTATTCTAATATTCAGCAAGTACAAGTGTGCCTATTCTAATATTCATCAAGTACAAGTGGGCCTATTCTAATAATTATCAAGTACAAGTGCATCTGTTCTATGTTTCGGTCAGGACAAATGCTACACAACTTAGAAATGACTGCATGATCTTCTGAGTAAACATGATCTCCCACTGTTCAATCATTTGCATGTCCCTTGCAGAACTTTGCCTCCTTAACAGCTCTCCTGTAGGTCTCTCGGTTGTAAGCAAGATGCCCTGTTGCTGATGCATCCATTTACAGATCATCAACGATGTCTTGCAGCCGTCTTCGTTTTGGTCTTAATCTCTTTCTTTTTCCCATTATGTACCCTTCTAAGACTTCTTACATCTTACATCCTACCCATGGCGTTAAACGTCATATATGATTCGCATAGTTGTTAGTCAAGTTTTCCTGTTTTCGGTGAGATTTTTTCAAATTCATCAAGGGATCTTCTTCTTCTTCGTTCGCTTCTACCACCAAGACCGCCCTGTGATCCTACTGAATTTACTCCTGTGGTCCTCGATAGGTCTCGTGGTTCCCGAAAGGACCACACGAGATCCCCGAGAGGACCACAAGAAGTTCAGAGTATCGCAGGGCTTGAGCCTGTATTCTCGGTGGGTCTCAGAAGCGGGATTGCGTGACACCGTGGTTCTCGTTGCACCAGTTTAATCTAGAGTTGGACTTTCTCACGGGAAAACCTCGTCATGTTTTGGATATGAGTATATTCCCGCTGGGTGATAGGTGGTTGCCTATCTAGCCTAGAGTTGGACTTTCTCACCAGAAAACCTCGACGTGTTTTGGGATACCCGTGTATTCCCGCCGGGTGAGACGTGGTTGCCCATCTAGTCCAGCATTGGACTTTCTCACCCGAAAACCTCAGCATGATTAGGATACGCATACATCCCCGTCGGGTGAGAGGTGGTTCCTCATCTAGACTGCCCTGGTCCAGTGTCTCCGACTTCAACAGTTTGTGATCGTGGCCGCTACCCTTCCTAGTTGTGACCGAGACGGAACTTTTGTCCAGGAGGACGTATCCCCGGCATTAGTAAGTTTCACCCCTGGGTTAAGTCGGTTTAGGCGTATTATTTCAGCATGGGCGTGTTTACGACGTAAACGACCTCTAGAGCGGAGATACCGTGTCATGAGTAATCATCAAGTTTCACCCCTGGGTTAAGCCGGTTTAGATATATTTCACCAGTATGGGTGTAGAACGGACGTGGCCGGCTTCTAGAGCAGAGGTGCCGTGGTGTGAGTAGCTCTCGCCGCGAGACTACTGGACATACCGATTAAACTTCACTTTATCCTTTCCATCACCTTTTCACGGAGGCAGCGCCCGGCAAGCCTTGTCGCAATTTCGCATTTTCTTCTTTGGCCGATAGGAGTTTCGCTCCATGCGCGGCAGCCGAAGAATCTCGCCAACATTGTCTTAGTTTAACCCCTGGGTTAAGTCGGTTTAGGCAATCTGCCCCAGTAAGTGTGTGTATAGGACGTGGCCGGCCTCTAGGGCAGAGGTGCCGTGATTTGAGTAGTCCTGACCTCGAGGCTACTGGCCACTTCACTTAATCCTTCACTTTTTCCACAACGGCGCTGCGCAGCAACCCTAATCGCATTTTTCTTCACTGGTCGGGAGGAGCTTCACCCCACTCACGGCAGCTGAAGAATCTCGCCAGCAGCGGTAGATGAGCTACCAAACATGACTCTCATCTACCCGAAATGTCTGGTTTTCAGGCGCCAGATATTCGCCTTTGCCCCTTCTCCTGTCAGTTTGAACAGTTCTGCCACGAGAAGGCCAGGAGCTGGACTTCACTGTCAGAGGCTATTTGAGACGCACGCCTTGGAGACATTTAATTGGAGTGGAGAGCGTATCCCCCACCCCATCTCCAACTATAACAATCCTTAGAACTTCGTCAAGGGATGTTATGCCCACTAAACTGGCTTCTCTTAACTCTTTAGAGTTTCACGTGTCCACTCAGACACCAAGAACTTCAGAGGTCGTTCCAGTGTTTGTTAGATCGTGCCACTCGCTCTATCAATGCACAAAGAGCTTACTTTGAATAAAATACAAGTTATATCTTCAACTGTTGCTTATTTTATTTTTTATGTAATTAGTCCCAATCCATAATTGTTGAACCCTGTATAAATAAGACTTTACTCATATAGTTTCTGAGACAAATATTTCCATGCTCGCATTATTTGTTGAAGCACTTATGTAATACATATTTGTACTTACCCTTTTGTCTGTGAATCCAGCCATATCCAACTAGTTATGGTGAACGCCACAACACCGCTGCTATCTATTCTGGGCGACTGCAGTGGGCTGAGGTAGCAATTGGGACCTGCTCGAGTTATTACCGTTGAGTACTGACCGCTGGCTGTACCTGGCCGAACATTCACTGTGTCCGGTAACACACAATCACCTGAACCAGGACTCGTCCCTAGAAGTGTAATAGTTTTGGTTAGAACAATTAGAAGGAAGTTAAAATAGTTAGAAGAAAGTTAGAACTTTCTCACCGGAAAACCTCGTCATGTTTTGGATATGAGTATATTCCCGCTGGGTGATAGGTGGTTGCCTATCTAGCCTAGAGTTGGACTTTCTCACCAGAAAACCTCGACGTGTTTTGGGATACCCGTGTATTCCCGCCGGGTGAGACGTGGTTGCCCATCTAGTCCAGCATTGGACTTTCTCACCGGAAAACCTCAGCATGATTAGGATACGCATACATCCCCATCGGGTGAGAGGTGGTTGCTCATCTAGACTGCCCTGGTCCAGTGTCTCCGACTTCAACAGTTTGTGATCGTGGCCGCTACCCTTCCTAGTTGTGACCGAGACGGAACTTTTGTCCAGGAGGACGTATCCCCGGCATTAGTAAGTTTCACCCCTGGGTTAAGTCGGTTTAGGCGTATTATTCCAGCATGGGCGTGTTTACGACGTAAACGACCTCTAGAGCGGAGATACCGTGTCATGAGTAGCTCTTGCCGCGAGACTACTGGACATACCGATTAAACTTCACTTTATCCTTTCTATCACCTTTTCACAGAGGCAGCGCCCGGCAAGCCTTGTTGCAATTTCGCATTTTCTTCTTTGGCCGATAGGAGTTTCGCTCCATGCGCGGCAGCCGAAGAATCTCGCCAGCATTGTCTTAGTTTAACCCCTGGGTTAAGTCGGTTTAGGCAATCTGCCCCAGTAAGTGTGTGTATAGGACGTGGCCGGCCTCTAGGGCAGAGGTGCCGTGATTTGAGTAGTCCTGACCTCGAGGCTACTGGCCACTTCACTTAATCCTTCACTTTTTCCACAACGGCGCTGCGCAGCAACCCTAATCGCATTTTTCTTCACTGGTCGGGAGGAGCTTCACCCCACTCACGGCAGCTGAAGAATCTCGCCAGCAGCGGTAGATGAGCTACCAAACATGACTCTCATCTACCCGAAATGTCTGGTTTTCAGGCGCCAGATATTCGCCTTTGCCCCTTCTCCTGTCAGTTTGAACAGTTCTGCCACGAGAAGGCCAGTAGCTGGACTTCACTGTCAGAGGCTATTTGAGACGCACGCCTTGGAGACATTTAATTAGAGTGGAGAGCGTATCCCCCACCCCATCTCCAACTATAACAATCCTTAGAACTTCATCAAGGGATGTTATGCCCACTAAACTGGCTTCTCTTAACTCTTTAGAGTTTCATGTGTCCACTCAGACACCAAGAACTTCAGAGGTCGTTCCAGTGTTTGTTAGATCGTGCCACTCGCTCTATCAATGCACAAGGAGCTTACTTTGAATAAAATACAAGTTATATCTTCAACTGTTGCTTATTTTATTTTTTATGTAATTAGTCCCAATCCATAATTGTTGAACCCTGTATAAATAAGACTTTATAGTTTCTGAGACAAATATTTCCATGCTCGCATTATTTGTTGAAGCACTTATGTAATACATATTTGTACTTACCCTTTTGTCTGTGAATCCAGCCATATCCAACTAGTTATGGTGAACGCCACAACACCGCTGCTATCTATTCTGGGCGACTGCAGTGGGCTGAGGTAGCAATTGGGACCTGCTCGAGTTATTACCGTTGAGTACTGACCGCTGGCTGTACCTGGCCGAACATTCACTGTGTCCGGTAACACACAATCACCTGAACCAGGACTCGTCCCTAGAAGTGTAATAGTTTTGGTTAGAACAATTAGAAGGAAGTTAAAATAGTTAGAAGAAAGTTAGAACAATTAGAAGGAAGTTAAAATAGTTAGAAGAAAGTTAGAACAATTAGAAGGAGGTTAAAATAGTTAGAAGAAAGTTAGAACAATTAGAAGGAAGTTAAAATAGTTAGAAGAAAGTTAGAACAACTAGAAGGAAGTTAAAACAGCTGTAGGAAAGTTAAAACAATTAGAATAAATTTAGAACAGCTAGAGGAATGTTAGTACAGTTACAAGAATGTTAAAACGATTAATGGAAAGTTCGAACAGTTAGAAGAAAGCTAGAACAGTTAGAAGAAATTTAAAACAGTTGGAATAGCTATAGAAATGTTAGAACAGTTACAAGAATGTTAGAACAATTAGAGGAAAGTTAGAATAGTTAGAAGAATGTTATAGCAGTTAGGCGAAAGTTAGAATAGTTAGAGGAAAGTTAAAACAGTTAGAAGAAAGTCAGGACAATCAGAAGAAAGCTAGGACAGTTAGTAAAAGGTTAGAACAGTTAGAAGAAAGTAAGAACAGCTAGTGGAATGTTATGAAAGCTACAAGAATGCTATAACATTTGAAAGTTAGAAGAAAGTTAGAACAGTTAGAAGAAAGAACAGTTAGAAGAAAGTTAGAATAGTTAGAAGAAAGAACAGTTAGAAGAAAGTTAGAACAGTTAGAAGAAAGAACAGTTAGAAGAAAGTTAGAACAGTTAGAAGAAAGAACAGTTAGAAGAAAGTTAGAACAGTTAGAAGAAAGTTAGAACACAAAGAAGAAATCTAAAACAGTTAAAGGAAAGCTAAAACAGAAGAAAGTTAACACATTTAGAAGAAATTTAAAATATTTAGATGAAAATTAAAACAGTTAGAAGAAAGTTAAAACAGCTAGAAGAAAGTTAAAACAGTTAGAAGAAAGTTAAAACAGTTAGAAGGAAGTTAAAACAGCTAGAAGAAAGCTAAAGGAGTTAGAAGAAAGCGAAAACAGAGGAAGGTTATAACAGTTAGAGGAAAGTTAGAGCAGGAAGAATGTCAGCGCACTGTCACATTTTTTTTCCTGATAATTGTTCTTGGTATGTAGTATCTAGGTCTAAAACTTAATAGCCGGAGGTGTGTTGGAGGATAAGCTCTCCACTCCAATTAAATGTCTCCAAGGCGTGCGTCTCAAACAGCCTCTGACAGTCCAAGTCCAGCTTGTGGGCTTCTAGTGACATAACTGTTTAAACTAACAGGAGCAGGGGCGAAAGGGTAGTATCTGGCGCCTGAAAACCAGAGGTTGGTTAGTCTCTGTTGGCAGCTAATTTAGGAGAAGAAAAACCCTGATGTCAAACCCCCTTCTGCCTTATAAGGTAGGCTCTAGTCAAAGGCTGGTGGAGTAAACCATAAACAAACCTTGTATGGTAGGCTGTAGTCAGAGTCAAAGGCTAGTGGAGTAAACCATAAACAAGCCGTGTAAGGTAGGCTAAAGTCAGAGTCAAAGGCTAGTGGAGTAAATCATAAACAGAGATGAAATAATGGCAAGATGGAGCGAATACATGAGAGAACTATGAGGACAATATAAGTGAAATAGATATACGAAATAATAATGACGGACCATATTAAAAGCAAAAATGGGAGAAATCATCAAATATATAACAACAAAGTACCAGGACCAGATAAAATCATCAAGGAAGAACTGGAAGCATTAGGAGAGCTTGGCATAGAAATAGTTAACAGATTGCTGAATGACATCTATAACAGTAACTATGTCCCATCAGACCTTTTGCAATCAGTTTTCATTGCCCTTCCAAAGAAACAAGGTGCAGCTGAATGTGAAGACCATCGAACCATTAGTCTTATGAGCCATGTTACCAAAATCCTGCTTCGTATTGTCATGAGAAGAGTCAGGGGCAAAATAAAACCAGAAATCGCCGAAGAATTGTGCGGTTTCGTCGAAGGAAAAAGTACAAGTAATGCCATACATATAATGAGAACATTGATGGAGAGATCAATAGAAGTAAAGATAGACCTATACTTATGCTTCATAGGCATTTGATAAAGTGAGACACAGAGAAATTATAAGAATGTTGGAAGACATCAACATAGATGGGAAAGATCTGAAACTCATTAAAAACATATACTGGCAGCAATCAGCAGCAGTGAAGGTTGAGAACCAAATAGGAGCATTCCAAGGCATAAAATTGGGAGTGAGACAAGGATGTTTTCTATCTCCTGGCCTCTTCTCCTTGTACAGCGAAAATATAATCAGAAATATAGAGAGCATGCCAGGAATAGTGGTACAATCTTAACAAATAAGTTGATATGCAGACGACACAGTCCTGATTGCTAAAAGTGAAGGGAAGCTACAAGCTCTTCTGGACATATGATTCGTGAAAGCAAAAGTAAAGGTCTCAATCTGAACAAAAAGAAGACTGAAGTGACGATCATCTCAAAGAAAAGAATACCGCCAAAATGTAGTATTAATATCGATTGCATAAATCTGAAACAAGTTGACAGATTCAGTTACTTAGGAACGATTGTAACAACTGATGGGAAATGTCACAAAGAAATAAAAAGCAGACGTGCTCAGGCCAAGTTAGCATTCCAGAAAATGAGACTGTAACAGTATTCCTTATTTCTGGAATTCCTTAATTCTGGAATTCTGTTCTTGTATTTAACATTATAGGAGGAGTTAACCAGGGATTTATTTGGTGGACTGACGTAGTGGTTAGCGCCCTTAGTTATTTTTTTTTAGTCAGACGTCAGCTCTCTTCCGTTTCTTCCGCCTATGCCGGAGTCGCAAGTCATCCACCGACACGGGCTGCTGAACCCCACTCTCTGCTGGGATACATCTATGGCGAAGTCATGAACTATGGGACAAGAGGTATTTGTCGCCTTGTCTACCTTTTCTGTCAACAAACAGGGGTACGGCCACAGATACTACAGCCTTAGTGAGCGGTCCACCATAATTGAAAATCTGCCATATATTCATTCATTATATTTCTAATTCTAAGCTACCAGGGACTATGTTGTAGTATCTGAACGTGTTTCCTACTTGTCACTCAAACTCCCGAGGATGACACATCTGACACGCCCAGACCGCACCCTCCTGATAATGACTTCTTCTCCCAATTCTTATTTAACTGTGTGCATCTAAGCATGGTTCGTATATGTATGGCCGACTTTCTTTTACGATAAAATTCTGAAAGATAAATATTTGTTTGCGTCCGTTCATGCGTATGCATTTCCAAATGTTTTGTCTTTTTTTTTTTCACTGTTCTTGCTAAAGGCGTTTTGTCAAAGGCTGGTGGAGTAAACCATAAACAAACCTTGTATGGTAGGCTGTAGTCAGAGTCAAAGGCTAGTGGAGTAAACCATAAACAAGCCGTGTAAGGTAGGCTAAAGTCAGAGTCAAAGGCTAGTGGAGTAAATCATAAACAGAGATGAAATAATGGCAAGATGGAGCGAATACATGAGAGAACTATGAGGACAATATAAGTGAAATAGATATACGAAATAATAATGACGGACCATATTAAAAGCAAAAATGGGAGAAATCATCAAATATATAACAACAAAGTACCAGGACCAGATAAAATCATCAAGGAAGAACTGGAAGCATTAGGAGAGCTTGGCATAGAAATAGTTAACAGATTGCTGAATGACATCAATAACAGTAACTATGTCCCATCAGACCTTTTGCAATCAGTTTTCATTGCCCTTCCAAAGAAACAAGGTGCAGTTGAATGTGAAGACCATCGAACCATTAGTCTTATGAGCCATGTTACCAAAATCCTGCTTCGTATTGTCATGAGAAGAATCAGGGGCAAAATAAAACCAGAAATTGCCGAAGAATTGTGCGGTTTCGTCGAAGGAAAAAGTACAAGTCATTATACATATAATGAGAACATTGATGGAGAGATCAATAGAAGTAAAGATAGACCTATACTTATGCTTCATAGGCATTTGATAAAGTGAGACACAGAGAAATTATAAGAATGTTGGAAGACATCAACATAGATGGGAAAGATCTGAAACTCATTAAAAACATATACTGGCAGCAATCAGTAGCAATGAAGATTGAGAACCAAATAGGAGCATTCCACGACATAAAATTGAGAGTGAGGCAAGGATGTGTTCTATCTCCTGACCTCTTCTCCTTGTACAGCGAAAATATAATCAGAAATATAGAGAGCATGCCAGGAATAGTGGTACAATCTTAACAAATAAGTTGATATGCAGACGACACAGTCCTGATTGCTAAAAGTGAAGGGAAGCTACAAGCTCTTCTGGACATATGATTCGTGAAAGCAAAAGTAAAGGTCTCAATCTGAACAAAAAGAAGACTGAAGTGACGATCATCTCAAAGAAAAGAATACCGCCAAAATGTAGTATTAATATCGATTGCATAAATCTGAAACAAGTTGACAGATTCAGTTACTTAGGAACGATTGTAACAACTGATGGGAAATGTCACAAAGAAATAAAAAGCAGACGTGCTCAGGCCAAGTTAGCATTCCAGAAAATGAGACTGTAACAGTATTCCTTATTTCTGGAATTCCTTAATTCTGGAATTCTGTTCTTGTATTTAACATTATAGGAGGAGTTAACCAGGGATTTATTTGGTGGACTGACGTAGTGGTTAGCGCCCTTAGTTATTTTTTTTTAAGTCAGACGTCAGCTCTCTTCCGTTTCTTCCGCCTATGCCGGAGTCGCAAGTCATCCACCGACACGGGCTGCTGAACCCCACTCTCTGCTGGGATACATCTATGGCGAAGTCATGAACTATGGGACAAGAGGTATTTGTCGCCTTGTCTACCTTTTCTGTCAACAAACAGGGGTACGGCCACAGATACTACAGCCTTAGTGAGCGGTCCACCATAATTGAAAATCTGCCATATATTCATTCATTATATTTCTAATTCTAAGCTACCAGGGACTATGTTGTAGTATCTGAACGTGTTTCCTACTTGTCACTCAAACTCCCGAGGATGACACATCTGACACGCCCAGACCGCACCCTCCTGATAATGACTTCTTCTCCCAATTCTTATTTAACTGTGTGCATCTAAGCATGGTTCGTATATGTATGGCCGACTTTCTTTTACGATAAAATTCTGAAAGATAAATATTTGTTTGCGTCCGTTCATGCGTATGCATTTCCAAATGTTTTGTCTTTTTTTTTTTCACTGTTCTTGCTAAAGGCGTTTTGTCGAAACATCGGGTGGGTGGGTGGGTGAGCTTATTGCCTACATTCCCTCCCACCACCCCCATCTCAACACCCCCTCCCCCAACACATTTTTCAGCTTCTTCACATAAGTGAGCTATGTTATCAGCACTGGTGTACACAGTCATCTTTCTAAGTAAGTGAGCTATGTTATCAGCACTGGTGTACACAGTCATCTTTCTAAGTAAGTGAGCTATGTTATCAGCACTGGTGTACACAGTCATCTTTCTAAGTAAGTGAGCTATGTTATCAGCACTGGTGTACACAGTCATCTTTCTACGTAAGTGAGCTATGTTATCAGCACTGGTGTACACAGTCATCTTTCTACGTAAGTGAGTTATGTTATCAGCACTGGCGTATACAGTCATCTTTCTAAGTAAGTGAGCTATGTTATCAGCACTGGTGTATATAGTCATCTTTCTAAGTAAGTGAGCTATGTTATCAGCACTGGCGTATACAGTCATCTTTCTACTCCCTATACGTGTCGCAGACCGCTGATGTCACGGTGACACTGCAGTCATCAGAAGTCAGAATTTCAATTTTTAATTTAACAAAAACGTGTACTGTTTGTTTGTTGTATGAGTGCGCGCGTTCCTGTCAGTGTGTGTGTGTGTGTGAGGAGGCGCGTGTCAGTGTATGTGTGTCACTGTGTGTGTGGGGGGAGGGGTACGTGTCAGTGTGTCTATCAGTATGTCTTTGTGGGAGGGTGTTTGGAGGGTAGTGAGGGGGGCGTGTGCGTATGTTTGTGTGGGGGAGTGCGCGTCAGTATGTGTGTGTGTGTGAATGTGGGCACGGGACGGGGGACGTGACGTTGTGAAGGTTTTGAGCTTTTAGGGCCACCGACCCGAAAGGTTAAAGAAAGCGCCTCGTATTCGGTCACGAGATCTGGCTAGTATGTATGTTCGGTCAGTGATGTGTAGCTGATTAATTTCATTCGTTTTTGTGCTGTTATTGAGGTACGGCCAGGAAGTGAGGGAGCGTGTGTTCGTAATTTATTAATGGATATTAATATGATATTTTTGTAAGTTTGTTTCCTACAATGATCTCCACCTGCGCCCCCTTATTGGGTGTAAGTTTCTATGTAGCTTGATGTCATTTATGTGAGTTATTTGTAAGTCTTTATTACAAAGTGTGTAGAACGTGATTTTGTATCGAAGCTGACGTTTTCTGCGACTTGTCAAATTTTCAATGTGTTACATAAATGCATTAAGTATAGGTCATTGATCACTATTATTAGTATGCCATTTTGCTATGTTGATTTATTGTGCTCATCAAAACTGCCACGTGTTTCATTCATTCATTCATTTGCATGTCCCTTGCAGAACTTTGCCTCTCAAACAGCACTCCTGTAGGCCTCTCGGTTGTGAGCAAGATGGCCTGCTGCTGTTGCATCCATTTCCTGATCGTCAACGGTGTCTTGCAGCCATCTTCGTCTTGGTCTTCCTCTTTTTCTTTTTCCCATTATGTATCCTTCCAATACGGTCTTCTCTAAATTATCATGACGTTTAATGTGTCCAAAATATTTCAGTTTTCTCTCTTTAATCCTCTTCACTAGCCAGCCTTCTTCAATATTAAGCTCTTGTAGTATAGATATATTTGTTCTTTTTTGTGTCCACGATATTTGGAGAACTCTTCTGTAGCATTTACATTCAAAGGCATTTATGTGTTTCTCAGCTGTTTTGTTAAGTGTCCAGGTCTCACAGGCATATGTTGCTATGGGAAAGATGCATGCCCTTAAAAATCTTATTTTTGTGGTTCTGTCTGCTCCTCTCCACAGATTCTTTATTTGTTTTACTTTCTGAAGAGCGATAGATGTCCTCCTTTTAATTTCCCTCATTGTATCTCCATTATTAGGTAGTAGTGATCCAAGATATTCAAAACTCTCCACTTCTTCCAGTTTTTCCTCATTGATACATATTTATACGTGTTATGTTTTTGAATTTGTTCATTGAATTTTCGCCATTCGCCAAATTTTGCCAAGCTTGCATTTTTAAGTCATCAGTGAGCTCACCAGTGATCATTATTTATGTATGATGCTAAATTTGTTCAAATGAATTTTGCACATTGAATTGAGTTCACCATGAAGATGTTTATTGTTCGCGGATTTATGATCATATATTGTCTATCTCTTTGGTTTAAATGTTTCTCGTTCTTGCTGTACTGAGGTTCTGTTGTTCCCAGTTGTTGTTCTCTTGAGTGATGAGCTCAGCCTTGTAATTAAACGATACTTAGATATGTCTTGATCACAAAGTGTGTAGAACGTGATTTTGTATCGAAGCTGACGTTTTCTGCGACTTGTCAAATTTTCAATGTGTTACATAAATGCATTAAGTATAGGTCATTGATCACTATTATTAGTATGCCATTTTGCTATGTTGATTTATTGTGCTCATCAAAACTGCCACGTGTTTCATTCATTCATTCATTTGCATGTCCCTTGCAGAACTTTGCCTCTCAAACAGCACTCCTGTAGGCCTCTCGGTTGTGAGCAAGATGGCCTGCTGCTGTTGCATCCATTTCCTGATCGTCAACGGTGTCTTGCAGCCATCTTCGTCTTGGTCTTCCTCTTTTTCTTTTTCCCATTATGTATCCTTCCAATACGGTCTTCTCTAAATTATCATGACGTTTAATGTGTCCAAAATATTTCAGTTTTCTCTCTTTAATCCTCTTCACTAGCCAGCCTTCTTCAATATTAAGCTCTTGTAGTATAGATATATTTGTTCTTTTTTGTGTCCACGATATTTGGAGAACTCTTCTGTAGCATTTACATTCAAAGGCATTTATGTGTTTCTCAGCTGTTTTGTTAAGTGTCCAGGTCTCACAGGCATATGTTGCTATGGGAAAGATGCATGCCCTTAAAAATCTTATTTTTGTGGTTCTGTCTGCTCCTCTCCACAGATTCTTTATTTGTTTTACTTTCTGAAGAGCGATAGATGTCCTCCTTTTAATTTCCCTCATTGTATCTCCATTATTAGGTAGTAGTGATCCAAGATATTCAAAACTCTCCACTTCTTCCAGTTTTTCCTCATTGATACATATTTATACGTGTTATGTTTTTGAATTTGTTCATTGAATTTTCGCCATTCGCCAAATTTTGCCAAGCTTGCATTTTTAAGTCATCAGTGAGCTCACCAGTGATCATTATTTATGTATGATGCTAAATTTGTTCAAATGAATTTTGCACATTGAATTGAGTTCACCATGAAGATGTTTATTGTTCGCGGATTTATGATCATATATTGTCTATCTCTTTGGTTTAAATGTTTCTCGTTCTTGCTGTACTGAGGTTCTGTTGTTCCCAGTTGTTGTTCTCTTGAGTGATGAGCTCAGCCTTGTAATTAAACGATACTTAGATATGTCTTGATCACGGTTCGCTGAAGCGTTGTTGCTCGTGTTATGCTGAGTGTCAGGTGTTACTTCTTTTTACATTTAAAATTCACACTGGTAGCATAATCAATGAAGTCCGAACATGGGGAGATTTATTAAAGGGGTACTAATCTGTCCCATAAAAAGAGGAAATATATTTGATTTAAAATCAAGTAGCAAATAAATCACCTATCTCCTTGCAACGTCAATCTGTGTAAGTCATTTGAGAGGAGGGGGGTTGCTTGCATAAGACTGTGTGTGTGGGACAGGCGTGCGCGTCAGTGTGTGTGTCTGTCTCAGTGTGTGTGTGTGTCTGTCTGTCTGTCTGTCTCAGTGTGTGTGTGTCTGTCTGTCTCATTGTGTGTGTGTGTGTGTGCATATTTTCATAAAACAAAAATATTTTGTGAACATTGCAGTCAATACTTTATTTCACAAAGCCACGTAACGAGTAATATAAACGTTTGAACAAGACAATAAAAGAAGAAGAAGAAGAAGAAGAAGAAGAAGAAGAAATCATGAAAGTGCTCTGTGAATTTTTTTAAAAAAGATGATACAAGATAACACAGATAAGCAACACGAACATGACAACCGATAAGACTGGAAACAGCTGAAATCCTGGGCGTACCTGTAAGAAAGTTAAATGTGCTGACATACCTGTGTAAGAAAGTTAAATATGCTGACATACCTGTGTAAGAAAGTTAAATGTGCTGACATACCTGTGTAAGAAAGTTAAATGTGCTGACATACCTGTGTAAGAAAGTTAAATGTGCTGACATACCTGTGTAGTAAAATTACATGTACTGACATAAATGTGTAAGAAAGTCACATGTACTGACATACCTGTGTAATAAAGCCACATGTACTGACCTATCTGTGTAAGAAAGTTAAATGTGCTGACATACCTGTGTAGTAAAATTACATGTACTGACATACCTGTGTAAGACAATTAAATGTGCTGACCTACCTGTGTAGTAAAATTACATGTACTGACATACCTGTGTAAGAAAGTTAAATGTGCTGACATACCTGTGTAGTAAAATTACATGTACTGACATACCTGTGTAAGAAAGTCACATGTACTGACATACCTGTGTAAGAAAGTCACATGTACCGACATACCTGTAAGGAAATTAAATGTGCTGGAATCAGGTGGAGGCTGTGATCGGTCCGGACATGCCTGAGAGCAGTAACCCTGGACACACCTGTTGACAGAGTCTACGAGGGTTGTGCTGACACAGTAAGCATTTCTTGTGGTCATCCCGCATGTGCTAGCGCTAGGGTTGGTGGAGATAGGTCTGTTCAGGGCAGCATTAAACAAGGGAGGGAATGGTCTCAGCAGCTGACCTTGGACTGTGTTGACCATAGCTAGAGCTATAAGAGCTCGGACAAGGAGGTGGTATTTGGTGAATGCTCTTGCTATATAACCAAATGGACGGCTTGGAAAGACAGCGGTAGGATCCATGTTTGTGAATGCTAGATTTGTGGGGATGTTGAATTGTTTAATATCAAAACTGCGAGATATCTGTGGGATCCAGAATAATCTTTCAAAATTTTCGTCGATAGAAAACTGTTTGATCAATGCATGATTTCTGCTATCAGTGCACAGCTGTTTGATCAACTATAAAATTTGTCTTATCACATTTTTGAATATGATTACTTTCTACAATCAGTTTATATGTAATTTTATACAGTACAAAAAGTAAATCTACGAATAAAACTTCCTGTATATATCCTAGGATAAATAAATTATTAAACTGTAGCACAATCACAGTCTTGAGCCAAACCATTGTAAATTAGCCATCGGTCCAATCTGCCTGAGTTCTGTTCCCACGAACATATTCACACCTGCCAATAATAACCTATAAGCCAGAAATGTCTGAACAACCTGCAAGTTATATAGAAAACCTTAAAGTTATACAAGCAACCTGCCGAGTTATAAATGTAAACACCGTATAAAAGCAATTGGTATGGAAAAAAAAGGTTAGATCGCAACGCATTGCTGAAATCCTTTGACAGGTTCCCAGTAGATCTCATTTCCTCGAGCCTGAGATACGAACACAAGATAGTACAGTTCACTGGCTACTGTTGTCAAAAACTGCACGCCATCTTTATATCACTATGAACTTTAGGGCAAGTAAATTGCTTGCTTGTACGCTAGACCTGAATAATCTGAAGTCTCAAATGTAATGATGCATTTATGAACTGTGTGTGTGTGTGTGTGAAAATAACAACATTAGTGAGGCTTGAGGGCTTCAAGAATTCTACTTCACGAGAAGTATCTCTTTTCACCCCCAGGTTATGAAGACGAATTCAGCCCATCGAGAGCCTCTATGTGACTTAAAGTTAGAAGTATTTAAAAGGTAGAAGCAGCTTTATTTATTAAAGGAATAATCACGCTTATAACCAAGTTACGCGACTACCACCAGACAGTATAGCACAGAAAACATTCACACTAAGAACTGTAGGTAAGGGATGGCGAGGCCGCCCACGAAAGAGTTGGAGGGATAAATCACAGAAGCATTAAATATCCCATTACATGATGCAAATCGTTGAGCCCTATCAAGACGTCTGTTTGTCCCCTCAACACCGAAAGGTATATGAGGAAAGGGGCAAGACAAGAATCTTATAACCTTTCAACTTTAGTCTTAATCATAGAATAACACAGAACGAATCGTAGAGAGAGGAAGAGAAAAAATATAGAATTACATGTTAGAAAAGAGGCAAATTATGCAACAAGTAAACGTGCAGAAAAGGATGAAGGACAAACAGTTAAGTTCAAAATCATTAGGCGTACTGCCGATAGGTGTTGGCTGCCATGCTTCTCAGCAAGTCTCGATCCCTGACGTTTTTCATCAGTTCAGCTGCTGACTTGTTACTGCGCCATCACCTTCTTCTTCTTCTTCAGCTTTCCGAGCTATTAAGGCTCGTTGCTGCAGATAAAGTTCGCTTCCTCTCTATTCCTAATCTTCTCTCTCCAGTTGGTGGCACCAATTTCTTTTATATCCTCTTCTATTTTGTCTTTCCATCTCTGTCTTGGTCTACCCCTTGGTCTTGTTTCCCTCATCTCTTGTGCATATATCGTTTTCGTTTGTCTGTTCTCTTCCATTCTTTCTGCATGACCCAGCCAGTATAGTCTGTTCAGTTTCAGGACATTTATAATTCACTGGGATTTAAATAAGCTGTTCAGTGTTCTTTCTAGCTCTCCATTCTCCACTGTTGTTATCTTTTATCGGCCCAAAGATTCTTCTTAGGATCTTGTTCTCAAAGATCTCACGTTAGACTGTGATTCTCTCTCTCTCTCCCCCCCTTCTTCTTCTTCCTCTGACTCTCTTCCCATTTATCTTTCCTGTTGTTATGATGTGTTCAAGGCCTCCCCATATCATTACATATCCAGTGAATGATGACTATCGTTTTCGTATGGAATTAATTAGGCTTCTTCTACATTTGCTCTTGTTAGACATTCCCTGCACTCTTACCATTCTTCTAATAAACCTTCTAATAAGTCTTCTAATAAACCTTCTAATTAATCTCTGTGTTACCTCTAATGATCTTTCCATCGATCTTTTCATTGTCTGTGACTAATTTTCATAGAGCAGGATTTTAAAACTGTCTTTCTGATGTTGAGCTACAGAATTGCTTTGCACAAGATGTTTCTCTTTTGTTTTAAAGCTGTTTTGGTTTGGCATATTTTGTTCTTGATTTCAGAGCTCCATTTCTCTATCTGATGTTACTAACGTGCCCAAATATTTAAATGTATGCACTTGTCCACTTGTCTCAAGATTGAGATTTTACATTTAACTGAGTTTTATTTCGCGATATAGCCAGTGTTTCTGATTTCATGCTATTTAAGGTGAGTCCTTTCTTCTTACTCTTTTAATACTATAATAAAACTGTACTACAATACTGAGTCCTTTCTTCTTACTCTTTTAATACTATAATAAAACTGTACTACAATACTGAGTCCTTTCTTCTTACTCTTTTAATACTATAATAAAAATGTACTACAAAACTGAGTCCTTTCTCCCTACTCTTTTAATACTATAATAAAAATGTACTACAGTACTGTAAGTTATCTTCATTTCTGGCTGTTAGTACTTCATCATGCTAACGTTGTAGCATCCAACTTGAATTCCTTGTTTGTTTTTTATTTATTAAAGGAATAATCACGTTTATAACCAAGTTACGCGACTACCACCAGACAGTATAGCACAGAAAACATTCACACTAAGAATTGTAGGTAAGGGATGGCGAGGCCGCCCACGAAAGAGTTGGAAGGATAAATCACAGAAGCATTAAATATCCCATTACATGATGCAAATCGTTGAGCCCTATCGAGACGTCTGTTTGTCCCCTCAACACCGAAAGGTATACGAGGAAAGGGACAAGAGAAGAATCTTATAACCTTTCAACTTTAGTCTTAATCATAGAATAACACAGAACGAATCGTAGAGAGAGGAAGAGAAAAAATATAGAATTACATGTTAGAAAATAGGCAAATTATGCAACAAGTAAACGTGCAGAAAAGGATGAAGGACAAACAGTTGAAGTTCATAATCATTAGGCGTACTGCCGATAGGTGTTGGCTGCCATGCTTCTCAGCAAGTCTCGATCCCTGACGTTTTTCATCAGCTCAGCTGCTGACTTGTTACTGCGCCATCACCTTCTTCTTCTTCTTCTTCTTCAGCTTTCCGAGCTATTAAGGCTCGTTGCTGCAGATAAAGTTCGCTTCCTCTCTATTCCTAATCTTCTCTCTCCAGTTGGTGGCACCAATTTCTTTTATATCCTCTTCTATTTTGTCTTTCCATCTCTGTCTTGGTCTACCCCTTGGTCTTGTTTCCCTCATCTCTTGTGCATATATCATTTTCGTTTGTCTGTTCTCTTCCATTCTTTCTGCATGACCCAGCCAGTATAGTCTGTTCAGTTTCAGGACATTTATAATTCACTGGGATTTAAATAAGCTGTTCAGTGTTCTTTCTAGCTCTCCATTCTCCACTGTTGTTATCTTTTATCGGCCCAAAGATTCTTCTTAGGATCTTGTTCTCAAAGATCTCACGTTAGACTGTGATTCTCTCTCTCTCTCCCCCCCTTCTTCTTCTTCCTCTGACTCTCTTCCCATTTATCTTTCCTGTTGTTATGATGTGTTCAAGGCCTCCCCATATCATTACATATCCAGTGAATGATGACTATCGTTTTCGTATGGAATTAATTAAGCTTCTTCTACATTTGCTCTTGTTAGACATTCCCTGCACTCTTACCATTCTTCTAATAAACCTTCTAATAAGTCTTCTAATAAACCTTCTAATTAATCTCTGTGTTACCTCTAATGATCTTTCCATCGATCTTTTCATTGTCGGTGACTAATTTTCATAGAGCAGGATTTTAAAACTGTCTTTCTGATGTTGAGCTACAGAATTGCTTTGCACAAGATGTTTCTCTTTTGTTTTAAAGCTGTTTTGGTTTGGCATATTTTGTTCTTGATTTCATACCTCCATTTCTCTATCTGATGTTACTAACGTGCCCAAATATTTAAATGTATGCACTTGTCCACTTGTCTCAAGATTGAGATTTTACATTTAAATGAGTTTTATTTCGCGATATAGCCAGTGTTTCTGATTTCATGCTATTTAAGGTGAGTCCTTTCTTCTTACTCTTTTAATACTATAATAAAACTGTACTACAATACTGAGTCCTTTCTTCTTACTCTTTTAATACTATAATAAAACTGTACTACAATACTGAGTCCTTTCTTCTTACTCTTTTAATACTATAATAAAAATGTACTACAAAACTGAGTCCTTTCTCCCTACTCTTTTAATACTATAATAAAAATGTACTACAGTACTGTAGGTTATCTTCATTTCTGGCTGTTAATACTTCATCATGCTAACGTTGTAGCATCCAACTTGAATTCCTTGTTTGTTTTTTTTTATTTCTCTCATGCTATCTTACACTCTACATTGAGAACAAATCTGTGTGGGCACAACCTTGTCTAACTCCTTGCTACAACCTTACCTAAGTTCTTGCTGAGATGACACAACCTTACCTAACTCCTTGCTGAGATGACACAACCTTACCTAACTCCTTGCTGTGAGGACACAACCTTACCTAACTCCTTGCTGAGAGGATACAACCGTACATAACTACTTGCTTTATTGGTTGATATTTGCATGTCGTCTTTTCTAATCTGATGGCTGCTTCTTGATTCCAATCCATGTTTTTTTAAATTATTATTCTCAGATTTTGCTGTCACAATGTATATCCTCTAACATGTTTATATTTTCAGCGTGTTTTACTTCATCACATGTTTTAGTATAATCAGCGAAGCACACTTATAATTCTTTCTATCAGAATTCTTGGTGCATATATGGCATTGTATCATTTTTACACCTCCAGATTTCTTACCTCATATTTCTATCTTTATTCTCTGTCTAGTTCTTCTCATAATAATCCTCAGTAGCAGTTTTGTGACATGACGTGAAAGGCTTTTTGTCCCGAAGTCTACACACTCTTTGGGCCTTGGTCTCTTTAGCAAAAGCTACGAAGTTCATTTGCTAATAAAAATAAAACTGCCTCTACCTCCAATGCTTCGGACTGTTTGTATCATAGATTTACAGCAACGACTTCATTGTTTGTATCGGAGTTTTACATGAATGACTTCCTTTTTATATATTTAGTTATACATACAACGTTTACTCTTTGACATCACTGTCTGTATCATAGCTTTACAACAATGACTTCGCTCTTTGTATCATAGCTTTACAACAATGACTTCGCTCTTTGTATCATAGCTTTACAACAATGACTTCGCTCTTTGTACCATAGCTTTACAACAATGACGTCGTTGTTTGTATCATAGATTTACAACAACGACTTCGTTGTTTGTATCATAGCTTTACATGAATGATTTCCTTTATATTTATATATTTAGTTATACATACAACGTTTACTCTTTGACATCACTGTCTGTATCATAGCTTTACAACAATGACTTCGCTCTTTGTATCATAGCTTTACAACAATGACTTGTATCATAGCTTTACAACAATGACTTCGCTCTTTGTATCATAGCTTTACAACAATGACTTCGCTCTTTGTATCATAGCTTTACAGCAACGACTTCGTTTTCTTTTTGATGACATAAACACTGGCCTTCAACTCACGGAGAAAAATAAATAAGATTAAAGAGAAAAGTAATGCAAAGGAGAATTAACGTGCACGAACAGAGTCATATTCCTGCAGCAATGCTTCTTTCTGAAAGCCCTTACCATACAAATAAATAACCTTCTATTTCTCCACTCAAATAATGACAAAGTTTACCATGGCTTATCAGCACATTCAATCATGTATCTTTTTATATCCAAGCTTTTGAACAAAATTTGAAAACTGCCAAATAATTTTGTACAAATGTTAAAACACCACTCAAATTCCAAATGCACTCATTAGAATGTTCTTGTCGCAATTTTTAAAAAAAAGTATCAACAGTTGTACTAAAATATTGCGTCTCTGTTATACAGCTCCTCTCACTTGACCAGTGTCTGCTAAGTTTGGCCCATGCGCAGCAGAGACTTGACAAATAACGCACCAGCTTGGGCGGTGTGGTCGACTTATGCGCGAGTCTGAGCGTAGCGATTTTTGTTATGGGGAGCTGAGTTTTTGATTTGTCTAAATATGCCAGGATCTAGCGGCCGGAGAACTATCACAACATGTGATAATAATGCCAGGATCTAGCTGCCGGAGAGCCATTATAGCATGTGATAATAATATCAGGATCTAGCGGCCGGAGAGCTATTATAGCATGTGATAATAATATCAGGATCTAGCGGCCGGAGAGCTATTATAGCATGTGATAATAATATCAGGATCTAGCGGCCGGAGAGCTATTATAGCATGTGATAATAATATCAGGATCTAGCGGCAGGAGAACTATCATAGCATGTGATAATAATGTCAGGATCTAGCGGCAGAAGAACTATCACAGCACGTACATTCGAATATTTCTTGTAAAGAAAACTTTTTAAAAGGTAGTACAGCTTCAGTGTCTGTTGAGCATGTCCTAACAGTGTTTGTTCGAGGCTGCAGTGTCTGTTGAGCATGTCCTAACAGTGTTTGTTTGAGGCTGGAGTGTCTGTTGAGCGTGTCCTAACAGTGCTTGTTCGAGGCTGGAGTGTCTGTTGAGCGTGTCCTAATAGTGTTTGTTCGAGGCTGGAGTGTCTGTTGAGCGTGTCCTAACAGTGTTTGTTCGAGGCTGCAGTGTCTGTTGAGCGTGTCCTAATAGTGTTTGTTCGAGGCTGCAGTGTCTGTTGAGCGTGTCCTAACAGTGTTTGTTCGAGGCTGCAGTGTCTGTTGAGCGTGTCCTAATAGTATTTGTTCGAGGCTGGAGTATCTGTTGAGCGTGTCCTAATAGTATTTGTTCGAGGCTGATTCAGTCTGGAACAATAAATTTGCAATGTAATTTCTAAGCACCGTCCTATCGTGACATAAGTTGTCAGCACTGTTACTAATGTTGCATAAGTTGACAGCATTGTTACTAATGTTACATAAGTTGACAGCATTGTTACTAATGTTACATAAGTTGACAGCATTGTTACAGTAACGCGTCTTGCAGATTTCAGCAGCTACATAACGTCATAGCTGCTTCTCTAGAGACTTGCACGAAAGTGGGACAGCATTTCATCATCCGTGGTACCTATCAAAATTCATTGACTAACGATATTCACAACAGCGGTTATTTAAGTCACCGTCTCTCGGCGATTTATAATCTCGACGCATTCAACTTCTGCTGGCCACCCTGATGTCAACAGTAGTATGCCTGACCTGGGCGTGGAGAGATAAAGAACTCGGACAATTTCGAAACTTCTTAAACTTGATGCAGAGACTGACATACTTCACCGTAATTAACTTTCATTCGCCTCCCTTCAAGACTGAAGCTTGTATTTTGATATCATCAACTCGTCTAAAGTATTTATCATATCCTTTTTTCTTTCACGATAAATCTCACATTTTACAGCAAGTGATGTGTGTACATGACCTGCCGAACCTGGAAAAACACCCGCGCAGATTAAGCAAGGTCTGCGACAGATGTGAGATGAACAGCTGGGATTAACTTTGAATACACGCCACGACGATTTGTCAGCGCTTGAGTGTTGTATAAGACGATAAATATGTGGCAACGTTATGAGGAAATATGTGTACCACACCCTTCCATTTTTGCGTGCTTTTATTTCTCTTGTTTTTGCTGAAACTTGCGACAAGACAAAACTAATATAAGCGTGATGTGTTTGGAAACTGATCTTTTACGACTGAAAGAGGTCCGTGCAGTATTCACTTCCTTCATATTTGTTCTTAGAGGTCCACTTAGTAATCGTTTTGTGGAGTCTTACAGGACAACAGCAAATTCTCACCACTTGTCACGAACTGGAGCCAGCCTTGTATGATGCCACAACTGTATTGATTATAGAGACTTCCATGCCTCTGCCAAAATGTCTTTCGTCGGCCACACTTTCTCTCACTTTCGGATTCCATCTCATAGATGTCTTAATAATGATGTTGATTAACGTTTTCTAGTCTGAGATAATGATGTTGGTTAACGTTTTCTAGTCTGAGATAATGATGTTGGTTAACGTTTTCTAGTCTGAGATAATGATGTTGGTTAACGTTTTCTAGTCTGAGATAATGATGTTGGTTAACGTTTTCTAGTCTGAGATAATGATGTTGGTTAACGTTTTCTAGTCTGAGATAATGATATTGGTTAACGTTTTCTAGTCTGAGATAATGATGTTGGTTAACGTTTTCTAGTCAGAGATAACGATGTTGGTTAATGTTTTCTAGTCTGAGATAATGATGTTGGTTAACGTTTTCTAGTCTGAGATAATGATATTGGTTAACGTTTTCTAGTCTGAGATAATGATGTTGGTTAACGTTTTCTAGTCAGAGATAACGATGTTGGTTAATGTTTTCTAGTCTGAGATAATGATCTGGTTAATGTCTTCTAGTCTGAGATAATGATGTTGGTTAAAATTTGCAAGTCTGAGATAATGATGCTGGTTAACGTTTTCTAGTCTGAAACAGTGACAGCTGACATTTTGTAGTCTGAGATAATGGCGAACATTTTCTAGTATGAGATAATGGTGGTTAACATGTTCTAGCAAGAACCGTGAAAGGTTTCTGGTACATATCAGGCAGAGTGTTAATGGTTAAATTACAGGGCCATCCAATAGACACAAATCTCATCCAAGTATACGCACCAACTTCAGAAAGCTCTGATGATGAGATAAAAGAATTTTACAATCTGGACATGGCAATGAAACAGTGCAAACCATGGGAAGTAAACTTTGTGCTGGGTGATTTAAATGTGAAAGTAGGGACTGAACAAGCCAATGAAGCTACTGGCAAGTATAGACTAGGTATCAGAAACAAAGAGGAGAGATGTTGATTGAGTGGGCAGAAAAGAATAAAAGGAAATACTTGAGGATGTTGAGCAATAGAGGGCTCACCTGGGCAAGAGCAGAAAAAAAGGCAAAGGACAGGCATTTGTGGAAAACCCTTGCGGAAGTCCCGTGTGCCCTGGGCACTTAAGGTTCAAAAAGAGAGAGAGAGAGAGAGAGAGAGAGAGGAAATATTTGGTTTCAACAACACCCAAGGCGACTATGGACATGGAAAAGCCCAAATAATAACATACGTAACCTGATAGATTACATTACGATCAACAGAAGATTCAGGAACTCACTAATATCCGTGAAAACAAGACCAAGAGCAGATTGCAACAGTGACCACATCCCAGTTGTAGGAAAAGTGAGAATCAGGCTAAAGAGGTTAAAGGTAGAAGCTAAAAACAAAGAACTAGATAAAGAGCAGTTACAGAAAGATAAAGCTATACAAGAACAATATAGGACCATAGTACATAATAGATATAATGCTATAGAGAAGATTGAAACAATTGGTGAACAATGGAATATGCTTAAAGACTCTATTCAGCAAACATCTATTGAAATCCTACCTCCAAATAAACGACACGCTAAACAGGGGTGGATGACAGAAGAAATTTTGCAACTATTGGATTGGAGAAGAAGTCTTAAGGAAGATAAAGATGAGTATGACAAAATAAATAAAGAAAAGACACAAATGCAATAAAGCTAAGGAGAAGTGGCTAAATAAGAAATGTAGTGAAATAGAGGTACACCATCATGGAAACACAAGAGATATGTACAAACAAATAAAGGAGTTAAACAAAAGGGCATACCACAAGACTGATTGCCTGAAGTCAAAGGAAGGGCATACAATAATGGACAGAGATGAAATAATGGCACAATGGTGCAAATACATTAGAGAACTCTATGAGGACAATAGAGGTAAAGTAGATATATGAAATAATAATGAAAGTCCTCACATATTAAAAGCAGAAGTGGAAAAAGCCATCAAACACATGAAGAACAACAAAGCACCAGGACCAGATAAAATCACCAAGAAAGAATTGGAAGCATTAGGAGAGCTTGGTATATAAATAATTACCAGATTGCTGAATGACATCTATAATAGTAACTATGTCCCATCAGACCTATTACAGTCAGTTTTCATTGCCCTTCCAAAGAAACAAGGTGCAGTTGAATGTGAAGCCATTGAACCATTAGTCTTATGAGCCATGTTACCAAAATCCTGCTTCGTATTGTCATGAGAAGAATCAGGGGCAAAATAAAACCAGAAATCGCCGAAGAATTGTGTGGTTTCATCGAAGGAAAAGGTACAAGTAATGCTATACATATAATGAGAACATTGATGGAGAGATCAATAGAAGTAAAGATAGACCTATACTTATACTTCATAGACTACCGTAAAGCATTCGATAAAGTGAGACACAGAGAAATTATAAGAATACTGGAAGACATCAACATAGATGGGAAAGATCTGAAACTTATCAAAAACATATACTGGCAGCAATCAGCAGCAATGAGGGTTGAGAACCAAATAGGAACATTCCAAGACATAAAATTGGGAGTGAGACAAGGGTGTGTTCTATCTCCTGACCTCTTCTCCTTGTGCAGCGAAAACATAATGAGAAATATAGAGAACATGCCAGGAATATCAGTTGGTGAGTACAACCTTAACAACTTAAGATATTCAGACGACACAGTTCTGATTGCCAAAAGTGAAGGGGAGCTACAGGCTCTTCTAGACATCGTGGTTCGTGAAAATAAAAGTAAAGGTCTCAGTCTGAACAAAAAGAAGACTGAAGTGATGGTCATCTCAAAGAAAAGAATACCACCAAAATGTAGTATTACTAATGATGGTCATCTCAAAGAAAAGAATACCACCAAAATGTAGTATTACTATCGATGGCACAGAACTGAAACAAGTTGATAGATTCAAGCACTTAGGAACAATTATAACAGCTGATGGGAACATCGAAATAAAAAGCAGATGTGCTCAGACCAAGTCAGCATTCCAGAAAATGAGACACATCTTGTGCAACAGATCCATATCAATGGAAACAAGATTCCAAGTACTTAAATGTAACATAAAGCCAATTTTGTTTTATGGGTTTGAAGCATGGTCCATGAATAAGAGAGTACAGTGAGAAATGGAGGCCATGGAAATGTGGTTCATAAGAAGGATGTTGAAGGTACCATGGACAGCTAAGGAAACTGACGAAGAAGTCTTAAGAGAGGCTGGAGTTAAAAGGCAAATTATAGCAAAGATCAGAGGCAGACAAGTGAGATTTGTAGGACATTTTCTGAGAAGAGGAAAATTGGAACACATTGTGGCAACTGGAAAAAACCGAGGGAAGAAGAGACAGAGGAAGACAGAGAGAGAAGTTATTGGATGGGCTATCAGTGTGGTTAGGAAGAAAGTCACTGGCAGATCTCATAATCAAGTCTAAAGACAGGGAATTGTAAAGAGAAATGATCACCACGCGCCATGGCACTAGATTGATTGAATCTGAGATAATGACAGTTAACATTTTATAGTCTGAGATAATGACGGTTAATACTTTCTAGTATGAAACAGTGACAGCTGACATTTTCTAGTCTGAGATAATGGTTAACATTTTCTAGTCTGAGATAATGAGTTAACATTTTCTAGTCTGAGATTGTAATAAAGTTAGCATTTCTAGACTGAGATTGTAACAAAGTTATAAATGAGATGACAACTGTGGCAAAAATGGTTTCAGTATGGGTGTTTGGTTCAGTTTTATAAAAAGATAGAAAGAGTGAGAAAACTGGGCAGATACAAGAATGGCAGAAAACAAGATGAGTGCATAAAAATGAAGAATGTACAACAATCCAATATTTTGGCTAAGAGCATTTTTCAAGGATCATATACAAAAACAACACAACAACAAATAAAAAACACACAAAAATGGGGAAAAAATATAGACTTTACTTTTTGGCCTGCTTCTGGTATGAAAGTTGGACACAAAATGCGCCTAGTTAGACATGAAGTGAAAGCCAGTGATTGGCTGAAAAATGTTGTAAAGAGATAATCATAAAGGGTACCATGTGGTAAACAGCATGGCATTATGCCACAAAAGGCATACCTTGCCGCCATTAGATACCAAAGGTTAGATAAGGGAGGTAATAAAGCCTACTGGAAAGGAGGGAAAGGAAGGGCTGGACAATAAAACATAAATCGCTCCAACAAGAATGAGAAAATACAGTGAAGTGTGTGGGATTAAGACAATAATAATATCATCAAAATCTGATTCAGTCTGATAGTACAAGGTCAGACAATTAAGTAATTAGACTAATTCCGTAAAAAAAATAAAATAAACATCAGTTGAAGATATAACCTGTATTTTATTCAAAGTAAGCCCCTTGTGCATTGATACAGTGAGTGGCACGATCTAACAAACACTGGAATGACCTCTGCAGTTCTTCTGTTGGTATGCCCCTTAAACTCGATGTTACAGCCCTTTGGATGTCATCAGTATTGTCAAAGAAGCATCCTTTCAATGGTAACTTTAATTTTTGGAATAGAAAATAATCGCAGGGAGACAAATCTGGGGAATAGGGTGGATGGTTGAGAACACACACTTGTTTTTGGCAAAAAATTCCCGTACACCCACTGGCCAGTGAGGCAGTGCATTATCATGAAGAAGGAAAAAACTGCCAGGTACTGAATACTCAGAGAAACTTTGTCAGTAAGCATTTCAAAATACTTAAATAAACTTTGGCAGTGACAGTCTGTCCCTCTGGAATAAATTCTTTGTGAATAACTCCTTTGCTGTTGTAGAAGCACACCAACATTGTCTTCACTTTCGACTTTTGAAGATGAAATTTTTGGCCTTTTAGTGATGATGAATAGAAATGTGGTTTATTAGAAGAATGTTGCAAATTCCCTGGACAGCAAAAATAACTAATGGAGAATGTTTGAAAAGAGTTGGAGATAGAAAAAAAATCTTGTAAAAAAAATAAGAGAGAGACAATGTACTTTTGTAGGACATGCAATGAGAAGAGTGGGCATTGAAAATATTATAATAACAGGCAAAATTGAGGGAAGAAGAGAGAAGGGGAAGACCAAGAGAAATGATACTGGACAGTCTGCAAGATGGTGTAAGAGGAGATCATCAACTGAGCTAATAGTCTGCATGAAGGATCGTGTACTCTGGAGAAGCATAATAGCCAATGACGTCGGCATGGCACCTGATGATGATGAGACTTCCACTGAGCACTTTGGCATTTAGCTGTGGGATCATAGCAAAGAACCCATGTTTCATCCTCTGCAACAGTTAAATTTAAGAAATGTTTATTTCTGTGACATGTTTTGATGATGTCTTTTGTGTACTCAACACACCGCTTTTGGTCATCAGATAACGCATGTGGTAGAAACTGGCAAGCAACTTTTTTCTTGCCCAAAAAATTTACGAATGGTCTCTCAGTTAACACCAAATTTATCTGCCATCATCCTCACAGTCAAACAACGATCTTCTTGTATTCATTCTCTGACTTTTGCAATGAGTTCCTCATTATGGACAGAAATTGGGCGTCCATGTCTAGTTGTATTTGTAATTGTTTCCACACCACTTTTGAATTGTGAATACCACCTGAAAATCTGTGCATGAAATAAACATTTATCCCCATAAACTTGTCACATTAACTCAACTATCTCAATGGCACTTTTTCCGAGTTTTAAACAGAATTTAATGTTAGCTTTTTGCTCCATGCTGATTACATAACAATGCACCTCTAACTAGGTCAACAAAATGGCGGCTTGTTTGTCGTCTATCTTATCGGGTGGCAATGAAAAGTTGCCAGATCATTGATGAAGGTTACGTCTTTGGATTCCATGCTTTGCTTCATTGATGACATTTTTGCCTTGGCCATAATAAAATCAGTCTCATTACTTAATTGCTGGACTTGTAGTATCATCAAAATCTGATATAGTCTGATAATAGTGTCATCAAAATCTGATTTAGTCTGATAATAGTATCATCAAAATTTGATTTAACCTGAAAACAGTATCATCAAAATTTGATCTAGCCTGATAAAATCCATCGTCTGATAACAGTGTCATCAAAACCAGATGTAGTCTGATATCATCAAACCAGAATTAGTCTGACAATACCATCAAAACAAGAATTATTCTGATAATGGTGTCATCAAAGCCAGAATTACAGGATTAATAATATCAAAATCAGAAGTACAGAATGTCTGATATAAAAAATCATTAGATATTCTGATATTTATAAGAAACAAAAACATATGTTTTTTTTATCTCTGACTTATGAATGCCTGGACTAATGAGAGTAATGATGATGATGGTAAGATTCAACAAGACTACAGAAAATGAGCAGACACGGACACAAAATAAAATCAGCATTACTTTATTTACATCAAAGAAAGAATAATGGACATTAAACTTCCAAGATATTTCAGTCTATAGTATCTCACATACACTTAGCGTAAGCACACATTAAATTTCAAGATATTTCAGTCTATAGTATCTCACCTACACTCAGTGTAAGCACACATTCCAAAGATATTTCAGTCTATGGTATCTCACGTACATTCAGTGTAAGCACACATTAAACTTTAAGATATTTCAGTCTATGGTATCTCACATACATTCAGTGCAAGCACACATTAAACTTTAAGATATTTCAGTCTATGGTATCTCACATACACTCAGTGTAAGCACACATTAAACTTTAAGATATTTCAGTCTATGGTATCTCGCATACACTCAGTGTAAGCACACATTAAACTTTAAGATATTTCAGTCTATGGTATCTCACGTACACTCAGCGTAAGCACACATTAAACTTTAAGATATTTCAGTCTATGGTATCTCATGTACACTCAGCGTAAGCACACATTAAACTTTAAGATATTTCAGTCTATGGTATCTCGCATACATTCAGTGTAAGCACACATCTTTCTAATCTCTAAACTAACACATCTCACTAACAGAATCTGCTGCAAACAAGCAATCTAAGCACAGTTATTTCTCAAATCTTATATAACATACAAACCACAAGGGAACAAACAACTTCAGCACAGTTATTTCTCAAATCTTATATAACATACAAACCACAAGGAAACAAACAATGTAAGCACAGTTATCTCTCAAATTTTATATAACATACAAACCACAAGGGAACAAACAACTTCAGCACAGTTATTTCTCAAATCTTATATAACATACAAACCACAAGGGAACAAACAACCTCAGAACAGTTATCTCTCAAATCTTATATAACATACAAACCACAAGGGAACAAACAACTCTGGCACACTTATCTCTCAAATTGTTTACTATCAGAACATCACCACTACAAACACATTTACTATCAGAACATCACCATCACAAACTAACTTACTATCAGAACATCACCATCACAAACTAACTTACTATCAGAGCATCATCACCACAAACTAACTTACTATCAGAACACCACCACAAACTAACTTACTATCAGAACATCATCACCATAAACTAACTTACTATCAGAACACCACCACAAACTAACTTACTATCAGAACATCATCACCACAAACTAACTTACTATCAGAACATCACCACCACAAACTAACTTACTATCAGAACATCACCATCACAAACTAACTTACTATCAGAACATCATCACCACAAACTAACTTATTATCAGAACATCACCACCACAAACTAACTTATTATCAGAACATCACCACCACAAACTGTCAGAACATCACCACCACAAACCGTCAGAACATCACCACCACAAACCGTCAGAACATCACCAAAACAAACTGTCAGAACATCACCACCACAAACCGTAAAAATATCACCACCACAAACTTTCAAAGAGAACTCAAAAGCTCTTACTCATTATCACTCCCTCCGCCTTCTCTAGACTCATCCCCCCCAGCCCCACCTCCCCTACTATCATCATCCTTGTCTTTACTTTCATGTTCCCCCTCGCTCTCACTCTCCAAAACTTTGGCTTTCCTCTTTTTCTGGGACGACATCTCCTCACCTTCCTCCGATTCCTGAAACAAAAATAGAAACGTGGACCAGATACACTTAGGCTCTGTATGCATGAAATAAAAACGTGGACCAGATACACTTATGTCCTACGAGATCCGACAAAAAAAAAGAGTGACTGACCCTATAGCTCGGAAACAGAGTGGGTGGGGAAGAGACGAAGAGGTAGTCACAGAGCATGCTGGGAAACAGAGTGAGTGAGGAAGAGACAAAGAGGTAGTCACAGAGCATGCTGGGAAACAGAGTGGATGGGGAAGAGACAAAGAGGTAGTCACAGAGCATGCTCTAACCTGTCACTGTTAGACAAGGCTCAACTACATCACTTTACTCAGCACCAATGGGCGCATGTTCAAATATGAGACATGTACCTATGCTCTGTCAGAATAACAGTGCAGTGCAAACTGAACAGCAAGTTACCATCAAGTTTCTTGTGAAACTAAGGAAATCCACAGTGGAAATTATTCAATTACTGACAGAGGCTTACAGAGATGAGTGTGTCTCGTGCACGCATTTCTGAATGGCACAAACAATTTTCGAAGGGTAGAGAAAGCATGAAGATGATGATTGTTAGTTGGATTTTGCACCAAGGCAATGCTCCTGCTTCTCTGCAAGGCGCTTTTTAGCAAATCATAACCTCACTGTGCTCGAGCACCCACCATATACAACAGACTTGCCTCCCTGTGACTTTTACCTATTCCAAAAAATCAAGTTGGTGCACAAAGGAACCCATTTTTTGTTAGTAGATGATGTGAAAGCAAAAATAATGGAGGTCCTCAACAGCATTTCAAAAAATGATCTGCAGAAATGCTATGAACGTTGGCAGCATCACATACAGCTTTGTGTCAACTCAGATAGGAACTATTCTGAAAGAGATTGAATTAGATTTTCTCAGCAGTTCAGTAAAATGAGATACAGGTACATTTTGCTCTTCTTTTTTTTTTTGTCGCACCTTGTATATACATAAAACAAAACATGGAACTGACACTGTTAGGTTCTATATACGCAAGACAAAACATGGAAATGACACTGTTAGGTTCTATATACATAAAACAAAACATGGAACTGACACTGTTAGGTTCTATATACATAAAACAAAGCATGGAACTGACACTGTTAGGTTATATATACATAAAACAAAACATGGAACTGACACTGATAGGTTCTATATACATAAAACAAAGCATGGAACTGACACTGATAGGTTCTATATACATAAAACAAAACATGGAACTGACACTGTTAGGTTCTATATACATAAAACAAAACATGGAACTGACACTGTTAGGTTCTATATACATAAAACAAAACATGGACCTGACACTGATAGGTTCTATATACATAAAACAAAACATGGAACTGACACTGATAGGTTCTATATACATAAAACAAAACATGGAACTGACACTGATAGGTTCTATATACACAAAACAAAACATGGAACTGACACTGATAGGTTCTATATACACAAAACAAAACATGGAACTGACATTGATAGGTTCTATATACACAAAACAAAACACAGAACTGACGACAACAATCAAGACAAGGACAGTCGAAAGTTTTTGTCTGTCTTACATATACCCATGAGGCAGATAACAAATGATGATAACAATAACTTACATCATCACTCAACACCCTCTTTGTCTTTTTCCGACTGTCTTTCTCCTCCTCGCTCTCATCACTGGAGTAGATGTTCGCCCGCTCTGAAAGGAAAGCCAAGGGAGTCACAAACATCACAAAAGCACAAACAATTCTGGTCATTTCTGATGATAAAAAGTTTGATTATCTAGCAACATAAGAATTTGTGCTATTACAAATAAACAACACAAAACAATGGAATGGTGTGAGAAAAGATGCCTGCTTATACTAAGCCTCTAGGACAACAATCAGTGTCAACTTACTCGTCAATTTTCAAATGGCAATGACAAAAATATGTGGACAAAGTTTTATTTATAAATATAATGTGACGGTAAAATTCTGAATATGGATTTAAATTAGGAAAAAATCCCACAAACATACTAATCTGTTGTACAGAAATATTCAGCAAGAAAAACAAAAAAATCACTCTTAGTTTGTTCTTGACAGCACTTCCTTCAACTTTAATCTGTTTTTACATCTTTACACTGTTTGTACCTGTTCCTGATTGCACTTACGTGTATCTTTAATCTATTTGTTCTTGATTACGCTTACTTGTATCTTTAATCTATTTGTTCTTGATTACGCTTACTTGTATCTTTAATCTATTTGTTCTTGATTGCACTTACTTGTATCTTTAATCTATTTGTTCTTGATTACACTTACTTGTATCTTTAATCTGTTTGTTCTTGATTACACTTAGCTGAATCTTTATTCTGTTTGTATTTGTTCTTGATTGCACTTACTTGCGTCTTTATTCTGTTTGTATTTGTTCTTGATTGCACTGATAGAGAATGACTCATCATCTTCTTCTTCATCCTCATCTCGACCTTCCAGATATGACGATGTCAGACCTCTTGTATGAGCTCTTTCTCGAACTCGTCTTTGTTGACTCTCTCGACGGATGGATGCTCTAAGTTTTTCTTCCTCTCTCTGAAAAATTTTAGTGGAAATCTCCCCGGGTGAGTTTGTTCAGTGCTAACATTACATTATAAGATGCTAACATTACATTATAAGATGCTAACATTATGTTCTCAAGTGCTAACATATCATCAGATGTTAACATTATGTTCTCACATGCTAACATTCTGCTCTCAAGTGGTAACATTATACTCTTAGCAGAAGCTTTTGTTGGAATAAATAGAAGTAATACTTGTAATATTGAAAACATTTTCTATCATGGGGGATGCTGCATATTCCTTCACCATCTAGATTACCCTACGAGAGAAACAGTCCCTGCACGCGCATCTTTACTGTCATTTCTCTTGGTCATTCATTCAGTGCCTGATATCCTGGCAAGCATTCACAGTCATGATTTCCAGTTTTGTGTCATCATGACAAGCTTTCACAATCATGATTGCCAGTTTTATCAAGTACATTACAGCAGAAGACAGACCCTACCTTGATCATCTCCGTCCGGTTTGCCTCTGGATCCAGGCCAGTAATAGGCAGCACTTTGACCTTCTGAGTTTTTGTGGATCGATCAGCCAAAGACATTGTCATTTTACGATGAGTGAATGAGTCTGTGGAATGGGGTCTGCAGAAAACAATGATCAGGGAGTCAAACTTATGAGGAAAAACATTTACAGCTCTCTCATGTGCTCTCTCTCTCTCTTCCCTCCTGTATGCACACATGCACACACAAAATTCTATGTACATGTTACTGAGGGACAAAATAAGTGTTTTTGTCTTGAAAGATGGTTGTGAAGAGAGTAGATTTTTGTATTCTGTGGGAAGATAGATATGTGTGACCCGTAGCCACTGGCCTGTAGCAAAATATATGTGACCCGTAGCCACTGGCCTGTAGCAAAATATATGTGACCCGTAGCCACTGGCCTGTAGCAAAATATTTATGACTCATAGCCAATCTCGATAGATTCTTTAAAAACTGGAAAAGTTAACAATATGATTTTACACTGGAGAATTACAATACCCTGGCTTTATAACTTAATAATATATCTCAAGCCACTATACATAATTCAACTGCATTAAATATTATGTGCACTTTGTGGCTGTGAGGTTCGTTAAACTTGGCATTCTTTAAAACTGTGTGGCCCTTGTGAAGACTGAAAAAGTCTTTTTTTGGCCCACTGATCTGTCTCTTGGGATTCCCCCCCCCCCCCCCAGTTATCCAGTTTCTGGACACACAATCAAACCAGCAAGGAGCACCAGGAGTAAAGTTTACCATAAAAACACAGCAACAAACATACACAAAACCACAAGCAGCTGGACTTGCCTAAAGACAAGTTTAGTTTTAAAAACTGACTGTCCTTGCAGGCCTGTGCCCTGTCGGACAAAAAGATGGTTGAAGTCTCCTTGTAGAGGCATTGAGTAGACGTCAAAGATTTCATCTCCCAGATGTAAGGACATGCTGCATAAAACACAAACATGATGGGTATTATAATGTTGTCTGGAACACAACAAACATAATGGGTATTATAATGCTGTCTGGAACACAACAGACATAATGGGTATTGTAATGTTGTCTGGAACACAACAAACATAATCAGTATTATAATGTTGTTTGGAACACAACAAACATTATTATAATGTTGTCTGGAACACAACAAACATAATGGGTATTATAATGTTGTCTGGAACACAACAAACATAATAGGTATTACAATGCTGTCTGGAACACAACAAATATAATGGGTATTACAATGCTGTCTGGATTTTATGCCTGTTAATTTGGCCTCTCTTAACAATATCCTCTTCAGAGTTTCATGCAGTCTGCCTCCTTTTCTTTGGCCTGTTGTGTTCCACTTTATAGCTTTTTTTTGAGATTCTCTGATCGTTTCTTCTCATCATGCGACCAACATATGTCCATCTCCTTTTCCTGATCACCCATGAGACTGGTTGTTGTTCAGTCATCTGTCTTATCTCTGCATTGTTCTTGAATTCGTTCCACTTGATGTCAAATATTTTCCTTAGGCATTTGTTTTCAAAAGATTCTAATTTCTTGTCTATTTCTTTAGTTGTTTTCCAGCTTTTGCATGCATAAATGAGGGTGGATATTACATTTGAAATAAATAGTCTTAACCATATATATTCTCAAGATTCTTGAAGATCGATGCTGCTTTAGCAATTCTAATTCTAACTTCCTTTCTGGTGTCACCATCCTGGTCTGTGTAGCTGCCAAGGTATGCAAATTGATTGGCTTCTTCAATATCTGTCCCTTCTACATGTATTTTTCCATTCTGATTAATGGGGATTTTCATTATTTTTGTTTTGTCCTTGTTAATTTCAAGTTCTATTTTGCTAGCCAGTGAAGACAGACTATGTTTTTTCTTGCATGGAATTCACATTGTTACTGATAAGAGTAATGTCATCAGCAAAATCAAGATCTTCTAGTTGGGTCCCATGTACCCAGTCAATACCTGTGTTACCTGTGCAGCATTTTTTTCATTATGAAGTCTACTGTAACTCCAAAAAGTAAAGGAGACAGTATACATCTTTGTTTCACACCTGTTTCAATCTGGAACCATTCACTCATCCCTTCTTCTGTTTTGACTGCTAAAACATATCCATTGTAGAAGTCTTTAATGATGTTGACAATTTTAGACCATATAGACTTAAAATTCTCCATAATGAATCTCTGTGTATGCTATCAAATGCATTTTTAAACTCTATGAAGTTCAGTATTAATGGTTTCTGCTTTTCAATATGTTCTTCAAGTATTATTCTTAGAGTAAAGATCTGGTCGAGACAGGTTCTCCCTTTTCAAAATCCTACCTGTTCTTCTCTCATTGCAGTATTACTATATCTTTAAGTCTATTCAAAATGACCTTGCAAAATACTTTTGACACAACTGATATTAAGGTTACTCCTCTCCAATTGTTACAGTCACCAACGTTGCCTTTTTTTTCTGGTATTTTAACAATGATTCCTTTTTTTCCATTTAGAAGGGACATTTTCTTCTTCCCAAATTTTGTTAAACATTCTCTGTAGTTGTCTCATGTTGTCACTATTGATAGCTTTCAGCATTTTGGGTGTTATTTCATCTTCATCTGCAGCTTTGTTGTTAGCCATTAAATTCACTGCTGTTTCGATTTCATGCAATTTAATTTAATCTAGCTTGACTTTTAGTTGTGTTTCAAGGTTTAACAACTCTTTTGGGTGTGGTCGATTAAGTATTTCTTGGAAGTGTTCAGCCCGTCTTTGCTTTTGGTCTTTACTTGATGTTAATAGGGTTCCAGTTTTGCTAAGGATTGATCTTTCTTTAAATGTAATAGTACCTGTTAGCCTCTTTCAGGTGCATAGATCCACATTAAATTCTCTACACTTTTCTGTGATGTTCCTTATGTTTAGTATATGATCTCTAGTGCCTCTACCTGGTCAACAAAACAGGTGTATAGATCCACATTAAACTCTCTATACTTTTCTGTGATGTTCCTTATGTTTAGTATATGATCTTTAGTGCCTCTACGTGGTCAACAAAACAGGTGTATAGATCCACATTAACTCTCTACACTTTTCTGTGATGTTCCTCATGTTTAGCATATGATCTCTGGTGTCTCTACCTGGTCTGAAACCCACCTATACTTCAAGTATTTCTTGTTTTATTTTTCCAACCATCCTTTTCAACATGATTCGTAGCATGCCTCACAAGCACGATAGTTCTATAGTTTGTACACATTTCTAGATCACCCTTCTTGTAAATAACCAACCAAAAAAAAAAAAAAAACTAAACAGAAAAGACTGATTTTAAAAAAAGAAAAGCTCATTTATTTTAAGTACCTGCCATCTGACCACTTAACAAATCGGGCATTGCTTTCTCTAACTGGTTGTCCGTTGTCATCTTTCACTTCACTGCCATCTTCATCAAGTTTCTTGCGCCATCTTATAGTATTCTCTACTCTCAGCTTTAAACGTGCTCTACCCTCCTCATCTAGAACTTCATCCTCATCAACCTCATCTTCATAATTTTCAGCATCATAGGGCCTGTAGAAGACAGAAACACAGCCTAGAGTTATCTCATCAAACGGTTAAATGCATAAATCACAAAGCTGAGAAGTCACAGTCAAGTTTAAAGCATAAGTAGAGAAGCTGAGTTATCAGATAAGTTTAAAGCATGTCATAAAGTTGAGCCATCACAGTCAAGTTTACAGCATATGTCACAGAGGTGGGCTGTCACAGACAGTCAATTTATAGCATTAATTACAAAGCTGAGCTGTCACAGACAGTCAAATTTAAAACATGATATACAGAGCTCAGCTGTCACAGATAGTAAAGTTTATAGCATGAGATACAGAGCTGAACTGTCACAGACAGTCAAGTTTAAAGCATGATAACAGAACTGTCTCAGACAGTCAAGTTTAAAGTATTATATACAGAGCAGAGCTGTCACAGACAGTCAAGTTTAAAGAATGATAGCTGAGTTGTCACAGACACTCAAGTTTAAAGTATGATAGCTGAGCTGTCACAGACAGTCAAGTTTATAGCGTTTTAGCTGAGCTGCCACAGATAGTCAAGTTTAAAGCATAAAGCCCACTCCCCATTTTAGATTCATTCATGCTATTAAGCTCACTTCCCAAACAACTTGATATCAGATCTGCATCATGAAATCCACTTCCCTAATTACTTGATATTAGATCTGCATCATGAAATCCACTTCCCTAATTACTTGATATTAGATCTGCATCATGAAATCCACTTCCCTAATTACTTGATATTAAATCTGCATCATGAAATCCACTTCCCTAACAACTTGACTTTAGATATGCATCATGAAATACTATTCTCGTAACAACTTGACTTTAGATATACATCATGAAATCCACTTCCCTAACAACTTGACTTTAGATATACATCATTCTTCTTCTTCTTCTTCGTTCGCATTCATTAGCGATAATGCGTGTTACCCTGATTTTTGCGATGCGCCTTTTGGCTGGGTAACTCCGACTTCAGCACCTTTCCTTGCTAGGGCAGACTGTGGTCTTGCTCGGACTGCCATGAAGACAGTGTGGCTGGCCTGGCCAAAACTTTGTTTTCCAGCCTCTGGTGGCTGTACTTAAGCCCCTTCTCCATGTCAGATGGTTTTGAGACAGTTCCACAAAGACACTCTGACTTTGAGATGAGGAACCTGATGAGTGCTTCAACAATATCCATTCCCCGCCATCCATAGTCTACTGGCACTGTTTTGTTTACATCATTCTGATAGCCATTGTTGTAAAGACCCATAGGCTTGTCATGTCCTGGATTCATTGGTTTCACACCAGACTTCCCTCATCCCCGCCAGAGATCTCCATGTCCCCATTCGTCCACCAACCTGACATTACATTTTACAAAAATAACAATTACAATTAGTGTTGATTGCTACAAGTTTCTGGGCTACAGAGGTAGGTCAGAGTTTTTAAGCAAACAGATCTATGTTCCCTGTCTCACAAACACTATGTTAAGATAAGTGTGCTCTTAACAAAAGTTGTTCCCAGGGGAGATATACATCATGAAATCCACTTCCCTAACAACTTGACTTTAGATATGCATCATGAAATACTATTCCTTAACAAATTGACTTTAGATATGCATCATGAAATCGACTTCCCTAACAACTTGACTTTCAGATCTGCATCATGAACTTCACCTGAATCAGGTACACTTGCTCAGTAAAGCCCACCTCCAATCTACCTGACTCTCAGCCTACTCTGTGAAGCTCATTCTCCAAGTGACTTGTCTTCTCAACATCTTTGCAGGAGGGAATGTCTGCTGCTCAAACTAAACCTGACATAAGTACACTCACATAAACATGAATACAAAACAGACATACGACAACAACACAAGCAACTACAAGCACAAGAATGTAACAAAGACTTGTACGAATGTGACAGAACACACAAGCAACTACAAGCACAAGACTGTAACAAAGACTTGCACGAATGTTACTGATCACACAAGCAACAAGCACAAGAGTGTAACAAAGACTTATACGAATATGACAGATCACACAAGCAACTACAAGCACAAGAGTGTAACAAAGACTTATACGAATATGACAGATCACACAAGCAACTACAAGCACAAGAGTGTAACAAAGACCTGTATGAATGTGACAGATCACACAAGCAACTACAAGCACAAGACTGTAACAAAGACCTGTATGAATGTGACAGATCACACAAGCAACTACAAGCACAAGACTGTAACAAAGACCTGTATGAATGTGACAGATCACACAAGCAACTATAAGCACAAGAATGTAACAAAGACTTGTACAAATGTGACAGACCTGGTCTCCACGCTGAGAAAATTTGGCAGTTTGACATAATGTAATGAGGACCCTAGATCTGTCACAATACGAGGTATTTCCACTTCTATTCTGTTTTCTGGTGGTTCTTCCTCTTTGTTTTCTTCTTCATCATCGTCAATACCCGTACCCTGCCATGAAAACCAAGACAGAATCAATTACTGCCAAAACAATGCCCAAAACTCTGCTAGTAAATAATCTGTTATAAACTCTGCTAGTAAATGATCTCTGTTATAAACTCTGCTAGTAAATGATCTCTGTTATAAACTCTGCTAGTAAATGATCTCTGTTATAAACTCTGCTAGTAAATGATCTCTGTTATAAACTCTGCTAGTAAATGATCTCTGTTATAAACTCTGCTAGTAAATGATCTCTGTTATAAACTCTGCTAGTAAATGATCTCTGTTATAAACTCTGCTAGTAAATGATCTCTGTTATAAACTCTGCTAGTAAATGATCTCTGTTATAAACTCTGCTAGTAAATGATCTGTTATTATACAAAGTAAAGAAAAAAAAAGTGTGTATATCAATGATGACAGGATACACAACAGTAAACAAGTCAAAGATAATCAGGAACACTGCTTGTGCTGTTCCAGCTAAACAGGCTGCTGTCATGCTATAAAATGGATGTATGGATAGATAAGACACAACTCCAAGTCTAGACATAAAGGTGTGGATTTGGGCCGCTGTCCTGGGCTGGCTAGGTAAAGTTTAGAGTGAGTCAGTAATCAAGACTGGGCTGCACATAAACTCTTGTGTCAGAAACTGAGAACAGAACATGAAAAACAAAAACAAAACTGCCACAAATATCAAGCAGGAATGACCGATCTTTATTCCTGTTATCTTCAGTGTCATAAATGACTGGAAAACAGGCACAAATACTGACTGATAAATCCTGACTTCTTATATGTCCTCTGGTAATTAAAAAAAGTCTGCACATTCAAATATTCCTGTCTAAAATGATGCCTCACTTACAAACCTCCATCATGGTATCAATAATAATGAACGTCAAGTTTGCCTTGAACACATATAACACTACAAATGTCAAAATTTGTACAGTATATCAAACTTACACACACCATGAGTTACATACAGGTCAGAGGGCCTGTCTGTTCTCATTACACATACAACACTGACTTCTGTGTAAATATTAACTCTGTACTATACAGAACACATCACACTTTCATATGCCGAAGGTCATGGAAAATACAGGCCTAACACCGTACTCCCCAATATGCTTTAACAGCATGGAAATGGGAATTTGACCTTTTACCTTTACAGAATACTATGAAGACTTATAAAGAATGCCAAAGAATGTCAAATCAGTTGATGTTCTAATAATTATGGGTGACATGAATGCCATAGTAGGAGAAGGAGAATATTCTGACATAACAGGCATAAGACATGGTGTATGGAGCAGGGATAACAGAAGACACAGACTTGCACAATTCTGCCAAGAGAATCAATAATATACAACACATTTTTTTTCAATATCATATGAGGAAATTATATACAAGTAGGTGGAAGATGAAGGACATGCTGTAGGGAAATTTAGCACAGGACATAAAAATGAGGCAGGTGACAATCTAATGGCATTTTGCATGGAAAATGAGCTAATGATCGCTAACACACTTTTTAAACAACATTCAAGAAGACTTTACACATGGAAATCACCTGATGGGAAAACCAGGAATCAAATAGATTACATTTTAGTGCAAAGAAGGTGGAGGTCAAGTATAACATCAGCAAAAACTTTACCAGGTGATGATTGTGACACGGACCATGAGTTATTAATAGCAGACATGAAGATAAAGATAAAAAAGACAGTTACGGGATCAAGACCACTCCGCTTTGATCTTACAAATATACCAGAACAATATGGTATAGAACTGAAGAACCGTTTCGAAATCCTGATGGCTGTACAGGAGGAGATGACACCAGATGAATTGGCTATGCAGGCCAAGAAATCTTAATAACAACAGCTAAAGACATGGTTCCAGTAAAGAAAACACAAAAGAATGGATGGATTACAGCAGGTACACTAGAACTGATAAAACAAAGTAGAGAAATGAAGACGCAATGGAAAGTGACAAACAACAACAAAGAGAAATATAAAACTTTAACAAAAGAAGTACGAAGAAACATAAGAAAAGACAAAAAACAATACATACAAGATTGTTGTGAAAGAATAGAAGAACATCAGAAGTGTGGAAGAGATAGTGAAATGTTTAAAGAAACGAAGACATTGATGAGAAATGTCACACTTAAGCTAAATGTAATTTGTGATGAGATGGGGAATACCTTGACAGAGACAGAGGAAATTCTAGAAAGATGGAAGGAATATTGCAGAGGAATGTATGAAACAACCGACTGTGGAAACAGAAATCAACAGTGTGAATTATTATTGGAGGAGAAAGAACCCGAACTGACAATAGAAGAAGTTTTATAGGCAATAAAGAATCTGAAAAATGCTAAATCACCAGGATGTGATAACAGCTGAATTTATTAAAGCAGGAGGAAAGAATGTGCAACAATCTATCACGCACTATGTAAAAAAATATGGCATTCAGGTATTTGGCCAAAAGAATGGAAAAGAACTGTATTCATACCACTGCCAAAAAAGGGTAACCTGAAATTATGCACAAACTACAGAACTGTTGCCCTGATTAGTCATGCCAGTAAAATTCTGTTAAAAATCATAATGGGTAGACTTTGAAAGAAAATAGAAGAAGAAGTCAATATGGTCCAAGCTGGTTTCAGGCAAGGAAGAGGATCAAGATGTCATATATTCAATATAAGATTAATAATAGAGAAATGCAGAGTTTAATGTGAATCTATATTTATCTTTGATAGACTGCTCAAAGGCATCTGATTGTGTACAACATCAGAAACTTTGGGAAATAATGGAAAAAATGGAATTTCCAACACATTTGATACAATTAACATAAATGCTGTATCTAGACCAACAAGCAGCAGTAAGAATAAATGGTGAAACAACAACTTGGTTTGACATAAAACAAGGGGTCCGTCAAGGGTGCATATTGTCACCTTACTTATTTAACTTGTATACTGAAAATATAATGAGGAATGTTAGGTAAGATGTAGACAAAGAATATTACGATGCCATAACAATTGGAGGTTATGAAATATCAGAGATTAGATATGCTGATGACACAGTATTACTGTCCACAATGCAAAAAGGAATGGAAAAACTAATTATGTCAGTCCGTAAGAACAGTGAAAAGCAGAACCTCTATCTTATTGCAAAGTAAACTAAATTGATGACAAATGACAAAACAAATAAGGCAGCTGAAATATCTATCAATGAGGAAAAACTGGAAGAAGTGGAGAGTTTTGAATATCTTGGATCACTATAACTAATAATGGAGATACAGTGAGGGAAATTTAAAGGAGGACATCTATTGCTCTTCAGAAAGTAAAACAAATAAAGAATCTGTGGAGAGGAGCAGACAGAACCACAAAAATAAGATTTTTAAGGGCATGCATCTTTCCCATCTCAACATATGCCTGTGAGACCTGGAAACTTAATAAAACAGCTGAGAAACACATAAATGCCTTTGAATGTAAATGCTACAGAAGAGTTCTTAAATATTGTGGACACAAAAAATAACAAATAAATCTATACTACAAGAGCTTAATACTGAAGAAGGCTGGCTAGTAAAGAGGATTAAAGAGAGAAAACTTAAATATTTTGGACACATTAAACGTCATGATAATTTAGAGAAGACCGTCTTAGAAGGGTACATAATGGGAAAAAGAAAGAAAGGAAGACCAAGGCGAAGATGGCTGCAAGACATCGCTGATGATCTGCAAATGGATGCAGCAGCAGCAGGCCATCTTGCTCACAACCGAGTGGCCTACAGGAGTGCTGTTAGGGAGGCAAAGTTCCGCAAGGGACATGCAAATGAAAGAATGAATGAATGAATGAGGTGGAAAAGCTCTGAAGGCAGAAAAAAAAAACCAGACTGATTATATCATGAAAAGGAACAGATACAAGAACAGTGTCAAGTTAGTCAAGACATACACAGGAACAGATACAAGAACAGTGTCAAGTTAGTCAAGACATACACAGGAACAGATACAAGAACAGTGTCAAGTTAGTCAAGACATACACAGGAACAGATACAAGAACAGTGTCAAGTTAGTCAAGACATACATAGGAACAGATATAAGAACAGTGTCAAGTTAATCAAGACATACACAGGAACAGATATAAGAACAGTGTCAAGCAAGTCCAGATATACACAGAAGCAGACATAAGAACAGTTTCGAGTTAGTCAAGACAAACCCAAGAGCAGATATAAGAACAGTTTCGAGTTAGTCAAGACAAACCCAAGAGCAGATATAAGAACAGTTTCGAGTTAGTCAAGACAAACCCAAGAGCAGATATAAGAACAGTTTCGAGTTAGTCAAGACAAACCCAAGAGCAGATATAAGAACAGTTTCAAGTTAGTCAAGACAAACCCAAGAGCAGATATAAGAACAGTTTCAAGTTAGTCAAGACAAACCCAAGAGCAGATATAAGAACAGTTTCGAGTTAGTCAAGACAAACCCAAGAGCAGATATAAGAACAGTTTCGAGTTAGTCAAGACAAACCCAAGAGCAGATATAAGAACAGTTTCGAGTTAGTCAAGACAAACCTAGGAGCAGATAAAAGAACAGTTTCAAGCAAATCAAGACATACCCAGAAACAGATACTAACTCAGACCATAACCCTGTGGTAGCAGATACTAACTCAGACCATAACCCTGTGGTAGCAGATATTAACTCAGACCATAACCCTGTGGTAGCAGATATTAACTCAGAACATAACCCTGTGGTAGCAGATATTAACTCAGACCATAACCCTGTGGTGAGACAGGTATTAACTCAGAACATAACCCTGTGGTGGCAGATATTAACTCAGACCATAACCCTGTGGTAGCAGATATTAACTCAGACCATAACCCTGTGGTGAGACAGGTATTAACTCAGACCATAACCCTGTGGTAGCAGATATTAACTCAGAACATAACCCTGTGGTAGCAGATATTAACTCAGACCATAACACTGTGGTGAGACAGATATTAACTCAGAACATAACCCTGTGGTGAGACAGATATTAACTCAGAACATAACCCTGTGGTGAGACAGGTATTAACTCAGACCATAACCCTGTGGTGAGACAGGTATTAACTCAGACCATAACCCTGTGGTGAGACAGGTATTAACTCAGACCATAACCCTGTGGTGAGACAGGTATTAACTCAGACCATAACCCTGTGGTGAGACAGATATTAACTCAGACTATAACCCTGTGGTGAGACAGATATTAACTCAGACTATAACCCTGTGGTGACAGATATTAACTCAGAACATAACCCTGTGGTGAGACAGATATTAACTCAGACCATAACCCTGTGGTGAGACAGGTATTAACTCAGAACATAGCCCTGTGCTGAGACAGATATTAACTCAGACCATAACCCTGTGGTGAGACAGATATTAACTCAGACCATAACCCTGTGGTGGGACAGATATTAACTCAGACCATAACCCTGTGGTGGGACAGATATTAACTCAGAACATAACCCTGTGGTGAGACAGATATTAACTCAGAACATAACCCTGTGGTGAGACAGATATTAACTCAGAACATAACCCTGTGGTGAGACAGATATTAACGCAGACCATAACCCTGTGGTGAGACAGATATTAACTCAGACTATAACCCTGTGGTGAGACAGATATTAACTCAGAACATAACCCTGTGGTAGCAGATATTAACTCAGACTATAACCCTGTGGTGAGAAAGATATTAACTCAGAACATAACCCTGTGGTAGCAGATATTAACTCAGACTATAACCCTGTGGTGAGACAGATATTAACTCAGAACATAACCCTGTGGTGAGACAGATATTAACTCAGAACATAACCCTGTGGTGAGACAGATATTAACTTAGACTATAACCCTGTGGTGAGACAGATATTAACTCAGAACATAACCCTGTGGTGAGACAGATATTAACTCAGAACATAACCCTGTGGTGAGACAGATATTAACTCAGAACATAACCCTGTGGTGAGACAGATATTAACTCAGACTATAACCCTGTTGTGAGACAGATATTAACTCAGACTATAACCCTGTGGTGAGACAGATATTAACTCAGACTATAACCCTGTGGTGAGACAGATATTAACTCAGACTATAACCCTTGTTTACAAAAATTAAAGTGAAGATGAAGTCCAAACCTGCCACAGAAAGGAGAATCCAACTGGTTGACATAAATGTCCTGAAACAACAAGATCTACCAGAGAAAGGAGAACCTAACTAGTTGACATAAATGTCCTGAAACAACAAAATTTACCAGAGAAAGGAGAATCCAACTGGTTGACATAAATGTCCTGAAACAACAAGATCTACCAGAGAAAGGAGAATCCAACTGGTTGACATAAATGTCCTGAAACAACAAGATCTACCAGAGAAAGGAGAATCCAACTGGTTGACATAAATGTCCAGAAACAACAAGATCTACCAGAGAAAGGAGAATCTAACTGGTTGACATAAATGTCCTGAAACAACAAGATCTACCAGAGAAAGGAGAATCCAACTGGTTGACATAAATGTCCTGAAACAACAAGATCTACCAGAGAAAGGAGAATCCAACTGGTTGACATAAATGTCCTGAAGCAACAAGATATCCAGGAGAAATATTTAGCGGAAGTGAAAAACAAATGTCGGTCTGTGTTAAGCAAAGGAATAAAATGGTAGAGAATAGAAACTTTACAAGAGAGGTCTGACATAAAATGGCAGTGTCCAACAGAGTATAGAATATGCAAACAACAACTTGCCAAGATGGAACAACGAAGCAGAGTTGGATAACAGAAGATAATTAATTCGTATCAGAGAAAGAAAGGAAGCATAAAAACTCTCTGAAATATGAAGAGATTAACAAAGAAATACTCCATTTGTGCAGATAAGCCAAAGAAAAATGTATGGAGCAGAAATGTACTGTCATAGAAAAAATAAATAACATTCACAATACAAGAAGTGCATGAAAAAATATCACTCATTACCACAAGAATGTTCCGAGAAATAGTAGAGGAACTATTTAAAAAAAAAAAAAGAGGTCAGATGATAATAACAGAAGATGAAATAGCAACAAAAAGATGGACAGAATAAATGAGACACTTGACTGAAGATAACAGAGACAAAAAAAAAGATGGACAGAATAAATGAGACACCTGACTGAAGATAACAGAGACAAAAAAAGATGGACAGAATTGAGACACTTGACTGAAGATAACAGAGACAAAAAAAAGATGGACAGAATAAATGAGACACTTGACTGAAGATAACAGAGACAAAAAAAAAAGATGGACAGAATAAATGAGACACTTGACTGAAGATAACAGAGACAAAAAAAAAGGATGGACAGAATAAATGAGACACTTGGCTGAAGATAACAGAGACAAAAAAAAAGGATGGACAGAATAAATGAGACACTTGACTGAAGATAACAGAGAAAAAAAAAGATGGACAGAATAAATGAGACACTTGACTGAAGATAACAGAGACAAAAAAAGATGGACAGAATAAATGAGACACTTGACTGAAGATAACAGAGACAAAAAAAAGATGGACAGAATAAATGAGACACTTGACTGAAGATAACAGAGACAAAAAAAAAGATGGACAGAATAAATGAGACACTTGACTGAAGATAACAGAGACAAATAAGATGGACAGAATAAATGAGACACTTGACTGAAGATAATAGAGACAAAAAGCCAGCCCTAAGAAGCACAGATGACTGTTCTTCTACCAGGACCCAACTAAGGGGAAAGAAATAACAAGTTACAGTAAACATAAGATACAGTCCCTCCAACAGAAGTTACTAGATAAAATACACAAACAAAGAAAGGGGAGCTGAAGATCAGTATTAAAAAGACCTAAAGTAATCGTGTTCAGCAGGAAAGACCAAAAACCACAGATGGAAGTCACTATAAACAACAACAACAACAAACTGGAACAAGTGACAAGATACAACTACCAGACATATAATGAAGATAGCAGATGTGAGACGAAGATAAAGACATGAATCGGATAGGCAAGATGCATGTTCATCGCCATGGAGACAATTATGTTCCAAGAAATCTGGCTGTAAAAACAAAAATGAGATTTATAAAATGCTTTATCTATTCTGTACTACTGTATGGAGCAGAAACCTGGACAAAAAGTTGGAAAGAACGATAAATACAGAAATAATGTAGATCTAAGGGAAAGTAGGTCACGTATCATGGAGAATGAAAAGAACAAATTTACAAGTATCAGAACAACTCCAAGTGTAATGTCAACTTCTGAAAGAAATAAGGATTAAGAAAACAAAATACTTTACTTTTGCCATGTCAAAAGACAATAATATAACAAGGATCACACTAGAAGGAAAGGTGAAAGAAAAAAAAAAGAAGTAAAACTAGACAAGAGATATAGATGGAAGATAACATACAAAAGTGGACAGGACACATCAAAGTGAGGGAAACTGGAGATTCACTGCCAACCTCTATGGCAAAGACAGCATGAAACAAGAAGCTGTGTCATGTACTCCAGCACAAGGTTAAAACAGCCATTTCTTACGTGCAGCATGTTATGTTTATATGTAAGGTGAACATACTCTTCTGGTAACATTGTCATCATCATCATCCTCCCCACGCTGTCTGTTTGCCTTGTCCTCCTCGTCTGAACTAAGGCCTGCGGTGTCACCAAACAGCTCCATGGCATTCAAGTCAGTCAGATCCATTTCAGCTGCAACCATCAAAAACATTTCACTACAACACCCACCAACAGCTGCAACCATCAGAAACATTTCACTACAACAACTCCTTTGAACAGCTAGTATCATCAAAAACACTAGACAACAATGGTACTTGCTATTAATAGAGGAAACACATTTCACTTTAACAGCTGGAACTATCACAAACTCTTCAAACATAATGCTAGAACAATAACTGTACAATTACTTGATAACATAATGACTCCCAATTAAGACAATTTAAAAATACAAAAACTAAGATAATGAATTACTTTTACAAATCAACACACAGATGAACAAATGGAATGTCTTATAAACACAGTTTCCTATATCTGCCTGTAGATCTTCATTTTCTTGATATAGCAACAATCAAAATCATTCAAACTTCTAGTTCAAATGCAAAGGCAATTATGTGAATAGAATCTTGAATAATTTTTACATTTCTTGCAAGATGTTCCACTTAGTCATGAAAATATGCAAAGTTAAATAAAACATCCAAAGCCTTGTACAAATTTTGACTGTCAAAGTTGAACATTTTACTACAGGTAATAACTAGCTAAGAAATTGTTTGGCCTGTACTTGCATAGTTATCCAACTTAAGTCATGACCACCAGAATATTTGTAGGTTCTTTCTCTCTCTCTGTCTGATCACAAAGAAACACTCTGGGAACCTAGAATCACTAGAGAGAACATCCTGCTTTGTCTGCATGGTACAAGTACGTACACAGCAAGCAAAGATCTTGTACAGACTACACTTATCTCAGCTGCTAAAGCTTAAACTCAGACACCAACAAATGTTTAAGATGATCAAACAACTAAGGGTGAGCTGGAAACACAAACTGGATACCTTCCTTGAGTAGAGCTTCTCTCTCGGCCTGGTCAATCTCATCCAGCTCCTCGTGGTCCTGGCCATCATCTTCATCACTGTCATTTCTTTGTCGAGCCTTCTTTCTTGAGAAGTTCACATCAGAATCTGACCCAGAATGAGACCTCCTGCGCTCTGTCAGAGATGTTAACATATTACACATGAAGTAAGCTTCACTGCTGTGATAAGTAACATATTAAACATATTAAACATGAAGTAAGCTTCACTGCTGTGATAAGTAACATATTACACATGAAGTAAGCTTCACTGTTGTGATAAGTAACATATTACACATGAAGTAAGCTTCCCTGTTGTGATAAGTAACATATTAAACATATTGCACATGAAGTAAGCTTCACTGCTGTGATAAGTAACATATTACATATGAAACAACTGATATGTAGTCTATCATACATTAATCAAGCTACTTCTTAGTATGTGAGTAATGTATGGAGGCTACATCACTCACAAACTCATAGCTGACACTTGTATGTAGGAGGCTACATCACTCACACACATAAACTCATAGTTGATACCTGTATGTAGGAGGTTATATTACTCGCAAACATAAACTCATAGCTGATATCTGTATGTAGGAGGCTATATCACTCACACATATAAACTCATAGCTGATACCTGTATGTAGGAGGCTGCATCACCCACACACATAAACTTGTAACCAACACCTCTATAAAGAACCTACATCTCTCAAATATATGAACTTGTAGCCAACACCTCTATAGAAAACCTACATGACTAACATTTAAAAATTGTAGCTAACACCTGTATAGAGAATCTACATGACTCACATATAAAAATTGTAGCTAACACCTGTATAGAGAATCTACATGACTCACATATAAAAATTGTAGCCAACACCTGTATAGAGAATCTACATGACTCACATATAAAAATTGTAGCCAACACCTCTACAAAGAACCTATATCACTCATACACAATAACTTATAATTAACACTCACATACACAAGGACCTGTAGCTAACACCCACAAACACAAGAACCTGTGGCTAACACCCACAAACACAAGAACCTGTAATTAACACTCACATGCACAAGAACATGTAGCTAACACCCACAAACACAAGAACCTGTAATTAACACTCACATGCACAAGAACATGTAGCTAACACCCACAAACACAAGAACCTGTAATTAACACTCATATACACAAGAACATGTAGCTAACACCCACAAACACAAAAACCTGTAATTAACACTCATATACACAAGAACATGTAGCTAACACCCACAAACACAAGAACCTAAAGCTGATAGCTGGATGGAGAACAAACAAAAGAATAAACTATTTTTGAAAGATTAAGAATTGAGAACACAAGCACATCTGTCATTCTGTTTATCTCTCAACTTTCATTCTCACAAATATTCAATTTAAGAGCATACTAAACACACACAACGATCACAATCAGATCCAACAACAACAACCACCATCAACACCCACAGTGTTCCGAGATTCTGAGAAGAAAAAAAAACTCTCTTATTTGTCTTTAAAAATAAAATGTGTACAGAAACAGCTGATTTTAAATAAAACAAAGTAAGATGGACACACAGCAGCTGGTGGTAGTAAAATAAAACAAAAGAAGATATAAAACAAAATATAAAACACAACATTAAACAAAACAAAACATAAAACAAAATATAAAACAAAACATAAAACAAAATATAAAATGATATATAAAACAAAAAAACAAAACAAAACATAAAGCAAAACATAAAACAAGACATAAATCAAAATATAAAACACAACATTAAACAAAACATAAAATGAAACATAAAAGAAAACATATAAGATTACTTGGAAGGGAGCCATCACTGTCAACACTGCTAGCTCTACTGCCTGAAATGAGAGAAAACAACATCTCAGAGGATGTTCATGTATATCATCACAACATCTCATACAGAAGTGAACAGCAGCCAAGTTTAACTTGTACTGTAATACGGCTTTAAGATAACTGTTACTAATTTACCATCAACTAACATGAACCTTTATATTGCCTGTAACTTCACACCTGTAACAACTGGAAATATGTCTTTTGTACATATACTAAAATTGATTTTGTGTGTATTCATCATCATCGTCATCACCTTTCACTCCACTGAGATCATAGGCCATGGATAAAGGCTCTCCAGTCATCCCTGTTCCTGGAATTATTCTCTGCTTCCTTCCACGTATATCCCTTGTCTCCGAGCAATGTCATAATTTCTCTTCTCCAAGTAAGTCTAGGTCTTCCTCATTTTCTATTTCCTTGAGGATTCCATGTCAGTGCCTGTCTTGCTATGCTTAGTGTTGGGTTTTCTCAGACTGTGACAAATCCACCTCCATTTCCTAGACATGATTTGTAGGTTAATAGGTTCTTGTCCTGCCCTTTCCCAGACCTCATTGTTCCTGATCTTGCCCTGCCATTTAATGTTTAAAATCTTCCTCAAGCAGTAGTTGATGTTTGTATCCTCTGTTGTATTGTACTAGTCATAACCCATGTCTCTGAACCATACAGCAGGACTATCTTTATGTTTGTACTGAAAAGCCTAAGTTTGGTTTTTGTTTTGATTTTCTTAGATTTTGTGTGTATTACCTGCTTAGAATTCAATGTTTAGTTGTATTTCTGATATAAGTAACAGACTGATTAGTTCTATGAATTTTATTTCCTGTTTTATGATATTCAATGACACAGACAGATTAGTTTAGTTCTACGTACATCAGTATGTCCACTCACAACCAGGCAGGCTTGGATTTCAGGCGTATGTCAAGTCAGTAAACACCAGATCAGAAAGCGTTACATAAACCGAGTCATGCCTACCTGCACGGCTGCTGCGTGCTGAACCACTTCCCTGACTACCTGCTGGGCTGCCACTCCTACTCCTGTGATCATGAGCTGCTGAACTACCACTCCGATGGCTCCCTGCAGGACTTCTGCTCCTGCTTCGACTGACATGGCTGCCAGCAGGGGTTCCGCTTCTGCTTCTACTAGCGTGGCTTCCTACAGGGCTCCCGCTCCTGCTCCGATGACTAGCAGCAGGACTCGCACTTCTGTGGCTGCTGGCATTGCTGCCACTTCTGGAAAATGGTTGATATACCAGCATGAGACAATGCATGGACGATCAAATGTTTGGTGACTAAGCATCATGAGTCAGCCTCTAACTACAGAGATGAAACAACTCTGCAAGCTTTCTTAACTCTTCCCGTGCCTTTGGTCGCTGTATCGACCCTTCCGGTTTCCCGATGCTTACCACTGGTCGATACAGCGATCATTGGTTTGTTTCAATAAAACAACCAGTGTAACATTTAGATTGTACATATTTCGTCCGCGATTCCGGTGACACTTTTCAAAATGGCGAAAGAGTGCCTAGTTATGCGCGATGCCGAGCGAGAAAACAAAAAAACAAAACAAAACATAAAGCAAAACATAAAACAAGACATAAATCAAAATATAAAACACAACATAAAACAAAATATAAAACAAAACATAAAATGAAACATAAAAGAAAACATATAAGATTACTTGGAAGGGAGCCATCACTGTCAACACTGCTAGCTCTACTGCCTGAAATGAGAGAAAACAACATCTCAGAGGATGTTCATGTATATCATCACAACATCTCATACAGAAGTGAACAGCAGCCAAGTTTAACTTGTACTGTAATACGGCTTTAAGATAACTGTTACTAATTTACCATCAACTAACATGAACCTTTATATTGCCTGTAACTTCACACCTGTAACAACTGGAAATATGTCTTTTGTACATATACTAAAATTGATTTTGTGTGTATTCATCATCATCGTCATCACCTTTCACTCCACTGAGATCATAGGCCATGGATAAAGGCTCTCCAGTCATCCCTGTTCCTGGAATTATTCTCTGCTTCCTTCCACGTATATCCCTTGTCTCCGAGCAATGTCATAATTTCTCTTCTCCAAGTAAGTCTAGGTCTTCCTCATTTTCTATTTCCTTGAGGATTCCATGTCAGTGCCTGTCTTGCTATGCTTAGTGTTGGGTTTTCTCAGACTGTGACAAATCCACCTCCATTTCCTAGACATGATTTGTAGGTTAATAGGTTCTTGTCCTGCCCTTTCCCAGACCTCATTGTTCCTGATCTTGCCCTGCCATTTAATGTTTAAAATCTTCCTCAAGCAGTAGTTGATGTTTGTATCCTCTGTTGTATTGTACTAGTCATAACCCATGTCTCTGAACCATACAGCAGGACTATCTTTATGTTTGTACTGAAAAGCCTAAGTTTGGTTTTTGTTTTGATTTTCTTAGATTTTGTGTGTATTACCTGCTTAGAATTCAATGTTTAGTTGTATTTCTGATATAAGTAACAGACTGATTAGTTCTATGAATTTTATTTCCTGTTTTATGATATTCAATGACACAGACAGATTAGTTTAGTTCTACGTACATCAGTATGTCCACTCACAACCAGGCAGGCTTGGATTTCAGGCGTATGTCAAGTCAGTAAACACCAGATCAGAAAGCGTTACATAAACCGAGTCATGCCTACCTGCACGGCTGCTGCGTGCTGAACCACTTCCCTGACTACCTGCCGGGCTGCCACTCCTACTCCTGTGATCATGAGCTGCTGAACTACCACTCCGATGGCTCCCTGCAGGACTTCTGCTCCTGCTTCGACTGACATGGCTGCCAGCAGGGGTTCCGCTTCTGCTTCTACTAGCGTGGCTTCCTACAGGGCTCCCGCTCCTGCTCCGATGACTAGCAGCAGGACTCGCACTTCTGTGGCTGCTGGCATTGCTGCCACTTCTGGAAAATGGTTGATATACCAGCATGAGACAATGCATGGACGATCAAATGTTTGGTGACTAAGCATCATGAGTCAGCCTCTAACTACAGAGATGAAACAACTCTGCAAGCTTTCTTAACTCTTCCCGTGCCTTTGGTCGCTGTATCGACCCTTCCGGTTTCCCGATGCTTACAAGTGGTCGATACAGCGATCATTGGTTTGTTTCAATAAAACAACCAGTGTAACATTTAGATTGTACATATTTCGTCCGCGATTCCGGTGACACTTTTCAAAATGGCGAAAGAGTGCCTATTATGTGCGATGCCGAGCGAGAAAAGGGAAGAGAAAGACCGAAATTTTTCAATTTTTGATGATGTAGATATGGGTATGGACATGGCCTGTGACCACCCCGCTGCTCTTGAATGTATCCCAAGTAGATCTAGACAGACGACGGGAGAAGTAGTTAGAAGGTTATTTCAGACAATTTAGCGAGAATGCAACACAGAATCAGAATATGAGATCGACAAGTAGATCTACACATCTCAGATGGTAAGTAGTGCATATCTAGACCTAGCCGATGGTGAGCTGGGCACAATCAGTGTCTAAAAACATCACATTACTTCTTTTTTCCTAAAAAACTCTGCATTTATGAAATTTTCATACATTTAGTTATACTTTGAAACATAATAAGTACACGGAAGTACATGTAAATACTGTTTTCCATTCCATTTTACAACTATACCCCCTAACATATCAAGACCCGCACTTTTACTCTGGTAAGCAACTGAACGTCCGCTTTTCTTACTGTGGCACGGGAAGAGTTAAGGTAACCATGAATATGTGCAGAGAGAAATAATTTTAACACTATATAGGAACACTGACTTGCTGAAAGCAAAGAGATATTGTGAACATGCAATAAATGTTTCATGTACTAAGTGAGTCAAAAATGTGTTTCCTAATCTTATTTGTTTGAAAAATCAATACTGTGGATATGAAAGTTTGCATTGGCAGCCCTTGTTTTAGAGCATAAAATTCTCTTACCTAAACTACAGGACACAACTATCTGACTATAGCTGCTACTCTGCTTCCTACACTCCTCCCTAGGACTTGGTGGATTCCACTCAGAAAATAATCTTACCAGCTAAAACTTTCATAACTTCTCTTCCATACATCTTACCAGCTAAAACTTTCATATCTTCTCTTCCATACATCTTACCAGCTAAAACTTTCATAATTTCTCTTCCATATATCTTACCACATAAATGCCTTTGAATGTAAATGCTACAGAAGAGTTCTCCAAATATCGTGGACACAAAAAAGAACAAATATATCTATACTACAAGAGCTTAATATTGAAGAAGGCTGGCTAGTAAAGAAGATTAAAGAGAGAAAACTTAAATATTTTGGACACAATAAACGTCATGATAATTTAAAGAAGACCGTATTGGAAGGATACATAATGGGAAAAAGAAAAAGAGGAAGACCGAAACGAAGATGGCTGCAAGACATCGTTGACGATCTGGAAATGGATGCAGCAGCAGCAGGCTATCTTGCTCACAACCGAGAGGCCTACAGGAGTGCTGTTTGGGAGGCAAAGTTCCGCAAGGGACATGCAAAGGAATGAATGAATGAATATCTTACCAGCTAAAACTTTCATATCTTCTCTTCCGTACATCTTACCAGCTAAAACTTTCATAACTTCTCTTCCATACATCTTACCAGCTAAAACTTTCATAACTTCTCTTCCATACATCTTACCAGCTAAAACTTTCATAACTTCTCTTCCATACAACTTACCAGCTAAGACTTTCATAAATTCTCTTCCATACATCTTACCAGCTAAAACTTTCATAAATTCTCTTCCATACATCTTACCAGCTAAAACTTTCATAATTTCTCTTCCATACAACTTACCAGCTAAAACTTTCATAACTTCTCTTCCATACATCTTACCAGTTAAAACTTTCATAACTTCTCTTCCATACATCTTACCAGCTAAAACTTTCACAACTTCTCTTCCATACGTCACCACTATCTCCTCCACAGTCAGCAGTAAAATAAATATGAATAAAACATTTCATCTTGATTTACTTGATAAACAAAACCAAGAATTTCATGTCTGACTAGTTCTGTCAGCACAAGAATTTCATATTTGACTAGTTCTGTTAACACAAGAATTTCATGTTTGACTAGTTCTGTTAGCACAAGAATTTCATGTTTGACTACTTCTGTCAGCACAAGAATTTCATGTTTGACTACTTCTGTCAGCACAAGAATTTCACGTTTGACTACTTCTGTTAGCACAAGAATTTCATGTTTGACTAGTTCTGTCAGCACAAGAATTTCATATTTGACTAGTTCTGTTAACACAAGAATTTCATGTTTGACTAGTTCTGTTAGCACAAGAATTTCATGTTTGACTAGTTCTGTCAGCACAAGAATTTCATATTTGACTACTTCTGTTAGCACATAAACAAAATCCTCTGGCTTGAAAAAAAGCTCCATTCTGTAGGTGAAATACAGATTTTCAAAAAATTACTCACAAAAATCAAAACTATCCCAGCATACCTGTGGCTTCCACTTTTGTGACTTTGAGCTGGGCTGCCTGGATGACTGCCTTTAGGGCTTTCACTTCTACTACGATGGCTGTGGGCTGGGCTCCCCGGCTGGGAACCTGCGGGACTGCCTGAAAACATAAGAAAGCATCAAATGATGGGGCATTCTCTTCTTCCACCGACTTCCAAAACAAAAATTATCTTAAATATCACTGAACTGATGCTGAAATCAGACAAGAAGAAAGCAAACAACCTGCTGTACATTAGTCTACACAGAACTGCTCAAAATTGCCGTAACAATTGTAATTCTCATTAAAGAAGATGGTATTGAAGATGTCTACAGAATTGTCAAGTTAGATGTTAACTGTTTACCGAACCTGCCAAGCTAGATGTTAACTATTTATAGAACCCATCAAGCTAGACATTAAATGTTCACAAACCCTGTCAAGTTAGATGTTAACTTTTTACAGGACCTGTCAAGTTAGATGTTAACTTTTTACAGGACCTGTCAAGCTAGTTGTTAACTGTTTACAGAACTTATCAAGTTAGATGTTGACTGTTTACAGAGCCTGTCAAGTTAACTGTCTGCAGAACATGTCAAGCATTGTTTGCTGAGCAACCTGTCTAAAGACAAATTTTAAAAATGTTCAACTGCTACAATAAGTTATAGAAACAAAAACAAAGTGTTGTGTAGCAAGGTATACCATCACTGTGCTTGTATCCTCCATCTTTAGATTTAACCATTGTTTTTTTCATCAAATAATGCAGTGCTACTCCACAAAGTCACTCTCCATAAGTCAGGGTCTTTCACCAGTTTTTACATGGCTGAATGTATAAATCTCTCATAGATACCTTATAAATATCCTTGTACCTTAATTACACAAGGGACAACTTACAAATATCTTTGTATCTCAGTTACACAAGGGACAACTTATAAATATCCTTGTACCTCAATTATACATGGGAAAACTTACAAATTTCTTTGTATCTCAGTTACACAAGGGACATCTTACAAATATCCTTACATCTCAGTTACACAAGGGATAACTAACAAATATCCTTGTATATCAATTACACAAGGGACAACTTAAAATATACTTGTATATCAATTACACAAGGGACAACTTAAAATATCCTTGTATATCAATTACACAAGGGACAACTTAAAATATCCTTGTATATCAATTACACAAGGGACAACTTAAAATATCCTTGTATATCAATTACACAAGGGACAACTTAAAATATCCTTGTATATCAATTACACAAGAGACACTTTACAAATATCATTATATTTAAGTTACACAAGATGTTTTACAAAGAATTAATCAGGTATTCTGAAGCTAAAAGATTTTAATTGAAAACAGAAACAAGTGTATTCAGTTATTTATATTTTTTAACTGAATAAGTGAATAGCAAAAGCAATTTTTTTAAGAACTTAAAACAAATGACAAAACTTTTGACATAAACTATAGAACACAAGATATAAAACTGCAGACATAAGATTTATCAGGCAACCTTAAACATAGGAAACACAGATGACAGTAATAGAGAAACATAAGGATATAAGACTTTACGATGTAATCACAGGACAGAAGACAACAAGAGATTTTACCACTTCCATGGCTCCCATGTGGACTGCCGCTGTGTTGACTTCTTACTGGACTATCACTCCCTCCACTGCCTGCTGGGCTACCTGCTGGGCTACCAACTGGGCTTACACTCCTATTGCTCCCTGCAGGACTTCCACTTCTGCTGCCACCTGCAGGACTGCCACTTCTGTGGCTTCCAGGACTCTCACTTCTGTGACTACCAGCAGGGCTACCACTCCTCTGACTACCTGCAGGACTACCACTCCTTTGACTACCTGCAGGACTACCGCTCCTTTGACTACCTGCAGGACTACCACTCCTTTGACTACCAGCAGGACTACCGCTCCTTTGACTACCTGCAGGACTACCGCTCCTTTGACTACCTGCAGGACTACCGCTCCTTTGACTACCTGCAGGACTACCACTCCTTTGACTACCTGCAGGACTCCCACTCCTCTGACTGCCTGCAGGACTCCTGCTCCTGTGACCTCCTGCAGGACTACCACTCCACTGACTCCGAGGGCTTCCCGCGGGACTACTTTCATGACTTCCAACATCAGCCTGTGAACTCTGACAAATAAAAATTAAACAGAGATATTTTTAAAAATCCACCTTTCAAATAGTATTTCCATTAAACATAACACAGAGCTTTACTAAAGGTAAAAATAAAATGTCTGCAGACTGACAACACTCGGAACAATTTTTACATCTTAAGCTGGACTGTTAATGTACAAAGAAGTACAAAGAACTTGCACAAAAAAAGAAACAATGTCATGTGTGCGTGCAAACCTACAGCTCAGCTTCTACAGGTAGTTCACAAAGTCAGTGTGCAATATCACAGTATCGATTCCAGTATCGTAGTAGTATCTTAATGGCTGTGATATCTAGGCACATCTACCTACATACGTTAGCATGTTGAAGTCTGCTATTGTGTAACATTCACCGTATTCAGTCTTCTGTGTTCATGTATTCAGTTGTTAAGCAGCGTTTGAAGTGCACAGCAGGCGAATTGTTTAAATCAGTTTATTCACTCCGGTTCTTTCACTGGAGGAGCAAATTTTTCTTGTTGAACACATATTTCGAGAATGCAATGCATACATCGATTTAGTGCAGGAGCAATTTGCTGAAAAATTCCCAAGAACACTCATACATCATCGCAACGCAGTTTATAAACTTACTAAGAAATTTCGTGAAAAAGGCTCAGTGTCAGACGCACACCGTAGTGGGAGACCATCAAAGCTTAATGAGAAGTTATCAACCATTTCTGACTCTATGCTTCAGAGTCAATCAAAGGCTTTGCAGAAGTTAGCACAACAGGAAGGTATCGGGCTCGCAACAGCGCATAACGCTGTCAGAGAAAATTTTAAACTCTTCTCATGTAAAGTAACTGCGGTCCAACAAATGCTGTTGGCGGATCGCGAAAAACAACTCCATTACTATGAATGGTTTACAATTTTCATTCAAACTAAAACTGCTGATATTCTTGATGTCACCTTTTTTACAGATAAGGCTTGGTTTCACCTCTTGGGTTATGTTAACACCCAAAATACGCACATACATAAGAAACACTTCACAAGCAGATCTAAGAAAAGTGTTTACTAATAAAATAAAAATTAAACATGTTCAAGCTATGCACAAGGACATCAGTTTATTTGTTATAAGGTGCATGTCTGATTAGCGTATATTATGTGACTCCAGTCACGCTACCATACAGCAGGTAAATGTGCCTAGATATCGCAACCACTAAGATACCACTATGATACCGGAACTGATGTTGGGATACTGCACACTGACTTTGCAAACTCCCTGTACTTGACTGTTGTTTCTAATTTTTATTTCTGTATTTCACTGTTGTTTCTGAATTGTGTTTCTACACTTGACTAGTTTCTGATTCCTGTTATTTATCTCTGAGCTGTTGATGATTCTTGCTATCATCCTTAACTAGAGATGGACACCTGTATACCTGCTATGTGATGTCTGCTTAACTCTTCCCATGCCAGCATCCCAAAAGGGACTTTTCCAGTTTGTCGAATTTTTGCCCAGGTCCCTAGCTTCGCTTCATTTGAAACCCAGTATAACTTTTGACTGTAAACAGTTTAGTATGCATGTCTAATGACCTCTGTCACCATTTTGAAAGTGTCATAACAACGAGGGTCAAAATACAGCGTTTCGATCTAAAAAAAATATCAATTTTTGTGTGAGTTCGGAGGCAAACATGTCCCCCTACGACTATGACTAGACCTCTGTTCATGAATGTACCCCAAGTAGATTTAGACTATTAGATGGACTGGAGAAGTAGTTAGAAGGTTATTTCAGACATTATTTTAGTGAACATGCAACATACAACGAGATCAGATAAAACAAAGACGATCTACACATCACCGGTCAATCGATGCTAGTCCTAGACCTAGATGATGGACGGTAATACACAATTAATAGCTAAAATCATCACAATACACTGCACAATAAGTGCGTCCTGTTATAAACATTTCTAGCATGTTGTATGCCCAGTGTTGATTGCTCTAAACGTTTATTTGTTTTACTACTGATATTAATACGCTATAGCAGTGTAACATACCACGCAGAAAGATTAACTGGAAGCAAAGCTGCAGTGATTTTATTTACAGAACGAACCCATTTAAATTCATCGATAAGGTTTAGTTGCTCAGCGTTTACCGGCATGTTTTTTATTCTAACTATGTCATCTATCTTGCTCAGCGTTTACCGGCATGTTTTTTATTCTAACTATGTCATCTATCTCGACACGTGAAAGTGAACTTAATGAGCAGCGAGAAAACGTTTTATGTTGTATGTCTGTTTACATAACAATGTAACATATTTGGCAATTGAACGATATGTTCGTAGATTTCAGGGAATCATTTAAATGTTTCTCTTGCGTTGAATAGTTAATTTTTATCAACGACATCTCACGCGTATGCTAGATTACTAAGTTAATGATTCATCTTAACAAATCTCCAATGATGTCACATTTTCTCAAGGCAATAAATGGCATACACACATCAATCTCTAAGTACTACCTCCTCGTTTTCAGAGTCCGCCATCTTGTTACCGGATGTGACAACTTTGACAAACCAACTACCGAAACTAGTAAGACATTCAGAATCACAGCAAAAGATGAAGACAGGTACAGTCAATTCAAGTACTGCCGCTGGCATGAATCAAGGCCATTTGTATTTAGAGCAAAAAGTTAAATTTATGAACCAGAATGGCCTTGATTAATTTGGATCCACTGTCCTAGACTGAAGGGTCTAGGACAATGGGTCCCAATTAGCAAAAGTCCGCAGACCCCCTTATATATCCTTATATCATTCCCGTGCCGTTAAACGTCACATAGGGCTCGCAAAGTAGTTCGTCAATTTTTCCTGTCTTCGGCGAGTCTTTCAACCTCATCAAAGGATTTTATGCCTGTTAATTTGGCCTCTCTTAACAGTGTCCTCTTCAGAGTTTCACGCGACCTGCCTCTTTTTCTTCGGCCTGCTGTGTTCCACTTGATAGCGTGTTTTGGGATTCTCTGATCATTTCTTCTCATCAAGTGACCAACATATGTCCATCTCCTTTTCCTGATCACCCACGAGACTGGTTGTTGTTCAGTCATCTGTCTTATCTCTGCATTGTTCTTGAATTCATTCCACTTGATGCCGAGTATTTTCCTTAGGCATTTGTTTTGAAAAGTGTCTAATTTCTTTTCTATTTCTTTAGTTGTTTTCCAGCTTTCGCATGCATAAATAAGGCAGCCCCCTGCTGTTTCAAAATCCAGGGTGGTCTTATTATAGTTTTATAGATTGTTATTTTGATGTTTGGACAGGATTTTGGATTTTAATAGATCAATGTGAAATATATTTTATTCCCTACCATACCTCTATTCTGCTTTTAATTTCCTCGCTTACCATGTTGCTTCTGCTGAAGGTTGTACCCAGATATTTGTATGTTTCTGCTTTCCTAATAATCATATCTCCAACATTTATATAATCTGGATCATTTTGCCTCTAGTGTCTTGATATTTTCATATACTCTGTATTATTCTGGTTAATGATCAAGCCCACTTTTAGTGCCACATCTCCCAGGTATATGCAGGTATTGATGATTTCTTGCATAGTTTCCCCCACCAGGTTAATGTCATCAGCGTATCCTAGTATTTTAGCTTGTTCTTCTGTACTGCTTTCTTCTTTCACTTTTCTGAGTACTGTGTTGAATAGTAATAGAGATAATGCATCATTTTGTTTTAAATCAGTTTTTATATAGAAGGGTTCTGACTTTCTTCCTTTGAATATATTTTGTGCATCCTCCTTACATATTTTGGTCAGATACACCACACTACACTTTTAAAAAAAATACAGACTTGGTGAATTTCAAAATGACAGTAATGTAGTTAAGAAAAATAGCAGCATTAAACATTCCTACTTGTTCTGACAAATGAACAGAATATGTTTTTTACTTTTATAGGTAAAAGGTAAAGATAGTCCCATAGCAAATGCCGTGGGGACTTCATTATGCTGGGCAATCAGCTTATGAGGTAGGGTGGCAGTTCTTTTCCTCGCTGCCTTTCCTTCCCATATTTCTCTGGTACCCATTTTACAAGGCTGGGTCGACCACGAGGCCATATTGGTTGGAAAAAAAATCCCGCTCAACTGGGGATTCGAACCCTCGACCATTCGGTTACTAGATGAGTTACTTTTATACAGAGTATAAAATGTGTGATAGCTGACCAGCTGACAAAATGATGAGAGAAATCATTATTCTTTTCATTTCGAACAATCACTTCCACATTTGGTTCAATATTTCTTCTTTTGAAACGTGGAAAAAAAAGTTCTTTCCTCCACACGAGTGGCCGAAATATTGGCTGTTAAACATTTCACAGTGAAAATGTTAATAGGGCCTTGAGTTTTTGTCACGGACCCCCACAGCAGGGTCCACGGACCCCACCAATTTGGAACCACTGGTCTAGGATATCAGTTGCTGGTGTGGAAAGAACAGATGAGAACTTAGTAGAGAAGGATCGTGACTGTGCAGAAATAGATGGTTATGTATAGTTGAGTTTCATGCGCTTACATCAACAAGACCGGCACAAGGGAGACAACGCTAAAATATTAACTATGACCAAATCCAGAAGACAAAGTTCTTGGTCCAAGTCCTGCAAACATCATCGAGGACAAACAAGCAGAAGTTCCATACCAAACAGTCTACACTAGCGACAACAGATATTTACGTACAAAACACCATCGACGACAATAAATGCTGAAAACGTGAGACTTAAAATCAGACATGCTTAAAAATCATAGGCTCATCGGTGGACTGGTACATCATATTTTAACTGGTAATGTAGTTCAAGAAACTATGTAGAGTTTTGCCTGCAGGTCTATAAGTTATGCACACTAGCAGCCGGCAGTGTTAGAGCTTTGCTTTGCTGGTCTACAAGTTACGTAGCTTACCTAGCACCAGCAGTGTTAGAGCTTTGCCTGCTGGTCTATAAAGTATGTAGCTTACCTAGTACAAACAACTGGCAGTGTTAGAGCTTTGCCTGCTGGTCTACAAATTATGTAGCTTACCTAGCACAAACAGCCAACAGTGTTAGAGCTTTGCCTGCTGGTCTACAAATTATCTAGCTTACCTAGCACAAACAACTGGCAGTGTTAGAGCTTTGCCTGCTGGTCTACAAGTTATGTAGCTTACCTAGCACAAACAACCGGCAGTGTTAGAGCTTTGCCTGCTGGTCTACAAGTTATGTAGCTTACCTAGCAACAGCAGCCAACAGTGTTAGAACTTTGGCTGCAGGTCTACAAGTTATGTAGCTTACCTAGCACTGGCAGCTGGCAGTGTTAGAACTTTGGCTGCAGGTCTACAAGTTATGTAGCTTACCTAGGACCAGCATCCGACACTGTTAAGTGAATAAGTTTCTTAGAGACGAACCTTTGTACAAGTCACAGCTAAGTGTTTCCTTTTTTCTGTTCATATTTCCCAATTCTTATTTGTTATATATCATTGATGCAAATTTATGTTTTCTCTTTTTCATCTATTTTTTTGTCCCATATGTTTTTGTATGATTAAGGTGTAAACTGAAATGTTACAACTGTGGGGTTATTAACTGATAAAAATGTTCTTGCTTTTTGTTTTAAATAGTTTAGTATTTTGTTATCACAGCTTTACTGCAATGATTTTGTGTATATTTATACATTCAGTTATATATACTTATACTCACATTCATATAAGAAACTATTTGTAGTTTCTTAGAGGTGAAATATGAAAATTAACTGCTGCTAATACACTCGTGGCCATGGCTTAAATACAAGTCACAAGATAAATAGTCCCTGTTTTTTATGTTATATGTTATATACCATACATATACATTTAGACTTTCTCTTCTTTTCTGACTTCTTCATTCTTGTTTGTTTTTGTATGGATTACATGTAGTGTTTCAGGTTAGCTGTTATAACATTTGAAAAAGCTGAATTATTATTAGTATCCAAGCAAGCCAACAGTGTTGTTCAAGAGAAAAATACAGACTGATCTTATAGAAAATGACCTGATAATCTTCTTCTTCTTCTTCTTCTTCGTTCACTTCTACCACCAAAAACCGCACTGTGAACCTACTGAATTCACGCATGTGGTCCTCGTTAGGTCCCGTGGTCCCCTGTGTGGTCCAAAATAGACCACACGAGTTCCACGAAAGGACCACAAGGGGTTCAGAGTATCACAGTACTTTAGCCTGTATTCTTGGTGGGTCTCGGAAGCGGGATTGCGTGACACCATGGTTTTCATTGCATCAGTTTGGTCTAGGGTTGGACTTTCTCACCAGAAGACCTCGACGTGTTTGGAATATCAGTGCATCCCCGCTGGGTGAGAGGCGTAAGCCCACCCAGGCCAGAGTTGGACTTTCTCACCGGAAAACCTCGACGTGTTTTGAGATACCCGTGTATCACCGCCGGGTGAGAGGTGGTTGCCCATCCAGTCCAGGGTTGGACTTTCTCACCGGAAAACCTCAGCGTGATTAGGATACGCAGACATCCCCGCCGGGTGAGAGGTGGTTGCCTATCTAGACTTCCCTGGTCCAGTGTCTCCGACTTCAGCATTTTGCGGTCGTGGCCGCTACCCTTCCTAGTTGTGACCAGGATGGAGCTTTTGTCCAGGAGGACGAATCCTCGCCACTAGTGACTTCTACCCCTGGGTTGAGCCGGTTTAGGCATTTCCCAGTATGGGCGTGTTTGGGACGGGACCGACCTCTGGGGCAGAGGTACTGTGACATTCATAGCCTTCAAGATTCATCCCTGGTATGAGCCGGTTTAGGCAAAATTCACCAGTATGGGTGTTTATCAGGCGTTACCGACCTCTAGAGCGGAGGTGGCATGACATGTCTAGCCATCGAGTTCCACCCCTGGTGTGTGCCGGTTTAGGCATATTTCACCAGTGTAGGTGTATTTCGGACGTAGGCGGCCTCTAGAGCAGAGGCGCCGTGGTATAGCTCTCGTAGCGATACTACTGGACATACCAGGTTAAACTTCACTTTCCACCACCTTTTCCCATCGGCGCCGCACAGCAACCTTTATTTCCGCATTTACTTCCTTAACTGGGAGGAGCTTCACTCCACGCGCGGCATTTGAAGAGTCAAGCCAGCAGTGACTTAACCTCTGGGACAAGCCGGTTCAGGCATTTCACCCGATATGACTGCACTCAGGACGTGGCCGACCTCCAGACCAGAGGTGCCGTGATTTGACTGTTTGCTTCGATTTATCCTTTCAACCACCTTTTCCGCAGTGATGCTGCACGGCAACCTCATTTGCAAATTTCTTCATTGGCCGGGAAGAGCACCGCTCCACGCACGGCAGCTGAAGATCTCGCCAACAGCGTACCTGATAATGTTTGGTGAACAAAATTAGAATGTTAACATTGAATGTGCAGAGTAAAAGAACCACACAATTTAGAAGATACAACATCAAACTGGTGTTTTGCTGGATAACAGAGATGTTAAAAACCAAGATAATACATAAAAACTATACGCTGGCTTGGAGTGCAGAAGTTAGTAACCAGAGGACAAGACTGGGTTTTATTTCATGTTCAGAAAAAAAAAAACCCAAAAGAAACTGTAGACTATTTCCAGTCATAGCCATGTGCTAGATCTAACAGACAATGGAAACAAAAGGAAAATAATTGCAGTGTATACCTGTAGGAACTTGGATGTACACATGTAGGAACTTGGATGTACATGTGTAGGAAATTGGGTGTACACATGTATGAAATTGGATGCACATATGCATGAACTTGGATGTACATGTGTAGGAAATTGGGTGTACACATGTATGAAATTGGATGCACACATGCATGAACTTGGATGTACATGTGTAGGAAATTGGGTGTACACATGTATGAAATTGGATGCACACATGCATGAACTTGGATGTATATGTGTAGGAAATTGGGTGTACACATGTATGAAATTGGATGCACACATGCATGAACTTGGATGTACATGTGTATGGCATTTGGTGTACACATGTATGAAATTGGATGCACGTATGCATGAACTTGGATGTACATGTGTATGGCATTTGGTGTACACATGTATGAAACTGGATGCACACATGCATGAACTTGGATGTACATGTGTAGGAAATTGGGTGTACACATGTATGAAATTGGATGCACACATGCATGAACTTGGATGTACATGTGTAGGAAATTGGGTGTACACATGTATGAAATTGGATGCACACATGCATGAACTTGGATGTACATGTGTAAGAGATTGGGTGTACACATGTATGAAATTGGATGCACACATGCATGAACTTGGATGTACATGTGTAGGAAATTGGGTAAGACACACTCAAGCTGAATGAGATGGTGGAGAGTGGCCCATAGCTGACTGCTTCCATCAGGGTTAGTGAACCATAGCCAGCCAAGAACCTGTTCTAGCTCCTTGTGGTGTCCCTGGACACAGACATCAGTCTGGCCAAGTGAATAGGGATCGCAGTGGGAAGACGAAACTGAAAAAAAATGCGTCGAACTGAAGTTGGGCGTGTTGGGCCAGTAAGTGCATAACTGCAACACAGTGCAACCACTGTCCTTTTGAGGATGAACGAAGGAGAAAAAGAAGGATGTATACATGTATGAATTTGGATGTACACTTGTAAGAATTTGGATGTACACGTGTGGGAACCCCAATGTACATGTGTAGGAGCTTGGATGTATTTGTGTAGGAGCTTGGATGTACACATGTAGGAGATTGAATCAGTTTTATGTGAAGAGATAGATTAGTTTTACTTTCAGACAGTGTAGTTGTATCTGCTGTATGTGGCGCAAAAACCAGAAAATAGTTAATAAAGTGCCATTTGCTTCAGTTTTTAAAGCAACAATTTGTTTATTAAAAGAGAGTGATGTGGCTAGGCACTTTTAACATTGATTTCTCATGCAGGAGACTTGGCCTTGATTCACTGTAAGGAGACGGCCTTGATTCACTGTAAGGAGACTTGGCCTTGATTCACTGTAAGGAGACTTGGCCTTGTTTCACTGTAGGGAGACTTGGCCTTGATTCACTGTAAGGAGATATGGCTGGCCTTGATTCACTGTAAGGAGACAAGGCTGGCCTTGATTCACTGTAAGGAGACATGGTTGGCCTTGATTCACTGTAAGGAGACATGGCTGGCCTTGATTCACTGTAAGGAGACATGGCTGGCCTTGATTCACTGTAAGGAGACATGGCTGGCCTTGATTCACTGTAGGGAGACTTGGCCTTGATTCACTGTAAGGAGACATGGCTGGCCTTGATTCACTGTAAGGAGACATGGTTGACCTTGATTCACTGTAAGGAGACATGGTTGGCCTTGATTCACTGTAAGGAGACATGGCTGGCCTTGATTCACTGTAAGGAGACATGGCTGGCCTTGATTAAGGAGACATGGCTGGCCTTGATTCACTGTAAGGAGACATGGTTGGCCTTGATTCACTGTAAGGAGACATGGTTGGCCTTGATTCACTGTAGGGAGACATAGCTGGCCTTGATTCACTGTAAGGAGACATGGTTGGCCTTGATTCACTGTAAGGAGACATGGTTGGCCTTGATTCACTGTAAGGAGACATGGTTGGCCTTGATTCACTGTAGGGAGACATGGTTGGTTTTAATTCACTGTAGGGAGTCATGGCTGGCCTTGATTCATTGTAGGATTTTGGTTTTTTTTCTGTTGGGGGCAGAATTAAAAACACTGCTCTCATAGTGCCTGGCAACTTCTTTAGGTAAGAGTATCAGCCCAGCAGACACTCTAGGCCTGGTACATTCAGCTTAGATTATCAGCCCAGCAGACACTGTAGGCCTGGTACATTCAGCTTAGAGTATCTGCCCAGCAGACACCGTGGACTTGATATATATATCTGTAATTGACAAGTTTTTATGGTTTTTTTAAAAAAAATTCTTTGCAGTTTGCTAAGTGGTCTCGCTGCTGGCGAGATTCTTCAACTGCCGTGCGTGGAGTGGTGCTCTTCCCGGCCAGTGAAGAAAGGTGCAAATGGGGTTGCCGTGTGGCACCTGCAGAAAAGGTGGTGAAAGGATAAAGCGAAGCAAGCAGTCAAATCACGGCACCTCTGGTCTGGAGGTCGGCCAGATCCTAAGTGCACTCATATCGGGTGAAATGCCTGAACCGGCTTAACCCAGAGGTTAAGACGCTGCTGGCGAGATTCTTTGGATGCAGCGCGTGGAGTGAAGCTCCTCCCGGTCAAGGAAGAAACTGCAGAAAAGAAATAAGGGTTGCTGTGTGGCGCCGATGTGAAAAGGTGAAGGAAAGGATAAAATGAAGTTTAATCGGTATGTCCAGTAGTATTGCTGCGAGAGCTACACATACCATGGCACCTCTGCTCTAGAGGCCGGCCACATCCGAAATACACCTACACTGGTGAAATATGCCTAAACCGGCATACACCTGGGGTGAAACTTGATGGCTAGGCATGTCATGCCACCTCCGCTCTAGAGGTTGGTCACGCCTGATATACACCCATACTGGTGAATTATGCCTAAACCGGCTCATACCAGGGGTGAATCTTGAAGGCTACACATGTCACAGTACCTCTGCTCTAGAGGTCAGTCATGTCCCAAACACGCCCATACTGGGATAATATGCCTAAACTGACTCAACCCAGGGGTGGAAGTCACTAGTGGTGAGGATTCATCCTCCTGGACAAAAGCTCCATCCTGGTAACAACTAGGAAGGGTAGCGGCCACGGCCACAAAATGCTGAAGTCGGAAACACTGGACCAGGGAAGTCTTGATAGGCAACCAATTCTCACCCGGTGGGGATGTATGCATATCCTAATCACGTTGAGGTTTTCCAGTGAGAAAGTCCAACACTGGACTGGATGGGCAACCACCTCTCACCCAGCGGGGATATACTGATATCCAAAACACGTCAAGGTTTTCCGGTGAGAAAGTCCAACTCTAGACTAAACTGGTGCAATGAAAACCATGGTGTCACGCAATCCCACTTCTAAGACCCACCAAGAATACAGGCTCAAGCCCTACGATACTCTGAAACTCTTGTGGTCCTCTCGGGGATCTCGTGTGGTCCTTTCGGGGATTGCGGGACTTAACGAGGACCACAGGCATAAATTCAGTGGGATCACAAGGCAGTTTTGGTGGTAGAAGCGAACGAAGAAGAAGAAGAAGCTAAGTGGTCTCAGTTTTTTCTATGTTATCTTTTGTGCTGTAGTTTTTCTTTTTTTAAATTTTTAATGCAAGAGGCCTGAACAAGAGCAGTGAGTAGAGTAGCAGAAATACACATTTAAAATTGTGAATGTTGTTTCTCCTTTATACGATGTATGATTTTTTTTTTTTTGTGTTCATTGCAGGAGGCAAAAACCTGAACTTACTGACAAGAGCAATGAGTTCATCTACAGAGTACACATTTAAAACTCTGAAAGTCACATCCCCAGCAGAGTTTGTTAAAAATGTGGAATTAAACCGTCCAGAGAAAAGGAATGCATTGAATACTGACATGTGGAGGTGAGTAGCAAGCAAAGTGGCTGCAGAGTAAGTGCTGTAAAGAACTACTTTTAGTCTGTAACAAAACTTCATGTTATCTCTTGTCTGTTATCAGATTCAGAGTAAGTGCTCTAAAGAACTACTTTTAGTCTGTAACAAAACTTCATGTTATCTCTTGTCTGTTATCAGATTCAGAGTAATGAAAATTCATGAGAAATCAAGTAAATTAGGTCACTATTTTGGCCTTTCATTTTAGAATATTAGTATTATAATCTAGAGTGGTTTTATAACAGCTGTTTAGCAGAACACATTTGATAGGGGAGGGGGAGGGAAGAACTGGACAAATGAAGAGGACAAAAACAGAATGATAATCATGACCTAGACATGAGGAGACATACATACATTATGTGCTGGTACATTACATACACTATGTGCTGGTACGTTACATACATAATGTGCTGTGCTGGAATTGACAAGTTTTTATGGTTTTTTTTTTTTAATTCTTTGCAGTTTGCTAAGTGGTCTCGCTGCTGGCGAGATTCTTCAACTGCCGTGCGTGGAGCGGTGCTCTTCCTGGCCAGTAAAGAAAGGTGCAAATGGGGTTGCCGTGTGGCACCTGCGGAAAAGGTGGTGAAAGGATAAAGCGAAGCAAGCAGTCAAATCACGGCACCTCTGGTCTGGAGGTTGGCCACATCCTAAGTGCACTCATATCGGGTGAAATGCCTGAACCGGCTTAACCCAGAGGTTAAGACACTGCTGGCGAGATTCTTCGGATGCAGCGCGTGGAGTGAAGCTCCTCCCAGTCAAGGAAGAAACTGCAGAAAAGAAATAAGGGTTGCTGTGCGGCACTGATGTGAAAAGGTGAAGGAAAGGATAAAATGAAGTTTAATCGGTATGTCCAGTAGTATCGCTGCGAGAGCTACACATACCATGGCACCTCTGCTCTAGAGGCCGGCCATGTCCGAAATACACCTACACTGGTGAAATATGCCTAAACTGGCATACGCCTGGGGTGAAACTTGATGGCTAGGCATGTCATGCCACCTCCGCTCTAGAGGTCGGTCACGCCTGATATACACCCATACTGGTGAATTATGCCTAAACCGGCTCATACCAGGGATGAATCTTGAAGGCTACACATGTCACAGTACCTCTGCTCTAGAGGTCAGTCATGTCCCAAACATGCCCATACTGGGATAATATGTCTAAACCAACTCAACCCAGGGGTGGAAGTCACTAATGGTGAGGATTCATCCTCCTGGACAAAAGCTCCATCCTGGTAACAACTAGGAAGGGTAGCGGCCACGGCCACAAAATGCTGAAGTCAGAAACACTGGACCAGGGCAGTCTAGATAGGCAACCAATTCTCACCCGGTGGGATGTATGCGTATCCTAATCACGTTGAGGTTTTCCGGTGAGAAAGTCCAACACTGGACTGGATGGGCAACCACCTCTCACCCAGCGGGGATATACTGATATCCAAAACACATCAAGGTTTTCCGGTGGGAAAGTCCAACTCTAGACTAAACTGGTGCAATGAAAACCATGGTGTCACACAATCCCACTTCTAAGACCCACCAAGAATACAGGCTCAAGCCCTACGATACTCTGAAACTCTTGTGGTCCTCTCGGGGATCTCGTGTGGTCCTTTCGGGGATTGCGGGACTTAACGAGGACCACAGGCGTAAATTCAGTGGGATCACAAGGCAGTTTTGGTGGTAGAAGCGAACAAAGAAGAAGAAGAAGCTAATTGGTCTCAGTTTTTTCTATGTTATCTTTTGTGCTGTAGTTTTTCTTTTTTAAATTTTTAATGCAAGAGGCCTGAACAAGAGTAGTGAGTAGAGTAGCAGAAATACACATTTAAAATTGTGAATGTTATTTCTCCTTTATGATGTATGATTTTTTTTTTGTTCATTGCAGGAGGCAAACACCTGAACTTACTGACAAGAGCAATGAGTTCATCTACAGAGTACGCATTTAAAACTCTGAAAGTCACATCCCCAGCAGAGTTTGTTAAAAATGTGGAATTAAACCGTCCAGAGAAAAGGAATGCATTGAATACTGACATGTGGAGGTGAGTAGCAAGCAAAGTGGCTGCAGAGTAAGTGCTGTAAAGAACTACTTTTAGTCTGTAGCAAAACTTCATGTTATCTCTTGTCTGTTATCAGATTCAGAGTAAGTGCTGTAAAGAACTACTTTTAGTCTGTAGCAAAACTTCATGTTATCTCTTGTCTGTTATCAGATTCAGAGTAAGTGCTGTAAAGAACTACTTTTAGTCTGTAGCAAAACTTCATGTTATTTCTTGTCTGTTATCAGATTCAGAGTAAGTGCTGTAAAGAACTACTTTTAGTCTGTAACAAAACTTCATGTTATCTCTTGTCTGTTTTCAGAGTAATGAAAATTCATGAGAAATCAAGTAAATTAGGTCACTATTTTGGCCTTTCATCTTAGAATATTAGCATTATAATCTAGAGTGGTTTTATAACAGCTTTTTAGCAGAACACATTTGATGGGGGGGGGGGGAAGAACTGGGCAAATGAAGAGGACAAAAACAGAATGATAATCATGACGTAGACATGAGGAGACATACATACATTATGTGCTGGTACATTACATACACTATGTGCTGGTACGTTACATACATAATGTGCTGTGCTGGAAGGTTGATGATCATTCTTCTGTCTTGTGCGATCCTTGGTATTTCCAATCAGTCCAGATTTTATGTGTGAAGAAACTTCACGAAGAACATTTGATTGTAACACTAGGAAATGAAAAGGACAAGTTCTGTTGTAAAATGTATAAACTAGGAAAAAGTAGGAATGGCTTTATTACTTAACGAGTTCACAGTTGTGATGTTTCAGTGTGAGCCTTAATCATACGAAAACATACAGGACAAAGAAATAGAGAGAGGAGATAAAGTATAAATTCACATGAATGCTATGTTTAAAAAAAAAAAAAGAAATAAAATGATTAGAGCACTTAGCTGTAACTTGTAAGAAACATGGCATTCATCAGCCCAGCAGACACTATGTATTCGTTATGTAATAAAGCTGCTTCTACTTTTTTCCTAGTTTATACATTTTGGTTTCACAGCTTTACTGAAGTGGCTCTGTTTATAGTTATATGCTTATACATTAATTATTTTAAGTCCTGTTGTATTGCTGGAGCATGAGAGATGAATGATAAATGTAAGATCTAACACTGCCTGTACCAGGTTAGTGGTTTGTGTCATTTGTTTCTGTCATCTTTTTTTTTTTATGACTAATACATTTTTTTTGTCATCTGATACATACAACAACTGTTATTTATTATATGTTGTACACACAAATTATTTTGAAATTTGTATTTATCATCTGATGTTTACACATAAATTATAACATGTTTTGACAAAATATTCATTTGTTATCTGTTATATATACAAACTATATGGAAAAATGTTTGTTATCTGTTTCATGCCTAAACTTTCTGTAACTAACTGTTGTTTATCTGTTATATACACAAACTGTTCTGTTCTTTGTTGTCTGTTGTATTATGAAGTCATCATCACAAGCCTCATAATTTTATGGAAAGAAAATTAGACTACAAGGATCCAACACTTTTGCTATTTAAGATTTTTTCAGATGCCCGGTTGCATTTCTCTGGTTTCAAACATTTTTTTTTATATTATCTATGATACAGAGAAATGGTATTGTGCTTCAACCAACTGGCCACAGACCAAGACTGTCGCGTTGTCATTCTATCTGGTGCTGGAGCATTGTTTACTGCAGGTTTTCACGTCAATGTTGTCTTTTTATATTGTAACATTTTATAATAGATTACTCGCTGTTTATAAATTACAACTCTAAAAACTGATAGTATCTGTTTAAAGCTTTAATTACCAGTTTCAAGTTTTATAAAATGGCCATTCTTGTGCATTGTTTGTTTTTTGTTTATATCACCTGCTTTGACCAGGTAAGTGCTAGCCATGTTTGTAGTCAGTGCTTTGACCTGGTAAGTACTGTCCATGTTTGTAGTTGCATGCTTTGAACTGGTAAGTACTAGCCATGTTTGTAGTCACCAGTCTTGACCTGGTAAGTACTGTCCATGTTTGTAGTTGCTTGCTTTGAACTGGTAAGTACTAGCCATGTTTGTAGTCACCAGTCTTGACCTGGTAAGTACTGTCCATGTTTGTAGTTGCCTGCTTTGACCTGGTAAGTACTGTCCATGTTTGTAGTTGCCTGCTTTGAACTGATAAGTACTAGCCATGTTTGTAGTCACCAGTCTTGACCTGGTAAGTGCTGTCCATGTTTGTAGTTGCCTGCTTTGACCTGGTAAGTACTGTCCATGTTTGTAGTTGCCTGCTTTGACCTGGTAAGTACTAGCCATGTTTGTAGTTGCTTGCTTTGACCTGGTAAGTACTAGCCATGTTTGTAGTTGCCTGCTTTGACCTGGTAAGTACTAGCCATGTTTGTAGTTGCCTGCTTTGACCTGGTAAGTACTGTCCATGTTTGTAGTTGCTTGCTTTGACCTGGTAAGTACTAGCCATGTTTGTAGTTGCTTGCTTTGACCTGGTAAGTACTAGCCATGTTTGTAGTTGCCTGCTTTGACCTGGTAAGTAGTGTCCATGTTTGTAGTTGCTTGCTTTGAACTGGTAAGTACTAGCCATGTTTGTAGTCACCAGTCTTGACCTGGTAAGTACTGTCCATGTTTGTAGTTGCCTGCTTTGACCTGGTAAGTACTGTCCATGTTTGTAGTTGCCTGCTTTGACCTGGTAAGTACTAGCCATGTTTGTAGTTGCCTGCTTTGACCTGGTAAGTACTGTCCATGTTTGTAGTTGCCTGCTTTGACCTGGTAAGTACTAGCCATGTTTGCTGTTACAGGTCTTGACCTGGTAAGTACTGTCCCTGTTTGTAGTTGCCTGCTTTGAGCTGATATGTCCTAGCCATGTATATAAAGTGTTGATTTATGTTTCTAGTTTTTTGACATCCATATAAACAATGTTTCTTAGTATCTGTCATCTTACAGGCACACATACATCTTTTATTTTCCACATGAAGTGTCATTTCAAGAGCAAGTATGTTTTGAGGAGATTTATTCCAGAGTAGTGGCCCTTAGACCTTCTCTTTCCAGTTTTATTTGCTGTTGAAAACATTTTTACAGATTTGAGCTTAGGAGCAGTGGTGTAATTAGTGAACTGAATGTTAGAGAGAGAGAGAAGAACAAAAGAGAGAGGGAGACAGAAAATTTGAATCAGACTTCATGCTCTAGTCAGCCATGCTGTCTAAACGGACATTTGTGTTTACTGGCAGCCCCTGAAGACAGAGAGGCATACAGGAGGATATTCTACACATAAAGCTATGGTGGCACTAAGACAAGGCAACATAGTCACATGAAAATTAATTCATTATATGTATGAAACTATGACTGTGTTGTTTCTGACTGGACAAAGAAGAAAACAGAAAGTACAGATCACTTACTTTGAGTATCAGTTTTCTTACGTTCTGTTTTGTAGGACTGGATCTCACCAGCACGGACATTTTCCAGCAGGCGCAAGAAATACCAGATCCTGGTAGAAGAGCTTTCTTTTTGAGGCGAATCATTCAGGAATATCAGGAGTCATTTACAGTCATTGAAAAGGTTTGAAAATCATGTACGGTCATTGAAAAGGTTTGAAAATCATTTACAGTCATTGAAAAGGTTTGAAAATCATTTACAGTCATTGAAAAGGTTTGAAAATCATTTACAGTCATTGAAAAGGTTTGAGAATCATTTACAGTCATTGAAAAGGTTTGAAAATCATTTACAGTCATTGAAAAGGTTTGAGAATCATTTACAGTCATTGAAAAGGTTTGAAAATCATTTAGTCATATAAAAGGTTAAAAAAATCATATGTTCTTGTGAAGAGAATCATTTACAGTGACTACACAGATTTGACATGTTCTTGTGGAGGCAACAGTTCACAGTAACTAAACAGTCTTGACATGTTCTTGTGGAGGTAACATTTCACAATAACTAAATAGGTTTGACATGTTCTTGTGGAGGCAACAGTTCACAATAACTAAATAGGTTTGACATGTTCTTGTGGAGGCAATAATTCACAGTGACTAGACAGTTTTGGCATGTTCTTCTGGAGGCAACAATTCACAGTAACTAAACAGTCTTGACATGTTCTTGTGGAGGCAATAATTCACAGTGACTAGACAGTTTTGACATGTTCTTGTGGAGGCAACAGTTCACAATAACTAAATAGGTTTGACATGTTCTTGTGGAGGCAGTAATTCACAGTGACTACACAGGTTTGACGTGCTGTTGTGGAGGCAGTAATTCACGGTGACTACACGGGTTTGACATGCATGCTGTTGTGGAGGCAGTAATTCACGGTGACTACACAGGTTTGACATGCATGCTGTTGTGGAGGCAGTAATTCACAGTAACTACACAGGTTTGACGTGCTGTTGTGGAGGCAGTAATTCACAGTGACTACACAGGTTTGACATGCATGCTGTTGTGGAGGCAGTAATTCATAGTGACTACACAGGTTTGACATGCTGTTGTGGAGGCAGTAATTCACAGTGACTACACAAGTTTGACATGCTGTTGTGGAGGCAGTAATTCATAGTGACTACACAGGTTTGACATGCTGTTGTGGAGGCAGTAATTCATAGTGACTACACAGGTTTGACATGCTGTTGTGGAGGCAGTAATTCACAGTGACTACACAGTTTTGACATACATGCTGTTGTGGAGGCAGTAATTCACAGTGACTACACAGGTTTGACATGCATGCGGATTATTATGTTTGATTATTCTAAACAAAAACACAGTAGGTCTCCTCACACTCCAGGATAAATGAAAATGAGAACCAGATGGCCTCTGCAAGACAGAAGCAAAATGGAACAAACCAACCACCCAGTAACATACCAGGAAGCAAAAAACATCTGTCACAACAAACTGAACATCACTGAAAAACAAAAATGAAAATAGAAGCAAAACAATGCCCCATTCATCAGCTACGGAGATACTCAGCAAACTATACTTTTCTGTCTGAGAATGGGACACAGCAGACTCCTGTGCCACCTCTGTCATTTTAAAATGTCCCACACAAATGAATGTCCCTGCAGCTTTGGGATCCAGACACCAGAACCTGCAAACTTGTCCAACCCACTCAAATCTCCGAGCACAGATCTGGCCCGAGGGAGAGATTCTGAAAGAAGAGCTGTGGGGGTCACACTCAAGCCTGGAGAAGACGGCTGACTTTATCAGGGTGACAGGGCTGCAGATATAACGTGACCAACCAGTACTCAAACATGGAAGAAGAAGAAGAAGAAGAAATGAAGGAGAAAATAGTATAAACAAGACAGTTCTAAAACACACATAAGCCTTTCAAGATTTATTTTGAACATTAAAAATTGCATATGTTGAAAATTAAACAATTTTATGACTACTATATTAATACTTCATTCACTTCTGTTGGTTAATTTTAAAAATATAGATGTTGACCTTTTTCTGTGACACACAAAAAGTGTCGATATTGACCTTCCTCAATGGCACACAAAAATTCTAGATATTTACCATTTTCTGTGGCACACAAAAAGTGTAGATATTTACCATTTTCTGTGGCACACAAAAAGTGTAGATATTTACCATTTTCTGTGGCACACAAAAAGTGTAGATATTTACCTTTTTTCTGTGACACACAAAAAGTGTAGATATTGACCTTTTTTCTGTGACACACAAAAAGTGTAGATATTGACCTTTTTTCTGTGACACACAAAAAGTGTAGATATTGACCTTTTTTCTGTGACACACAAAAAGTGTAGATATTGACCTTTTTTCTGTGACACACAAAAAGTGTAGATGTTGACCTTTTTTCTGTGACACACAAAAAGTGTAGATGTTGACCTTTTTTCTGTGACACACAAAAAGTGTAGATGTGACCTTTTTTCTGTGACACACAAAAAGTGTAGATGTTGACCTTTTTTCTGTGACACACAAAAAGTGTAGATGTTGACCTTTTTTCTGTGACACACAAAAAGTGTAGATGTTGACCTTTTTTCTGTGACACACAAAAAGTGTAGATGTTGACCTTTTTTCTGTGACACACAAAAAGTGTAGATGTTGACCTTTTTTCTGTGACACACAAAAAGTGTAGATATTGACCTTTTTTTGTGACACACAAAAAGTGTAGATATTGACCTTCCAGTGTGACACACAAAAAGTGTAGATATTGACCTTCCAGTGTGACACACAAAAAGTGTAGATATTGACCTTCCAGTGTGACACACAAAAAGTGTAGATATTGACCTTCCGGTGTGACACACAAAAAGTGTAGATATTGACCTTCCAGTGTGACACACAAAAACTGTAGATATTGACCTTCCGGTGTGACACACAAAAAGTGTAGATATTGACCTTCCAGTGTGACACACAAAAAGTGTAGATATTGACCTTCCAGTGTGACACACAAAAAGTGTAGATATTGACCTTCCAGTGTGACGCAGCAGCTTTGTAAGATGAACTTTTTTTTTTTTATGGAAGCTTGTAAAAAAAATGTTCTTAGTGCTCTTGCTTGTGCCATAATTGTCCTTGAAATGGCTGTGACAAAGCTATGAAAATACATGTGTGTGGTTTGAGCAGTTCTGTGAGTATACTTGATAAGATTGAAGCTGGCTTAGTGTGCAGGGAATGACTTGTGTCGCTGTGGAATTCAGCATTTGGTAAAAGCATGTCCATCTTTGTCCCAGAGCATGCTGGTGTTTTTATAAATAAAAAATCAGATGAGACTGGCTGTATGTGTGGTACAGGAGGGACAGTTACTGGAATAAGATGGACATCCTCATGAAGGCTAGTAAGACAGAACATTCTGATAGGTGATATCATTAAGGTGGACATCCTCATGAAGGCTAGTAAGGCAAGAGACAATGACATAACATTGCTACTTGGTGCAAAAGAACTTGAAATAAATGTGGTGATGCCAGATGTAGACATAATATTAGAGGCATTAGGAGAAATGTAAAACAACATAGAACTTATGTCATCAGTCTATGTACACTGAGGGGTATATAAAGAAGAGATTAAAGTCTACCTGTGTACACTGAAGGATATATAAAGAAGAGATTAGAGTTTATAGACTTGTCCCTGGTGTAAGTTTGATAGCCTAAGCATAACACTTTCTTGTAGTTAATAACTATTACTTGAGAAACAAAGTCAGTGAGAGCTGAGTGCTCTTGGTATACTGTTTTAAATATAACAAAAATCTGCATAATTCAAACCTGGTAACAGATGCAACCATTAATGAGCATTATGATGGCTGTAAGCAAAGTTCCAGGACTGAATTTTTTGGACTGAATGAGTGACTTACCTACTTCTTGGTCTAGTCTTCTTCAGAGTAGTCTCCTTGTGATTGTACACACATATTCCAGCAGTCCTGCCATTTATAGAAGCACTTCTGGAAGTCACTTTGTGAGATAACCTCATTTCTCTCATTGTGTTTGTTTGAATCTCTTCAAATTCATTGAATTGGCAACCTTTTAGTGTTTTCATCAGATATGGGAACAAGTGGAATTACAGGGAGCAAAGTCAGGTGAGTATGGAGGGTGTGGAAGCAATGGAATGTGGTGTTTCGCCAAAAATTCGTTTTGACAGACGTGTGCAGGATTGTCATGGTGAAGGATCCAGTTGTTGGTACACAACTTCTCGGGACATTGTCTGCGCACATCGTTGTGGAAGCATTGTAGGACTGCCATGTAGAATTCTGTATTAACTGTCTGCCTATGGGGACGCATTCGTGATGAATTAGTCCATCAGTGTTGAAGAACACAATTAATATGGCCTTGACATTGAATTTCACCTGCTGCACCTTCTTTGGTTGAGAAGATGATGACATTCTCTATTGGGATGACATTAGCTTTGTTTCTGGATCATACCTGTACAGCCAGCTTTCATCCCCAGTGATTATTGATGAAATTAAGTTGGGATCATTTTGGGCTTGCATACAGAAATCAGTGCAAATTGACATGCAATCTTCCTTTTGCTCCACATTCAGCAGATGGGGCACAAGTTTCACTGACATGTCTCATGCCCAAATCTTCACTTAGAATTTGATGGCAACTAGCAGCTGCTGTTCCTACATCCTCTGCTACCTCTCTGTGATTGTTAGACGTCAATTAGTGCAAATGATTTCTTGCACATGTGCCATGATCTCATAAGTGTGGGAGGTGAATGGTCTGCCAGGGTGTGGTCATCTTCAGATGATCAACATCCACTTTTGAAGTGGGAAATCCACTCAAATGTCTTCAATCAGCTTAGACAGGACTTGTCAAAAACTGAATGTAGCATTTCATAAGTTTCAACACCAGCTGTCCTCAGGCAGATTCAGAAATCAGGTCACATGCTGTTGAATTTTCTCATTCATGTGGAAATGCACCAGAACCTGCAGGTATGCATTCACTTAGAGGCTTGTGCAGTGCAAGTGACTGAAGATATTGAGTTCAGATTTTGCACATACATTCAGGAATGATTATTACAACTCATGCCTTGGCACCACTTCACTGCAAATTATAGTATGCTGGACAAATATTCAGTCCTGCAACTTTGTGAACAGCCCTTGTAAGTATATTGTTTGTTTCTAGTATGTTGTCAAGACATTTAATGCTTTCCAGTGTCCTAAGCCTGTTATAGCAGCTGTCCATAATGCCTGTATTGGCGGTGGCATTGACATGATTTCTGCCTGTGATATTCGATACTGTACGCAAGATGCTTGGTTTCAAATAAAGGTATGTCATTTCATTTATCATTATTGTCACTGTCGTTATCATCATTCTCATCATCAAAATCCTGTTTTGTCCTCACAGGGAAGGTTGACCATAGTGTGTCCTCCGTGATTCTTAGCTTACTTTGCCAACAATTGGTGATGATTTTTTTCCAGATTTCTTTGTGCCATTCTTTTTTACTTTTGTTGTTACCTTCATTTTCTCTTTTTCATTGTTGCTGTTCTCTGTCCACTTTTTTACATCTACATGCAAGTCTTGTCATACTTTCTAATGTTCTGACTGCCTCATGTTATTCTGAGATGCAGATGCATGAACAGTGTACAAGAAAACTGAGACCCTTGAAATGTGGAGATCAAGAAGAGCAGGGTTTATTATGCTGATAGACAAGAGTAACAGGTTAAACTGAAAAGAGAAATAATGAAAAAAAGCATAAGAACTAGATAAATATATTTTGACCATATCAGCAGGTGTGATAACAACTTGACCATATCAGCAGGTTTGATAATGCATGACAACCAAACTTGAGCATATCAGCAGGTTTGATGACAACCAAACTTGAGCATATCAGCAGGTTTGATAACACATGACAACCAAACTTGAGCATGTCAGCAGGTTTGATGACAGCCAAACTTGAGCATATCAGCAGGTTTGATGACAGTCAAACTTGAGCATGTCAGCAGGTTTGATGACAGCCAAACTTGACCATATCAGCAGGTTTGATGACAGCCAAACTCAAGGAGAAACATGAAGAAGAAGAAAAAAGAGCATGGACTGAGAAGAAATGTTTCCCCCCAACACAAACTTAGCAAGTGACCTTGTATATTTATAGAGCCTGACTTTTTACATGAGAATGTAATTCATTAACAACTGTTCTATTTACACTCACCCACTGCATAATATAATAATAATATTATTAATATAATATAGTAATAATGCTTGAGGTTTTCATCAGATGTCACATATCATCTTCTTTATTGTTTTCACTAATTCAGCAGCATAGTTAACAGATAAATGAGTGAATGTTGAACTTGAAATAATCTACGCCAGTTTATTGGTGCTATAAATAGAGGTCACATAAAATCTTGCAGGAAGTGGACATTGGACTGGCAGCAGATGTGGGGACTTTGCAGCGTTTTCAGAAAGTCATTGGCAGTGACAGTTCGTTTCGAGAGCTGACGTATACAGCCAGAAAATTTCACTCTGACGAGGCGAAGTCCATAGGATTTGTCAAGTAAGCACTTTAATTAAAAATACCTCAGAGTTTCAGTTGTAACTCAGCTCTAAATTTGAGAACTAGTTTTCTTTTGGAGTCTGGGGAGGTAAAGCAGCTAAACCATGTCAGCCACTAAAGTGATGACACAGACAAGGAGAGGACCAGCTCTATCTCAGCTGCTGGGGACAGAACAGAGGACCAGCTCTGTCTCAGCTGCTGGGGACAGAACAAAGAGAGGACCAGCTCTGTCTCAGCTGCTGGGGACAGAACAAGGAGAGGACCAGCTTTATCTCAGCTGCTGGGGACAGAACAAAGAGAGGACCAGCTCTATCTCAGCTGCTGGGGACAGAACAAGAAGAGGACCAGCTCTGTCTCAGCTGCTGGGGACAGAACAAGGAGAGGACCAGCTCTATCTCAGCTGCTGGGGAAAGAACAAGGAGAGGACCAGCTCTGTCTCAGCTGCTGGGGACAGAACAAGGAGAGGACCAGCTCTGTCTCAGCTGCTGGGGACAGAACAAGGAGTGGACCAGCTCTGTCTCAGCTGCTGGGGACAGAACAAGGAGAGGACCAGCTCTGTCTCAGCTGTTGGGGACAGAACAAGGAGAGGACCAGCTCTGTCTCAGCTGCTGGGGACAGAACAAGGAGAGGACCAGCTTTATCTCAGCTGCTGGGGACAGAACAAAGAGAGGACCAGCTCTATCTCAGCTGCTGGGGACAGAACAAGGAGAGGACCAGCTCTGTCTCAGCTGCTGGGGACAGAACAAGGAGAGGACCAGCTCTGACTCAGCTGCTGGGGACAGAACAAGGAGTGGACCAGCTCTGTCTCAGCTGCTGGGGACAGAACAAGGAGAGGACCAGCTCTATCTCAGCTGTTGGGGACAGAACAATGAGAGGACCAGCTCTGTCTCAGCTGCTGGGGACAGAGCTCTTGATTTCTTGTTTAGTGCAGTGTGTCAGATGATGGTTTAGAGAAGTGTATCAGATGATGATTTAGAGCAGTGTGTCAGATGATGGTTTAGAGCAGTGTATCAGATGATGATTTAGAGCAGTGTGTCAGATGATGGTTTAGAGAAGTGTGTCAGATGATGATTTAGAGCAGTGTGTCAGATGATGGTTTAGAGAAGTGTGTCAGATGATGATTTAGAGCAGTGTGTCAGATGATGGCTTAGGGCAGTGGTTCCCAGTAAACAAAAGTCTGAAGACCCCTGCTGTTTGAAAAATCCACCCACAAACCCCCATACTTAGAAAAATTTCATGTCTGTGTGGTAGCTACGTGCTTTAAATGCAAAGGAATTTTTTTTCAGAAAACATAGGTAATCATTAATGAGTAAATGCTACACTAAACTTAAAAACAGTACAAACTTGGTGAATTTTCAAAATGACAGTAATGAAGTTAAGAAAAAAATAGACAGCAATTAACATTCCTATCTGTTCTGACAAATAAACAAAGTATGAAATGTGTGACAACTAACCAACTTAAGTATGGTGAGAGAAATCATGCCTTTTTATATTCCGAGCAATCGCTTCCACGTCTAGTTCAATGTTTCCTATTTTTAAACATGGAAGAAAAAAAAGTTCTTTCCTCCGGGCAGGATTTGCCAAAACATTGAAAACTTAAACAAAACATTGGCTATTAAACATTTCACATGAAAACTTCAACATTGGCTATTAAACATTTCACATGAAAACTTCAACATTGGCTATTAAACATTTCACATGAAAACTTAAACAAAAAAAAAAAAAGGAGCTCAGGGTTTTGTCATGGACCTCCACCATAGGCCTGGACCATTAAGAACCACTAATCTAGAGGAACAGCTCAGCTTATTGAAGCTGGTCAAGACCCTACCACACCTCTTTGCTTGTTCTTGCTTTCCTTCAGTTTGATCATGGGGTAGAGCTTAACATAGTTTCCATGGTGGCAGTGTTTGCAGAGACAGTTGCGTCTTTGGTCATTTCAGAGACTCCAGGCAAGCCACCATAACCTGTTCTGTGTCACATGATGCCTTTGTTCAGTTCCGTCATAGAATCAGCTGTATAGAACATAAGTTCTTAGTTCTAGATTTAAAAAAAAAAGATGAACATGAATGATTTTTTAATGTTATTTTACCATTTGATGTTTGTGCGCTTTCCAACAGCCGAGTTCTGGCAGACAGAGGTGATCTGATCACGTCAGCTCTAGAACTGGCCAAAGTCATTGCATCAAAAAGTCCTATTGCTGTTCAGGGATCGAAACGAAATATTGTGTTTTCTCGGGACCACAGTGTTCCAGAAGGTCTGGAGTACATGGTAAGAAAGATTGTTCATGTTCATATTGTCTGTGGGTATATTAGGTGGACACATAGTGTAGAAATGTAATATTCTTATAAACAGCTGATTTTATACTAAACCTTCATCACTTGTTGACTGAGTAGACATTATGAAGAGTATTGATGATTTATATTAAGAAGTCACACTCAAGTTATGAGAAGCTGCATAGAGCCAGAGATGATGTAAGCTGCCAGGAATCAAGAGAGAGATAACCAAGGTCTGTTCAGAAAAAGAGCAAACCTGTTACACAGTGTGCCAGCTGGCCCTGTTCCTTCCTGCCCTTTGCCTGTCAGTCAACGTCCGTTGGAGTGAGCATGTGCACAAGCTGTTTGTCAGATTAGTGAGCAAATGACAATGAAGGAGTTGAAGAACAATGTGTGTGTGTGTGTGAAATTTTGCTGCAGACTTGGTAAAAATTTTACACAGACATGGAAATTGCTTAAGCAAGCACACTGAAAGAAGTGTGTGAGCCAAACGCAGTGCTGTAAGTGGTGTAAGCAGTTTAAAGAGGGGAGAACATTGGTAGGTGAACATCCCAGACTTGAATGACCTTCTGTATCAACAGATGATGACCTTGTTGTTAGAGTTCATGCTGTGATTTGTGGAAATATCATTTAACTGGTCCAAGAAGTTGTGGATGAAACGGGCATCAGCATGGCATCTTGCCATCAACTTTTTACGGAGTAAATTTCTAATGTGTCACATCTGTTCAAAATTAGTGCTACATTATTATCTGATATGACAGATGATCAGAAAGAGAACTGTGTTGAAATCAGCCAGGAACTACTTGCCAGCACAAATGGTCATGGAAACTTGCATGAGAACATCATAACGGGAGATTTATGGCTGTGATGTTAAAACCAAGGTGCAGTCTGGGAAAGGCTCTCCTTGACCAGGAAAAACTCATAAGAGTAAGTCAAAGTTCAGGGTGCTGTTGGTTGTGTTTTTTACTGCAAAGGCATTGTCTGCTATGAATTTGTAGCACATAGACATATGCTGAATGAATGTGTGCAGCAGGAAGTTTTAGCATGTTTGAGGGATGTTGTGTGCAGGTAGAGGCCTGAATTGTGGGAGAACCAGATTTGAATGTTGCACCACAACAGTGCTCCAGCTCACACTCCGCTTCTCCTCGACAGTTATGTGGCACAACATCAGACGTCCATCGTGCCCCATCATACTATTTTCAGACTTAACCCCGTCAGACCTAAAACCGCTTTGAAAGGATGTCATTTCCAGATCGTAGAGGAGATTCAGGAAAATTTGATAAGAGAACTGCACGCTATCACAGAAAGTGCATTCCAGGAAACATTCCAACAACGGAAGAAATGTTGGGGAAGGTGACATGGGTTGGGAGGGAGGGGGGGTTACCTTGAAGGTGACAGTGTAAAAAATGTTGTCAAATGATCACTTATGTCTTTATAGCAAAACTTAGCTTTTTATTTTTTTTAGAGAACACCTCATTCTCCCACCCCAACACACACAGATTATGAATTATATTCTTCTTCACAAAGAGTTATTTTCTTGTTCACATATGGAACAATAGCCTTACATCTTACATCCTTCCCATGCCATGAAACATCACATAGGGGTCACATAGTTGTTTGCCACATTTTCCTGTTTTCAGCAGGTCTATCAACTTCATCAAGGGATGTTATGCCCACTAAACTAGCCTCTCTTAACAATGTCCTCTTTAGAGTTTCATGTGGTCGACCTCTTTTTCTTCAGCCTGTTGTGCTCCACTTGATAGCTTGTTCTGGTATTCTTTGATTGTTTCTTCTCATCACATGGCCTACATATGTCCATCCTCTTTTTCTGATCACCCGTGAGACAGATTGTTGTTCGCTCATCTGTCATATCTCTGTGTTGTTCTTAAATTCATTCCACTTTATACCAAGTATTTTCCTTAGGCATTTGTTTTCAAAAGAGTCTAATTTCTTGCTATTTCTTGAGTTGATTTTCAGCTTACACATGCATAAATGAGGGTGGATGTCACATTTGAATTGAAAAATCTTAACTTGGTTTTTGTGCTTATAACTTTTGAATGCCATATGTTCTCAAGATTTTTGAAGGACAATGCTGCTTTTGCAATTTGAATTCTAACTTCCTTTCTGGTATCACCATCCTGGTCTATGTGGCTGCCAAGGTATGCAGATTTGTTTGCTTCATCAACAGCTGTTCCTTCTACGTATATTTTTCCTTCTTGATTAATGAGAAATTTCATAATTTTTGTTTTGTCTTTGTTAATTTTAAGATCTATTTTAATCTGCTAATCCCTTAAAGTTGCCATCACTTAGCAAACTTTTTATAGCTAATTCTTGATCATTGTATTCCACTAAATATTTTACCCACTACAAAATGGAAATCAGCACCTTCAGTTTTTGAGATCTCCTTCCTGAAAAATTCTTAAAACTTGAATTCATTTTTATGGAATTTTTCTCTGCAGTTATGTGGAATTATTTTGTTCTCTGCTAGACAGTATTCTATGTTTGTGGGATTATTTTGTTCTCCTAGACAGTTCCCCGGCTTTTCATCAATATTTTTTAGTCAGTTAATGACACTGTTGAGCCAGAGAAAACTAAAAGTATATTTGTTTGTCTTACAGGCAACTTGGAACGCAGTTATGCTCCAGTCAGAGGATGTATTGAAAGCCCTTGGTGCCGCTCTCCAGAAAGAGAAACCAGAGTTCTCTAAACTGTGATAAACTTAAAGAATTATGTTTATTCTGATCATTCAAGAAATCTGAACCCGCATAATTTTACAGAGACTGGCTTCAGATGTTTAAGTTCTTTCTTGTTCAATTATTAACAAAATCAGTTATTTCTTTCCAAATTTGGCCGTATGACAACAGATAGCAACAAAAAATATAAAGTGAAATGATTATTAAAAAAAAGGCAAAAGTGCTTTAGTCTAACTAACAGTTGAAAGCGAATGTTTTTTTAAAATGAGTATTTATTGTTATAATCATCCTAACCTCAACCTCCGTTTAGATGTTTCACTGCAATGTTTCCTCCAGCTTGTCTTATTAATTTCATTGCTATGTAGAGCCAGTATTGTGGTAGGCTGAAATAAACATAATGTGATTTTAAAAATGACAAAATAAATGAAAAGCTCCTTGAAGACAGTACAGAATCTGAGAAGCTAAATTAGAAGCAAGAAAGGAGAGTGGAGAAGCTAAATTAGAAGCAAGAAGAGAGAGTGCAGAATCTGAGAAGCTAAATTAGAAGCAAGAAGAGAGAGCAGAACCTGAGAAGCTAAATTAGAAGCAAGAAGAGAGTGCAGAACCTGAGAAGCTAAATTAGAAACAAGAAGAGAGTGCAGAACCTGAGAAACTAAATTAGAACCAGGAGGAACAGCAATCAAATTTTTTTTAACAAGTAATGAGATGGAAAATATTGAGGACTGACTTGAGTGGATAAGCATGACCATCACTGCTGGCATGACAAGGATTATGACAGTGGATATGTGCAGATTTCATTGTAAGAGAGAAGAAAAATGACAGTAGATATCTGTGGATCTCATTGTAAGAGGCAAGGATAATGGCATCAAATATGTGCAGATGTCATCTCATTGTAAGACACAAGGATAATGACATTGGATATCTGCAGAACTCATAAGACAAATGGATAATGACACCAGATTTCTGCAGAACTCATCATAAGACACATGGATAATGACACCAGATATCTGCAGAACTCATAAGACACATGGATAATGACACCAGATATTTGCAGAACTCATAAGACACATGGATAATGACACCAGATTTCTGCAGAACTCATAAGACACATAGATAATGACACCAGATATCTGCAGAACTCATCATAAGACACATGGATAATGACACCAGATTTTTGCAGAACTCATCATAAGACACATGGATAATGACACCAGATATCTGCAGAACTCATCATAAGACACATGGATAATGACACCAGATTTTTGCAGAACTCATCATAAGACACATGGATAATGACACCAGATATCTGCAGAACTCATCATAAGACACATGGATAATGACACCAGATTTCTGCAGAACTCATAAGACACATGGATAATGATGAATAATGACACCAGATTTCTGCAGAACTCATAAGACACATGGATAATGACACCAGATATCTGCAGAACTCATCATAAGACACATGGATAATGACACCAGATATCTACAGAACTCATCATAAGACACATGGATAATGACACCAGATATCTACAGAACTCATCATAAGACACATGGATAATGACACCAGATTTCTGCAGAACTCATAAGACAAATGGATAATGACACCAGATTTTTGCAGAACTCATCATAAGACACATGGATAATGACACCAGATATCTGCAGAACTCATCATAAGACACATGGATAATGACACCAAATATCTGCAGAACTCATCATAAGGCACATGGATAATGACACCAGATATCTGCAGAACTCATATGACAAATGGATAATAACACCAGATTTTTGCAGAACTCATCATAAGACACATGGATAATGACACCAGATATCTGCAGAACTCATCATAAGACACATGGATAATGACACCAGATTTCTGCAGAACTCATGATAAGACACATGTATAAACTAAAAAAAAAAGTAGGAACAGCTTTATTATTTAATGATTACAAAGTTGTGACATTTGGCATGAGCCTTCATCAAATGAAAACAAACAGGACAAAGAATCAGAGAGAGGTAACGAAATATAGATTCACATAAATCTTATGTAATTTTATGTAACATTATGTAATTTAAATAATGAAAAAAATGAATGACTTATCTGAGGTCTTGAAACCTTACTGAATTACGATCACTTGTATGTCGCCTGGAGCATAAACAAAATGGATAATGACACCAGATATCTACAGAACTCTTGTTGTTGTAAGAATATTGACGTCCACAGAGTTACTATTTTTTTTTACAAATTTTATATCTGATTTGATGGAATATTGGCTACACAAATAAAATTTGTATAAAGTTCATTTGTTTGAATTTTAATTGATGAATTCTTTACCAACACTCTTTCTTTTATTGTTTGTGCCATGAATTGTTGCTTTGTTCATGTTTTATGTATAGTATAGGGTATGGGAGATTTTATGCATGATGTGAGATCTGGCATGTTTCATGCATGATGTGGAGTGTGGGAGATTATATGCATGATGTGAGATCTGGCATGTTTCAAGCATGATGTGGAGTGTGGGAGATTATATGCATGATGTGAGATCTGGCATGTTTCACTCATGATGTGGGGTGTGGGAGATTTTATGCATGATGTGAGATCTGGCAATGTAGGATGTGGGAGATTTTATGTATGATGTGAGATCTGGCATGTTTCATGTATGATGTGGGGTGTGGGAGATTTTATGCATGATGTGAGATCTGGCATGTTTCATGCATGATGTGGGGTATGGGAGATTTTATGTATGATGTGAGGTCTGGCATGTTTCATGTATGATGTGGGGTGTGGGAGATTTTGTATGATGTGAGGTCTGGCATGTTTCATGTATGATGTGGGGTGTGGAGATTTTATGTATGTGAGATCTGGCATGTTTCATGCATGATGTGGGGTGTGGGAGATTTTATGTATGATGTGAGATCTGGCATGTTTCATGTATGATGTGGGGTGTGGGAGATTTTATGTATGATGTGAGATCTGGCATGTTTCATGCATGATGTGGGGTGTGGGAGATTTTATGTATGATGTGAGATCTGGCATGTTTCATGTATGATGTGGGATGTGGGAGATTTTATGTATGATGTGAGGTCTGGCATGTTTCATGCATGATGTAGGGTGTGGGAGATTTTATGTATGATGTGAGATCTGACATGTTTCATGCATGATGTAGGGTGTGGGAGATTTTATGTATGATGTGAGATCTGGCATGTTTCATGCATGATGTGGGGTATGGGAGATTTTATGTATGATGTGAGGTCTGGTATGTTTCATGTATGATGTGGGGTGTGGGAGATTTTATGTATGATGTGAGGTCTGGCATGTTTCATGTATGATGTGGGGTGTGGGAGATTTTATGTATGATGTGAGATCTGGCATGTTTCATTCATGATGTAGGGTGTGGAGATTTTATGTATGATGTGAGATCTGGCATGTTTCATGTATGATGTAGGGTGTGGGAGATTTTATGTATGATGTGAGATCTGGCATGTTTCATGTATGATGTAGGGTGTGGGAGATTTTATGTATGATGTGAGATCTGGCATGTTTCATTCATGATGTGGAGTGTGGGAGATTTTATGCATGATGTGAGATCTGGCATGTTTCATTCATGATGTAGGATGTGGGAGATTTTATGCATGATATGAGGTCTGGCATGTTTCATGCATGATGTGGGGTGTGGGAGATTGAAGTGGCATGCTCCCTTACATATTTTACTAGTACACTCACTAACTAGTCCAGATTCAGTATTTATGCCATTGTCCCAAGAATGTAATCACTATGTGTTGTTTTCTTTGGTTCACTAAATTTTCTGCTGCACTTTCACAAACTTTGTTTTAAGTTAACTGCAGTCTTTCATATATCATAGTGCACTCTAGAACAATGTAGCTGTAATCTCTCATATATCATAGCACACAACAGAACAATGTAGCTGCAATCTCTCACATATAGCACACACTAGAACAATGTAGCTGCAATCTCTCACATATCATAATGCACACACTAGAACAATGTAGTTGCAATCTCTATATATCATAGCACACACTAGAACAATATAGCTGCAATCTCTCACACATCATAGCACACAGAACAATGTAGCTGCAATCTCTCACATATCATCATGCACACACTAGAACAATATAGCTGCAATCTCTCACATATCATAGCACACATTAGAACAATGTAGCTGCAATCTCTCACATATCATAATGCACACACTAGAACAATATAGCTGCAATCACTCGCATATCATAATGCACACACTAGAACAATATAGCTGCAATCTCTCACATATCATAGCACACACTAGAACAATGTAGCTGCAATCTCTCACATATCATAATGCACACATTAGAACAATGTAGCTGCAATCTCTCACATATAGCACACACTAGAACAATGTAGCTGCAATCTCTCACACATAGCACACATTAGAACAATGTAGCTGCAATCTCTCACATATAATGCACACTCTAGAACAATATAGCTGCAATCTCTCACATATCATAACACACACTAGAACAATATAGCTGCAATCTCTCACGTATCATAGCACACACTAGAACAATGTAGCTGCAATCTCTCACGTATCATAGTACACACTAAAACAATGTAGCTGCAATCTCTCATGTATCATAGCACACACTAGAACAATGTAGCTGCAATCTCACATATCATAGTACACACTAGAACAATATAGCTGCAATCACTCACATATCATAATGCACACACTAGAACAATGTAGCTACAATCTCTCACATATCATAGCTCACACTAGAACAATGTACCTGCAATCTCTCACATAGCATGAACCAGTATTCTACTGGGCTTGAATACTGACGTGCCAACACGGCACCAGCTAGACCCATATCATATTGGATGATTAGTCTTCTTGTGGAGTACAATTTTTTTTTTTTTTTTCATTTTAGAAATTACTTGTTGGTGCTGAAAGAGAACCTCATTTTCTCTGTTACACACTAAGAAAATCCAACAAGACTCTCAGGCCTCCAACTTCACAGAAAAATATTGATGCAGCAACTTAACTTACATAGAAGGGACAGATATTGAAGAAGTCAATCAATTTGCATGCTACTGGAGGTCCTCTCAGTTCGTCTTGTGGAGTCAGGAGACATGAGAGTAGAGCTACTGGCCAAAAAATACAACAGAAGAAAACAGCCAAAAAGCAAGAACTTAAAATAATGCAGTGGAATGCTGAGGGTGTCAGCAGTGTTAGAGATGGCTATAGCAAAAAGGTTGAACTAGAGAACATACTTTTTGCAGAGCAGGTAAGTATATGCTGCATACAGGAGAAACACCTAACCAAAGATGCCGCCTTTAAAATCAGAGGCTACCAGTGTTTTAGATCAGACCGACAGGACAGAAGAAAAGGAGGAGTACTCACACTTGTTAAGAATAACATCAGCGCATGTCAGGTGGGAGTGTACATGGAAGGAGCCGAATACCAGATGACCCATCTAAAAAGTAGTAATACAGATTTCCACCTCCTTAACTATTACTGTCCTAATGACCGCCCACTTGCTTTAGGAACAATCCCACACAAAGAGAGACTGATGGTCTGTGGTGATTTTAACAGTCATTCCCAGAGCTGGGGCTATGACCACATAGACAAGAGAGGAGAGGAAGTTGAGAGCTGGCAGGATGATAATGGACTTCTCCTGATCAACCAGCCAATGGATGCCCCAACATTTTACTCAAGGGCGTGGCATACAAAATCAACACCAGATCTGGCATTCCACTCTCCAGATCTGAAGTGGAACATTACACGTGAAGTTGGAAAACAACTTGGAGGTAGCGACCATCGACCAGTCTTCCTGACAATAGAAAATGAACTCCTTAACACCAGTAGCCCTCTCCCCAGATGGAACTATAAAAAAGCAAACTGGACAATGTAGCTGCAATCTCTCACATATAGCACACACTAGAACAATGTAGCTGCAATCTCTCACATATCATAATGCACACACTAGAACAATGTAGTTGCAATCTCTATATATCATAGCACACACTAGAACAATATAGCTGCAATCTCTCACACATCATAGCACACAGAACAATGTAGCTGCAATCTCTCACATATCATAATGCACACACTAGAACAATATAGCTGCAATCTCTCACATATCATAGCACACATTAGAACAATGTAGCTGCAATCTCTCACATATCATAATGCACACACTAGAACAATATAGCTGCAATCACTCACATATCATAATGCACACACTAGAACAATATAGCTGCAATCTCTCACATATCATAGCACACACTAGAACAATGTAGCTGCAATCTCTCACATATCATAATGCACACACTAGAACAATGTAGCTGCAATCTCTCACATATCATAGCACACACTAGAACAATGTAGCTGCAATCTCTCACACATAGCACACATTAGAACAATGTAGCTGCAATCTCTCACATATAATGCACACTCTAGAACAATATAGCTGCAATCTCTCACATATCATAACACACTAGAACAATAGCTGCAATCTCTCACGTATCATAGCACACACTAGAACAATGTAGCTGCAATCTCTCACGTATCATAGTACACACTAGAACAATGTAGCTGCAATCTCTCATGTATCATAGCACACACTAGAACAATGTAGCTGCAATCTCACATATCATAGTACACACTAGAACAATATAGCTGCAATCTCTCACATATCATAATGCACACACTAGAACAATGTAGCTACAATCTCTCACATATCATAGCTCACACTAGAACAATGTACCTGCAATCTCTCACATAGCATGAACCAGTATTCTACTGGGCTTGAATACTGACGTGCCAACACGGCACCAGCTAGACCCATATCATATTGGATGATTAGTCTTCTTGTGGAGTACAATTTTTTTTTTTTTTTTTCATTTTAGAAATTACTTGTTGGTGCTGAAAGAGAACCTCATTTTCTCTGTTACACACTAAGAAAATCCAACAAGACTCTCAGGCCTCCAACTTCACAGAAAAATATTGATGCAGCAACTTAACTTACATAGAAGGGACAGATATTGAAGAAGTCAATCAATTTGCATGCTACTGGAGGTCCTCTCAGTTCGTCTTGTGGAGTCAGGAGACATGAGAGTAGAGCTACTGGCCAAAAAATACAACAGAAGAAAACAGCCAAAAAGCAAGAACTTAAAATAATGCAGTGGAATGCTGAGGGTGTCAGCAGTGTTAGAGATGGCTATAGCAAAAAGGTTGAACTAGAGAACATACTTTTTGCAGAGCAGGTAAGTATATGCTGCATACAGGAGAAACACCTAACCAAAGATGCCGCCTTTAAAATCAGAGGCTACCAGTGTTTTAGATCAGACCGACAGGACAGAAGAAAAGGAGGAGTACTCACACTTGTTAAGAATAACATCAGCGCATGTCAGGTGGGAGTGTACATGGAAGGAGCCGAATACCAGATGACCCATCTAAAAAGTAGTAATACAGATTTCCACCTCCTTAACTATTACTGTCCTAATGACCGCCCACTTGCTTTAGGAACAATCCCACACAAGAGAGACTGATGGTCTGTGGTGATTTTAACAGTCATTCCCAGAGCTGGGGCTATGACCACATAGACAAGAGAGGAGAGGAAGTTGAGAGCTGGCAGGATGATAATGGACTTCTCCTGATCAACCAGCCAATGGATGCCCCAACATTTTACTCAAGGGCGTGGCATACAAAATCAACACCAGATCTGGCATTCCACTCTCCAGATCTGAAGTGGAACATTACACGTGAAGTTGGAAAACAACTTGGAGGTAGCGACCATCGACCAGTCTTCCTGACAATAGAAAATGAACTCCTTAACACCAGTAGCCCTCTCCCCAGATGGAACTATAAAAAAGCAAACTGGACAATGTACAGACATCGTACAGGTATCCTGGTGGGACAGCTGTCCATAGAAGGTAAGGATATTAACAGCATAGTGAAGGAATTCAATGCTTGTATCCTTCAGGCCGCTCGTGAAACCATTCCCAGAGGAGCTCGCAGGGACTATAAATCATACTGGTCTAGTGAGCTGGGAAAACTCCATGATGATGTGGAAGCAGCTCGAAAGCAAGCAGAAAATAGACCATGCCAAGAACACCACAATAATTACCAACATTCTAAGGCCAAATTTCAGAGAGCAAAGCTGCAAGCCAGACGGGAAAGTTGGAGAGAGAAAACAGAGTCCCTAAACTTTGAAAAGGATGGAAGGAAACTGTGGAAACTAATCAAACAGTTAAATGATGAGAGCACTGGAAGAAGTACAAAGGTTACACTAATAGAGGATGGGAAAACTCTTACAGGTAGCAGATCATTTTGCTCGCATGTTTGCACAGGACTGCAACATTGATATCCATCCAGAGAAGGAGCGTACAGTGCGCATCGAGCCACAGAAAGAGGAGGAACAAGTCAGAAAAGTGGAGGTCATGGATGCACCAATCACACGCAGTGAGTTAGACCTAGCAGTTAGTAAACTGAAACCAAGTAAATCACCAGGACCAGATGGAGTGTCCAATGAAATGATCAAGAACCTGGGAATGGCAGCAATGGGAAAGCTGTTGGATATTTTCAATATGTGCTGGAGCACAGGTAAGTTACCTCAAATCTGGAAGGAAGCAAGCATGGTACCACTGCTAAAACCAGGGAAAAACAGTGATACTGCCTCCGGCTACAGGCCAATCAGTCTCACTAGCTGCCTATGCAAAACGATGGAACGCATCATTGACCTGAGGCTAAAATGGTACCTAGAAAGTGAAAACCTTCTCGTTCCACAACAAGCAGGATTTAGGCAGTACTACAGTATGGAAGATCAAGTGACCTATCTCTCTCAAGAGACTGAGGATGCATTCCAAGAGAAAAACCTTGTACTAGCAGCGTGGATAGACCTGAAGAAAGCCTTTGATAAAGTATGGAAAAAAAGGTCTGCTGTGGAAACTAAGAAACTGCAATGTGAATGGAAGACTGTACAACTGGATAAAGTCCTATTTACACAATAGAAGAGCTAGAGTAGCAATGGATGGACACAACAGCCAGAAAGTACTTCTGCAACACGGTATACCACAAGGAGGAGTCCTTTCGCCTACACTATTCCTTGTATTCATTAATGACCTGGTCAAGGAACTTCCCTATGGAATCAAAGCGGCACTGTATGCAGATGATCTGGTCATGTGGTGTACAGATGAATATGCGACAGTTGCTACACAGAGACTCCAAAGAGCAGCAGACATCTTGACATCATGGACAAACAAATGGTGTGTAAGTATCAACACAGAGAAATCAAGTACCACTCTGTTCACCCTCTCATCTAAACAGAAAGCAGGTAAAATCTTTGTAAATGAAATACCCTTAAGGATGGACAACCAACCCACTTACTTAGGAGTGACTCTTGACTCAAAACTGACGTGGAAGCAACACATCAACAGTGCAGAAGCAAAAGCCAGAAGAAAACTAGCCATATTAAGAAAATTGAGTGGAACCACATGGGGAGCTAGTGAAAGAATCCTCAAGAATGTATATCAGCAAAGTATTCTACCACATTTAGAATATGGCTCAACATCTTGGTGCACAGCATCAAACACTATGCTGCATAATCTAGACAAGGTTCAAAATCAGTCACTACGGATTATCACAGGTGCCATGAGGTCCACACCAATAGTAGAAATGCAGAAAATAGTTGGTGTTCAACCGCTAAAGGAACGTAGAGACACAAAGGTCATGACCATGGGAGAAAAATTCCTTAGCTCTGTAAGCCATCCCCTGAAGGAGAGATTCAATAACTTGGCATTAGGACGGCTTAAAAGAAGCAGCTTCATTCATCAGGCCAAGCGTATGCGTAAGCTGATACCTGACCTTCCAACTGTAGTCGCTCCATTATCATCTGTACCAGAGCATACACCATGGAAAGAAGCAGATTATACACAAATAACTATTCAGACTGAAGTGAAAGGTGTGCAGAATGGTGAGATGCAGAGCAGTCTTGTAAGATCAACAGCCACACTTAGTGTTCTAGATGACAAATATCCATGTGACACCTGGATACGTGTGTATACAGATGGATCTGCACATAATGCCATAAAGAATGGAGGGGCAGGAGCATATATTGAATATCCAAACAACACCATTGACAAGATTTCCATACCCACTGGTAAATACTGCAACAACTTTGATGCAGAAGTTAGGGCAATTATTGCTGCAGTTGAAAAACTATCAGACTCCAGAATTGATACATGTCCTGTAGTAATTCTCACAGATGCAAGATCAGTACTGGAGGCTCTTCAGTGCAACAAACTACCAGACCTTAAGGATGCCTTGTCAAAAATTGGCTTACAACGTGGAGTCACTTTGCAATGGATTCCCTCCCACTGTGGGATACCAGGCAATGAGAAAGCTGACCAACTGGCCAAAGAGGGCACTGAAATGGAGCAACCAGACATACCAATCACTTATAATCAGAAGAAAAGCATGATGAAAACCTACAGGAAGCCACAAACACCACCACATGATGACTATCACATGCTAAACAGAAAGGAACAAGTCACCATCTTCCGTCTCCGATCAGGACACAGCCGACTCCGAAGTCATATGTATACAAAATTTAAGGTTGGTACTACTAATCTATGTACATGTGCCCAGGTGCCCCAAACTGTGGAACATATCCTCCAGAACTGCATCAACTACGAGACACTGAGAAATAATTACTGGCCCAGTGAAACCACTAAAGAAGATAAGCTCTACGGTTCCATACATGAGTTACAAAAAACAGTGAAATTTATCCAAGAGACAGGACTGCAGATATAGACAGACAGTGCGAACGAAGAAGAAGAAGAAGAAGAATCAATTTGCATACCTTGGCAGCTACATAGACAAGGATGGAGACACCAGAAAGGAAGTTAGAATTTGAATTGCAAAAGCAGCATCAATCTTCAAGAATCTTGAGAACATATGGAATTCAAAAGTTATAAGCACAAAAACCAAGATAAGACTATTCAATTTAAATGTAATATCCACCCTCATTTAAGCTGGAAAACAACTAAGGAAATAGAGAAGAGATTAGACTCTTTTGAAAACAAATGCCTAAGGAAAATACTTGGCATCAAGTAGAACGAATTCGGGAACAATGCAGAGATAAGATAGATGACTGAACAACCAGTCTCATGGGTGATCAGGAAAAGGAGATGGACATATGTTGGTCACTTGATGAGAAGAAATGATCAGAGAATCCCAAAACAAGCTGTCAAATGGAACACAACAGGCCAAAGGAAAAGAGGCAGACCGCATGAAACTGAAGAGGACATTATTAAGAGAGGCCAAATTAACAGGCATAAAATCCCTTGATGAGGTTGAAAGACTCCCCAAGACAGGAAAAATTTGCGAACTACTTTGCGAGGCCTATGTGACTTTAATGGCACAGGAAGGATATAAGATATAAGATATAAGAACTTAACTTGGCAGTCTCCCAACATAAACAAAGCTTGTCAAACAGTGAGAGTTTCAACAAAGCCAGTGGTGTAGTTTTTATATTCAGACAACTTAACTGAACTTGGCAGTCTCTCAACATAAACAAAACTTGTTAAACAGTGAAAGCTTCAACAAAGCCAGTGGTGTCATTTTTATATTCAGAGAACACAAGTTTAACGATGGGTAAAATGAAGGATGAAATATGAGGATGAAAACGTAGCCCATCAGGCTGGTAAGACATTTACAATAACAGTCACAATCTCAGTTCCCGGCATGAAGTATTTTATGCCATATGGAAGAAAAAAAAACCTTACCATTTACTTGTACAATAAAAGACATCCTTACAAGAATTCTGACAGAAGAAACTCTTCTAACTACCAACTTCAACTGTCTCAACCAAATCACTTCATCTTATCTAGAAACTACATCTGTCAAAAACTGTAACTACTGAAAAAACTATGTCTTCAACAAGACGCTCAAAACATAAGGCTTCTTCTAACACATTGTAAGGCTCTCCTATTGCTAATCATGAGTAGTATTTATAAACCACTCAGTTTTTTCATGCTGCACGCTTATCTTAAGACCCTCGTCTATCTTATCTTATATCTTATATCCTTCCCGTGCCGTTAGACGTCACATAGGGCTCGCAAAGTAGTTCGCCAATTTTTCCTGTCTTCGGCGAGTCTTTCAACCTCAACAAAGGATTTTATGCCTGTTAACTTGGCCTCTCTTAATAATGTCCTCTTCAGAGTTTCACGCGGTCTGCCCCTTTTTCTTCGGCCTGTTGTGTTCCACTTGATAGCTTGTTTTGGGATTCTCTGATCATTTCTTCTCATCAAGTGGCCAACATATGTCCATCTCCTTTTCCTGATCACCCGTGAGACTGGTTGTTGTTCAGTCATCTGTCTTATCTCTGCATTGTTCTTGAATTCATTCCACTTGATGCCGAGTATTTTCCTTAGGCATTTGTTTTCAAAAGAGTCTAATTTCTTTTCTATTTCTTTAGTTTTTTCCAGCTTTCGCATGCATAAATGAGGGTGGATATTACATTTGAATTGAATAGTCTTAACTTAGTTTTTGTGCTTATAACTTTTGAATTCCATATGTTCTCAAGATTCTTGAAGATTGATGCTGCTTTTGCAATTCTGATCCTAACTTCCTTTCTAGTGTCACCATCCTGGTCTATGTAGCTGCCAAGGTATGCAAATTGATTGACTCGTCTATGCTCTCTACTAAAATACCTTTCAACCACTCCATTGTTTCCTGAGTACCAATACTGCTTATATCCCACAGTTAAGAGAGTACTGTCATAAGCACACACTAGAACAATGTAGCTGCAATCTCTCACATATCATAGTACACACTAGAACAATGTAGCTGCAATCTCTCACATATAGCACACACTAGAACAATGTAGCTGCAATCTCTCACATATCATAATGCACATTGGAACCTTTCACATATAATGCACACTAGAACAATGTAGCTGCAGACTCACATATCATAGTGCATGCTAGAACAATGTAGCTGCAGTCTCTCACACATCAAAGTGCATGCTAGAACAATGTAGATGCAGTCTCTCACATATCACAGCACACACTAGAACAATGTTACTGTTACTATTTTTCATTCATTCATCAGTCAGGGGTGTATGATGCAGTTTTACAACAGAGACAGAAGGAAGTAAAGGTGAGAAAGAATGACAAAAGAGGTAATGAGCACATAGAAATGTAAATCAAACATTAATAAACTAATATTTTAATGATATTCCACTATCAAGGAAAAGAACAACAAACACATAAATGTCACTCAATTGGCAGAGATCTTCTTGGTTATTATATCAAGCAAGTGCTGCCAACTCTGCCGCCAGTCATCATCTGTGGCAAATTTTCCATGCGAGTATGGTGGCTTTGTTTGTTAGAGATAGCATGTGCCACAGTGAAGTGGATCATAACTTTTTGTGAAGGCATGTCTTAGTTGCAAATTGAAACACAGCAGTCTTTCAAGTTCAAGTTCCCAAGCTTTTAGAGAATGCAATCATTCCCGTTAGCAGACTTGTTGCCAAATGTACAGAAAAAAACAAAGTTTCAGCCTGAAATAAAGATGTTGCTTCAGTCTCATGTCTTGTTTAGTCCTGCTTTAGACAGAGATGAGAGCTGCTACATTTCAGTCTTTATTCTTTCATTCACAATGGAGTCTTTTCATTTAAAGAATTCTTGAACATAGTTGAAGATGTACCCAGCCATTTTAGTCATTTTGAAGGCAGAGCTAAAATGTGGCATAAGTTTATATGTACATCCAATATTTCTATAACTTGTGAAAGAATGGGTTGTCAAACCTTGCATTATATATCTTTAGAATTTTTGTTTCATATTTTAGAAAGTTATAACAAAAGTGAATATGAAAATTTTTTAATTATCCTCATTTAGAACTGCAATATATTTGTATATTTTTAACTATGCATTAGTTGAAACCAATAGTTTTTCATAATGGGGGTAATTTCACCAACCATTGGTCACAACTTGTAGTGAAAGAGTGCATTAATGTTGCCCACTATGGATTTATAGCTTGCAGATATGTATGGCTAAAAGAATGTTAAATCTGCCTAGAAGATGTTAAATACTCTGACCTGTGTGTTATGGTACAATATGATTGGCTGAATATCAAGAAGGAAGATGAGAGAGGGAATGCAGAGGTTGTCAAACTGAGATAGAGATTGACAGAATAGCTGACTGAACATTAACAATTATGAGGCACCCTGAGAAAAGGGTGAGGTATGGTAACAAAGACAGGCAAAGAGCAGGCAGACAGGAGAGGCACGCTGGGGGAGCATGAGCTACAAGATCATGTCAGCTGAGAAGAGAAATGAGAAATGGGTTTACACTAAATTAAATCTGGAATCTAACACATGCTGCATCAAAGTTCTACAGTCTTAAGTAAAATGATTTTTGGGCAGCATTGTTTGATGGCTTTAATTTGGAAGTATTCTGGGAGATATAAAAATGTTTCTGAATGCCATCCCCTGTTCTATGACCAGTCTTTCCAAAATGTTTCTGTCTATGACAGTCTCTCCATTGTCACATCCTAAACTTCTTGTACACAATGGCATACATAACATTCATTGCTCACAAACGAATCCCTCATGGAGTGTGAGGGTAGTTGTGTTTCATCCTCTTTACTAGCTAGCCTTCTTCAATTACTCAATATTAAGTTATTATAGTATGGATATATTTGTTCTTTTTTTTGTGTCCATGATATTTGAAGAACTCTTCTGTAGCATTTACATTCAAAGGCATTTATGTTTCATTTCCCAGTCTACACGCCAAGTGAAAGAGGGCAGATGGACTTTCTGGTTCTAAAATAGGTAGGATACTTTAAGTGGCTGTGGATGAGGATACTTTAAGTGGCTGTGGATGAGGATATCTTTAGGTGGCTGTGGATGAGGATATCCTTAGGTGGCTGTGGATGAGGATATCCTTAGGTGGTTGTGGATGAGGATATCCTTAGGTGGTTGTGGATGAGGATATCCTTAGGTGGTTGTGGATGAGGATATCTTTAAATGGCTGTGGATGAGGATATCATTAGGTGGATGTGGATGAGGATATCCTTAGGTGGCTGTGGATGAAGACATCTTTAAGTGGATGTGGATGAGGATATCTTTAAGTGGTTGTGGATGAGGATATCTTTAAGTGGCTGTGGATGAGGATATCCTTAGGTTTGTTTTTCCTTTAAAGTATAATATAATTTTTTTTGGAGGGGGGGGGAGTGAAGATCTTACTGGAGAATCAAGACCTCAAAATGTCTCACACAGAGGAGTGTCTACGTGGCAATGGAGTCCAGACTTTGTCTCACACAGAGGAGTGTCTAAGTGGCAGTGGAGTCTAGACTTTGTCTCACACAGAGGAGTGTCTAGGTGGCAGTGGAGTCTAGACTTTGTCTCACACAGAGGAGTGTCTACGTGGCAATGGAGTCCAGACTTTGTCTCACACAGAGGAGTGTCTAGGTGGCAGTGGAGTCTAGACTTTGTCTCACACAGAGGAGTGTCTAGGTGGCAGTGGAGTCCAGACTTTGTCTCACACAGAGGAGTGTCTAGGTGGCAGTGGAGTCTAGACTTTGTCTCACACAGAGGAGTGTCTAAGTGGCAGTGGAGTCCAGACTTTGTCTCACACAGAGGAGTGTCTACATGGCAGTGGAGTCTAGACTTTGTCTCACACAGAGGAGTGTCTAGGTGGCAGTGGAGTCTAGACTTTGTCTCACACAGAGGAGTGTCTAGGTGGCAGTGGAGTCCAGACTCCAGAACATATCCTTCAAGAGTGCCAAAACCATGCTGACCTGAGATGAGAGACATGGCCAGAGTGCAAAAGCTTTGGGGCTCCTATCAGGATCTGGAGAGGACTGCGAGCTTTGCCATGTCGACAGGGATCAGGATCTGATATGATCAACAACCTCAAATACAGAAGAAGAAGAAGAAGAAGAAGAAGACCTATTTGAAGCAGTACCAGTGGTTGTTGACAGAAAACTGGATGAACTGCCTAGACATAGGCTGGAGAGACGTAATCTGGCTAGCCTGGTATGACCCCCCCCTCTTTCCAGAAAGTTCACTGGTGGCAGCAGAGGCTCATTTTCTGTGTCTGCATGAAGACTTTCTGTGCTGGCTCATTTTCTGTGTCTGCATGAAGACTTTCTGTGCTGGCTCATTTTCTGTGTCTGCATGAAGACTTTCTGTGCTGGCTCATTTTCTGTGTCTGCATGAAGACTTTCTGTGCTGGCTCATTTTCTGTGTCTGCATGAAGACTTTCCGTGCTGGCTCATTTTCTGTGTCTGCATGGAGACTTTCTGTGCTGGCTCATTTTCTGTGTCTGCATGAAGACTTTCTGTGCTGGCTCATTTTCTGTGTCTGCATGAAGACTTTCTGTGCTGGCTCATTTTCTGTGTCTGTATGAGGGCTTTCTATGGCAGTTCACTTTCTATATCTAATGGCTTCCCTAGTAATGGTGATGAGGAAAAGTGCAGGGACTTTATGGGAATGTCCAAAACAAGTCAAAATCTTTCTAGTAGGAGCAGTGAAGATGGAGCTTAGTGGACAAGATGTACAGACATGATTTATGTGCTTTTGTTCCCACAGTTGGATTTTGGCAGGCACATGGTCACAAACAGCCCTGTGACAACAGCGTCATTCGACCATGTTGTGATTCGACCATGTTGTGATTCGACCATGTTGTGATTCGACCATGTTGTGATTCTTATGTCACAGTCATTCTGAGCCTGTCACAGTTTAAACAGTGTGACAAAATAAAGAGAAAGAACATTAAATGAAACTGTAACTTAAACTTCAAAATGTCCTGATAATACAAACAAAAACAACAAACATGTAACTGTGAAGAATGACGCTGAGACTGACATAACTAAGTGACGAAAAACGAATCATTTACAACGTAATCACAGATGAGCACACTAAAAGTGGTCAAATGTAGGGGAAGTTATCGAGATAAGGAGCTTACAAGGGAGATAAACAAGATATTGTACTGTATCAAGTAAGCTGCAATATGTGTGATGTCATTATAAATCACATTCATTCATTCATTTCATTTATTTGCATGTCCCTTGCGGAACTTTGCCTCCCTAACAACCCTCCTGTAGGCCTCTCGGTTGTAAGCAAGATGCCCTGCTGCTGATGAATCCATTTGTAGATCATCAACGTCTTGCATCCATCTTCTCCTTGGTCTTCCTCTCTTTCTTTTTCCCATTATGTACCCTTCCAAGACGGTCTTCTCTAGATTATCATGACGTTTAATGTGTCCAAAATATTTAAGTTTTCTTTGTTTAATCCTCTTTACTAGCTAGCCTTCTTCAATTACTCAATATTAAGTTATTATAGTATGGATATATTTGTTCTTTTTTTGTGTCCATGATATTTGAAGAAATCTTCTGTAGCATTTACATTCAAAGGCATTTATGTGTTTCTCAGCTGTTTTGTTAAGTGTCCAGGTCTCACAGGCATATGTTGCGATGAGAAAGATGCATGTCCTTAAAAACCTTATTTTTTGTAGTTCTGTCTGTTCATCTCCACAGCCACCTAAGGACATCCTCTCCACAGCCACTTAACGTATCCTACCTATTTTAGAATTAGAAAGTTCATCTGCTCTCTTTCTGAAGAGCGATAGATGTCCTCCTTTAATTTCCTTCATTGTATCTCCATTATTAGTTAGTAATGATCCAAGATATTAAAAACTCTCCACTTCTTCCAATTTTTCCTCATTGATACATATTTCAGCTGCCTTATTTGTTTTGTCGACAGGGATCAGGATCTGATATGATCAACAACCTCAAATACAGAAGAAGAAGAAGAAGAAGAAGAAGACCTATTTGAAGCAGTACCAGTGGTTGTTGACAGAAAACTGGATGAACTGCCTAGACATAGGCTGGAGAGACGTAATCTGGCTAGCCTAGTATGACCCCCCCCTCTTTCCAGAAAGTTCACTGGTGGCAGCAGAGGCTCATTTTCTGTGTCTGCATGAAGACTTTCTGTGCTGGCTCATTTTCTGTGTCTGCATGAAGACTTTCTGTGCTGGCTCATTTTCTGTGTCTGCATGAAGACTTTCTGTGCTGGCTCATTTTCTGTGTCTGCATGAAGACTTTCTGTGCTGGCTCATTTTCTGTGTCTGCATGAAGACTTTCCGTGCTGGCTCATTTTCTGTGTCTGCATGGAGACTTTCTGTGCTGGCTCATTTTCTGTGTCTGCATGAAGACTTTCTGTGCTGGCTCATTTTCTGTGTCTGCATGAAGACTTTCTGTGCTGGCTCATTTTCTGTGTCTGTATGAGGGCTTTCTATGGCAGTTCACTTTCTATATCTAATGGCTTCCCTAGTAATGGTGATGAGGAAAAGTGCAGGGACTTTATGGGAATGTCCAAAACAAGTCAAAATCTTTCTAGTAGGAGCAGTGAAGATGGAGCTTAGTGGACAAGATGTACAGACATGATTTATGTGCTTTTGTTCCCACAGTTGGATTTTGGCAGGCACATGGTCACAAACAGCCCTGTGACAACAGGGTCATTCGACCATGTTGTGATTCGACCATGTTGTGATTCTTATGTCACAGTCATTCTGAGCCTGTCACAGTTTAAGTAGTGTGACAAAATAAAGAGAAAGAACATTAAATGAAACTGTAACTTAAACTTCAAAATGTCCTGATAATACAAACAAAAACAACAAACATGTAACTGTGAAGAATGACGCTGAGACTGACATAACTAAGTGACGAAAAACGAATCATTTACAACGTAATCACAGATGAGCACACTAAAATTGGTCAAATGTAGGGGAAGTTATCGAGATAAGGAGCTTACAAGGGAGATAAACAAGATATTGTACTGTATCAAGTAAGCTGCAGTATGTGTGATGTCATTATAAATCACATTCATTCATTCATTTCATTTATTTGCATGTCCCTTGCGGAACTTTGCCTCCCTAACAACCCTCCTGTAGGCCTCTCGGTTGTAAGCAAGATGCCCTGCTGCTGATGAATCCATTTGTAGATCATCAACGTCTTGCATCCATCTTCTCCTTGGTCTTCCTCTCTTTCTTTTTCCCATTATGTACCCTTCCAAGACGGTCTTCTCTAGATTATCATGACGTTTAATGTGTCCAAAATATTTAAGTTTTCTTTGTTTAATCCTCTTTACTAGCTAGCCTTCTTCAATTACTCAATATTAAGTTATTATAGTATGGATATATTTGTTCTTTTTTTGTGTCCATGATATTTGAAGAAATCTTCTGTAGCATTTACATTCAAAGGCATTTATGTGTTTCTCAGCTGTTTTGTTAAGTGTCCAGGTCTCACAGGCATATGTTGCGATGAGAAAGATGCATGTCCTTAAAAACCTTATTTTTTGTAGTTCTGTCTGTTCATCTCCACAGCCACCTAAGGACATCCTCTCCACAGCCACTTAACGTATCCTACCTATTTTAGAATTAGAAAGTTCATCTGCTCTCTTTCTGAAGAGCGATAGATGTCCTCCTTTTAATTTCCTTCATTGTATCTCCATTATTAGTTAGTAATGATCCAAGATATTAAAAACTCTCCACTTCTTCCAATTTTTCCTCATTGATACATATTTCAGCTGCCTTATTTGTTTTGTCAGTTGTCATCAATTTAGTTTTCTTCACATTAAGATAGAGGTTCTGCTCTTCGCTGTTCTTACGTACTGACATAATTAGTTTCTCCAGCCTGTTTTGCGTTGTGGATAGTAATACTGTGTCATCAGCATATCTGATCTCTGGTATTTCATAACCTGCAGTTGTTATGGCATCGTAATATTCTTTGCCTACATCTTCTCTAACATTCCTCATTATATTTTCAGTATAAAAGTTAAGTAAGTAATTGTCAGCATGAATAATTTCCTTGACGCTTTACAAGGGAACTTTCTCAGAATCCATTTTATAAACATTTCCGTGTACGCCTTACTCTCCGTGGATACGTCCCCACATTGTATAAAATCGGAAAAAAGTAGGAGCAGCTTTATTACTTAACGATTACAAAGTTGTGACGTTTCGGCGTGAGCCTTAATCATACAAAAACATACAGGACGAAGAAATAGAGAGAGGAGATAAAGTATAGATTCACATGAACACTGTTTTTAAGTTTGTTTTTTTTTAAACAGTGTTCATGTGAATCTATACTTTATCTCCTCTCTCTATTTCTTCGTCCTGTATGTTTTTGTATGATTAAGGCTCACGCCGAAACGTCACAACTTTGTAATAGTTAAGTAATAAAGCTGCTCCTACTTTTTTCCGATTTTATACATTCTGGTATCACAGCTTTACTGCAGTGCTTAGTGTTAGTTGTATACTTATACACCAATTATTGTGTTACGTCCCCACATTGAACGATAGGGGAATTTCCCTTTCCGTCCAAGGGAAACAATTCAAAAAATGTTCACCGTGTCGAAGTTCAGTGTCAAAGTTCTTGTAATTTGGTATCTGAACTCGGTTCAAGCATCTAAAGTACAGAAGTCAAAGTCCTAAGTACAAGTTCGAATTTAGTTCAAAAATCATCGACGACAACAAACAGAGATTGTGTACCAAACGTCATTACAGACAACAAACACGGAGAACTTGAACGCAAGCTGATATGTTTAGAAGTCTGAAGTTAATCGCTGGATTGCCTGCCCTGTCAGGTTATAAGATGCCAGTTATTACTTAGAAATCACCAGTTTACACGCACTAATGTTTTGTTTTAAATTACTGTCGATTGTAAACAACGAGTTTAATGACAATACACTCCGAGTGCTGTTAGATAAACAGCCAGAATTGGCCTCAGCTGTGTTCTGTTTCCACGATTTGTGATACGAGGCTTAAGATAATATTGTTATTATCGTCTTTTTAACGATTAGGCTGATGTCGTCTGCTTATGGAAGTTACCAAACATCGCTTTGTTGAGCTGGTTATCACATGACCGATTCTACCAATATTTAAATGGCGTGACGTATGTAACAACAAGTTTGTCATGCAAGGTCGGGGGAGGGAGGGGGTGCGTGTGTCGGCGGTATCAGCCCTCGTTTTCTCCTCACGTGATGCAGCGTCCCAGTACACAGTTGTGACAGTCATTTCTGCACTCTAGACCTCCTTAGACAGGCTGGCCTGGGGAACCTTTCTTGATGCTCCATTGGGAGTACAGATTACTGATGATGATATAGACCTGTTGGTTGATGGAAAAAATCTCTCATGGATGCCCTACAAATATCCTTATGTCTCTACATTGTTTTAGTCCACATCATGACCTTGACCTCTATAAAAGTTGTGCTACAGAAAGCAGAAGGAATCTAACAAGTGTTGTAAATATTATACCAAACTTGCAGAAAACTGAGAACTTTTAAAAAGAAATAAATGCAAGGACATGAAAAATAAAGACTCCTACCTTATATGTTTCAATATAACCAAAGTTGTTTTTTTTTCTGCTTAAGTTTAACAAGTCCAAGGCCAATGTAAAATTACATGTTGTTTAAATGCAGATAAGATGAAATTGGTCACCAATACCTGTATTGCAAACTTCCATGTTTATTTTTCACTTATTTTTCTTTCAAGAGATCTGAACTTGCTGGCCAGAGCACCGAGTGCAATGACAGAACAACACATTTAAAATTCTTGATGTCAGCTCTCCTTCATGGTAGTCTCTGTTTTTTTTTTTTATTAATTGCAGGATGCAATAACTTGAATTTACTGACAAGAGCGATGAGTTCATCAACAGAGTACACATTTAAAACTCTTAATGTCACATCCCCAGCAGAGTTTGTTAAAAATGTGGAATTAAACCGTCCAGAGAAAAGGAATGCATTGAATACTGACATGTGGAGGTGAGTAATGAGCAAAGAGTGGTTATAAAGTATTGTGTTATGAACTATTTTTAGTCTGTAGTATTACTATTAAATTGTTTTTTAACTGTACAGAATTTCTGTACTATCCATGACCTGATCAGAAGTTTTTCTGCTTGCATAAAAGTAATAATATATATATTTGCAATAGCTAAGTTATAACTGCATCTAATAATGATATATATATATATATTTGCAATAGTTAAGTAATAACTGCATCTAATAATGATATATATATATATTTGCAATAGTTAAGTAATAACTGCATCTAATAATGATATAACTGGAAGAAGTGGAGAGTTTTGAATATCTTGGATCACTACTAACTAATAATGGAGATACAATGAGGGAAATTAAAAGGAGGACATCTATTGCTCTTCAGAAAGTAAAACAAATAAAGAATCTGTGGAGAGGAGCAGACAGAACCACAAAAATAAGATTTTTAAGGGCATGCATCTTTCCTATTGCAACATATGCCTGTGAGACCTGGACACTTAACAAAACAGCTGAGAAGCACATAAATGCCTTTGAATGTAAATGCTATAGAAGAGTTCTCCAAATATCGTGGACACAAAAAAGAACAAATATATCTATACTACAAGAGCTTAATATTGAAGAAGGCTGGCTAGTAAAGAGGATTAAAGAGAGAAAACTTAAATATTTTGGCCACATTAAACGTCATGATAATTTAGAGAAGACCGTATTGGAAGGATACATAATGGGAAAAAGAAAAAGAGGAAGACCGAAACGAAGATGGCTGCAAGACATCGTTGATGATCTGGAAATGGATGCAGCAGCAGCAGGCCATCTTGCTCACAACCGAGAGGCCTACAGGAGTGCTGTTTGGGAGGCAAAGTTCCGCAAGGGACATGCAAAGGAATGAATGAATGAATAATGATATATATATTTGCAATAGTTAAGTTATAACTGCATCTAATACATGAAAATTTTCATGCTAATATTGTCTCATGGATGACATTTTAACTTGTAAAAGTTATAATGTGTGTGTGTACACTTGGGTATTTTTTACCAATATGTTATAAAACAGTTAAGAATTTTTTATTATTTTGTATTTACAGTTAATGTTTTTGTATCATCATCATCAGCCACCTTTATGTACTCTTTTGGGAAGATTAGGTTAACAGAAGAATTCACATTTTTTTTCTGTCTCAAGTACCTGTGTTATCTATTGTTATATTGTAACTTGTGCTGTAAGTTACGCAGTCTCTCATTCATTGTCTTTGTGCATTCCACTTTCAATGCTAACAGCTGAATGAATGGCAGATGTGTTGATTCTTGTGGTAGTACATTATTATATTGGTTGAATATTATATTTGTTCTTTGTTGCATTGATTGTCAGACCAAGTTTGTTTTAACTAAAAACTTGTCACTGTTTATTTCTATTATTCATTGTACAGAGACATAGCTGACTGCTTCAACAGGCTTGCCGTAGACCAAGACTGTCGAGTTATCATTCTGTCTGGTGCTGGAAAGATACTCTCAGCAGGTTATCACTTCACTGTTATCTTTTTTCTTTGTCTTACTTTGTACACTGTTATTTAGTACCATATTCAGTTTTATTATTTATGACAAACAAGTTCCCAAAATGGTATAAGTTAGTGTTTTGAGGATTAAAAAAACACACACACACACATTCACATGCGTACACACACAAAACATATAGTTGATCCTCTGGTTAGTATCAGCACTACACAGGAGTTGAAGATCATGAGTTTCATGTGCCTACTGAGCTGTTTTGATTTCCAGATGTTAGTCAGCTTGTTGAAAGCGTTTGATGCTAAAGCAATTCGGGTCATAATTTCTGTTGATATATCTCCCGCGGGTGTTAACTTGCTTCCTAGGTATGTAAAACCATTAGAATGAAGCATCATAACATTTAGAGCCTGAATTCTGTTTCTATAGCAATGGATGTTTTACGATGGCGGCTTGTTGGGCTGTCGATCATTTCCTAGCGAGCTGAAGAAAAACATTCCTCTATCTTGAACCGGAAGCGAAACATCTCATATATAAAACATATATAAAACATATATAAAACATATATAAACTAGGAAAAAAGTAGAAACAATTTTATTAATTAATGAGCACACCTATGTGACATTTCAGTGTGAATCTTAATCATACAGAAACACACAGGATGAAGAAACAGAGAAAGAAGATAAAATATGAATTCACATGAATGTTATGTAAAAAATAGGATTGAAAAAAAAAATAGAACAAATAAATGGAGCACTTTGGTGTGGCTTGTAAGAGGCTGCATCCAGAAATGTGCATGGTGGAGTGTTACAAATGTTTAAATGGAGACTTGTAATGTGTGATAGGTGGGTCGTGAAGTGGAGGAGGGGGGAATGGCAGAAAGGGGAGAGAGTGGTATAATGGTAATCTAGCTGGGAGAGGGTGGAACAGGTGATTGCAGTTGGGGTAGAGGGGTTGTAATCTGATGCTGTGAGGAGGTTTTGAATACGTGTAGCAAGTGAGAAAGCAGTGGAACTTGGTGTAGAGGGAATATGTTTGTGGGAGAGAGGAGTGTTAGGTGTAACTAAATTGTGAGTTCAAACCATGTGGTTCCAGCATCCCATATTCCTGAATGTAGCAGTTCTCAAGCACTAGGTGGCTTCTGTCATCAGCGTGGCATTATTTGATGGCTATTACCAGAAAATCAGATTTGCCTCTGTGGCTGGGGCCATTGAAATGATTCAGGACTGGTTTCGAAGCATGCTGGGTGATATCATACGGATGTTTTTGTATGAAGTCACCTAGTCTGAGACCAGTTTCACCAATATAAGTTATCCTGCATCTTTTGCATGCGATGGCATATATCACATTATGGGACTTGCAAGTGAATCCATCATGAAAACCCAGTCATCCTGGAAGGAAATTAGAATTAGAATTGCAAAAGCAGCATTGACCTTCAAGACTCTTGAGAACATATGGCATTCAAAAGTTATAAGCACAAAAACTAAGTTAAGAGTATTCAATTCAAATGTAATGTCCACCCTCATTTATGCATGTAAAAACTGGAAAACAGCTAAAGAAATAGACAAGAAATTAGACTCTTTCCAAAACAAATGCCTACAGAAAATACTCTAAATAAAGTAGAACGAATTGAAGAACAGAGATAAGACAGATGAGCAAACAACAACCTGTCTCATGGGTGATCAGAAAAAGAAGATGGACATGCGAGTATGTCGAGAATCATACATAGATAATCTCAAAACAAGGTATCAAGTGGAACACAATGGCCAAATAAAAAGAGGTCATCCACATGAAACTCTAAAGAGGACCTTGTTAAGAGAATGCAAAATAGTGGGCATAACATCCCTTGGTGAGGTTGAAAAGCAGCATGCAGTATAAAATTAAACGGAACTATTCTAAAGCAGGTGCAGAAATTCAAATACCTTGGAGCAGTAATAACTTCAGATGAGAAATGCAGAACAGAAATTAGGAACAGAGTAGGCCAAGCAAAGACTGCATTTCAGAGAATGAGAAACATATTAGCCAACACATCCTTATCAATGAATGTTAGAAAACGAGTCCTAAAATGCTATATTGAACCCATCTTGTTATATGGAAGTGAATCATGGACAATAGGCAAGTCTGCACAAAAATCATTGAAAGCAGCAGAAGTGTGGTTTATTAGAAGAATGTTGCGAATCCCCTGGACAGCAAAAATAACTAATGAAGAATGTATGAGAAGAGCTGGAGAGACAAAAAAATCTTGTCAAAAAGATAAGAGAGAGACAATTTACTTTCATAGGACATGCAATGAGAAGAGGGGGCATTGAAAATATTATAACAACAGGAAAAATAGAGGGGAAAAGTTCAGGAGGAAGACCAAGAGAAATGATACTGGACAGTCTGATGGGATGGTGTGAGAGGAGATCACCAGCTGAACTGATGGCCTGCATGAAGGATCGTGTACTCTATAGAAGCATAATAGCCAACGGCACCTGATGATGATGATAGACATCTTATATCATTATAAAGGAGATTGAGGATTGTATGACATCACTAGGTTATTTTCATCTACCAGACATCTGATCTGCCTCACTATCCACGATATCAGAGGGTGGTTTTATTTAGATACCCAATCTGTCTTACTACCCAAGATATCAGAGGGTGGTTTTATTTAGATACCCAATCTGTCTTACTACACAAGATATCAGAGGGTGGTTTTATTTAGATACCCAATCTGTCTTACTACACAAGATATCAGAGGGTGGTTTTATTTAGATACCTAAACTGTCTTACTACACAAGATATCAGAGGGTGGTTTTATTTAGATACCTACACTGTCTTACTACACAAGATATCAGAGGGTGGTTTTATTTAGATACCCAGTCTGTCTTACTACACAAGATATCAGAGGGTGGTTTTATTTAGATACCCAATCTGTCTTACTACCCAAGATATCAGAGGGTGGTTTTATTTAGATACCCAATCTGTCTTACTACACAAGATATCAGAGGGTGGTTTTATTTAGATACCTAAACTGTCTTACTACCCAAGATATCAGAGGGTGGTTTTATTTAGATACCCAATCTGTCTTACTACACAAGATATCAGAGGGTGGTTTTATTTAGATACCCAATCTGTCTTACTACACAATATCAGAGGGTGGTTTTATTTAGATACCCAATCTGTCTTACTACACAAGATATCAGAGGGTGGTTTTATTTAGATACCCAATCTGTCTTACTACACAAGATATCAGAGGGTGGTTTTATTTAGATACCCAATCTGTCTTACTACAAGATATCAGAGGGTGGTTTTATTTAGATACCCAATCTGTCTTACTACACAAGATATCAGAGGGTGGTTTTATTTAGATACCCAATCTGTCTTACTACACAAGATATCAGAGGGTGGTTTTTTTAGATACCCAATCTGTCTTACTACACAAGATATCAGAGGGTGGTTTTATTTAGATACCCAATCTGTCTTACTACACAAGATATCAGAGGGTGGTTTTATTTAGATACCCAGTCTGTCTTACTACACAAGATATCAGAGGGTGGTTTTATTTAGATACCCAATCTGTCTTACTACACAATATATCAGAGGGTGGTTTTATTTAGATACCTAAACTGTCTTACTACACAAGATATCAGAGGATGGTTTTATTTAGATACCCAATCTGTCTTACTACCCACGATATCAGAGGATGGTTTTATTTAGATACCTAAACTGTCTTACTACACAAGATATCAGAGGATGGTTTTATTTAGATACCCAATCTGTCTTACTACCCACGATATCAGAGGATGGTTTTATTTAGATACCTAAACTGTCTTACTACACAAGATATCAGAGGGTGGTTTTATTTAGATACCTAAACTGTCTTACTACACAAGATATCAGAGGGTGGTTTTATTTAGATACCCAATCTGTCTTACTACCCAAGATATCAGAGGGTGGTTTTATTTAGATACCCAATCTGTCTTACTACACAAGATATCAGAGGGTGGTTTTATTTAGATACCCAGTCTGTCTTACTACACAAGATATCAGAGGGTGGTTTTATTTAGATACCTAAACTGCCTTACTACACAAGATATCAGAGGGTGGTTTTATTTAGATACCTAAACTGCCTTACTACGCAAGATATCAGAGGGTGGTTTTATTTAGATACCTAAACTGCCTTACTACACAAGATATCAGAGGGTGGTTTTATTTAGATACCCAATCTGTCTTACTACACAAGATATCAGAGGGTGGTTTTATTTAGATACCCAATCTGTCTTACTACACAAGATATCAGAGGGTGGTTTTATTTAGATACCCAATCTGTCTTACTACACAAGATATCAGAGGGTGGTTTTATTTAGATACCCAGTCTGTCTTACTACACAAGATATCAGAGGGTGGTTTTATTTAGATACCCAATCTGTCTTACTACACAATATATCAGAGGGTGGTTTTATTTAGATACCTAAACTGTCTTACTACACAAGATATCAGAGGATGGTTTTATTTAGATACCCAATCTGTCTTACTACCCACGATATCAGAGGATGGTTTTATTTAGATACCTAAACTGTCTTACTACACAAGATATCAGAGGATGGTTTTATTTAGATACCCAATCTGTCTTACTACCCACGATATCAGAGGATGGTTTTATTTAGATACCTAAACTGTCTTACTACACAAGATATCAGAGGGTGGTTTTATTTAGATACCTAAACTGTCTTACTACACAAGATATCAGAGGTGGTTTTATTTAGATACCCAATCTGTCTTACTACCCAAGATATCAGAGGGTGGTTTTATTTAGATACCCAATCTGTCTTACTACACAAGATATCAGAGGGTGGTTTTATTTAGATACCCAGTCTGTCTTACTACACAAGATATCAGAGGGTGGTTTTATTTAGATACCTAAACTGCCTTACTACACAAGATATCAGAGGGTGGTTTTATTTAGATACCTAAACTGCCTTACTACGCAAGATATCAGAGGGTGGTTTTATTTAGATACCTAAACTGCCTTACTACACAAGATATCAGAGGGTGGTTTTATTTAGATACCCAATCTGTCTTACTACACAAGATATCAGAGGGTGGTTATATATCATTTAGGGAACTTTGAATTTTAAAAAAAAATTCCAGCCACTTGGTAAGATTTGAACCTTAGACCTTGTGCTCAATACAGGGGATGAGTTACTACTATAGCTTCAAAAATGGAAAACCTTGTATATATTGAAATATCAAGCATGTCATTTTGTATAACACAGTGAACTATAAAGTATTACATCACATGTGTCACTTTGTATAACACAGTGAACTATGAAGTGTTACGTCAAACATGTCACTTTTATAATATGGTAAAATATGAAATGTTGCAAAGAACATGCCATTTTTACAAGTCAGAATTTGTGTTGTCATATTTGCTTGTAGGAATTGATTTCACTGGCACAGAAGTTTTCCAGAAAGCTCAAGAGTCTACTGATCCTGGTAGAACGGCCTTTGCTCTTCGGAGAATAGTTCAGCAAGGCCAGGAATCATTTAATACAATTGAGAAGGTCTTCTTTTCTTATATCTGTCATATGTTATTATTGTTCTTTTCTTATATCTGTCATATGTTATTATTCTTTCTTCTTTTCTTATATCTATCATGTGTTATTATTGTTCTTTTCTTATATATATATATCATGTTTTATTATTGTTCTTTTCTTGTATCTATCATGTGTTGTTATTATTATTCTGTCTTCTTTTCTTGTATCTGTCATGTGTTATTATTGTTCTTTTCTTATATATGTCATATATTATTATAGTTCTATCTTCTTTTCTTACATCTATCATATGTTGTTATTAGTCTGTCTTATTTTCTTATATCTGTCATATGTTATTATTAGTCTGTCTTATTTTCTTATATCTATCATATATTATTATTGTTTCATCTTACTGGAACTGTGATTAGGATGATTGTATCAGCCATTGAAAGGCAAGCATTGTAACAAACTGTGAGTAGATTGTGGTGGCTTGTTTGAAGATAGAGACCCAAAATCCTACCATCTTGGCAGGCTTAACCACCATAAACACTGTGCTGAGAGTGTCATAATGTTAAGGCTGAGCCTGCCCCACTGTCAAGGCTGAGAGTGTCACAATGTCAAAGCAGAGCCTACCCCACTGTCAAGGCTGAGAGTGTCACAATGTCAAGGCTGGGCCTGCCCCACTGTCAAGGCTGAGCCTGATAGTCGGAGTCCCAACAAAGAGATGGGGCAACATTTTTATATGTCCAGATCATCATTATTTATTTTTGTTGTGTGTGCTTATTCCTCTCATATGAGGGTGAAGATTCTGTCCGATTAGGCAGTCAGTGACCCATAGCTGAAATGCTAGCATAAGGGTTAGCAAACAATAGCTGATCAAGACCTTGTCCCACCTGTCTGTTGGTACCTCCAGTAACAGGTCTAGCTTGGCTAACGGGGCAGGGATTGCCATAGTCCTCATGATGATGGAGTCTGCTAAATAAGCATTGCAAACCCCTTGCTTTTTACTTGTACTCTTGGACTGAAAAAATAGCTGCCATAAACCACCCCCACGCCAATACGATGCTGTGTCTCAATGCCTCTACAGCATCAGCTGCAAAAGACACCAGCTCACAGTTACAGGGAGATAGCACACGACAAGATTCCTGTCATATGATGTTGCATTCTGATCATCATTATTTGTTTTTGTTATGTGTGCTTATTCCTATCTTATGATGCTTTGTTCCAATCATCATCATGTGATTTTATTATGTATGGTATGTTCTCAGTCATCATATGATGTTGTTGCTCTTAATGCTGAGCATAAATATGAAACATTATCAATATCATAATTATGAAATGTTGTGTTATGTTTGTTGATTCTAATTGTGCATTTTTATGTGTACTGATCATCACCATATGGTTTTATATTTACATTTTTTTCTCATTGTTCTGACTGATAGTTTTTAAATAGTTGTGCAGTCATTTGAGTTTATGTTGAGTTTTTAAATAGTTGTGCAGTCATTTGAGTTTATGTTGAGTTTTTAAATAGTTGTGCAGTCATTTGAGTTTATGTTGAGTTTTTAAATAGTTGTGCAGTCATTTGAGTTTATGTTGAGTTTTTAAATAGTTGTGCAGTCATTTGAGTTTATGTTGAGTTTTTAAATAGTTGTGCAGTCATTTGAGTTTATGTTGAGTTTTTAAATAGTTGTGCAGTCATTTGAGTTTATGTTGAGTTTTTAAATAGTTGTGCAGTCATTTGAGTTTATGTTGAGTTTTTAAATAGTTGTGCAGTCATTTGAGTTTATGTTGAGTTTTTAAATAGTTGTGCAGTCATTTGAGTTTATGTTGAGTTTTTAAATAGTTGTGCAGTCATTTGAGTTTATGTTGAGTTTTTAAATAGTTGTGCAGTCATTTGAGTTTATGTTGTTTTGGAGGCAGAGTCCTGCTGCAGTGTTGTTTTTTTCAAGAAAATATCACAAATCTGTTTAGTCTGTCATGTCAGCAATTATATTGTTCAGTTAATCATAAAACAAATGTTTATTAGCATATCAAATCTATTGTAGCAGCATTTGTATTGTTCATTTTATCATGAAAGAAATATTTTTTAGCATGTCAAGCTTACCATAGCAACACTTTTTGGTTTATCATGAAATAAATATTTATTAGCTTGTCAAGCTTACCATAGCAACACTTATATTATTCAGTTTATCATGAAATAAATATTTATTAGCTTGTCAAGCTTACCATAGCAACACTTATATTATTCAGTTTATCATGAAATAAATATTTATTAGCTTGTCAAGCTTTCCATAGCAACAGTTGTATTATTCAGTTTATCATGAAATAAATATTTATTAGCATGTCTAGCTTACCATAGCAACACTTGTATTGTTCAGTTTGTCATGAATATACTTCATTGCTTCCTAGTGTACCAAACCTGTGATAGCGGCCATTCACGGTGCTGTCATTGGTGCTGGTGTTAGCATGGTTTCTGCTTGTGATATCAGATACTGCACACAGGATACCTGGTTCCACATTAAGGTATGTCAGGAGACATATGTTCTCTGTTTGCTAATGATGATAATGATAATGATGATGATGATGATGATTTCAGTAACAGGTTCTTTTGGTGTTAGCAATGTTAATAAAACTGTGACAGGTGCTAACATTTCTGCAAAAAGTGTTCAAGAGAAAATTACAGGATATAATTTGTATCTGTTGGGGGCACAGTTAGTTAAGCTGAAGCACAGTTAATTGTTCTGAGTGAGACGCACACAAAATTTGAACATAAATGTAATGACGATGCTTGAGAAAGCAAAACTTAAACAGAAAATATTGGTGAATCAACATCATAGTCAGATGTGAAATCAGATAAAGTGATATAATAAACAATATATGAAGTCAGAATACTCATCATGATGTTAAGTAAGGTCAGATAAACTGATGCAGTATATATCATGATGATAAGTAAAGATATAATAAACATCATAATGATAAATGATGTCAGATATAACTGACAGAACAAAACATCATGAACATAATGAAACATGTAAACAAAAGCAAACAACATGAATATAATAAAGCCTGATAAAACTGACTGTATAAACATCTTGAGTATAAGTAAACCCAGATAAACAGACAGAATAAACATAAGTAAACCAAGATAAACAGAATAAATGTAAGTAAACCCAGATAAACAGACAGAATAAACATAAGTAAACCAAGATAAACAGAATAAATGTAAATAAACCCAGATAAACAGACAGAATAAACATAAGTAAACCCAGATAAACAGAATAAATGTAAGTAAACCCAGATAAACAGAATAAATGTAAGTAAACCCAGATAAACAGACAGAATAAACATAAGTAAACCAAGATAAACAGACATTAAACATAAGTAAACCCAGATAAACAGACAGAATAAAAATAAGTAAAAAAAGAGAATAAGCATTAGTAAACCCAGATAGACAGAATAAACATAAATAAACCCATATAAGTAGACAGAATAAATATAAGTAAACCCAGATAAACAGAATACACATTAGTAAACTCAGATGGATAGAATAAACATAAGTAAACCCAGATAAACAGAATAAACATTAGTAAGCACAGATAAACAGAATAAACATTAGTAAACCCAGATAAACAGAAAAACATTAGTAAACCCAGATAAACAGAATAAACATTAGTAAACCCAGATAAACAGAATAAACATTAGTAAACCCAGATAAACAGAATAAACATTAGTAAACCCAGATAAAAAGAATAAACATAAGTAAACCCAGATAAATAGAATAAACAGAAGTAAACCCAGATAAACAGAATAAACATTAGTAAACCCAGATAGACAGAATAACATAAGTAAACCCAGATAGAATAAACATAAGTAAACCCAAATAGGCAGAAAGATGGAATAAACTTTAGTAAACCCAGATAAATAGAATAAACATAAGTAAACCCAGATAGACAGAAAGATGGAATAAACATAAGTAAACCCAGATAACCTGGCTCTGAACAAGCATGACTCCAGAATGGAGTTATAAGAAGTGATGTTAACATTTTCGAAGTCTGAATAATGATTTCCAAGAATACAAAGAACAGTTTGCCAGGTTTCAAGCAACACAATCTCAAAATAACATCAGCTAAATTTTATCCAGCATTTTCAGTGACGATAAATCATGCTGCAAGTCGCATGAGACAGACAAGAGATGATCTGTATGAATTACTCATTGATCAAATACATATTTCAGAACTTTTGTATTTGAATATTGGGAATGTAGTTGCATAAATGACCATGGAAGGGTATGGCTGTTGCTAGGAGAAGCTAGACACAAGAGGAAGAAGTGGTAACTGAGAATACTTCCCTAGCTGATGTTTAAAGAGCTGTCTGTAGCTAGGAGAAGCTAGACACAAGAGGAAGAAGTTGTAACTGAGAATACTTCCCTAGCTGATGTTTAAAGAGCTGTCACCACTGTTTAGAAAGGACCTGTATAGTGTCGCCAGCACATCACTTTTAGAGGATGGGGAAAGAGGGCCAGAACAAAGGAACCGAAATGACTACGGTGATCTTCGTTGTGAGGGTGTTGGTTTGTGGAGAAAAATAATTACCAGTGGACTTTTTTTTATATCAGTGAAATGTATAGTTGGAAAATATTACAAGTTCTACAAAACAATTTATCCTAAACTGTCAGTCAGTCATTTGCATGTCCCTTGCAGAACTTTGCCTCCCTAACAGCTCTCCTGTAGGCCTCTCGGTTGTGAGCAAGATGGCCTGCTGCTAATGCATTCATTTGCAGATCCTTAACAATGTCTTGCAGCCATTTTTTCCTTGGTCTTCCTGTCTTTCTATTTCCCATTATGTATCCTTCCAAAACAATCTTCTCTAAATTTTTATAATGTTTAATATGTCCAAAATATTTAAGTTTTCTCTGTCTAGTCTTCTTAACTAGCCAACCTTCTTCAATATTAAGTTCTTGTAGTATGGATATATTTGTTCTTTTTGTGTTTATGACATTTGAAGAACTCTTCTGTAGCATTTACATTCAAAGGCATTTATGTGTTTCTCAGCTGTTGTATTTAATGTCCAGGTCTTACAGGCATATGTTATGATGAGAAAGATGCATGCCCTTAAAATCTTATTTTTGTAGTTCTGTCTTCCTTTCCACAGCTTCTTTAGTTTGTTTTTTTTTATTTTCTGAAGAGCAATAAGTTCTGTCTTCCTTTCCACAGCTTCTTTAGTTTTTTTTTATTTTCTGAAGAGCAATAGATGTCTTACTTTTAATTCCCCTCATTGTATCTCTATTATTAATTAGTAATGATCCAAGATATTAAAAACTCTCCACTTCTTCCAATTTTTCCTAATTGATACATATTTCAGCTGCCTTTGTTTGTTTTGTTAGTTGTCACCAATTTAGTTTTCTTCACATTAAGATAGAGGTTTTGCTCTTTGCAGTTCTTATGGACTGACATAATTAGTTTTTCCATTCCTTTTTGTGTTGTGGACAGTAATACTGTGTCATCAGCATATCTAATCTCTGGTATTTCATAACCTCCAATTGTTATGGCTTCATAATATTCTTTATCTACATCTTCTCTAACATTCCTCATTATATTTTCAGTCATCATCATCATCATGTGCCGTGCAGACTGGCATTGGCTGTTATGCTTCTCCAGAGTATCCGATCCTTCATGCAGGCCATCAGCTCAGTTGGTGATCTCCTCTCACACCATGACGTCAGACTGTCCAGTATCATTTCTCTTGGTCTTCCTCTTGATCTTCTTCCTTCTATTTTTCTTGTTGTTATAATATTTTCAATGCCCCCTCTTCTCATTGCATGTCCTATGAAAGTACATTGTCTCTCTCTTATCTTTTTGATAAGGTTTTTTGTCTCTCCAGCTCTTCTCATACATTCTTCATTAGTTATTTTTGCTGTCCAGGGGATTCGCAACATTCTTCTAATAAACCACATTTCTGCTGCTTCCAATGATTTTTGTGCAGTCTTGCCTATTGTCCATGATTCACTTCCATATAACAAGATAGGTTCAATATAGCATTTTAGGACTCGTTTTCTAACATTCATTGATAAGGATGTGTTGGTTAATATGTTTCTCATTCTCTGAAATGCAGTCTTTGCTTGGCCTATTCTGTTCCTAATTTCTGTTCTGCATTTCCCATCTGAAGTTATTACTGCTCCAAAGTATTTGAATTTCTGCACCTGCTTTAGAATAGTTCCGTTTAATTTTATACTGCATGCTGGTGGATTCTGTTTCTTAGATATAACCATAGTCTCTGTCTTTTTGATGTTCAAAGTAAGGCCTTTCTGTTCACTTTCTTTGGCGACTTTATCCAAGAGATTTTGCAGGTCTTGTTGGTTCTCAGCTATCAGTACTGTGTCGTCAGCATACCGAAGGTTGTTAATATTGTATCCTCCAATTTTTATGCCTGGCTCTGTGATGATTGTTCTTAGAATATTCTCGCTATACAGAGAAAAAAGGTCTGGAGATAGTACACATCCTTGTCGCACCCCTTGTTTTATATTTTCAGTATACAAGTTAAATAAGTAAGACGACAATATGCACCCAACGGACCCATTGTTTTATGTCAAACGAAGTTGTTGTTTTGCCATTTATTCTTACTTCTGTCTGTTGGTCTAGATACAGCAGTGATATGAAATGTATCAAATGTGTTGGAAATCACATTTTTTCCATTATTTCCCAAAGTTTCTGATGTTGTACACTATCACATGCCTTTGAATAGTCTATAAAAGATACATTTAGATTCACATTAAATTCTCTGCATTTCTACATTAATCTTATATTGAAATATGATTTCTTGTTCCTTTTCCTTGTCTAAAACCAGCTTGGACCATATTGATTTCTCTTTCTATTTTCTTACGAAATCTACCCATTATGATTTTTAATAGAATTTTACTTGAATGACTAGTTAGGGCAACAGTTCTGTAGTTTGTGCATAATTTCAAGTTACCCTTTTTTCAGCAGTGGTATGAATATAGTTCTTTTCCATTCTTTTGGCCAAATACCTGAATGCCATATCTTTTTACATAGTGCATGATAGATTGTTGCACACTCCTTTCTTCCTGCCTTAATAAGTTTAGCTGTTATCTCATCACATCCTGGTGATCTACAATTTTTCAGATTCTTTATTGTCCATAAAACTTCTTCAGTTGTTGGTTCAGGTTAAAGTTGCAAATAAAAAGAAACTTGAAACATCTGAAATTGTTTTGTTTTTAGTGCCTCAAGTGATAGCAAATTGTATCACAGGAACCAGAGATTGGACTGGCAGCAGATATGGGAGCTTTGCAGCGAATGCAGAAAAGCATTGGTAATGACAGCTTGTTTCGAGAGCTCACATACACCGTCAGAAAATTTGACTCTAACGAGGCACTTACACTGGGATTTGTAAAGTAAGTTATTTATAAATCACGTTTCTAGGACAGAAAACTGTTGGATATAAATATTTGTGAAGTTAATAAATAATTTATATTTAAATGATTTAATGTTTTATTTAGAGTTGTCAGACTTGCAGACTTCATGCTCTCTTAAAAAGATCAGAAACACTAACAACAAAGAAAACTGTCTTTACTGCCTTAGCAAACTAATGAATATTGAATGGCAAGACAATGAACCAACTCCTAGATTTTATCGTCTATAATGACAACACTAATAGCAGAAAGTTTATGTTGCCTGGACATGTTGAAAAAGTAAACGATAATCACATTAACAGTTTGAAACACAGCAAACATCTGGAATTGAAGGGCCCAAGAAGAAGACAAACAACAAAGATGACTGGAAATTTTTTCCACAAGCCATAAGAACTGGGATAAAATTGAAGAAGATCATGATACCTGGAGAGTGACTTTGTGTAGGGCTGCTACATCATTTTAGGAAATGGTAAGACCAAATGAAATACAAGAGCTTGAAGGGGCTGGAGATCTTCAGTGAGAATTTTTGTATTTTTTGTTGATGGAGATGATTATTCCAGTATTATATTGGTGGTATCACCCATAAGAGGTTGCTCAGCAGTGTGGTGTTTGGCACCTTCCTTGAACAGCTAACATCTTTCTCCAGTTTCCATACTGTTTTCTGAGGGAGCCATTAAGAAACTGACTTGTCATTTTGTCATTTGATTGTTCTCTCAGTCGAGTTCTGGCAGACAGAGGTGATCTGATCACGTCATCTCTAGAACTGGCCAAAGTTATTGCATCAAAAAGTCCTATTGCTGTTCAGGGATCGAAACGAAATATTGTGTTTTCTCGGGACCACGGTGTTCCAGAAGGTCTGGAGTACATGGTAAGAAAGAACATATGTTCATGATATTTGTTCTGGTTTATCAGGTTTCATTATGTTTATGATGTTTTGTTCTGTCAGTTATATATACATATCAATATTTTCTCTCTCTTTGATCATTCTGTCTAAGTTAATATTTTCTGTGGTGTGCTCACTGTGTTTGTGTTAATATTTTCTGTGGTGTGCTCACTGTGTTTGTGTTAATATTTTCTGTGGTGTGCTCACTGTGTTTGTGTTAATATTTTCTGTGGTGTGCTCATTGTGTTTGTGTTAATATTTTCTGTGGTGTACTCATTGTTTGTGTTAATATTTTCTGTGGTGTGCTCATTGTTTGTGTTAATATTTTCTGTGGTGTGCTCATTGTGTTTGTGTTAATATTTTCTGTGGTGTGGTCATTGTGTCTGTGTTAATATTTTATGTGGTGTGGTCATTGTGTCTTTGTTAATATTTTCTGTTGTGTGCTCACTGCATCTTAAAATGTAACAACTTGCATCAACATCAGAATATTTTGAACTTAAATGTCCAATAAAAAATTATCTGAGAATTGTTATGAGCTGGCTTGAGATGCAGCCCAAATTACATCTTCGATATGAAATAATTTGGCAGTAAAACCACAAAGCACAACTCGTGTCTGTAAGAATTGGGCAATAAATTGGTCAGGAACAAAACTTTATAATAGAGCTCTTATGAGTCAACAGCTGAAATTCAGGATAAATATGTTGCATGAAATCTTGCACATTCTGTGCTACAGAACTTGGCAACTTTTAGTACTGTTAAATACTATGTATATTTCCATTTCTATATATCATATTTAAAACATGTCATTACTTTAGCTTTGATCTAAATATGCACCGTTATTCATCATCTTCAAATTTCTGAGCCCTCTGTTCCATTTTTCTTGTACATAAATGTCTGAAGTCAGATTAAGGCACTGCTGAGCCAGAGAAAACTAAAAGTATATTTGTTTGTCTTACAGGCAACTTGGAATGCAGTTATGCTTCAGTCAGAAGATGTATTGAAAGCCCTTGGTGCTGCTCTTCAGAATGAGAAACCAGAGTTCTCTAAACTGTGATAAACTTAAAGAATTGTTTCTTACATTCTTACAGAGAATCTGAACCAGCAAGTTATGTTGACAGACTTATATATACTTAATCTTACACCATACATGTTACAACATTCCTGTGCCATTAGGACTCGCATGGTAGTCCAAGTTTTTCCATGCACTTAATGTGTGCCTAATATTTTAAATATCTGCTTAATGAACATTAAGGATTCTGCAAAACTTTGTGATTTTAACAAACTGCCTAATATGATCCACAGAAAAATATAATTTTCTACTCAAATTATTCTTGCTGAATGGAACTGACAGACTGTTATCTGTAGATATAATAATCTGCATACAGGGGCCGAAAGTCAAACAACTATTCCACCGGGCTGTAGAAGTTTGGTCCAATGAATGCTTCTCCTTTTTTTTCCTAGTCACTCTCTACTTAATATCTGCAATAGCATAATTGGCTGGATTTTTTTTTTATAAGCATAATTTGTAAGAAAAAGAATTGTTTCTTCACTTTTTTTTTATTTTTAAATTAATTCTGATGTAGAAATGACATTTTTTTGGTAAAATTATTTTATTACGTTATGATTCATTTTATCAGGCCATCTTTTTTTTTGTAAATTTATTTTATCACATTGTGATTTATTTTATCAGGCCATCTTTTTTTTGTAAAAATTTTATTACATCATGATTCATTTTTATCAGGCCATCTTTTTTCATGTTTGCTTACTTGGTACAAAGTTTACACATGACAAAGGCAAATAAAATTACCAGGTCATATCATAAGATGTAATCACTGAAAAATAACACCAACATATAAAACAAGAAAATCTGACAATGTATGAGGTTTTCTTTTATTGTCATCATCTATGTGTGCTTGCTTTTACTTGTTTTTTTTTTTGTTGCAAAGATGAAAAAATAATGATGTCATTTGTCTTTGTAAAACTTATATAGTGGTGAAAGTAAATTTCAACATTTTTAACTCCTCCCGTGCCTAATGACTAAAAATGGTCACTTCTGGTTTGTGTCTGTAGTGCCATGTGACTATATTTCGCTACATGCTTTGTTTCATTAAAAACCCAGTGTAACGTTTAGATTATAAACATTTAGTGTGCGTACCCAGTAACCCTGTTCATCATGGCTGAAGAGTGCCTAGTAACGAGGGAGAAAATCAAAGTGATTGTCATGAGTTTTCAATTTTTGGTGATGTAGATAGGGATATGGACATACCCTGTGACCAGACCACTGTTCTTGAATGTATCCCAAGTGGATCTAGACACATTAGACAACTGGAGAAGTAGTTAGAAGATTATTTCAGACATTACTTTAGAGAGAAAGGCACATACAAGACGAGATTGACAGGTAGTCAACAGGTAGTTCTAGGCATCTCAGATGGTTCGTACCCTAGACCGATGGTAAGTAGTACACAATTATTGTCTAAAAACATCACATTACTTCTTTTTTCCTAAAAAAAACTCTGCATTTATGAAATCTTCATACATTTTTAGTTATTTTGAAACATAATAAGCACACATAACATGGAAATACTGTATTTCATTCACTTTTCCATTTATACCACCGATACATATCAAGACCCACGCTTTTACTCTGGCACCAAACGGAACGTCCGTGATTCTTCCTTTGGCATGGGAAGAGTTAAGTTTTACTTCGTTTACAGGAAACTATATTGTATTTGCAGGTTTTCTGAAATAATTTATGAATTTTTTTGTAAGTGTTTTATAATAGAACTTTCAGATGATTCCTTTTTTTTTCTTTTTTTTTTTTTTCAAAAATTCTTCTTGCCGTTTTTGTTTATTAACTAAATTGTGTGAGAAATATTTGGTGCAGTAGTGAAGTGTGCGAACAAAAATGAGCAAAAAGTTTTTAATTTGGGCACCAGTCAGGATTGCTTTTACCTTTCTTGTTTGCTTGGAAGAAAATCATCTTTTAAATCAGATGAAAAGAAAGAGTGGAGGTGAGTGAGAAGACAAATTAACTGGAAAGCAACAAAACTTGTTTTGATAAATGCCTTCTTCTGGGAAAAAAGTGCTCAATAATGACACAAAATATCATAAACTTGTTTTGACAGATCAAACTTCTTTAATGTAGACATAAGAAGGTTAAAATGAGAGCAGATGGAAATTTATATTTAAAATATGTATGATTAAAAGAAAGTCAACTCAAGAAGACAGTACTGTATTCCACAGCTGTTAATAAAAATGAAAAAAGGGACAAATAAACAAAGTGTATATAGAGCTCAGCCCAGAGTTATTCTCATTTGGCACCCCAAATTACTGATTTATTGTTTATCTCCCCTTCCAGTGAACCTGACCTCTGACATTGTGGTGGTACCAGAGTTCTTAAAACAAAGATAAAGGCTCTGACTAGGAATGGATTATGACAAAATAAAGTACAGCAAAAATAAAATCACTTCAAATTGAAAACAAATAAATATTTCAAAAAGGCTGGTAAACACATTAAAGTACTTCCAAAGTCATTTACTGTAATCTGCTAAAAATCAGCTGGTTGCTGTCATCACCATCATCATAGGCCATCTTCAGTCATGCAGTCCTTGGTGTCTCTAATCAGATGTTGTAATTCTTCTGTTGTACTTGGTGTCTCTAATCAGATGTAATTCTTCTGTTGCACTTGGTCAGCTGATACACCAGATTCTCTAGCAGCTTCTGTAGATGTTGTGTGAACTAGCCAGGTTTCTTTCCCAAGAGTCATGGCAGTCTCACCAGTATATCCTGCAATGCCAGTGTCATCTATGCAGTAATGTGCAAACACTTCCACTGTCATGAGTTATATTAGAAATACAATCCTATGGTGGGAGACATCTATGTAGTATCATTGTAATATCACTAATGTACCACTTAAACCAGTAGCTGACATTACAATAAACAGGATCACAACTCCACTCAGGATATTTCAAACAATATATTCTGTCTTGTTCTGCCTAGGAGAAGATTTACCAAGCTGTGTAAGAGCACTTCATTTTTCAGTCTGGTTGCCTACAGCCAACTGATTTGAATTCTTACTTGAGCTTTCTTTAAGATACTTCCCAGTCTTTACCTACACTCTTATGTTTAATTTTTTTCCTTCTGTAATTATTTATGTTGTAATTTTGGCATAAGGCCAACAACCTTTTCCTGAGACCCATCTAGAGGCAACTCTAGATGGGGAAAAAACCAAATGTTACGGAAACTCACAATAGAATCAGTCAAGCATCGAGGATACCAACTCAGACAAGCCCAGACAACAATGAAAAGAACACACTCATCTGTCCCAAATATGTGACAAAGATCGGATTCTGGAATATAAGAACAATGGCCACACCATAAAAAACTGCTCAGGTAATATGAAATGCAATGGCCAGAAGCAGGGAAAAGATTGGCAGAAAAACGTAAGTTAATCATACATTCAGGCAAAGACAATGGGAAATGTCAAGAAGGAGTAGGTATAATTATGTCAACTGCAGCAGCAAAGAGCCTTACAGAATGGGAACCAGTGAACAGTCGTATATTAAGAGCATGATTCCAAATAAGGCACGGAAGAATGACAATCATACAATGCTATGCACCCACAAATGATGCAGATGATGAAATAAAAGACAATTTCTATCACCAACTACAGAAACTCTAATGAGTCCCTAAACACAACATCTTAGTTGTCATGAGAGACTTCAACGCCAAGGTAGGAAAAAGATAACACCTACATCAAAAAATAATGAGGAAAGAATGGATTGATACAGTAAGTCAGAATGGAGAAAGATTAATTGAATTATGTCTAATACAGGCCATGGTCATTGGAGGAACAATATTTCCACACAAAGAATACATAAAACAACATGGATATCTCCACATGATAGAACTAGAAATCAGATAGATCATTTTTGTATTAGAAAGCAATTCAGAACATCTCTGATAGATGTAAGAGCATAAGGGGATGCAGACGTCAACAGTGATCACAATCTGTGTGTAGGGAAAATAAAACTAAAACTGAAAAGCCAACACAAGAAAGCAATGCTCAGAAAGATAAACAGCCACAGCCTACAGGATAAAAATACTAAGAGTAATTTTAATCTGGAACCTACCAAACAATTCGCTGCATTCAGTGAGTTATATATATATATATATATGAATTATGGCTTTCTTACAGTACAGCCATAATTACAGCAGCTAAAACAAGTGCTGGACTGCAAACATCAAGTAGAAAAGCATGGATATCAGATAACACATAGAAATACACACATGAAAGACGAGCAGCCAAATTAGCCACGTTGAATGTAAATACAGATCTTGAAGAGATTTGGCAAAACCAACATACAAAGAACTAGACAATAAGTAAAAAGTTCAGCTAGAAGGGATAAAAGAGAATATAAGGACAGTATGGTGAAAGACCATACATTCAATATAAAATTAAAAATAGAGAAATGCAGAGAGTTTAATGTGAATCTATATTTAGCCTTTATAGACTATTCAAAGGCATTTGATTGTGTACAACATAAGAAACTTTGGGAAATAATGGAAAAAATAGGATTTTCAACACATTTGATACAATTAACATCACTGCTGTATCTAGACCAACAAGCAGCAGTGAAAATGGTGAAACAACTTGGTTTGACATAAAACAATGGGTCTGTCGGTGCATATTGTCACCCTACTTATTTAACTTGTATACTGAAAATATAATGAGGAATGTTAGAGAAGATGTAGACAAAGAATATTACGAAGCCATAACAACTGGAGATTATGAAATACCAGAGACAGATATGCTGATGACACAGTATTACTGTCCACAACACAAAAAGGAATGGAAAAACTAATTATGTCAGTCCATAAGAACAGCGAAGAGCAAAACCTCTATCTTAATGCAAAGAAAACTAAATTGATGACAACTGACAAAACAAACAAGGCAGCTGAAATATGTATCAATGAGGAAAAACTGGAAGAAGTGGAGAGTTTTGAATATCTTGGATCACTACTAACTAATAATGGAGATACAATGAGGGAAATTAAAAGGAGGACATCTATCGCTCTTCAGAAAGTAAAACAACTAAAGAATCTGTGGAGAGGAGCGGACAGAACCACAAAAACAAGATTTTTAAGGGCATGCATCTTTCCCATCGCAACATATGCTTGTGAGACCTGGACACTTAACAAAACAGCTGAGAAACGCATAAATGCCTTTGAATGTAAATGCTACAGAAGAGTTCTTCAAATATCATGGACACAAAAAAAAGAACAAATATATCTATACTACAAGAACTTAATATTGAAGAAGGTTGGCTAGTAAAGAGGATAAAACAAAGAAAACTTAAAATTTTGGACACATTAAACGTCATGATAATCTAGAGAAGACCGTCTTGGAAGGGTACATAATGGGAAAAAGAAAGAGAGGAAGACCAAGGCGAAGATGGCTGCAAGACATCGTTGGGGATCTGCAAATGGATACATCAGCAGCAGGCCATCTTGCTCACAACCGAGAGGCCTACTGGAGTGCTGTTTGGGAGGCAAAGTTCCGCAAGGGACATGCAAATGAATGAATGAATGGTGAAAGAAGCAGAGAAGGCAGCAAAAACACGAGACAGCAAAACTCTATATAACATACAAAAGAGGCTAACAGGTACTGTTGCATCCAAAGAAAGACCAATCCTTAGCTAAACTGGCGACTATTAACATAAAGTAAAGACCAAAAGCAAAGATAGGCTGAACATACTTAATTGACCACACCCAAAAGAATTGATAGACCTTGAAACTGACTTACCAATCCCACATTAAATGTCAACCTAGACGAAATGATTACATGAAATTGAAACAGCAGTGAATCTAATGGCCAACAACAAAGCTGCTGGTGAAGATGAAATAACAGCCAAAATATTAAAAGCTATTAACAGTGACAACATGAACCAACTACAGAGAATGTTTAATAAAGTTTGGAAAGAAGAAAAGGTCCCTTCTAAATGAAAAAGAAATCATTGCTGAAATACCAAAAAAAAAGGCAGCCTTAGCAATTACAATAACTGGAGAACGAACAAACAAACAAACAAACTTTATTTTCAAAGGGTTAATTGGGCATGCAGGCCCATCTACCTTTCTGCCCTTTATCATACAGCTTTCACTCAGTCGCAGTCATTCGGCATTTGTTAATGAGTATAATAATCATGAAGAAGCAATGAAATGATTACATAAATAAATAATAAACTTATCTCTTGTCCATACACTCCGCACTCTGATTTATGCAAGAGCATAAAATAAACTTGCATTCTTACATTCATTCAAAACTACAAAATGTATTTTTAAAAGCAGTAAAAAAAAAAAATACAACAATCAGTTCATATTACTTTAAACTATGCTGAAGGATGGATATAGTCCATATCAAACAGATGTTGACAAAGTTTGAAGTGATAAGAACGAATATTACTTATAAGTTTTATATGAGTTGGTAGGCAATTCCAAAGGTGGGCAGCTGAGTAAGAGAAGCTTTTTTTAAACATGTCAAGCCTTGGTTTTGGGAGAATACAATTGTTTAACATTGACTGTGTTTTAGGTTGGATTTGAACAACAACGGCAGATAGGTGGAGCATTGTGTGATAGAATTTTATGAATTAACTTGGCTTTGTTGACAATAAATCTCTTCTTGACGGGTAGAATACCTCTCTTCCCGTTCCATTGATCGAAATTTCGATCCTTCCGGTTCCCTCGATTGGTGGCAATGGTCGGAATTTCGATCATGGTTTGTTTCAATAAAATAACTGGTGTAACATTTAGATTGTACATATTTCGTCCGCATTTCCGGTGACACTTTTCAAAATGGTGAAAGAGTGCTTAGTTACGAGCGAGAAAAAGGATGAGAAACATAGAAATTTTTCAATTTTTTATGATGTAGATAGGGGTATGGACATGGCCTGTGACCACCCCACTGCTCTTGAATGTATCCCAAGTAGATCCAGACATATTAGACGACTGGAGAAGTAGTTAGGAGGTTATTTCAGACATTAATTTAGCGAGAAAGCAACATAGAATCAGAATACGAGATCGACAAATAGATCTAGACATCTCAGATGGTAAATAGTGTAGATCTAGATCTAGCCTATGGTGAGCTTGGCACAATCATTGTCTAAAAACATGACATTACTTCTTTTTTCCTTAAAAAAACTGCATTTATGAAATTTTCATACATTTAGTTATACTTTGAAACATAATAAGTACACGGAAGTACATGTTAATACTGTTTTCCATTCCATTTTACAACTATACCCCCTAACATATCAAGACCCGCGCTTTTACTCTGGCAAGTAACTGAACGTCAGCTTGTCTTCCTCTGGCACGGGAAGAGATATCAAGATGTCTGACCTTATTTGTAATATGTGCTGCATGTTTGTCATCTATAAGCTTTACTGCTCTTTTTTGAAGTAAATAAAGTCTTGTCATGTTTGACATGGAACAACTATCACATGAGAGGAGTAACCTTACTATCAGTTGTATCAAAAGTATTTTTCAAAGTTATTCTGAACAGAATTAAAAATATAGATACTGCAATGAGAGAAGAACAAGCAGGATTTCGAAAAGAGAGAAGCTGTCTCGACTAGATCTTTGAATAATACTTTAAGAACATATTGAAAAGCAAAACCCAAAAACCCTGAACTTCATAGACTGTAAAAGGGCATTTGATAGCATACACAGATTGATTGATTGATTGATCTTTATTTCCAAAGGGTTAAGAATTGGGCGCGCAGGCCCGACTGACATTCTACCCTTTATCATACAACTTTCACTCTGTTCCAGACATTCTACAATTATTCTGCTCATATAACTAACTTTGGGAAGCTGAGAGACATAAAATTAAAGTATAACATTCACATTTCACTCTTATCCATGCACTCAATACAGAAAGTAACTACATACATATATAAATGACAACAGAAAATAACTACATACATATATAAATTACTACAGAAAGTAACTACATACATATATAAATGACTATCTACCAAACAATTGTGGTACTATTCATAATAAACTATTGACCGATTTCGGTGTCTGTAAGAGCAGTTTAAAATAACAGAGATTCACAGTGAAGAATTTTAAGAATATATGGAATACCATCTAAGATTGTTAACATCATTAAAGACCTCTACAATGGATATGTTTGTGCAGTCAACACAGAAGAAGGAATGAGTGAATTGTTCCAGATTGAAACAGGCGTGAAACAATGATGTATATGATCTCCCTTGCTTTTTTGGAATTGCCTTAGACTTCATAATGAAAAAATGCTGCACAGGTAAAATGGGCATTGACTGGGTACATGAGACCCAACTGGAAGATCTTGATTTTGCATATGACATAACTCTTATCAGTGACAAAGTGAAATTAATGGAAAAAAAAAAACAGATACCCTGTCTTCAATGGCTAGCGAAATAGGACTTGAAATTAACAAGGATAAAACAAAAATAATGAAACTTCTCACTAACCACAAAGGAAAACTATACGTAGAAGGAACAGCTGTTGAAGAAGTAAACGAATTTGCATATCTCGGCAGCTACATAGACCAGGATGGTGACACCAGAAAGGAAGTTAGGATTTGAATTGCAAAAGCAGCACTGACCTTCAAGAATCCTGAGAACATATGGCATTCAAAAGTTATAAGCACAAAAACCAAACTAAGATTATTCAATTCAAATGTAATATACATCCTCATTTATGCATGCGAAAGTTGGAAAACAACCAAAGAAATTAGACTCTTTCTGAAACAAATGCCTAAGGAAAAGACTCGGTATAAAGTGTAACGAATTCAAGAACAACGGAGAGATAAGACACATGAGCAAACAACAAACTGTCTCATGGATGATCGGAAAAAGGAGATGGGCATATGTCGGTCATGTAATGAGAAGAAGCAATCAGAGAATCCCCAAACAAGCTATCAAGTGGAACACAATAGGCCGAAGAAAAAGAGGTCGACCACGTGAAACTCTAAAGAGGACATTGTTAAGAGAGGCCAGTTCTGCAGGCCTCAGTCTCATCCCTTGATGAGATTGAAAAACTCACCAAAGACAGGAAATCTTGGTGAACTACAATGCGAGCCCTATGTGACATTTAGCAGCACGGGAAATATATAAAAAAATTATTTATGATCTCATTTTTGTTCTTTGTCCCATTGCATGTCTCTTTTCCAATTTCTCAATAGCTCCAAAAGTTTCTCTTATCTTCGTATTGCCCCTCTCAGTTTTTGCTCAGTCGCTGACTGTACATTCTTGCCTTCCCTTAACTCAGTTTCCTCTCGGTCTTGTTCATCCACTTTGTCAGCTCACACTCTTATTAATTAGATGATCTATTCTCCGTCAAGGTAAACTCTGAAAGATAAGTGTTCTGTGTGTGAGTCCAAATGTTATTTTGTGTTTAAACTGCTTTCTAAGATTATCTTTTTTTTCTACATCATTCGCTCAGACATCAACACCAGTCTCTCTCACACATACGGCATAATTTCAAATGTTCATTTTCTCCATAGGGCATCTCTTATATGGGGTTCAAGCATATATTATTTATATGGTCAGGTCCTTTGCCTGAGTGGGTTGTGTGCTTAGCAATTCTGTAGGATGTGATGTGGTGTCTGTTACACTTTGCTGCAGGTGCATTGGTCTTTCGTGCCAATTTTCATCTTCTGGTATAGATGGTGTCTTAGTTTGTCCTGTTCTCATTTCAAAGATTATCACTTGATCATTTCTTGAGAGTTTGTAATATTTTTGCTGTGGGGTGTTGCTTTGCCCTTTTGTCTTTGTGTATGGCTCTTAGTCTGTCTTCTAGGATTAAAGGTGCCACTTTTTTTATCATTGATAAAGAATTCAGTCGAAATACTGGTGTTTTCTTGTTTTCTATTACTTTGTGCCCTTTTCAATCATTCATTCTCATGTAGTCTTTCCTTTTCTTTTCGTGAAAAACTGTATTATGTATTCAACTGTCCATGTATTCGTAACAGGACGAATGGGTCTTGACAGAGAATATTGTGGGCCGCACTGAATTCTCAAAACAGCAAAACAGAGAGAAAAAAGTAGATACAATAAAAAATTATTCCGCATTTTTCAGGCAATGCATAGGGGCAGACTGCATGGATGCAAGCCGCAGAATTGTAGGTCGCTTTACAGAACTTTTGTGTAGCAATGAATAAGCAGTTAAAATGTAGAGAAAATATTACATAATACTTTATAAAATTAAATTTATACCTTGCAAATATAGAACACTTTATTAGTGGGCCGCAAAAATGTTTGACTTTTAAATGTGGGCCATTCAGCAAAAGAGTTTGAGAACCGCTGATTTAACCTATTCATTTTTGCTACACGAGGACTGTAGAGAATTCTCTTGACCAGTGGTTCCCAGCCTTTAATATCCGGTGATCACTTTCTAACCTTTTATAAATGGTAGACTTACATCTTATACATAATATCGCAAAGCTAGAAACCACTAAGTGTGTTTGTGTAATAGATTGCATTTAATACAAACTCGATAACACACTCCCGGACAACATGATAATGCACTGACGATCACTTGCGGTCTGCAGATCACAGACTTGTAACCACTGATCTAGATCCATCATCATAGAGGGCGCACCGGTAGTGATTATCGCGATGCATGTTGGGAGTAGCTTACCGCCAATACAAGAAAACGCGTTAGAATGATTTTGGTCTACACGTCCTGACTTATATTTGGTTTAACCACAAAATAAGAGACAAGGCACCTTAGGCCAGCGAAGTTTTAAGGTAATCGTTCACAGTTGACTTCAGCAACAAATTTGTTCAAATAAAAATGGGGCATTGATTGAACCTATTTATCACAATCCGTTCTCAGTAATGGCCGTTATTAGAAGGAACAAGCGAACAGACTTTATTTTCAATGGGTTAAGAATTGGACACGCAGGCCCGTCCACCATTCTGCCCTTCATCATATAGCTTTCATTCAGTCATAAACATTCAGCATTTGTTGTTGAACATAATGTGCATGAAAAAGCAAAGAAAAAAAAAGAATAAGTAAATAATAAACTCTTTCTTTCCACACACTCCGCATTCCGCTTAATGTAATTCTCTCTTTCTCTCTCTCTGACTCTCTGATACAAACGTATAAAAATACTGCCTCTTAAGAACAGGTTTCTCTTCAACAAACCCAAGTTAGTACATCAAATTCTTTCACGGCATGCCCCGCCTTATATATGGAACCTGTTTAAATTGCAGTCAACGCTTGAACAACATATGTCTTCCAAAACCTAGACTTGATCTTTACAAGAAAAGCTTTAGTTATTCTGCTGCTCATCTTTGGAATACCCTCCCATCCTGTATAAAAAATATAAATTATACTCCTTCCTACAACTACAAACTTTCCCAATATCTATTTGATCTCAACTACATGCCTCCATGAATCATAAAACTTAAAAGTTATCTTAAACTGCTCTCACAGACACTAAATACAATTAATTGTTTATTCTGAATAGTCCCGACATTTTTGTTTAGTAGATAATCATTTATATATGTATGTAGTTGCTTCTGTACTGAGTGAATGGATAAGAGCGAAACGTAAATGTTATATTTTATTTTATGTCTCTCAGCTGCAATGTTAATTATGTTTGTTACATGCACAGCGTATTTGTAGAATGTCTGGAATAGAGTGAAAGATGTATGATAAAGGGCAGAATGTCAACGGGCCTGCATGCCCAATTCTTAACCCTTTTGAAATAAAGATCAATCAATAACCTTAAATGCCAAAGGTGCATGGGGTTTCTGCAAGGGTTTTCCACAAACGCCTGTTCTTTGCCTTTTTTTCCACTCTTGCCCAAGTGAGCCCTCTATTGCTCAACACCCTCTCTGTTGTTCTTCTCCGTTGGTGTACCCTTACTTCTGTTCCCCTTGTGTCCATCTTAGTGCTGTTTTTCTGTAGTGAGTCGTCAGTCATCCGGAGCACATGTCCCAACCACTGTTCCCTCTAAGCTGTGCGGCCGTGCACAGAAAATCAGACCGCGCAAAAAAAAAACTGCTAGTTTTATTTTGCAGTGTCCAGATGTTACTCCATGCTATGAAGAAAAACACAGTGATGGTAATTATTTTTCCTTAATTGTTTCTTTCATATTGAGATAAGACGTTCGGATGGGATGTTTCAACTGGTCTTTTGTCGCGTAGTTTCCGTAGTACTGTAGCAGAATCATGACGAGGCAAGTGGGCACACAGAGAATAGAGGGTCATTAAAATAAACGGGCAGATGGATTTCCGCTGCTGAAAAGTACAGCAGGTCTATCCTTTTATTAAATGTACAGACCTTAACAATGTGTTTGTGTGTGACGCTGTCCGATGAGGCAATCAGCGACCCATAGCTGATATGCCAGCATCAGGGTTAGCGAACCATAGCTTTCCCACCTCACCGTGGTACCCCTAGTAATAGGCTTAGCCTGACTAATGGGGCAGGGATCGCCATGGTCTCTGTGGTGGTGGAGTCTGCTAAAGAAGCAGTGCACACCCCCTGCTTTTCAGCTGTACTCCGGGACTGAAAAAGTAGCCGCCATAGCCCGCTCCCATGCCGTTGCGATGCTGTGCCTCAACATCTCTACAGCATCGACTGCAAAGAACAGCAGCTCGCAGTTACATGGAGTTCGTACAGGTACAATATATATATATATATATATATATATATATATATCTTATTTTATATCATTCCCGTGCCGTTAAACATAACATAGGCTCGCAAAATAGTTCGCCAATTTTTCCTGTCTTCGGCGAGTCTTTCAACCTCATCAAAGGATTTTATGCCTGTTAATTTGGCCTCTCTTAACAGTGTCCTCTTCAGAGTTTCACGCGGTCTGCCTCTTTTTCTTTGGCCTGTTGTGTTCCACTTGATAGCTTGTTTTGGGATTCTGTGATCATTTCTTCTCATCAAGTGACCAATATATATCCATCTCCTTCTCCTGATCACCCATGAGACTGGTTGTTGTTTGCTCATCTGTCTTATCTCTGCATTGTTCTTGAATTCGTTCCATTTTATACAAAGTATTTTCCTTGGGCATTTGTTTTCAAAAGAGTTTAATTTCTTGTCTATTTCTTTAGGTGTTTTCCAGCTTTCACATGCATAAATGAGGGTGGATATTACATTTGAATTGAATAGTCTTAATTTGGTTTTTGTGCTTATAACTTTTGAATTCCATATATTCTCAAGATTCTTGAAGATCGATGCTGCTTTTGCAATTCTGATTCTAACTTCCTTTCTGGTGTCACCATCCTGGTCTATGTAGCTGCCAAGGTATGCAAATTGATTGACTTCTTCAATATCTGTCCCTTCTATGTGTATTTTTTCCATTTTGATTAAGGGGAATTTTCGTTATTTTTGTTTTGTCCTTGTTAATTTAAAGTCCTATTTTGCTAGCCAGTGAAGACAGGCTATCTGTTTTTTCTTGCATTGAATTCACGTTGTTACTGATAAGAGTTACATCATCAGCAAAATCAAGATCTTCTAGCTGGGTCCTATGTACCCAGTCAATACCTGTGTTACCTGTGCAGCATTTTTTCATTATGAAGTCTATTGTAATTACAAAAAGTAAAGGAGACAGTATACATCCTTGTTTCACACCTGTTTCAATCTGGAACCATTCACTCATCCCTTCTTCTGTCTTGACTGCACAAACATTTCCATTGTAGAAGTCCTTAATGATGTTGACAGTTTTAGATGGTATTCCATATAGACTTAAAATTCTCCGTAATGAATCTCTGTGTATGCTATCAAATGCCTTTTTAAAGTCTATGAAGTTCAGTATTAATGGTTTCTGCTTTTCAATATGTTCTTCAAGTATTATTCTTAGAGTAAAGATCTAGTTGAGACAGCTTCTCCCTTTTCGAAATCCTGCTTGTTCTTCTCTCATTGCAGTATCCACTATATCTTTAAGTTTATTCAAAATGACCTTGCAAAATACTTTTGACACAACTGATATTAAGATTACTTCTCTCCAATTGTTACAGTCACTAAGGTTGCCTTTTTTTGGTATTTTAACAATGATTCCTTTTTTCCAATTGGAAGGGACCTTTTCTTCTTTTCAGATCTTATTAAACATTCTTTGTAGATGTCTCATGTTGTCACTTTTGATAGCTTTTAGCATTTCAGGTGTTATTTCATCTTCACCTGCAGCTTTTTTGTTAGCCATTAAATTCACTGCTGTTTCAATTTCATGCAATTTAATTTCATCTAGGTTGACATTTAGTTGTGGTGCTGGTAAGTCGGTTTCAAGGTTTAACAATTCTTTTGGGTGTGGTTCTTCTTCTTCTTCTTCTTCTTCTTCGTTCACTTCTACCACCAAAAACCGCACTGTGAACCTACTGAATTCACACATGTGGTCCTCGTTAGGTCCGGTGGTCCCCTGTGTGGTCCAAAATAGACCACATGAGTTCCACGAAGGACCACAAGGGGTTCAGAGTATCACAGTGCTTTAGCCTGTATTCTTGGTGGGTCTCGGAAGCGGGATTGCGTGACACCGTGGTTTTCATTGCACCAGTTTGGTCTAGGGTTGGACTTTCTCACCGGAAGACCTCGACGTGTTTGGAATATCAGTGCATCCCCGCTGGGTGAGAGGCGTTAGCCCACCCAGGACAGAGTTGGACTTTCTCACCGGAAAACCTCGACGTGTTATGAGATACCCGTGTATCACCGCCGGGTGAGAGGTGGTTGCCCATCCAGTCCAGGGTTGGACTTTCTCACCGGAAAACCTCAGCGTGATTAGGATACGCAGACATCCCCGCCGGGTGAGAGGTGGTTGCCTATCTAGACTTCCCTGGTCCAGTGTCTCCGACTTCAGCATTTTGCGGTCGTGGCCGCTACCCTTCCTAGTTGTGACCAGGATGGAGCTTTTGTCCAGGAGGATGAATCCTCGCCACTAGTGACTTCTACCCCTGGGTTGAGCCGGTTTAGGCATTTCCCAGTATGGGCATGTTTGGGACGGGACCGACCTCTAGGGCAGAGGTACTGTGACATTCATAGCCTTCAAGATTCACCCCTGGTATGAGCCGGTTTAGGCAAAATTCACCAGTATGGGTGTTTATCAGGCGTTACCGACCTCTAGAGCGGAGGTGGCATGACATGTCTAGCCATCGAGTTCCACCCCTGGTGTGTGCCGGTTTAGGCATATTTCACCAGTGTAGGTGTATTTCGGACGTAGGCGGCCTCTAGAGCAGAGGTGCCGTGGTATAGCTCTCGTAGCGATACTACAAGACATACCAGGTTAAACTTCACTCATCCCTTCTTCTGTCTTGACTGCACAAACATTTCCATTGTAGAAGTCCTTAATGATGTTGACAGTTTTAGATGGTATTCCATATAGACTTAAAATTCTCCGTAATGAATCTCTGTGTATGCTATCAAATGCCTTTTTAAAGTCTATGAAGTTCAGTATTAATGGTTTCTGCTTTTCAATATGTTCTTCAAGTATTATTCTTAGAGTAAAGATCTAGTTGAGACAGCTTCTCCCTTTTCGAAATCCTGCTTGTTCTTCTCTCATTGCAGTATCCACTATATCTTTAAGTTTATTCAAAATGACTTTGCAAAATACTTTTGACACAACTGATATTAAGATTACTTCTCTCCAATTGTTACAGTCACTAAGGTTGCCTTTTTTTGGTATTTTGACAATGATTCCTTTTTTCCAATTGGAAGGGACCTTTTCTTCATTTCAGATCTTATTAAACATTCTTTGTAGATGTCTCATGTTGTCACTTTTGATAGCTTTTAGCATTTCAGGTGTTATTTCATCTTCACCTGCAGCTTTTTTGTTAGCCATTAAATTCACTGCTGTTTCAATTTCATGCAATTTAATTTCATCTAGGTTGACATTTAGTTGTGGGGCTGGTAAGTCGGTTTCAAGGTTTAACAATTCTTTTGAGTGTGGTTGATTAAGTATTTCTTGGAAGTGTTCAGCTCATCTGTGCTTTTGGTCTTTATTTGATGTTAATAGTGTTCCAGTTTTGCTAAGTATTGGTCTTTCTTTCGATGTAATAGTACCTGTTAGCCTCTTTTGTATGTTATATAAAGTTTTGCTGTCTCCTGTTTTTGCTGCTTTTTCTGCCTCTTTCACCATACTGTCTGTCTCTTTTATCCCTTCTAGCTGAACTTTTTACTTTCTTGTCTAGTTCTTTGTATGTTGCTTTCACAAGATCTTTTCTAAGATCTGTTTTTACATTCAACATGTCTAATTTGACTGCTCGTCTTTCATGTGTATACTTCCATGTGTTTTCTGATATCCATGCTTTTCTATTTGGTTTTTTCAGTCCAGAGCTTGCTCTTGCTGCTGTGATTATGGCTGTGCTATAAGAATTCCATAATTCATCTATACTTATCTCCTCAACTTCACTGGGTGTTTTGGAATGATTGGCAAGTTCCTGATTGAAATTACTAGCGTTCTCTTCTTGTAGTCTGTGACTGTTTATCTTTTTGTGTACTGATTTCTTGTAATGGCTTTTCAATTTTAGTTTTATTTTCCCTATGCACAGGCTGTGATCACTGTTAACATCTGCACCCCTATAAGCCCTCACATCTATGAGAGATGTATATATGTATATGTATATATATTACTATGCGTATGTGCACACACAATATTTTTTTTGCATATAAGCTGAACATTTTGCACACAGACCGCAAACCTAGAGGGAACACTGGTCCCAACCACCGCCAGAATCTTTTCTCAGTAATTGCTGTCAGTGGCTTCACCTGCATTTCTGCCAACAAGATGTTATTTCCTTCGGTGTTTGGCCATACTTTATGTAACTACATGAAAAGGTTATTTCATGGAGTACACAATAAATAGTGTATAAGTATACAACTATACACAAAGCACTGCAGTAAAGCTGTGATATCAGAATGTATAAACTAGGAAAAAAGTAGGAACAGCTGTATTATTTAACGAATACAAATTTGTATTCGTTAAATAATAAAGCTGTTCCTACTTTTTTCCTAGTTTATACATTTCATGAAATAGTAAGTATTACAAGCACTGTTCTGTATGTCATGTAAATTGTTGAGTAGCAGCCTACCTCATTCATCTCAAATCATGAAATGGCAACACTGCAAACAAGACCTTGTCTCAAATCATGAAATAGTAACACTGCAAACACAGCTAGATCAACACACATTTTTTTTTTTGGAAGAAATTTTCGTAAATCGCATATCTCGTGGAATTTGGCCTGCTCGTTCTCCAGATCTAAATCCATTAGATTATTATCTATGGGGTTTCTTGAAAGGAAATGTTTGCAAAAATAATATACAAACGACTGAGGACCTGAAAGAAGCAATCAGAATTACCATTCAAGAAAAAACAACAGACACGCTGCACAATATGAAGAGACATGTACAGTCATGTCTTGAAGCCCGTGGTGGACATTTCCAACACCTGTTATAATGAATATTTCAGTGGTACATTCCAGCTTACCCAAAACAGCGTTGTATTATTACAGTCACTGTTGTAACTAATTAAATGACTTTTTTGAGCACACTTTGTGATGACGTCGTTTACTTCATTTTTAAATTCTTTTTTTTTAATAGAAAGTGTAGTGAGACTTTAAAAACACTCTTGTGTGTGTATATATAGATATACATAGACACAGAGTAGAACATCACAGGAGCACTACAGCTGTTTACACTTTGTTGTAAGCTATGATTAGGCTGCTGATTAGGATTACCATTTTTTTTTTCCTTAGGAAAGACATTTCTAATACTGAAAAATAACATAGCCAAGGAGTGGAGCTGGCACACTGCTCAAATTACTATCTTAAACTTAGCATTTTGTGATTTCGTACATGTTGTACCACTAGCCTAAGAGCAGGATTAATACACATCATGTGAGTTTGTCAGTTATCAGCGTTTAGATCTTTGTGTTATATTTCCATATTGTTATGACCACATTATGAAACAAGACAACAGAGAGATAAGCATGATCTTCCTTGTGGTATCCTTAACTCTGGGTATTTCTGTCTTGATTAGCTGCTGGCACCATGTCTGAGAGGAAGGCAGTTATCAAGAATGCAGACATGTCTGAGGACATGCAGCAGGATGCTGTAGACTGTGCCACCCAAGCTTTGGAGAAATACAACATTGAGAAGGTTTGTTTCTAGAGGAAGCAACAAGTGACAGAAAGTAAAATGTAAAATTACTTATGTCAAAAGAAAGAAAGTTAACAGTTACAATGAACCCTCAAAACTTGAATGGTTTGATACTCAAACAACTTGAAATTTGACCAAAAAATTTGAATGAAACCAAGTTTGAGTCTCGAATAAAAATGTGAAAGTTGACCAAAACAAATGCAGCCACCTGAAAGAAAACAAAGAGTCATGTGGTCAGTTTTCCTGTGACTTTTGAAAACAAAGTGTGGTCAGTTCTCCTGTGACTTCAGTACAGTGAGCATCCTCTAAATTCAGTGCAGGTGTTTTCTAAGTGGATTTTTATTGCACTTTCTTTGGATTTTTTTTCATTTTATCTATAAACTTGCACATTCATAATGGCACCAAAGAAAGTTACCAGGACAGAAAAGAGGAAGAATGTAATGACAAAAATAGAACTGAAAAAAAAAAAGAACTTGCCACTAAATGGAAAAGTGATACACATGTATCAGAGCTGACTGTTGGATGGCTACGTCAACTGTTTCAGCCATACTAAGGAACAATGAAGCCATTAAAGTGGTTAATATGGTGGCCAATAAAAGTTCCACTGCAGTGGAATAAGTAATATCACTCCTCCCCCCACCTTTCTCTCCACTTTCATCACTCCTTACAGTATTATAGTATTATTTTAGTATATAAGGTATTGTCATTATTAACAATTTTATAGTGTTAATGTTATCATTATTATACAGTTTTAAATAACCAGTATTTGTATTTAAAATGTTTTATAATGGGCGAGTTTTGGCAGTTTGGAAAATATTAATTCATTACATTATTTTTTATGGAGAAATTAAACTCAAAAGATGAACAATTTGAAAGTTGAACTGCCTCCTAGATTGGATTGTTCGATTTCTAAGGGTCCACTGTATTTGAGTCTACACAGGATGAGAAAGAAATTCAAGAAGTATTTGAGTTTAAAGTCACTTGTCAGAAGATAAAAAGTTAATGAGTATTTGAGTTTAAAGTTACTTGTCAAAATACCTAGGTAGCATAATATCATCCTCAGGGACAAATGACATTGAGATTGAGAACAGATACAATAAAGCAAATCAGGTCATTGGACAAATGACTCCTTTACTGAAAAACAAATACATCACAAGTGAAACAAAAAGGGCACTGTACAACACAATTTTCCTTCCAGTTCTGTGTCAAAAGATTAAAAAGTTAACAAGTATTTGAGGTTGCAGAAACACTATAGACATTGTGAAAGAAAAAAAGTACTTGTTCATAAGGGAAGTCAAAATCATTTAATTAATACTGGTAACTGTAAGTGAACATTTGGTTATTTCATTTCTTCACATAGTTCCCCCTGCAATCCCATAAGCTTCATGTCTTGCTACACTAGGATAAACTTCATGTCTTGCTACACTATGATAAACTTCATGTCTTGCTACACTAGGATAAACTTCATGTCTTCCTACACTAGGATAAACTTCATGTCTTGCTACACTATGATAAACTTCATGTCTTGCTACACTAGGATAAACTTCATATCTTGCTACACTATGATAAAATTCATATCTTGCTACACTGTGATAAACTTCATGTCTTGCTACACTAGGATAAACTTCATGTCTTGCTACATTAGGATAAACTTCATGTCATGCTACACTAGGATAAACTTCATGTCTTGCTACATTAGGAAAAACTTCATGTCTTGCTACACTAGGATAAACTTCATGTCTTGCTACACTGTGATAAACTTCATGTCTTGCTACACTATGATAAACTTCATGTCTTGCTACACTAGGATAAACTTCATATCTTGCTACACTATGATAAACTTCATATATTGCTACACTAGGATAAACTTCATATCTTGCTACACCAGGATAAACTTCATGTCTTGCTACACTAGAATAAACTTCATGTCTTACTACACTATGATAAACTTCATGTCTTGCTACACTAGGTTTCTTACTCTTTTAGATGCAGACTTTTGGCTGGTGCTGAATCCAAGACTGTGCTTCTTCCTTAACCTCGTCATTAGAGGTGAACCTTACAGTATACTGTGGCATGCATGAATCCGTAGGTGTTATCCAAATGTGCAGCAACACTGGACTGTGTAATCCATTGAGCTTTACTATCTAAACTTGCACCTTGTCGATGTGGGCTTGCAAGAGCAATGTTAATGGCCAGCCAGCTTCATCACTTAATTTGTTTTTCCCACTTTAAACTTTTCTACTCATTGATAAACTTTTTGGATAAACTGTTCTCCCTTCCATACTGAACCAGCTCCAATCTTATGGTTAATTTCGGTAGGTTTCTCTCCCTCTGCTCAGAGAAATCTCACTACAGTGTGTTCAACATTAATGCCAGTCCATGTTTATTTGACCTTGGCTTCAACTACCCTAAGGGCAGAGCGCTGACTACCCATCATTCATTGGAAATATGTTGTATTGTGTCAGCCTGTATCCATTTTGTCTACCATGTAAATTGCTTTTCTTTCTGATTCTCTGTTATATCACTTGAAAGAAAATCTTACATCAGATTATTTCACATGTTTCTTTATTCAGTATTCTCAGTATATCTACAGAATATGTAATTATACTGTTAAATGTTGTTGGGTGACCTTTGACATTTTTTAAAAAATTTCTCATATCTAATCTGAGCATCAGATGCAATTTTCTCGTTCTAAAGAGAAGTCCTTGAAAAGTGTAAAATTAGCCAGTAATAAAATTAGATGAGGTTGAATGACTCACCGAAGGCAGGAAAAATTGGTGAACTATATTGCGAGCCCTATGTGACGTTTAACGGCATGGGAAGGATATAAGATATAAGAATAAAATTAGAACATTCATATGAGAACCATCTTTGAAAGTTTCATTTGAATGATCTACATTATATTGTGTATTATATGTTTGTTGTTTTGCCTGAGAAAAATTTTTTTAAAGTTATTTCTGAACTTTTCACTTGGTGAAACAAAACTGTTGACCACCTATTCAGCAACTGTTGGAGAATTGGCAAAATTGCATAAATTGTGCATGGATTTTAGTGTTTTTATCAGTAACTTATTGGCTGTAAATATGAGCACATAATAGATATTGATGATTATTTCTCATGTGTCATGCAAGCGCTCACTTATTCCCATGCATAAGTTAGCCGTAATGTGACATTTGTTCTCATAAGAAAGTGTAAATTGCTATCATGAGTATTTTAATTAGTGTGCTATGCTATAATGACTGGATTTTGGAGTAGTGCTTTGTTCTGTTGTAGCTGGATTGCTGGAGTAGTGCATTGTTCTGTAGTAGCTGGATTTCTGGAGTAGTGCTTTGTGCTGTAGAAGCTAGATTGTCAGAGTAGTGCTTTGTGCTGTAGTAGCTGGATTTCTGGAGTAGTGCTTTGTGCTGTAGTAGCTGGATTGCTAGAATAGTGCATTGTGCTGAAGTAGCTTGATTGCTGGAGTAGTGCTTTGTGCTGTAGTAGTTGGATTGCTGGAGTAGTGCATTGTGCTGTAGTAGTGCTTTGTGCTGTAGTAGCTGGATTGCTAGAGTAGTGCTCTGTGCTGTAGTAGATGGATTGGTGGAGTACTGCACTGTTTTATAGTAGCTGGATTGCTGGAATAGTACATTGTTCTGTAGTTGCTGGAATAGTGCATTTGTTCTGTAGTAGCTGGATTGCTGGAGTGAGTGCTTGCATTGTGTTGTGTTGGCATGAATAGTGTACTGTACTGTAGTGGCTAGACTTCTGAAATATGGAGTAGTGCTCTGTGCTGTAGTAGCTGGATTGCTGGAGTAGTGCACTGTGCTGTAATGGTTAGAATCTAGAGTAGGTCACTGTGCTGTATTGGCTGGAATAATGACTGTACTGTAGTGGCTAGACTTCTGGAATATGGAGTAGTGCACTGTGCTGTAGTAGTGGCTAACATCTGAAATAGTTTACTGTGCCATGGTGGCTAAACTGCTGGAATATGGAGTTAAGATCAATGTGACTGGTATGATTTTTATTTGTGCCATGTCTGTATGTCTTGTTTTTCTTCACACATTAAAAATAAGAATGACGACATGAAGAGTTAAAGTAGCCAACTTTGTCCCACTGTTATTACCTTGAAGAGTTGTTCTTACTTAACCTGGCTGTGTCTTTTGAAATGTGTATTGATCATGATACTAAACTGAGTGTATCTTGTAGATTTGATGTGCTAACAGTCTGTGTTTATGTTTGACCAGGACATTGCTGCTTTCATAAAAAAAGAGTTTGACAAGAAGTACAACCCCACGTGGCACTGCATTGTGGGACGAAATTTTGGCAGTTACGTGACCCATGAGACCAAGCACTTTATTTACTTCTATTTAGGTCAGGTAGCCATCTTATTGTTCAAGTCTGGATAGCTCTCATGATGGACTAAACATCCATACTCTGATATATACCACATGCACAGTCCTGAAGGCAACATTTCTTCTTTTTTTTTTCTTCTAAAACTGAAACTTGTTGGGAAGCTCCACATGCACAAAGAAAAACAATAAATTTCAAAATCTGGCACGTCTGAATAGAATCTTGGCCTATCCTGTGCATGATATTAATAAATTTCAAGATCTGGCACGTCTGAATAGAATCTTGGCCTATCCTGTGCATGATATTAATAAATTTCAAGATCTGGCACGTCTGAATAGAATCTTGGCCTATCCTGTGCATGATATTAATAAATTTCAAGATCTGGCACGTCTGAATAGAATCTTGGCCTATCCTGTGCATGATATTAATAAATTTGCACATTAAAATAAAAAAGAAACAGCAATTCAGTTGTAGTGTTTGAGATAAAACTTGTACTGTATAAAATTTGATTGTTTATACCAACTGTTTTATTCTTTTGCCCCTTGGCATTCAGTTCATGCTAAATCCAGAACAGTTTTCTCACATCCAAAGTATGTGATCAGATGTGATAGATACTGTTTGCAAAGTGAGTAATAGGCTTATCTACAGCAGTGTTCACTGTGGTGTGTTCTTTCTAAAGAAAGTATTCAAGCAAGCTGAAAAGAGTACTGTAATGCTGGAAATGTATTGCATATTTTGAGAAATTTATTGAGATGGAATAACCAGGCTCATACCACAAACAGATAAATCTGAACTACCATGCTTATGCCACAAACAGATAAATCTGAAGTACCAGGCTTATGCCACAAACAGATAAATCTGAGCTACCATGCTTATATCAAAAACACATAAATCTGAACTACCAGGCTTATATAATATACAGATAAATCTGAACTACCAGGCTTATATCACAGACAGATAAATCTGAACTACCAGGCTTATATCACAGACAGATAAATCTGAACTATCAGGCTTACATTACAAACAGATAAATCTGAACTACCAGGCTTATATCACAGACAGATAAATCTGAACTACCAGGCTTATATCACAGACAGATAAATCTGAACTACCAGGCTTATATCACAGACAGATAAATCTGAACTATCAGGCTTATATCACAGACAGATAAATCTGAACTACCAGGCTTATATCACAGACAGATAAATCTGAACTACCAGGCTTATATCACAGACAGATAAATCTGAACTATCAGGCTTACATTACAAACAGATAAATCTGAACTATCAGGCTTACATTACAAACAGATAAATCTGAACTATCAGGCTTACATCACAGACAGATAAATCTGAACTACCAGGCTTATATCACAAACAAATAAATCTGAACTACCATGCTTATATCACAAACAAATAAATCTGAACTACCAGGCTTATATCACAAACAAATAAATCTGAACTACCAGGCTTACATCACAAACAGATAAATCTGAACTACCAGGCTTACATCACAAACAGATAAATCTGAACTACCAGGCTTACATCACAAACAGATAAATCTGAACCACTAGGCTTACATCACAAACAGAAAAATCTGAACCACCAGGCTTACATCACAAACAGATAAATCTGAACCACCAGGCTTATACAGTTAGGTAAGTCTTAACTAATCAGGTTCTTACTGTGAAAAGAAACAAAATGAATTTTTCTGTGTCCAACAATTTGGTTTGACTTCTTCTTTGCTCACTTCTGCCACCAAGACAGCCCTGTGATCCTACTGAATTTACACCTACGGTCCTCGATAGGTCCCGTGGTCCCCAAAAGGACCACACGAGATCCCCAAGAGGTTCAGAGTATCGCAGTGCTTGAGCCTGTATTCTTGGTTGGTCTTAGAAGCGGGATTGCGTGACACCGTGGTTTTCGTTGCATCAGTTTAATCTAGAGTTGGACTTTCTCACCAGAAAACCTCGGCGTGTTTTGGATATCAGTATATCCCCGCTGGGTGAGAGGTGATAGCCCATCCAGGCTAAAGGTGGACTTTCTCACCGGAAAACCTCGACGTGTTTTGAGATACCCATGTATCACCGCTGGGTGAGAGGTGGTAGCTCATCCAGGCTAAAGGTGGACTTTCTCACCGGAAAACCTCGACGTGTTTTGAGATACCCATGTATCACCGCCGGGTGAGAGGTGGTTGCCTATCTAGACTGCCCTGGTCCAGTGTCTCCAACATAAGCATTTTGTGGTCGTGTCCGCTACCTTTCCTAATTGTGACCAGGACGGAGCTTTTGTCGAGAAGGATGAATCCTTGCCACTAGTGACTTCCACTCCTGGGTTGGGCCGGTTTAGGCATATTATCCCAGTATGGGCGTGTTTAGGACGCGACCGACCTCTAGATCAGAGGTACCATGGCATGCTTAGCCATCAAGTTTCACCCCTGGGTTAAGCCGGTTTAAGCATATTTCACCAGTATGGGTGTATATCGGACTTGACCGAACTCTAGAGCAGAGGTACCGTGACATGCGTAGCCATCAGGTTTTACCCCTGGTGTAAGCCGGTTTAGGCATACCAGTATGGGTGTATTTCGTTCGTGGCCGGCCTCTGGAGCAGAGGTGCCGTGGTATGAATAGCTCTCGCCGCGATACTATTGGACATACCGATTAAGCTTTACTTTATCCTTTCCATCACCTTTTCACATCGGCGCCACACAGCAACCCTGATTACTTTTCCGCATTTTCTTCCTTGGCCGGGAGGAGCTTCACTCCACGCGTGACATCCGAAGATCTCGCCAGCAGTGTCATAACCTCTGGATTAAGACGGTTCAGGCATTTCGCCCGATATGAGTGCACTTGGGACGTGGCCGACCCCCAGACCAGAGGTGCTGCGATTTGACTACTGTTTACTTCGCTTATTCCTTTCTTTCATCTTTTCCACAGTGGTGCCGCACGGCAACCCCATTTGCACCTTTCTTCACTGGCCGGGATGAGCCCCACTCCACTAACGGCAGCAGAAGAATCTCGCCAGCAGCGGTAGATGAGCTACCAAACATGACTCTCATCTACCCGAAGCGTCTTGTTTTTAGGCGCCAGATATTCGGCTTCGCCCCTTCTCCTGTCAGTTTAAACAGTTCTGCCACGAGAAGGCCAGGAGCTGGACTTGACTGTCTGAGGCTATTTGAGATGCACGCCATTGGAGTGGAGAGCGTATCCTCCACCCCACCTCCGGCAATAACAGTCCTTAGAACCGGTTTGATATAATACAAGGGGCCCGTCAGGGGTGCATTCTGTTGCCTTATTTATTTAACTTGTATACTGAAAACATAATGAGGGATGTTAGAGAAGATTTAGATAAAGAATATTACGATGCATAACAATTGGAGGTTATGAAATACCAGAGATTAGATATGCTGATGACACAAATTTTACTGTCCACAACACAGAAAGGAATGGAAAAACTAATTATGTCGGTCTGCAAGAATAGTGAAGAGCAAAACCTCTATCTTAGTGCGAAGAAAACTAAATTGATGACAACTGACAAAACAAACAAGACAGCTGAAATATGTATCAATGAGGCCAGATTGGAAAAAGTGGAGAGTTTTTAATATCTTGGATCATTACTAATTAATAAGAGATACAATGAGGGGGATTAAAAGTAAGACATCTATTGCTCTTCAGAAAGTAAAACAAAAAAAAAAGCTGTGGAGAGGAACAGACAGAACTACAAAAATAAGATTTTTAAGGGCGTGCATCTTTCCCATATGCCTTTGAGACTTGAGAAACACATAAATGCCTTTGAAAGTAAATGGTACAGAAGAGTTCTTCAAATATGGACACAAGAAAGAACAAATATATCCATACTACAAAAACATGGCTGGCTAGTAAAGAAGATTAAACAAAGAAAACTTAAAATATTTTGGACACATTAAACATCATTATAATTTAGAGAAAGGGTCTTGGAAGGGTACATAAAGGGAAAAAGAAAGAGAGGAAGACCAAGGCGAAGATGGCTGCAAGGCATCGTTGATAATCTGCAAATGAATGCATCGGCAGCAGGCCATCTTGCTCACAACCGAGAGGCCTACAGGATAGTTGTAAGGAAGGCAAAGTTCCGCAAGGGACATGCAAATGAATGAATTTGGCCTCTGTTAACAATGTTAGAGTTTCATGTGGTCTATCTCTTTTTTCTTCGACCTGTTGTTTTCTACTTTGAACACGAGCCTAACTTTCAACGGAAGTGAACCACCAACCACGAAATTTTTTTTTTTTTTTAGTTGAAATTCAGCCAAAAAAAATTGTCGTGAATAATAGCGGTTTTGTTGTTTAGTTAGGTATGGAAAACGTAAAGTAGGGGATTACACTAACATCTTGTATTTTTAAAAATGTCCAGTTTGTGTTTTTTTTTCTCTCCACCGTCCCTCGCGTGTGTGGGTTTTCATATCTTTTTATGCGTCACTGAAAGCACCGTTCCCCCAACAGCCAAATCGGAGTCCCGACCCGAGGTTAGGAACCATTGCTGTAAAGATTTAGTTCTGTTGCCTCTCTCACATCTACATGCTGTGTCTTTATATTCAGGATATTTGTTTCCCTCTCATTTTACACTAGTCTGTTACCATAGTAAACATGTTCTTACAATAAATTTAGAACTGCGATATTGACCAACGACAATATAATACTGTGCTGACAAAAGAACGAAACAAATTGTTATAAAATATATTATCTATATATCTAAATAGATGTGAACAGACTAATAATTTTAAAGCGATAAATAAGTGTCTGTTGTAAATCTAAGGCTACAATATGCAGCTTAAAAAGAGGGAAAAACTTCCTCACTATAATAATATTGGTTCCTTACTTTCGATATATAATTTTTTTAAAAATAATGTCACTAGGAGGGGATGTAATTCGACAGAACTGTAGAAGGAGACGTGACACCTTCTGTGTGAGTCAACTTTCTTTACGTTTCTTTAAAGTTGATGCAATTGTTTGTAGTTTGTAAGTGTTTGCGTGTAGACAGACAAAGATGGTAACTTTACAGTTTTTGTGTACGTTGTTAGTGAATAGACGTTGACAAGTTTCTGTATTGATAAAATATACTATATTTATGGGTTTAGACGGTTCCTGGTGTAGCGATTTATCAACTAAATGTGATGCTCAGATAACGCTGGTAACAACAACCCATCAGCAACATATTCCTATGAACTCGTTATCTGTGCCAAACGTAGCCCTTAGGAAAGAAAAATGAAGGTAGACAGAAGTGCATAGTTAGATAAAGACAGCTATGTCAAGAGGCAGAATACTATATTGAATACCTTTCTTGAAGGCAAGATCGAAGGGAACAAAAACAAGAGGACGACAGCGATATAGATGAGTAGACAACATGAAGAGATGGACAGGGACAAGCTTGGCTTAGTGCTTAGCGTGGACAAGAAACAGAGCAGAGTGAAGATTCATTGCAACCAACCTTCCATGGGGAGATGGCACAAAATGATGATGATGATGAGAAAACGAGTGAGGAGAATGGGCAAGAATGAGAGTAGCAGAAAGTAAGATGAGTACATATAAATGAAGAACATACAACAGTCCAGTATTTTGGTAAAAGCGTTTTATTTTTAAAGATCACATAAAAACAAAAAACAACACAACAAATAAAAACATGAAAAAGGTGAAAAATAGACACATAGCTTTTTTGTAGTATCCTTCTTATAAGAAAGATGGGCATGAAAAGAAAGATGACCAGTTGTGAACTAAAGTTTCTGAGAAAGATGATATATGTGGAATGATTTGAACAAGGTAAACTTTATAAGTTACCATGAGAAGCAGAGTAAAAAATAAATACAAGACCTTATATAAGAGAGAAAAAAAAGATAATAGAACATGGATAATTTAGCTAGGGCACATAAAAACCAAATGAAATTCAGTGTTGGAAAAAAATCCTAACAGAAATCTTCTTGGACAATCAGCCTTTGAAACAAACAGCACAAACAACCTTTTCCTTGTAGGAAAATCGGTGCTGAAATTGAGAACAGATGGTAAGCCAGTAAACTGTGAGGAGTCTAACGTGGCTTTATTGTCCAGGGCATGTGGGAATACATGGCAGTGACGTGGCAGATAGTCTTGGTGCACAGGTAAAATAAATTGCAGGCTGAGAATGGACATGGGTGACATTGCTAAAGCCATATTGGAAAGACTATGAGGAATGGAAGGAAACAATGTAATTGTGAAGAGATTGCTGGAGCTAGGACAAATTAAGGATGCTGGTAGGAAAACAGAACTGTGTGGCAGCAGACACATCGTAAACAACCAACACTTGATGGGAACTATTAGCAGATATACTCTTAGATGGATGCTGTGGCATGCGGCGGAGCATATATGGGGCTGTCCTGAATGCAGTGATGCCAGAGTTTGATTTTGAATCTGTGAAATCAGATCTTTGGACAAATAATACCTGAAAACAAACACATCACAAATGAAACAAAAAGAGCATTGTATAATACAATTTTAATTCCCACACTGTATTATCAGTATCAAACATGGACACAAACAGCCAAAAACAAAAGAAAATCATCATGACAGAAAGAATACTAAATGTAACAAGAAGAGATAAAATCAAAAGTGACACCACCAGGGTTAATCAACAATGGTCTGGCTATGTTACACAACTACTGCTTGACATATACTGCAGAAAACATTCATGCTAAGAATTGTAGCAACGAATGAGTATACTTTATTTTCAAAGGGTTAAGAATTGGGCATGCAGGCCCATCCAACATTCTGCCCTTCATCATACAGCTTTCACTCAGTCACAGTCATTCAGCATTTGTTAATGAGCATAATAATCATGATGACACAATTAAATGATTACATAAATAAATAATAAACTTACACTCTGATTTATGCAACAACATAAAATAAACTTGCATTCTTACATTCATTCAAAACTAACAAATTTATAGAAAAGCAGTGTAAAAAAATTATAATAATCAATCCATACTTTAAACTACTTTAGACTATATAGGCATATAGTCCATATCAAACAAATGTTGACAAAGTTTGGAGTTATAAGAATGAATATTACTTATAAGTTTTACATGAATTGGTATGGCATTCCAAAGGTGGGCAGCTGAGGAAGAGAAGCTTTTTTTAAACATGTCAAGCCTTGGTTTTGGGAGAATACAATTGCTTAAGTGCTGACTGTGTTTTGGGTTGGATTTGAGCAATGACCACAGATAAGATGGAGCATTGTGCGATAGAATTTTATGAATTAACTTGGCCTTGTTGAAAAGTAATCTCTTCTTGAGGGGTAGAATATCAAGATGTTTATTTGTAATACGTGCTGCATGTTTGTCATCTATAAGCTTTACTGCTTGTTTTTGAAGTGAGTAAAGTCTTTTCATGTTTGACATGGAACAAACATTCCAGACTGTGGAGCAATAGTCCAAGTGTGTGTGTATCTGTGATATGTAGTATATTTTTCTGGTGTCTGTGTCAAGAAAATGTTTAATTTTAGCATGGAGAGGCCATCTGTGCAAGAAATGGAGGAAAGAAATTTACAGAAACTTTAATTTCCTTGGCATTAACCTTGTACATTATATGGACCAGATTTTCAGTCTAAAAACATTAACCTTGTACATTATATGAAATATCAGAGGTTTTCCTTGCCAAAATCATTAACCCGGTACATTATATGAGGCAGATTTTCTTTACTAAAATCATTAACCCTGTACATTAATTGGCCAGATTTTCCATGCTAAAATTATTAACCCTGTACCTTATATGGGCTAGATTTTCCATGCTAAAATGATTACCCTGTACATTATATGGGCCAGATTTTCATGCTAAAAACATTAACCCTGTACATTATATGGGCCAGATTTTCCATGCTAAAATCATTAACCTTGTACATTATGTAAGCTAGCCTGGTTTTGACCCCGTACGCAGCATTAACCTGGAAAACATTTGAAGTAGTGCTGTGCTGCCATCTAGTGAATAAAATGAGGCCAAGCTTTTAAAAATATTTTGGGAACTCCCTAATTATTATTAATGAGTGTATGGGGCCAACAATCACAACACAGCATAGTGTCTAAGCACCGTTTTCAGCATGTTTTTTGTTTCACTGGATTGTAATGCTGAGGAAGTTAAATATCCCATTATATGAAGCAAATTGCCAAAGCCTATCAAGATGTCCATTTGTCCCATTAAAACTGAAAGGTAATATGAGGAAGGAGACAAGACAGGATAACAATTTTTTTTAAAAGTTAAGATTAATTTCATATACTTTTTTTTTTTTAATGAAAACAAACATTTTTTTTACCCCTTACAAAATTGTAAGTATTAATTGAGCATGAATTTCTCACAGATGTCAGAATATATATACAGCCATGAAGAACATTGAACAGCCAAAACCTGTTATGGCAGAAGCCATGGGGAGCAAAGCACAGCCAGAGCCTGTTTTATCTGATGCTTACACAAGACATGTTGATCTGATAGATGTGTTTGTTGCTAACATAAATGACAAGAAACAGACTGCAAAGATTGTCAGGTGTGTCCACGTGCTTGTTTTACTCAGCTGAACATCTCTCTCTCTCTCTCTCTGAACCTTAAGTGCCAAAGGCATATGGGGCTTCCGCAAGAGTTTTTTATAAACACCTGACCATTGCCTTTTTTTTCTTCTCTTGCACAGGTGAACTCTCTGTTGCTCAACGTCATCTCTGTTTTTCTTCTCCATCTCTTCTTTGGTCTACCTTTACTTCTTTTCCCCTGTGGTGTCCATCTTAGTGCTATTTTTGGTAGTGAGTTGTCAGTCATTCAGATCATATGTCCTGGCCATCACCACCAGCATCTTTCCTCCTGATATGCATTTCTCATTCCACCTGCATTTGTTTTTTTTCCTTGTTTCTGTTTCTGAACATACATAAAATATAAACATTTCTCAGACTTATCTGATCCAAAGATCATGTAGTGTTGGTAATGGTTTTTTTTTTTTTTTTGGTTTAGTTAATGAGCATTTCAAGATGTGTGATGATGATGATATTTGTACTGTTTTTTGTTTGTTTGTTTGTCTATACCATGTTGTGATATACAGTTTTTTTTGTAACATATTCTGTTCTGTATATATTGTATTGCTTTGCTGTCTGTACTATGTTGTGTTACTTGTACTGTATTATCTGCATGTTGCTTTGTTGTCTGTATTGTGTTGTGTTACTCATGTTGTATTATCTGCGTGTTGTTTTGTTGTCTGTACTGTGTTGTGTTACTCATGCTGTATTATCTGCGTGTTGTTTTGTTGTCTGTACTGTGTTGTGACAATTGTGCTGTATTATCTGCATGTTCCTTGTTTCAGAGAGTTGACTGCTACTTTCCCCTTGGGAGATCTGCAGCATCTGAAAAGAGTGAGGTCACAGAAAGGTGAAGGTAAACAAGTCATTGTGAAGGCATGTCTTGTCCTCAAAATACATGAACAAGCTACTGGCAACATAAGCTACAATGCAGAAAATTGACTAATTAGCAGCAAATTTTTTTTCTTACATGAAATGAAGACTCAGTAAGAAGAAAATGTTTTTAACAAGGAAAAAAACAAGTGCAGTTGAAGGAGGTGCAGAATTATATTTTTTAATAACTTAGTTTTTGGATGTTGCCATTGGTTGCTGCAGTAAACTTGTGGAAACTGAATAATAATACAGTGGATTTTAGTAACAAATCATGGTTTGACGGCATGACTGTTTGTATATACATAATATATGTATATGTGGAATATATATTAAAAAAAAGAAACACAACACTACTGTAGTCGTAATGGACACAAAATTTCTAAATTTTATTTTACGGAATTAATGTTTCAGTCTTGGCATGAAGAAACTTTAAGACTTTAACAATGAAATAATGTTCATTAAATTCAGTTTGGACTTTTATTCTTTGCGAATGAGACCTCCATTTCAGTAAAGTGTATGGCCTCCTCTGGCCTGTATCTAAGAATGATATCTTCTTGATATGGATCTGATTAGCTGTTGGATCTGTTGTGGGATGGCTGCCCACTCTTCCTGCAGTGCAAGAGACAACTGTTGGAGATTGGTTGGCGCCACGTCTCGCTGGCAGACTTGTCTGTTGCATTCATCCCATAAGTGTTCTATTGGGTTCATGTCTGATGACATGGGTGGCCATGGAATGATCTGGACGTTGTTGTCAGCGAGTAACTGGGTGGTGAGTTGTGCCAAATGAGGTAAACCATTATCCTACTGAAAAATCAACCCTGGTGCAGCCAGAAGTGGAAGGGTGTGAGGACGAAGAATTTCAGCGACATTGGGCATTCAGGTGTCCATCTATTTGCACCAGGTCACTTCTTCCCATTAAGTTGATCGTCCTCCACACCAGCACACCTCCACCACTATATGGAGGAGCCTCATCCATGCAGTTCTGGGTGTAGCACCCATGGACTCTGCGGTAAACTCTTCTCCGTAGATCCTGTCACTGGTGCAGAAAGAATGATTCATCACTAAACCAAACCCTTCTTCAATCATTCACAACGGTCCATTGACGATGCTGGTTCACCCACTGCGATGGCGGTCCGTAAGAACAGGACCTCTGTAGGGTCTTCTAGCCCAAAGACCAGCGTGCAGCCAGTTCCTGACTATTTGATCTGAAATTCTACGAGCTGCTGTCTGTTGAGGACGCAGATGCAAATCGATTCCTGAGGTGACAGCTGTGTAAAGTGGTCATCGGCAGGAGTTGTGACTATGGGTCTTCCACTGCGCGGCCGGTCTGCAACTGAGCCAGTTTCTTGAAATCATTTCCAAAGGCAACTAATGGTGCTTCTGACCACATTAAATTGTCTGGTCACTACACTTTGTGACTGTCCAGTCTGTAAACGTCCAGTGATGAAGAGTCGTTGTTCTGTAGTGAGATAAGCCATACTTGTGCATTGAATTTTCAAATGAGTTGATTCAATGAGCGTCAGTCTTTTATAGACATTCAAAAACATGGTCAGTGAGTTTTGTGTTCAGTAAGTTTCAGGGGATTCACGTGAACCTGTCATGAGTTACTGTCAAAAATACTGTTTTGACTAGTGTCGCTTTTCTGTGCTCATGTATCATCTGCTGAGTACAGTTCAGATCAGCATGTGAAGTTGATGTCCAAGGGAATGTTTCAGGCAGTTTGTCCTTGTCTGATCAGTGAACTTCAGTTTAAATTGCAACATCGGATTTATTGCGTTCCTTTTTTGAACTATATGTATTCAATTCACATGTAATATCCACTCTCATTTATGCATGTGAAAGCTGGAAAACTAAAGAAATAGGCAAGAAATTAGACTCTTTTGAAAACAAATACCTAAGGAAAATACTCAGTATAAAGTGGAACGAATTCAAGAACAATGAAGAGATAATAAACATGAGCAAACAACGACCTGTCTCATGGGTGATCAGAAAAAGAAGATGGACATATGTCTGTCATGTGATGAGAAGGAACAATCAGAGGTGGAAAAAGAGGTCGACCACGTGAAACTCTAAAGAGGACATTGTTAAGAGAGGCCACTTCAGTGAATATAACATCCCTTGATGAGATTGAAAAACTCGCCGAAGACAGGAAATCTTGGCAAACTACCAAGTGGGCCCTATATGACGTTTAGCGGCATGGGAAGAATGTAAGATATAAAACAACATGAAAAAGTAAAGGTCAAATGTAGCATACAATGAGAAAAAGTCCAGTCATTCAGAGTTACTGGTCAAGTGGAATATTTTGGGCATAAATGCAAGTTAGTAACACTGTTAGTCATATTCTTGCTATAGTGCAGTAGAGTTTCATGACCAACCAGATTTCAGGTCTTTTGTGTCAGGAATTTAAAGTTTGATTTCTTTTTTCTTATTTGCTGCAATTTCCTGCCATCTCACCACCACCACCACCTCACTGATAATCTCAGTTGTTGTTCTTATCTTCAAGTTTGAAACAGTTTTTATAGTTTTCTTTAATGACATTTGCTGACCAGCTGCAAACAATATTGTAAAGAAAAAGAGAGGTACGGTTGTGATGTGATAGAACACATGTGATCTGTAATGTTATCATTATTCTTATGTTGTCTTTCACACCCCCCCCCCAAAACACATACACACACACAGATGGTCTGCTGCAGATTGTACTGTACAAGGCACAGTCTGCAAACAAAGGAGATAAACCAATCATTGATGGCTTGGGAGCAGCTTATAGAGTGAAAGTTCCAGCTTCTCCTCCCTTGACAAGACATCAGTTCAGTGAAGCATCCAAATACTGGCCAGTTACTTTCCATGAGAACAAACAGTAAGATCAGGCATGTATGTCTGTAAAACAGTGGGCTTGTGGAACTGTTATATATGAAAGTGGGTAGTTTTAGGAACCTGTATAGCGTGATATAAACTAGGAAAAAAGTAGGAGCAGCTTTATTACTTAACGATTACAAAGTTGTGACGTTTCAGTGTGAGCCTTAATCATACAAAAACATACAGGACGAAATAGAGAGAGGAGATAAAGTATAGATTCACATGAATGCTATTAAAAAAAAAATGATAATGAGTGGAGATCTTAGCTGTAACTGTAAGAAGATATGGCTTGTCCAACGCTTTGTGTCAGAAATGAGCATGGTAGGGCATAGAGACTATTTAAATGGAGACCTGTGATGTATGGTCGGTGAGTCGTAACGGGGGGTGGCGGGTAGGGAAACCATGGAGGGGAGAGAGAGTGGTACAGTGTTAACCTAGCCAGGAGAAGGTGAAATAGATGATTATAGTTAGGGTAGAGGGTTGTAATGTGATGCTGTGAGGAGGTTCTGAACTATGTGTAACAAGTGAGAAGGGAGTGGAGCTTAGTGGAGAGGGATTATAATTGTTGAAGAGGAGAATGTTAGGTGTAGCTGAATAGCGAGTTTAATCCGTGTGGTTCCAGCATCTCATAATTCTGAATGTAACGGTTCTCAAGCGCCAGGTGGCTTGTATCATCTGTGCAACATTGTTTGATGGCTGTTACCAGAAAATCAGATTAGCCTCTGTGGTTAGGGCCAATGAAATGATTTGGGACTGGTTTCGAAGCATGCTGGGTGAAATCGTACAGATGTTTCTGCATGTGGTCCCCTAATCTGAGGCCAGTCTCACCAATATACATTATTCTGCAACTTTTGCATGCAATGACATATATCACATTACGGGACTCGCATGTGAATAACCTTTCCCAGAACTATCCTCACTCTTCATGAGGGATTCACATGCAAGTTCCATGATATATGTCATATGCAAAAGATGCAGAATAACATATATTGGTGAGATTGGCCTCAGATTAGGGGACAGTATGCTTCGAAACCAGTCTCAAATCATTTCAATGACCCTAACCACAGAGGCTAATCTGATTTTCTGGTAACAGCCATCAAACAATGTCACGCTGATGACACAAGCCGCCTGGTGCTTGAGAACCGCTATATTTAGGATTATGGGATGCTGGAACCACACAGGTTAAACTCGCTATTCAGCTACACCTAACATTTCTCCTCTTCAACAATTATAATCCCTCTCCACTAAGCTCCACTCCCTTCTCACTTGTTACACATAAATCAGAACCTCCTCACAGCATCACATTACAACCCCTCTACCCTAACTATAATCATCTAATTCACCTTCTCCTGGCTAGGTTAACATTGTACCACACTCCCCTCCACTGTTTCCCCAGTTACGACCACACAGCGTCAGACAAGCCACATCTTTTTACAGATACAGCTAAGATCTCTGTTAATTATTAATTTTTTTTTTAATAGCATTCACGTGAATCTATACTTTATCTCCTCTCTCTGTTTATTCATCCTGTATGCTTTTGTATGATTAACTCTTCCCGCGCCATAGGTCCCAATCAGGACCCTTCCGCTTTGTCAAGTTTTTGCCAAGGTACCGATAGGGCCCTAGCTTCGTTTCATTAAAAACCCGGTGTAACTTTTGATTGTAAACAGTTTGGTATGCATGTCTAGTGACCTTTGTAACCATTTTGAAAGCATCGTAACAACGGGGGTCAAAATACAGTCAAGAAGCTGGAAGCCGCATTCATGAATGGCAGCCATTGCCACCACCGACTTGTGAACTAGAGCACTGTCTTGCTGAAAGATAACTCCTCTCGTTGTATTTCCCTCAACGCTTTTCCTTTAATTTGACCTGCAGTTGCTTCGCAAGATTAGTGTAATAGGCCCTGGTGACTGTTTTGCCCTTTTGAAGATAGTATAACAATAGTACACCTTCTGAATCCCAAAAGATGGAAACCATCACTTTGCCTGCAGACAGAACCACCCTTGCTTTCTTTGGAGATGGGGATCCATGATGTTTCCACTGCTTTGACTGTTCTGTGGTTTCTGGTTGAAAATGATGAACCCAAGTCTCATCCATAGTCACAAATTGCTGAAGAAACTTTTCAGGATCTGCAGAAAAATGGCCAAGATTATCTCTTGACATGTTGAGATGCTGTCGTTTGTGATCAGCTCCAAGAAGTTTTGGGACCTGTCGAGCAGAGACCTTTGTCATTTGAAGATCATTGTGAATAATAGCATGAACACGTTCCTGGGAGATGCCCAGCTCAGTAGCAATGTACCACTCAGTTAGTCGTCGATCTTCCCTTATCATGTCATGGGTTCTGCTGGTGATTTCATCGGTTGTTACCGTTCTTGGTCTTCCTGGATGGGGATCATCTTCCAGACTCTCCCTTCCATGTTTGAATTTAGCTGCCCATTTCTTCACTGTGCTGTAAGAAGGGGCACTCTCCCCTAGAGTTTCTACCATATCCTCATGAATCTTCTTCGATGATAAGCCATCGATGCAGAGGTAATGAATGACTGCTCAGTGGTAAATTTTATCCATTTTCTCAATTTCTGCCACCCCTTACCACTTCATTAATTGATTGCAGTTAATTTCTTGAAACTTGGTGTTTATCTTATGTTAACCTGATCTACAAATGCACCTAATATCAACTGTGTGTTTCAAGTATTTGTACCTTATGTTGAGAACTTATCATTCACCCCTCGTATATAAGAAAGTAGAAAAGGAAGGTATTAATCTTGCAACTTGTACAAAGCTGCATCCTATAGATTGTGATAACGGCCATCTGTTTATTTCATTCTTAGTTTTTATGTACTAGTAATTTGAACCTTTCTCTTTTCTTTTCCTATTTCTTCCTCTTGTATTGTTTTGGTATAAATGCAGCATAAGCTGAAACATTACAACCGTGTGCTCTGCCAATAAATTTACTCTTCTATATACATGTTCTACATAAGCACGCTAAAAATTGTAATATTATTGTCTGTTTTTTTTCTACAGAATTACATCACTGTTGTCAGGAAAGTATTTTACAGATATTCAAGTTGAAGAAATAGAGAGTTACATGAGACAGGCCATCAGACTAGCTAAGAGTTCTAGAGACAAACAACAGGTATTTTCATATTATTGGTTCACATATACACTTCAATACATGCATCACTCCTCTTTCACCAGTTTATTGTCTAGTAATTACTATAAATACAAGCTCTAGCCGATCAGAAAATAATGACTGAAAACATGAAAATGTGATTTTTTCTTCACGTTAGTTAAATTTTGTTATCTGCAAGGGCAGCATAAACATTCTTACAGTTTTTCTTTGTTACCTGACAACAAGACACATTAATGTTTATTACTTAAATCATTTGACATATGTTTGACATCTGCTCACTACAGCTGAATACACAGTTGAAATTAACAGGAGACGAACATTTGCTTACTGATGCTAGCACAAATGAAGAATATGTGGCAATGTACCAATAGGACAAAGCTGTGCTTACTATGAGCTTACATATTCCCAGTGGCAACATATGGATGCAAAACTTGGACACTTAACAAATCACTCATTCATTCATTCATCTGCATGTCCCTTTCGGAACTTTGCCTCCCAAACAGCACTACTGTAGGCCTCTTGGTTGTGAGCAAGATGGCCTGCTGCTGCTGCATCCATTTGCAGATCGTCAACGATGTCTTGCAGCCATCTTCGTTTTGGTCTTCCTCTTTTTCTTTTTCCCATTATGTATCCTTCCAGTACAGTCTTCTCTAAATTATCATGACGTTTAATGTGTCCAAAATATTTAAGTTTTCTCTCTTTAATCTTCTTTACTAGCCAGCCCTCTAACAAATCACTAGAAAGGTAGAAAGGAAAATAACTAAATTTGAAATAAAATGTTATAGAAGAGCACTTGGAATATCATGGATAGAAAGAAAATCAAATAAAGAGATATTGACAGGATTAAGTGTCACAGAAAACTAGCTTGTTAACACTATAAAAATTAGAAAGCTGAGATACTTCAGCCACATCAAGAGACACATTGGTTTAGAGAGATTGATGGTAGTAGGATAAGTGTCTGGCAAAGTAGAAAAGAGATAACCTCACTGCAGGTGAACTCAGAACATGGAAAGTCTGAATATGTCATTGCAAGATGTTGGTCAGCTTGCTCAAAACTGCACTGCATTCAGGGAGTTAGTGTGAGGGACAATATTCTGGAAAGAACACATCACATATAACCAACGTATGTTATATTATACAGGGTCTGGCATAAAGCATAACTGGATTTAACTGACGTAGTGCGCATAAACTGAATACGTGTGAAAAAAAAAACATGATGTCAGAGATGAAGCAGACAAACTATCATTTTTAACAATGGCTTCTTGGCAAACACAACTCGCGCTTTCACCGTTGAAACTTATTTTAAAAGTGGAGTATCTTCTATTGCTGTACAACGAAAGTTTCGTCGCCATTTTGGGTTACATCCCCATGATAATGTTCTCAGCCGGAGAGCAGTTTTGAGGTGGGTCAAAAAATTTAAGGAAACCACTAATTGTCTTAATAACAAGTCTACTGGTTATCCATGAACTCAACAAAACCTAAAAGAATTCAAGAAGTCTGCAACGCATTGCTTTGTAGCCCTCGACGATCAGCTGTTAGGCATGCTTTGGCACTTGGTATGTTGGATTGCTCGGTATGTCACATCATTCATAATCATCTGCATTTCCACCCTAACAAGTTGAAAGTTGTGCAGCAACTGAATGATTTGGATAAAATTAACAGACTTGACTTTGCTACCAATTTTATAGCACGCATTGAAGAAAATCCGAATTTGCTCATTAACCTCATAATGTCTGATGAAGCACATTTTGAGTTGTCAGGAAGTGTGAACAAGCAGAATTTCAGATACTGGTCAGCTGAAAATCCACAATTACTGCATGAGAAACCACTCCATAGTGAATGAGTAACAGTGTGATGTGGCGTTGCATCATTCGGCATTATTGACCCATATTTTTTTTAAGTCGAAGACGGGCATCCTCTTGCTGTTAAAAGTGATCTTTATGTGCAGATGCTAACTGAATACTTCATTCCAGACTTGGCCAATAGAAATAAGAGACTAATATAGTCTCAATAAGATGAAGCAGCTGCTCACACAGCCTGTCAGTCCATGGCCATGCTGCGAAAAACATTTCCCAATCTTCTATTTCCAGTTGGCCGGCAAGGCACCGGATTTATTGGCTGCAGACTTCTTTTTATGGGTTATCTCAAGAACACAGTGTTTGCTAGTCGACCACATTCAATTGCAGACCTAAAGAATTTAATCCGACACTGCATTCAAAATATCCCTTTGATCATGTTAAATGGCGTTATGCAGAAATTTTCCAGACGCCTGGCTGAATATATCAAATGTAATGGCGGTCATCTAACCAGCATAATTTTCAAAACCTAAATATGATTTAAATATGAACTAAGCATAAATACGAAATTCAAGATGTTTAAGAGTAATGTTCTAAGTGTACTACTCTATGGAAGTGAATGCTGGAAAATCATCAGAACCATAGAAAACATGTTGAATTCTTTCCAGACTAAATGTTTACGAAGAATTAAAAAATATTTTGGCCAAACACCATAAGAAATAACATCATGTTGGCAGAAATGCAGATAAAGCCAATGACAGCAATTACTGAGGAAAGACGCTGGCGATGGTTGGGACATGTACTCCGAATGACTGACAACTCACTACCAGAAATAGCACTAAGATGGATACCACAGGGGAACAGAAGTAAGGGTAGACCAAAAGAGACATGGAGAGGAACAACAGAGAGGATGTTGAGCAATAGAGGGCTCACCTGGGCAAGAGCAGGAAAAAAAAAAGGCAAAGGACAGGGATTTGTGGAAAACCCTTTGCAGAAGCCCCATGTCCCCTGGGCATTTAAGGTTCAGAGAGAGATATGATTTGTCAGTAGTAATAAGAATGCACACTTTTCTGGGTTTCATTTCACTTTCTTTTTACCAAAAACATGTAAAGCGCTTATTTATTTTCCAGTTTTAAAATCCAGCTGTGCTTTATGCTGGACCCTATATAAGTGAATCATGTGGCACTTGGATGTGCACTGAGACACACACAAACACACGCATGCACAACTACCTTCTCTTCTCTGTGACATAATGAAGGCTACAACATGACAAAACTTTGCTTGTTTTATATTCCAGCTATTGTTGTTTCTTCTGTAACAGTCTCCCCTCTCTCATCTGTCTACACTTAAAACTCACATTAGTCTGTACTACATGAAGCAGTCAAGAATGTTATCTCCTGCTGCTGTTGTAGGATGTCCCTATGGCTTGGACTTTGTGGCTGATGTCATGGTAAACATCTTAGAATAAAGACATTATAGTAAAGAGAGGGCCCTCCCTTTTAACAGTACCTTCACCAGGAGCAACTCAAACCTTACAGTAAAACTGTAGCATCACAACTAGGTGGAGCCTCCCCGCTAGGTTTGCTTTACATTCTCTTATAACACAACTTTGGATACATCTCATCAGTGTTAGCTACTAGTACCTGACTCACTTTGTTACAGTCTAACAACACTAGTTTTTTTTGTTTGTTTGTTTGTTCCAAAATTTCATGTATTTCTTACAGTTACCTGTAGGAGCTGTCATAGTTGATCCTGCCACAAAGTCTGTTATAGCTGAGGCATATGATCTTCGTCAAGCAGGCTACCCCCTACAGCATGCTGTCATGGTAGCCATTGACTTAGTGGCTCACTCACAAGGAGGAGGCATGTGGCACTTTGATGGTCAGCTCACATATAATATCTAAATAGTTGAAATATTTCAGCTCTCAGTATGCAGACTGAAGGTGAACTCATGTATAACATATAAATGATTGAAATATTTCAGCTGCCTGTATGTGACATTTCAGTGGTTGGCTAACAAATCAGTTAAAAGAGATAACAACTGCGGTAAAACTTGTTCTAGTAATAAAGATAGATAGAGATGTATGGTTCTAGTAATAAAGGTAGATAGAGGTGTAAGGTTCTGGTAATAAAAGTATAAACTAGGGAAAATGTAGGAACAGCTTTATTACTTAACGACTGCAAAGTTATGATGTTTCGGCGTGAGCCTTAATCATACAAAAACATACAGGACGAAGAAATAGAGAGAGGAGATAAAGTATAGATTCACATGAATACTAAAAAAAAAATTAAAAAATTAAATAGAGTATTTAGCTGTAAATTGTAAAGTGTGTCAGGAATGGATTTAGTTGAATGTGGAGACTGTTTAAATGGAGACCTGTGATATGTGGTTGGTGGGTTGTAACTGGGGGGTAGTGGATAGGGAACCAGGGAGGGGAGAGAGAGTGATACAATGTTGACCTAGCCAGGAGAAGTTGAAACAGATGATTAGGGAATAGGGGTTGCAAAGTGATGCTGTGAGGAGGTTTGACAAATAAGAAGGGGTGGAGCTTAGTGGAGAGGTACTATAATGATTCAAGAGAATGTTAAGTGTAGCTGAACAGCGAGCTTAACTCATGTGGCTCCAGCGTCCCATAATTTTGAATGCGGCGGTTCTCAAATGCCAGGCAGTTTGTTTCATCTGTAGTAATAAAGGTAGATAGAGGTGTAATGTTCTAGTAATAAAGGTGGATAGAGGTGTAAGGTTCTAGTAATAAAGGTAGATAGAGGTGTAAGTTTCTAGTAATAAAGGTAGATAGAGGTGTAAGGTTCTAGTAATAAAGGTAGACAGAGGTGTATGGTTCAGTTTTACAAAGCGACAGAGGGAGTGAGAAAAAACACAAATCGCAGAAAGTATAAGAGTAAGATGAGAAAAAAACATAAATGGCAGAAAGTATGAGAATGTATAAACAAAAAACATACAACATCCAATATTTCGGCATGAGCCTTTTTTCAAGGATTACATACAAAAACAACACAACATAAATAAAAATAAGAAAAATGAAAATGAAAAACTTAGCTTTGTGGCATCCCTTCTAGTATTCTAGTACAGAATATAACATTACACCCTAGAGACAAGGCTGGGAGATCACAAAGGAAAACAACTTCAGCCAATTGGATGTCAGCGGCGGTGAAAGGGAGAGAACAATGGGGAGGGTCGCAAGAAGGAGACCAGGAGGCAATAAATTCCTTATAGCAGCTAGAGAAGAAGGTGGGGGGAGGCTGTGAGATAACATGAAACTGATGAATGAAAAACTGCAGCGAAATGTGTGGGGCTAAGACAAGAAAGCAGAGTATAAATAGCAGAAAACAGGTGGAAATCTAAAGAAGTTTAAAAGGAAGCTCAATATGTTGTTAATTCCAGCTGGGTGGAGACGGCCAGCCTGAAAAATAAGGCTCTGTTCTAGTCTTCTGAGATCATACATCAGAAGAACAAGAACGGATTGCATTAACAGAGATGTCCCATTTTCCTTCGTGATTTCTTTGGCAGAAGTATTTTGCTACAGGTATCCATGGCCTCTTGGAAATGTCATTAAGATGTTGATGAAAACAGTCTCCTAAGCGTAAACCAGTCTCCCCCAATATACTTCATATCACAACACTCACATAATGGCATATCTGGCTATCCTTGACAACAAATGGGCAAATGTTACATCTATGACATCTGCAATGCTTGGTACCATAAAAAGTGTCCTCTGTCATAAAGTGACTTCTAACTAATAGGTCTCTGAGGTTCTTGTCCCATCTGTAGGCCACCAATGGGGTACCCCAAAGACTTCACATGTATCTGGCTCGGTCTGGAGGAAATGGAGATGGTGAAACAGTATGTTCTTAACTGCCAAACTATGGGGGTGGTGCGTGAGAACCAGTTTAACTCTGTCCGGGCCACAGGGTGGTTTAGGAGTGAGGGCTTGTTGCCACAATAAATGGCTGATGTGGCTCCAATATGAAGTGAGAACATGTTCTAGATAACCGCATTGGCTGAAGAAATCTAACATTCTGTGAGCTTGATCATGGAAATCACCTTCTTTGGTACACAAACGTGCAACCTAAGAAGCTGGGAAAAAGAATCCTTACATGATCCGGGGTTGGAGGAAGAGTACAAGAGATAGCTGTGAGAGTCTGTAGGTTTATAGTCGACAGAAGTGGTAAGTCTGGAAGAACCAATATTGACGGCAGTGTCAAGAAAGTTTGCAGAAGTTATAGAGACATGGGAGGTGAAAGAAATAAAAGGATTATATATATCTTTACAAAACTGATGAAGTTGTCACGGTCTTCCTCTGACATTGATGTGACCCCAATGCCATCATCTGTATAGCATCTATAGAAAGCTGGAATAGGACCTCTATAGGATTCCAGAACCTCGTATTTCAAATGACCCATGAACAGACATGCACAGCTAGGGCTCATTTTGGTGCCCATGGCAACACCGCTAATCTGGTAGGAGTACAAGCCATTGAATTCAAACGAGTTGAGTTGGAGGACGAGTTGAATATAAGGCGCAGAATAGTAGATGCAGGAATAGAGGGGTGATGTCTTTTGTTCAGAAATAACTTGCGACAGCCTGAAGTTCCTGATCATGAGGGATGGATGTGTATAAGGACACTACATCAAGAGTGAAGATGCAGTAAGTGTGACCAGACAGGAGTGTAAGGGTCTCAAAAGCAGTGACAGCGTGATTAGTGTCCTTCAGATAAGTAGACAGACTAGTGACGAGGTTGAAAGATACTGTCCAGAAAGTCAGAGATTTGTTCTGTAGGGCAGGAACTAGCAGACACTATGGACCTTCCAGGGTTGCCTGATTTGTGTATCTTGGGAAGTAGATAAAAGGATGGCTTCCCTAAACAGCTGTTGCGGATGTGGAGGTGTGTAGCAGAGGGAGAAGGACCAGCCTCATGGATGAGTTTGTTGATCATGTCACAAACCTGGTGATTGTTGGCCAGGGTCAGATCTTGAGGACGAGAGCCATAGATTTTAGTGTTACTCAGCTGGCTCATGGTCTCTTGGATGTATAATTCTTTCATCCAACAAACAATGGCCCCTCCCTTGTCTGCACCTTTGATCTCTGCTTTTTGAGAGTAGAAAGTTGCATGTAGAATTGTCTGTTCCTGGGGTGAATAATCTCTCAGATCAGGCGATAGATGAGATAATTATGAATTGTGATTTGGTGGAGTCAAACAAAAGGTTGAGCGATCTGATTGTCAAGATCCAAGAGGAGTTCAGTGTCTCCCTTGACAACACAGCGCATGCGATGGAAAAGCACATTTGTTGGAAAGCACATTTGGTTTCTATAGCACAAATCCTGGGGTGGAGAGTGCCCATGGCAGGTGAAAACTTAGAAGTAAAACCTTTAGGAATAACCTTCAGGCAAAGGCAGTTGTTAAGAAAGTTAACATGAGAGGTGAAAACTTAGAAGTAAAGCCTTTAGGAATGACCTTCAGGCAAAGGCAGTTGTTAAGAAAGTTAACATGAGAGGTGAAAACTTAGAAGTAAAGCCTTTAGGAATGACCTTCAGGCAAAGGCAGTTGTTAAGAAAGTTAAAGTGAGAGTTGAAAACTTAGAAGTAAAACCTTTAGGAATAACCTTCAGGTGAAGACTGCTGTTAAGAAAGTTGATTTGAGAGGTGAAAACTTAGAAGTAAAACCTTTAGGAATGACCTTCAGGCAAAGGCAGTTGTTAAGAAAGTTGATGTGAGAGGTGAAAACTTAGAAGTAAAATCTTTAGGAATGACCTTCAGGCAAAGGCAGTTGTTAAGAAAGTTAACATGAGAGGTGAAAACTTAGAAGTAAAACCTTTAGGAATTAACCTTCAGGTGAAGACGGCTGTTAAGAAAGTTGACATGAGAGGTGAAGCGTGTCTTCTTGTACGTGGCATAAGCGAGGTCAGTGGCGGTGCGGGAAAGGAGAGGTGGTAAAAAGACTGGATGAGATAGTTATGAATGACTTAAGAGATTTAGTGATCCAATTCAGAGAAGGCATGGTGACAAGAAGAGATATCTAATAACTGGAGCATGGTGGGAGAGTAGAAACTAACTTGACAAGCACAGAAGAAATGAAAATGGAGATGAATGAAGAGATGATCACAGATAGGGAGATGAAAATAATACCATGAAAAAAAATAAAATAAAATATGATAAAGAAGGAGATCTCAGAGTCTGAAAAGGAATAGAAGGATAGATAGCACATCAAAAATCAACGAAAACAGACAAAAATCTACAAAAAAAACAAATAAATTAGAAAGATTAAAATACATAAACGTTAGTGCAGTGTGTCAGTGCTGGAGTTGGTCTTACTGCAGTAGACGCTAATTATGGAAAGTGCATTTACTTTCATGTTACACATTTATTCTTAAAATGTTCAAGTTTGAGTATTGTTTACAGTTTAGTGTATGTCGTATTGTAAATTTTCCTATGTTTTTAGGGACTGGCTAGTGTAGTGGTTAGAGCAGTCATCTAACAACCAAGTGCTTGAGGGTTCAAATCCCCAGCTGAGTGGGATTTTTTTTTTTTTTCCCCGACCAATATGGCCTCAAGGTCGACCCAACCTCATAAAATAGGTACCAGAGAAAATCTGGCGAGGAAAGGAACTGGCCACCCTACCTCATACGCTGATGGCCCAGCATAATGAGGTCTCTAACGCTTCATCCCCTATGGCATTTGCTGTGGGACTATCTTTACCTTTTTACCATTATATTTTCAGAGTTGTAAAAAGATCAACAGGAGCATTTGCCAGAATGTTGCTGTTTTAGTGTAAATAGCACAGATATAGAAAATGCCATTTAACTATCACACAACATAGATTTACTCTCTTGTAACTTTGCATTAGAATAAAAGAAGGAAATATATGAGGGGTATTGCATTCAGCAGTTTCTTTGTTTATGTTTGATGGTGTGTCTGCTTTCAGCAAATCACCCTGACTTGAAGCATTCACTATCTCAGTCTACAACAGAACCATACCTTTGTACAGGATATGACCTGTATGTAACTCAAGAGCCATGTGTCATGTACGTATGTATGTTCTGGTGTTGCTTTTGTAGGATGAATTTTGAAAGTTTGCATTCTTATCAGAGTTCATTTTGTGTGAAGAAAGGTACGATCATTCCAAGACTGTATCGATATCAGTAGTTTATTGGATAGTTCAAGTAGTGTCAGCAGCAACAGGGAACTAACCTCTGGGAATCTCTGTCTACTGGTTAAGCAACAAGAGAGTACAAACTTATGTGAGTTTAGATCTGTTAGTTAAGCAACAAGAGAGTGCAAACTTATGTGAGTTTAGATCTGTTAGTTAAGTAACATGAAAGTACAAACTTATGTGAGTTTAGATCTGTTAGTTAAGTAACATGAAAGTACAAACTTATGTGAGTTTAGATCTGTTAGTTAAGTAACATGAAAGTACAAACTTATGTGAGTTTAGATCTGTTAGTTAAGTAACATGAAAGTACAAACTTATGTGAGTTTAGATCTGTTAGTTAAGTAACATGAAAGTACAAACTTATGTGAGTTTAGATCTGTTAGTTAAGTAACATGAAAGTACAAACTTATGTGAGTTTAGATCTGTTAGTTAAGCAACATGAAAGTACAAACTTATGTGAGTTTAGATCTGTTAGTTAAGCAACAAGAGAGTGCAAACTTATGTGAGTTTAGATCTGTTAGTTAAGTAACATGAAAGTGTAAACTTATGTGAGTTTAGATCTGTTAGTTAAGCAACAAGAGAGTGCAAACTTATGTGAGTTTAGATCTGTTAGTTAAGTAACATGAAAGTACATTTACTTTCATGTTACACATTTATTCTTAAAATGTTCAAGTTTGAGTATTGTTTACAGTTTAGTGTATGTCGTATTGTAAATTTTCCTATGTTTTTAGGGACTGGCTAGTGTAGTGGTTAGAGCAGTCATCTAACAACCAAGTGCTTGAGGGTTCAAATCCCCAGCTGAGTGGGATTTTTTTTTTTTTTTCCCCGACCAATATGGCCTCAAGGTCGACCCAACCTCATAAAATAGGTACCAGAGAAAATCTGGCGAGGAAAGGAACTGGCCACCCAACCTCATACGCTGATGGCCCAGCATAATGAGGTCTCTAACGCTTCATCCCCTATGGCATTTGCTGTGGGACTATCTTTACCTTTTTACCATTATATTTTCAGAGTTGTAAAAAGATCAACAGGAGCATTTGCCAGAATGTTGCTGTTTTAGTGTATATAGCACAGATATAGAAAATGCCATTTAACTATCACACAACATAGATTTGCTCTCTTGTAACTTTGCATTAGAATAAAAGAAGGAAATATATGAGGGGTATTGCATTCAGCAGTTTCTTTGTTTATGTTTGATGGTGTGTCTGCTTTCAGCAAATCACCCTGACTTGAAGCATTCACTATCTCGGTCTACAACAGAACCATACCTTTGTACAGGATATGACCTGTATGTAACTCAAGAGCCATGTGTCATGTACGTATGTATGTTCTGGTGTTGCTTTTGTAGGATGAATTTTGAAAGTTTGCATTCTTATCAGAGTTCATTTTGTGTGAAGAAAGGTACGATCATTCCAAGACTGTATCGATATCAGTAGTTTATTGGATAGTTCAAGTAGTGTCAGCAGCAACAGGGAACTAACCTCTGGGAATCTCTGTCTACTGGTTAAGCAACAAGAGAGTGCAAACTTATGTGAGTTTAGATCTGTTAGTTAAGTAACATGAAAGTACAAACTTATGTGAGTTTAGATCTGTTAGTTAAGCAACATGAAAGTACAAACTTATGTGAGTTTAGATCTGTTAGTTAAGCAACAAGAGAGTGCAAACTTATGTGAGTTTAGATCTGTTAGTTAAGTAACATGAAAGTGTAAACTTATGTGAGTTTAGATCTGTTAGTTAAGCAACAAGAGAGTGCAAACTTATGTGAGTTTAGATCTGTTAGTTAAGTAACATGAAAGTACAAACTTATGTGAGTTTAGATCTGTTAGTTAAGTAACATGAAAGTACAAACTTATGTGAGTTTAGATCTGTTAGCAGTAACATGAAAGTACAAACTTATGTGAGTTTAGATCTGTTAGTTAAGCAACATGAAAGTGTAAACTTATGTGAGTTTAGATCTGTTAGTTAAGCAACAAGAGAGTGCAAACTTATGTGAGTTTAGATCTGTTAGTTAAGCAACATGAAAGTACAAACTTATGTGAGTTTAGATCTGTTAGTTAAGCAACAAGATAGTGCAAACTTATGTGAATTTAGATCTGTTAGTTAAGCAACAAGAGAGTGCAAACTTATGTGAGTTTAGATCTGTTAGTTAAGCAACATGAAAGTACAAACTTATGTGAGTTTAGATCTGTTAGTTAAGCAACATGAAAGTACAAACTTATGTGAGTTTAGATCTGTTAGTTAAGCAACATGAAAGTACAAACTTATGTGAGTTTAGATCTGTTAGTTAAGCAACAAGATAGTGCAAACTTATGTGAGTTTAGATCTGTTAGTTAAGCAACATGAAAGTGCAAACTTATGTGAGTTTAGATCTGTTAGTTAAGCAACATGAAAGTGCAAACTTATGTGAGTTTAGATCTGTTAGTTAAGCAACAAGAGAGTGCAAACTTATGTGAGTTTAGATCTGTTAGTTAAGCAACATGAAAGTACAAACTTATGTGAGTTTAGATCTGTTAGTTAAGTAACAAGATAGTGCAAACTTATGTGAGTTTAGATCTGTTAGTTAAGCAACATGAAAGTGCAAACTTATGTGAGTTTAGATCTGTTAGTTAAGCAACATGAAAGTACTAGTTATGTGCTGTACAGTCTTGCAGATATAACATAACTTATAGCTGAATGTTGTGATACACTAATATAAAAACATGCAACATACTACTGTAGTGAATTGTAGAAGAAAAACAATATCTTGTCTCATAAACAGATAAATTTGAGTTTGCAGAAATGTTCATGTTTGTAAAAATTTAATGATGATCTTTTCTCTGACCAGGTGCAGCATGGCTCTGGTACATTCCAGAATAAGTCGGGTCTTCTATGGGTCATCTCAGCCTGCTGGAGCATTAGGATCACATTATAAACTGCATTGTCAGTCAGGGCTAAACCACCATTATAGTGTCTTCAGAGGATGTCTTAGGAGAAAGACTAATAAGTTGTACAACAATTTATGACAAAACTTTGTGCTTGTATCAGTATGTGGGCAGTACTTGAGGCTAGAATCTTTGATTGTCAGTGAGAATTGTAATAAAATGTTTTCCAACAAATGGTAATGTCTTCATTCCATGTGAAATTGCAAAAATAGTTACACAAAGCAAAGGATTTGTACTTGTTGGTCTCTTATCTCTTGCGAATGTAACAGTATTTACCATGCTGTTTAGATGAGATCATTTAAGATCGATTTGTTTTACTGATCGGAAATATTAAACATTATTGTAGAATCACTTATGTTTAAGTCCCTTAGATCTGAACTAAATGCACTGTTTCCCTTGTATAGTTCTTGCTCACAACCGAGAGGCCTACAGGAGTGCTGTTAGGGAGGCAAAGTTCCGCAAGGGACATCCAAATAAATGAATGAATGAAGTTTATGTAGTTCAGCACGTGATTTAGCCTGTCTGTGTGTATAATGGCAGACAAAATTGTAATTACTTAATGCTATTTTTTTGCACAGGATTCCAAGAGAAAAGTTTCTTGGCTCTAGTAATTTTGAGTAGGTAGCGGAATTTCTCTGGATTTTTTTACAAGTTTTGTTAGGGAAAGTTTCTTAAGTGTCAACAATTGGAATGTCTGTGTTGACTTAACAGTCTAAATTTAGAGTTTTAATTGTTTGTTTTAGGAACAAAAGTTCAAGGTTATGTTGTTTACAACTTGTCAACTTCAATCTTGTGTTATAATTAAGGTCATAACAGTTATCATTTTGCGTGAATGGGAATTGCACGGAGTGAAAGTTCTGGAAGGATGGCGGAGAAAATGCCTGTTACATAATAACTCAGAGCTGAGTTTAAAAGAAAAATTATGATTATTATGATGATTGTATTTGGAGTATGAGGATCATATGATAGAGGCAAGTCAGTAGTAGTTTTGTAGTGAATTCAGTCATGTCCTAGTTGAGTATAGTAGAGCTTGTGTTGTCCTTTTTAGGACAAAGTTTTCCTTGTAATATATGATAGGAATTATGTTGTAGTGTCTTTGCTAGGACCAGAGCTTACTGTTTGTGTTTTCTTATTCTGGAAGATGAAGTGTTATTCTGGAAGTTGTTATTCACTCCAGACATTAGTGTAAGTACTGCGTTTTTGTAACCGCTTGCTAGTAGAATGCTTCTTCCTTATGGCACAGACTGGGTGCCCGGGAAGTTTTTCATGTTACAATTTTTGTCATTTCTGTATGACAGCAGTTTATCCTACCATCATCAAATCCATCATCCACATCTTCCACATCAATAAATTTGTTGTCTATTGAATTTGAACTACACTCTTGACTGTTCTATGATTGAGCTACTGTTGTGTTGTAAACTTGAAATATGGAGTCCAGATGTTCTGTTGTTGTCCAGTGGAAGAAGGAGCATGTCTGGGTGTATTGTTCTCTGAGTGTATCACAGAACACAAATCCTAGTCTCTCAGATCAATCTGTCTAATCTGATCCTGAGAGAGAGAGAGAGATAGTAACTAACTTTTATCCATACTTGTTCCTCTGAACCTTTTTAAAGTCAACAGATACATCTTTTCTAGTACCAATTTGGCACCAGTAAATCACACAGAATGAAATACTATCTTACAAAGATAGTTGCACACGGAACATAGAAAATGTTCAAAATGTATAAGATCGGAAAAAAGTAGGAGCAGCTTTATTACTTAACGATTACAAAGTTGTGACGTTTCGGCGTGAGCCTTAATCATACAAAAACATACAGGACGAAGAAATAGAGAGAGGAGATAAAGTATAGATTCACATGAATACTGTTTAAAAAAAAAAAAAAATTTTTTTTAAAGGAGTACTTAGCTGTAAATTGCAAGGTGTGGCTTGTCCTGCGGTGTGTGTCAGGAATGGATCTGGTAGGACGTGGAAATTGTTTAAATAGAGACCTGTGACATGTGGTCAGTGGGTTGTAACTGGGGGTGGTGGATGGGGGACCGGGGAGGGGAGAGAGAGTGACGCACTACTGGCCTAGCTAGGAGAAATTGAAACAGGTGATTGGGGAAGAGGGGTTGCAGAGTGATGCTGTGAGGAAGTTTGAAAAGTAAGAAGGGGTGGATTTAGTGGAGAGGTACTATAATGATTGAAGAAGATGATGTTACGTGTAACTAAACAGCGAGTTTAACCCATGTGGTTCCAGCATCCCATAATTTTGAATGCAGCGGTTCTCAAGTGCCAGGCGGCTTGTGTCATCTGAGTGACATTGTTTAATGGCTGTTACCAGAAAATCAGATTTGCCTCTGTGGTTGGGGCCATTGAAATGATTTGGGACTGGTTTCGAAGCATGCTGGGCGATGTCGTACAGATGTTTTTGCATGCGGTCCCCTAATCTGAAGCCATGTTATCCTGCATCTTTTGCAAACGATGACATATATCACATTTCGGGACTCGCATGTGAATCCCTCATGAAGAGTGAGGATAGTTTTGGGAAAGGTGATTGTTTTCGTTTCCCAAACTACAGGGCAGGTAACACAGCGGGGGCGGTTACATTTTCTGGTGCCAACATATGTAAGGCTCTGCTTCAAGTGGCTGTGGACGAGGATGTCCTTAAGGTTTGGCTCACGTTTGTATGCCAATAGGGGTGGATCAGAGAAAATGTCACGAGTGTCGGAGTCGAGTTGGATTATCGGCAGATGACGATAAAGAATTTTCTTAACCATCTGACCGTGCGGGTGGAAAGGCAGTACTAATTTAACTCTGTCAGATGGAGTAACAGGCTTTTTCCTGAATACTTCTTTGCGGCTCACTAGTTGGATACGGTTGAAGGCTTTACGAAAATGTTCATGAACAAGATTATGTGTTTTTTGTATGATTGAGGTGTAAACTGAGATGTTACATGTGTATGCTTGCTAATTAATAAAGCTGTTTCTACACTGTGTTATCACAGCTTTACTGCAGTGACTTTTTTGTATATTTATATATTTAGTTTTGTATAGCCTTATCTTATATATATCTTATATCTTATATCCTTCCCGTGCCGTTAGACGTCACATAGGGCTCGCAAAGTAGTTCGCCAATTTTTCCTGTCTTCGGCGAGTCTTTCAACCTCAACAAAGGATTTTATGCCTGTTAACTTGGCCTCTCTTAATAATGTCCTCTTCAGAGTTTCACGCGGTCTGCCCCTTTTTCTTCGGCCTGTTGTGTTCCACTTGATAGCTATAGCCTTATACCCACACATAAAAAAAAAACTATTCTCTCTCTACTAAGTTCTAATCTTTCCTCACCTGTAACTTCTAGAACCCTTCCTGCACTAGATTACAAACCCTCAGCCCAACCACATTCATCTGTTGCACTCACCTTCTCGTCGGTGTGATTCCTGTTGCATCCCTCTCTTTAAATTTCTACTGTCCCCAACCCCTGCTTGCTACCAACCTATGACACCTCACAAGTTTTTAAACATTCACAATACTCCACCATGTGCACTTTGGTTATAGCTTCTTGCAAGTCACAGCAGATGATCAAGGAACATTATTTCATGTCTTAATTCAGTCGCTCAACCTTGAACTAGTCTAGATCTGGCCACATTTTGTTAGTGAGGGTCTTGATATGTATTTTCCAGATTTTGAAATATAGGAAGAGTCACCATGGAGGAAACAGTCAGCAGAGGGTCCTGAGATCTGAAATCACAACAGGCAGTGATTCCTTTAGGTAGTGAGATGTGGACATGTGGCAGTGCTCTTAATATGACATTAAGCTCTAGATACAGAGGCTAGCTGGGAAATTTGACTAAGATGGGTACTCCTGCTGTTAATCCCTTTAAACAAAGATCAGCAGAATAAACCATGCACAAACAGATAAAAGGTAACCACCACCGTACTTTTCATTCACTGCTAAATTCATGCTTTGCAAGGGTGGCATGGGGAGGGAAGACAGTTTATACCTTTCATTCACCGCTAAATTCATGCTTTGCAAGGGTGGCATAGGAAGGGAAGACAGTTTATACCTTTCATTCACCGCTAAATTCATGCTTTGCAAGGGTGGCATGGGAAGGGAAGATAGTTTAACAGATTGGGAATGTGCAGAATGAAAAAGCTTATAACAAGCTGGTCAAGCAGCCAGAATCGGTGCAACATCTTTCAGAACCTACCAAAACTCCTCTATAGTTGAGATGATAAATATCTAAAAGTGGAGCTACTGTCTGCGTGACAAATAAAGATGATAAAAGATATTTTTTATAGTAACTCCATTAGGAAGATGATAAAAAGGCAGTGACTCCAGAAGGCAGATGATTATAAGTCATTTTGGTAGTGACTTCCTGAAAAGTATGATTAAAAGGCACCATCCTTCTCACACTATAAAAACGCCTTATTGTCATCTGTCTTTGTTAAAAAGGTTGTCAGTTTGTTTCTTCTTGAGAGCTGCAAGTTGTTCGTTGTAACCGATGCTATTATGATGTTGAATGAGTTCTGACACTATGTTGTATGGGGAGTGGATTACTGTACCTACCTAGAAGCCAGTAGTAGATCCATGAAATGACCCACGGACTGGCACTATGTTGGGTGGGGAGTTGATTGTTGTGCCTAGCTCGATGCCAGATCCATGAAATTACCCACGCACTGGCACTATATTGAGTGGGGATTTTGTGGCTAGCTAGAAGCCAGTAGATCCAAGAAACGAACATTTCGGATGACGACACCATCATGAGAACCACAACAAACTTTACTCCGTTTGTCAATCCGGTGGAGCACAACAAGGTAAGATTGAGCCTTGGTGGTCTCTGTTCGCCAGCCCCGATATCCGCACCATAACGCTAGCAGTTATCTTTGCCTTCGGATAGGGTGGTGCTATCTCTGGTTCGTCTGCCCCAATAATTATACCTATTAGGCATAGGTCCTATCGTATATCTTTCCCGTGCCGTTAAATGTCATATTAGGGCTCACATAGTTGTTTGCCAAGTTTTCCCCTTTTCGGGGGGTTTTTCAACTTCATCAAGGGATGTTATACCCACTAAACTGGCCTCTCCTAACAATGTCCTCTTTAGAGTTTCACGTGGTCGACCTCTTTTTCCTCAGCCTGTTGTCCCCCACTTGATAGTTTGTTTTGGTATTCTCTGATTGTTTCTTCTCATCACATGGCCTATATTTGTCTATCTTTTTTTCTGATCACCCACAAGTCAGGTCCTATACCGCTCACTGTAATAAACGTTCATGGCTAAAACATTATATGTTCGACTTCCACATTTAAAAATTGTCCTGAAAACTTTCATGTCAGAATTAGTTTACAAGAAAATCCGGTGTAAGTTTTTCCTATATCCGAACTAATTCTACTTTCTGTACACACAAAAATCATAGATCCTTTCACATCTCCAAGAAAGATGAGCTGAAGGATATCGCATTTTATCACGGTGAGATAAGTCGCACGTTGTAACAGAACAGATGGCTACGAATTGTGTGGTGAGAGAATGTGAGGCTTTGTCAAGCAAACTAGTCTTCTGCAGGGATTGGAACCTTGAAGGGGTTTTTTTTTTTCGTAGAAACATTGGCAATGTACGTCCTTGGCGACTTGGGTTATCTGCGTCACTTTGTTGTGATTCTGTTCGTGTTCCTTACAATTTTAAGTGTTTAATTCCTTCATCATCTGTGAACTATCAAGCACTTCTGTTTCACGGGAGTGATTTTAACCAGGCATCCAATTTTCTCTTAATGCAGAGGTTGCATGTAATCAGTGAACACTTGTGTAATTTGTCTGCATTTAGTCTTGCCCAATGAAAAAAATGTGTCAGATGCGTTTTCTATGTGCGGTCTTCATGCAAGGAGATGGCGCACTGTTGACTGCACCTCTTCCTCTCATACAAGTGTCAGATACTAGTATCGACTGTGTTTGTGTGTATTGTACAGTTCAGTTTTGACCACAGTTCTGTCTCATATACAGATAATCAATATAGGCTGCTTGTGTATGTTGGGGGAACGAGATAGGACCCGGTTTCTATAGTGCAAGATGGCTGCTAGGAAACCTAAAATAGACTGGTATAGTATGATATGTGCCAAGACACGGCACTGATTAAAGTACTTCTTAATTGTGTAAAGCCCCAATCCAGGTGATAAACTGAACTACTTTTTCTTCCTCTGTCTACTGATTACATCTGAGGAATTTTAATGTGTAACTGAGAATGAACACATCTCAACAGTTTGAGAACCACTAACACTCAAATTGATAATAGCAATTACACATATTTATTATGGGAAAAATGAGTGGTGAATAAGTGAGAATGTAACAATAAATTGAGTAATCAGATAAATAATCCAACTCCTCTCCCGAAGAGAGCTAGTTTGCCATGTAAGGAGGGAGTGGGCAACAGTCACTCTCAGCTAGGAAAAACAGGCATTCAACATGATGGAATAAGAGCCAACTTACTAACTCACTGAAAATTCCATGGATCCTTACATACAACTTCACATCACCAAAAATATTGGACTTAAAGTCTTCAAAAATCTCAATAGAACTAATTCACATTTCTTCAGTTACAGACTATTTCTAACAACTTGTAGCTGCATCAGAAATTTACACATTGGATCGATGAGGAAAAAAAACTAACAGTTCACATCCTAGCATCCTATCTGGAACATCCTTGTCAGTCAAACTCTACATAATGAATTTGCCATCATAATCAATCTCAAACTACTAATCAATCTAATCCTTATTATAATCCTACTTAAGAGTTTGGTCTTTAAATATCAACTACAATTCCTATTCCTAAATCGTCCTGAAGATTATATCTTGTGGAAGATAAAAAAATCGTCATTAAAACATTTCTGCCTAAAATCTCAATCCCTGCAAAAATTACCTGTTTATGACCTTGGACAGTAAACTAAAAACAACAATCCTATTTTAAGCTTTTCTATAACTAAAAATAACAAGTTAAACAAACATGTCCTAAATAACTTTAGTTATCTGTAAAAAAAATCCCATGCCTGGACATGACAAGAAATGGCCTTCAACATGTCAAACCTGATCTATAGTTTACTTTAAAAAAAATAAATAATTAAGGCGCTAGTCCACCAAATAAATCCCTTGTTAACTACCCTATAAAGTTAAATACAAGAACAGAATTAAGGATGTCCAAGATTAAGGAATTCTGCCCTGCTGCATTTCCTACTTGTTATAAATAAACTCTCAAATGGCTTTCAGTTATTAGGCTAAAAAAAAAAAAAAATATTGGAAAAAATAATCAATTAGTAGAGAGAAAGTTTCATTTCAGTGTTGTGTTTCTCCCCCCCCCCCCTTTTTTTTTTCTTTTTTTTTCAGAAATGGAGAAATTCTTTTCACGAGCTTTTAACCATGTTTATGCTGGCCAAGCTAGCCCAGAGGTGGACAGTGAAGAGAAGTGTTTGCACAGAGAGAAAACAGCATCTCCTGTCTCATCACCTGAAGGAGTTGCTAATGTAGATCTCAGTACTGCAGATCCAAAAGTGGCAGAGTTTTTCAAAAACTTTCCAGAACCACTGAAGCAAAAACTGATCAAACAATATGTAAGATACAAGTGACATATGCTTAAACAAGTGAGATGTTGCATGGAAAAACATTGTGCATATTTGTACATATATTCATAAGCACTCATTTGTTGTATTTTGATGACGTGTATATTTTTCTCAGGATTATAAACATTGCGGCTTTATAAAGCACACTGTTGCATTTTGAAGACATACAGATGTTTCTCAGGATTATAAAAGTTTTTGTTTTTTTTTCACCAAATCATTTAGACCACAGAAATTTATGTTCATTGCTCCGGCTTTGACTTTAAGATCTCCTTTTATAAAGTCACGTTTAGGTATTTTCTTTGCATCATCTTTGTTTCAAAAAATAAAACATCTCTTTCTTGTCATCACCAATGTGTTTGGTTAACATTGTTATAGTGAGGTCTTTGAACCTCCTACTCCATCTTATCCCATTAATCTTAATGGCAGGTGTCGGTTCTAGTAGTCCTTGATCTGTCTCTTTCCTGGACACAATGACTGCACGTCTGAATGCCTTCACTTCTTATTTTTTTTTAAACTGATGTAATTGTTTGACAAACTGTTGCCATTTTTATTATAAATTTCCAGTTTTTGACATTGATCTCACATTCCAAGAAAATCTGCCCTAGTTTATGCTTTTACTATCAGGATATACAGTTCATGGCAGTTTCTTCTTTTCAGCTTTCACCCTAGCAGTTAAATAAGTCTTATACTCATGAAGTGTATCCCACGTTGAGGCTTGATTGTCTGTTATTGTTGACTTATTAGTTTTTGGTTCTCAGCCCTATTTATAACCCTAAACTGTGCCATCTTCATCTTTTCTGTACTTTTTTACCTCTGTATCATAACAACATTCTTCACTACAGCTGGCATAGCACTCTGGGTCATTGGTTGAGGTGGGGATACTCAGGGTCATTGGTTGAGGTGGAGATACTCAGGGTCATTGGTTGAGGTGGGGATACTCAGGGTCATTGGTTGAGGTGGGGATACTCAGGGTCATTGGTTGAGGTGGAGATACTCAGGGTCATTGGTTGAGGTGGAGATACTCAGGGTCATTGGTTGAGGTGGGGATACTCAGGGTCATTGGTTGAGGTGGAGATACTCAGGATCATTGGTTGAGGTGGGGATACTCAGGGTCATTGGTTGAGGTGGAGATACTCAGGGTCATTGGTTGAGGTGGGGATACTCAGGGTCATTGGTTGAGGTGGAGATACTCAAGATCATTGGTTGAGGTGGGGACACTCAAACCTTACCATTGTGTCAAGGTAGATATGCTAAAACTTATCCGCTATAGAAGGTGGGAACACTCAGACTGTACAAGTAAGAAGTCTGTCTTGCTGGAAGGCTTGGTTCCAACCTTCCCTAGATTTTGTGTTCCTGTTTCATTTGTGCTGTTTTTGTTTTATTTCTTTTCGCAATCTGTGGTAGGATTAAGATGGTGTTACATCTGTGTTTTTTTATTTTCAGATTGCCCTGTGGGAAGTGAAGCATTCTTGTATTTCTTGTTATTTTTCTTTCTTCTATTTCCAGAGCACCCGTGATGGTTTATACAGATGGGATATATTCAGGGTAAGTTAATGAGCACAGTGGGTCATTGAAATGGGATATGTGTAATAGTTTAAAGGTTAAAAACAGCTTTGTTCAGTATCAAGCAAACATTTGTCAAGTTTTGACTTTTATACTTAAAAAAAAAACCAAAAAACGAAACAAAAAACAAAGGAAAATAAGTGAAAAGTGGAATCCATTGTTAGAAAACAATATTTGGACACCCTCTATTCCCTTATTAGAAAGATATATTTAGACATCCTCTACTCCCTTGTTAGAAAGATATATTTAGACATCCTCTACTCCCCTGTTAGAAAGATATATTTAGACACCCTCTGCTTCCTTATTAGAAAGATATATTTAGACATCCTCTACTCCCTTATTAGAAAGATATATTTAGACATCCTCTACTCCCTGGTTAGAAAGATATATTTGGACATCCTCTACTCCCTTATTAGAAAGATATATTTAGACATCCTCTACTCCCTGGTTAGAAAGATATATTTGGACATCCTCTACTCCCTTATTAGAAAGATATATTTAGACATCCTCTACTCCCTTGTTAGAAAGATATATTTAGATATCCTCTACTCCCTTGTTAGAAAGATATATTTAGATAACCTCTACTCCTTTGTTAGAAAGATATATTTAGACACCCTCTACTCCCTTATTAGAAAGATATATTTAGACACCCTCTACTCCCTTATTAGAAAGATATATTTAGACATCCTCTACTCCCTTGTTAGAAAGATATATTTAGACATCCTCTACTTCCTTATTAGAAAGATATATTTAGACATCCTCTACTCCCTTATTAGAAAGATATATTTAGACATCCTCTACTCATTTGTTAGAAAGATATATTTAGACATCCTCTACTCATTTGTTAGAAAGATATATTTAGACATCCTCTACTCCCTTGTTAGAAAGATATATTTAGATATCCTCTACTCCCTTGTTAGAAAGATATATTTAGATAACCTCTACTCCCTTGTTAGAAAGATATATTTAGATATCCTCTACTCCCTTGTTAGAAAGATATATTTAGACATTCTCTACTCCCTTATTAGATATATTTAGACATCCTCTGCTGTTTCTGAAAGGCTTCTCAATGCCCTTGCTCTTGCTTGTCCCTTTATGCCCAGTTGCTTACATAGGTCATATGCTGATGTTGCTACGAATCCTCTTGCTCCCACTTCTACAGCTATCACTTTTGCCCTGACTCCTGCCTCAGTTGCTTGACCAGATCATTGTACTTCTCCAATTTGAATAAATGCTTTTCCTCTATTCTAGTTTCGTATGGGACTGTAAGCTCGATCATTATTAATTCCTGTTTTTGTGTGGAGTACACTACAGTGTCTGGTCGCATTCCTGTGTTCTTGCTGGCAGTCGGTTATTCTCTTCTTCCTGGAAGGTCCGCTATCACATCCCAGTCATTTGTACCATCTAGCAGTGATGGTAAGGGAATGTCCCTGATTTCAATATTTGATGTCGTACCAGCACCTATGAGGTACTTAGGTAGGACCTCAACTCTTTTGCTGTTGTTTATCTTTTGCCCTGTCTACAATGGCTCCTAGTTCCTGCAGCACTTTGGTGTGCCACCAGGTGTAGCGTCCTTGGGCTAATGATACTCTGCATGCTGACAGCATGTGTTCCAATGTTTGCCTTTAGTTGCAGAGAGGGCACTTTGTATCTTCTGATACACCCCATTTGTATAGGTTGGAGCCTGTAGGCAGAAGGTCATAAGTAGCTCTGATGCCATTTTCCAGATGTCATTCCATGTTAGTGATCTCTGCAGGACTTCCTCCCATGTTGTCTATTGCCCTTGTTGTGACTGTTGGACTGCCTTCTGGACCCGCTTGTCATCCTCTGAATTCCTTACTTCACTGATGATCATATCCCTTCTTTCCTTACAGGAGGCCTTTGACCACCATTTGATTTCGCCATGACCAAATCCCCTTCTGTTGGTCTGGGTGTACCCTATTACTTCTTTCAGCTCCTGCGTTTCCCTGGCTGTGGTCAGTTCCTCACCTACTTTCCATTTTCGTCCAGTTTTAAGTGTTGGCTGCACTTCTCATACCACCAGATCTGTTGATTCTTGTAGCATCATTGCAAGTCTTGTTTTTCCTACCTTGTATTCTTCAACCACAGATTTGAATGGCAGCTGCAGTTTGCTCTTCTTGCAGTACAGCGCTACATCAGTTAATCCTGGTGGTACGCCCAGCCACTTTCTTATGGCTTTATTTATCTTTCTTTCGACTGCCTCTACTGTGCTGGTACTTACTTCATAAATGAGTAGTGGCCACATCAGTTTTGGAATCAGCATGAACTGGAGGCACCATATTTTGAACTTACCCAGTAGCCTGCTTTTGTCTATGATGCTCAGTCCATTCTGCACCATTTCTATAACCTGCTTTGCAGCACTTGAGTCCTTCATGGGTGCATCATATACTCTGCCAAGGCTCTTCACTGGCTCTTCCCCTACAGTCAGGATTATTTGATTTGCCACTGTGTATGGTCTTTCTATCACTTTCCCTTTCATGAGTGACAGGCTTCTTGACTTCTTTGGCTTGAAGCTCATGCAGCACCATATGATAAGGCTGTCGAAACGCTCTAACATCTTTCGTGTCTGTGTTTCACTGGTTGTTATTACTGTTGTGTCATCCATGAATGCTTTTAGTGGTGGCATTTGACATCCATTTCTGAATCTTGGGCCTTCTGCTGCTCTCAGGATTACTTGCATGGCTAGTACGAACAGTATGGGAGATATTGTACAACCCATTGCAATTCCTACCTGGAGCTCAATCCATCTTGTAATATATCCTGATGTTCTAAACCTCATGAGGAACCCTGTGAAGTACCTTTTCAGCATATTTGTGATTTCTTTTGGCACATGATACATGTCTAGTGCTAGCCATATCATCTGGTGCGGTACTGAGCCATACGCATTGGCTAGGTCAAGCCATATTACCTGTAGATCTTGCTTTCCAGATTTTGCTTGCTGAATAGCTTCCCAAATCATTGACGCATGCTCGAGACATCCTGGGAAACCTGGAATTCCTCCCTTCTGCACGGATGTATCAATGTAACCATTGTCTAGGAGGTATGTTGTTAGTCTTTTTGCCATCACAGAGAAGAATATCTTTCCTTCCACATTCAGAAGTGAGATCGGCCTGAACTGGTTGATTTCAGTGGAATTCTGCTCCTTGGGGATGTATACTCCGTTAGCCTTTTTCCATTCTTTACATATGACTCCTTTGGTCCATGCTGTTCGTAGGAGTTTATGAAGCTTCTTTAGTACTTCAGGGCATCTTTTGTATAGTATGTAAGGAACGCCATTTGGGCCTGGTGCTGACTTGCCTTTAGCTTTTCTTAGAACGCTCTCTACTTCTTGTAAGGTTGGTGGGCTGCATTTGAATTTGCTGCCTGGTGCACAGGGCCACAATAGACCTTTCATCTGCTCGAGAGGTGTATGCTGATTTTTATCAGAGTATGTCTTGCTCAGATGTTCCTCGAGCACCTCCTTACCTGCTTTCAGCGTACCTGATTTTGGCTGTTCAAATAACTGCTTGGCAAATCCGAAGGGATCTCTTTAGAACTTCTCTCTTGCATATCTGGTTTCCCTCTTCCTTTTACATAGTCTTTCAGCTCTGCAAAGGGCATTGTGCTGGGATTTTAGATGCTGCCAAACCTTAGTCCTTCTTTTTCTGATTCATGTGCCTTCTTGAACATTTTCCGGGCATGGTTCTTCTGCTGTCTTAGTGCTTCTATTTTCCTCTGTCGTCTGGACTTTCTTGGTGTCACTTTTTCTCTTTTTGCCTGTTTGGTTCCAAACTCTTTGTGGCAGTGAAGATATATGATGTTACCAAATGCTTCCAGCTTTTGCTCCAGGTTTTTTCCTCTTAGCTGTTTGTCCAGTTCTTTGCATAATCCTGCGTCTAGGTTTTCCCATATGCTTTTTGTACTTGCTGGTGGAAAGTTAACCTTGTCTCTGGTCTCGTCGGAGAGCTGCATTGCCTCCCCGCTGCCTGACTAAACCTGAATATTCCCTGTACTGTGGATTATATCCTGACAGAGGTCTTCTAATGTCTTATCTGAGACTGGCGTCACAGTGCACTGTTGAGTATTGGACAGCAAAGAACCACCACATCCCTTCTTCATTCTGTGTATTTTCATGAATTAACCATTTAAATTTATTTTTTGTGTTTTTAATCTGTTGTGTTGTTGTTATATGTGGTCCTTGAAAAAAGCATTGACCAAAATATTAGTTTATATTCTTAATTGTATGTGCTCATCATACTTTCTGTCACTCTTGTTCCTGGCCACTTTCATCACTCTCCCTCTATCTCTCTGTAAAACTGAGGCACACACCTCTGTTTAGTTTATTACTAGAACCAGTTTTATCACAGTCTTCATTTCTCTTATCTCCCAGCTTGTATTTAGACATGCTCTATCCCCTTTTTTATTCATCATCCTGTGAAAACCACAAAGGGATTGTTGGTGACAGTGAATCTCAAGCTTATTGTCTTCTTGTTTTCACTGTTTACCTGACTAAACTGTTTCTCATTTAGTCACGTTTTCCCTACTATGTTGTCCCATCTTTTTATTTAAATGTTGTGTTTTTTGACATTGTTTTTCTCTTCAGTTTAAGTTTTAGAGAAATTTTTATTTGACTGTGAAACTTTACTGAACATTTATATAATCTTTGTCACTTTAACAAGTCAAGATTGTTCCATCTTGTTCCTGTTCAGAACAGGGCCATGGAGAGAGAAAAATCTAATGCCTTACAGGGCATATTCTCAGAAGCAGTCAGGGAAACTGAAGATTTAAAAAAAGAGTTGGAGGAGTTGGAGAGGGAAAAGGATTACGAGGAGACCAAGAAGAAATTTTATAGCAGAGAAATTCCAGAATGGGAGCAGCAAGTTCTGAAAGTTGTTCCTCTACAGCCTGGGGATTCTATGGTGTCAAAACTTCTGCAGACAGTCAACCTGTCAGTTCTTGGGCTGCTTTTTCTTAGTCTGGGAATGGTTCAGAAACCGCAGTAAGTTTAGCTTTTGTTATACTCACATTACATATCAGTAAGTTTAGCTTTTGTTATCCTCACATTACATATCAGTAAGTTTAGCTTTTGTTATCCTCACTTTACATATCAGTAAGTTTAGCTTTTGTTATCCTCACATTACATATCAGTAAGTTTAGCTTTTGTTATACTCACATTACATATCAGTAAGTTTAGCTTTTGTTATACTCACATTACATATCAGAGTTTCATGCAGCACATTCACCGTATCACACCATTGTCTTTCGCAGACACACTTTGTCTTCTGCAGCATTCAGGTAATCAATCAATCAATCAGTCACTCAGTCAATGCCTGTAGCCCCTACTCTGAAACATAAGCCACAGACAAAAGTTTTCTAGTCATTTCTATCTTTCACCTTGTTCTCTCCATGAAAGTCGTTCTGTTTTTAGAACCTTCATAAATCTTTTCTCTTTGTATTCTATGATTTTCCCTGTTTTTTTACTTGCCATGAGTGTTCCATTTCAAAAACATGTCTTGTAAGCAGCCTTTCTGCATTCTCAGCGTGTGCTCAGTTCACCTCCATTTTCTTAATGTTTTCACATTGCTAGTCTTCTTCTGTCTGTCTTCGAATCTCCTCATTTCTGATCTTGTCCTGCCATTTAATCTTGAGGATCCTTCTCAGTCAGTTTACAAATGTTTGCAACTTATGTTGTGTCATCTTGGCACTTTCTGTGTCTCTGAACTCAGGTGATAGATTGTTCCAGATGTGGAGCCAGCTCTACAATGAAGAGCAGTTTTCTCAAGGCTCCGTGGCAGCTTCCATGCCAGAATAAGGTGCATGTTTCTTCTTGCGCTGAGGACACTTGTATGTACAGATGTATGTTCTAGAATTTGTGTCATCCACCCCTACATGGACATTCATTTGTTAGAACATCATGAGTTGATTCAGCCAACATGAAACAACCATAAAACTCTTATAAAGTGTTGTGTTTTTAGCAAAGTATGGCCATAGAATAAGTCAGATTAGCCTTGAAAATTCTTCCTTTTCTGTGCCATTACTTTGCTGTACACAATCCTCATTGTTCCTTGCTAGGCTGTTGTGTTTATACTGTTGTGTTTTAACCATTAAACTGTTGCATGTATACAGGTATGTGGAAATTATACAGGTTTCTGTTGTGACATGAATGTTTTATTCTCCTCTTTAGACGTACATCTAAAGTTCTGAGAGGCCAGACTGTCTTTGGATGTTTTGGTTTATTTGTTTGTAAGTATATTTTCAGCAAATTATGTTCATGTGAGTGAGGTGATGAACATTTCAGTGGTGACGGAGGCCTAGAAAAAGTTTCTATCAGTCAAAGTGTTATCATCATAGTCATAACTCTTTATGACTGTGACTACTTGCAGTCAGTGCCATGACAGTCTAGAAATGTTGACACCGAGTTGAACGAAGGATTGGTTACAGTAGCTTACTTGACTTCTTGGCCTCACAACAAGTCTTGTTGTCTAGGCTGAGCTAGTGCAGTAATTGTAGGACTTCTCAGCAGTCATCTGTGATGAGAGACACAGCAGGAACATGTCCCACTGATGTCCCACCATGATTGAGGAGAGGCATAAAAACTTCTTTGACAAGTAACAGTTTATTTTCACCACTGATGGTTTAAAAGATTGATGTAGTTCATTTTTATCACAGTAATTTGATGAAGCAGAAACAGAATTCAAAAGGCAGCATAGAAAACACTAAAAATGTTCTGCCTCGTTGCTAGAGTCCATCTAAAGACATGAGAATATTTTTATTTCTAGGATTCAGCAAGGCTATCAGTCGATGAATTAATAAGCATACCCAGCATTTCTCTTGTAGGTTAGCTGCAGGATGACGAAACCTGCCACTGTTGACAGTTAAAGAATAATAGATTCGTATTTTCCCTTTCAAAAAGGCAAGATAGCAAAGTTTTTGTGGTGAGTCATTCACAAGCTTTGATTTCAGTAGCAGGCAAAGATGAAGAAATTCAAAAGTTTTCACATTTGTGAACAAGATATGGGTATGAACATGTCTAAAGTTACTGGAGAAATGAAATGATTTTTACTTAAAACTTCAATGCTGAAAAAAAAAAGTCAGTTGTTGATTCACCTAGAATATTCAGCAATTTTTCTGATACAATATCAGAAACTGTTACAAATAAATTAATAATTGTCAAAAAAAAAAAAAAAAGTAACATTCTTTCACAAAAAAATTGAGAAAAGATATTTTAATAGGCTCCATGTGCAAGGTCTAACAAAACTCATCGCACAGTTAGCCAAAATTAAGCACTTCATTGATCAAGACACAAGGAAGACATACTACATATCACATATACAAACACATTTAGACTATTGCTCAACAGTCTGGAATGGTTGCTCAGTGTCAAATACAAAGAGGCTTTGCTCACTCCAAAAGTGAGCAGTAAAGCTTATTAGTGACAAAGATCAAGCGCAAACAACTAACCAGTACAAACGTATCAAAATAATGCCTCTTAAGAATAGGTTCCTCTTCAACAAAGCCAAGTTAGTACATCAAATTCTTTCATGACATGCCCCACCTTATCTATGGAACCTGTTTAAATTTAGCCCAAAGTGCAGCCAATGCTTGAACAACATATGTCTTCCAAAACCTAGATTTGATCTTTACAAGAAAAGCTTTAGTTATTCTGCTGCTCATCTCTGGAATACCCTCCCATCCTGTATAAAAAATATAAATTATACTCTTTCCTACAACTACAAACTTTCCTAATATCTATTTAATGTCGACTACATGCCTCCATGAATCATAAAACTTAAAAGTTATCTTAAACTGCTCTTACAGACACCAGATACAGTTAATTGTTTATTCTGAATAGTCCCAAAATTTTTGTTTAGTAGATAGTCATTTATATATGTATGTAGTTACTTCTGTACTGAGTGAATGTTTAAGAGCGAAATGTAAATGTTATATTTTATGTCTCTCAGCTTCAATGTTAATTATGTTTGTTATATGAACAGCATATTTGTAGAATGTCTGGAATAGAGTGAAAGATGTATGATAAAGGGAAGAATGTCAGACAGGCCTGCATGCCTAATTCTTAACCCTTTTGAAATAAAGGTCAATCAATGTATGATAAAGGGAAGAATGTCAGACAGGCCTGCATGCCTAATTCTTAACCCTTTTGAAATAAAGGTCAATCAATCAATCAGTCAATCCATGTTGCTCTGCCAAGTGAGTGTTAGTTTATATCATCAGTTCCCATGAGAACAACTGTGTTAAGAACATACTTATCTTAACATAGTCTTTGTGAGACAGGGAACATAGATCTGTTTGCTTAAAAATTCTGACCTACTTCTGTAGCCCAGAAACCTGTAGCAATCAACACTAATTGCAATTGTTATTTTTGTAAAATGTAATGTCAGGTTGGTGGGCAGATGGGGACATGAAGATTGCTGGCAGGGATGAGGAAAATCTGGTGTGAGACCTATGAATCCAGGACGTGACAAGCCTATGTGTCTTTACAGCAATGGCTATCAGAATGAAGTAAACAAAACAGCCAGCAGACTGTAGGTGGTGGGATTGAGGCACTCATCAGATTCCTCATCCTAAAGTCTCTGTGGAATTGTCTCAAAGCTGTCTGGCCAGCCAGCATTCCATGCTGGATCTGACATGGAGAAGGAGCTTAAGTACAGCCACCAGAGGCTGGAAAACAAAGTTTTGGCCAGGCCAGTCTACACCACGGTCTTCATGGCAGTCCGAGCAAGACCACAGTCTGCCCTAGCAAGGAAAGGTGCTGAAGTCCGAGCAAGACCACAGTCTGCCTTAGCAAGGAAAGGTGCTGAAGTCCGAGCAAGACCACAGTCTGCCTTAGCAAGGAAAGGTGCTGAAGTCCGAGCAAGACCACAGTCTGCCTTAGCAAGGAAAGGTGCTGAAGTCCGAGCAAGACCACAGTCTGCCTTAGCAAGGAAAGGTGCTGAAGTCCGAGCAAGACCACAGTCTGCCTTAGCAAGGAAAGGTGCTGAAGTCCGAGCAAGACCACAGTCTGCCTTAGCAAGGAAAGGTGCTGAAGTCCGAGCAAGACCACAGTCTGCCTTAGCAAGGAAAGGTGCTGAAGTCCGAGCAAGACCACAGTCTGCCTTAGCAAGGAAAGGTGCTGAAGTCCGAGCAAGACCACAGTCTGCCTTAGCAAGGAAAGGTGCTGAAGTCCGAGCAAGACCACAGTCTGCCTTAGCAAGGAAAGGTGCTGAAGTCCGAGCAAGACCACAGTCTGCCTTAGCAAGGAAAGGTGCTGAAGTCCGAGCAAGACCACAGTCTGCCTTAGCAAGGAAAGGTGCTGAAGTCCGAGCAAGACCACAGTCTGCCTTAGCAAGGAAAGGTGCTGAAGTCCGAGCAAGACCACAGTCTGCCTTAGCAAGGAAAGGTGCTGAAGTCCGAGCAAGACCACAGTCTGCCTTAGCAAGGAAAGGTGCAGAAGTCCGAGCAAGACCACAGTCTGCCTTAGCAAGGAAAGGTGCTGAAGTCCGAGCAAGACCACAGTCTGCCTTAGCAAGGAAAGGTGCTGAAGTCCGAGCAAGACCACAGTCTGCCTTAGCAAGGAAAGGTGCTGAAGCTGGAGGTACCCTGCTAAAACGCGCATTGCAAGTTTGTCTGACTTCATAGAATTTGTTGTTTGTCTGGCTTCATAGGATTTGTTGTTTGTCTGGCTTCATAGGATTTGTTGTTTGTCTGGCTTCATGGGATTTGTTGTTTGTCTGGCTTCATAGGATTTGTTGTTTGTCTGGCTTCAATGAAACTGTTGTCTGACTAATGTTGGATCTGTTTGTTTGTCTGGCTTCATAGAATTTGTTGTTTGTCTGGCTTCAATGAAACTGTTGTCTGGCTTCATAGGATTTGTTTGTCTGGCTTAAATGAAACTGTTGTCTGGCTAATGTTGGATTCATTTATTTGTCTGGTTAATGTTGGATCTGTTTGTTTCTGTATGTAACACTAGTTCATTTGAATCAATAGCCAGGTCTCCAGGAAAATGCAGACATGCCAATGTTGACTTTCTTATTCCGAGTTATGGTCATCACAAAGATGTGCAAATTTTGCGTTGTTTGCGAACACATGTCATCTGATAATTAAACTGACTCTGAGGCATGCAAAAAAATTGACACACATAGTTTTTGGGTTTATGTGTGTGTTTGTGTATGTATATACGTATATAAATAAATATATAATTTTATATAAAGCCACTATAGTAAAGCTGTGATAACAAGATGTTGAGACAAAGCTGTGATAACAAGATGTTGAGACAAAGCTGTGATAACAAAATGTTGAGACTATTTGAAATGGCACACAGTTGTAACATTTTGGTTTACACCTTAATCATAAACATAAAAGATAAAAAGAGATAGGAAGGAAGAGAGGAAGAGAAAATATACATTCACATCACTGATACACAACAAATAAAACTGGAAAAAAACCCAATAAAAAGAAAGGGAACACTTATCTGTGACTTGCAAGAAGCTGTGTCTGAGAGTGCATGTGGTGAAGTATTGTGAATGTTTAAATGAAGACTTATGAAGTGTGATGCCAGACTGACTGGTTGTAGTGAAGAGGTAAGAGAAATGATGACTACAGTAAAACTGGTTCTAGTAATGAAAGTAGATAGAGGTGTATGGTTAGTTTTAAAAAAAAAAGATAGAAAGAGTGAAGAAAGTATGCATAAGCAAGAATAACAGAAAGTAAGATGAGCACATATAAATGAAGAACATGCAACAGTATTTTAGCAAAAGCCTTTTTTGTCAAAGATTACATGCAAAAACAACACAACAGATAAAAACCAAAAAAATAGATGAAAAATCAAACACTCAGCGCTGTTTTGGTATCCTCCTAGTAAGAAAAATGGGCACAAAATGCACCCAGATAGAAGTAGATAAATACAAAGTGAAAGCAAGTGAATGGCTGAGAAACAAGGTAAGGGGATAATTACAAAAGGTACCATGTGGTAAACAACATGGCATTATATCCCAGATGGCCCCAGTTTGCACTCATTGGCCTAAACAAAAGCCGCACAGATGACGAAAGTGAGAAAACAGTATGGGGAGGGAGGATGGATGAAGGAAGGTTCAGAAAGAATAAAGCACACTGAGGGGACAAGATTGCTTGCTTCAGCTATCAAAGTTGGTACAGGAAAAGGATAGAGAGGGCTGAAAATTCTGGAAACCAATGAAGAGGTGGTGAAAAAAAAAGGGAGATTGATTGATTGATCTTTATTTCCAAAGGGTTAAGAACTGGACAAGCATGTCCATCTGACAATCTGCCCTTTATCATACAACTTTCACTCAAATATTCTGCTTATATAACCAACGGAAGCAAGGGAAAACATAAAATCACCAAAACCATAGAAAACAAGTTGAATTCTTTCCAGATGAAATGTTTACTAAGAATTAGACAAATATTTTGGCCAAACACCATAAGAAATAACATCTTATTGGCAGAAATGCAGATGAAGCCACTGACAACAATTATTGAGGAAAGACGCTGGCGATGGTTGGGACATGTGCTCCGAATGACTGACAACTCACTACCAAAAATAGCACTAAGATGGACACCACAGGGGAACAGAAGTAAGGGTAGACCAAAAGAGACATGGAGAAGAACAACAGAAAGGATGTTGAGCAATAGAGGGCTTACCTGGGCAAGAGCTGAAAAAAAGGCGAAGGACAGGCATTTGTGGAAAACCCTTGCGGAAGCCCCATGTGCCCTGGGCACTTAAGGTTCAGAGAGAGAGAGAGAGATAACCAACATAACTAACATTGGAAAGCTGAGAGACATCTTCTTCAGTTGCTTCTACCACCAAGATCGCCCCGTGATCCTACTGAATTTACTCGTGTGGTTCTCGCAATAGTCTCGTTTAGGATGGAGGTTCAGAGCATCGTGGAGCTTGGGCCTATATTCTCGGTGGGTAACAGAAGCAGCATTGCATGACACTGTGGTTTTCGTTGCACCAGTTTAGTCTAGAGTTGAACTTTCTCACCAGAAAACCTCGACATGGTTTGGATATGAATATATTCCCACTGGGTGAGAGGTGGTTGCCCATCCAGCCTAGAGTTGGACTTTCTCACCGGAAAACCTCAACATGTTTTGGATATCAGTATATCTCCACTGGGTGAGAGTTGGTTGCCTATCTAGACTGTATTGGTCCAGTGTCTCCGACTTCAGTATTTTGTGGTCATGGCCTTCCAGGATGGAGCTTTTGTCGAGGAGGACAAATCCTCACCACCTAGTGAGTTTCACCCCTGGATTAAGCCGGTTTAGGAGTATCATCCCAGTATGGGTGTATATAGGACGTGACCGGCCTCTAGAACGGAGGTAGCATGATATGCATAGCCATCAAGTTTCACCTCTGGGTTAAGCTGGTTTAAGCATATTGCCCCAGTATGGGTGTATATAGGACGTGGCTGGCCTCTAGAGCAGAGGTGCCGTGGTATGAGTAGCCCTCACCGCGAGTCTACTGTCCATACTGATTAAACTTCACTTAATCCTTTCCATCACTTTTTTCACAGCAGCGCCACACGGCAACCCTAATTGCATTTTTCTTCATTGGCTGGGAGGAATTTCACCCCACACGCAGCAGCCGAAGAATCTTGCCAACATAGTCTTAGTTTAACCCATAGGTTAATGCAATTTAGGCATTTGAGCTAGTATGGGTGTATATAGGATGTGGCTGGCCTCTAGAGCAGAGGTGCCGTGATGTATCTGACTGCGAGACTACTGGCTATTCCACTTAATCCTTTCCATCACCTTTTCCACAACGGCGCCGCATGGCAACTCTGATCGCATTTTTCTTCATTGGCCGGGAGGAGTTTCACAACACGCACAGCAGCTGAAAAATCTTGCCAGCAGGAGCTTTCCTTCTCCTAGATGAGCAACCAACCAAGACTAATGAGTCTCATCTACCCGAAAGCATCTGGTTTTCAGGCACCAAATATTCGCCTTTCAACCCTTCTCCTGTCAATTTAAACAGTTCCACCATGAGAAAGCCAGGAGCTGGACTAGTACTGTCAGAGGCTATTTGAGACACCCGCCTTGGAGACATTTAATTGGAGTGGAGACCGTATCCCCCACCCCACCTCCGGCTATTACAGTCCTTAGAGCCGCTGAGAGACATAAAATAAAAGTATAACATTCACATTTCACTCTTATCCATGCACTCAATACAGAAAGTAACTAGGTACATATATAAATGAGTCCAGAAATTAACTACAGACATATGTAATGACTACATAAACTAACTACATACATATATAAGTGATTACAGAAAGCAACTACATACATATATAAGTGATTACAGAAAGCAACTACATACATATATAAGTGATTACAGAAAGCAACTACATACATATATATATATTTATATAAATGACTCTCTGAGAGAGAGAATGGTTGTCAAGCCAAGAAAAGAGTGGATGGTTTAGATGAATGTAGTTATGGTAGAGGGTTTGTAATATAGTGCAATGGAAGTCCTGGAATGTCAGCTGCAGATGAGGAAAGGTTAGACGATTAAGTTATTTGCGAGGGAGTATGATCACGGAGAAAGGGAAGGTTAAATATACCTGAATTTGGAGTTCATACCGTGTGGTTCCAGTTTTTCATATTCTTGTATGTAATGGTTCTTGAGTGCCAGAATGTCATCTGAGTGACATTATTTAATGGCTGTTTCTAGAAGAAACTTGCCTCTGTAGTGTGTGGTGTGGGTTAGAAGCATGCTGGAAGATGTTGTAAAGATGTTTCTGTATGGGGTCATCTAGTCTAGACTGGTCTCTCCAGTACAAGTTATCCTGCATGCTACACACAATGAAGTTTGCTATGCTGCAGGACTCAAATGTGAATCTTTAATGGAGTGTAAGGACAGTTGTGGGAAGATTGTGTTTCCCAGACTAAAGGGCTGGTGACATAGCATGGACGATTGCACGTTCTAGTTTTGACATTGGCAGGATCCTGCTTAAGGTTGCTTTGGATGAGGATTTCCTTCAGATCTGGTTCCTCTTTGTAGTCTAAAGAGGGAAATAGGAGGTGTCATGAGTGTCAGGGTTTCACTGTAGCAGTGGCAGATGGCAGTAGAAAATTTTCTTAACCACCAGGTCATGTGGATGGAAAGGAAGCATTAATTTAACAATTTCAGATAAAGTCATAGGTTTTTTTTTTCTGAACACCCAATTGTGCAAATGATGTAGCTTCTTGCGAGTCAAACCAAGTGCTCTTTTTCTTTTTGTATTATTGTTTTCCATTCTCATTTGTTGTATATCATTGATGTGAATTTATATTGTCTGTTCTTTCTCATGTTTTTGTATGATTAGGGTGCAGTCTGAAACATTGGAACTGTGTGCTCATTAATTAATAAAGCTGTTCCTAGTTTTGTTTTAAATAGTCTTAACATCTTGCTAAAAAACTGAGCACAATTTACTCTGATGTAACATTTCATGTAGACTGTGACTGTAATCTTACAGTATATAGTACATTGAATTGTCCTTCATTTTGTACATATTGCATTGCATTGTCCTACATTTTGTACATAATGCATTACATTGTCCTTCATTTAGTACATAACACATTGTGTTGTTCCACATTTGGTACATAATGCATTATCTTGTCCCTCATTTAGTATACTATGTAGCTACAGTCATCTTGTAATGTATAATCCTAGAAGTAGATGAATAATTTTGGGTTATATTTCTTGTTCAAGGGTTCCAAGTTGCTGCTGTGACTAGACTGATGGATTTAGGACCATTTGACAGATCTGTTGATGAAAGAGATTGGGATGTGAAAGTTGTAGATGACCTGAAGGAACCATTCAGAATTATTGGAGAGTTTTTGAGTGGACAGTCATCACGACCATAGTTAATATGTGTATCTACAGTCTTGTGTGTGTGTTTCATTTATTTTTGTAAGTAAAAAATTTTCTCGTAATAACATTAAAATGTTGAATTTTCTCTTTTCTGCAAGTTATTGTTCTACATGCTCAGAATTTCTCTTGTCCAGTAATGATATTGATGATGATGGTAGTAGCATTCTTTTCTGAGACATACCATCAGAACTGAGATTATGTAAACTGTCAGCCTCATTCACAAGACGGTTGTGACACAGCCAGCTCCAGGAAGTAGTCTGAGGTTTCTGGGATTGTTGATGGAACTAGTACCTCCCAACAGAAGTTCGTGATGAAGACATGTGCAATCCATTCATATAGGACGACCTATAGTTTTTTTGTCCCAACTTTTATATCTATGCTGGCAAAGACACTGTCCATTTGAACAGTCATTGACCCATAACTGACATGCTAACATCAGGGTTGGTGTACCATAGCTGACCAGGACCCTGTCCCACCTCTCAGTTGGTAGTCCCAGTAACAGGCCTAGCTTGGCTTACAACCCAAGCAATCACCATAGTGGACACGATAGTGTGGAAGTATACAACTATACATGAAGCACTGCAGTAAAGCTGTGATACCAAAATGTATAAACTAGGAAAAAGTAGGAGCAGCTTTATTATAGTAATAGTAATAACTTCAGATGGGAAATGCAAAACAGAAATTAGGAACAGAATAGGCCAAGCAAAGACTGCATTTCAGAGAATGAGAAACATATTAGTTAACACATCCTTATCAGTGAATGTTAGAAAACGAGTACTAAAATGCTATATTGAACCTATCTTGTTATATGGAAGTGAATCATGGACAATAGGCAAGTCAGCACAAAAATCATTGGAAGCAGCAGAAATGTGGTTTATTAGAAGAATGTTGCGAATCCCCTGGACAGCAAAAATAACTAATGAAGAATGTATGAGAAGAGCTGGAGAGACAAAAAAACCGTGTCAGAAAGATAAGAGAGAGACAATGTACTTTCATAGGACATGCAATGAGAAGAGGGGGCATTGAAAATATTATAACAACAGGAAAAATAGAAGGAAGAAGATCAAGAGGAAGACCAAGAGAAATGATACTGGACAGTCTGACGGGATGGTGTGAGAGGAGATCACCAACTGAACTGATGGCCTGCATGAAGGATCGGGTACTCTGGAGAAGCATAATAGCCAACGCCAGTCGGCACGGCACCTGATGATGATGATGATGAGCTTTATTATTTAACTAATACAAAGTCATGACGTCATTTCAGCGTGAGCCCTAATCATACAAACACATACAGGACGAAGAATTAAAGAGAGAAGATAAAGTATAGGTGTATTATAAGAACAAAAGAGAGTTAAGACGTGCAAAAGCATTTGTCGCAGTGAAAATAACTTAATAGAAGAATCACAGAGAGGAGACAAAGTATAGGATCACATAAAACTATGTTAATGAAATAACAAAAAAATGAAAAAAAGTAATCAAGAAATATAATTAGAACAAAATTTACCTGAATATTTTAGACGGCTTTCAAATAATTCTTAGTTTGTGCAATCAACATAAACAAGTCACTAACTTTGTATTCGCTAAATAATAAAGCTGTTCCTACTTTTTTCCTTGTTTTTACATTTTCTCCATAGTGGAGTCCTCTAAAGAAGCATTGCACACCCCCTGCTTCTTTACTCCACACAGAGACTAAAAGCTGATATGACCTGCTCTAAGGCTGACATGACCTGCTCTCAAGCTGACATGACCTGCTCCAAAACTGACATGACCTTCTCTCAAGCTGACATGACCTGCTCCAAAGCTGACATGACCTGCTCCAAAGTTGACATGACTTGCTCTCAAGCTGACATGACCTGCTCCAAAGCTGACATGACCTGCTCCCAGGCTGACATGACCTGTGCCTCATCTCCACCACATCAGCTGCAAAGAAAAAAGACTCACAATTCCTGGGAGACTGAACAAGAGGAAGATATCTGGTCTGGCTAGAGAAAGCAGCTCGCAGTTCCTGGGAGACTGAACAAGAAGAAGATATCTGGTCTGGCTAGAACTATTGAACTCATATCTCTTTTTTACAGCTGGTTCTAGTTTGAATGGACTGCATGCATTCTACAAGGTGTGATCCAAAAAAAATACCGGTACTGGAGTTGTTAAAAAAAGAAAAACAAAAACTGCAATAGTCGCCAAACTAATTTAACCACCTTCAAAATAGTCCTCATTCGAAGCAACACACTTAACCCAGTGCTGTCTCCACTGCTTGAAGCATCTTTTGAAGTAATTTTCTGAGATGAAGTACGGCTGCCTCATTACACTCTGTTGTATCTCCTCAACATAACCCAGTGCTGTCTCCACTGCTTGAAGCATCTTTTGAAGTAATTTTCTGAGATGAAGTACGGCTGCCTCATTACATTCTGTTGTATCTCCTCAACATTCTGAAATCTTTTTTTTCTTTCATGTGGTATTTTATTTTTGGGAGTAGGAGAAAGTCACAGGGAGTGATATCTGGAAAATGTTGTTGGAGCTGTGGAATGCAGTGCTTATCAAGAAACTGCTGCACAAGTTGTCATGTATGAGCAGGTGTGCTGTCATGTATGAGCAGGTGTGCTGTCATGTATGAGCAGGTGTGCTGTCATGCTGGTGTTGTCACTCACCACTCAAATGCAGTGTCAGCTTTTTTGCGACAAACTTCATCCCTCAGATGCAGCAAAACTTTACAGCAGTGTCTCTTGTTGATTGTCTGAGCTAATGGAGCATTTTCATGATGCACAGTTCAAGTGTTGTCAAAAAAAAAAGTTGGTATTGTCTTGAAATTGCTTCAGCTCTGTCATGTTTTTTTTTGGGGGGGGGGGGTTTGGGAGGCATCAGGGTCTTCCATTGTGAAGTTTGGGAGACATCGAGGTCTTCCATTGTGAAGTTTGGGAGACATCGGGGTCTTCCATTGTGAAGTTTGGGAGACATTGGGGTCTTCCATTGTGAAGTTTGGGAGACATCGGGGTCTTCCATTGTGAAGTTTGAGAGACACTGTGGTCTTCCATTGTGAAGTTTGGGTGACGTCGGGTCTTCCATTGTGAAGTTTGGAAGACGTCGACGTCTTCCATTGTGAAGTTTGGGAGACATCGGGGTCTTCCATTGTGAAGTTTGGTAGATGTTGGGGTCTTCCATTGTGAAGTTTTGGAGACATCAAGGTCTTCCATTGTGAAGTTTGTGAGACTTCGGGGTCTTCCATTGTGAAGTTTGGGAGACGTCGAGGTCTTCCATTGTGAAGTTTGGGAGACATTGAGGTCTTCCATTGTGAAGTTTTGGAGACTTCGAGGTCTTCCATTGTGAAGTTTGGAGACATTGGGGTCTTCCATTGTGAAGTTTGCGACTTATTTTTGGGATATTGCCCATAAACCCACAATTCATAACCAGTTATGATTGTTTTTAAAAACTTTTTGCTGTTTTCAGTGCATTCAAGCAGGTCATGAGAATTCAAAACATGGGCCTGTTTCTGGTCAGCTGAGAGCAGCTTTGGCACAACTTTTACTGAGACACGTCTCATGCCCATATTGTCTGTAAGAACTGACTGAATTTAACTGAAGCTAATGTGTAAGTTTTCACAACTCATGAACAGTGATTCTGTGATTTTGAAAGCACAGATGCATGGATGAGTTTGATATTTTCATCATTTTTGCTGATTGTGGGCTTCCCTGACCGTTGATCACTGTCAACCTTTCACTGCCATCTTAAAAATGTTTATACTACTCATAGACTTGTGTACAACTCATAAATCCTCCCCCTACCTGCAACTTAAAAATGTTTATACTACTCATAGACTTGTGTACAACTCATAAATCATCCCCCTACCTGCAACTTAATGTTTATACCACTCATAGACTTGTGTACCACTCATAAATCCTCCCCCTACCTGCAACTTAATGTTTATACCACTCATAGACTTGTGTACCACTCATAAATCCTCCCCCTACCTGCAACTTAATGTTTATACCACTCATAGACTTGTGTACAACTCATAAATCCTCCCTCTACCTGTAACTTTAAATATGTGTCTTTGAATATTTTGCCAAGTTTTTGACAAAATCTGATGTAAATTCATTGATCCATTTTTTCCAACATGACGGTTATGATGAACAGATTCATATACGTAAGAGCAAAGCACTACTGAAAAAAGCAAACAAACAAAGGGGACATGATTTATGCCACATGTGTGGTGTATGCCAAGGTCAACCTGTGCCTAATCACTGTGGGTTGTGTACTGATTTGGTCTCTCTTAACAATGTCTCACAGCAAAAGGTAAATCTTCCCGCTACAGATCACAATAAAGGTAACTTTTGCCAGCTAGAGATCACAGTAAAGGTAACTTTTGCCAGCTAGAGATCACAGTAAAGGTAACTTTTGCCAGCTAGAGATCACAGTAAAGGTAACTTTTGCCAGCTAGAGATCACAGTAAAGGTAACTTTTGCCAGCTAGAGATCACAGTAAAGGTAACTTTTGCCAGCTAGAGATCACAGTAAAGGTAACTTTTGCCAGCTAGAGATGATAATGAAGGTAACTTCTCCCACATCACTAGGATTCTTCTGGTTGCCAAACTTGAAAAAACCAGCACTAGCAGAGTTTGGTGGTGTCCTTGAAAAAAGCCTACATGCCACGGCAGACTGAAACAATGGCTGGGAGCACACCTTTTAGGTGCAGAAACGTGGACATGTGACAAGAAAACTGAAAATAACAAGAAATTATACAATGAAAATGAAATTAATATATAGACAAAGAATAAATGCACATTTATCTCTCACTCACTCTCTCTTACTCACTGTCTCTTTCAATCACACTCACCCACTCACCACATGATATATAAAGAAGTGCAGGAGCAATTTTCATTTTAAAAAATAAAAATAATAAGCTGATATTTATAATATTTTGAATGAACAGAGATATAATAATAGTGCACCGAAAGTGACTGTGAATAGAGATATAATAACAGTGCACCAAATGTGATGGTGAATCTCTCTCTCTCTCTGAACCTTAAGTGCCCAGGGCACATGGGGCTTCCGCAAGGGTTTTCCACAAATGCCTGTCCTTCGCCTTTTTTTCTGCTCTTGCCCAGGTGAGCCCTCTATTGCTCAACATCCTTTCTGTTGTTCTTCTCCATGTCTCTTTTGGTCTACCCTTACTTCTGCTCCCCTGTGGTGTCCATCTTAGTGCTATTTTTGGTAGTGAGTTGTCAGTCATTCGGAGCACATGTCCCAACCATCGCCAGCGTCTTTCCTCAATAATTGTTGTCAGTGGCTTCATCTGCATTTCTGCTAATAAGATGTTATTTCTTAGCAGAAATGCAGATGAAACCACCAAATGTGATGGTGAATAGAGATATAATAATAGTGCACCGAAAATGACTGTGAATAGAGATATAACAGTGCACCAAATGTGATGGTGAATAAAGATATAAGTCACTGAAAGTGATGGTGAATAGAGATATAATAGTCACTGAAAGTGATGGTGAATAGAGATATAATAACAGTGCACTGAAAGTGATGGTGAATAGAGATATAATAACAGTCTACCGAAAGTGATGGTGAATAATGATATAATAACAGTGCATCAAAAGTGATACAATTAATAAAATTTGATACAATTAACATCACTGCTGTATCTAGACCAACAAGCAGCAGTAAGAATAAATGGTGAAACAACAACTTGATTTGACATAAAACAAAGGGTCTGTCAGGGGTGCATATTGTCACCCTACTTATTTAACTTGTATACTGAAAATATAATGAGGAATGTTAGAGAAGATGTAGACAAAGAATATTACGATGCCATAACAATTTGAGGTTATGAAATACCAGAGATTAGATATGCTGATGACACAGTGTTACTGTCCACAACACAAAAAGGAATGGAAAAACTAATTATGTCAGTTCGTAAGAACAGTGAAGAGCAGAACCTCTATCTTAATGCAAAGAAAACTAAACTGATGACAGCTGACAAAACAAACAAGGCAGTTGAAATATGTATCAATGAGGAAAAACTGGAAGAAGTGGAGAGTTTTGAATATCTTGGATCACTACTAACTAATAATGGATATACAATGAGGGAAATTAAAAGAAGGACATCTATTGCTCTTCAGAAAGTAAAACAACTAAAGAATCTATGGAGAGGAGCAGACAGAGCCACAAAAATAAGATTTTTAAGGGCATGCATCTTTCCCATCTCAACATATGCCTGTGAGACCTGGAAACTTAACAAAACACCTGAGAAACACATAAATGCCTTTGAATGTAAATGCTACAGAAGAGTTCTCCAAATATTGTGGACACAAAAAAGAACAAATATATCTATACTACAAGAGCTTAATATTGAAGAAGGCTGGCTAGTAAAGAGGATTAAAAAGAGAAAACTTAAATATTTTGGACACATTAAATGTCATGATAATTTAGAGAAGACCATATTGGAAGGATACCTAATGGGAAAAAGAAAGAGAGGAAGACCAAAACGAAGATGGCTGCAAGACATCGTTGACGATCTGCAAAATGGATGCAGCAGCAGCAGGCCATCTTGCTCACAACCGAGAGGCCTACAGGAGTGCTGTTTGGGAGGCAAAGTTCCGAAAGGGACATGCAAATGATTGAATGAATCAAAAATGATGGTGAAGAGAAATGTCCAGGATGAAATAAATTATGAAAATGACATTTAGACAAGTAGACATCGTGATGAAGTTGACTGGAGATAGCTTGCGCCAATTAACAACCAAAACATGAGGCAGACAAAGCAACCTTAGCTGTAGAGATGGCATGAGAGAATGATGATGATGGATGTGATCAGACAGTCCACCTTGTTAAAAAAAATTATGAGCCTTAATTTCTTAGGAAAGCTTTTTGTATATAACAACTTTATGCTATCAATAAATAGAAAAACTTTCATACAAGTGCATACAGGTCTGACAGTTAAATAATGAGACTAGTTACATAAAAAAATAAAATAAACAACAGTAGAAGATATAACCTGTATTTTATTCAAATGCCCCTTGTGCATTGATACAGCGAGTGGCACAATCTAACAAACACTGGAATGACCTTTGCAGTTCTGTGGGTATGGCCCTTAAACTCGATGTTACGGCCCTTTGGATGTTATCAGTATAGTCAAAAAAGTGTCCTTTCAATGGTAACTTTGGTATGGTTCAATGGTAATTTTGGGAATAGAAAATAATCGCAGGGAGACAAATCTGGAGAATAGGGTGGATGGTTGAGAACACACGCTTGTTTTTGGGCCAAAAATTTCTGTACAACTACTGCCCAGTGAGCTGGTGCATTATCATGAAGAAGGAAAAAACTGCCAGATGTCGAATACTCGGGTCAGACTCGGAGAATCCTTTTCAATAGGCATTTCAAAATACTTAAATAAACTTTGGCAGTGACAGTCTGTCCTTCTGGAATAAATTCTTTGTAAATAACTCCTTTGTTATCATAGAAGCACACCAACATTGTCTTCACTTTTGACTTTTGAAGATGAATATTTTTGCCTTTTAGTGATGATGACAACTTCCTCTGAGCACTGGCATTTAGTTGTGGGATCACAGCGGAAACTCCATGTTTCATCCTCTGTAACAATCAAGTTTAACAAATGTTTATTTCTGTGACATGTTTTGATGATGTCTTCTGCATACTCAACATGCTGATGTTTTCATCAGACAATGAATGTGATAAAAACTAGCAAGCAACTTTTTTCTTGCCCAAATCTTCCACTAAAATTTTACAAATGGTCTCTCAGTTACCACCAAATTCATCTGCCATCATCCTCACAGTCAAACAACATCTTCTTGTATCCGTTCTCTGACTTTTGCAATGAGTTTCTCATTGCGAACAGAAATTTGGCGTCCATGTCTAGTTGCATTTGTAATCGTTTCCACTCTGCTTTTGAATCGTAAATAGCACCTGAATATCTGTGCACAAGATAAACAATTATCCCCATAAACTTTTTGCATTAATTCAACTGGTTAGTGGCACTTTTTCCGAGGTTTAAACAGAATTTAATGTTAGCTTTTTGCTCCATACTGATTACGTAACACTGCACCTCTGATTATGTCAACAAAATGGCGGCTTGTTTGTCATCTGCTTATCGGGCGGCGATGAAAAGTTGCCAGATCATAGATGAAGATTGCCTGTTTGGATTCCATGCTTTGCTTCATAGATGGCATTTTTGTCTTGGCCATAATAAAATCAGTCACATTACTTAATTGGCGAACCTTGTATATTCAATTACCCGAGCAGCCTATGTTAATCAAATAGAGTAAACATTCTAGAAGTTAAAAAAGTAACTGTCATAGAGCCACTTTTGTTTCATTGATGTGAATGATGGACACCAAACCAACATAAAGATCACAGGGGGTATCTGAGATATCATTTCATGGAATAATGTGAAAATTTTGTACAACTAAGGTAATGTAAGAGAACACAGTTTAGTAGAATTAGACCCCGAAAAAATCGTAGACAAAGCACTTTAGGAGGTGCGAGATGGTGCAGTTCGTTTGTACGCTGTTCTCTCGTGGCTAGACGGCTGCTCGTCCTATGGGAGTCGGTGGTTCGAATCCCAGGTAATTCTCTTGTGATTTTTCTTTTTCTCACGTTTCACTATATATATATATATATATATATATATATATATATATATATATTATATATATATATATATATATATAATATATATATATATATATATATATACACATATACACTAAATGAGTAGACTTGCCAGTTCTTGGTCTAGTCTCCTTGTGACTGTATACACTTATTCCAGTTGGCCTACCATTTATAGAAGCTCTTCTGGAAGTCATTTGTGTGAGATAACCCTCATTTGTCTTAACTCATTTGTTTGTATCTCTTCAACTTCATCGAATCTGCAGTCTTTCAATGTTTTCTTCAGACGTGGGAAGAAGAAGAGGTCGCAAGAAGCAACAGAATGTGCTGTTTTACCAAAAATTAATTTGTTTTGACAAACGTGTGCAGGACCATTGTCACGGTGAAGGATTCAATTGCCGGTACACCACTTCTCATGACATTGACTGCGCACAGCGTCGTGGAGGCGTTGTAGGACTGCTGTGTAGAATTATGTACACGGTCTTCCCTCTAGGGACGTATTCATGATGAGTTAGTCCATCAGTGTAGAAGAACTCAATCAACATGGTCTTGGCATTGAACTTCATCTGCCATGCTTTATTCGATCGAGGAGATGATGATGTTCTCTATTGGGATAGCATTGGCTTTGTTTCCGGGTCATACCTGTACACCCAGCTTTCATCATCAGTGGTTATCGACGACATGAACTTGAGATCATTTTGGGCTTGCTCACGGAGATCAGTGCAAACTGATATATGATCTTCCTTTTGCTCCACAGTTAGGAGTCTGGGAACGAATTTCGCTGACACATGTTTCATATTTAAATCTTCACATAGAATTTTATGGCAAGTAGCAGCTGCTACTCCTACATCCTCTGCTATTTCTCTGTGTTAGACATCGGTTAGCACGAACAGTTTCTAGCCCCTGTACCACGGTCACATCGGTGTGAGAGGTGGATGGTCAGCCAGGGCAGTGGTCATCTTCAAACGATCGGCATTCACTTTTTAAGTGAGAAAAACATTCAAATGTCTTCGATCAACTTAGGTAGGACTCATCAAATACGGGCCGTAGCATTTCATAAGTTACAGTACAACTTTTCTCAGGAATCAATTCACACATGCTGTTGCATTTTCTCGTCCACGTTGAAATGTGCTAGAACATGCTGTATGCCTTCTCTTAGAGGCTTGTGCAGAGCGAATGATTGAAGATAACGAGTAAGATTTTGCAAATACACTCAGAAAATGGTTACTACAGCTAATGCCTTGGTACCACTTAGTTGCATGTTACATTTTTCTGAAAGGAATTCAGTCCTGGAGCTTTGCGAACAGCCCTCGCATAATCTTGTAGGCAAATATCGCGACGGAAGATATTGAAAATATAATAGGAAAGACGAGAGAGAGAAAGAAAGAAGAAGAATGCCTGAGGAGAAGATAATGAGTACTGTACTGACTTAATGCCGTGACAACACATTAGCAACATAAACAATTTTAAATATCGAGATACGCGAGAAGGCACAATTTCATACTGATACAAACACGTCTGTGAGACCTGGACACTTAACAAAACACCTGAGAAACACATAAATACCTTTGAATGTAAGTGCTATAGAAGAGTTCTTCAAATATCATGGACAAAAAAAAAGAACAAATATATCCATACTACATTGAAGAAGGCTGGCTAGTAAAGAGAATTAAATATTTTGGACACATTAAAACGTCATGATAATCTAGAGAAAACCGTCTTGGAAGGGTGCATAATGGGAAAAAGAAAGAGAGGAAGACCAAGGCGAAGATCTGCAAATGGACGCATCAGCAGCAGGCTATCTTTGTCACAACCGAGAGGGCTACAGGAGAGCTGTTAGGGAGGAAAAGTTCTACAAGGATAATTATTAATTTCTAGCATAGAAGAGTTCATCAAATAAAGATGGCTGCGCACATAAGAAAATGTGAGGAGCTGATGTTGACAGGCTACAATACTTACGGTAATTACTTCATTTTTAAAATCTCAGTTGTATAAAAATGCACGTTTGTATATGTTAGTCTACCATTTGTCAGTTCTTATATTCATTTTCGCTAAAAATATTCTCATCCATCATATTTGCCTCCGATAACTAGCCGCATTAGCCTTGTTCTTGTAGAACACAACGGCATGTTGCGTACTGAATTTGGGTCTGTCGTATACATTTTGTGTAACGTTTTTTTTTTCAATACCTCTCTCATTTCTCTCTGGTGTATGAATTCCATTTCTTTGATTTGATGACTAAAAATATGCATTAAGTTTGTTACTGAAAGCAGATTTAGGATGTTTGAGATAACTGCTGTCTAGACTAATATCAATAGATCACAGTTACGTCACGCTGACAATCAGGCTCAGTGTAACATGTCTGGTGAAGATCCATACAGTGCTCAAGGAGACTGGTAGATGTGAAAAAATAATGTTCTCCATGGTAGATGAGCCATCTGAGAAGATGGTGTCTTTGCACCGCTCTGAGAATTAGAGCAATCTCAGACTTCCACTTCCTGCTGGTCAAGCTGTCAGTATTACAAGGTCTTCAGTACAGTACCAGCTGTGCAAGGACACTAGGTCAAAGTTACAGACAGATACAATCAGTGATTGTAGAGAGCAACAGTAACACTGACTGTAGATCAAGGCTACAACACAATCTTCTTACATCTTACATCATTCACGTGCCGTTAAACATCTCATAGAGCTCGCATAGCTGTTTGCCAAGTTTTCCTGTTCTTGGCGAGTCTTTCAGCTTCATCAAGGGATGTTATGCCCACTAAACTGGCTTCTTTTAACAATATCCTCTTTAGAGTTTCACATGTTCGACCTTTTTTTCTTCAGCCTATTGTGCTCTACTTGGTAGCTTGTTTGGGGATTCTCTGATTGTTTCTTCTCATCACATGGCCTACATATGTCCATCTTCTTTTTCTGATCACCCATGAGACTGGTTGTTGTTTGCTCATCTGTCTTATCTCTACGTTGTTCTTGAATTCATTCCACTTTATATTAAGTATTTTCCTTAGGCATTTGTTTTCAAAAGAGTCCAATTTCTTATCTGTTTCTTTAGTTGATTTCCAGCTTTCACATGCATAAATGAGGATGGATATCACATTTGAATTGAATAATCTTAACTTGGTTTTTGTGCTTATAACTATTGAATTCCATATGTTCTCAAGATTTTTGAAGGACAATGCAATGTAATAACAGAAATAAAACAAAGACTCTAGGTTACATCTACAAATTACTAATCTATGTACATGTGCCCAGGTGCCCCAAACCGTGGAACATATCCTCCAGAACTGCACCTGCACCAACTATGAGACACTGAGAAATAATTACTGGCCCAGTGAAACCACTAAAGATAAGCTCTATGGTTTCATACATGAACTACAAAAAAACAGTGAAATTTATCCAAGAGACAGGACTGCAGATATAGACAGACAATGCGAATGAAGAAGAAGAAGAAGACAGGTACAAATAAATACAGGAACAAAACAGATACCATAGGTCACATTTACAGATAGATACAGTAATAAAACAAAGACTGTAGGTCACAGCTACAAATAGATACAGTCTACAAATAGATACAGTAATAAAACCAAGACTGTAGGTCACAGCTACAGATAGATACAGTAATAAAACAAAGACTGTAGGTCACAGCTACAGATAGATACAGTAATAAAACAGAGGCTGTAGGTCACAGCTACAGATAGATACAGTAATAAAACAGAGACTGTAGGTCACAGCTACAGATAGATACAGTAATAAAACAAAGACTGTAGGTCACAGCTACAGATAGATACAGTAATAAAACAAAGATTGTAGGTCACAGCTACAGATAGATACAGTAATAAAACAAAGACTGTAGGTCACGGCCACAAATAGATACAGTAATAAAACAAAGACTGTAGGTCACAGCTAGATGCAGTAATAAAACAAAGACTGTAGGTCACAGCTACAGATAGATACAGTAATAAAACAGAGGCTGTAGGTCACATGTAGATACAGTAACAGTAATGGAGGACTCAGTTCATACAGATACAGTAACAGTAATAAAACAAGGACTTTAGGTGACATCTACAGGGAGATACAAACAAGGGAAAAGTGTTACTTTTGCAAATAACAGTTGTTGGAGACAAGTTGGAAAATCTGTGTAATGACATAAACTTGGCCAAAAATTGTTGAATACTTTGTCGATATTTTGAACTATGAGATATTCTAAAAACAAGAATTGGAAAGTTGTGCAGTCATAATAACAAGCAACAGATATCTGCATCAGAACGTATATAAGCACAATATGGCTTTTAACTAAATAAAGGCTTTAATAAAATGAAAAGTACATGGGCTGTTTTTTTTGTGTGTGTGTGTGCATTTCAGGTAACACAGACATTCCAGAGTTTGTAAGATTGTTCCTTGAAGGCCATTATGAAGAAATTTTAGAGTCTGACATTGCTAAGTTTGTCCTTACAAGTGATGGCCACGGAGAGGGGACCCAGCCCAGCGTGTTTGGTAGCTTCATCAGGCAGAGAGTTGAGCAGCTGGGGCGGCAGAGTGATGACACAGAGGACTGGAGGTTGAGCTTGTTTGTCTGGGCACAGGATTTTCTGTTTTGCTTTGATGGAGGCTGTACGGAAGATTTACAAGGTCCGACAATTAAGTAATGAGACTAATTCCATAAAAAATAAAATAAACAACAGTTGAAGATATAACCTGTATTTTATTCAATGTAAGCCCCTTGTGCATTGATACAGTGAGTGGCATGATCTAACAAACACTGGAATGACCTCTGCAGTTCTTCTGTTGGTATGGCCCTTTGGATGTTATCAGCATCATCAAAGATAGAAAATAATTGCAGGGAGACAAATCTGGAGAATAGGGTGGATGGTTGAGAACTCACACTTGTTTTTGGGCCAAAAATTTCTGTACAACTATCGCCCTGTGAGCCGGTGCATTATCATGAAGAAGGAACAAACTGCCAGATGTCGAATACTCGGGTTGGACTCAGAGAATCCTTTTCAATAAGCATTTCAAAATACTTAAATAAACTTTGGCAGTGACAGTCTGTCCCTCTGGAATAAATTCTTTGTAAATAACTCCTTTACTGTCATAGAAGCACACCAACATTGTCTTCACTTTTGACTTTTGAAGATGAATATTTTTGCCTTTTGGTGATGATGATGACTTCCACTGAGCACTTTGGCGTTTAGTTGTGGGATCATTTTGATGATGTCTTTTACGTACTTAACATGCTGATGTTTTTGGTCATCAGACAGTGAATGTGGTAAAAACCGGCAAGCAACTTTTTTCTTGTCCAAATCTTCCACTAAAATTTTACAAATGGTCTCTCGGTTAACATCAAATTCATCTGCCATCATCCTCACAGTCAAACAACGATCTTCTTGTACTCGTTCTCTGACTTTTGCAATGAGTTCCTCATTCATTCATTTGCATGCTCCTTGCGGAACTTTGGCTCCATATCAGCACTCCTGTAGGCCGCTCGGTTGTGAGCAAGATGACCTGCTGCTGATGCATCCATTTGCAGATCATAAATGATATCTTGCAGCCATCTTCACCTTGGTCTTCCTCTCTTTCTTTTTCATATTATGTGCCCTTCCAAGATGGTCTTCTCTAGATTATCATGACATTTAATGAGTTCCTCATTATGAACAGAAATTGGAGCATCCATGTCTAGCTGCAATTGTAATCGTTTCCACATCGCAATTGAATCATGAATACCACCTGAATATCTGTGCACAAGATAAACAATTATCCCCATAAACTTGTTGCATCAATTCAGCTGTCTCAGTGGCACTTTTTCAGAGTTAAACAGAATTTAATGTTAGCTTTTTGCTCCATGTTGATTACCCGACAGTGCACCACTAACTAGGTCAATAAAATGATGGCTTGTTTGTCATCTGCTTATCGGGCGGTGATGAAAAGTTGCCAGATCATAGATGAAGGTTGCCTGTTTGGATTCCATGCTTTGCTTCATAGATGGCATTTTTGTCTTGGCCATAATAAAATCAGTCTCATTACTTAATTGTCAGACCTTGTAAATGAAACAAAACTATCCATTTTAATGACTTCAATAGAGCAAATGTGAGTGTGCTAGATGGATTATAGAGCAAATTTGAGTGTGCTAGAAGGATCATAAAGCAGACTAACACCCCACTTGCCCACGCACACACACATATACACTCTGCACACACATACACACACACTCCACACACACACCCACACACACCCTCCACACACACATTCCACACACACACAATCCCCACACACACATAACCACCCACACACACTCCCCACACACCACCCACACACATACACACACTCCCCACACACCACCCACACACACAGAGCTTAACTCACAGCAGCATTGACTGCAAATGACACAAGTCTGCAGTTCCAAGGAGGTCAAAGAGAGAGCTTAAACAAATGCTAGAGCAGAAAGGTTGACAGTGTCTATGTCTTTCATGTTATCACTTTATTTTCAGCAAAACTTTGTAGATTAAAACTTTATAGATTGTCAGTGCAGTAATAAATTGTTTGAAAATGAGGTCTGTGCATGGAAAAATGTGTAAGTTGATTTGTGTGTGTGTGTGTGTGGTTAGTTTAAGTTTAGACCAAGCTCTTGGACATGGGAGAAGAATAAGATGACCAAGAACCAACTCCAGAAGGGCAAAATATCCAGGCTAATATTGTAACCACCCAACATGAAGTGTCCCAGAAACCTCTGTGAGCTTGCTCTTGTAGGTTATGTTTGTAAAAATTATTTGGTGGCACAAAGCAGAGAAAAACTTCAACAACATTTGTTATGAAGACATAACTTACTGTTCTGTTTTCAATGTGTGCTTTAATTCCTTCTGTTTTCAAGACATGACTTAATACAATCAATTTTCTAAGTAAGATTTAATGATATATATTTTCCAAGTTTGACTTAACTCTTTGTATATTGGGAGGTTTTCCTCAAAATACCAAAGGGGGCGGGGGGGTAAATTTCCCATGTGGAATGGGATGGTTGTCACATTTAAAAGAATAACAAAGCCATAATCTGATTTGTAGTATGATATATTATATATTAGTTTAAACAAGAAAATATGTATTTTATTTTTCTAATAAAATTGTTAGTATGTTATAAGAATAGAACAGAAAAAATAGATAGAACTGAGAAGAAAGAATGCAAAATGAAGAAATTGAAACAATGTTTTTTTCACTTACCCATCAAGTTAATCCACTGTAGTTGGTCCGATATTTCCGAAATGAATCACATTGTACACAAACACCTTTTCTTCACATATCCTCCAAAATTTACATGAAAACATACATCAGTTGTGCATTTACAGTAAACTAAAAACACCAAGTGGATAGGTAATATTTACATGAAAACAAGTGGGCGGGCGGCGACTAATATTTACCAGAAAACAGGCCATTGCATTTTTTTTTTAAATTTGAAGCATTCTGCATTTTTTTTTTTTGATTACACAATCTCCAGCATTACTTACTGTGATATTACAGCTAGTACTAGCAAAAAGCTGAGAAGTAGTATCACTAGCTCCCCTTCTAGCACATTTTGCTGCTGGACTAAAAAAAAACATTCTCATCCTTTGAATCAGCATCACATAGATCAGAAAATTCAAAATCTCTACTACTGCATTCTCTTCACCACAGTCTAGACATTTTTAAATTAAATTTTGAGCTTGTAATGCAGAAATACGCTGCTCTGGACGAAATAAACTAGCACTGGAAGCCATATTTGTTGATAAACAAAAACCTAGCGACGATAAACTTCAACGATAAACTCGTTAAATTAACGCACAACTGCTCTGTATTCAGCTGAAACACATACCTCGTGTCGACAAATGGATTCTGGAAGGAAGTCCAAATGCTGGTTTTAAGTATACTTTGATTATCTTCAGAATTAGAGAGCTACAAACTATCATCGCACTGCGCGGTGAATGGGGTTCTGAGGGGTAAAAAAAACCCACGTAGGACGCGTCATGAAGCATACAAAGAGTTAATACCTTAATACCTTCATTTTCTGTCATGACTAAATATTGTGATTATTTGTCCAGATGTCTGCATATACTAGCTGTTGCAGTGTCCTGCCTTCAGCTGTTTGTTCAGAACAACTATCTAGGACCTCCCACATCCAGAAACTGTGTGCAGTTTTGTCATAGCAGTTTCCATGATAGAATAAAGGTAAAGTGTGTAAGAACCAGTGTAGCTTCAAGATACAGAGCTTGTTTTTTGATTGCTAGCAGTGAGTGTTTGTTTCTGTAGACTTGTACTTGCAGTAGAGTGAAATGTATGTAGACTTGTATCTCCAGTAGAGTGAAGTATCTATAGACCTGTATCTCCAGTAGAGTGAAGTGTCTATAGACCTGTACCTCCAGTAGAGTGAAGTGTCTTGTATCTCCAGTAGAGTGAAGTGTCTATAGACTTGTACCTGCAGTAGAGTGAAGTGTCTATAGACTTGTATCTCCAGTAGAGTGAAGTGTCTATAGACTTGTACCTGCAGTAGAGTGAAGTGTCTATAGACTTGTATCTCCAGTAGAGTGAAGTGTCTGTAGACCTGTACCTGCAGTAGAGTGAAGTGTCTATAGACTTGTAAATGCAGTAGAGTGAAGTGTCTGTAGACCTGTACCTCCAGTAGAGTGAAGTGTCTGTAGACCTGTACCTGCAGTAGAGTGAAGTGTCTATAGACTTGTACCTCCAGTAGAGTGAAGTGTCTATAGACTTGTACCTCCAGTAGAGTGAAGTGTCTGTAGACTTGTACCTCCAGTAGAGTGAAGTGTCTATAGACTTGTACCTCCAGTAGAGTGAAGTGTCTATAGACTTGTACCTCCAGTAGAGTGAAGTGTCTATAGACTTGTACCTCCAGTAGAGTGAAGTGTCTATAGACTTGTACCTCCAGTAGAGTGAAGTGTCTATAGACTTGTACCTCCAGTAGAGTGAAGTGTCTTAGACTTGTACCTCCAGTAGAGTGAAGTGTCTATAGACTTGTACCTGCAGTAGAGTGAAGTATCTGTTTGAGAATTATTTCAGAAATAGGTGAAGTGTTTACTGCAGTAACATTAATGGTGTGAAGTGTTTACTGCAGTAACATTAATGGTGTGAAGTGTTTACTGCAGTAACATTAATGGTGTGAAGTGTTTACTGCAGTAACATTAATGGTGTGAAGTGTTTACTGCAGTAACATTGGTGCTGTGAAGTGTTTTCATCTTATTATAACCCTTCCTAGAAATTCCATTACAGGTAAGTGTGTTTTTTCTAGTTTTATGTTTATGTATTATATTATTTATTCTGTTCTCCAAAAAGGTTTGTTTTTAGCTGAAATATTATGGTTTTCTTTTTTCTTTTCCCTTATATTTTGTAAAACTGCAGTAATAAAATAGTAATCATCAAGTAGACGAGTGATTAGCACAAAATTTGAAGATTTGGAGTAGGCAGAACACGACCAGAATTTCTGGAATAGGTAGCACAAGACTAGAAGGTCCAGAATAGATATAACAAGACTAGAATATCTAGAGTAGGTAGTACAATAGGTCTGGAGTAGGTAGCATAAGACTAGAAGATCAATAGTAAAACAAGACTAGAAGTTCTGGAGTAGGTGGCACAAGACTAGAAGTTCTGGAGTAGGTAGCATAAGACTAGAAGTTCTGGAGTAGGTAGCACAAGACTGGAAGTTCTGGAGTAGGTAACACAAGGCTAGAAGATCTGGAGAGGTAGCACAAGATTAGAAGTTCTGGAGTAGGTAACACAAGACTAGAAGTTCTGGAGTAGGTAGCACAAGACTAGAAGTTCTGGAGTAGGTAGCACAAGACTAGAAGTTCTGAAGTAGGTAGCACAAGACTAGAAGTTCTGGAGTAGGTAGCACAAGACTAGAAGTTCTAGAGTGGTAGCACAAGACAAGAAGTTCTGGAATGGGTAGCAGGTTCTGGAGTAGGTAGCACAAGACTAGAAGTTCTGGAGTAGATAGCACAAGACTAGAAGTTCTGGAGTAGGTAGCACAAGACTAGAAGTTCTGGAGTAGGTAGCACAAGACTAGAATATCTGGAGAGGTAGCACATGACTAGAAGATTTGTTTGAATGACTGAACTTTATTTGTAAATGGTGAAGAATAGAGTATGTAAGCCCATCAAACATTGTACCATTTATCATACAACTTTCTCTCTATTTCAGACACCCCTCACTAAATAAAACAAATATGCCATGCATATAGCAAACATCATTACAACTGAAATAACAAAACTGACAAATAAAATAAAACATTTACATTTCACTTTTACCCATATGCTCATTATGGAAAGTAATTACATTATTCCCTCAGTCTCACACAAAGCTTGAAAAAATTTGAAGCAGCTAACACAGAGCTGAAATAATTAAAGTGACTAGAAGTGAAGATTTTAAATAACTGGCAAATGTTCAACGTTTATTTTGGCGTAGGAAGATGTGTTTGAGCTCACCTGCTTATTTTCTTCTCCAGGATGTGGAGGGTGAAGCACTGGATGACCTGGTCGTGGATGGGGAAACTGTCTACTCCAAATCTCAACACCTGGTCTACCTGTATATTGCCAAGATTTTCCTGTTGGAATGTAGATCACATTTTTCTCACCTTCAGGTAGGCACCAGGAAATTGTGAAGATTAAGCTGGTGAAGAAAAGTTTCTAGTTCCATACAGTGTTTATCAGGTTGTGGAGGAAGAAGAGTGGTTCTAGTGTTAAGATCTGGACAGTCAAACAGAAGAGTGGTTCTGATGTTAAGATCTGGACAGTCAAACAGAAGAGTGGTTCTGATGTTGTTAATGATTGGACAGTCAAACAGAAGAGTGGTTCTGATGTTGTTCATGGTTGGACAGTCAAACAGAAGAGTGGTTCTAGTGTTAAGATCTGGACAGTCAAACAGGAGAGTGGTTCTAGTGTTAAGATCTGGACAGTCAAACAGAAGAGTGGTTCTGATGTTGTTAATGATTGGACAGTCAAACAGAAGAATGATTCTGATGTTGTTAATGATTGGACAGTCATATGTTTTTTTAGTGTTGTGCAGAGGTTTTTGAGTGCTCAATTTTATCTTAAGAATCAGTTAAAATATGTTGATATTTAGTGTTAAAATATGTAGATATTTTAGTGTTAAAATATGTAGATATTTTAGTGTTAAAATATGTAGATATTTTAGTGTTAAACAGTTTAAAAACTGATTTTTTTTACTAATCTCTGACAGACCTGGGACTGGTGGTTGTTGAGGGTCTTGATGATACAGCAGGGGCTGCTGTCAGACAGATCTCCAACGTTGAAAGAAACTATTTCTGAGTTAATAGATTCTAGTAAGTATTGCCATCCAACAGGTGACATCTGGGATCATTAAGTTTGGAGTTTTTCATTCTGTGATCATTAAGTTTGGAGTTTTTCATTCTGGGATCATTAAGTTTGGAGTTTTTCATTCTGGGATGATTAAGTTTGGAGTTTTTCATTCTGGGATCATTAAGTTTGGAGTTTTTCATTCTGGGATGGTTAAGTTTGGAATTTTTCATTCTGGGATCATTAAGTTTGGAGTTTTTCATTCTGGGATCATTAAGTTTGGAGTTTTTCATTCTGGGATCATTAAGTTTGGAGTTTTTCATTCTGGGATCATTAAGTTTGGAGTTTTTCATTCTGGGGTCACTAAATCTGGAGTTGTTCATTCTGTGACCACTAAATCTGGAGTTGTTCATTCTGAGATCACTAAATATGAAGATTTCTATTCTGGGATCTGAAATCTGGGGATGTTTATTTTGAAGTCGTTAAAGTCTGGAGTTCTTTTCTCTGGCGTCCAGTCCTTGTAAATGTTTATGCTGTATTTTCCTCCAGACAAAATGGAAACAAACGGACATGGAAGAAGGAAGTTTGGGGAACTAAACACACACAAAATATTTTAATTATTTGTAAGTGTGTAAATGATTGTGTGTTGTTTTTTTTTTAATATATAAAAATGAAATTAATATACAGTGTTTGTGATCAATTTAATATTAAACATATCTTTTCTTTTTAGTTTCCAGAAGTGAACCATTGATGACAGATGATTCCAACAGGTATAAATATATTCTCAGTTTGTAGAGTGATAGCAGCCACTTTTTCTCTTGTCCTGAAACTCATTGAAATACAAGTGCAGCTACATTCCTGCAACATATTGTACTTTCTCTTTTCTTGCTTCATGTAGAATCATGCTGTTTTCACTGTGTACTTTCAGATAGAGAGTGCAGATGTTTTCATTTAGAGAATTTCTTGTGCTTTCTTCATGAAACATTGGTGTTTGTATGTACTATTTTGTGTGTGGAGATGAATGGTAGAACATTGCTGTTTGTATGTACTGTTTTGTGCATGTGGAGATGAATGCTAGAACATTGGTGTTTGTATGTACTATTTTGTGTGTGGAGATGAATGCTAGAACATTGGTGTTTGTATGTACTATTTTGTGTGTGGAGATGACTAGTAGAGTGACTGCTCATAAGAAATGCTAGAACATTGGTGTTTGTATGTACTATTTTGTGTGTGGAGATGACTAGTAGAGTGACTGCTCATAAGAAATGCTAGAACATTGGTGTTTGTATGTACTATTTTGTGTGTGGAGATGACTAGTAGAGTGACTGCTCATAAGAAATGCTAGAACATTGGTGTTTGTATGTACTATTTTGTGTGTGGAGATGACTAGTAGAGTGACTGCTCATAAGAAATGCTAGCTGGCCAAGATCCTGCCCTGAAAGGTACAGCTGCCCTACCTCTCTTTTGATGCTTGTAAGTAAAAGGTACAGCTGGTCAAGATCCTGCCCTACCTCTCTTTTGATGCTTGTAAGTAAAAGGTACAGCTGGCCAAGATCCTGCCCTACTTCTCTTTTGATGCTTGTAAGTAAAAGGTACAGCCTGACCAACAGGTCAAGGATAGCTGTAGCTGTCCTGGTGGTGGAGCCTGCCATAAAGCAGTGCACATATTCCTGTTTCTCAGCTTTACAGCAAGCTGCTGTAACCCATGGCCACTGCCTCACCACATCAGCTCAGAGGACATCTTCTTCTCAGTTTCAGACAGAACAACTGTGTGCTTGTTAAGTAATAAAGCTGCTCCTACTTTTTCCCTAGTTTATACATTTTGGTATCACAGCTTTATTGCAGTGGTCTTGTCCATAGTTATATACTTATATGCTAGTTATTATGTGTGATACTAGAAGAAGAACAGGAAGATCTACTGTTTTGTTCTGTTCCACACTTTCAGGTCTGGAGTCTATTGTTTTTCACAAGCATATTTTGTATTCTGTAATCTCTTACACTGTTAACTCTTGTTTCTTGTTTTCTGTTGTCCTAGTGTTTAGTCTAATGTTTATCTGTATTGTAGTATCTTATTTTTCTTGTTTTCTGTTGTCCTAGTGTTTAGTGTAATGTTGATCTGTATTGTAGTCTTTTATTTTTCTTGTTTTGGACATGAATTTCTAATATATTTGTATGGTTATAGACATTCTTTTCATTTGGTTTCATGCTCAAAATCTTGCCCATACAGAAACATTCAGATCATGTTCCACGTAGAAGCTGGATATGCATTACAGACATACTTTGAGTATAAGAAATCTGAAGACCATTTTAACACAGCTAAGAAAATAGCCAGCGTCCAGGTGCATCTTACAGGTCAGTATTGTAGCCAGATACAGGTGCATCTTACAGGTCAGTATTGTAGCCAGCATCCAGGTGCATCTTACAGGTCAGTATTGTAGCCAGCATACAGGTGCATCTTACAGGTCAGTATTGTAGCCAGATACAGGTGCATCTTACAGGTCAGTATTGTAGCCAGCATTCAGGAGAAGCAAGGACGATTATTAATAGTGAAAGAATGTGACATGTAGATAGGGAGCAAATGTGACATGTAGATAGGGAGCAAATGTGACATGTAGATAGGGAGCAAATGTGACATGTAGATAATGACAGAATGACTGATAATAAGAGAATGTAACTTGCTGATAATGTGAAAAGGAATAGCTGATAAACATCGTGGATGATCAAAATATTAAAAAATTTCATCAGTCAGTTTTAGTTCATGAAATGATTTCATCAGTCAGTTTTAGTGCATGAAATAATTTCATCAGTTGATTTTAGTGTATGAAATAATTTCTACACTTAGATTTAACTTTAGCAATAAATTTTGCCACTCTTGCATAAGTATCACCATTCAGATTTGTCTTCAGCAATAAATTTCATCTCTCAGTTTTAGCTGTTCTATAAATTTTCATCATTAAAGTTTTTTAGTGCACCATTTAAAAAAAAAGACTTATTCGGGTTAAAGAGTTTTGGCTCAGAGTTGAAAAACTCTTATTTTTGGCAATATTCTTTTTTTGTCTTCTACTCTGAATTTGATTTTTTTTGTTTTTCAATAGGAGCTATGGGTAAACGCACCCGTTTTCAAGAGCAGGACAAGGCACAGTTGGTTCTTCAGGTGGTGAAGGAAAACAAAGACAGTGACAGTGGTCAGACTTTTGTGAAACCAGCACATTTGCCAAAGGTTGTGATAGTGACTTTGTTGATCTGTCTCTGTCTGGGTGGCCTAGAGGGTGTAGTTGCCAGAGTTTTTTATAAATAAGAACGCAGAAAAGCTGCACTTTATCAGTTGCTTTTTCCCTGGAAACCGCTTGTAAAACAAGATTTTTTTCTTTTGATCGTTTCACATTTTTTTTCTTTTGATACAAACTACAACTGTTGGTTGCAAAATAGACTGAGGTTTATAGGTCAATTTTACGAAAAAGATAGTGTGAGGAAAGTGAGCAGAAACTAGAATGACAGAAAGTAAGATGTGTAGTAAAAATAAACATACAACAATCCAACACCTCAGTAAAATCCTTTTTCAAGGATCACATACAAAAACAACAACAGATAAACACAAAAACACATGCGCACACACACACACACAAAAAGATGAAAAATTAAACACATAGCTCTTTTTGTACCCTCCTGACAGATGTAAGTAAGCACAAAGTGGAAGCAGGTGACTGAATGAGAAATGAGATAAAGGGATGATGACAAACAGTGCCAGATAGTAAACATTGTGGCGTTAAGCCCCAGCTTGCACCCATTGGATACATATGGCGTAAACAAAAACCACCAGATGGCACAGATGATGAAAGTGAAAAAAACAGTATGGGGGTGGTGGGTGAGGTGTGGATGAAGGAAGGTTCAGAAAGAACAGAGGATCTACACTGAGAGAACAAGACTGCTTGCTTAGGATGCCTAGACAAGGAAGCTATCAAAGCCTTCTAGTGGCTACAGAAGAATAGAAAGAGCTGGAAAGTTAACCTTAAAACACCCGCAGTGAGAATGAGAACATGCAGCGAAGTGAATGGGGCTAAGACAAGAAAGCTGGGCATCAGTAGCAGAAATAGAAGGAGGTAGCAAATAGAAATGTAAAGTGGTTCAAAGAAAGCTGAACTGCGGATTGCAGTGAAAGAAATATCCCATTTTCCTTAGTGGTCTCCTTGACAGAAGTGCTTGGCTAGTGTCAGTGCTTTCCCAGACATGTTCAGATGTTGATGAAACTGATCTCCTAAGCATAAACCAGTCTGCTCTGTATATTTCATATCACATTGCTTGCACATAATGTCACATGAGTGACATTGGAAGAGATACATATGAAGCCCTCCTGAACTGGTAATGTGGACTTTGGAAAGGAAACTTGGCTGGTCTCAGCAAATGGACAAGTATTGTTTGGTACCAGAGAAAGTCCTGTCCGCTGACTTGAGGTGACTTGTAAGAGGTCCTTGAGGTTCTTGTCCTGCCTGTAGGCCACCACTGGGGGTTCCATAGAAGAGTTTATATGATCAGGCTCAGTCTGGTTGAGATGGAGATGATGAAACAAGATGTTCTTAACAGCCAAACTGTGAGGGTGATACATTAGTGCCAGTTTTACTCTGTCTGAGCTACAAGACGGTTTAGAAGCAAGGGCTTGTTGTCATGAGATATGGTTGATGTGATTCCAGGATGAAGTGAGAACATGTTCCAGATAACCAGGTTGGTGAAAGAAATGCAGCATCCTGTGAGCGTGATCATGGAAATCAAGATCCTCAGCACACAAACATAACAACCTAAGAAGCTGCACATAAAAAAAAGAATAGAGTCCTTGCTTGATCTGGGGTGAGAGAAGGAGTACTAGAGATAGCTATGAGAATCTGTGGGTTTATAGTAGGAAAAAGTGCTAAGTCCTGAAGGTTTGTAGTAGACTAAAGTGGTAAGTCCTGAAGTTTTATAGTAGACTAAAGTGGTAAGTCCTGAAGGTTTATAGTAGACTAAAGTGGTAAGTCCTGAAGTTTTATAGTAGACTAAAGTGGTAAGTCCTGAAGGTTTATAGTAGACTAAAGTGGTAAGTCCTGAAGTTTTATAGTAGACTAAAGTGGTAAGTCCTGAAGGTTTATAGTAGACTAAAGTGGTAAGTCCTGAAGAAGCGATAGTGATGGCAGTGTCGAGAAAGTTGACAAAAGTTATAGAGATATTGGAGGTGAAAGAAATCACAGGATTAAACTTCTTAATGAATCTGATGAAATTTTCAAGGTATTTCTCTGGCATGGATGTGATGCTGATGATGTCATCATTTTATCATCTGTAGAAGGCTGGAAAATGTCCTCTGTAAGATTTCATGACCTTGTTCAAAATGACACATAAACAGATATGTGTAACTGGACCCATTTTACTTCATGTGGCCAAACTACTGATCTGGTTGAAGTGTAGGCCATTGAACTCAAATGAGTTGAGCGGAAGCACAAGTTATATAAGGCATAGAGTAGTGAAAGTAGGAATAGAAGAATGGATGTTGCATGGATGGCATCTTTTGTTCAGACAGAACTTGACAGCCTGAACTCCCTGGTCATGAGGGAAGAATGTGTACAAGGAAACTACGTCCAGGGTGAGGATATGGTAAGTGTGAGCAGGCAAGAATGTAAGGAGTCTCAGAGATAGTGAGTGCATGACTAGTGCCCTTCAGATAAGTTGGCAAGTAAGTGACAAGAAAGTCAGTAATTTATTCTGTAGTACGGGAGCAAGGTGAAACTATAGACAAGCTTGGTTGTGGAGCTTAGGAAGTAGATAAAAGAATGATTTCCCTAAGCGGTGTCATGGATACACAGATGAGTTGCAGAGGAAGAAAGACCAGTTCATTGATCATGTCTGTATCATGATGATTGTTGGCCAGAGCCAGATCTTGAGAACGAGGAGCATAGAATGTTGGGAGGAGCATATAATGTTGGGTTGCTCAGCTGAGTTGGCCAGAGTCAGATCTTGAGAGTGAGGAGCATAGAATGTTGGGTTGCTCAGCTGAGTTGGCCAGAGTCAGATCTTGAGAGCGAGGAGCATAGAATGTTGGGTTGCTCAGCCGAGTTGGCCAGAGTTAGATCTTGAGAGGGAGGAGCATAGAATGTTGGGTTGCTCAGCTGAGTTGGCCAGAGTCAGATCTTGAGAGCGAGGAGCATAGAATGTTGGGTTGCTCAGCTGAGTTGGCCAGAGTCAGATCTTGAGAGGGAGGAGCATAGAATGTTAGGTTGCTCAGCTGAGTTGGCCAGAGTCAGATCTTGAGAGGGAGGAGCATAGAATGTTGGGTTGCTCAGCTGAGTTGGCCAGAGTCAGATCTTGAGAGGGAGGAGCATAGAATGTTGGGAGGAGCATAGAATGTTGGGTTGCTGAGCTGAGTGGTAAGCTCCTGAGTGCATGATTTTCTCTTCTAACAAATGATGGGCCCTGCCTGTCATCACTTGTCTGAGCTGAAGAAGTGAAAGTGTGAGTTGCTCCCCTGGATCAGGGAAGGTGAAGGCTTGCTGAACAACAATTTACTCATTAAACCAGGAGGACATGCACTTATGCATTTACAAAACATTCACAGCTGCTGTGAGAAGTTGTACTGAAACAACAATATTAGCCTAAGAAATGTTTATTTATGCAAGATATTAAGTACATCCAAAGTAGAAAAGAACAAACATGACTACATATTTATGAAACATTAATTACATACATGTACATCCACAATAGAATAGAACATCTTCGATCACTTCTACCACCAAGACTGCCTCCGTGATCCTACTGAATTTACTCCTGTGGTCCTCAAAAGGACCACACGTGATCCACAAGAGGACCACAAGAGATTCAGAGTATCACAGGGCTTGAGCCTATATTCTTGGTGGGTCTCAGAAGTGGGAATGCATGACACCATAGTTTTCGTTGCAGTTTAATCTAGAGTTTGATTTTCTCACCAGAAAACCTCAACGAGTTTTGGATTCAGTATATCACTGGTGAGTGGTTGCCCCTCCAAGCTAGAATTGGACTTTCTCACTGGAAAACCTTGATGTGTTTTGGGATACATGTGTATCCCCGCCAGGTGAGAGGTGGTTGCCCATCCAGTCCAGCGTTAGACTTTCTCCCAGGAAAACCTCAGCATGATTAGGATACGCATACATCCTCGCTGGGTGAGAGGTGGTTGCCCATCTAGACTGCCCTGGTCCAGTGTCTCTGACTTCAGAATTTTGTGGTCGTGGCCACTACCCTTCCTAGCTGTGACCAGGACGGAGCTGTTGTCCAGGAGGACGGATCCTTGCCACTAGTGACTTCCACTCCTTGGTTGAGCCGGTTTAGGTGTATTATCCCAGTATGGGCGTGTTCAGGACGTGAACGACCTCTAGAGTGGAGGTACCGTGACATGAGTAGTCATCAAGTTTCACCCCTGGTTTAAGTTGGTTTAGACATATTTCACCAGTATGGGTGTATATCGGATGTGGCCGGCCTCTAGAGCAGAGGTGCCGTGGTATGAGTAGCTCTCGCCACGAGACCACTGGACATACCGACTAAGCTTCACTTTATCATTTCATCACCTTTTCACATTGGCGCCGCACAGCAACCCTAATTTCTTTTTCGCATTTTCTTTATTGGCCGGGAGGAGTTTCACTCCACATGTGGCATCCGAAGAATCTCGCCAGCAGTGACTCTCTCTTCAAAGTTCTTTTCAACTTTCCCTTATGGTACATGTCTGCTATTAGACTCGTACCAGTATTCAATCTTAGATGGAGTTTACCACCCGCTGTGGGCTGCATTCCCAAACAACCCGACGCCTGAGATGCTCGCGGCCGCACAGAGAGGCGTCTGCAAAGGCCTTACACCCTATCTGGGTGAAGCCCCGATCAAAGACACCCTCTGATGCAACTGGCACACACCACAGTTCCCGTCAGTGTAACACTGAGGGATTCAGTGCTGGGCTAAGAATAGAACATGTATATCTACAATAGAATAGAACACAAATAAATATTACATATGCATTATAGTGATTAAGGAAGTTCTTTATTAGACAGATTCTTTCAATGAGGTGTAATGAGTGTGCATAAAGCACTTTAATTATAACAGAAAAAAATGGGTAAATCAACTTAATACAACTTTACAGCAGGGCATGGAGGCGTACCAGCAGGGAACAGCAGAATTAGTATTCGACATTGTTGTGAACACAAAAATAAATGTCACATGCCAAGCTTCTGCAGTTACGTTAAACCCACAGTAACTTTCTTTTCTACTTACCTTGTTCTTCTGTGGCCGGTACCAAAGTTTTTCTGTACCGCCCAGAGTTGTTGATCCAGAATGTGTCCCACTAGGGACAGTTGTTAGCACGGTGCTACCGGTACAGTAGGTCCAGGTTCAGCACAGTTGTTATCTGCTGATACACAATCTCAGAGAAACATCTTTGTCATGTTGTAATATCAACATAGATTTGTTATGTGTTTCATATTACAGGATCTTCCACTTGATGATGATACAGTCATGAACAATGTCAAATTTGCAGATGACTCCATCCTAGATACTCCTGATCTTTCACCTTTTGAACTAGTGCTGATTATGGGACTAATGTTAGTATATTGCAGCTATGTGTTTTTGCTGTCACATTTCTAGTTAATGATTTACTGTGAGATGTTAATTGTTTATGCAAGTTTACTGTGAGATGTTAACTGTTTGTGCAAGTTTACTGTGAGATGTTAACTATTTATGCAAGTTTACTGTGATATGTTAACTGTTTGTGCAAGTTTACTATGAGATGTTAACTGTTTGTGCAAGTTTACTATGAGATGTTAACTGTTTGTGCACCAGTAATGAAAAATCATATTTAAGTTGCAAGGTCTAACCAGCATTACTGGCTGTGGTAACACAAAATCATATTTAAGTTGCAAGGTCTGACCAGCATTGCTGGCTGTGGCAACACTAAATCATATTTAAGTTGCAAGGTCTGACCAGCATTACTGGCTGTGGCAACACTAAATCATATTTAAGTTGCAAGGTCTGACCAGCATTACTGGCTGTGGCAACACTAAATCATATTTAAGTTGCAAGGTCTGCTTTCTTTGTGCTTGCTTCTCCTGTCTTTAGACCCCCAGTTCTGCCTCAGAAGACACAAGCCCTAGACCAAGTAGATTCCCTGTGGCTGTGTCTTGTTAGTTCTTCTCATGGCCGTGTTTTGTTAGTTCTTCTCATGGCTGTCTTGTTAGTTCTTCTCATGGCTGTTTTGTTAGTTCTTCTCATGGCTGTGTATTGTTAGTTCTTCTCATGGCCGTGTTTTGTTCTTGTGGCTGTGTTTTGTTAGTTCTTCTCTTGGCTGTGTTTTGTTAGTTCTTCTCTTGGCTGTTTTGTTAGTTCTTCTCATGGCTGTGTTTTGTTAGTTCTTCTCATCAGTGTCACCGGGTGGGAAAAATCTCTCTTGAGTGTTAAACAAAAATCTATGTCTCAGATTTGACTTACACTACAGCCTCTAACAGCACTTCCCAGTCATCTTAGTCATCAGAGTATTGTAGGAGGGATAGAAGCTTAAAGTAAGAGAACAAATTTTGTAGGATTAGACCTCGAAAAAATCGTAGACAAAGCACTTTAGTGAGACGTGAGAGAAAGAAAAATCACAAGAGAATTACCTGGGATTCGAACATGGACTCCGGTAGGACGAGCAGCCGTCTAGCCACGAGAGAACAGCGTACTATCGACTTAGCCAACTAGCACCCCTAGTTGCTATGATAGAAGCTTAGTATGCTACATCACATCAGAGCTGCTTACATTGTCCTGCCATTTGATGGTGGACATTACTCTCAGATCATCTTGTCAATGCCCTGGTGAGTGATACTCTCTGATTATAGTGTTCCAGCCTGGTGAGTGATAGATACTCTCAGATTATAGTGTCCCAACCTGATGAGTGATAGATACTCACAGATTATAGTGTCGCAACCTGATGAGTGATAGATACTCTCAGATTATAGTGTTCCAGCCTGGTGAGTGATAGATACTCTCAGATTATAGTGTCCCAACCTGGTGAGTGATAGATACTCTCAGATTATAGTGTCCCAACCTGGTGAGTGATAGATACTCTCAGATTATAGTGTTCCAGCCTGGTGAGTAATAGATACTCTCAGATTATAGTGTCCCAACCTGGTGAGTGATAGATACTCTCAGATTATAGTGTCCCAACCTGGTGAGTGATAGATACTCTCAGATTATAGTGTTCCAGCCTGGTGGATAATAGATACTCTCAGATTATAGTGTCCCAACCTGGTGAGTGATAGATACTCTCAGATTATATTGTCCCAGCCTAGTGAATGATAGATACTCTCAGATCTTAATGTCCCAGCCTAGTGAATGATAGATACTCTCAGATCTTAATGTCCCAGCCTGGTGAATGATAGATACTCTCAGATCTTAATGTCCCAGCCTGGTGAATGATAGATACTCTCAGATCTTAATGTCCCAGCCTGGTGAATGATAGATACTCTCAGATCTTAATGTCCCAGCCTGGTGAATGATAGATACTCTCAGATCTTAATGTCCCAGCCTGGTGAATGATAGATACTCTCAGATCTTAGTGTCCTAGCCTTGTGAATGATAGATACTCTCAGATCTTAGTGTCCCAGTCTGGTAGAAAATTTAATTTTGAAAAAAGATGGTTTGGTGGTTAGGAAGTAAATTATCAGAGATATGTGTAGGTGTTCTTTTGTTTCTAAGTACCACGAAACTTGGTCCACAGAAAGTGCCGAGCTGAAAGAAAACATTTATTGTATGACAAGTGATTAACTGACATATTAGTAGTTGTACGAGAAGTGATTAGCTGACATATTAGTAGTTGTATGAGAAGTGATTAGCTGACATATTAGTAGTTGTATGAGAAGTGATTAGCTGACATATTAGTAGTTGTATGAGAAGTGATTAGCTGACATATTAGTAGTTGTATGAGAAGTGAGGAGCTGACATAGTAGTTGTATGAGAAGTGAGGAGCTGACATAGTAGTTGTATGAGAAGTGATTAGCTGACATATTAGTAGTTGTATGAGAAGTGAGGAGCTGACATATTAGTTGTATGAGAAGTGAGGAGCTGACATATTAGTAGTTGTATGAGAAGTGATTAGCTGACATATTAGTAGTTGTATGAGAAGTGAGGAGCTGACATAGTAGTTGTATGAGAAGTGAGGAGCTGACATAGTAGTTGTATGAGAAGTGAGGAGCTGACATAGTAGTTGTATGAGAAGTGAGGAGCTGACATAGTAGTTGTATGAGAAGTGAGGAGCTGACATAGTAGTTGTATGAGAAGTGAGGAGCTGACATAGTAGTTGTATGAGAAGAGTGAGGAGCTGACATAGTAGTTGTATGAGAAGTGAGGAGCTGACATAGTGGTTGTATGGGAAGTGAGGAGCTGACATAGTAGTTGTATGAGAAGTGAGGAGCTGACATAGTAGTTGTATGGGAAGTGAGGAGCTGACATAGTAGTTGTATGAGAAGTGAGGAGCTGACATATTAGTAGTTGTATGAAAAGTGAGGAGCTGACATAGTAGTTGTATGGGAAGTGAGGAGCTGACATAGTAGTTGTATGAGAAGTGAGGAGCTGACATAGTAGTTGTATGAGAAGTTAGGAGCTGACATAGTGGTTGTATGAGAAGTTAGGAGCTGACATAGTGGTTGTATGAGAAGTTAGGAGCTGACATAGTAGTTGTATGAGAAGTTAGGAGCTGACATAGTAGTTGTATGGGAAGTGAGGAGCTGACATAGTGGTTGTATGAGAAGTGAGTAGCTGACATAGTAGTTGTATGGGAAGTTAGGAGTTGACATAGTGGTTGTATGAGAAGTGAGTAGCTGACATAGTAGTTGTATGGGAAGTTAGGAGTTGACATAGTGGTTGTATGAGAAGTGAGTAGCTGACATAGTAGTTGTGTGGGAAGTTAGGAGTTGACATAGTGGTTGTATGGGAAGTGAGTAGCTGACATAGTGGTTGTATGAGAAGTGAGTAGCTGACATAGTAGTTGTATGGGAAGTGAGGAGTTGACATAGTAGTTGTATGAGAAGTGAGGAGTTGACATAGTAGTTGTATGAGAAGTGAGGAGCTGACATAGTGGTTGTATGAGAAGTGAGGAGCTGACATAGTAGTTGTATGGGAAGTGAGTAGCTGACATAGTGGTTGTATGAGAAGTGAGTAGCTGACATAGTAGTTGTATGGGAAGTTAGGAGTTGACATAGTGGTTGTATGAGAAGTGAGTAGCTGACATAGTAGTTGTATGAGAAGTGAGGAGTTGACATAGTGGTTGTATGAGAAGTGAGTAGCTGACATAGTAGTTGTGTGGGAAGTTAGGAGTTGACATAGTGGTTGTATGGGAAGTGAGTAGCTGACATAGTGGTTGTATGAGAAGTGAGTAGCTGACATAGTAGTTGTATGGGAAGTGAGGAGTTGACATAGTAGTTGTATGAGAAGTGAGGAGCTGACATAGTGGTTGTATGAGAAGTGAGGAGCTGACATAGTAGTTGTATGGGAAGTGAGGAGCTGACATAGTAGTTGTATGGGAAGTGAGGAGCTGACATAGTGGTTGTATGGGAAGTGAGTAGCTGACATATTAGTGGTTGTATGGGAAGTGAGGAGTTGACATAGTAGTTGTATGAGAAGTGAGTAGCTGACATAGTAGTTGTATGAGAGGTGAGGAGTTGACATAGTAGTTGTATGAGAAGCGAGGAGTTGACATAGTAGTTGTATGAGAAGTGAGGAGTTGACATAGTAGTTGTATGAGAAGTGAGTAGCTGACATAGTAGTTGTATGAGAAGTGAGGAGCTGACATAGTAGTTGTATGAGAAGTTAGGAGCTGACATAGTAGTTGTATGAGAGGTGAGGAGCTGACATAGTAGTTGTATGAGAAGTGAGGAGCTGACATAGTAGTTGTATGGGAAGTGAGGAGCTGACATAGTAGTTGTATGAGAGGTGAGGAGCTGACATAGTGGTTGTATGAGAGGTGAGGAGCTGACATAGTAGTTGTATGAGAAGTGAGTAGCTGACATAGTAGTTGTATGAGAAGTGAGGAGCTGACATAGAGGTTGTATGAGAAGTGAGGAGCTGACATAGTGGTTGTATGAGAAGTGAGGAGCTGACATAGTAGTTGTATGAGAAGTGAGGAGCTGACATAGTGGTTGTATGAGAAGTGAGGAGCTGACATAGTAGTTGTATGAGAAGTGAGGAGCTGACATAGTAGTTGTATGAGAAGTTAGGAGCTGACATAGTGGTTGTATGAGAAGTTAGGAGCTGACATAGTGGTTGTATGAGAAGATAGGAGCTGACATAATAGTTGTATGAGAAGTGAGGAGCTGACATAGTAGTTGTATGAGAAGTTAGGAGCTGACATAGTAGTTGTATGAGAAGTGAGGAGCTGACATAGTGGTTGTATGAGAAGTGAGGAGCTGACATATTAGTGGTTGTATGAGAAGTGAGGAGCTGACATAGTAGTTGTATGGGAAGTGAGGAGCTGACATAGTAGTTGTATGGGAAGTGAGGAGCTGACATAGTAGTTGTATGGGAAGTGAGGAGCTGACATAGTAGTTGTATGAGAAGTGAGGAGCTGACATAGTAGTTGTATGGGAAGTGAGGAGCTGACATAGTAGTTGTATGGGAAGTGAGGAGCTGACATAGTAGTTGTATGGGAAGTGAGGAGCTGACATAGTAGTTGTATGGGAAGTGAGGAGCTGACATAGTAGTTGTATGGGAAGTGAGGAGCTGACATAGTAGTTGTATGGGAAGTGAGGAGCTGACATAATGGTTGTATGAGAAGTGAGGAGCTGACATATTAGTGGTTGTATTAGTGACCTATAATTGGATTGGGGGAGGGAGAGTGCTTCATTAAAATCTCATCCAAAATAGGTTTGAGCTCTGCATTATACAATAATAATAGCCAAACTGCAGTTTAGTGACTGCCAGTTTTCTAGGAGATGTGGGTTCACCTAGTTTTGGTTTTTACAGTTTTATAATACTCTCTTTCAGGGAGAGCTACCGACGTAGTCAGGCTCGGGAGAGGCTAACGGATGAAGAAGTTCTAACATATTTATCGGTACTGTTGACTCCCTTGTTTTTCATGTTGATTTTTTGTCACGTTGTTTCCATGTACTGTTGTTGTCACATTTGTAGCTCATGAAACCAGTGTTTCCTCATATTTCTGTGTCAGTCTTTTATTATTATTATGATCGGTCAATCAAGTGCCGTGCCACGTGGTGTAGGCGATCATTTCTCTCCACAGTTTCATGTCTTTAGACTTGATTATGAGATCCGCCGGTGACTTTCTTCCTATCCACACTGACAGCCCATCCAGTAACTTTTTTTTCTGTCTTCCTCGGTCTCTTCTTCCCTCAATTTTTCCATTTGCCACAGTGTGTTCCAATTTTCCTCTTCTCAGAAAATGTCCCACAAATCTCACTTGTTTGGCTCTGATCTTTGCTGTAATTTGTCTTTTGACTCCAGCCTCTCTTAAGACTTCTTGGTTGGTTTTCTTAGCTGCCCATGGTACCTTCAACATCCTTCTTATGAACCACATTTCCATGACCTCCATTTCTCACTGTACTCTCTTATTCATGGACCATGCTTCACATTCATAAAACAAAATTGGCTCGATGTAACATTTAAGTACTCAGAATCTTGTTTTTATGAAGACAATCGTAAAAGTCCATGATATTCTGGAATACCATGAACAGCCAAAATAACAAATGAAGAATGCCAGAGGAAAGCCAGTGAGAAACAAAGATTAATAAACACACAACGGGGGAGACAGTCAAAGTTTATTGGCCATATAATGAAAAGAGGAGGGATAGAAAATACCGTGACAAGAAGGAAAACTGGAGGCAGGAAACGGAAAAGTGCTCCAAGAGAGAAAATCTTAGATGGCACGACAAAAGGAGAGGAACACAACAGAACTAATGAATAACATGAAGGATCAAAAACTGTGGAGACACGGTCACCAAAACTTCACAAACTTGCTGATCTGTGTCAGCCAGTGTCACGTGTCTTGCACTGAAGCTACGGATTACAGACCATATTTCACAGGTGGTGGCCTTATTGATTTTCTTGAACATACAGAATGGTGTGTTAACATCATTCAAAATTTAATAAAAACACATCTGCTGATAGCCACTGCACAGAGAAACACAGCACAGAGGTTATCATCCAGTAAAATTAATCTTGGTTGGCACTGTTTACAAACAGAACTTACTTTTAGGATGGCCCCATATTATAATTTTTGTGTTCATTTTGTATTGTATTTGATTGACATTTGAATGTGGTATTTCTGTTGTGGTTAAAACAGTTTAGTGACTTACAAAAACTACTTTGGAATATGTTGTTTGTTTTTCATTATTTGTACATGTCTCACAATTACTGTTGTGAAAATACAGAGTTTCCCTTGACATATTTCTTTGAAAAATGTTCTTTTCAGTTCATTCTGAGTCAGATAAACAGTTGGTGTGTGTCCGTGTCTGCCCTGAACTTGAGGTCGAAGCTGGAACGAGGTAGTTCCAGGAGGGTGGAGAGGTCCATGATGCAGCTTGAGGTAGTTAAGGGTGGGGGGGGGGGGGTGTTTTGTGTGTCTTACTCGTGCTTTCTCATGTTGTGCTGGATTATTTAGACATTTTCTTGTTTGATGTCATGAATATGTCTCAGTTCTCTAACTGACATACACTCTCTTATTTTAGTGTCATGAAAGTTATTTTGTTCTCAAATGGATGACATTCACTTTCTTGTGTTAGTATCATGAAAGTTATTTTTTTCTCAAATGTGTGACATACTTTCTTATTTTAGTGTCATGAAAGTTATTTTGTTCTCAAATGTGTGACATACTTTCTTATTTTAGTGTCATGAAAGTGATGAACGACATACAATCTCTTATTTAGAGGCACAAATGTGACTCAGTCTTAAAATTCGTACGAAGAGTTCTCCTTCGTTGGTATAAGAAGCTTGAAGTTTCTGTTCTTTGGTTTGTAAATCATTCATTTACATATACACAGAAAGTATGCCACCTTTTTTTTTATTTTTGTATCATTTGTAAGTTTCTGAGTAGATTCTTGTTAATGTTCTAACTTTAGTGTTTAATATGTTTTAATATTAAGATTAGACTCTTATTAACATTCTAACTTAGTATTTAAATTTGCAGTTTAGACTCAAGTGAACTGACTTGGTATTTAAATATTTAGACTAGACTCCATTTAACTTTCTAACCTAATGTTTTGAATATTTAGGTTAGACTCTTGTTAACATTCTTACTTAGTGTTTAAATATTTACAAGTATGTTAGACTGAGGTTAGCTTTCTGACTTTGTATTTAATCTGGAGATTGATATTTAGATTATACCTGTAACATTTTCGTGAACAAAATATTTGTTTCAGGAACTTGTTAAAGGGGCAGTAACCCCTGGTTCAAGCCCCAGCATCAGCAGTCGTATTCCATTGTTTTATGCATCCCATGTTCCACCTGTGTGGACTGTACAGGTCAGCCAAGTGTACAACACTGTGTATGATTCAAAGATTTGTCACATGCTGTCAGTGATATACAACTTTTATGTTAGACCAGTCACACACTGTCTGTGATGTACAGCTTAACCATGGGCCATGAAAATTCTCCAAAAAGTCTTTGAAGAAATATTTTGTCTGGAAGATTCGTGCAGTTGATTTGTCTGAAAGTCATGCAGTTGATTTGTCTGGAAGAGTTGTACAATTGATGGATGTTGATTTGTCTGGAAGAGTTGTACAATTGATGGATGTTGATTTGGCTGGAAGAGTTGTACAATTGATGGATGTTGATTTGTCTGGAAAAATTGTACAATTGATGGATGTTGATTTGTCTGGAAAAGTTGTACAACTGATGGATGTTGATTTGGCTGGAAGAGTTGTACAATTGATGGATGTTGATTTGGCTGGAAGAGTTGTACAATTGATGGATGTTGATTTGTCTGGAAAAGTTGTACAATTGATGGATGTTGATTTGGCTGGAAAAGTTGTACAATTGATGGATGTTGATTTGGCTGGAAAAGTTGTACAATTGATGGATGTTGATTTGTCTGGAAAAGTTGTACAATTGATGGATGTTGATTTGTCTGGAAAAGTTGTACAATTGATGGATGTTGATTTGGCTGGAAAAGTTGTACAATTGATGGATGTTGATTTGGCTGGAAGTCACACAATTGATTTGCCTGGAAGAGTCGTACAATTGATGGATGTTGATTTGTCTGGAAGAGTCATACAATTGATGGATGTTGATTTGTCTGGAAGAGTCGTACACTTGATGGATGTTGATTTGCCTGAAAGAATTGTATAGTTGATAAATGTCAAGTTCAGAAAAACAAATAATTCTAATTTTGTACATGAAATTGTAAAGTACAAATTTATTTTAGAAATGCGTATCCTTGAGGCTGTTGAGTTTTGTTTGATTGTAGTAGAGTTAAAGAACAGCCCAGCTTTGTTTGATTGTTGTAGAGTTAAGAACAGCCTAGCAGTGGAAAGTGAGCATCTTGGGACTGAGATTTCATGGATGTGAAAAACCATGAAAGCTGATTTTAGGAAAGTCTGAAGTTTTGTGCTTGTATTCTGTGTTTGATGTATTGAGCCAAATTGTGATCTTGTGAAATATTTTGTGCCTTTGCTGTAGAGGTAGATAGCATAAAATTTGTATTTCTGTGTCAGTGGCGATCAAGATAGATACTCTCAGATCATAGCGATATACAACTGGATGATAGTTTTCCTGTATTGTTTAAATTAGATTAGATAGATTAGATTAGATAGATTAGATTAGATAGATTAGAATGTGTTACTTTTAGACAAAATTTCTCCTGAAATTTCTGAGCAGGTTTAATTATTTGCTAATTAAGTTCTGCTGTTACGGCATTCGCTGACTTGTTTAGGTATTATTTGCAGAGAGACTTGGCATCCTTGTTATTGTCGCTTGGTTGTACCGGAGATGCCCTTGATGTATTTGAAAGACTGGAAATGTGGGAAGATGTCATTGCATGTTACCAGAAACTAGGCAAGCGAGAAAAGGTTTGCTACATGTTGTTGTGTTTGTAACATCAAGAAAGTAAGAAATGAGAAAAGGTTTGCTACAAGTTGATATGTTTGTAACATCTAGGAACTGGGCAAGCAAGAAAAGGTTTGCTTCAGGTTGATGTGTTTGTAACATCTAGAAGCTGGTCAAACAAGACAAGGTTTGCTTCAGCTATTGTGTTTTTAGCATGTGACTTGTGAAGTTATTTGTGGAACGATGTACCAGTTCATTTAAACCTTCGTTATCTCTTTTTTCTTTTAATGTTCTCAGTTTACACAAAGAAGTTATTTGTGGAACGATGTACCAGTTCATTTAAACCTTCGTTATCTCTTTTTTCTTTTAATGTTCTCAGTTTACACAAAGAAGTTATTTGTGGAACGATGTACCAGTTCATTTAAACCTTCGTTATCTCTTTTTTCTTTTAATGTTCTCAGTTTACACAAGAAGTTATTTGTGGAACGATGTACCAGTTCATTTAAACCTTCGTTATCTCTTTTTTCTTTTAATGTTCTCAGTTTACACAAAGAAGTTATTTGTGGAACGATGTACCAGTTCATTTAAACCTTCGTTATCTCTTTTTTCTTTTAATGTTCTCAGTTTACACAAAGAAGTTATTTGTGGAACGATGTACCAGTTCATTTAAACCTTCGTTATCTCTTTTTTCTTTTAATGTTCTCAGTTTACACAAAGAAGTTATTTGTGGAACGATGTACCAGTTCATTTAAACCTTCGTTATCTCTTTTTTCTTTTAATGTTCTCAGTTTACACAAAGAAGTTATTTGTGGAACGATGTACCAGTTCATTTAAACCTTCGTTATCTCTTTTTTCTTTTAATGTTCTCAGTTTACACAAAGAAGTTATTTGTGGAACGATGTACCAGTTCATTTAAACCTTCGTTATCTCTTTTTTCTTTTAATGTTCTCAGTTTACACAAGAAGTTATTTGTGGAACGATGTACCAATTCATTTAAACCTTCGTTATCTCTTTTTTCTTTTAATGTTCTCAGTTTACACAAAGAAGTTATTGTGGAACGATGTACCAATTCATTTAAACCTTCGTTATCTCTTTTTTCTTTTAATGTTCTCAGTTTACACAAAGAAGTTATTTGTGGAACGATGTACCAGTTCATTTAAACCTTCGTTATCTCTTTTTTCTTTTAATGTTCTCAGTTTACACAAAGAAGTTATTGACAGCTGTCTGAGCAGGATAATTTTTGTATTATTTGACATGTCATTTTGTTGTTCAGTATTAACACATATTTTTATATTACAGAGTGATATACTGTCCAAAAAAAAAAGAAACGCACAACCCCTATTGATGACCCAATATTATTTTTTTTATGTTCTGTAACTTTTTAAAATGAATGAATACAATTTTCAAATTTGCACACAATAATACCTAATTGTTTAAACACTCACTTGACAGTTTCTTGCATCTGTGTGACGAGAATTTGTTAGTCCTATGAGTTCTCAAGTTAGTATGGTGTGTGGCCTCCGCTTGCATCAATCAGCGACTGGCATTTCCTGGGATAGATGCGAAAAACCATGAAAGCTGATTTTAGGAAAGTCTGAAGTTTTGTGCTTGTATTCTGTGTTTGATGTATTGAGCCAAATTGTGATCTTGTGAAATATTTTGTGCCTTTGCTGTAGAGGTAGATAGCATAAAATTTGTATTTCTGTGTCAGTGGCGATCAAGATAGATACTCTCAGATCATAGCGATATACAACTGGATGATAGTTTTCCTGTATTGTTTAAATTAGATTAGATAGATTAGATTAGATAGATTAGAATGTGTTACTTTTAGACAAAATTTCTCCTGAAATTTCTGAGCAGGTTTAATTATTTGCTAATTAAGTTCTGCTGTTAGGCATTCGCTGACTTGTTTAGGTATTATTTGCAGAGAGACTTGGCATCCTTGTTATTGTCGCTTGGTTGTACCGGAGATGCCCTTGATGTATTTGAAAGACTGGAAATGTGGGAAGATGTCATTGCATGTTACCAGAAACTAGGCAAGCGAGAAAAGGTTTGCTACATGTTGTTGTGTTTGTAACATCAAGAAAGTAAGAAATGAGAAAAGGTTTGCTACAAGTTGATATGTTTGTAACATCTAGGAACTGGGCAAGCAAGAAAAGGTTTGCTTCAGGTTGATGTGTTTGTAACATCTAGAAGCTGGTCAAACAAGACAAGGTTTGCTTCAGCTATTGTGTTTTTAGCATGTGACTTGTGAAGTTATTTGTGGAACGATGTACCAGTTCATTTAAACCTCGTTATCTCTTTTTTCTTTTAATGTTCTCAGTTTACACAAGAAGTTATTTGTGGAACGATGTACCAGTTCATTTAAACCTTCGTTATCTTTTTTTCTTTTAATGTTCTCAGTTTACACAAAGAAGTTATTTGTGGAACGATGTACCAGTTCATTTAAACCTTCGTTATCTCTTTTTTCTTTTAATGTTCTCAGTTTACACAAAGAAGTTATTTGTGGAACGATGTACCAGTTCATTTAAACCTTCGTTATCTCTTTTTTCTTTTAATGTTCTCAGTTTACACAAAGAAGTTATTTGTGGAACGATGTACCAGTTCATTTAAACCTTCGTTATCTCTTTTTTCTTTTAATGTTCTCAGTTTACACAAAGAAGTTTTGTGGAACGATGTACCAGTTCATTTAAACCTTCGTTATCTCTTTTTTCTTTTAATGTTCTCAGTTTACACAAAGAAGTTATTTGTGGAACGATGTACCAGTTCATTTAAACCTTCGTTATCTCTTTTTTCTTTTAATGTTCTCAGTTTACACAAAGAAGTTATTTGTGGAACGATGTACCAGTTCATTTAAACCTTCGTTATCTCTTTTTTCTTTTAATGTTCTCAGTTTACACAAAGAAGTTATTTGTGGAACGATGTACCAGTTCATTTAAACCTTCGTTATCTCTTTTTTCTTTTAATGTTCTCAGTTTACACAAAGAAGTTATTTGTGGAACGATGTACCAGTTCATTTAAACCTTCGTTATCTCTTTTTTCTTTTAATGTTCTCAGTTTACACAAAGAAGTTATTTGTGGAACGATGTACCAATTCATTTAAACCTTCGTTATCTCTTTTTTCTTTTAATGTTCTCAGTTTACACAAAGAAGTTATTTGTGGAACGATGTACCAGTTCATTTAAACCTTCGTTATCTCTTTTTTCTTTTAATGTTCTCAGTTTACACAAAGAAGTTATTGACAGCTGTCTGAGCAGGATAATTTTTGTATTATTTGACATGTTAATATTTTGTTGTTCAGTATTAACACATATTTTTATATTACAGAGTATATACTGTCCAAAAAAAAAAAGAAACGCACAACCCCTATTGATGACCCAATATTATTTTTTTTTATGTTCTATAACTTTTTAAAATGAATGAATACAATTTTCAAATTTGCACACAATAATACCTAAGGGTTTAAACACTCACTTGACAGTTTCTTGCATCTGTGTGACGAGAATTTGTTAGTCCTATGAGTTCTCAAGTTAGTATGGTGTGTGGCCTCCGCTTGCATCAATCAGCGACTGGCATTTCCTGGGATAGATGCGATCAGATGTCTGATGTGCACCAGTGGGATGGCTGCCCACTCTTCCTGGAGTGCCTGCCACAGATCACGATGAATGGCTGGAGAAACATTTCAGCGACAAACACGTCTTTGCAGCTCATCCCATAGGTGCTCGATCGGATTCATGTCTGGAGACAGGGATGGCCAGGGAGGGTGAGAATGTCGTTGGCAGTCAGGAACTGTGTGGTAAACTGTGCAGAATGGGGTCTGGCATTGTCCTGTTGAAACACAGACCTTTGCACAGCCAAAAATGAAAGGACATGGGGTTGAAGAATTTAACTGATGTATCGTTGTGCATTCAAGCATCCTTCAATCTGCACCAGTGGACTCCTTCCGTTGAAATTGATCAGTCCCTGTATCATTACACCTCTACTACTTTGTGGCGGAGCTTCATCAATGCAATTTTGGGCAAAACGTTCATTTGGCCTACGAAAGACCCTTCTCTGCATATCATGGCGGTGCAACAAAAAGGAAGATTCGTCACTAAATCAGACATGTCTCCATTGATTGTCAGTTTCCAGGGTCATTGCTGTCTGGCTCAAACAAGTTGATTTTGGTGATGGCATCTCATTAAGTGTACGCTCCAACATCTGAAAGTTCTGAAGAAGATGTACAGCTATTTTATAATAAAATAGAGACAGCACTAAAACACATAAAGTCACATGAAGTTACCATAGTCATGGGAGATTTTAATGCCAAAGTTGGTAAAGGAAGAACTTCAGACATCATTGGTGACTATGGACTGGGGGAGAGGAATGACAGAGGTTATAAATTAATTGAATGGGCAAGAATACACAACATGGTTGTAGGAAGCACCTGGTTTAAACAACATCCTCAAAGACTGGCAACGTGGTGCAGCCCAGACAAAAAGACTTTTAACCAGATAGACTACATATTAATCAACAAATGATTCCACAATGCATTACTGACAACAGAAACCATGCCAGGAGCTGACTGCAACAGTGACCATGATCCACTCCGTGGAAAAGTTAGAATAAAGCTAAAGAAAGCATGCAGAAAAGTGAGAAACATCAAACTGAATACAGAACTTCTTAACTCTTCCCATGCGTTGGGTTGAATTTTCGACATTTCCGGTGGTCCCAAGCTACCGTATGGTCGAAAATTCGACATTGTTTGTTTCATTAAAACAAGCGGTGTAACATTTAGATTGTACATATTTCGTCCGCGATTCCGGTGACACTTTCAAAATGGCGAATGCGTGCCTAGTTACGAGCGATGCCGATCGAGAACAAGGACGCTAAGCATGGAAATTTTTCAATTTTTGACGATGTAGATAGGGGTATGGACATAGCCTATGGCCACCCCGCTGCTCTTGAATGTTTTCTAAGTAGATTTAGACATATTTAGATGACTGGAGAAGTAGTTAGGAGGTTATATCAGACATTCATTCAGCGAAAATGCAATACGGAGTCACAATACGAGATCGACAAGTAGATCTACACATCTTAGATGGTAAGTAGGGGTAAGTAGCACAAATCTAGACCTAGCTGATGGTGAGCTGGCCACAATCAGTGTCTAAAAACATCACATTACTTCTTTTTTCCTAAATAACTCTGCATTTATGAAATTTTCATTCATTTAGCTATACTTTGACACATATTACGTATACGGAAGTACATGGAAATACTGTTTTCCATTCCATTTTACAACTAGACCCCCTTACAGACAAGACCCGCGTTTTACTTCCGCATGCCATGACACGTCCCGCACGGAAAGAGTTAAAAATGACCAAGAACTGCGAGAACAATATAGTTATTATAACAGATAGATACAATGCAATAGCAAAGATAAATAGTATAGATGAACAATGGGCAATGTTAAGAGATTCAATCCACAAACTGTTAAGGAGATAATACCATTAAAAAAAGAAGCCTCTAAAAATAAATGGATGACAGACGACATCTTAGGACTGATGAACAAGAGGAGGAGGAGTAAAAATAATGAGGAAAAATATAGCAAGATAAATAAAGAAATAAGATGCAAATGCAGAGAAGCAAAAGAAGTGTGGTTAAATGAACAGTGCAGACAGATAGAGGACTCTCATAATAAAGACAGCAAAAACAAGCACAAACGAATTAATGAACTCACAGACAGGAAAACAAAATATACCACAGGATGCCTGAAATCGAAAGAAGGTAAAATGTTAATGGGAAAAGAAGACATTGTGGACAGGTGGACAGAGTATATCGGTGAGCTATATGGAGGAGAAAGACCAGAATTAACACCAGATACTGAAAACTGTGATGGACCACCAATACTTGAAGATGAAATCATAGATGCCATCAAACACATAAAGAAAGGAAAAGCGACTGGGCCTGATAATATAACAATAGAAGAAATAGAGGCACTAGAGGAGACAGGAATAAAAATAATAACCAATTTACTGAATGACATTTACAACAGTGGTTATATTCCCAGTGACATGATTAAATCCACATTTATAGCACTACCAAAGAAGCCAGGTGCAAAGGAATGTGATGACCACCAGACTATCAGCCTCTCATGTCACATAACAAAGGTACTTCTGAGAATAATTATAATAAGAACAAGGAAAAAGATAAAAATGGAAATAGCAGATGAACAGTTTGGATTTGTTGAAGGAAAGGGAACACACAATGCCATTTATGCTTTACGAACACTAACAGAGTGAGCTTTAGATGTACAGAAAGATCTCTACTTATGCTTCATAGATTACACCAAGGCATTTGACAATGTGAAACATAATGAAATTATTAAAATGCCTGCAGACATCAATATAGACGGCAAAGACCTGAGGATTGTAAAACATCTATACTGGCAGCAAGAAGCAGCAGTTCGAGTTGAAAATATAATTGGAAAATATCAACCTGTAAAACAAGGGGTGCGACAAGGATGTGTACTATCTCCAGACCTTTTTTCTCTGTATAGCGAGAATATTCTAAGAACAATCATCACAGAACCAGGCATAAAAATTGGAGGATACAATATTAACAACCTTTGGTATGCTGACGACACAGTACTGGTAGCTGAGAACCAACAAGACCTGCAAAATCTCTTGGATAAAGTTGCCTAAGAAGGTGAACAGAAAGGCCTTACTTTGAACATCAAAAAGACAGAGACTATGGTTATATCTAAGAAACAGAATCCACCAGCATGCAGTATAAAATTAAACAAAACTATTCTAAAGCAGGTGCAGAAATTCAAATACCTTGGAGCAGTAATGGATGGGAAATGCAGAACAGAAATTAGGAACGAATAGGCAGAGCAAAGACTGCATTTCAGAGAATGAGAAACATATTAGCTAACACATCTTTATCAATGAATGTTAGAAAACGAGTCCTAAAATGCTATATTGAACCTATCTTGTTATATGGAAGTGAATCATGGACAATAGGCAAGTCTGCACAAAAATCATTGGAAGCAGCAGAAATGTGGTTTATTAGAAGAATATTACGAATCCCCTGGACAGCAAAAATAACTAATGAAGAATGTATGAGAAGAGCTGGAGAGACAAAAAAACCTTGTCAAAAAAATAAGAGAGAGACAATGTACTTTCATAGGACATGCAATGAGAAGAGGGGGCTTTGAAAATATTATAACAACAGGAAAAATAGAAGGAAGAAGATCAAGAGGAAGACCAAGAGAAATGATACTGGACAGTCTGACGGGATGGTGTGAGAGGAGATCATCAACTGAACTGATGGCCTGCATGAAGGATCGGGTACTCTGGAGAAGCATAATAGCCAATGCCAGTCGGCATGGCACCTGATGATGATGATATCTCATTAAGACAAGACCTCGGTGAGGTCGCCGTGCCACCAGCCCAGCTTCATGCAGTCTATTTCAGACAGTTTGATCAGACACATGACATCCTGCAAGCAATGACTGGGCACTTGAGGAAGCTGTGACCTATTTCTGAGGTGATGAACCAGAATAAAGTGATCATCAGCTGCTAGTGTCACCCTGGGTTGTCCACTGCAGTGCTGGCCTTCAGCTGAGCCAGTGGCTTGGAAATGGTGCCAAAGTCGACTGAGGGTATCATGCTGCACGTTTAAATGCCTGGCAACCTGACTTTGACTTTCGCCTGCTTGCAGATGACCAATAGTAATGTTTTGTAAATTTTGTGATAGACGCACCATAATTGTCTGCTTGAAAATTAACTGAATTTGTTTGTGTAACCTCTCCCTTTTATAGGGTTTCATTTGCATGGGAAGTGAGTTGTGCTCACCACAAAAATCACAACTTTTCCATAAACGCAACGTGAGTTATGGTTAAAAAAAATGCGTGATTAGCAAGTGCAGCTACTGCCTTCTGACCATACTCGAGCATAGCAAAATTCACGCTAAATCATGGAGCTGATATCATGGTGGCAATTTTTGGTTTGGTTTGATTTACCCGGGAAAAAAATGTTTGTCATAACGTATAAAAAATGAAGCTTATATAAGTTGTGTGTTTCTTTTTTTTGGACAGTATAGGTCATGCATTATATTTTTTAGTCTTGTCATCACAACCATTATTTCTATAATTGTGTTATGTTTGTTCAGGCAGAATCTTTGATCAGGGAAAGGCTTGCTGTCAAGGAGACACCAGCTCTGCTGTGTTACCTGGGCGATGTGACCAGGGAACTGGAGCCATATCAGCGAGCTTGGGAACTTTCTGGTCATAGAAATGCTCGATCCATGAGATGTATGGGTTACATCTACTTCCAAGAACAAAAAGTGAGTCTTGTGGTTAACACTGGATCCTATAGAAGCTGTTGTTGGGACAGGGTTGTTAGAACCAGATGTCAGATAAACTACAATCAGGGACTGATTATTAGCACCAGATGTCATAGGAGCATTCCATGACATAAAATTGGGAGTGAGACAAGGATGTATTGTATCTCCTGACCTCTTTTCCTTGTTCAGTGAAAATATAATGAGAAATATAGAGAGCATGTCAGGAATATCAGATGGCGGTTACAACCTTAGCAAATTAAGGTATGCAGACGACACAGTCCTGATTGCTAAAAGTGAAGAGGAGCTACAGGCTCTTCTGGACATCGTGGTTCATGAAGGTAAAAGTAAAGGACTCAGCCTGAATAAAAAGAAGACTGAAGTGATGGGTCATCTCAAAGAAAAGAATAACACCAAAATGGCACAAATCTGAAACAAGTTGATAGATTCAGGTACTTAGGAATGATTATAACAGCTGATAGGAAATGTCACAATGAAATAAAAAGCAGACGTGCTCAGGCCAAGCTAGCATTCCAGACAATGAGAAACATCTTGTGCAACAGATCCGTATCAATGGAAACAAGATTCCGAGTATTAAATGTTACATCGAGACAGTTCTATTTTATGGATGTGAAGCATGGTCCATGAATAAGAGAGTAGAGCAAGAAATGGAGGCCATGGAGATGTGATTTATAAGAAGGACGTTGAAGGTACCATGGACAGCCAAGAAAACCAATGAAGAAGTCTTAAGAGAGGCTGGAGTTAAAAGGCAAATTACAGCAAAGATCAGAGGCAGACAAGTGAGATTTGTAGGACATTTTCTGAGAAGAGGAAAACTGGAACACACTGTGGCAACTGGAAAAATTGAGGGAAGAAGAGGCAGAGGAAGACAGAGAGAGAGAAGTTACTGGATGGGCTGTCAGTGTGGCTGAGAAGAAAGTCGGATCTCATAATCAAGTCTAAAGACAGGGAATTGTGGAGAGAAATAATCGCCTACGCCACGCGGCGCGGCACTTGAGTGATTGTCGGTCACCAACTCATTTCATTTAACACCCTAACATGAGAAGAAAACAAGCAGCCTCTGTCTTCTTATTACAGAACACTATAGTCTGCATTTATCACCCACACTCATGCAACCTATGTCAGTCATCATTTTTTGTGAGTTACTGCATTTCTTGTTTTGTGGGCTAAATATTTGGAATCATTCAATTCTGACCAGTCTAAGGCTTAAAGTATAATCCATCATGTGGACATGACAGTATTGATCATTTGTTTCGTTTCAGTTTGAGCAGGCCATTACAATATTGATCATTTGTTTCGTTTCAGTTTGAGCAGGCCATTACAATATTGATCATTTGTTTCGTTTCAGTTTGAGCAGGCCATTACAATATTGATCATTTGTTTCGTTTCAGTTTGAGCAGGCCATTACAATATTGATCATTTGTTTCATTTCAGTTTGAGCAGGCCATTACAATATTGATCATTTGTTTCGTTTCAGTTTGAGCAGGCCATTACAATATTGATCATTTGTTTCGTTTCAGTTTGAGCAGGCCATTACAATATTGATCAATTGTTTTGTTTCAGTTTGAGCAGGCCATTACAATATTGATCAATTGTTTTGTTTCAGTTTGAGCAGGCCATTACAATATTGATCACTTGTTTTGTTTCAGTTTGAGCAGGCCGTTACAATATTGATCAATTGTTTTGTTTCAGTTTGAGCAGGCCATTGAGTGCTTTTCTACGAGTCTGAAAATTAATTCTCTGCAGGTTAGCAAGTGTTTGTTGTTTACTAGCATGGGGTTGTTGCTGTTACATGAGGAAGTTCAGAAACTTTCCTGTATCATTTAAATCATTTAAATTTTACTTCTTGTATACACAGTAATCTTGTACTAAATTATACCCGTTGTGTACACAGTAACCTTGTACCAAATTATAGCTTTTGTGTACACAGTAACCTTGTACTAAATTATAGCTGGTGTGTACACAGTAACCTTTTACTAAAGTGCTGTAAGAGAGAGCAATGTCTTTTTAGCTACAAGAAGAGCTAGTATATCATGGTGCTCCTGGCTGATGTCAGGCTCCACATTATTCTTATGGTGGTGGAGCATGTGTAGAAGACATGTTTGGATCATCTCTCTGAGAATGCTGTTCTGTAGTTGTAGAGAGAATAAGATGATGATGTAGTGTTCTTCAGAACAGATGATCTCTTCTAGTCTGTGCAGAAACCTAGTCAGTCAGTACAAACTAGTGAAGAAGATTACTGTAGAGAGGTAAACAGGGATAACAAGAAGATTACTTTAGAGAGGTAAACAGGGATAACAAGAAGATTACTGTAGAGAGGTAAACAGAGATAACAAGAAGATTACTTTAGAGAGGTAAACAGGGATAACAAGAAGATTACTGTAGAGAGGTAAACAGAGATAACAAGAAGATTACTGTAGAGAGGTAAACAGGGATAACAAGAAGATTACTGTAGAGAGGTAAACAGGGATAACAAGAAGATTACTATAGAGAGGTAAACAGGGATAACAAGAAGATTACTATAGAGAGGTAAACAAGGATAACAAGAAGATTACTGTAGAGAGGTAAACAGGGATAACAAGAAGATTACTGTAGAGAGGTAAACAGGGATAACAAGAAGATTACTGTAGAGAGGTAAACAGGGATAACAAGAAGATTACTATAGAGAGGTAAACAGGGATAACAAGAAGATTACTGTAGAGAGGTAAACAGGGATAACAAGAAGATTACTGTAGAGAGGTAAACAGGGATAACAAGAAGATTACTGTAGAGAGGTAAACAGGGATAACAAGAAGGTTACTGTAGAGAGGTAAACAGAGATAACAAGACAGACAAAAATGATCATGTGAGGAAGAATAAACATCCTTTCAGACAAGAAGGCGCTGACACGTCAATCATTTTTATGACACGAAGAAGATATTAACAAATAAGAAAACGTCCCTTGAGGAAAAAAGTATTATGGTACTTTAGAGAACCACTGTTGTAGTATTGTTATGAAACTTGGACAAACAAAAAAAGATAACAAAGAAACAGAGCAACAGAAATTTGATTTTGGAGAAAGGTGCAGCAAATAGCCTGAACAGAGAGAAAAACAAAGAGGTCCTCAGAAGTTTCAGAAAAAAAGAGCCTAGTTGAATTTATAGGAAAAAGATGGTTAAAATTTCTTGGACATGTCATGGGAAGACAGAAGCTAGAGAATTTGGTCATGACTGGAAAATTCAAGAGAAAAAGGAAGGAGAGGAAGGCCAAGAGAAGAAGATCTCACTGGACTAAGTGGCATGGAGAAGAAAAGTGTATTAATTGTTTGGAAACGCCAAGGATTGCACAGAACAGAGAAACATGATAGTCAGCACGCTCTGCCATGGCACATAATAATTGATAATAGTTCTAGTCTTTGAAAGTCTCTTGTGCTAGAAGTACATATATGCTCTCAGTTTTGTGCTGCACCGTCCACAGATACCAGTTTGGTTCACCTATGGCTGTGCAGCCATGGCGTGTCAGAAGTTTGAAGTGGGAACTAAAGCTTTCAGGCAGTGTGTTTCTATAGACTATGATGTATGTATGAATTTTTCCAACAGTTTGTGGTGTTTCTGTAGACTATGATGTATGTATGAACTTTTCTAGTGGTTTGTGATGTTTCTGTATACTATGATGTATGTATGAACTTTTCCAACAGTTTGTGATGTTTCTGTAGACTATGATGTATGTATGAACTTTTCTAGTGGTTTGTGATGTTTCTGTATACTATGATGTATGTATGAACTTTTCCAACAGTTTGTGGTGTTTCTGTGGACTATGATGTATGTATGAACTTTTCTAGTGGTTTGTGATGTTTCTGTATACTATGATGTATGTATGAACTTTTCCAACAGTTTGTGGTGTTTCTGTGGACTATGATGTATGTATGAACTTTTCTAACAGTTTGTGGTGTTTCTGTAAACTGTGATGTGTGTACAAACAATCCCAACAGTTTGTGGTGTTTCTGTACACTATGATGTATGTACAAACAATCCCAACAGTTTGTGGTGTTTCTGTGGACTATGATGTATGTATGAACTTTTCTAGTGGTTTGTGATGTTTCTGTATACTATGATGTATGTATGAACTTTTCCAACAGTTTGTGGTGTTTCTGTGGACTATGATGTATGTATGAACTTTTCTAACAGTTTGTGGTGTTTCTGTAAACTGTGATGTGTGTACAAACAATCCCAACAGTTTGTGGTGTTTCTGTACACTATGATGTATGTACAAACAATCCCAACAGTTTGTGGTGTTTCTGTAGACTATGATTTATGTATGCATCTCTCAACATTCACCCTATCTCAAAGTCTGCACATACAGACACATCTGACTTTCTGTCCAACATCTCTCAACATTCACCCTATCTCAGTCTGCACATACAGACACATCTGACTTTCTGTCCAACATCTCTCAACATTCACCCTATCTCAGTCTGCACATACAGACACATCTGACTTTCTGTCCAACATCTCTCACATTCACCCTATCTCAAAGTCTGCACATACAGACACATCTGACTTTCTGTCCAACATCTCTCAACATTCACCCTATCTCAAAGTCTGCACATACAGACACATCTGACTTTCTGTCCAACATCTCTCAACATTCACCCTATCTCAGTCTGCACATACAGACACATCTGACTTTCTGTCCAACATCTCTCAACATTCACCTTATCTCAAAGTCTGCACATACAGACACATCTGACTTTCTGTCCAACATCTCTCAACATTCACCCTATCTCAAAGTCTGCACATACAGACACATCTGACTTTCTGTCCAACATCTCTCAACATTCACCCTATCTCAAAGTCTGCACATGCAGACACATCTGACTTTCTGTCCAACATCTCTCAGCATTCACCCTATCTCAAAGTCTGCACATACAGACACATCTGACTTTCTGTCCAACATCTCTCAACATTCACCCTATCTCAAAGTCTGCACATACAGACACATCTGACTTTCTGTCCAGCATCTCTCAACATTCACCTTATCTCAGAAATTCAATGCTGAGTTTAGTACGATATATAAAACACATCAGGAGCAGGTCTGTACCTGACAGTGTCTGAGAAGACATTACACTGTTGGCTGCACTACGTATTTGTGGCCTTACATAGATGTATATACAATAATAGAGATAAATGTGTGTAGATCAGTAGTTTCAGTCTAGTGCTTCTCCCCCTACCACAGTCTGATACGCATCTAAGTTGTTCAGTCATGTGTTAGTTCTATTCATGAATTGTTTCTCTTCTTTTTTTCCTGTTAGAATTTTGAAGCTTGGAGCAATCTGGCAACCTGCTTTGCCAGGCTACATCAGAAGTAAGTAGACAAGATTTTTACATTTGAGCTGTATCAGAAGTAAGTAAACAAGATTTTTACATTTGAGCTGTATTCGAAGCTATTGTTCTTGTATCATTTTTGTATTGTTTCACAGTCTCATAACAGTGTCCCAGTCTCATAACAGTGTCCCAGTCTCATAACAGTGTCACAGTCTCATAACATTGTCCCAGTCTCATAACAGTGTCCCAGTCTCATAACAGTGTCCCAGTCTCATAACAGTGTCCCAGTCTCATAACAGTGTCCCAGTCTCATAACAGTGTCACAATCTCATAACAGTGTCCCAGTCTCATAACAGTGTCCCAGTCTCATAACAGTGTCACAGTCTTATAACACTGTGTAACAGGTCCACAACACAGTGTAACAGGTCCATAACACAGTGTCACAGATTCATAATACAGTGTCGCAGATTCATAATACAGTGTCACAGGCCAATAAAATAGTCACAGGCCCATAAAACAGTGTCATAGCTCATAGCTCCATAAGACAATGTCACATTCTCATAAGACAGTGTCTGTGTCACAGTCTTAAAAAAATGTGACACATTCCAATAAAACAGTGTCACAGTCTCATAAAACAGTGTCATCATCCCACAAAACAGTGTAGTCTCATAAAACAGTGTCACAGTCCCACAAAACAGTGTCATAGTCTCATAAACCAGTGTGACAGTCTCATATAATAGCGTGACAGTCTCATAAAACAGTGTGACAGTCTCATAAACCAGTGTCACAATCCCACATGAAGGAGTTTCTCTGCTTTTTTTTTTAACAGAGCACAATAAATAATATGACTGGTGTCAACTTCTAGTTGACTTGTATTGCTTCTGCTTGTACGCTGCTGGTTGTCTGTTGTGCTGACTACAATTACTGATGTACAGACAGAAGAAGACGAAACACTCCCAGCAATGATATACTCTTTACAGGACACCTAGGGCGATCACATACTGGCACACTGGATATATCTATCAAGACTGCATTACCTTGCCACTAACATCCATTTTATTGCATGTATGTGATGATAATGGTGATGGCCGACGAAGAAAATATATGAAAACGATTTCTCCAGATTGTGCACACTCCAACACAAGTAATTCCGGGCTGCTATCTAGCCAAGTTACTAGGATAGAGCCATAAGATTTCAAGCTGGCTAACTTCTTCTTCTTCTTCTTCTTCGTTCGCACTGTCTGTCTATATCTGCAGTCCTGTCTCTTGGATAAATTTCACTGTTTTTTGTAATTCATGTATGGAACCATAGAGCTTATCTTCTTTAGTGGTTTCACTGGGCCAGTAATTATTTCTCAGTGACTCGTAGTTGATGCAGTTCTGGAGGATATGTTCCACAGTTTGGGGCACCTGGGCACATGTACATAGATTAGTAGTACCAACCTTAAACTTTGTATACATATGACTTCGGAGTCGGCTGTGTCCTGTTCGGAGACGGAAGATGGTGACTTGTTCCTTTCTGTTTAGCATGTGATAGTCATCATGTGGTGGTGTTTGTGGCTTCCTGTAGGTTTTTATCATGTTTTTCTTCTGATTATAAGTGATTGGTATGTCTGGTTGCTCCATTTCAGTGCCCTCTTTGGCCAGATGGTCAGCTTTCTCATTGCCTGGTATCCCACAGTGGGAGGGAATCCATTGCAAAGTGACTCCATGTTGTAAGCCAATTTTTGACAAGGCATCCTTAAGGTCTGGTAGTTTGTTGCACTGATGAGCCTCCAGTACTGATCTTGCATCTGTGAGAATTACCACAGGACATGTATCAGTTCTGGAGTCTGATAGTTTTTCAACTGCAGCAATAATTGCCCTAACTTCTGCATCAAAGTTGTTGCAGTATTTACCAGTGGGTATGGAAATCTTGTCAATGGTGTTGTTTGGATATTCAATATATGCTCCTGCCCCTCCATTCTTTATGGCATTATGTGCAGATCCATCTGTATACACACGTATCCAGGTGTCACATGGATATTTGTCATCTAGAACACTAAGTGTGGCTGTTGATCTTACAAGACTGCTCTGCATCTCACCATTCTGCACACCTTTCACTTCAGTCTGAATAGATATCTGTGTATAATCTGCTTCTTTCCATGGTGTATGCTCTGGTACAGATGATAATGGAGCGACTACAGTTGGAAGGTCAGGTATCAGCTTACGCATACGCTTGGCCTGATGAATGAAGCTGCTTCTTTTAAGCCGACCTAATGCCAAGTTATTGAATCTCTCCTTCAGGGGATGGCTTACAGAGCTAAGGAATTTTTCTCCCATGGTCATGACCTTTGTGTCTCTACGTTCCTTTAGCGCTTGAACACCAACTATTTTCTGCATTTCTACTATTGGTGTGGACCTCATGGCACCTGTGATAATCCGTAGTGACTGATTTTGAACCTTGTCTAGATTATGCAGCGTAGTGTTTGATGCTGTGCACCAAGATGTTGAGCCATATTCTAAATGTGGTAGAATACTTTGCTGATATACATTCTTGAGGATTCTTTCACTAGCTCCCCATGTGGTTCCACTCAATTTTCTTAATATGGCTAGTTTTCTTCTGGCTTTTGCTTCTGCACTGTTGATGTGTTGCTTCCACGTCAGTTTTGAGTCAAGAGTCACTCCTAAGTAAGTGGGTTGGTTGTCCATCCTTAAGGGTATTTCATTTACAAAGATCTTACCTGCTTTCTGTTTAGATGAGAGGGTGAACAGAGTGGTACTTGATTTCTCTGTGTTGATACTTACACACCATTTGTTTGTCCATGATGTCAAGATGTCTGCTGCTCTTTGGAGTCTCTGTGTAGCAACTGTCGCATATTCATCTGTACACCACATGACCAGATCATCTGCATACAGTGCCGCTTTGATTCCATAGGGAAGTTCCTTGACCAGGTCATTAATGAATACAAGGAATAGTGTAGGCGAAAGGACTCCTCCTTGTGGTACACCGTGTCGCAGAAGTACTTTCTGGCTGTTGTGTCCATCCATTACTACTCTAGCTCTTCTATTGTGTAAATAGGACTTTATCCAGTTGTACAGTCTTCCATTCACATTGCAGTTTCTTAGTTTCCACAGCAGACCTTTTTTCCATACTTTATCAAAGGCTTTCTTCAGGTCTATCCACGCTGCTAGTACAAGGTTTTTCTCTTGGAATGCATCCTCAATCTCTTGAGAGAGATAGGTCACTTGATCTTCCGTACTGTAGTACTGCCTAAATCCTGCTTGTTGTGGAACGAGAAGGTTTTCACTTTCTAGGTACCATTTTAGCCTCAGGTCAATGATGCGTTCCATCGTTTTGCATAGGCAGCTAGTGAGACTGATTGGCCTGTAGCTGGAGGCAGTATCACTGTTTTTCCCTGGTTTTAGCAGTGGTACCATGCTTGCTTCCTTCCAGATTTGAGGTAACTTACCTGTGCTCCAGCACATATTGAAAATATCCAACAGCTTTCCCATTGCTGCCATTCCCAGGTTCTTGATCATTTCATTGGACACTCCATCTGGTCCTGGTGATTTCCTTGGTTTCAGTTTACTAACTGCTAGGTCTAACTCACTGCGTGTGATTGGTGCATCCATGACCTCCACTTTTCTGACTTGTTCCTCCTCTTTCTGTGGCTCGATGCGCACTGTACGCTCCTTCTCTGGATGGATATCAATGTTGCAGTCCTGTGCAAACATGCGAGCAAAGTGATCTGCTACCTGCTTACCTGTAAGAGTTTTCCCATCCTCTGTTAGTGTAACCTTTGTACTTCTTCCAGTACTCTCATCATTTAACTGTTTGATTAGTTTCCACAGTTTCCTTCCATCCTTGTGGTGTTCTTGGCATGGTCTATTTTCTGCTTGCTTTCGAGCTGCTTCCACGTCATCATGGAGTTTTCCCAGCTCACTAGACCAGTATGGTTTATAGTCCCTGCGAGCTCCTCTGGGAATGGTTTCACGAGCGGCCTGAAGGATACAAGCATTGAATTCCTTCACTATGCTGTTAATATCCTTACCTTCTATGGACAGCTGTCCCACCAGGGTACCTGTACGATGTCTGTACATTGTCCAGTTTGCTTTTTTATAGTTCCATCTGGGGAGAGGGTTACTGGTGTTAAGGAGTTCATTTTCTATTGTCAAGAAGACTGGTCGATGGTCGCTACCTCCAAGTTGTTTTCCAACTTCACGTGTAATGTTCCACTTCAGATCTGGAGAGTGGAATGCCAGATCTGGTGTTGATTTTGTATGCCATGCCCTTGAGTAAAATGTTGGGGCATCCATTGGCTGGTTGATCAGGAGAAGTCCATTATCATCCTGCCAGCTCTCAACTTCCTCTCCTCTCTTGTCTATGTGGTCATAGCCCCAGCTCTGGGAATGACTGTTAAAATCACCACAGACCATCAGTCTCTCTTTGTGTGGGATTGTTCCTAAAGCAAGTGGGCGGTCATTAGGACAGTAATAGTTAAGGAGGTGGAAATCTGTATTACTACTTTTTAGATGGATCATCTGGTATTCGGCTCCTTCCATGTACACTCCCACCTGACATGCGCTGATGTTATTCTTAACAAGTGTGAGTACTCCTCCTTTTCTTCTGTCCTGTCGGTCTGATCTAAAGCACTGGTAGCCTCTGATTTTAAAGGCGGCATCTTTGGTTAGGTGTGTCTCCTGTATGCAGCATATACTTACCTGCTCTGAAAAAGTATGTTCTCTAGTTCAACCTTTTTGCTATAGCCATCTCTAACACTGCTGACACCCTCAGCATTCCACTGCATTATTTTAAGTTCTTGCTTTTTGGCTATTTTCTTCTGTTGTATTTTTTGGCCAGTAGCTCTACTCTCATGTCTCCTGACTCCACAAGACGAACTGAGAGGACCTCCAGTAGCATTGGGTGGACCCTTTCGAGGCAGGGGGCCCGGCACTGCATCTGCCTGGTTAGTCTTCACAGGGCGAGCACCATGTTTGAAAACTGCAGATAGAGACATTTCATTAGCGATAATGCGTGTTACCCTGATTTTTGCGATGCGCCTTTTGGCTGGGTAACTCCGACTTCAGCACCTTTCCTTGCTAGGGCAGACTGTGGTCTTGCTCGGACTGCCATGAAGACAGTGTGGCTGGCCTGGCCAAAACTTTTTTTTTCCAGCCTCTGGTGGCTGTACTTAAGCACCTTCTCCATGTCAGATGGTTTGAGAGAGTTCCACAAAGACACTCTGACTTTGAGATGAGGAATCTGATGAGTGCTTCAACGATATCCATTCCCCGCCACCCATAGTCTACTGGCTCTGTTTTGTTTACATCATTCTGATAGCCATTGTTGTAAAGACCTATAGGCTTGTCACGTCCTGGATTCATTGGTTTCACACCAGACTTCCCTCATCCCCGCCATGTCCCCATCTGTCCACCAACCTGACATTACATTTTGCAAAAATAACAATTACAATTAGTGTTGATTGCTACAAGTTTCTGGGCTACAGAGGTAGGTCAGAGTTTTTAAGCAAACAGATCTATGTTCCCTGTCTCACAAACACTATGTTAAGATAAGTATGCTCTTAACACAGTTGTTCCCAGGGGTAAGCTGGCTAACAACTGTCACATACTAAACATGACTACATTTCTCAGAATAGACCGGACTACGCTACCTTCTCACTCAACAGTCAGAATCTTCTCCTCTCTGAGCTGAAACTTTCCTCTCAGACCCAGAACACAAAACTTACTTTCCACGTGCAACGAATGACTTGAAAATCACAAATTCTGACAGAGAAAACAAGCATGGGCCTAACTCTAACACAATAATTTAGAGTTATATCAGGGGTTAGATACCCTTGACCAGATACTGTCATAACAGTCTCATAAACCAGTGTCACCCTGTCACAGTGCGATATCCCACAAAACAGTTCTACAGTCCCATAAAATAGTGTCACAGTCTCATAAAATGGTGTCTCAGTCACATAAAACAGTGTCATAGTCACATAAAACAGTGTCATAGTCACATAAAACAATGTCATAGTCACATAAAACAATGTCATAGTCACATAAACAGTGTCATAGTCACATAAAACAGTGTCACATTCACATAAAACATGTCATTTCTGGCAAATCCTGTGTAAATGTTGACCTGTGCAGTGCTACACTTCTGTGTGTGAGATCAGAAACATGAAACTTGGTACAGATTGGTGTGTTGTGTGTTGTCTGGCATCAGTAACATGAGAGTTTTGTACATAAAGTTTATTTGGAGCTGTGTTTTGTTTAAAAGAAAGTTGTGTGACAGCAGTAACGTAAGTTTATTGGAAATTGTTGTGTTTTGTACAGAAAGAAGGCATATGCAACACTACAAGATGCTCTCAAGTGTAACTATGACAACTGGAGACTTTGGGAAAACAGCCTCATTGTGAGTTCTTTGTGTGTTTGTGTAGTCAAGAGTCTCAATACATCAGTGTTGATAAATGTGATAAGTATAACAGACTTCAGTCCCTATAGTTAAGAGAATCATCATATCAGAAGTGATGAGTATGATAGAGTGAGTATAATAGAGTGGGTATGTTAGAAATGATGAATATAATAATTGTTGGAAAGACTTCTAGACTTTTAAGGCCTTCTTGATTCAAGTCAGTATTATAGTAATATACGAGGGGTGTTCAGAAAGTAATTCAAAAAGCATGAAATTTATACACAATACACATAGATATGTCATGTAAACATCAGTATTATTCGACATAATCCCCATCAGTTTATATGGCTTTATGCCAGCGCAAAACAAGTGCATGTATTCCTAACCTGTACCAAATTTCTCTTGATTATTTAGCCATTTCTTTGCTGCATGAATCACTCCTTCATCATCTTCAAATCTTACCCCTTGGAGTATATCTTTAAATGAACCAAACAGATGGAAATCAGAGAGTGCCAAATCGGGACTATATGGTGGATGGGGTAGTACAGTCCAACCTAATTTGGTGATTGCTTCCTGTGTTGCCAGACTTGTGTGAAGGCGTGCATTGTCATGAAGGAGAAGCAAGTCTGCTGCATTTTTGTGCTGCCGAATTCTGCGAAAATGTTGATTGAGTTTTTTCAATATCTTAATGTAAGCTTGCGAATTGATTGTCTCTTCTGTCAGTAAGAATAATGTCCTCAGCGCGTTTCAGTATTTCTGCCTTGGTAGCTGTGGCAGAATGACTACAGCGCGGCCGATCATGCAACTCCTTATCTTCACTTATTGATTCTTTGATTCTCTTAACCCAACGACTGACTACTCCTGTTGACTGCAGAACTTCCATACACATCACATAGATGCTTGTGAATGTTCACAACAGTTTCCTTCTCTGCAATGAGAAATTCTATCACAATTTGCTGCTTATACCGCAAGTTGCTAACACGCTCCATTTCAACGGTTAGGGCAGCCATATTCTTTGGGCGGTTGCGGTGCAATTTGGTTCACACAATCGCATTTAAAGTGTGCAAAATTTCATGCTTCTATCTTCATTATTAGCTGTAAAAAACGACACAGTGCACTACTTTCTGAACGCCCCTCGTATAATAAATACACTTCTCTGATTGCTGTTTATTTCATATTAGAGATGGAAGTTCTCAGATCAAAATATCTGAAGTTCAACTTTTACTACAAGCAGGACACCCAGATTTCTGAACACTGTTGTATCTACTGATGTAGTCCAGTTTTATAATTTGGAATGAAGATTCTGTGTTCAGATATTTTCATATACTTTCAGAGAACTTTGCTGTAGTGAGAATAAAGACTCTGTGTTCAGATGCTTTCAGGGAACTTTGCTGTAGTGAGAATAAAGAATCTGCATTCAGATATTTTCAGAGAACTTTGCTGTAGTGAGAATAAAGATTCTGCGTTCAGATATTTTCAGAGAACTTTGGTATAGTCAGAATAAAGATTCTGTGTTCAGATATTTTCAGGGAATTTTGCTGTAGTATAGGCAGACAGATAGTCAGCCATGTTTACATTTTTTTTTTTTATGAAGATGGCATTGAGAAGTTAAACAAACTTAAAGAAGCAGTTTAGCTTTCCTAGAAACTGAGGATATTCTTGGATATTGTACGTAATAGAGAAATAAGTTGGAAAACTTTCAAGGAGGTCAGGAGAGGAGTGGAGATGATGCAGATAACTCCTGCATATGAAAATGAGAGATTCTCCACAGGAACAGAGTAGAGATATAAGCTAAACTTTACACCAAACTCTGCTGAAGGTTTACAAGATAAAGAGTGATAGAACTGCTGGCAGTTCACTGCTGCAAGGATGAAGAGAAAAGAAGATCAAAAAGAAATAGAAAAAGCCACAGTAAGTGAAAAGTATGGGGGAAAAAATCAAGGTGAGGAAAACTTAGAATTAAAAAAGATGGTACATAGAAGAGTTCTGTAGATGGTACATAGAAGAGATCTGTAGATGGTACATAGAAGAGTTCTGTAGATGGTACATAGAAGAGTTCTGTAGATGGTACATAGAAGAGATCTGTAGATGGTACATAGAAGAGTTCTGTAGATGGTACATAGAAGAGATCTGTAGATGGTACATAGAAAAGATCTGTAGATGGTACATAGAAGAGTTCTGTAGATGGTACATAGAAGAGATCTGTAGATGGTACATAGAAGAGTTCTGTAGATGGTACATAGAAGAGTTCTGTAGATGGTACATAGAAGAGATCTGTAGATGGTACATAGAAAAGATCTGTAGATGGTACATAGAAGAGATCTGTAGATGGTACATAGAAAAGATCTGTAGATGGTACATAGAAGAGTTCTGTAGATGGTACATAGAAGAGTTCTGTAGATGGTACATAGAAGAGATCTGTAGATGGTACATAGAAAAGATCTGTAGATGGTACATAGAAGAGTTCTGTATATGGTACGTAAGAGAGTTCTGTATATGGTACGTAGGAGAGTTCTGTATATGGTATGTAGGAGAATTCTGTATATATAAATTTTGTATCCTGTGTCTGTCTTGGTAGAAGCAGAGTAAGATATAAGAAGTGCTGTCATTTCTTATTAGGGTTAGAGGCATTGTTATGTGGCTGTCATCTGGTATCATGTTGTTATGTTTCACTGATTTAATATACCACAACTCAGTGGCTGTAGCATATGATGTCACAATTCTGTGATCAAACATCCAGTAATTTCTTTGGCATAAGGATCATATTGTTATGCTTTCATTAGTTTCATATGTCAAGATTTTGTGTTGGAAGATCATGGTTCTGAAGTTGAACACAAAATTAGCACAACATTGGAGTCATCTGCCTAGAAACACTGAAGGAAGTCCTGACGTCCGAGGCCGAACACGTGCGGGCGGACCCCGAGTGTAAAGAACTGCTCCTAGGACCAGCAGCAGAGCTAGGCCCTTCTTTACAGTTAGATGTGCATCTGTACAAGCGTTGTCTGTGCTTCTGAATAGGGATAGGCTGTTATCATATGTTAACTTCATCCACAGATAGGCACAAACTGTGATTGTATATACATTTCATCCACAGATAGGCACAGACTGTGATTGTATATACATTTCATCCACAGATAGGCACAGACTGTGATTGTATATACATTTCATCCACAGATAGGCACAAACTGTGATTGTATATACATTTCATCCACAGATAGGCACAGACTGTGATTGTGTATACATTTCATCCACAGATAGGCACAGACTGTGATTGTGTATACATTTCATCCACAGATAGGCACATACTGTGATTGTGTATACATTTCATCCACAGATAGGCACAGACTGTGATTGTGTATACATTTCATCCACAGATAGGCACAGACTGTGATTGTGTATACATTTCATCCACAGATAGGCACAGACTGTGATTGTGTATACATTTCATCCACAGATAGGCACAGACTGTGATTGTGTATACATTTCATCCACAGATAGGCACAGACTGTGATTGTGTATACATTTCATCCACAGATAGGCACAAACTGTGATTGTGTATACATTTCATCCACAGATAGGCACATACTGTGATTGTGTATACATTTCATCCACAGATAGGCACAGACTGTGATTGTGTATACATTTCATCCACAGATAGGCACATACTGTGATTGTGTATACATTTCATCCACAGATAGGCACAGACTGTGATTGTGTATACATTTCATCCACAGATAGGCACAGACTGTGATTGTGTATACATTTCATCCACAGATAGGCACAGACTGTGATTGTGTATACATTTCATCCACAGATAGGCACATACTGTGATTGTGTATACATTTCATCCACAGATAGGCACATACTGTGATTGTGTATACATTTCATCCACAGATAGGCACATACTGTGATTGTGTATACATTTCATCCACAGATAGGAACAGACTGTGATTGTGTATACATTTCATCCACAGATAGGCACATACTGTGATTGTGTATACATTTCATCCACAGATAGGCACAGACTGTGGAGAGTTTGAAGATGTGATAAGATCCTATCACCGTTTGATGGACTTGAAGGACAAGTGGTCTGATGCTGAGGTGAACACTTGAGTAAAATTACTTTTTTACTGGTATATGGTCTTGTTATTATATCAATCACATGATGAGAAGAAACAGAATCCCAAAACAAGCTGTCAAGTGGAACACAGCAGGCCAGAGAAAAAGAGGTCGACCATGTGAAACTCTAGAGAGGACATTGTTAAGAGAGGCCAAATTAGTAGGCATAAAATCCCTTGATGAGGTTGAAAAGCTTGCCAAAAACAGGAAAATTTAGTGAATAACCATTCTAGCCCTATATGATGTTTAATGGCACAGAAAGGATGTATGATGGTCTTATTATAAACAGGCATGATTTACTTGTGCCGAAAATGTATGACAACAACAACAACAGTTCTTGTGTGTTTCAGGCATACTGTGTTCTCATGGCTAGATGGTTGCATGTCTGACCGGAGTCTATTACTTCATTCTCAGCCATTTTCTCCTTTCATTTATATGTACATTATGTTCACTTTTCATTGACTCATCCTGCCTTATTTTCACATTTTATTTCAAGATAGAGATTAAAGTACTAAGAGGAAACCTTGTTTTTTCCTAAAATAATCACATTTATTCCCTCGTTCAGATGGTACGTCATGTCAGATTCCTCTCATACGTGTGCAGTGTCCATCTACAGAGAAATTTGGTTAGAAGAACAACACTAGTTCTTTGTTATTTTTGTTAATGTTAGATCCTGTGTTGCTTGAATGTTTTTTTTGTCTGTAGTTGTTTTATATGTCTCATGTTTACTCTTAGTTGCACAATGTCTCATCTTTAACACTTAGTTGTTTTATATATCTCATGTTTACTCTTAGTTGCTCAGTGTCTCATCTTTAACACTTAGTTGTTTTATATATCTCATGTTTACTGTTAGTTGCTCAGTGTGTCTCATCCTTAACTCTTTGTTGTTCTGTCTCATGTTTCTCTTCACTGTATATATTTGCTTTCCCTGAGCTATTCTGTATGTCTCCACTTGGTTGTTGTGTGACGCATGATAAAAGGAGTAATCCTCATTCCCTGCCACTAAGGCAAACTGGGGATACGGTGTTAGGCCCGTATTTCAACAACCTTCGGCACATGAAAGTCTGATGTTGTCAGTATCATGGCCTGGCCACATTTACCTTTCCAGATTTCTCTGGTGCCTGTTTTTAGAGGCTTGGTGGACCCTGGGGCTTTTTTTGGTGTCCCATTAAAAAAATCCCAGTGCTGGGACAGAGGCCGGTATCACCAGATAGTGAACTGGGTGCCTGACTACTCGGCTAACCAGGCCACCTGTTCTGGCCCACATGTTTTCTCCTTATTGGTTTATATATCTTATATTTTCCTTTAGTTCTATGTGCTTACTGTTATTCTGTAGTGAATATCATTTTTCCTTTATTTACATTGCATGTTTTTTTTTTCATTCATTGTTCTGTATGTTTCATGGTCTCCCTTAGTTACTCCATGCCTTATGTTTTCCATTACATGTGTTGTATATGTCATGTTTTCCTTTAACTGCCTTATGTAGTTCATGTTTTTTTTTCTCATAACTTTCATTGGATTATCCACATATCTCATGTTTTTATGTTTTTTTGTTTTATTTTTGTGGTTTTTTTTGCAATCATCCAAATTTTATAGTACTTTGGTGAATTGCAAAATTTTGCATTATATTTTTGCTTTTGGTCTTGTAGTTATTTTTTGCGCTGCTTTAGGTTCTTGGCATTCTTACTCGAGCTGTCACAGAGAAGCTACCAGATGCTGCCGGCAATCCTGCAGACAGACTTGGTGGCAAACTGATGGAATTGTTTGGAAGAGTCACATCAAAGGTTTGAACTTTTTTTTCTTGCTTGTCATCTCCTCGGTGGAGGCTGCCAAGAGGAACTTGGTTTTAAGAACAAGTTTTCTGTGTTCATAGTGCTCAGATGAGTGGATGATATTTCTGTGTTCATAGTGCTCAGATGAGTGGATGATATTTCTGTGTTCATAGTGCTCAGATGAGTGGATGATATTTCTGTGTTCATAGTGCTCAGATGAGTGGATGATATTTCTGTGTTCATAGTGCTCAGATGAGTGGATGATATTTCTGTGTTCATAGTGCTCAGATGAGTGGATGATATTTCTGTGTTCATAGTGCTCAGATGAGTGGATGATATTTCTGTGTTCATAGTGCTCAGATGAATGGATGATATTTCTGTGCTTGCATGTTGCAAGTAAAATGATGATACTCCTATGTTCAAATTGTTATAGTGTAAGGATGATATTCCTGTGTTAAAGTGAAAGATGATACTCCTATGCTTACAACACCAAACTTTGTTAAGAGGAAGTATTTCTGAGGGTGATATTTTTGTAGGATCTCCATGTAAAGGTCAACGTGATGTTTTTTTGGCATTTGTTGTTTTAGTAAAGTTCTTGATATAAAGATGTTAAATCACATATGGAGGACTAGGAAGAGTGGGATATGCTGTCTGTGAATGTACAATGACGGCTTATGTTGCTGCACACATCATCACAGACAAAAGCAATGGCTTATGTTGCTGCACACATCATCATGGACAAAAGTGGTGGCTTATGTTGCTGCACACATCATCACACACAAAAGTGATGGCTTATGTTGCTGCACACATCATCACAGACAAAAGCAATGGCTTATATTGCTGCACACATCATCACATACAAAAGTGATAGCTTATGTTGCTGCACAGATCATCACAGACAAAAGCAATGGTTTATGTTGCTGCACACATCATCACAGACAAAAGTGGTGGCTTGTGTTGCTGCACATATCATCACGCACAAAAGTGGTGGCTTATGTTGCTGCATAGATCATCACGCACAAAAGTGGTGGCTTATGTTGCTGCACACATCATCACAGACAAAAGCAATGGCTTATGTTGCTGCACACATCATCACGGACAAAAGTGGTGGCTTATGTTGCTGCACACATCATCACACACAAAAGTGATGGCTTATGTTGCTGCACACATCATCACAGACAGAAGTGGTGGCTTATGTTGCTGCACACATCATCGTGGACAAAACCAGTGGCTTATGTTGCTGCACAGATCATCATGTACAAAATGGCAGTCTTTGCCTGCTAGTCCAGGCTGTGCTATACCAACATTGTTGTTATAAGGAGAGATAGATGGAGGTAAGAAATTGTCTTAACCAGCTTTAGTTTGATGGCTCTGATGACAAAAACACAGCAACAAAAGTTGACATTAAATTTAGTCACGGCTAACTTTTTTCTTTATGTCCTAGGTGACACCTGATGTTTTTTTATGTCCAAGGTGACATCTGATGTTTCCTTCGTGTCCTAGGTGACATCTGATGTTTCCTTCATGTCCTAGGTGACATCTGATGTTTCCTTCATGTCCTAGGTGATATCTCATGTTTCTGTTATGTCCTAGGTGACATCTGGTGTTTTCTTTATGTCCTAGGTGACATCTGATGTTTCCTTCATGTCCTAGGTGATATCTCATGTTTCTGTTATGTCCTAGGTGACATCTGGTGTTTTCTTTATGTCCTAGGTGACATCTGATGGAGAGATATGGGCAAACTATGCTAAACTTAGCAGCTTCAAGAGTGGAGACAAGGAACCTGACCTAGATAAGGTACACACAGTAATCTTAGGAAAGCATGTTTTCTCATGGGAGAGTGGTATTTGATAGTGCCCAGCATTATATGTGTGAAGTATATAAGAAAGTATATAAAAATATGTAGGAAGTCTTTTTAAAAGCTCAGTTTTTTTTTTTTTTTCACTCTTCAAAATTATTATACAATTTTTGAGTGTCTGTTGGTGGCTAGGTGAAAAGTTTCTTGCATGGAGCCAGTGCACTTATATGCTGGTTGATGTTAAGAGAAAAATGGGTACCTGGCAAACTGTGTTAGGGAAAACTGGAGAGAACAGGCAAGGATATAATGTCAGTCATGAGAGAAATTCCCAGGACAAAAGAAGAGTCTGGAAATAACAAGAGTATTGACATGAAGAGATGAACAGGCAGTGTCTTGTCTAGGTGTCATGTCTGTGCTGCAGACAGAGTGAACTGGACATCCATGCAGTTAACTGTTGCTGAAGTGATGACACGATGATGGTGGTATATATTTGAGTGCAAAAAGAGTTGTCATGTTTGGACAGAAAGAAATGGGAAACCCTAGTCTGTTATTTCAATAATTAGTGTATAAGTATACCCCTATACACGAGCACTGCAGTATAGCTGTGATACCAAAATGTATAGGTAAAAGGTCAAATTCCCATTTCCATGCCAGTAAGGCATATTGGGGAATACGGTGTTAGGTCCGTATTTTCCATGACTTTCGGCATATGAAAGTGTGATGTGGTCAGTATCACACCTGGCCGCTTTACCTTCCCAGATTTCTCTGGCACCCATTTTTAAAGGCTGGGTCAACCCCGGGGCCTTTTTGATGTGTACCAGCAAAAAAAATCCCATTGCTGGGACTGAACCCGGTATCACCTGATTAGTAAACTGAGCACCTAACCAGTCAGCTAACCAGACCAAAATGTATAAACTAGGAAAAAAGTAGGAACAACTTTATTACTTAACATGCACAAAGCTGTGACGTTTCGGCATTAACCTTAATCATACAAACACATACAGGATGAAGAAATAGAGAGAGGAGATAAAGTATAGATTCACATGAATCCTATGTTAAAGAAATAATAAATAAATGAAATGAATGAAAACTTAGCTCAGTCTTGGAAGAACACAAGTTGAAACTCGAATGAGCATCTCCAATACACGATTAAAAATGCGTCCGTTGCTACATTCAAAATGTATTCGTTCTGAAATGTGCAAAAATGTGCATGGTGAAGTATAGAGAATGTTTAAATAGAGACGTGATGCTTGATAGTAGATGATGGTAGTGAATGGGGAAAGAGGAGAGAGAGTGAGAGAATGGTAACCTAGCTAGGAGAGGGTGAAATAAATGATTATGGTTGTGGTAGAGGGGCTGTAAAACAATGATGTATGTAGGTTCTGAATTATGCGCAACAAGTGAGAGCTTAGGGATTATGATAGTGGAAGAGGAGAATATTATGTGTAGCTGACTAACAAGTTTAAACCATGTGGTTCCAGCATCCCACAGTCCTGAATGTAGCGGTTCTCAAGCGCCAGGTGGCTTGTGTCATCTGCATGACGTTGTTTGATGGCTGTTACCTGAAAATCAGACTTCCCTCTGTGGTTGGGGCCACTGAAATGATTCTAGACTGGTTTCAAAGCATGCTGGGTGATATCATACATGTGTTTCTGCATGCAGTCCCCTAGTCTGAAGCCAGTTTCACTAATATAAGTTATCCTGCATCTTTTGCATACGATGACATATATTACATTACGGGACTGGCATGTTTTTTACAGGCTACTGAAGTGGTAAGGGGTGGCAGAAATTGAGAAAATGGATAAAATTTCTCATCAAGTAGTCATTTGCTAACTCTGCATCAAGGGCTTATCATCAAAGGAGATAGTGCCCCTTCTTGCACAGTGAAGAAATGGGCAGTTCAGTTCAAACATGGAAGGGATAATCTGGAAAATGATTCCCGTCCAGGAAGACCAAGAATGGTAACCACCGATGAAACCACCAGCAGAATCCATGACATGATAATGGAGGATCGACGACTAACTGAGCGGTACATTGCTATTGAGTTGGGCATCTCCCAGGAATGTGTTCATGCCATTATTCACAATGATCTTCAAATGACAAAAGTCTCTGCTTGATGGGTCCCGAAACTTCTTGGAGCTGATCACAAATGACAGCATCTCAACATGTCAAGAGACAATCTTGGCCATTTTTCTGCAGATCCTGAAAAGTTTCTTGACAATTTGTGACTATGGATGAGACTTGGGTTCATCATTTTCAACCAGAAAGCAAAGAACAGTCAAAGCAGTGGAAACATCATGGATCCCCACCTCTAAAGAAAGCAAGGGTGGTTCTGTCTGCAGGCAAAGTGATGGCTTCCATCTTTTCGGATTCAGAAGGTGTACTATTGGTAGACTATCTTCAAAAGGGCAGAACGGTCACCGGGGCCTATTACACTAATCTCGTGAAGCAACTGCGGGTCAACTGAAGGAAAAGCGTCGAGGGAAATTGACGAGAGGGGTTATCTTTCAGCAAGACAATGCTCCAGTTCACAAGTCGGTGGTGGCATTGGCTGCCATTCATGAACGCGGCTTCCAGCTCCTTGAACTTTCTCCTTATTCCCCAGATTTGGCCCCTTTGGACTATTACCTGTTTACCAAACTCAAAAAAGAGCTCAGTGGTCGCAAATTTGCTTCAGATGATGACATCATTTATGCTGTAGACCACTTTCTACTAGCACAAGATGCTGACTTTTACAAAGAAGGGATCCGTATGCTCCAGGATCGCATAAACTTGCAAAGGGACTGTGTTGAGAAATAACCCAGAAAAGCTGTCCACAAATAATCCGTTGTACCTTATGCCGAGAACTTATCAATCACCCCTTGTATGTTAAAATTTAGTATTTCTTTTCCATCCACATGGTCAGATGGTTAAAAAAATTCTTTATCGTCATCTGCCACTAATCCAACTCAACCCTGACACTCACGACATTTCTTCGGATCTACCCCTGTAGGTATACAAACATGAGCCAAATGTCAAGGACATCCTTGTCCACAGCCATTTGAGGCGTAACCTTGCATATTTTGGCACCAGAAAATGTAACCACCCTCACTGTGTTACCTGCCCTGTAGTTTGGGAAATGAAAATAATCACCTTTCCTAAAACTATTCTTCATGAGGGATTCACATGCGAGTCCCGTAATGTAATATATGTCATCGTATGCAAAAGATGCAGGATAACTTATATTGGTGAAACTGGCTTCAGACTAGGGGACTGCATGCAGAAACACATGTATGATATCACCCAGCATGCTTTGAAACCAGTCTAGAATCATTTCAGTGGCCCCAACCACAGAGGGAAGTCTGATTTTCAGGTAACAGCCATCAAACAATGTCATGCAGATGACACAAGCCACCTGGCACTTGAGAACCGCTACATTCAGGACTGTGGGATGCTGGAACCACATGGTTTAAACTTGTTAGTCAGCTACACATAATATTCTCCTCTTCCACTATCATAATCCCTAAGCTCTCACTTGTTGCGCATAATTCAGAACCTACATACATCATTGTTTTACAGCCCCTCTACCACAACCATAATCATTTATTTCACCTTCTCCTAGCTAGGTTACCATTCTCTCACTCTCTCTCCTCTTTCCCCATTCACTACCATCATCTACTATCAAGCATCACGTCTCTATTTAAACATTCTCTATACTTCACCATGCACATTTTTGCACATTTCAGAACAAATACATTTTGAATGTAGCAATGGACGCATTTTTAATCGTGTATTGGAGATGCTCATTCGAGTTTCAACTTGTGTTCTTCCAAGACTGAGCTAAGTTTTCATTCATTTCATTTATTTATTATTTCTTTAACATAGGATTCATGTGAATCTATACTTTATCTCCACTCTCCATTTCTTCGTCCTGTTTGTGTTTGTATGATTAAGGTTAATGCCGAAATGTCACAGCTTTGTGCATGTTAAATAATAAAGTTGTTCCTACTTTTTTCCTAGTTTATACATTTTAGCCTGTCATTTGAGCTGTATTCAGGTTTGTAACACAAGTGAAATATTTTCTGTAGAGAAGTCAGCATGTCTTGAACACTAAGATAAGTGCACAGACGCATTCAGTTACATTTTCTGAACATTTTAATTGTAGACGTCACAGTATCTTCAGAAAGCTTATCGCTGCTTCACTCAGAAAGCAGACTGGGAGAAAGATGTGAGAACATGCCAGAAGATTGCAGAGCAAGCCGTCAACTTGGTTCATAGTAAGAGAAACAAAGTGTCTGTTTAACGTATGTCATTGTATGGCTCAATATCAGGTTATGTTAAACTAACAGTATTGTTTGTTATGTCATTGCATGGCTAAGTATCAGTTTATGTTAAACTAACAGTATTGTTTGTTATGTCATTGCATGGCTAAGTATCAGGTTATGTTACACTAACAGTATTGTTTGTTATGTCATTGCATGGCTAAGTATCAGGTTATGTTACACTAACAGTATTGTTTGTTATGTCATTGCATGGCTAAGTATCAGGTTATGTTACACTAACAGTATTGTTTGTTATGTCATTGCATGGCTAAGTATCAGGTTATGTTACACTAACAGTATTGTTTATTATGTCATTGCATGGCTAAGTATCAGGTTATGTTACACTAACAGTATTGTTTGTTATGTCATTGCATGGCTAAGTATCAGGTTATGTTACACTAACATAAATGTTGTATTAAAAGTTGGGTTTTTTTTTTAGCTGATATTTTTGGGTGGCAGAGGTGTCTTCTCAGTGCAAGGCTGGCAAGTCACATTTGGCTAGACAGCTTCTCTTCCTAGACAGCCTCTCTTCCTAGACAGCCTCTCTTCCTAGACAGCCTCTCTTCCTAGACAGCCTCTCTTCCTAGACAGCCTCTCTTCCTAGACAGCTTCTCTTCCTAGACAGCTTCTCTTCCTAGACAGCTTCTCTTCCTAGACAGCTTCTCTTCCTAGACAGCCTCTCTTCCTAGACAGCCTCTCTTCCTAGACAGCTTCTCTTCCTAGACAGCTTCTCTTCCTAGACAGCCTCTCTTCCTAGACAACCTCTCTTCCTAGACAGCCTATCTTCCTAGACAGCCTCTCTTCCTAGGCAGCCTCTCTTCCTAGACAATCTTTCTTCCTAGACAGCCTTTTTTCCTAGACAATCTTTCTTCCTAGACAGCCTTTCTTCCTAGACAGCCTTTCTTCTTAGACAGCCTTTCTTCCTAGACAACCTTTCTTATTAGACAGCCTTTCTTCCTAGACAGCCTTTCTTCCTCACAGTGTTCCGTGGTTGTCAGGTTGGCGAAGGGAGTGTTGCCAGTGAGTCAGGTGATGACTGATATAATCTGTATTGTGATGGAGCTTTTCCAAGCACAGCACCAGCCAGTTTAATGTGTCTTTGTCTTCAGATATGAGGAAAGCCAACTGTCAGTCTTTGTCTTCAGATATGAGGAAAGCCAACTGTCAGTCTTTGTCTTAAGATATGAGGAAAGCCAACTGTCAGTCTTTGTCTTAAGATATGAGGAAAGCCAACTGTCAGTCTTTGTCTTAAGATATGAAGAAAGTCATCTGTCAGTCTTTGTCTTGTCACTGCCACCATCACCAGATAGAGGAGCTAGGTCTCACACGTGTACAAAAACAAAAATTTTAGTGACAAACTTGAAAACATATGACTACAAAAACATCTGATAATTTTAATGACAGACTTGAAAACATACAACTACAAAAACATCTGATAATTTTAGTGACAAACTTGAAAACATATGACTACAAAAACATCTGATAATTTTAATGACAAACTTGAAAACATATGACTGCAAAAACATCTGATAATTTTAATGACAAACTTGAAAACATATGACTACAAAAACATCAGATAATTTTAGTGATAAACTTGAAAACATATGACTGCAAAAACATCAGATAATTTTAATGACAAACTTGAAAACATATGACTACAAAAACATCTGATAATTTTAGTGACAAACTTGAAAACATACAACAGTGTTTATAATGAACTGCTATATCACTGGTGTTTGACTTAGCTAAAATCTCATTCTTCCAGTATACACACAGTGTTGTCAAGGCAAGTCACAGCAAGACTGTTTACGTTTGCTGTCTTCAGCAAAACTCATGGTCAAGGGGGCTCTTGTGAGAATACAGGTAGTGCTGTGTTTACTTTTTAATTGTGTACCTGTTGATAAGAGTTTGTGCTGGGCGTTTGGATATATTTATTAGTAGCGGGGGAATCACAGCTTAACATTGCCAGAATCTGGGGGTGAGGATATATTTATTAGTAGCGGGGGAATCACAGCTTAACATTGCCAGAATCTGGGGGTTCTGATATATTTATTAGTAGCGGGGGAATCACAGCTTAACATTGCCAGAATCTGGGGGTGAGGATATATTTATTAGTAGCGGGGGAATCACAGCTTAACATTGCCAGAATCTGGGGGTGAGGATATATTTATTAGTAGCAGGGGAATCACAGCTTAACATTGCCAGAATCTGGGGGTGAGGATATATTTATTAGTAGCGGGGGAATCACAGCTTAACATTGCCAGAATCTGGGGGTTCTGATATATTTATTAGTAGCGGGGGAATCACAGCTTAACATTGCCAGAATCTGGGGGTTCTGATATATTTATTAGTAGCGGGGGAATCACAGCTTAACATTGCTAGAATCTGGGCGTTCGGATATATTTATTAGTAGCGGGGGAATCACAGCTTAACATTGCTAGAATCTGGGGGTGAGGATATATTTATTAGTAGCGAGGGAATCACAGCTTAACATTGCTAGAATCTGGGGGTTCTGATATATTTATTAGTAGCAAGGGAATCACAGCTTAACACTGCTAGAATTTGGGGGTGAGGATATATTTATTAGTAGCAGGGGAATCACAGCTTAACATTGCCAGAATCTGGGGGTGAGGATATATTTATTAGTAGCGGGGGAATCACAGCTTAACATTGCTAGAATCTGGGGGTGAGGATATATTTATTAGTAGCGGGGGAATCACAGCTTAACATTGCTAGAATCTGGGGGTGAGGATATATGAGAAAGAAGTGATAGCACATATAACAAAAGTTATACTTGCTAGAGATGAGTCGCAGATTTGTCTGATGCACAGGGCATAAAGATGTGTCAGATAAAATGTTAGTTAATGATCATGACCAGATGTAAACAGAAAATAGAAAGATACAGGAGTAAAGACAGCCAGCATAGATTAACGAAGGGCATCAGTATGTTCAAAACAAATATTGTTTCATTTAATCATAATTCTTGTTACTTTCATACCATCACTATTTTGTACGTGTACACAAGAGAATACTTTTGGCAGTTCACCTTGTGTAGAACAGTTGAGAGCTCGAATGTCATAATTTTACTTCAGCTCACACCAACGTAGCACACACTGATGCAACCAAAGTTTATGTTGTTGGCTGGGCCTTGAGAACTTTCAGCTGTGAAATCATTATATACTTATGCTGTCAGTTTCTCTCTGTTCCAGGGTCCACTTTTAAAATGTCAGTGTATGTTATGATGACGCCTTGCTTCTGTGACCATGTTTTCTCTGTTCACAGAAGCAGCACACAGACCCAGTTGCACAACAGCTCTCCTCCGAAGTTGCTGAGATTTGCCAGAAGATGGAAATTTCACTCTCAAGTGTTGTTTCCCAGATAGAAACTTTGAAAATTTCCTGAGTTTTTTATCATGAAAATAAATCTCTTTCATTTTTTTATCTTGGCTAGAAAATTATGTGCTGATGATGTTTATAATGTGGAATGTTCAGTCTGGCAAGACAACCAGATTTGAACATCTGTGATGGGCAGTGTTATAGATGAAACAGCTGGACACAAGAAGAAATATAACAGACAGATGGGCAGTGTTATAGATGAAACAGCTGGACACAAGAAGAAATATAATAGACAGATGAGCAGTGTTATAGATGAACAACTGGACACAAGAAGAAATATAATAGACAGATGAGCAGTGTTATAGATGAAACAACTGGACACAAGAAGAAATATAATAGACAGATGAGCAGTGTTATAGATGAAACAACTGGACACAAGAAGAAATAGACAGATGAGTAGTGTTATAGATGAAACAACTGGGCACAAGAAGAAACAAACAAAAACATTACAACCAGACAACTCAAATATTTTGACCACATCAAAACATGTAATGGAAGCCATATTTCTAGAGAAAATAGGAAAGCAGTGACGCTGACGGGGTGACCCTGTCATACTGTCATAGCATCAGACCATCATAGCAGGAACTCTACCACAGCTAACCTTCTAAGAGAGATTATGTACAACTTTGGAAAGTGTCCAGTAAAAACTTTCTTTTCTTGTTAAATGTAATCATAGGGGGAATCAACAAGAAACAGTAATCATAGGGGGATCAACAAGAAACAGTAATCATAGGGGAATCAACAAGAAACAGTAATCATATTGGATCAACAAGAAACAGTAATCATAGGGGGATCAACAAGAAACAGTAATCATAGGGGGATCAACAAGAAACAGCAATCATAGGGGGATCAACAAGAAACAGTAATCATATTGGATCAACAAGAAACAGTAATCATAGGGGGATCAACAAGAAACAGTAATCATATTGGATCAACAAGAAACAGTAATCATAGGGGAATCAACAAGAAACAGTAATCATAGGGAATCAACAAGAAACAGTAATCATAGGGAATCAACAAGAAACAGTAATCGTAGGGAATCAACAAGAAACAGTAATCATATTGGATCATTTAATCATAATTCTTGTTACTTTCATACCATCACTATTTTGTACGTGTACACAAGAGAATACTTTTGGCAGTTCACCTTGTGTAGAACAGTTGAGAGCTCGAATGTCATAATTTTACTTCAGCTCACACCAACGTAGCACACACTGATGCAACCAAAGTTTATGTTGTTGGCTGGGCCTTGAGAACTTTCAGCTGTGAAATCATTATATACTTATGCTGTCAGTTTCTCTCTGTTCCAGGGTCCACTTTTAAAATGTCAGTGTATGTTATGATGACGCCTTGCTTCTGTGACCATGTTTTCTCTGTTCACAGAAGCAGCACACAGACCCAGTTGCACAACAGCTCTCCTCCGAAGTTGCTGAGATTTGCCAGAAGATGGAAATTTCACTCTCAAGTGTTGTTTCCCAGATAGAAACTTTGAAAATTTCCTGAGTTTTTTATCATGAAAATAAATCTCTTTCATTTTTTTATCTTGGCTAGAAAATTATGTGCTGATGATGTTTATAATGTGGAATGTTCAGTCTGGCAAGACAACCAGATTTGAACATCTGTGATGGGCAGTGTTATAGATGAAACAGCTGGACACAAGAAGAAATATAACAGACAGATGGGCAGTGTTATAGATGAAACAGCTGGACACAAGAAGAAATATAATAGACAGATGAGCAGTGTTATAGATGAACAACTGGACACAAGAAGAAATATAATAGACAGATGAGCAGTGTTATAGATGAAACAACTGGACACAAGAAGAAATATAATAGACAGATGAGCAGTGTTATAGATGAAACAACTGGACACAAGAAGAAATAGACAGATGAGTAGTGTTATAGATGAAACAACTGGGCACAAGAAGAAACAAACAAAAACATTACAACCAGACAACTCAAATATTTTGACCACATCAAAACATGTAATGGAAGCCATATTTCTAGAGAAAATAGGAAAGCAGTGACGCTGACGGGGTGACCCTGTCATAGCATCAGACCGTCATAGCAGGAACTCTACCACAGCTAACCTTCTAAGAGAGATTATGTACAACTTTGGAAAGTGTCCAGTAAAAACTTTCTTTTCTTGTTAAATGTAATCATAGGGGGAATCAACAAGAAACAGTAATCATAGGGGGATCAACAAGAAACAGTAATCATAGGGGAATCAACAAGAAACAGTAATCATATTGGATCAACAAGAAACAGTAATCATAGGGGGATCAACAAGAAACAGTAATCATAGGGGGATCAACAAGAAACAGTAATCATAGGGGGATCAACAAGAAACAGCAATCATAGGGGGATCAACAAGAAACAGTAATCATATTGGATCAACAAGAAACAGTAATCATAGGGGGATCAAAAAGAAACAGTAATCATATTGTATCAACAAGAAACAGTAATCATAGGGAATCAACAATAAACAGTAATCATAGGGAATCAACAAGAAACAGTAATCATATTGAGATAAACAAGAAACAGTAATCATATTGGATCAACAAGAAACAGTAATCATAGGGGGATCAACAAGAAACAGTAATCATAGGGGGTTTATGTTGGCTTCATCTGGTGGGTGGGAAGAGCAGGTGGCCTGTAGTGGATGAAAACAGAATGGCCAATCAATAGTATGGGGGGGGGGGAGGTGGAGAGGAATAAGTATCTTTAAACCGTATTACAAAATTTCTGTCAGAACCCTGATGGGGGAAATGTTCAACTAAATGTCTTCATGCTAACACTGAGTTTGTTGGCTGACATCTGGTGGAAATGTTCAACTAAATGTCTTCATGCTAACACTGAGTTTGTTGGCTGACATCTGGGGGAAATGTTCAACTAAATGTCTTCATGCTAACACTGAGTTTGTTGGCTGACATCTGGTGGAAATGTTCAACTAAATGTCTTCATGCTAACACTGAGTTTGTTGGCTGACATCTGGTGGAAATGTTCAGCTAAATGTCTTCAGGCTAACACTGAGTTTGTTGGTTGACATCTGGGGGAAATGTTCAGCTAAATGTCTTCATGCTAACACTGAGTTTGTTGGCTGATATCTGTGGGAAATGTTCAACTAAATGTCTTCATGCTAACACTGAGTTTGTTGGCTGACATCTGTGGGAAATGTTCAGCTAAATGTCTTCATGCTAACACTGAGTTTGTTGGCTGACATCTGGGGGAAATGTTCAGCTAAATGTCTTCATGCTTACACTGAGTTTGTTGGCTGATATCTGTGGGAAATGTTCAGCTAAATGTCTTCATGCTTACACTGAATTTGTTGGCTGACATCTGGTGGAAATGTTCAACTAAATGTCTTCATGCTAACACTGAGTTTATTGGCTGACATCTGGTGGAAATGTTCAACTAAATGTCTTCATGCTAACACTGAGTTTGTTGGCTGACATCTGGGGGAAATGTTCAGCTAAATGTCTTCAGGCTAACACTGAGTTTGTTGGTTGACATCTGGGGGAAATGTTCAGCTAAATGTCTTCATGCTAACACTGAGTTTGTTGGCTGACATCTGGTGGAAATGTTCAACTAAATGTCTTCATGCTAACACTGAGTTTGTTGGCTGACATCTGTGGGAAATGTTCAACTAAATGTCTTCATGCTAACACTGAGTTTGTTGGCTGACATCTGGTGCATCAATGACAGTAAAATATGCTTGAAAATTATTCTTTGTAAAATAATACAGGATATACACCATGTCAAATTGGTTGTTTCTTACTTTTATTAGTGCTATTTTCACTGATTTATTGTACTGTTCATCCGTGTGGTACCCGGGATCTGCAAAGAATAGGACCACTGTACCCTACCATGCATGATCGTAAAAGGCGACTAAGGAGGGTTCGGCATAGGGCCAGCAACCCTATCTGGTAAAAAAAAACTATCAGACTGCTACAGAAACGGAAGCAAGGGAAAAAACAAATGCAAGTGGAAGGAGAAATGCGTATCAGGAAACTGAGCCCATGAAGGTTGTGGATGAAAGCCAGCCACTGGAAGTCCCCAGCCCGACTGCAGACCTCCTGGAACCTAAACACAAGATGCAAATAGGCAGCTGGAATGTAAGAACACTTAACCAGACTGGAAAACTAGCACAAACCATCAAGGAAATGCACAGATACAAACTAGACATACTAGGAATACAAGAAGCAAGATGGACAGGACAAAGCAGAAGGAAATTAACAACACAGCACACACAAGATACAATAATATGGTCAGGTAAAGAAGATCATCATGAATGAGGAGTAGCATTGATTATAACAAAAGAAGCATCAAGAGCATTGCTGAAGTGGACCCCATTAAATGAGAGATTATTATATGCACCCTTCAACTCAAGATTCACGAAGCTGTCTATTATAGTTTGTTATGCACCAACAGAAGCAGCTGAAGAGGAATTAAAAGAAGATTTTTACAACAGCCTCCAAGCCACAGTAGAAACAATACCCAAGCATGATATGCTACTCATCTTGGGCGACTTCAATGCAAAAGTAGGTGAAGGAAATGAAGATAGAAGAAGAATCATGGGAAGAGAAGGAATCGGAGAAATAAATGAAAATGGAGAAAAACTGTGCAGTTTCTGTGAGGAAAACATGATGACCATCAGAGGGACAATTTTCCAACATAAAAACATCCATAAGGTGACTTGGAGGTCACCAGATAAAAACACAGAAAACCAAATCGATCACATACTAATAAACAACAAGTGGAAACGGTCACTACAAGATGTGCGAGCAAGGAAAGGAGCAGATGTAGGAACAACCTTCTGGTAGCAAAAATAAAACTAAAATTAAGGAAAGCCAAAATCGGAGAACACAGAAAGATACGTTTTGATACAAGAAAACTGAAAGACCAGCAAACAAGAAATGAATTCTCAATAGTACTTAAGAACCGCTTCAGTGTCCTACAAGACGAAGCAGAAATGTCCATACTAGAGTTCAATAAAACACTACAGGAAACAGCAAAAGAGGTGCTGGGATATCGGAAACGTAAAAAAGAGGAATGGATAAGCAAGACCACATGGGAAAAACTAGAGCAAAGAAAAGAAATCAAGAAAAAATTACTGAACACCAAATCACAACGGCTTAAAGAACAAGTTTTAAGTAATTATGCACAAAAAGACAAAGAAGTGAAGGAATCATGACGTCAAGATAAACATCAATACTATGACAACTTAGCAGAAGCAGCAGAGAAAGCAGCATACACAAATGACATGAAAACCATATATAAAATCACAAAGCAGATGACAGGTAACTTCAACACAAGATGTGAAAGTGCAGTACGGACACAAAATGGACAACTGGTCAGTGGAGAAAGAGAAAAAACTGAAAGATGGAGGGAACACTTTAACACCCTACTAAACAGAACACAAGCAGCACAAACAATAGACATACCTGAAGCAAAAACGGAACTAAACATCAATACAGGACCAATAACAATAAATGAAGTAAAGGAGGCAATAAAGAAGCTAAAATCAGACAGGGCACCAGGTGAAGATGAAGTGACTGCTGAGATGTTGAAAGCAGAAGAAACAGAAACACCAAAACAACTTTGCCGGGTATTACAACAAATTTGGGATCTAGAAAAAGCCCCAGAGAAGTGGAAAACTGGGCTTATAGTAAAACTACCAAAGAAGGGTGACCTCAGAGAGTGCGGGAACTTTAGAGGCATTATCCTACTGCCACTCACCAGTAAAGTATTTTGCAGAATAATCATCAACAGAATTGTACCAACACTTGAGGAAAAACTTCGGAAAGAGCAGGCAGGATTTAGGAAAGGAAGATCATGCATAGACCGCATATTTGTACTTAGACAAATATTAGAACAGGCAAATGAGTGGCATAGCACAACATATGCACTATTCATAGATTTTGAGAAAGCCTTTGACAGTGTCAACAGAGATGCACTGTGGAAAATCCTAAGATGGCATGGCCTCCCCCATAAGATAGTGAATGTAATCAAAGCCCTTATATGAGGGTTTTCAGTGCAAAGTGATCCGTGGAGAACATACCTCCAGCAGCTTTAGGGTACAAACAGGAGTGAAACAGGGATGTGTACTATCACCAACATTATTTATCTTGGCAGTAGACTGGTTAATGAAGGAGGCAACATCAGACAAACGCAGAGGATTACAATGGACCCTTGACACAGTGCTGGAGGGCCTTTACTTTGCGGACGACATTTGTCTATTATCAAGCAGTCACAAAGATATGCAAGATAAAATAAACAAGCTAACTCAGAATGCAAACAACATAGGACTAAAGATCAACGTAGGAAAGACAAAGTTAATGAAGCAAAATGTGAACAACAGAAATGTACTCAGAGTAGATAGCAAGTTAGTGGAGGAGGTCAACGAATTTGTATACCTTGGCAGCAGAGTAGTAGAAAATGGAGACATCACAGAGGACATCAACAGTAGACTTACTAGAGCAAACCAGGCTTTTGCAGTGCTGCAGACTATATGGAAATAAAAAAAAACTAAGCATAAATATGAAAATCAGGATATTTAAGAGTAATGTTCTAAATGTACTACTCTATGGAAGTGAATGCTGGAAAATCACCAAAACCATAGAAAACAAGTTGAATTCTTTCCAGACTAAATGTTTACAAAGAATTAGGAAAATATTCTGGCCAAACACCATAAGAAATAACATCTTATTGGCAGAAATGCAGATGAAGCCACTGACAACAATTATTGAGGAAAGATGCTGGCGATGGTTGGGACATGTGCTCCAAATGACTGACAACTCACTACCAAAAATAGCATTAAGATGGACACCACATGGGAACAGAAGTAAGGGTAGACCAAAAGAGACATGGAGAAGAACAACAGAAAGGATGTTGAGCAATAGAGGGCTCACCTGGGCAAGAGCAGAAAAAAAGCCAAATGACAGGCATTTGTGGAAAACCCTTGCAGAAGCCCCATGTGCCCTGGGCACTTAAGGTTCAGAGAGAGAGATTGTACTGTTGTTGAAAGAAAATTGTTAAAGAGTCTCCAAGTACACTTGAGAGGTAGTACAAGAAAACTCATTTCACCCAGAGATTCAACATCAGGCAGATGTACATGAAGCTGCTATATCTGATTCCACATCATCTTTTACCGAAGAAACTACCTGAATGCAATGTTAAAGTAAATGAATGACCTTGAAGGAAGTGCATGTTTTCAAATGTCTGACACACTAGTTACATGAGATGGGAAATGCACCTCAAAATAAAAAATTGAATATAACAAGGCAAAACTGCAGTCCATAAAAAGAACACAATTCCATGTAATTAACCTCCCATGACCTATCACTGAATATCAGAAAATTGATGCTAGAATGTTATACTGAGCTTCCATTTTTCTGCAAAAGTGAACTCTGGACAAGACAAAGATTAATGGAGACAAAAGCAATGTGGTTTCTATGAAGAATGTTTAGTGAACTGTGGACAGCAGATAGACAAGACAAAGATTATTGGAGACAAAAACAATGTGGTTTCTATGAAGAATGTTTAGTGAACTGTGGACAGCAGACAGACAAGACAAAGATTATTGCAGACTTCTTCGTACGCACATTTCATTAGTGATAATGCATGGTACCCTGATTTTTGCAATGTGCCTTCTGGCTGGGTACCACCGACTTTAGCACCTTTCCTTGCTAGAGCAGACTGTGGTCTCACTCAGACTGCCATGAAGACAGTGGTGTAGGCTGGCCTGGCCAAAACTGTTTTCCAGCCTCTGGTGGCTGTAGTTACGCCCCTTCTCCACATCAGACCCAGTGTGCAACACTGGCTGACCAGACGGCTTTGAGACAGTTCCACAGAGATGCTCTGACTTTGGGATGAGGAATCTGATGAGTGCCTCGACGATATCCATTCCCCACCACCTATAGTCTGCTGGATCTGTTTACCTCATTCTGATAGCCATTGTTGTAGGGATCCATAGGCTTGTCACATCAGATTTTCCTAATTTCTGCCAGTGATCTCCATGTCCCCATCTGTCCACCATCCTGACATTACATTTTACAAAAATAACAATTACAAATACCGTTGATTGCTACAGGTTTCTGGGCTACAGAAGTAGGTCAGAGTTTTTAAGCAATCAGATATCTATGTTCCCTGTCTCACAGACTATATGTTCCCTGTCTCACAAAGACTGTTAAGATAAATTACTGGAGAAAAAGAGATGTGGCTTTTTAGAAAAAGCTTAGTGTTTGGAAATGATTAAATCTTCTCTTCTCAGACCCAGTGCCTGTTTCAGCATTATATCCATCACAGTGGAAGTTGGTCATTTAATACTGGCTAACCTACACAGAACATTAGCTATTACAGTCAGCCAATAAACTTCAAAAGAAAAAGAGGAAGACCGAAACGAAGATGGCTGCAAGACATCGTTGATGATCTGGAAATGGATGCAGCAGCAGCAGGCCATCTTGCTCACAACCGAGAGGCCTACAGGAGTGCTGTTTGGGAGGCAAAGTTCCGCAAGGGACATGCAAAGGAATGAATGAATGAATGAATGAATAAACTTCAAGGTTATATGTATCCAACATTTGCAAACCTAACCATTGTTATCATGTCACTTAACCATCAAAACAATATTTTATCATGATACAGTAAGCGTACATGCAGTGACAGGTTGTATACATAAAACAGTATGGCCACAAGATTGGGAATCAATGTTTTCCCATTGTGGGTAAGCTAAATGAGAAATCTATGAACCCTGGGAAACATGAAAACCATGGTAGAATGCCCCAGATCTCATATCTCATGATTTTATTAAAAGTTCTTCATCATTGTAAAAGCTGCCAAGAAATTATACTTCACAGACACAGATAAAGTAACAACCAACCCAAATTCTGATATATATTTTATTGGCACATTTATTTTGTTGGGTGGCTAAGACAGCTTCTCATTCTCAAGGTGTTCCATGCTTTTCAGGTTGGTACAAATCTTGCAGTGTTTCCAACAAAAAGAAGAAGAAGATGTACTTTGGCTTTTCACCAGTAAATAAAAATGGCTCCTGAAAAATTACAAGAATGTTTGCCATTTGACTTATTAACTGATACTGAAATGCTGCAGTATCACAAGTAACAGCATCACAAGTAAGAGCACCAGTAACCAAGGGCTGATTGTCTAAGCATATAACCATTTTCTTATACTTGACAAAGTTAAAAATTCAGACTCGGGCTTCACTGCATTCAGGACAACCCCATATATACTCCTGGCATGCCACATCATCAATTGAAGAGTATGTTTGCTAATAGTTCCTGTCAAATGTTGGTTGTTTATGATGCGTTTTCTGCCACACAGTTCGGATTTCCTGCCAGCACCTTTAATGTGTCCTAGCTCCAGCAGCCTTTTCACAGCTACATTGTTCTTCCATTTCTGCTCTTCATTCTCCCGCAGTCTGACCAATACAACCTTAGTAATATCCCCCTTGTCCATTGTCAGTCTGCCATTTATTTTTGACTGGGTTTATCACCGCATTGTTATCCTCACACCAGCTTGTTTTTTGGTCCACCCTGCACTGCATTCTTGCAGCTAATTCCTCTCTACATCTCCCATGCTCATATGTTAATATATCATCAGTGTTCTGCCCACACCATTTTCAAATAACGATACATCAATCTGATCAGGTTAACACTGAAGAGCATCTCAGGACGATAAACAGTATTGAGTTTTATACAAACAGACATTCAAGAAAGCCCAATAGAAGTAGAGGAGGTAAGAATGATAATTAAGACTGCCAAAAATGGTGCACCTGGTCCTGATGGCATCCGTTATGAACATCTCAAAGAAGTTAATGACAACTTTGTAAAGCAGATGACAGATGATTACAACTGGAGGTTGAACACTGGTGTCACACCTGAAGAGTGGTTGCACAGTTGCTCGATTCCTGTGCCAAAAATAGGAAAGGACAATACAAAGCTGAGTGGATATTGAATTATTACATTCATCATCATCAGGTGCTGCTATGGCATTGGCTATTATGCTTCTCCAGAGTACACGATCCTTCATGCAGGCCATTATCTCAGTTGGTGATCTCCTCTCACACCATCCCGTCAGACTGTCCAGTATCATTTCTCTTGGTCTTCTCCTGGCTCTTCTTCCCTCTATTTTTCCTGTTGTTATAATATTTTCAATTCTCCCTCTTCTCATTGCATGTCCTATGAAAGTAAATTGTCTCTCTCTTATTTTTTGACAAGATTTTTTTTTATCTCCAGCTCTTCTCAAACATTCTCCATTAGTTATTTTTGCTGTCAAGTGAATCACAATATTCTTCTAATAAGCTACATTTCTGCTGCTTCCAATGACTTTTGTGCAGACCTGTCTATTGTCCATGATTCACTTCCATATAACAAGATAGGTTCAATATAGCATTTTAGGACTCATTTTCTAAAACATTCATTGATAAGGATGTGTTGGATAATATGTTTCTCATTCTCTGAAATGCAGTCTTTGCTTGGCCTATTCTGTTCTTAATTTCTGTTCTGCATTTCCCATCTGAAGTTATTACTGCTCCAAGGTATTTGAATTTCTGCACCTCCTTTAGAATAGTTCCATTTAATTTTATGCTGCATTTTGGTGTATTTTGTTTCTTAGATATAACCATAGTCTCTGTCTTTTTGATGTTCAAAGTAAGCCCTTTCTGTTCACTTTCTTTGGTGATTTTATCCAAGAGATTTTGCAGGTCCTGTTGGTTCTCATCTATCTGTTGTCAGCATACTGAAGGTTGCTAATATTGTATCCTCCAATTTTTATTCCTGGTTCTGTAATGATCATTCTTAGAATATTCTCGCTGTACAGAGAAAAAAGGTCTGGAGATGGTACGCATCCTTGTCACACTCCTTGTTTTATTGGTTGATATTTTCCAGTTTTATTTTCAACTCGAATTGTTGCTTTTTGCTGTCAGTATAGAAGTTTTACAATCCTCAGATCTATGGTGTCTATGTTTATGTCTTCAAGCATTTTAATAATCTCATCATATTTCACTTTGTCAAATGTCTTGGTGTAATCAATAAAGTGTGAGTAGTGATTTTTCTGTACTTCTAAAGCTCATATTGTTAGTGTTTGTAAAACATAAATGGCATTGTGTGTTCCTTTTCCTTCAACAAATCCAAACTGTTTATCTGCTATTTCCATTTTTATCTTTTCCCTTGCTCTTCTCATAATAATTCTCAGAAGTAGCTTCGTTATGTGACATGAGAGGCTGATAATCCTGTGGTCATCACATTCCTTTGCACCTGGTATCTTTGGTAGTGCTATAAACGTGAATTTAAGCAGACCACTGGGCATATAACCACTGTTGTAAATGTCATTCAGTAACTTGGTTATTATTTTTATTCCTATCTACTCTGGTGCCTCTATTTCTTCTATTGTCATATTATCAAACCCATTCGCCTTTCCTTTCTTAATGTGTTTGATGGCATCTATTATTTCATCTTCAAGTATTGGTGGTCCATCACAGTTTTCAATAACTTGTGTTATTTCTGGTCTTTATCCTCCATATAGCTCACTGATGTACTCTTTCCATCTGTCCACAATGTCTTCTCTTCCCATTAACATTTTACCTTCTTTTGATTTCAGGTATCCTGTGGTATATTTTGTCTTCCTGTCTGTGAGTTCACTAATTCGTTTGTGCATGTTTTTGCTGTCTTTATTATGAGAGTCCTCTATTTGTCTGCACTGTTCATTATTACGTTACAAAACATACATAGCAAAGTATTTGAGAAGATTATAGCTACGCAACTTTCAGACTTTCTAGAGTCCATCGGGCTACTACCGAATACATTAGGAAGTTTTCGTCCAGGAAGAGATACAACCAACAATGCTGCAATCCTGGCTTATGATGAATATGAGGGATTTCAGAGAAAAGAAACCATAATTGTGGCACTTGATCTTGAGGATGCATACAACAGAGTGTATTACACAATGTTGTTGACACTTCTGAAGGAGTTTGGGGTAGATGCAAGATTGGTTTGATGGAGAGCTTCAATGCTGTTGAGGCAATTGGTTTCCTTAAGATATAGATCATGGATCTTAGAGCCCAGAACCATAGCTATGGGGCTGCCTCAGGGGTCTCCCTTGTCTCCTATGCTATTCAATGTATAATTCTACTGGCATTACCTGACACTTGTCTGTATATAATGCTTTAAAAATTATATTTCTTTTCTGTCAGTAAATTTCAGTTGCATGGTTTAAAAATACAAACTGGAATGATTTTCAGTATTTAGTCACAGTTCTAAGGACTGTAATAGCCGGAGGTGGGGTGGGGGATACACTCTCCACTCCAATTAAATGTCTCCAATGTGTACGTCTCAAATAACCTCTGACAGTCCAAGTCCAGCTCCTGGCCTTCTCGTGGTGGGACTGTTTACACTGACAGGAGAAGGAGTGAAAGGCGAATATCTAGCGCCTGAAAACCAGATGCTTTCGGGTAGATGAAATTCTCTAGTCTTGGTTGGTAGCTCATCTAGGAGAAGGAAAGCTCCTACTCGCTGCTAGCAAGATTCTTCAGCTGCCACGCGTGGGGTGAAATTCCTCCCAGCCAATGAAGAAAAATGCCATTAGTGTTGCCCCGCGCCACCGCTGTGAAAAGAAATGATGGAAATGATTAATTGAAGTTTAATCAGTATGGCCAGTAGACTCGCGGTGAGGGCTACTCATGCCACGGCACCTTTGCTATAGAGGCCGGCCACGTCCTATACACACCCATACTGGAGCAATATGCCTAAACCAGCTTAACCCATGGGTGAAACTCACTAGTGGCGAGGATTCGTCCTCCTCGACAAAAGCTCCGTCCTGGTCACAAATAGGAAGGATAGCGGCCACGACCACAAAATTCTGAAGTCGGAGACACTGGACCAGAGCAGTCTAGACAGGCAACCACCTCTCACCCGACGGGGATATATTTTATCCAAATCACATTGAGGTTTTCTGGTGAGAAATCCAATTCTGGACTGGATGGGCAACCACCTCTCACCCGGCGGGATATACTGATATCCAAAACACTCGAGGTTTTCCAGTGAGAAAGTACAACTCTACCTCTCACCCGGCGGGGATATATTCATATCCAAACCATCATCATCATCAGCAGCAGCAGCATCATCAGGTGCGGTGCCGACTGGCGTTGGCTATTATTCTTCTCCAGAGTACACGATCCTTCATGCAGGCCATCAGCTCACTTGGTGATCTCCTCTCACATCATCTCGTCAGACTGTCCAGTATCATTTCTCTTGATCTTCCTCTTGATCTTCTTCCTTCTATTTTTCCTATTGTTATAATATTTTCAAAGCCCCCTCTTCTCATTGCATGTCCTATGAAAGTAAATTGTCTCTCTCTTATCTTTTTGACAAGGTTTTTTTTTTTGTCTCTCCAGCTCTTCTAATACATTCTTCATTAGTTATTTTTGCTGTCCAGGGGATTCGCAACATTCTTCTAATAAACTACATTTCTGCTGCTTCCAATGATTTTTGTGCAGACTTGCCTATTGTCCATGATTCACTTCCATATAACAAGACAGGTTCAATATAGCATTTTAGGACTCGTTTTCTAACATTCATTGATAAGGATGTGTTGGCTACTATATTTCTCATTCTGTGAAATGCAGTCTTTGCTTGGCTTATTCTGTCCCTAATTTCTGTTCTGCATTTCCCATCTGAAGTTATTACTGCTCCAAGGTATTTCAATTTCTGCACCTGCTTTAGAATAGTTCCATTTAATTTTATACTGCGTGTTGGTGAATTCTGTTTCATAGATATAACAATAGTCTCTGTCTTTCTGATGTTTAAAGTAAGACCTTTCTGTTCACTTCCTTTAGCGACTTTATCCAAGAGATTTTGCAGGCCTGTTGGTTCTCAGCTATCAGTACTGTGTCGTCAGCATACCGAAGGTTGTTAATATTGTATCCTCCAATTTTTATGCCTGGTTCTGTCATGATCGTTTTTAGAACGACGTCGAGGTTTTCCAGTGAGAAAGTCCAACTCTAGGCTGGATGGGCGACCACTTCTCACCCGGCGAGGATATATTCATATCCAAACCACGTCGAGGTTTTTCGGTGAGAAAGTCCAACTCTAGACTAAACTGGTGCAACAAAAACCAGAATGTCACGCAATGCCTGTGATCCACCGAGAATATAGGCCCAAGCCCCACGATGCTCTGAGCCTACACCCTAAATGAGACTATCGCGAAAACCACAGTAGTAAATTCAGTAGGATCACGGGGCGATTTTGGTGGTAGACGCGAACGAAGAAGAATATATAGTCACCATACTGAAAATAAGTTCAACCCGCTGTTTTGTTTAGCTTCATTCATTCATTCATTCATTTGCATGTCCTTTGCGGAACTTTGGCTCCCTAACAGCACTCCTATAGGCCTCTTGGTTGTGAGCAAGATGGCCTGCTGCTGATGCATCTATTTGCAGATCATCAACGATGTCTCGCAGCCATCTTCGCCTTGGTCTTCCTCTCTTTCTTTTTCCCATTATGTATCCTTCCAAGACGGTCTTCTCTAGATTATCATTTGTGTAGCTATAAGAGCTAAAAAAACACTCAATGAAAACGCATTCACAAGATATAGTGCAAGATATAAATAATTTGCAGCTGAAAAAAAAAACCAGTAACCGGGTTATTATATGAATTATAAACCGCACCCTACCAGCTGGCCGTGTCCTGCATCAGCCTGGCTGAACCGTCACATTGCCTCTTCTCCTTTCTGAATCCGACCAGGTCGGATAAGGGAGACAATCTGAGAGTGAATTCCCTTAGTTACCAAAAGTGAATTTCTGTTATCATTTGCTAGAACTCGGGAGGCTACACCAGAATTTCTCATTTTTAAACACTTTATTTGCGTAATTTTGACTGTACTCACTGAATAAGTATACCTGGGGTAGTATGAAGGTTTAAATGCGTGAAGACCGAAGAAACATCACAGACTAGTAAGGTTAACTTTCGTATAAATTGTTTTCATTGATACAATATGGCGACAACAGGCGCAGCTATGTCACCGCTTGTTATGCGGATTATCGCCGCGTCTGTTTCTGTCTCATACAGAGCCGGGAACATTATTCGAGATATTCTGAAGACAGGAGATCTTGGCATCGTCGAGAAGGTAAGCAACATTTATCAAGTTTATCATTCGTGTATAAACTTGCACCACCAACGGTCCAGAATGCCACAGGAGCATGTGTTGTATGCAGTATACTTTCAACACTGGACTTGTTTCAGCTGTTGCAGGTCAACTTTATTCAGTGAAAACATAAAATGTGCTGTTTGTTACACCACAGTAATATAGATAGACAATAATATACACAATAAAGTAAGAGCTAGGTAGGGATAGACCCTCTGTCTTAGATAGTAATATAAACAAGAGCTAGGTAGGGATAGACCCTCTGTCTTAGATAGTAATATAAACAAAAGCTAGGTAGGGATAGACCCTCTGTCTTAGATAGTAATATAAACAAAAGCTAGGTAGGGATAGACCCTCTGTCTTAGATAGTAATATAAACAAGAGCTAGGTAGGGATAGACCCTCTGTCTTAGACAGTAAAATACACAATAAAGTAAGAGCTAGGTAGGGATAAGCCCTCTGTCACTGAAGGAGAGGTACGAACATTTAAGGCAGCGGCTTCTGACCTAAGGCTGAAATTAGGGGGTGGGGTGTGGTGGTCCTGAGGTAGGGTCGTGAGAAGATATGAATGTTTGATTATTATGAAGTGTCATTTGTACATAACTTTTAGTAATTAGTGTTGAATTTGTATCATGTTGAAGACTAGGGGCAAAGGTGCTGTCTGATTTTGCAATCAGTGACTCATAGCTGACATGCTAGTGTTAGGGTTGACAAATCATAGCTGACCAAGACACTGTCCCATCTCTCTGTTGGTACCCCCAGTAACAGACCTAGCCAGGCAGGTAGGGTAGTTATTGGATCTAAGTACAATGCAGACTGTTGTTTTAGTTCTGATCTAAGTACAGTGCAGACTGTTGTTTTAGTTCTGATCTAAGTACAGTGCAGACTGTTGTTTTAGTTCTGATCTGAGTACAATGCAGACTGTTGTTTTAGTTCTGATCTCAGTACAGTGTAGACTGTTGTTTTAGTTCTGATCTCATTACAGTTCAGGCTGTTGTTTTAGTTCTCATCTCAGTACAGTGTAGACTGTTGTTTTAGTTCTGATCTCATTACAGTGTAGACTGTTGTTTTAGTTCTCATCTCATTACAGTGTAGACTGTTGTTTTAGTTCTGATCACATTACAGTTCAGGCTGTTGTTTTAGTTCTCATCTCAGTACAGTGCAGGCTGTTGTTTTAGTTCTGATCCCAGTACAGTGTAGGCTGTTGTTTTAGTTCTGATCTCAGTACAGTGCAGGCTGTTGTTTTAGTTCTGATCTCAGTACAGTGCAGGCTGTTGTTTTAGTTCTCATCTCAGTACAGTGTAGGCTGTTGTTTTAGTTCTCCTCTCAGTACAGTGCAGGCTGGTCTTTTAGTTCTGATCGCAGTACAGTGCAGGCTGTTGTTTTAGTTCTCATCTCAGTACAGTGTAGACTGTTGTTTTAGTTCTGATCTCAGTACAGTGCAGGCTGTTGTTTTAGTTCTGATCCCAGTACAGTGTAGGCTGTTGTTTTAGTTCTGATCTCAGTACAGTGCAGGCTGTTGTTTTAGTTCTGATCTCAGTACAGTGTAGGCTGTTGTTTTAGTTCTCATCTCAGTACAGTGCAGCTGTTGTTTTAGTTCTGATCCCAAAATTTATAAACTAGGAAAAAAAGTAGGAACAGCTTTAATATTTAACTTTCATGTTTCACAGCTTTACTGCAGTGGCTTCATGTAAAGCTATATACTTAGTTTTATACACCTATACACTAATTATTCATGTGTTACCAGTTCTGATCTTAGTACAACTGTAGAGTTGTTTTGGTTCTGATCTCAGTACAACTGTAGAGTTGTTTTGGTTCTGATCTCAGTACAACTATAGATTGTTGTTCATCTAAACTAAATCCGTAATCATCAAGACATATGTATCATGTTAGAAGATTACCATTGGGCAGCATAGATTTTTTGACAAAAGCATTTTCAGAAAATAATTCAGTCAACATTCAGTAAAGGCAGTCAGCATTCAGTAAAGGCAGTCAGCATTCAGTAAAGGCAGTCAAGATTCAGTAAAGGCAGTCAAGATTCACTAAAGGCAGTCAAGATTCAGTAAAGGCAGTCAAGATTCAGTAAAGGCAGTCAAGATTCACTAAAGGCAGTCAAGATTCAGTAAAGGCAGTCAAGATTCAGTAAAGGCAGTCAAGATTCAGAAAAGGCAGTCAAAATTCAGAAAAGGCAGTCAGCATTCATTAGAGTGAGAAGTCTAAGCTTTATAGCAGCAGGAAAAATGAAAAAGTAGAGAGGCTAGGGAAGATCAAGAAAAAAAATCATAGACAGTCTAACATGAAGGCATGATAAAAAGTCACTATTTGAGCTGATCAAGATCTGTAGAGAAGCATGACTATCAACATCTATGGCACAGCACCAAATAATAATGATGTAATGAATGACCATCAGCATCTATGGCACGGCACCAAATAATAATGATGTAATGAATGGCCATCAACATATAGGGCACAGCACCAAATAATAATGATGTAATGAATGACCATCAGCATCTGTGGTACAGCACCAAATAATAATGATGTAATGAATGGCCATCAACATCTGTGGCACAGCACCAAATAATAATGATGTAATGAATGGCCATCAACATCTGTGGCACAGCACCAAATAATAATGATGTAATGAGAGGAGGAGGACTTTATAACATAGTAACATCTTACATTCTTCCCGTGCCATAGGGCTCACATAGTTGTTTGCCAAGTTTTCCTGATCTTGGCGAGTCTTTCAACTTCATCAAGGGATGTTATGCTTACTAAACTGGCTTCTCTTAACAGTGTCCTCTTTAGAGTTTCACGTGGTCAGCCTCGTTTTCTTCAGCCTGTTGTGCTCCACTTGATAGCTTGTTATTCTCTGATTGTTTCTTCTCATCACATGGCCTACAAATGTCCACCTTCTTTTTCTGATCACTCATGAGGTTGTTGTTTTCTCATCTGTCTTATCTCTGCGTTGTTCTTGAAGTCATTCCACTTAATACCAAGTATTAACATAGTAACAGGAAGAAAAAAAATGGAAGGAAAAGGAACATATGAAGGTCAAGAAAGAAGATAATGGGCTATCTGATGTGATTACATGATAGAAAAATCAGCTGAGCTGACAGAATATATCCAGTAATGTGATGTGTGGAAGAGCATGATCAGCCATGCTTGTTGACACTGTACCTGATGAACAAACAAATGTTCTTTATTTACAAAGGATGAAAACTTGCGCACGCAGGCCTGTGTGACATTCTGTCCTTCACCTGTCAACTTGCAAGCTGTTGCAAACATTCAAGTTTACTGAGTATATAACAAGCATTGATAAAAGTTAAAGTAATGAAGCTTATAGTCAGCCTTTTATCCCCTCAGAGAGCAGTATATATAAAATTATAAAATACAAGCAATATAATTATTATTACATTCTCAAAATGAAGATCACTACATGTTATTATCTTCTGCAGCTAGTCTGCTAACATACACTGATTGATAATCAAGTCTGGAGCAGTTAGAAAAATTCAAGTCTTAATTCCATGTCCTTGGTTGACAATCAGCTGAGCAGTCACCACCCAGCACACCCTGTGGTGTCTTGCAAGGCAGCAACAAATTCTCTCCACCTCTTGTGGTCTGCAGCCAGCTTTTATATTGTGCCCCAGCTGCATGCTACTCATTTCCACTTCTACAGTTCTCCACCAGGTAGCTTTGGATTGTCCTCTCTTTTTTACTTGGGTGTCCATCACATGGCCAGTAAATATTTAAAATCTTTCTGAGGCAGGTTGTGTGAAATGAGGATAATTTTCCCATTTCCTTCTTCAGTTGTTCTCCAGCAGTCTGCCCTATCTAGGAGTATAGGTAGCACACAACTTTGGTAGTTTTATTTTGGTTCTAGTACTTCCAGCAGTCTGCCCCATCTAGGAGTATAGATAGCACACAACTTTGGTGGTTTTATTTTGGTTCTAGTACTTCCAGCAGTCTGCCCCATCTAGGAGTATAGATAGCACACAACTTTGGTGGTTTTATTTTAGTTCTAGTACTGTACTGAGAAGACTTCTTTCTAAGATGAATGAAAGCTGTTCTCACTTTATTCAGCTCTGTATGGCTTTATTTGCTCCTCCATGTGGTGTTAGTATGCTTGTGAAGGTATCTGGTTCTGTAAGGTTTTGGTCACTAATTTTAATTGCTGCTTTACTTCATTATTTCTGACTGCCTTTATATTGATTCTCAGCCCCACTTGTCTGCTGACTGTCTCTAGACTGCTTGTTTTCTCCTATACATGGTGGTGAGTATGTGCTAAGAGTGATATATCATCTGCATGATCCAAATCCTCAAGCATGGAAAACATTGTCCATCTAATACCTCTTTGGGTGACTTCTGTTGTTTTGTCCATCGCCCAGTCTATGACAGTGATGAAAAGAGAAGCTGATAGGGTACATCCTTGTCTAACTCCTGTTTTCACGTCAGAGTTTATTTTACTTTGACAAGTCTTAAAGGGGTATGTATTTGATGATGATAATGTAACATTGTATTCTAAAGTATAACATGTGATTAACACCAAACAAGAACAATAACCAGGGCTAACTTGTTATCTAGTGAGTATGATATGACTCTTACTTAGCTTCAGAGTAGCCACTCCTAATTTGCAGAACACACGTCTAAAACAGGGTAAATATACTGATGTGACATTTTCTTTCTGGTAGTTTAGTGAGCTGATGTTGACTCACTTGTTTCATGTCATTAATGACTTTATGCTGACATTTGATTATAGTCCCCTTTGTCTACAGCTTTACATGAGCAGCCTCAGATAATTGCAGCATGGATGTTTGTGGTCAGAAATGTTTCAATAAATAGCATAGACTCTTTCAACAAATTCATTCTTTACTTTTATTATGAGTGATACCAGGAGATGTCATTTTTTTTTCTTTGAATTTTCATGAGATTTGTAGTTATATACAATTATGCAGGCCAAGAGTGAAGAGTTATTTTTATTATATGTGAAAGGTTGAATGACTTGTAAATGCTGACATGGGGATATTATAACATTTGTTAATGATATATTTCTGACTAAAAAAGATGTTCTGTATTTATATCATCTTTATCTTCTCACACATCCAGTCTTCTGTTGTTTAGATTAGGTTTCACAAACATTCTATAATCACTTCTATAATCAGGGGAAGTCCGATGAACATTTCATTGGATTATTTAATTCTGACAAATAAGTTCAAGACGTATAGTTGATAACATCACTTGTACTAAGATGCAATATGACATACTCTTCGTTAGTTTCGTCGTTGAAGCACATCAATATCAAACTGTCATGTTCTACATGCAGCAGTTCTCAATGTTCCCCTATTTCACAATATTCTACACATTTGATAAGAGGACAATTCTAAACAGTTCCATCTGAAACATGTCAATCAATTACATGACAAAATCACTGTACTCAAAGTTCAAAACATATCAGTACATATCGATTCTTCATAATCCTTTGAATCACTTGAAACACAGCTTCATTCTGTTCTAAAACTACTTCTGCAAGACTGCTTTTCCTGAGTATCTATTACTCTAATTGTCCATCTATTCCAACTGTCGTTACCTATGTCTTCTTTCTCTCTCATGTCTTCTCTGGTGTGTGTTCTCCTTCTGTTATTCTTCTCTGATTGTCTGTCATTCTCTTCTTCTCTTGTCTGGACCGGACTCATTTCACTGACCGTCCTTGTTCCTCTGTCTTCGGGGCTCCGTTCTCTGTCTCCTCTCCTCTACTTCTTCTACCTTCTTGGTTCTTCTTCCTTGTTCTTATTGTCTGTTCTTCCATCTTCGGGTTCCCTCCTTTGACTCTTCTTCTCCCTCATTCCTTCTACTTGGTTCCTCCTCCATGTTCTTATTGTCTATTCTTCTGTCTTTGGGCTCCCTCCTCTGTCTCTTCTTCTTCCTTGTTCTCCCTCCTACTTGGTTCCCATGAGCGTTCTGATTGTCCGTCATTTAAACTGCCCCATGACTTGTATGTCGTAAGTCAATTGTCCAATAGGGCACGCCTCTAAATATTTAATTGGTCAGCTGGCCGAGTTGGTCACTCCTTTATTTAAAACCCGTGTGCAATCGCGTCACCTAACAGGTGTCAAGTGTCAACTCTATCTATACAATTGTTATTTACCTAAGTCGTTATCTTGCTATTTCATGTCGGAGGTTTATTGTGTCCTCGCTTTTCATTGTGTCTGCATTTTCTATTCGTCTTTTCTTTTGTTTACATGTGTCAACATCCAGTCACTGCTTTGTTATCACTGGACCATCCTACTTTCTGGCATCCTTCTTTTGTCTTCCATGTGTGTCAGCATCACTGAGTCTCGTCTTTTTCTATTCACTGTTTCTACTGTTTACTTTTGTCCGCTTTCTGTTCACTGTTTCCACTGTTTACTTTTGTCTGCGTCTTGTTCTAGTGTCATGGAAGTTCTATACTTTTCTCTTCCTTTCCTCTCCATTTTTCTCTGTCACTATTCGATGTTACTATTTTCTTTACAGTATATTTTCATAATCATATTCATTAATAATAATAATAACAACAATATCTGTTACCTACAAGGCTATGCTACAATATTAGGATTTTGTTGTTTAATTAAGATTGTATATAAGATTGTAATGTTGGTGTATGGCTTTTCAGTGGTTCGGTGTGCATGGTGCTCATGTTTTATCTTAAAGCTAGGACTGTTTATGTGGCATCATCAGTGGTTCCATCATGTCTCTACAGTAATGGTTCCCAACCTCTTTACATCCAATGATCACTTTTACAACTACATATAGATTGTAGATAACCAGCTTATACACATTATATCAGTACTATAAACTATTCATTGTTTTTATTGAATGCATGGCACTTAATACCAAACTGATAATGCAGCCACAAAACACCTGATAATGTACTAAAGACTACAGACTGGGAGACAGAATAGTCAGGTCATGTATCTAAAATACTTAAACAGCAAATAGATTCCTTTTGCTAGTGTCTCAACTATAAAGATCTAACATGTAGAAGTGGGATGCAGTTATAGCAGATATTTCCACTGCAGGAAAAACAATTCAAGTCATATATATATAATCAGAATAGAAAATGAGGAAGACCTAGACTTGGAAAAGAAAAATTATGACAGTGCTCAGAGATAAGGGATACACATGGAAGGATGTAGAGAATAATTCCAAGAACAGGGATGACTGGAGAGCCTTTATCTGTGGCCTAAGCTCTGAAGGGAGTGAAAGGCATTGATGATGATGATGATGATGATATACAAACAGACACAAACACCTCTGTTCCTTCTGTATGATGTAGCTTGTTCACTAACAAACATAAGGTTTTTTTTCTTCTTGTCTTAACACTTAAACACTGACATGTATAACAGACTTTTGTTTTAACACTTAAACAATGACATGTGTAGCAGACCTTTGTCTTGACACGTAAACAATGACATGTATAACAGACTTTTGTTTTAACACTTAAACAATGACATGTATAACAGACTTTTATTTTAACACTTAAACAATGACATGTATAACAGACTTTTGTTTTAACACTTAAACAGTGACATGTATAACAGACTTTTACTAGGCAGTCCATACATGGAACTTGTTGTACTGTACATCTTACATCCTTCCCATGCCATTAAATGTCACATAGGGCCCGCATGGTAGTTCGCCAAGATGTCCTGTCTTCGGTGAGTTTTTCAATCTCATCAAGGGATATTATGCCCACTGAATTGGCTTCTCTTAACAATGTCCTCTTTAGAGTTTTACTGCCTCTTTTTCGTCAGACTGTTGTGTTTCATTTGATAGCTTGTTTGGGGATTCTCTGATTGTTTCTTCTCATCACATGACCGACATATGTCTATCTTCTTTTTCTGATCAACCATGAGACAGGTTGTTGTTTGCTCATCTGCCTGATCTCTGTGTTGTTCTTGAATTCATTCCAATGTTTTCCTTATGAATTTATTTTCAAAGGAGTCTGATTTCTTGTCTATTTATATAGTTGTTTTCCAGCTTTCACATGCATAAATGAGGTTGGATATTACATTTTAATTGAATAATCTTAATTTGGTTTTTATGCTTATAACTATTGAATGCCATATGTTCTCAAGATTCTTGAAGGTCAATGAATTTGCATGAATATTATCATAGAAATGTTTGCTATGACTTCATGTAACTTGTTGAAATCTAGAAGAACAAAGAATATACAGGAAATAGGTAGGATTAACCTAAAACATTTTAGGCATAGCTTGTAAACAGCAAGAAAAGGACAGGAAAATGACAGGAGAGCTGTTTCTCAACAAGCCATATAAATGAAGATAATAACAAAAGACTCGCCACACATGGAGAAAGTTCTAGCTTGTGCGTGCTTTGTTCAAGATGAGAAGATTGAAGAATCTGTGACTGTGTCAAGAAATTCTTTAAGCAAAAGAGACTTTGAGCTGTTGTGGTTTCCAGACAGGCTAAATGTGCTAGTGGCTGTGGTAAAACCGGTTTTTAGTAGAGTAGAAATAAGAGATAAGAACAGTGAAATGCTTATCAAAAGTACCAGCAAGCAAATGTTTCAGCAAAAATATCTATACCAGGGCTCAGGGTGAGATGAGGTGTATGGTGTAGGTTAGAGACAGGCAAGAAAAGAGGAAAGCTTACTAACTAAATTCTCCTCCTTTCTTTACTCTCTACCCCCCACCCCCCCCACTTTTGTTTAAATTGCAAAACTGCCCTCGCTAAATTTGTAAAACTGCACTCATTAAATTTGTAAAACTGTACTCACTAAATCTGTAAAACTGTACTCACTAAATCTGTAAAACTGTACTCACTAAATTTGTAAAACTGTACTCACTAAATTTGTAAAACTGTACTCACTAAATCTGTAAAACTATACTCACTAAATTTGTAAAACTGTACTCACTAAATTTGTAGAACTGCACTTACTAAATTTGTAAAACTACACTCACTAAATTTGTAAAACTGTACTCACTAAATTTGTAAAACTACACTCACTAAATTTGTAAAAGTGCACTTACTAAATTTGTAAAACTACACTCACTAAATTTGTAAAACTACACTCACTAAATTTGTAAAAGTGCACTTACTAAATTTGTAAAACTACGCTCACTAAATTTGTAAAAGTGCACTTACTAAATTTGTAAAACTACACTCACTAAATTTGTAAAACTGCACTATGCACCTCTGTCTAACTCCATTTTCAGACTAGGAGAGGATTTGTGCCAATGGTTCTAATAGCCTTTATGGTCTGTTGGTTTGTAAATTCATGGAAGTAGATTATAAATGATGGGACAGAAGTATCCACTAAATGATCACTATCACATCAGTTGTCCACAGCTTTAACTACTGTCCATATTTCAGGGCAAGAATGATCTCCAGACTGAGGCTGATAGGGCTGCTCAGAGATGTATTGTGGCCTCTCTTCATAGACACTTTCCTAAAGTTGCTATCTACGGAGAAGAGGTAAAACAGATTCTCATTTTTAGCCTTTACTTTTTCTCTCTGTCTGTCTGATAGACATCTTCTTACCTCTAGTTTTATGTGGTGTTTGTGTGAGACATCTTCTTACCCCTAGTTTTATGTGGTGTTTGTGTGAGACATCTTCTTACCCCTAGTTTTATGCGATATCTGTATGAGAGACATCTTCTTACCCCTAGTTTTATGCGATATCTGTATGAGAGACATCTTCTTACCCCTAGTTTTATGCGATATCTGTATGAGAGACATCTTCTTACCCCTGTTTTTATGCGGTGTCTGTGTGAGAGACATCTTCTTACCCCTAGTTTTATGTGTTGTCTGTGTGAGAGACATCTTCTTACCCTTGTTTTTATGTGGTGTCTGTGTGAGAGACATCTTCTTACCTTTGTTTTTATGTGGTGTCTGTGTGAGAGACATCTTCTTACCCCTGTTTTTATGTGGTGTCTGTGTGAGAGACATCTTCTTACCCCTAGTTTTATGTGGTGTCTGTGTGATAGACATATTCTTACCCCTAGTTTTATGTGGTGTCTGTGTGATAGACCCCTGTTTTTATGTGGTGTCTGTGTGAGAGACATCTTCTTACCCCTAGTTTTATGTGGTGTCTGTGTGAGAGACATCTTCTTACCCCTAGTTTTATGTGGTGTCTGTGTGATAGACATCTTTGTACCCCTGTTTTTATGTGGTGTCTGTGTGAGAGACATCTTCTTACCCCTAGTTTTATGTGCTGTCACACAACAGAGCCTGGACCCAGCAGAGAAGATTCCAGATGATTATATTGTGACGGAGCTGGATCCAGATGTCTTGTCTCATGGCTGTCCTGATGTGTACAAGGATGTCACAGATGACCAGGTTAGTTAACTTTAGTTAAGACTGACTCATTAGTTTATAAGTATATAAAACTAAGTATATAACTACATAAAGTCGTTGTAGCAAAGCTGTGATAACAACATTTATAAACTAGGAAAAAAGTAGGAACAGCTTTATTACTTAATGAACGCACAATTGTGCACCCCTAGTTTTATGTTGTGTCTGTGAGAGACACAGTACAGAGAGGAAAGGAGGAAAATTTAGTAAGTGCAGTTTTACAAATTTAGTGAGTGTAGTTTTACAGATTTAGTGAGTACAGTTTTACAAATTTAGTGAGTACAGTTTTACAAATTTAGTGAGTGTAGTTTTACAAATTTAGTGAGTACAGTTTTTACAAATTTAGTGAGTACAGTTTTACAAATTTAGTGGGTACAGTTTTTACAAATTTAGTGAGTACAGTTTTACAAATTTAGTGAGTACAGTTTTACAAATATAGTAATTGTATTTTACAAATTTAGTGAGTACAGTTTTACAGATATAGTGAGCATAGTTTTACAAATTTAGTGAGTACAGTTTTACAGATTTAGTGAACTTAATCTGTATGATTAAGGTTCACACTGAAATGTCACAACTGTGTGCTTATTAAGTAATAAAGCTGTTTCTACTTTTTTTTTCTAGTTTATAAGATTAGTCCTGCATAACTTTACCCAGTAATTATTCATGATAGGTGAGTCTGTTTAATATGGTCATCATGCGAGGGGAAGTCACAAAGTAACTCGCAAATTGAAATATTATATCAGTGACAGTTATCAAGTGGAACACAACAGGCCGAAGAAAAAGAGGGAGACCGCGTGAAACTCTGAAGAGGACATTATTAAGAGAGGCCAAATTAACAGGCATAAAATCCTTTGATGAGGTTGAAAGACTCGCTGAAGACAGGAAAAATTGGCGAACTACTTTGCGAGCCCTATGTGACGTTTAACGGCACGGGAAGGATATAAGATATAAGATAAGACAGTTATCAGGTAGTATTTAAATATATCCTTAGATAGTACCATCATCCAACTTTATAATAGTTGTATGTAAGGGGCGCTGGGAGTTACGTGCACATGCGCAAAACAATAACAAAATGGCTACCCAACTGTTAGTGTGTACCAAAGAAGGACAGAGATGTGTAGTGTGATTTTTGTGGGCTAAAGGACATTCAGTTGAGGACATTATTAAGGAAATGATTACAGTTTATTCTGAAAAGTGTTTATCATGTAAAGTGGACTGGGTAAAAGAATTTTCTCAGGGACAAACCGAAATTGTTGACAAAGTCCGACTTGGCCGTCCTGTTCAGATTGCAACAGGAGTGACTGTGCAACGTGTGAATAAGATTATCAGAGCTGATAGATGAGTAATGATAGACAATGTAGCAAGTGCAACTGGATGTTCACATGGCTTAGCCTACAGCATAATGCATGAGCAATTGAATTTTCGGAAAAATTGCTCACGTTGGGTACCCAGAGATCTGAATGATGAACACAAAATGAACCGATTTGGTTTGTCATTGCAGCATCTCTGTCATTACACATATGGAGGTGAAGACATGCTCCAAAGGATTATTACTGGAGATGAATCTTGGGTGCACCACTACCAGCCTGAATCAAAACGTGCCTCAATGCAATGGAAGCACCCATCATCGCCATGCGCAGAAAGATTCAAGATTACGCCTTCTGTGGGGAAGGTTATGCTGACAGTGTTCTGGGATTAACAAAGAATGTTGTTAACCAAGTTCCAGAAGTATGGTGACAGTGTGAATTCTGTATCATACTGTGAAGTTCTGTCGATGCTGTGGGATGAAATTCGAAGAAAACGTCCTGGTCTGCTGACTAGAGGTGTGCTTCTCCTTCATGACAATGCCAGACCACATACGGCTTGGTTAACCCAAGAGAAAATTAGCCAGTTGGGTTGGGAAGTTCTTGAACATCCACCCTATGGTCCAAACTTAGCTCCAAGTGATTTTCATCTGTTTGGTCCATTGAAAAACCACCTTTGTGGGAGAAGATTCTCAAGTGACGAAGAGGTGGAAGCAGAAGTAAAAAAATGGTTCAGAAATCGGATTCCCGATTTTTACGCCATGTAATCACTGATTACACGATGGGACAAATGTATCAGTGTTGGTGGCAATTACATTGAGAAATAGGGGAATAATGTGGGTTCTTTTAAATTTTCAAATTACTGTCGCATTTAGTTTTTTTGTAACAAGCATTTGTGAGTTACTTAGTGACTTCCCCTCATATTTTAACAATTATTAAACTGATGCACCTTGTAGGTAGATGTTTTAAGTCTTAAATTGATGAATCTTGTAGCTTGATCCTTATATTTTAACAGTGTTAGATTGATGTAGCCTGTTATGTGGTTCTCATGTTTTAACAGCGTTAGATTGTTGTGTGATTCTCATGTTTTGACAGTGTTAGATTGATGTATCTTTAATCCTCATGTTGTAACAGTGTTAAATTGTCATAGTTTGGTCTTCAAGTATTAGATATATCAAGTTACATTATGTTTTCTTGTGATTATATTTCCTTTTTTTTTTATTCTGTAAGCTTCTTGCTGTTTGTCTGAATGTTTTATGTATAGTTGGATATTTTATACTGTTTTTTTTTCTTGCAGTGAGCAGTATGAATGTAGCTGTAAATGCTTTTTTTTTATAGTCATGTTTATTGTTATAATCTATACAACACACCACAAGTCATTATTTCAGTGTGTGTTTTATTTGTTATAATCCATACAACACACCATAAGTCATTATTTCAGTGTGTGTTTTGTTATAATCTATACAACACACCATAAGTCAATATTTCAGTGTGCATTTTATTTGTTATAATCTATACAACACACCACAAGTCATTTCAATGTGTGTTTTATTTGTTATAATCTATGCAACACACCACAAGTCATTATTTCAGTGTGCGTTTTATTTGTTATAATCTGTACAGCATACCATGGTTCTAAGGACTGTTATTGCCGGAGGTGGGGTGGAGAATTTCGCTCTCCGCTCCAATGGCGTGCGTCTCAAATAGCCTTTGGCAGTCAAATCCAGCTCCTGGCCTTCTCGTGGCAGAACTGTTTAAACTGACAGGAGAAGAGGCGAAGGCGAATATCTGGCGCCTGAAAACCAGACACTTAGAGTAGATGAGAGGCACATTTGGTAGCTCATCTACCGCTGCTGGCGAGATTCTTCAGCTGCCATGCGTGGAGCGGTGCTCTTCCTGGCCAGTGAAGAAAGGTGCAAATGGGGTTGCCGCGTGGCACCACTGCGGAAAAGGTTAAGACACTGCTGGCAAGATTCTTCTGATGCCACATGTGGAGTGAAGCTCCTCCCGGTCAAGGAAGAAACTGCAGAAAAGAAATAAAGGTTGCTGTGTGGTGCCGATGTGAAAAAGTGAAGGAAAGGATAAAGTGAAGTTTAATCAGTATGTCCAGTAGTAACACTGCAAGAGCTACACATACCACGGCGCCTCTGCTCTAGAGGCCGGCCAGGTCCGAAATACACCTACACTGGTGAAATATGCCTACACCAGGGGGTGAAACTTGAAGGCTATACATGTCACGGTACCTCTGCCCTAGAGGTCGGTCACGTCCCAAACACGCCCATACTAGGATAATATGCCTAAACTGGCTCAACCCAGAGGTGGAAGTCACTAGTGGCGAGGATTCATCCTCCTGGACAAAAGCTCCATCCTGGTAACAACTAGGAAGGGTAGCGGACACGACCACAAAATTCAGAGACACTGGACCAGGGCAGTCTAGATAGGCAACCACCTCTCACCCTGTGGGGATGTATGCGTATCCTAATCACGCTGAGGTTTTCCGGTGAGAAAGTCCAACACTGGACTGGATGGGCAACCACCTCTCACCTGGCGGCGATACACGGGTATCTCAAAACACATTGAGGTTTCCTGGTGAGAAAGTCCAACTCTGGCCTGTGTGGGCTACCACCTCTCACCCAGTGGGGATATACTGATATCCAAAACACGTCGAGGTTTTCCGGTGAGAAAGTCCAACTCTAGACTAAACTGATGCAATGAAAACCACGGTGTCACACAATCCCGCTTCTGAGACCCACCAAGAATACAGGCTAAAGCCCTGTGATACTCCAAACCTATTGTGGTCCTCTCGGGGATCTCGTATGGTCCTTTCAGGGACCACATGGGGGATCACAGGACTTAATGAGGACCATAGGTGTAAATTCAGTGGGATCAAAAGGCGGTCTTGGTAGTAGAAGCGAACGAAGAAGTACAACATACCATAAGTAATTATTTCAGTGTGTGTTTTATATGTTATAATCTGTACAACATACCACAAGCCATTACTTCAGTGTGTGTTTTATATGTTATAATCTGTACACATACCACAAGTCATTACTTCAGTGTGTGTTTTGTTATAATCTATACACCATTCCGGAACTTATCCTTTTAACGTGTGTTTTATTTACTGTTACATATACTGTCATGTATTCAAGTTGTTCCTCTTCTACTTTCATAAAGCAGTTTGTTTTAGTTTTGTTTAACATATATATCTTAGTTTAATGAGTATCTCTTCATGGATGTCTGTACTTGAGCATTATTTATTTTTTGTTTGTTTTGTTTTTTGGAGGTTGTAATATGGGTGGATCCACTAGATGGAACAGCTGAATTTACCCAAGGTGAGCAGATGTTGTAATATAAAACTTGACGGCGTTGTACACATTTCAAATCATTTATTGCCTGTCTCTTTAGATACATATGTATGTTTCTTTTTTAACCTCTTTAGCGTTATATATATATATAAATTTAAAAAAAAACAGTGTTGCTTTACCTGTGGCAAATTATTTTAAAAAAAACCCAAGTAGAATGTTTGAGGTAAATAGTTATTGTGCCAGGAATAAAAATAACATTTCTTAACATAGACTGATGATGATGGTGAAAGTGGTGGCAGTGATGGTTATGGTGATTGTGATAATGATGATTATAATTTCTTGACATGGGCTCATGATGATGATGAAGGTGGCAGCAGTGATGATACTGATGTCCAAATGAATAGTTTTTCTAAATTTGATAAACTGCAAAGCAATGTCACTTTATGCTTCTCTTAGAAGTACCATTCTTCTCTGTGAATCTGAATGCTGGCCTGAAATGTCATCATTGACCATTCTCAGATCACACAAATTCAGGTGCAGTTTCAAGTTTCAGCATTGTGATCATCATCATAAACATCACTCTCACTCAAAATATTTACATTGTCCATATAATTAGAAACATCAGTACCATCGTGCAACAAGTCCTAATCATAATGGAGACGAACGCATTCACTGCAACCGACCATTGTTCTCAAAGTGTGTAGCCTAACTTGACAACTCAGCTATAGTTAGTTTACTGTTTCAGCAGCCTCCCATGTTATCTGATAACTAGGTCAGAGCAAGAAAACTCAGGGATAATGCTACAGAGTGTGTCTGTGTATAATCGGCGACTCAGACAGAATGCTGTAAGAATGACAAGCAAGCATGAAATAACTCAGGGATAATGCTAAAGGGGTTAATGTATCACACAGTTCAAAGTTAAGTTTTTTTGGGTCTTTTTTTTTTATATTTCATTGTATGACAGAGCACTAGACCTTATGATAAGCTGTATGATACAGCACTAGGTGTTATGATAAACTGTATGACTTACCCTACTTTTTCATCTTTTTCTGTGTTCCTGCAAGTACAAGCTAGTGCTCTTTGCAGCCAGTGCTGTGAAGATGTTGAGGCACAACATTGTGTTGGCTTGGGAGCAGGTTATGGCAGGTATTTTTTCAATCTCTGAATGGAGTTAAACAGCAGGAAGTGTGCAGCACTTCTCTAGCAGATTCCACCATCATGGCGACTGTGGTGATCCCTGCACCACTAGCCAGGCTAGGAGTAGCAGTGGAGAGGTGGGACAGGGTCTTGGTCGGCTATGGTTCACCAATCCTGATGTCTGCAGATGGGTCGTTGATTGTCAAATCAGACAGCAAATTCATCTCTATAGGACACAGCACTAGATCTTATGATAATATGCCACGTGGCAGCGGCGGGGGTGAAGAGACGGAAGTTATAGTTATTTATGCCTGGTTCTCACTGCTGTCTTGCAGGTCTCTTGGATCATGTGACAGTGCTGATAGGTGTTGCTGTTAATGGCGAAGCAAGAGCTGGAGTTATCTACCAACCTTATTACAACTATCAGGCTGGAGCTGATGCTCAGCTTGGCAGATGTATTTGGGGACTCATTGGTTTAGGTAAGTTTGGTCACTTCCTACGGTATTATTTCATTTTCTTTAGTAGTAGCTGAGAAGAGCACTAGATTTATGAGAACTAAGATGAATCACATCTGTATAAGAAATAACTTAGTTGTTATAGAGGTAAACAGAGCTGTATGGTTCAGTTTTACAAAGAGTGAGGAAAGTGGGCAGGTACAAGAATGGCAGAAAGTGAGATGATTGATTGATTGATCTTTATTTCAAAAGGGTTAAGAATTGGGCACACAGGCCCGTCTGACATTCTGCCCTTTATCATACATCTTTTACTCTATTCCAGACATTCTACAAATATGCTGTTCATATAACAAACATAACTAACATTGAAGCTGAGAGACATAAAATAAAATATAACATTTACGTTTCGCTCTTAAACATTCACTCAGTACAGATGAGCGCATAAAAGTGAAGAACATAAACAATCCAAAATATTTTAACAAAAGCCTTTTTCAAGGATCACATACAGAAACAACACAATAGATAAAAATGTAAAAAATTAAACTCTTAACGCTTTCAGTATCTTTGTAAGAAAGATGGGCACAAAATGCACTCGGATAGATGTAGGTAAGCACAAAGTGGAAGCAGGTGATTGGCAGACAAAAGAGGTAAAGAAAGGACAGCAAAGGGTCCTTTAGGCTAAACAACATGGTGTTATGTCTCATGGCCTTAACTCTCTCCCTTCAGATAAATATGGCCTAAAAAGAAGCTACCCAGATGATGCAGATAATAGTGAAAAAATAAAATGGGGATGGATGGAAAGGTTCTGAATGAATAGAGACCACTGAAAGGACAAGATTGCTTGCATAGGATGCCTAGACAAGGAAGCTATCAAAGCCTTCTGGTGGCTAGAGAATAAAGATAGAAAGGGCTGGAAATTTAGTCTTAAATTGCCCGTGGCTAGAATGAGAAAATGCAGCAAAGTGAGTGGGGCTAAGGCAAGAAAGCTGGGCATTGATAGGAAAGATAGAAAGAGGTTTCATCTAGGTGGAAACTTCTAGTTTAAAGAAAGCTGAATTTATTGTTAATTCTTACAGGGTGGAGACAGCCAGTCTAGAAAATAAGGTACTGTTTCAGAGCTTTCAAACCAGAACCAGTTTTAGTGAGGTAATCATTTCTCTTATCTCTTAGTTGTTATGGTGATGAAAGAAGTGATTCACTTTAGACATTAGAAGAGCCCCCCACAAAGTGGCACAGAAAAACCAGTAGATCTAGTTAGAAGTACCAAGGACACACAGAATGGAGAGCATTACCATGTCTGATGGCAGTGATGTGGTGTGTTATCCCACATTGATATCTGATGATAATATGGTTCATTATTTCACTGAAGTGTCTGATGACAGTGATGTAGTACATGATTATTTCTCACTGTTGTCTGTATGTGCAGGATCATTTGGTTTCACGCCTCAGCTGCCACCAAGCAATCAGAACCTGATCACAACAACACGCTCTCACTCCGACTGGATGGTCACTGAGGCTGTCAACGCTTGTGACCCCACAGAAATCATCAAAGTTGGAGGAGCTGGCCATAAGGTAATTATTACCTGACATATGTTTCAGATTTTAGCACAAGAAAAATATTCGATTGCTTTTATTCTTTCTGATGTAATTCTTGGTTTCTTCATGGAAGGATAGTGTTACAGTTTAAGTGGGAAGTTGGACGGAGAGAGTGAAAGAAGGAAGGAACAGAACAAAAAGAAAAAAAAATCATCATTTATAAATGTCATCATATGTTAAGAAACACCTGCAGGCAAGATAGGTTTTTCGTAGTCTGTCTGTCAGGACTATAGCAGGACATGTGAGGGTAAAACTGTTTGTCACGACTATAGCAGGACATGTGAGGGTCAAAACTGTTTATCACAACTATAGCAGGACATGTGAGGGTCAAAACTGTTTGTCACAACTATAGCAGGACATGTGAGGGTCAAAACTGTTTGTCACGACTATAGCAGGACATGTGAGGGTCAAAACTGTTTTTCACAACTATAGCAGGACATGTGAGGGTCAAAACTGTTTGTCACGACTATAGCAGGACATGTGAGGGTCAAAACTGTTTGTCACGACTATAGCAGGACATGTGAGGGTCAAAACTGTTTGTCACGACTATAGCAGGACATGTGAGGGTCAGAACTGTCTGTCAGGACTATAGCAGGACATGTGAGGGTCAAAACTGTTTGTCACGACTATAGCAGGACATGTGAGGGTCAAAACTGTTTGTAACGACTATAGCAGGACATGTGAGGGTCAGAACTGTTTGTCACGACTATAGCAGGACATGTGAGGGTCAGAACTGTTTGTCACGACTATAGCAGGACATGTGAGGGTCAAAACTGTTTGTCACGACTATAGCAGGACATGTGAGGGTCAAAACTGTTTGTCACGACTATAGCAGGACATGTGAGGGTCAAAACTGTTTGTCACAACTATAGCAGGACATGTGAGGGTCAAAACTGTTTTTCACGACTATAGCAGGACATGTGAGGGTCAAAACTGTTTGTCACGACCATAGCAGGACATGTGAGGGTCAGAACTGTCTGTCAGGACTATAGCAGGACATGTGAGGGTCAAAACTGTTTGTCACGACTATAGCAGGACATGTGAGGGTCAGAACTGTCTGTCAGGACTATAGCAGGACATGTGAGGGTCAAAACTGTTTGTCACGACTATAGCAGGACATGTGAGGGTCAGAACTGTCTGTCAGGACTATAGCAGGACATGTGAGGGTCAAAACTGTTTTTCACAACTATAGCAGGACATGTGAGGGTCAAAACTGTTTGTCACGACTATAGCAGGACATGTGAGGGTCAGAACTGTCTGTCAGGACTATAGCAGGACATGTGAGGGTCAGAACTGTCTTTCAGGACTATAGCAGGACATGTGAGGGTCAAAACTGTCTGTCACGACTATAGCAGGACATGTGAGGGTCAGAACTGTCTGTCAGGACTATAGCAGGACATGTGAGGGTCAAAACTGTTTTTCACGACTATAGCAGGACATGTGAGGGTCAGAACTGTCTGTCAGGACTATAGCAGGACATGTGAGGGTCAAAACTGTTTTTCACAACTATAGCAGGACATGTGAGGGTCAAAACTGTTTTTCACGACTATAGCAGGACATGTGAGGGTCAGAACTGTCTGTCAGGACTATAGCAGGACATGTGAGGGTCAAAACTGTTTTTCACGACTATAGCAGGACATGTGAGGGTCAGAACTGTCTGTCAGGACTATAGCAGGACATGTGAGGGTCAAAACTGTCTGTCACGACTATAGCAGGACATGTGAGGGTCAAAACTGGGGGTACAGACATGGAGTGTAGCAGGACATCTGAGGTCAGTACTGTGGGTACAGGTAGCAGGACATGTGATGGACAGAACTGAAGGTACAGACATGGAGTGTAGCAGGACATCTGAGGTCAGTACTGTGGGTACAGGTAGCAGGACATGTGATGGACAGAACTGAAGGTACAGACATGGAGTGTAGCAGGACATCTGAGGTCAGTACTGTGGGTACAGGTAGCAGGACATGTGATGGACAGAACTGAAGGTACAGACATGGAGTGTAGCAGGACATCTGAGGTCAGTACTGTGGGTACAGGTAGCAGGACATGTGATGGACAGAACTGAAGGTACAGACATGGAGTGTAGCAGGACATCTGAGGTCAATACTGTGGGTACAGGTAGCAGGACATGTGATGGACAGAACTGAAGGTACAGACATGGAGTGTAGCAGGACATCTGAGGTCAGTACTGTGGGTACAGGTAGCAGGACATGTGATGGACAGAACTGAAGGTACAGACATGGAGTGTAGCAGGACATCTGAGGTCAGTACTGTGGGTACAGGTAGCAGGACATGTGATGGACAGAACTGAAGGTACAGACATGGAGTGTAGCAGGACATCTGAGGTCAATACTGTGGGTACAGGTAGCAGGACATGTGATGGACAGAACTGAAGGTACAGACATGGAGTGTAGCAGGACATCTGAGGTCAGTACTGTGGGTACAGGTAGCAGGACATGTGATGGACAAAACTGAAGGTACAGACATGGACTGTAGCAGGACATGTGATGGACAAAACTAAGGTACAGACATGGAGTGTAGCAGGACATCTGAGGTCAGTACTGTGGGTACAGGTAGCAGGACATACAAAACTGAAGGTACAGACATGGACTGTAGCAGGACATCTGAGGTCAATACTGTGGGTACAGGTAGCAGGACATGTGATTGACAAAACTGAAGGTACAGACATGGATTGTAGCAGGACATGTGAGTGACAGAACTACTAGTACAGACATGGACAGGTAGCAGGACATGTGAGGGACAAAACTGCCAGTATATTTATGGATAGGTAGCAGGACATGTAAGGGACAAAACTGCCAGTACATTTATGGATAGGTAACAGGACATGTGAGGGACAAAACTGCCAGTACATTTATGGATAGGTAGCAGGACATGTGAGGGACAAAACTGCCAGTACATTTATGGATAGGTAGCAGGACATGTGAGGGACAAAACTGCCAGTACATTTATGGATAGGTAGCAGGACATGTGAGGGACAAAACTGCCAGTACATTTATGGATAGGTAGCAGGACATGTGAGGGACAAAACTGCCAGTACATTTATGGATAGGTAGCAGGACATGTGAGGGACAAAACTGCCAGTACATTTATGGATAGGTAGCAGGACATGTGAGTCACAAAACTGTGGGTACAGACATGGACAGGGCATGTGATTGACAAAACTGTGGGTACAGACATGGACAGGTAGCAGGACATGTGAGGAACAAAACTGAAGGTACAGACATGGATTGTAGCAGGACATGTGAGTGACAGAACTACTAGTACAGACATGGACAGGTAGCAGGACATGTGAGGGACAAAACTGCCAGTATATTTATGGATAGGTAGCAGGACATGTAAGGGACAAAACTGCCAGTACATTTATGGATAGGTAGCAGGACATGTGAGGGACAAAACTGCCAGTACATTTATGGATAGGTAGCAGGACATGTGAGGGACAAAACTGCCAGTACATTTATGGATAGGTAGCAGGACATGTGAGGGACAAAACTGCCAGTACATTTATGGATAGGTAGCAGGACATGTGAGGGACAAAACTGCCAGTACATTTATGGATAGGTAGCAGGACATGTGAGGGACAAAACTGTGGGTACAGACATGGACAGGACATGTGAGTGACAAAACTGTGGGTACAGACATGGACAGGTAGCAGGACATGTGAGGAACAAAACTGAAGGTACAGACATGGATTGTAGCAGGACATGTGAGTGACAGAACTACTAGTACAGACATGGACAGGTAGCAGGACATGTGAGGGACAAAACTGCCAGTATATTTATGGATAGGTAGCAGGACATGTAAGGGACAAAACTGCCAGTACATTTATGGATAGGTAGCAGGACATGTGAGGGACAAAACTGCCAGTACATTTATGGATAGGTAGCAGGACATGTGAGGGACAAAACTGCCAGTACATTTATGGATAGGTAGCAGGACATGTGAGGGACAAAACTGCCAGTACATTTATGGATAGGTAGCAGGACATGTGAGGGACAAAACTGCCAGTACATTTATGGATAGGTAGCAGGACATGTGAGTGACAAAACTGTGGGTACAGACATGGACAGGGCATGTGAGTGACAAAACTGTGGGTACAGACATGGACAGGGCATGTGAGTGACAAAACTGTGGGTACAGACATGGACAGGGCATGTGAGTGACAAAACTGTGGGTACAGACATGGACAGGGCATGTGAGTGACAAAACTGTGGGTACAGACATGGACAGGGCATGTGAGTGACAAAACTGTGGGTACAGACATGGACAGGGCATGTGAGTGACAAAACTGTGGGTACAGACATGGACAGGGCATGTGAGGGACAAAACTGTGGGTACAGACATGGACAGGACATGTGAGGGACAAAACTGTGGGTACAGACATGGACAGGGCATGTGAGTGACAAAACTGGGTACAGACATGGACAGGTAGCAGGACATGTGACAAAACTGCAGGTAACAGTCATGGACAGGACATTTGAGGGACAAAACTGCATGCACAGAAATGAGGAGGGGAGGGAGATACAGAGAATGTATGAGGAGGAGAGGGAGACAGAGTTAATGTTGAAGATAGGGAGATACAGAGTTAATGTACGAGGGGCGTTCAGAAAGTAATGCACCACATCATTTTTTTCAGCTAATAATGAAGATAGAAGTGTGAAATTTTGTACACTTTAAATATGGCATGTGCCTATTGTGTGAACCAAACTGCATCACAACCGGCCAAAGAGTATGGCTGCCTTAACTGTTGAAATGGAACGTGTTAGCAATTTGCTGTATAAGCAATAGAATTTCTTGTTGCAGAGAAGGAAACTGTTGTGAACATTCACAAGTGTCTATGTGATATGTATGGAAGTTTTACAGTCGATAGGAGTACAGTCAGTCAGTGGCTTCAGAGAATCAAAGAATCAATAAGTGGAGATAAGGAGTTGCATGATCAGCCGCGCTGTGGACATTCTGCCACAACCACTAGGGCAGAAATGTTGAAATGCGCTGAGGGCATTACTACTCAACAGTTGGCCATAAAGCTGTCAGTCAACAATGGTAGTGCAAATGCAGTTATAAAAGTTCTTGGATTTTCAAAGGTTTGCGCAAGATTGGTTCCTTGATGTCTCACAAATGACCATCGATTGCGAAGGAAAGCAATTTCTTCTGAATTGTTGGAGCATTTCATTGCTGAGGGAGAGAACTTTTTGGCTAAGATCGTAACAGGTGATGAAACCTGGACACATCATTTTGGACCTGAGACAAAAAGATAGTCAATGGAGTGACAACTGCAGTCACCATGAAGAAAGAAATTCAAGACAACTCCTTCAGCTGGGAAGGTCATGATCACTGTCTTTTGGGACATTGAAGGTGTGATTCTTGTGCATGTTATGCCAAGAGGAGAGACAATCAATTTGCAAGCTTATATTAAGACACTGAAAAAATCTCAATCAGTGTTTTTGCAGTGTTCGGCTGCACAAAAATCCAGCAGACCTGCTTTCCCTTCATGACAATTCGCGGCCTCACACAAGTCTGGCAACACGGGAAGCAATCACCAAATTGGGTTGGACTGTACTACCCCATCTACCCCATATAATCCCGATTTGGCATCCTCTGATTTCCATCTGTTTGGTCCACTTACAGATGCACTCCAAGGGGTAAGATTTGAAGATGACAAAGGAGTCTTCTTCTTCTTCGTACGCTTCTACCACCAAGATCACCCTGTGATCCTTCTGAATTTACTCCTGGGGTCCTCGAGAAAGTCTCATTTAGGATGGAGGCTCAGAGCATCGTGGGGCTTGGGCTTATATTCTCGGTGGGTCACAGAAGTGGAATTGTGTGACACTGTGGTTTTTGTTGCACCAGTTCAGCCTCGAGTTTGTCTTTACTCACCGGAAAACCTTGACGTGGTTTGGATATGAATATATCCCCACCGGGTGAGAGGAGGTTGTCTATCTAGGCTGTACTGGTACAGTGTCTCTGACTTCAGCATGCAGCGAAGAAATGGCTACATAGTCAAGAGAAAATATGATACGGGCCAGTAATATATGCATTTGTTTCATGCTGGCGTAAAGTCATACAAGTTGATGCCGATTATGTTGAATAAAACCGGTGTTTATTTGACATATCCATGTATATTGTGTATAAATTTCACACTTTTTTAATAAACATGTCCTGAGAAAAACGATGCACCTCATATGAGGATGAGAGTGAGATACAGAGTTAATGTATGAGGAGGAGGGGGAGATACAGAGTTAATGTAGAGGGAGATGCAGAGTTAATGTATGAGGAGGAGAGAGAGATACAGAGTTAATGTATGAAGAGGAGAGGGAGATACAGAGTTAATGTATGAGGAGGAGAGGGAGAGTTAATGTATGAGAGGGAGATACAGAGTTAATGTATGAGGAGGAGGGGGAGACAGTTAATGTATGAGGAGGGAAGAGAGACAGAGCTAATGTATGAGGATGAGAGGGAGATACAGAGTTAATGTATTAGGAGGAGAGGGAATGAATGAATAATCTTTATTTTAAAAGGGTGAAGAATTGGGTACACAGGCCCTTCTTACATTCTGCCTTTATCACTCCATCTTTCATTCTTCCCACATGCTCAGTTTAATAAGGTATACAAAATTACATGACAAACAAACAAACAAACAAATGCACGGATGCACACCCAAAAGTGCAAGATGAAACTATATAAAACAGAGACAGGGGTGAGTATGATGAAAAGAGAAAAAAAAGAGAAGAAAACTTCAGCTGAAGCTCAAGCACAACTTTATAGATAACTTTATCTTTTCTTTTCTGAGATCAGTTATTGTAATTTTTGTTAAGCCTGGGACATTTAAAAGGATGAGCAAGTTCTGGAAAGTCACATAGGCATCACTGTGTTACAGAATATGATGGGTTATTGGTTACAAAACTGCTAGGTCTCAGATATTTTAGGTAACTGTTTATGAGAAGAGGGGGGGAGATATTGGTCACTTGTACAGGATATTTTTATACTTGTACAATTATTATTGAGTCAGGAGTCTAAATGACAGCAGGTTCTAGTAACAGCCCAGATGATGTAGCAGGTTCTAGTGACAGCCCAGATGATATAGCAGGTTCTTGTAATGGCCCAAATGATGTGGCAGGTTCTAGTAACAGCCCAGATGATGTAGCAGGTTCTAGTGACAGCCCAGATGAATTAACAGACTCTAGTGACAGCCCAGATGATGTAGCAGGTTCTAGTGACAGTCCAGATGATATAGCAGATTCTTGTAATGGCCCAAATGATGTGCCAGGTTCTAGTGACATCTCAGGTGATATAGCAGGTTCTAGTGACAGCCCAGATGATGTGGCAGGTTCTAGTGACAGCCCAGATGATGTGGCAGATTCTAGTGACACCCCAGATGATGTGGCAGGTTCTAGTGACAGCCCAGATGATGTGGCAGATTCTAGTGACAGCCTAGAAGATGTAGCGGGTTCTAGTGACAGCCAACTACATCATACATTTGTGGCCATGGCCTTGTAGTGCTCTGACCTAATGGAACAACTACATCATACATTTGAGGCTGTGGTCCTGTAGTGCTCTGACCTAATGGAACAACTACATCATACATTTGAGGCTGTGGTCCTGTAGTGCTCTGACCTAATGGAACAACTACATCATACATTTGAGGCTGTGGTCTTGTAGTGCTCTGACCTAATGGAACAACTACATCATACATTTGAGGCTGTGGTCCTGTAGTGCTCTGACCTAATGGAACAGCTTCATCATACATTTGAGGCTGTGGCCATGTAGTGCTCTGACCTAATAAAACAACTACATCATGCATTTGAGGCTGTGGGCCTGTAGTGCTCTGACCTAATGGAACAACTACATCATACATTTGAGGCTGTGGCCCTATAGTGCTCTGACCTAATGGAACAACTACATCATGCATTTAAGGCTGTGGCCCTGTAGTGCTCTGACCTAATGGAACAACTCCATGGTGCAAATCTTTCATTTTTGTCACTTAAATGTACTTTATATGTTCTGTTTCCACACATATTGTGCTATATGTACTACACAGTCTCTGACAGACAGTTAATGTTAGTTACAGTTTTACTTGCAATAAAACTGTTGATGCACAACATGCTTTCATACCCATTCAGATCTCCCCCACCAATAATAAAATAATAAATAAAATAATAATATACCTAATTGTTTGCACATGTTACCACAGAACAGCCAGGGTACTTATAAGGAGATTGTATACATAGTTTATTCATGCATACAAGTCACAATGGTGCGAATTGACATCGTTATAATCATCATGTGATATGAGTTAAACTCTCTCTACATATATTTGTCAGGTACTGTTGTTAGTGGAAGGAAAAGTGCATGCCTATGTGTTTGCTAGCAAGGGCTGCAAAAAGTGGGACACCTGTGCTCCAGAAGCTGTCCTTCATGCTGTAGGGGGTCGTCTGACTGACTTGTTGGGCAAGCCCATTCTCTACCATGCCAAAGTTCAGCGCAAGAATGCTGGAGGTGTCCTGGGTACGCTGCAAAATCATCAGTGGTACGTGGACAAGATCCCGCAGGACATCAAAGCCAACTTTGTTTCTGGTAAATGCTAGTTTCTGTCTGTATATATGTCTGGTAAGTGCTAGTGTGTGTCTGTATAAATGTCTGGTAAGTGCTAGTGTGTGTCTGTATAAATGTCTGCCAAGTGCTAGCATCTGCCTGTTAAATATCTGGTAAGTGCTATTTCTTGTCTGTATAAATGTCTGGTAGGTGGTGTCTGTATAAACATCTGGTAGATGTTAGTGTCTGTCTATATTTGTATAAACATCTGGTATGTGCTAGTGTCTAAAAATAGGTAAAGGTAATCCTGTCATGCTTTAGAGGCACATGCTGTTAGTGCCCATATTTTTTACATCTGTATAAATGTCTGGTAGGGTTTTTGCTTCCAGGTGATGTACAAGATGGTGGGAACTTTTTTAACGCTCTTGCTGGCATACTTGCATATGAGTCTTCTGCGTCACCATACATTGTAAAACGGGAGTTGGGCGTGAGGCCAACAACCTCATCCTGAGATTGCCTCTAGATGGGGAAAACCCTGCCGTTATAGAATCTTGCAACAGTTGTAACTGAACCTCAAGGTCAGCCATTGACAACAATAAAAAATTCATCGGCCCCAAATGCATAAAAAAATCGGATTTTGGAATGTAAGAATGATGGTTGCAACAACAAAAACTGCTCAGGTAATAAAAGAAATGGATAGATATAACCTGCATGTGTTGGGCATCAAGTGAAATGCGATGGCCAGAAGCAGGGAAACGACCGGCGGAAAACCGTAAGTTAATAATATATTCTGGCAGAGACAATGGGAAATACCAGGAAGGAGTGGGTATAATTATGTCATCTGCGGCAGCAAAGAGCCTTACAGAATGGGAACCAGTGAACAGTTGTATGATAAGAGCATGATACAAAATAAGGGACGGAAGAATGACGATCATACAATGATATGCACCCACAAATGATACAGATGATGAAATAAAAGATGATTTCTGTTACCAACTACAACAACTTATCAACAAAGTACCTAAACATGACATCTTAATTGTCATGGGAGACTTCAATGCCAAGGTAGGAAAAGAAAGAAGAAAAAGTCCCTTCCACATGGAAAAAAAGGGAATCATTGTTAAAATAAAAAGGCAACCTCAGTGACTGCAATAACTGGAAGGGTGCAACCTTACTATCAATTATGTCAAAGGTGTTTTAAGTGATTCTGAATAGAATTAAGGATGTAGAGGATGCAGCAGTGAGACAAGAACAGGCAGGATTTCGAAAAGGGAGAAGCTGTCTTGACCAGATCTTAAGAATAATACTTGAAGAACATATTGAAAAACAGAAACCATTAATCCTGAACTTCATAGACTTAAAAAAAAAACATTTGATAGCATACACAGAGATTCACTGTGGAGAATTTTAAGACTATATGGAATACCATCTAAAATTGTCAACATCATTAAGGATCTCTACAATGGATAAATACCTTGGAGCAGTAATAACTTCAGATGGGAAATGCAGAACAGAAATTAGGAACAGAATAGGCCAAGCAAAGACTGCATTTCAGAGAATGAGAAACATATTAGCTAACACATCTTTATCAATGAATATTAGACAACGAGTCCTAAAATGCTATATTGAACCTATCTTGTTATATGGAAGTGAATCGGGACAATAGGCAGGTTTGCACAAAAATCATTGGAAGCAGCAGAAATGTGGTTTATTAGAAGAATGTTGCAAATCCCCTGGACAGCAAAAATAACTAATGAAGAATGAATGAGAAGAGCTGGAGAGACAAAAAAAATCTTGTCAAAAAATAAGAGAGAGACAGTGTACTTTCATAGGACATGCAGTGAAAAGAGGGGGCATTGAAAATATTATAACAACAGGAAAAACAGAAGGAAGAAGATCAAGAGGAAGACCGGTTCTAAGGACTGCAAACGCGCCTCAAACAGCCTCTGGCAGTCAAGTCCAGCTCCTGGCCTTCCCGTGGCAGAACTGTTTAAACTGACAGGAGAAGGGGCAAGGGCGAATATCTGGCGCCTGAAAACCAGTTACTTAGGGTAGATGAGTGGCACGTTTGGTAGCTCATCTGCCGCTGTTGGCGAGATTTTCAGCTGCCGTGCGTGGAGCGGTGCTCCTCCCGGCCAACGAAGAAATTTGCAAATGAGGTTGCGACGCAGCATCACTGCGGAAAAGGTGGTAGAAAGGATAAAGCGAAACAAACAGTCAAATCATGGCTCCTCTGGTCTGGAGGTCGGCCACGTCCTGAGTGCAGTCATATCAGGTGAAATGCATGAACCGGTTTGTCCCAGAGGTTAAGACACTGCTGGCGAGACTCTTCAAATGCCGCGCGTGGAGTGAAGCTCCTCCCGGTCAAGGAAGAAATGCGGAAAAGAAATAAAGGTTGCTGTGCGGTGCCGATAGGTAAAGGTGGTGGAAAGTGAAGTTTAACCGGTATGTCCAGTAGTATCGCTGCGAGAGCTATACCACGGCACCTCTGCTCTAGAGGCCGGCCACGTCCGAAATGCACCTACGCTGGTGAAATATGCCTAAACCGGCACACACCAGGGGTGGAACGATAGCTAGACATGTCATGCCACTTCCGCTCTAGAGGTCGGTAACGCCTGATATACATCTATACTGGTGAATTTTGCCTAAACCGGCTCATACCAGGGGTGAATCTTGAAGGCTATGCATATCACAGTACCTCTGCTCTAGAGGTCGGTCTCGTCCCAAACACGCCCATACTGGGATAATGCCTAAACCGGCTCAACCCAGGGGTAGAAGTCACTAGTGGCGAGGATTCATCCTCCTGGTCAAAAGCTCCATCCTGGTCACAACTAGGAAGGGTAGTGGCCACGACCGCAAAATGCTGAAGTCGGAGACACTGTACCAGGGAAGTCTAGATAGGCAACCACCTCTCACCCGGCAGGGATGTTTGCGTATCCTAATCACGCTGAGGTTTTCCGGTGAGAAAGTCCAACTCTGGACTGGATGGGCAACCACCTCTCACCCGGCGGTGATACACGGGTATCTCAAAACACGTTGAGGTTTTCCGGTGAGAAAGTCCAACTCTGGCCTGGGTGGGCTACCGCCTCTCACCCAGTGGGGATGCACTGATATCCTAAACACGTTGAGGTCTTCCGGTGAAAAAATCCAACCGTAGACTAAACTGGTGCAATGAAAACCATGGTGTCACGCAATCCCGCTTCTGAGACCCACCAAGAATACAAGCTAAAGCCCTGTGATACTCTGAACCCCTTGTGGTCCTCTCGTGGATCTCATGTGGTCTTTTCGGGGACCACACAGGCGACCACGGGACCTAACGAGGACCACAGGCGTGAATTCAGTAGGATCACAGTGCGGTTTTGGTGGTAGAAGCGAATGAAGAAGAAGAAGAAGAGGAAGACCAAGAGAAATGATACTGGACAGTCTGATGGGATGTTGTGAGATGAGATCACCAACTGAGCTGATGGCCTGCATGAAAGATCGTGTACTCTGGAGAAGCATAATAGCCAACGCCGGTCAGCACAGCACATGATGATGATGATGACAACAGATATGTTTGTGCTGTCAAGACAAGAATGAATGAGCGAATGGTTTCAGATTGAAACAGGTGTGAAACAAGGATGTATATTATCTCCATTGCTTTTTTGGAATTGCCATAGACTTTATAATGAAAAGCTGCTGTACAGGTAAAACTGGCATTGATTGAGTACATGGGACCCAAATATAAGATCTTGATTTTGCTGATGACATAACTCTTATCAGTGACAATGTGAAATCAGTGCAGGAAAAAACAGATTCCCTGTCTTCCTTGGCTAGCAAGGTAGATAGATCTTGAAATTAACAAGGACAAAACAAAAATAATGAAATTTCTCATTAATCAAGAAGGAAGAATATGCGTAGAAGGAACATTTGTTGATGAAGTAAACCAATTTGTATACCTTGGCAACTACATAGACCAGGATGGTGACACCAGGAAGGAAGTTAGAATTAGAATTGCAAAAGCAGCATTGTCCTTCAAGAATCTTGAGAACATATGGAATTCAGAAATTATAAGCACAAAAACCAAGTTAAGATTATTCAATTCAAATGTGATATCCACCCTCATTTATGCATGTGAAAGCTGGGAATCAACTGAAGAAATAGGCAAGAAATTAGACTCTTTTGAAAACAAATGCCTAAGGAAAATACTTGGTATAAAGTGGAACAAATTCAAGAACAACACAAAGATAAGACAGATGAGCAAACAACAACCTATCTCATGGGTGATCAGAAAAAGAAGATGGACATATGTAGGCCATGTGATGAGAAGAAACAATCAGAGAATACCAAAACAAGCTATCAAGTGGAGCACAACAGGCTGAAGATATGGAGGTCGACCATGTGAAACTGTAAAGAGGACTTTGTTAAGAGAAGCCAGTTTAGTGGGCATAACATCCCTTGATGAAGTTGAAAGACTCGCCGAGAACAGGAAGACTTGGCAAACAACTATGCGAGCCCTATTAACGGCACAGGAAGGATGTAGCATAAGTAAGGTGTTAGTATCTATCTATATCTGTATAAATGTCTGGTAGGTGCTAGTGTCTTTCTGTATAAACATTTGGTAGGTGCTAGTTTCTTTGTCTGCATAAATGTCTGGTAGGTGCTAGTGTCTGCTATATCTATATAAATGTCTGGTAAAGGCTGGTGTCTGTCTGTCTGTATAAACATCTGGTAGGTGCTAGTGTCTGCTATATCTGTATAAATGTCTGGTAGGTGCTAGTGTCTGTCTGTGTTTGTACAGATAAACAATAAGTTTAGTGCTGAAAAAATATCTGTCTGAGCACAGATTTTTATACTGACAAGTCACAGATGTTGGTTAAACTGAGACTTTGGTAGAATCGGCCATGATAAGACTTGCCAGCAGTCATACTTGGCAACTTTCATTAACAGTGACAGCTGTTTTAGTACTGTCTTACAACTCAAAAAGTCGTATACTTGTAAATGATGTATGGACTAGTTGAGGATTTTTTTAGTTAAATGATGCCAGGCAGCCTGCAGGATATGTTTCTGCTTCAGAGCTTCCAAGTTTACACTGAGATAGAGGTAATAACATTTCACAGTTTGAGGAACCTTCATTTTCTATCCACATCATTTCAGATGTGTGTTGTGAGTAGAAATGTATCTGGAACCTTTTTTTCCTCAGTCAGTCTCATATATTCTGTGCCGGTGTTTTGTAATAGTTTCTGAGACAGAGTAATGTTTGTTGTATGAAGTGATAGAGTAATATTTTTTGTGTGAAGTGTATATTTGTAAACTTATAGCAAGCATGTAGTACATGTACATGTACAATTCATGTTCCAGATGTTCCCAGTGAAGAAATGATTCGCCAGAGGCAGCAAGCAAAAGCTGCAGCAAGCTCAGTACCCTGTGGAGACGCCCCCAACAAGGAAGGATCTTCTGTAGACCCTCCTGAGTTTAACCAAGCTATTTAGACTTGATTCTTGTCATGTCTGGTTGAAGCAGGTTTTCTGTGATTGTTCCTGTCCTGGGAACAATCATGTTTTTATTCCATTCTAACAAAATATTTTATTCAGAGTTTATAAAGAAGTGGCATATTTATTTCAGGTTTCTGTTCATGATGTCTGCTGTGTTCTGAGATAATGTCTGCAGTGTTCTGAGATAATATAAGCTGTGTTCTGAGATAATGTCTGCATTGTTTTGAGATAATGTCTGCAGTGTTTTGAGATAATGTAAGCTGTGTTCTGAGATAATGTCTGCTGTGTTCTGAGATAATGTCTGCAGTGTTCTGAGATAATGTCTGCAGAGTTCTGAGATAATGTAAGCTGTGTTCTGAGATAATGTCTGCAGTGTTTTGAGATAATGTAAGCTGTGTTCTGAGATAATGTAAGCTGTGTTCTGAGATAATGTCTGCTGTGTTTTGAGATAATGTCTGCAGTGTTCTGAGCTAATGTCTGCTGTGTTCTGAGCTAATGTAAGCTGTGTTCTGAGATAATGTAAGCTGTGTTCTGAGATAATGTAAGCTATGTTCTGAGATAATGGCTGCTATGTTCTAAGAAAATGTCTCCTGTTTGTGTTCTGAGATAATGTAAGCTTTGTTCTGAGATAATGTCTGTTGTGTTGTGAGATAATGTAAGCTGTGTTCTAAGATAATGTCCGTTGTGTTCTAAGATAATGTCTGTTGTGTTGTGAGATAATGTAAGCTGTGTTCTGAGACAATATCTGCCATGTTCTAAGAAAATGTCTTCTGTTTGTGTTGTGAGATAATGTAAGCTGTGTTCTGAGACAATACCTGCCATGTCCTAAGAAAATGTCTTCTGTTTGTGTTGTGAGATAATGTAAGCTGTGTTCTGAGACAATATCTGCTATGTTCTAAGAAAGTCTATGCATTCACTTGGGTATGTAGTTAAACTACACAATTGTCTGGGTATGTAGTTTGATTAAACTACACGTCTAGTATGAACAACCTAGAAGCTTTTCTGTGTGTAGTAGTATCCTAGAATGTGTTGTGAAGGTGATGAGATGTGTCTATTCTTCTTATATGAATTCCTTGTGAACTGGCTTATGTTGCTAACAAAGAACATTTGTTTTCTTGTTAGGCTAAGTTATGCAAGTGTAGGCTTTAATACAGAAGTCAGATATTTTGTCTGTCATTTGTCTGTACAATCAGTGTTTGTTTTTGTTAAATCATTGTACAAGGAACTGATTTCTTCTCTCTTTCTTTGAGCAGCTGACATCTGTTGTCTGTGACTTGAGCTGGTGTGAATGTCTACAACCATTTTTGTGGTGAAACTTGATCAAGATCCCGATGAAAACTAAACATTGATTGGTACAAATCTTGCTAAATAATTTTTGTTTGGTTTGTTTTGATGAGATATTGTTTTACGATATTTACTGCTTATGTAACAATGTACATTTGTTATCATCATGATAAAACAGCTGGGAGTTGAGTGAGCAGTGCCTCGTTTGTTGTAGAAAGATAATGTATTGTGGCATGAATCTTGATACACTTTGTGTTGGTAAAACCTTCCTACCCTACAAGGTACCATGGACTTACATCTCCTCCGATCTTCTGTCATCAGCTGCCCCGGACAGTTCTGTCATTCTTTATCTGACAGAGATGCTCTGGTTAGATACTTTCTCAAGTTATCCAGTTCTCAGGAGCAGTGTCCCAGTGATGTACATCAGCTTTCTCCAGCACATGTTCATCAAAACTAGCTTGTTCACACATTCCACAACTGTTACAAGCTTCACTATGTGTACACTCAGTGTTATATTTCTCAAGATCCTCCACCAGCAGATCTCTTATTTTATGTCTTCTGTGAGAAAAGTATGGAAGCTGTGATAATCAGTGGTGTGTCCTATGTAAGGCTTGTAAGTATGAGAAGTGTGTTTTATGTAAGGCTTGTAAGTGTGAGAAGTGTGTTTTATGTAAGGCTTGTAAGTGTGAGAAGTGTATGTGACATGTATTTTATGTGATGTGTCATGTGGTCAGTTGTCTGTGTGATGTTAACACTCCCAGAGAAGCCATGAACACAATAAAATGTAATATTAGCACTGCAGTCTTTGTCAGGACAAATTGTTTTATTCTTTTCCCTGGTGTAAACCACATTCCTGTTTCATGATATTCATTATATCTGTTTTGTTTTTTTTTTGAGTGCACACAGGTAGGATGACATAACAGTGAGTTGTTTTTTTTTTGAGTGCACACAGGTAGAATGACATAACAGTGAGTTGTTTTTTTTTTGAGTGCACACAGGTAGAATGACATAACAGTGAGTTGTTTTTTTTTTGAGTGCACACAGGTAGAATGACATAACAGTGAGTTGTTGTCCTGTTTATCTTAGATAGGTGGTACCAGGTTCAACTCCAGCAGTGCCATTTTTTCTGGTACATAAATTTAAAAAAAGGTCAAAGGGTTATGGTACACACACAAATAAAAGAAAGGTCCCAGAGTATGGTACACACACAAATAAAAGAAAGGTCCCAGAGTATGGTACACACACAAATACAGTATTGCCCCCAGAATCCGAATGCTCCAGAACTCGAACAACTTGGAATCCAAATGAAAAATTTGAGAAATTTTGCCCCGGAATCTGAACTCTGCTTTGTAATCCAAACAATAAGTACACACACAAATAAAAAAAGGTCCCAGGGTTATGGTACACACAAATAAAAAAAGGTCCCAGGTTATAGTACACACACAAAAAAGGTCCCAGGGTTATGGTACACATAAAAAGGTCCCAGGGTTATGGTACACAAAAAGGTCCTAGGGTTATGGTACACACAAAAAAAGGTCCCAGGGTTATGGTACACACAAAAAAAGGTCCCAGGGTTATGGTACACAAATAAAAAAAGGTCCCAGGGTTATGGTACACACACAAATAAAAAAAGGTCCCAGGTTAATGGTATACACACACATAAAAAAGGTCCCAGGGTTATGGTACGCACACAGATAAAACAAGGTCCCAAGTTAATAGTACACACACACATAAAAAAGGTCTCAGGGTTATGGTACACACACAAATAAAAAAAAGGTCCCAAGTTAATGGTACACACACACATAAAAAAGGTCCCAAGTTAATGGTACACACACACATAAAAAAGGTCTCAGGGTTATGGTACACACACAAATAAAAAAAAGGTCCCAAGTTAATGGTACACACACACATAAAAAAGGTCCCAGGGTTATGGTACACACACAAATAGAAAAAGGTCCCAGGGTTATGGTACACAAAAAAGGTCTCATGGTTATGGTACACACAAAAAAGGTCCCAGGGTTATGGTACACACAAAAAAGGTCCCAGGGTTATGGTACACACAATAAAAAAAGGTCCCAGGGTTATGGTACACACACAAATAAAAAAAGGTCCCAGGGTTATGGTACACACAAAAAAGGTCTCATGGTTATGGTACACACAAAAAAAGGTCCCAGGGTTATGGTACACACAAAAAAAGGTCCCAGGGTTATGGTACACACAAATAAAAAAAGGTCCCAGGGTTATGGTACACACACAAATAAAAAAAGGTCCCAGGGTTATGGTACACACAAAAAAAGGTCCCAGGGTTATGGTACACACAAAAAAGGTCCCAGGGTTATGGTACACACAAATAAAAAAAGGTCCCAGGGTTATGGTACACACACATAAAAAAAGGTCCCGGGGTTATGGTACACACACAAATTAAAAAAAGGTCCCGGGGTTATGGTACCCACAAATAAAAAAAAAGGTCCCAGGGTTATGGTACACACACACACATAAAAAAGGTCCCAGGGTTATGGTACACACACAAAAAAAGGTCCAGGGGTTGTAGTACACACACAAATTAAAAAAAGGTCCCAGGGTTATGGTACACACACACACATAAAAAAGGTCCCAGGGTTATGGTATACACACACACACATAAAAAAGGTCCCAGGTTATGGTACACACACACACATAAAAAAGGTCCCAGGGTTATGGTACACACACAAAAAAAAGGTCCAGGGGTTGTAGTACACACACAAAAAAAAAGTCCCCGGGGTTCACCCAGCTTCTAAAAATGGTTACCAGAGAAATCTGGGAAGGTAAAGCAGCCATGCGTGATACTGACCACATCAGACTTTCATGTGCCGAAGGTCATGGAAAATACGGGCCCAGCACTATTCCTCAGTATGCCTTAATGGCATGGAAACGGGAATTTTATCATTACCTCTCTTAGCATAGCCAGAGAGTTTTTGTCCTGTCTCTGAATTTTTGTTGTCTCTTATAGTTGCCTTTACCTTATTGTTGCCAGTGAGTTTTTATCTCATCTGCCTTATAATTGCCAGTGAGTTTCTGTTTCTATCGGTACAATGTCCTCTGTTACATTGTCCCACTTTTTATATCTCCTATCAGTACTGTCTGTTAGCATTGTTCCACTTTTTATATCTCATATCAGTACTGTCTGTTAGCATTGTCCCACTTTTTATATCTCATATCAGTACTGTCTGTTAGCATTGTCCCACTTTTTTATATCTCATATCAGTACTGTCTGTTAGCATTGTCCCACTTTTTATATCTCATATCAGTACTGTCTGTTAGCATTGTTCCACTTTTATATGTATTCCATCAGTACTATAGCAATGTTAGCAGTCTCCAACTTTTCATTATATTTCCTATCAGCACTAGGGCATCAACAGCAGGCAATCTTGCTCACAACTGAGAGGCCTACAGGAGTGCTGTTAGGGAAGCAAAGTTCTGCAAGGGACATGCAAACGAGTGAATGAATGTTAGTAGTGTCCATTTTGTCTTCACACCTTTAACCACTTGACTGTGCTAACATTTTTATCCACATCTGTCACTGCTACAATTTTACCAGCAGTGTCCCACTTTTCTTCACATCTTATGTTGGTACTGAAGCTCTGCTAACAATGTCCCACTTTACTTCACAACTTATGTCAGTGTTGTAGTTCTACTAATGTTGTCCCACTTTTCTTCACATCTTATGTTGGTACTGAAGCTGTGCTAACAATGTCCCACTTTACTTCACAACTTATATCAGTGTTGTAGTTCTGCTAATGTTGTCCCACTTTTCTTAAAACCTTATGTCACATTGTCCCACTTTTCTTCACATCTTATGTCAGTACTGTCTGTTAGCATTGTTCCACTTTTTATATGTATTCCATCAGTACTATAGCAATGTTAGCAGTCTCCAACTTTTCATTATATTTCCTATCAGCACTAGGGCATCAACAGCAGGCAATCTTGCTCACAACTGAGAGGCCTACAGGAGTGCTGTTAGGGAAGCAAAGTTCTGCAAGGGACATGCAAACGAGTGAATGAATGTTAGTAGTGTCCATTTTGTCTTCACACCTTTAACCACTTGACTGTGCTAACATTTTTATCCACATCTGTCACTGCTACAATTTTACCAGCAGTGTCCCACTTTTCTTCACATCTTATGTTGGTACTGAAGCTCTGCTAACAATGTCCCACTTTACTTCACAACTTATGTCAGTGTTGTAGTTCTACTAATGTTGTCCCACTTTTCTTCACATCTTATGTTGGTACTGAAGCTGTGCTAACAATGTCCCACTTTACTTCACAACTTATATCAGTGTTGTAGTTCTGCTAATGTTGTCCCACTTTTCTTAAAACCTTATGTCACATTGTCCCACTTTTCTTCACATCTTATGTCAGTACTGAAGCTCTGCTAACAGCAGTGATCATCTTAACTGGCAGTTACCCATAAATTACCTATTAAAAAAAAACAAAAAAAGTTTTGAAGGTTTTTGGTTACTGCAACCAGTTTATATTATAAAAAACCTGGTAAAACGCAACCAGTAACATGAGCTGGAGGATAATCAGGTCAGTAGATTGATGATTCTCCTTTCACATGTAGGAGAATTGGCCAGTTTTGACTTAAGTTCAGCTTGTGAGCGTTTTGTAATGATTAAATCTCACCGCAGATAAGAAGAAAATTTCACACAGGCTTTACTTTCCACTGATGTTTGTAAAGTGTGTTTAATTTTACATTTAAAAAGAGGTTTAAAGTAGCAAATATTGTATTGAGTTAAAAAGAGGTTTAAAGTAGCAAATATTGTATTGAGTTAAAAAGAGGTTTAAAGTAGCAAATATTGTATTGAGTTAAAAAGAGGTTTAAAGTAGCAGATTTTGTATTGAGTTAAAAAGAGGTTTAAAGTAGCAGATTTTGTATTGAGTTAAAAAGAGGTTTAAAGTAGCAAATATTGTATTGAGAAAGCGAGTATTTCAGTCAGTACTTCATGCAAAGTGAGAGACAGTACATTTGTACCAGTTTTGAAAAATCCTAGCAGCATCGCTGGCTAACAGCATCTCACCTTTCTCCACACGACATGTCAGTACTGTAGCTCTTCTAACAATGTCTCACCTTTCTCCACACGACATGTCAGTACTGTAGCTCTTCTAACAATGTCTCACCTTTCTCCACACGACATGTCAGTACTGTAGCTCTTCTAACAATGTCTCACCTTTCTCCACACGACATGTCAGTACTGTAGCTCTTCTAACAATGTCTCACCTTTCTCCACACGACATGTCAGTACTGTAGCTCTTCTAACAATGTCTCACCTTTCTCCACACGACATGTCAGTACTGTAGCTCTTCTAACAATGTCTCACCTTTCTCCACACGACATGTTGGTACTGTAGCTCTTCTAACAATGTCTCACCTTTCTCCACACGACATGTTGGTACTGTAGCTCTTCTAACAATGTCTCACCTTTCTCCACACGACATGTCGGTACTGTAGCTCTTCTAACAATGTCTCACCTTTCTCCACACGACATGTCGGTACTGTAGCTCTTCTAACAATGTCTCACCTTTCTCCACACGACATGTCGTACTGTAGCTCTTCTAACAATGTCTCACCTTTCTCCACACGACATGTCAGTACTGTAGCTCTTCTAACAATGTCTCACCTTTCTCCACACGACATGTCAGTACTGTAGCTCTTCTAACAATGTCTCACCTTTCTCCACACGACATGTCAGTACTGTAGCTCTTCTAACAATGTCTCACCTTTCTCCACACGACATGTCAGTACTGTAGCTCTTCTAACAATGTCTCACCTTTCTCCACACGACATGTCAGTACTGTAGCTCTTCTAACAATGTCTCACCTTTCTCCACACGACATGTCGGTCCTGTAGCTCTTCTAACAATGTCCCACTTTTCTTTGCATCTTATGTCAGTACTGTAACTTTGCTAACAATGTCCCAATTTACTTTGCACTTCATGTCAGTGTCCCACTCTTCTTCACATCTCATGTCAGTGTCCCACTTTTCTTCACATCTCATGTCAGTACTGTAGCGCTGCTAACAGTGTCCCATAAAATCACAAATAATATATTACTAATGTGCAATCTTTCTAAACCTCATATTCATTGTGCTTGACTGAAAATAAATGAATGCCCAGCTAAATTATCTTCAGTAGATTGTTCATTTATTTATTCAAAACTTTAAGATAGAAAAGATAAAAAAAAAGATGATATAAGTAAAAACTACAAAGTATACCACCATATGTATTGAAAACAAACATTTGAATTAATGAAAAAAAAAAAGACAGCCACCAGAAATATACTAACTTCAAAATAAAATCACGATATGTTGATAAAGAACATCTCATTTATGTAGATTATTCGTAAAAAAAAAACAAACCAGATTTATTAATATCACTACATACAAGCGGTCTAGCTATTGTTATGACAATCTAAATACTGTTCAAATATTTCATTGTTATAAACAGGAAGTGGAGCTTCACATTTCATTAGGAAAATTTACATACAGCTCAATGGTACCATTAAAAAATATGATAAAAAATGTTTATTAAGGGAATAATAAAAAAAAAAGTTAAAAAAAAGTTCTTTCATTCTTGACTAGTAATCACTGTTGCATAATATCAAGTGTCAGATACTTGATTGATTGAGTTCATGACAGTCTAACATTTTTATATTTTACAGCAAAACAATAACATTTTTAGCCTTTTCTGTAATGAGATTTTATAACAACCTCTGTGATAAGATATAACTTTTATCTGCAATCAGATATAGGTCTTATAACCTTATCTGCAATCAGATATAGGTCTTATAACCTTATCTGCAATCAGATATAGGTCTTATAACCTTATCTGCAATCAGATATAGGTCTTATAACCTTATCTGCAATCAGATATAGGTATTCTTTGTGATAAGATAGAGCTTTTATAACTCTGTGATAAGATATAAAACTACAGAATATTTAATGAGGAAACAAATTGTTATCATACATTTGATCTGTGGTTATTTTAGTCAGTCTATGTCAGTGTCTGCTTTACTTATGTTACTGTTTCATCTTATTATCAGTTGTTTGTGTCACACACACACACACATACCCAGGGGTGTCAGAAGTTAAAGGGTCAAAACATGGGCGGGGTGGGGGGGGATGTGAGGAGTTTCTCCCAAAGTTTCCTGTCTACTTCATTATCTTCTCAACTACTATCATGTCAGCTTCATCTTTTGTTTGTTATTTCCTGTGTGGCAATACAAGAGCCACTAACTGCTACATCCCTGTGTTGACAATACAAAAGCCGCTAACTGCTATATCCCTGTGTGATAGTACAAGTAAGAGCCACTAACTGCTACATCCCTGTGTTGACAATACAAGAGCCACTAACTGCTACATCCCTGTGTTGACAATACAAAAGCCACTAACTGCTACATCCCTGTGTTGACAATACAAGAGCCACTAACTGCTACATCCCTGTGTTGACAATACAAGAGCCACTAACTGCTACATCCCTGTGTTGACAATACAAGAGTCACTAACTGCTACATCCCTGTGTGACAGTACAAGTAAGAGCCACTAACTGCTACATCTCTGTGTTGACAGTACAAGTAAGAGCCACTAACTGCTACATCCCTGTGTGACAGTACAAGTAAGAGCCACTAACTGCTACATCTCTGTGTTGACAGTACAAGAGCCACTAACTGCTACATCTCTGTGTTGACAGTACAAGAGCCACTAACTGCTACATCTCTGTGTTGACAGTACAAGAGCCACTAACTGCTACATCCCTGTGTGATAGTACAAGTAAGAGCCACTAACTGCTACATCCCTGTGTGATAGTACAAGTAAGAGCCACTAACTGCTACATCTCTGTGTTGACAGTACAAGTAAGAGCCACTAACTGCTACATCTCTGTGTTGACAGTACAAGAGCCACTAACTGCTACATCTCTGTGTTGACAGTACAAGTAAGAGCCACTAACTGCTACATCCCTGTGTGACAGTACAAGTAAGAGCCACTAACTGCTACATCTCTGTGTTGACAGTACAAGAGCCACTAACTGCTACATCCCTGTGTGATAGTACAAGTAAGAGCCACTAACTGCTACATCCCTGTGTGATAGTACAAGTAAGAGCCACTAACTGCTACATCCCTGTGTGATAGTACAAGTAAGAGCCACTAACTGCTACATCCCTGTGTGATAGTACAAGTAAGAGCCATTAACTGCTACATCCCTGTGTGATAGTACAAGTAAGAGCCACTAACTGCTACATCCCTGTGTGATAGTACAAGTAAGAGCCACTAACTGCTACATACCTATGTGATAGTACAAGTAAGAGCCACTAACTGCTACATCCCTGTGTGACAGTACAAGTAAGAGCCATTAACTGCTACATCCCTGTGTGATAGTACAAGTAGGAGCCACTAACTGCTACATCCCTGTGTGATAGTACAAGTAGGAGCCACTAACTGCTACATCCCTGTGTGATAGTACAAGTAGGAGCCACTAACTGCTACATCTCTGTGTTGACAGTACAAGAGCCACTAACTGCTACATCTCTGTGTTGACAGTACAAGAGCCACTAACTGCTACATCTCTGTGTTGACAGTACAAGAGCCACTAACTGCTACATCCCTGTGTGATAGTACAAGTAAGAGCCACTAACTGCTACATCCCTGTGTGATAGTACAAGTAAGAGCCACTAACTGCTACATCTCTGTGTTGACAGTACAAGTAAGAGCCACTAACTGCTACATCTCTGTGTTGACAGTACAAGAGCCACTAACTGCTACATCTCTGTGTTGACAGTACAAGTAAGAGCCACTAACTGCTACATCCCTGTGTGACAGTACAAGTAAGAGCCACTAACTGCTACATCTCTGTGTTGACAGTACAAGAGCCACTAACTGCTACATCCCTGTGTGATAGTACAAGTAAGAGCCACTAACTGCTACATCCCTGTGTGATAGTACAAGTAAGAGCCACTAACTGCTACATCCCTGTGTGATAGTACAAGTAAGAGCCACTAACTGCTACATCCCTGTGTGATAGTACAAGTAAGAGCCATTAACTGCTACATCCCTGTGTGATAGTACAAGTAAGAGCCACTAACTGCTACATCCCTGTGTGATAGTACAAGTAAGAGCCACTAACTGCTACATACCTATGTGATAGTACAAGTAAGAGCCACTAACTGCTACATCCCTGTGTGACAGTACAAGTAAGAGCCATTAACTGCTACATCCCTGTGTGATAGTACAAGTAGGAGCCACTAACTGCTACATCCCTGTGTGATAGTACAAGTAGGAGCCACTAACTGCTACATCCCTGTGTGATAGTACAAGTAGGAGCCACTAACTGCTACATACCTATGTGATAGTACAAGTAAGAGCCACTAACTACTATACACCTGTGTGATAGTACAAGTAAGAGCTACTAACTGATACACATCTGTGTGATAGTACAAGTAAGAGCCACTAACTGCTACATGCCTGTGTGATAGTACAAGTAAGAGCCACTAAATGATACACACTTGTGTAACAATACAGGTAAGACCCATTACCCACTATACACCTGTGTGACACATTAAAGATCTATGTTACAGGTGAAAGATGTGGTTGAATTCCAGAGATCTTTGAAAATCATGGCTCTTTCCCTTGAGACTACCAGATATTTCAGTTTTTATCTTCAGAACTCTTCAACTTTTTTGAGTTCATCTACCAAAGCTTGAAAAATATAAAAGTCTGATTTCTGTTATTAGAACTGATAATGTATGCACTTGTTACCAGATGTAAACAGCAATGGAGTCTCATCAAAGCAAATCTGTCATGGACATGTTGTCATGTAAAAAAAATCTATCATGTATCACACTGGTTTGTATCACACTGTATCACTTGTGAGATTACACAAAAATAAAAAAATATGACAATAGAAAAAAAATGACATTTGCAAACTGTCATAATAGCAGATTGTCAAAAATTGACAAGATTAGATAAGCAACATGAAACAAGCACCAACTCCAAGCAGAGATTTATCAAATGATATTCTAAAAAGATCTGTTTTTATTAGCACTACCTAATCTTCTGCAGAAAGGTCTGCCATGAGAGGTCTTGAAGAACATCTTAGGAATACATGGTAGTTTGGATGAACTGTGGATTAAAGAACATCTTAAGAATACATGGTAGTTTGGATGAACTGTGGATTAAAGAACATCTTAAGAATACATGGTAGTTTAGATGAATTGTGGATTAAAGAAGAAAGTAACTGGTAGACTGTTACGTCCTGATTTCCGCTGTACTACAGTATAAACAAAAGAAAATATGCATTGTTTTATTTCTTACTAAGGCATAGCCTGGCTAACAGGGCAGGGATTGTCATAGTCCACATGGTGACAGAGTCTGGCTAACAGGGCAGGGATTGTCATAGTCCACATGGTGACAGAGTCTGGCTAACAGGGCAGGGATTGTCATAGTCCACATGGTGACAGAGTCTGGCTAACAGGGCAGGGATTGTCATAGTCTCCATGGTGACAGAGTCTGGTTAACAGGGCAGGGATTGTCATAGTCCCCATGGCAGCAGAGTCTGGCTAACAGGGCAGGGATTGTCATAGTCCCCATGGCGACAGAGTCTGGCTAACAGGGCAGGGATTGTCATAGTCCCCATGGCGACAGAGTCTGGCTAACAGGGCAGAGATTGTCATAGTCCCCATGGCGGCAGAGTCTGGCTAACAGGGCAGAGATTGTCATAGTCCCCATGGTGACAGAGTCTGGCTAACAGAGCGGGGATTGTCATAGTCCCCATGGTGACAGAGTCTGTTAAAGAAGTATTGCACACCCTCTGCTTTTTTAGCTGCACTCATGGACTAAAAAATAGCTGCCATAACCCAATACTAAGCTGATGATGCTGTGCCTAAACACCTCCACAACATTGGCTGCAAAGAACACCAGCTTGTGGTTACAGGGAGACACAAGACAAAACATTTCTTACTTTAAAACACATTTTGATGGTACTTAAACAGTTGTAAAAAATGTTAACTTTTTATAATAACACCAAATACTGTCAATATTTGAGTGCAACAAGTATTTTCACAAATAAATTTTTTAAAATTCATATATGATGTAACACTATTTGAAGTCAGTGTTTAGCATATAGATTATATATATTACATAATAATATACCCAGTATATTGTGTATAAAAACTGGCGAACTACTTTGTGAGCCCTATGTGATGTTTAACGGCACAGGAAGGATATAAGATAAGATATTGTGTATATAAGATAACATATGTAATTTAGTATGTATTAGTTTATATATATGCTCGAGGACAAAAGCCAAGTGTGCAGCAGTACTTCAGGCACTGTGCACGTGTTCTTGACTTGGTATACTTGAGTACTGAATAACAGACAAAGTAATCAGATTTCGGCGAAAGTGTCAGGAAACAAAGTCAATGTGGCACCCCCACAAAGAAAGAAAATCTTGATTTCAGTCGCATGTAAATCCACCTTGGACTGTTATCACTGCTAGACAGCACCTTTTCATCAAGCCAATGACATGTTGGATCTGTTGTTGGGGCATGTTATTCTACTCTTCATGCAATGCTTGGGCTAACCAGTGGTGGTTTTCAAAAAGATTTTGTCTTTCACAGCCTACGCTCCAGTTTGTCCACATGTGCTCAGCAGAAGACAGGTGTGGGGAAATGCCTGGCCATGGTAAGACATCATTTTAATAACTGGTTCCTGACCACATGTGGATGAGCATTGTAAGACATCATTCTGATAACCGGTTCCTGACCACATGTGGATGAGCATTGTAAGACATCATTCTGATAACTGGTTCCTGACCACATGTGGATGAGCATTGTAAGATATCATAACTGGTTCCTGACCACATGTGGATGAGCATTGTAAGATATCATAACTGGTTCCTGACCACATGTGGATGAGCATTGTTTTGATGCAATATCATGCCTGGTCCATTTGCACTGAAGAAAGGTTATATGCAGGGTGTTATGATACCACCTCTGTATCGAAAACCCATCAACTTGCCACTGATAATGACAAGATTTGTTCTGGCTGTATATGAAACTCTGTCCACATCATTACACTACCTCATCTCATCTTACCTCTCTGTAGTATACAATCATCCACAAAACATTCTTCTTAACACCTGCACACCAAACCACACCCATCATTGCCTTGCAAAAAGAATCTAGCCCCATCAGAGAACAGAATTCATCTCCACTGATGCCATGTGCTGTTTGAGCCAGGCCAAGCGGGCTTGTCCATGGCTAACTGTCAGAAATGGTCTAACTGCAGGATTGTAAGGTAAGAGATTTGTCTCTCTAAAACCTGTTCTGTACCATCCTGCCCAATACACATCTTAAACCTGGAATGTTTCTGGCAGTCCATGTTGCCTGGAGAAACCTGTTATGAGGGTGCATGAGGTGGATGTAATGATCTTGTGCAGGGGCAGTAACTCATGATCAGCTGCTTTTGGGGCAATCAGCAGTGGATTCACTCTGATTGAAACAGGCTTACATGCATGATATAGTGTTACTGTGAACACCAAAGTGTTGAGATACTGCTGTTACTGGGAACACCAAAGTGTTGAGATACTGCTGTTACTGGGAACACCAAAGTGTTGAGATACTGCTGTTACTGGGAACACCAAAGTGTTGAGATACTGCTGTTACTGGGAACACCAAAGTGTTGACATACTGCTGTTACTGTGAACACCAAAGTGTTGAGATACTGCTGTTACTGGGAACACCAAAGTGTTGAGATACTGCTGTTACTGGGAACACCAAAGTGTTGACATACTGCTGTTACTGTGAACACCAAAGTGTTGAGATACTGCTGTTACTGTGAACACCAAAGTGTTAAGATACTGCTGATATAGTGTTCCTGTGAACACTGAAGTGTTAAGATACTGCTGATATCATGTTACTATGAACACCAAAGTGTTGAGATATTGCTGATGCTGTTAATCACGCAGCTAATATCCCTATAGCTATTATGTTGATCCAGCAGCTAATATCCCTTTAGCTATTATGTTGATCCAGCAGCTAATATCCGTATAGCTATTATGTTGACCAAGCAGCTAATATCCCTATAGTTATTATGTTGATCCAGCAGCTAATATCCCTATAGCTATTATGCTGATCCAGCAGATTATATCCCTATAGCTATTATGTTGACCAAACAGCTAATATCCCTATAGCTATTATGTTGATCCAGCAGCTAATATCCCTATAGCTATTATGTTGATCCAGCAGGTAATATCCCTATAGCTATTATGTTGATCCAGCAGCTAATATAAGCAGCTAATATCCCTATAGCTATCATGTTGATCCAGCAGCTAATATCCCTTTAGTTATTATATTGACCAAGCAGCTAATATCCCTATAGTTATTATATTGATCCAGCAGCTAATATCCCTATAGCTATTATGTTGATCCAGCAGCTAATATCCCCATAGCTATTATGTTGATCCAGCAGCTAATATCCCTTTAGCTATTATGTTTATCCAGCAGCTAATATCCCTATATCTATTATGTTGATCCAGCAGCTAATATCCCTATATCTATTATGTTGATCCAGCAGCTAATATCCCTATAGCTATTATGTTGATCCAGCAGCTAATATCCCTATAGCTATTATGTTGATCCAGCAGCTAATATCCCCATAGCTATTACTTGTCACTGCTGGTTCAGTGCTGGCATTGTGAAAAAAAAAAAAGATGTTTTGTTGGAATTTTAGTACGTTCTCTTTCAGTGATTTATGTTTTCAGATGGTTGTGATTTGAGCTACGCACTTACCTTCCCATTATCTGTGCTCAGTCCCCCCTGGGTCTATGCACGTGATTTCTCTTGAGCTGTGATTATCTTGATTATCTCCCCATGAATATTGTAATCCAATTTGTAATTGGTCAGTGAAAAACACTCACACACAACCTTGTGCCAACTTTTATTTGCGTTCACTCAAGAACACATGCAAAGTGCCCTATATAGTGCTACACACTTACTTTTTTTCCTTGAGTGTGTATATATATATATATATATATATAAAAGATACTTGTATATGTGATACATAAATCAGATATGTAAGTGGGTTTAGCATATGTAAGTGATTATATGTCAAAATTTTACATTTTTCTACCATTACATGTGTTATCCATTACCTACCACTTTCTTTTCAACTTCTGTTTTTGCTGTCTGATGAAGACATAAGCCAAAATATTTTGCTGTTGCTTTGTTATGAGATAAAGTTAACACCCATCATTCTATTACTACTAACTTTTTTTTTCACAGCGTTACTGTAGCCACCCTAATTAAAATGTACACACAGTAATAAGCTAGTTAATGAAAATATTTGAAAACTGAGATAATTATTGAAAAATAATAGGAAAACTAGGCTCATTATTTAAAATTATTGGAAAACTAGGCTCATTATTTAACATTATTGGAAAACTAGGCTCACTATTTAAAATTACTGGAAAAATAGGCTCATTATTTAAAATTATTGGAAAACTAAGGTGTTTATTTTTTTTAAGTTGGAAAACTAAGCTGATTATTTTTAACACTTTGGAAAATTAAGCTGATTATTAATTTTTAAAAAACTGTAAAATAAGTTAATAATTAGAAAAAAAAATTGAAAAACTAAGCAAATTATTCAAAGATATTGGTGCAAGATGGAGGTGATAGTGAATGTGCTAAGACTGATACAGGAAGAGCAGGTAGATGGAGCTGCATGATGCAGGAAAGGTAGAAAGAGGAAGGAATAGACAGAAAATTAGCAACAAGAGATGTGAAATGGTTGTGAAAAACACAACAACCCAATATTTCAACAAAAATGCTTTTCCTGGGAGCAACAAAGAAGACAAAATAAATACATGCAAAAATAATTTATTTTCAGTCCACTCTGTGAGATGTCTGAATCCAGCTGGTTGTAGTTTGTTGTATAACTTTGTTTTTTATCTGCTATGTTCCTCTTTCCATCTTTTCAGCTTTCTGTTATTTTTTTTCCATCTATCCATTACCCCATGCCTTTCTTTTTTTCCCAACAGATCTAGTATCCAGCTGACTGTACTCCATGTTTGGTTGCTTCTTCCACTCTTTCAGTTTCCACTTACGTCTACTGCCACATTCTGTGTCCACTTTCCTCACAGAGCAGATCACAAATGAGTTTTTTGTTTGTATTTATCTGTTCATCCTCTCTATTGTCCTGATAAAGGCATTTTTGTTAAAATATTGAGTTGAGGATGTTTTTCATAATCATTTCACTGTTCTTATCATTTCACTGTTCTTATCATTTCACTGTTCTTATTTGTTATTGCAAACTTTTTTCTTTTTTTTCCTCTGTGTACATTTTTTGTAAAGCTGTACCATCCACCAGCATATACTCTATACACAATATTGAAAACAAAGCTGATTATCCAAAATATTGGAAAACCTAGCTGATTATCCAAAATATTGGAAAACTAAGCTGATTATCCAAAATATTGGAAAACTAAGCTGATTATCCAAAATATTTGGAAAACTAAACAGATTATTTGAAATATTGGAAAACAAAGCTGATTACTGAAAATATTAGAAAACTAAGCTATGTATGCAAAATTTTGGAAAACCAACTTTAAAATTGGAATGTCCCATGTGATCACTCTGTCACAAATGGTTAAAAATGAAATGCTGCATGCAGACCATCCTCAGCCAAACGGTATTACATGTGGCAGTGCATCAGACTGTCATAGAAACCATCAGAATTACAGTCCAGGAAGTGGCAAACTGCACAAGACAAGCTTTTACCTTTTATCTAAATATTTTCATTAAGACTTATAAAAGAAATTGCTGACATTCTGTTACCATCTTTGCTGAAAGAAGTAAGTGACTGGAAGAAAGAGAGAAATCTAAACCTGCCAGGAATAGTAGAGCATTACAGGATGTACAACTGTTCTCAACAGATCGGCAGGAATCAACGATCAGTACAATAGTAGAACTGAAGACAAGTAGAAGTGCTAAACATGTAGTTATCTAATCAAGCAACACAACAGGTGCCAGGAATTACAGCTACTGTGCTTGATACTGTAGTTGTATTATCAGGCAAGTTACAGTGCTTGATACTATAGTTGTATTATCAGGTAAGTTACAGTGCTTGATACTATAGTTGTATTATCAGGTATACTGGGATGCTAATGGAACTGGAATTTCCTGCCTGATAGCCATGACTGAGGAAGAGAGATAGTATCTCTTAGAATATCACAAATCTAAAGAGTGAAACATTTTTTCTGGGAAAATAGATTCTACTTCTGATGATCTGGAAAGCTGTATGATTTATTTTCTCTCTATAAGAGTTTCCCACCCCTTAGTGGATTTTATTATTATTTCTTCTGTGCTTTATATCAGTACAATTGTCTTGACCAGTGTGTGATGACCATGTTATAAAATGTAAGACTATTTAAAACAAATGTAGAGACATAAAAGAAATGACAAATGTGGTAAAACTGTTTCTAAAAAAAAGGTAACCCTGTCATGCCTTAGAGGCACATAAGGATATGGTGTTAGTGGCCATATTTTCCTTGACCTGTCAGCACACTAGAGGGTGATATGGTCAGTAAAACTGTTTCTAGTAATGAAAAATAGTTGGGTGTATGATTCAGTTTTACAAAAAAACTGAACTATACATTCAACTATTTTAAAAAATAAAGAACAAGAAATAGATTATTAATTAATGAGCATGCAGTTATAATGTTTCTGTTTACACTATAATCATGTGAAAACATCAAGAACAAAGAGACAGGAAAAGATGAGAAATTCACATAAGTGATATACAACAAATAGTAATGGACAGAATAACAGAAAAAAAAGAAGCACTTGGCTGTGACTTGCAAAAAGCTGCATCTGAGAGTGCATCTGGTGAATATTTAAATGAGGGTTTGCATGGTGTAGTGCCATTCTGACTGTTGGTAGTAAAGAGGGAATGGGGGATGGGGAAAGGAGAGAGAGAAGGATACAGTGGTTGTCAAGCTGAGAAAAGAATGGGTGAATTCATAGATGGGTGTGGCTGGGGTAGAGGGTTTATACATAATATAGTGCAGTGAAGGTTCTGGAATATCAGTTATAGGTGAAGAAAGAGGAAATATGTTTGTGGAGAAAGGAAAGGTTACATATAGCTTAATTTCAAGTTTAAACCATGTGGTTCCAATGTCCCATGTTCCTGTATGTAGTAATTCACAAGCACCAAGAAGTTTCTGTCATCACAATGACATTGTTTTGTGGCTGCTAATGACAGTCAGACTTGCCTCTGTCATTGGAGCCATTGAAACAATTTGAGACTGGTTTAAATGCATGCTGAGAGATGTCTCATAAAGATGTTTCTGCATGTTGTCACCTAATCTAAGACCAGTACCTCCAATGTAAGCTATCCTACATTTTTTGCACACATTGGCATATATTACAGTGCAGGACGTGCACATGAATCCCTCATAGAGTATGAGGACAATTTTGGGAAAAGTAATTGATTTCATTTCCAAGACTGCAGGACAGGTGAGACAGCAGGGGTGGCTGCACTTTCTAGTTCTGACAAAGGTGACACAGCAGGGGTGGCTGCACTTTCTAGTTCTGACAAAGGTGACACAGCAGGGGTGACTGCACTTTCTAGTTCTGATAAAGGTGACACAGCAGGGGTGGCTGCACTTTCTAGTTCTGACAAAGGTGACACAGTAGGGGTGGCTGCACTTTCTAGTTCTGACAAAGGTGACACAGCAGGGGTGGCTGCACTTTCTAGTTCTGACAAAGGTGACACAGCAGGGGTGGCTGCACTTTCTAGTTCTGACAAAGGCAGGATTTCACTTTAAGTGATTATGGATGATATCCCTCAGATTTAGTTCCCATTTGTAGGCTAATATATTGGGGGGGGGGGGGGGAAGGGGGGAGAGTGGAATCAGAAAAGATGTCATGATTGTCAGGGTCAAGCTATAGCAATGGCAGATGGCAGTAGATAGAGAAATTTCTTAATCATCTGGCCATGAGGATAGAAAGGAAGCACTAATCTAACTCTTCTGGATGAAGTCACACTGGAAGCACTCAGTCTGAACTGAAACTTCAACCATATGTAACCTTTCCTTTCTCTGCAAACATATTTCCACCCTATTAAGTTCTCATCTATTCATTCTTCACCTACAACTGATATTCCAGGACCTTCACTGCACTATATTATGTATAAACCCTCTACCCCAGCAACACCCATCTATGAATTCATCCATTCTTTTCTCAGCTTGACAACCACTGTATCATTCTCTCTCTCCTTTCCCCATCCCCTATTCCCTCTTTACTACCAACAGTCAGAATGGCACTAAACCATGCAAACCCCCATTTAAATATTCACCAGATGCACTCTCAGATGCAGCTTCTTGCAAGTCACAGCCAGTATAATGACCATCTTATAATTCTCTGTGCTAGCATAATGACCTTCTTATAATTCACTGTTCTAGTATAATAACTTTCTTATAATTCTCTGTGCCAGCATAAAGACTATCTTATAAGTCTCTGTGCCAGAATAATGACCTTCTTATAATTCTCTGTGCTAGCACAACCTCCTTATAATTCTCTGTGCTAGCATGACCTTCTTATAATTCTGCGCTAGCATAATGGCCTTCTTATAGTTCTCTGTGCCAGCATAATGACCTTCTTATAGTTCTCTGTGCCAGCATAATGAACTTATTATTCTCTGTGCTAGCATAATGACCTTATAATTACAAAGCTTTATCATTGAAACACTATGCTCCTGAAGAGACAATACTTACAGTTTCAATATCATATGGGGCAAAACCATCATTTTCTGGGTCACGTCCCTTGAATGATGCTGAGAACAGAGGAAACAGTCTTGTCTGGACATGTTTGAAAGATTATTATCTAAATACTTTGTGAAAAATACAAACCAAAATTAATTTTACATGCAGAAGAGTCATTGCTCCACTACATACACAGATGAGTCTGCAGCAGAAAAAGCAGTAAAAAATGAAGGTGGGGGTGTTTACATATGTTTACGCAGATGGGAGACAAACCAAAAAGACCTTCATGACGGGAAAGATTTCCTCTAACTACAGGGCAGAAACAATAGCCCTCCTCGAAGCCCCAGAACACTTAAAACAGAAAACCAGCAGCAATCACCAATAATATCCTTCACAGACTGCAGGGCACTTCTAGAATCACTAAAAACAACAAACAACCCACAGGAAATCACAACAGAACTGAAGCACCTTACACTGTCAACAATTATGGCCCTTTAATGGGTACCATCCCCTGTGGAATACTTGGCAGTTAAATAGCTGACACCCTATCCAAAGCTGGCAGCAATCAAGATCAAATAAATCATCCAATAAACTACCAAAAGGTGAAAAAACTATAATATGTAACCAGTGCAGATGTGAATGGAAGAAACAACTGAAATGCAACAATGAACCAGATGCAAAAAACAGATGCAAAAAACCAACTACAAAGACACCAGCAAACCATCCTCTTTCACCTATAGATAGGCCACTGCAGACTACTGAGCCACCTACATCGACTCAGAATATCTCACACAGACAAGTGTCCATGTGGCAGTGGAGTCCATACTCCAGAACATATCCTACAAGAGTGCCCAAACCATGCGGACCTGAGGCATGAGACTTGGCCAGAGGACACAAGCTTGGGGCAAAAGCTTTGGGGGTCCTATCAGGATCTGGAGAGGTCTGCAAGCATTGCCATGTAGACAAGGATCAGGATCTGGAGAGGACTGCGAGCTCTGCCATGTTGCAGGGATCAGGATCTGGAGAGGACTGCGAGCTCTGCCATGTTGCAGGGATCAGGATCTGGAGAGGACTGTGAGCTTTGTCATGTAGACAGGGATCAGGATCTGGAGAGGACTGCGAACTTTGCCATGTAGACAGGGATCAGGATCTGGAGAGGACTGGTGAGCTTTGCCATGTTGCAGGGATCAGGATCTGGAGAGGACTGTGAGCTTTGTCATGTAGACAGGGATCAGGATCTGGAGAGGACTACAAACTTTGCCATGTAGACAGGGATCAGGATCTGAAGAGGACTAGTGATCTTTGTCACGTCACAGGGATCAGGATCTGATGTGACCAACAACCTCAAATGCAGAAGAAGACTGATAAAAACAATTTGTATTAATTTATGTATGATCTAAGATGATTGAAGGCACACAAGGACATGTATGATCTAAGATGATTGAAGGCACACAAGGACATGTACGATCTAAGATGATTGAAGGCACACAAGGACATGTAAGATTTAAGATGAGTGTAGGCACACAAGGACATAAAAGATTTAAGATGATTGTAGACACAAAAGGACATAAAAGATTTAAGATGAGTGTAGACACACAAGGACATGTAAGATTTAAGATGAGTGTAGACACATAAGAACATGTAAGATTTAAGATGAGTGTAGACACATAAGGATATGTAAGATTTAAGATGAGTGTAGGTACAAAAGGACATAAAAGATTTAAGATGAGTGTAGACACACAAGGACATAAAAGATTTTAGATGAGTGTAGACACACAAGGACATAAAAGATTTAAGATGAGTGTAGGCACAAAAGGACATAAAAGATTTAAGATGAGTGTAGACACACAAGGACATTTAAGATGAGTGTAGGCACACAAGGACATAAAAGATTTAAGATGAGTGTAGGCACACAAGGACATGTAAAATTTAAGATGAGTGTAGACACACAAGGACATGTAAGATTTAAGATGAGTGTAGACACACAAGGACATAAAAGATTTAAGATGAGTGTAGACACACAAGGACATAAAAGATTTAAGATGAGTGTAGACACACAATGACATTTAAGATGCGTGTAGGCACACAAGGACATAAAAAGATTTAAGATGAGTGTAGGCACACAAGGACATTTAAGATGAGTGTAGACACACAAAGAGATGTAAAATACAGCAGGCAAATTCAATAATGGAATGCTAAAAATGATTAGATGAGGATTTATATGACCCTTCCTAAAAATGATCAGAATCATGTCTAGCTATGTGTGATATGACCCTTTCTCACATTTATATATAATTAGGAAATTTATAACTCTTGTGAGGATTTTATGGACCAGGAAAACTATTTTTATCTTTGACAGACAGAAGATACTGGGTTCTTCAGAATGTTCACTACACAAATCAAAAGGGTGATGTGTGTGAGACAGAAATACTAGTCTAGTAACAGCGGGCTGACTTCCTGTGGATCAGGGTAAAGCATGCAGATCTTTATAACATACAGCAGCAATGAATATTTAGCGTATAGTCTGCGCAGGATACATACTCAGCATGGTCTTGAGTCTGACTGTGCACATGATGAAATCCCCAAAGTCAATGAGCCCATTCTTGTTGCTGTAGCGCATCACCAGTGATGTGAATGTTCGGTTGCTAATGTGAAAACCTGAGAAAATTAAAATACTTTCTCATTTTATTTCTGAAAATAGAAAAGATTTTGTGAGCTCACATAATCATGCATTTGACAGCACACACAGAGATTCACTGTAGAGAATTTTAAGAATATATGGAATACCATCTAAAATCATCAACATCATGAAGGATCTCTACAACGGATATGTTTGTGCAGTCAACACAGAAAAAGGAATGAGCAAATGGTTCCAGACTGAAACAGGTGTGAAACATGGATGTATATTATTTCCCTTGCTTTTTGGAATTGCTGCAGACTTCATAATGAAAAAATGCTGCACAGGTAAAATGGGCATTGATTGGGTACATGGGACCCAACTGGAAGATCTTGATTTTGCAGATGACATAACTGTTATCAGTGACAATGTGAATTTGATGCGAGAAAAAAACAGATACACTGTCTTCATTGGCTAGTAAAATAAGACTTGAAATTAACAAGGAAAAAAAAAATAATGAAACTTCTCATTGATCATGAAGGAAAAATATATGTAGAAGGAACAGCTGTTGCAGAAGTAAACCAATTTGCATACCTCGGCAGCTACATAGACTAGGATGGTGGCACCAGAAAGGAAGTTAGAATTAGAATTGCAAAAGCAGCACTGACATTCAAGAATCTTGAGAACATATGGAATTCAAAAGTTATAAGCACAAAAACCAAGTTAAGATTATTCAATTCAAATGTAATATCTACCCTCATTTATGCACGTGAAAGCTGGAAAACAAATAAAAAAACAGACAACAAATTAGAGTCTTTGAAAACAAATGCCTAAGGAAAATACTTGGTATAAAATGGAACGAATTCAAGAACAATGCAGAGATAAGACAGATAAGCAAACAACAACCAGTCTCATGGGTGATCAGAAAAATAAGATGGACATATGTCAGTCATGTGCTGGGAAGAAACAGTCAGAGAATCCTCAAACAAGCTATGAAGTGGAACACGACAGGCCGAAGAAAAAGAAGCTCTAAAGAGGACATTGTTAAGAGAGGCCAGTTTAGTGGGCATAACATCCCTTGATGAGGTTGAAAAGCTCGCCAAAAACAGTAAAACTTGGCAAACTACCTATGTGACATTTAACAGCACAAGAAAGATGTAAGATGTGATTATGATATAAAGATTTCAGTGCAAGCTGGACATAAAATGAACCATGCTAATGAAAAGCTCCCCTGCATTTATTTATCTCTGTACATCACCACAAGTCCTTGTAACCTAAAGAAGCAATGAACTGCATCATTCAAGTCTTGGCTACTGCAGCCATTTCCCCTTTTCTTTAATTTATGATTCAAATATGATAGTTCAGCCTTTAAAACTGATTTTCTTTAATCTGACTCTCCTTTTCTAATCCTGTAATTTCTCTTCTAATCCTGTAATTTCTCTTCTCATCTAGTAATTTCTCTTCTAATCCTTTAATTTCTCTTCTCATCTTGTAATTTCTCTTCTAATCCTGTAACATTTTTGCTTGTAGAACTTGGCTTGTGCAGTAATGTAGTACTTGGCTTGTGTAGTAATGTAGTACTTCATATCCACGTAGTACCTTATACAAGTATTTTGTCTTCAATCTCTAAAACTTTGTATGCTGTTTCTGTCCACCACACATCTGTCATAAAAACGTACACTTACAGAAATTCTGAACACAGTTTATTTACACCACAGCCATTAGGTACATTTTACTATATGCTGTATAAGCTAATCAAAGCCTGCCATGTTAAGTGACTTGTCAGTGGCCTAGTATTGTGAAATCTATGGTATCCTTTTTTATGTCACTGGTGTCTCCAAGAAAGAACAAATATATCCATACTACAAGAACTTAATGTTGAAGAAGGGTGGCTAGTAAAGAGGATTAAACAAAGAAAACTTAAATATTTTGGACACAGTCTAGAGAAGACTGTACATAATGGGAAAAAGAAAGAGAGGAAGACCAAGGGGAAAGATGGCTGCAAGACATTGTTGATGATCTGCAAATGAATACATCACCAGCAGGCCATCTTACTCACAACCAAGAGGCCTACAGAAGTGCTGTTAGGGAGGCAAAGTTCCACAAGGGACATGCAAATGAATGAATGAATGAATGGTGTTTCCAAGAAGGACCTTTATTGTATATTTTTTATATTTCTCACTTTGTTTTATTTATGTACACTTATTTCTCAAGCAGTTGGACTTTGTTATGTTACCAAGAAATATTCAGTCAAGTAATATGAGAGAACCAAGAAATATTCAGTCAAGTAATATGAGAGAACCAAGAAATATTCAGTCAAGTAATGTGAGAGAACCAAGAAATATTCAGTCAAGTAATGTGAGAGAACCAAGAAATATTCAGTCAACTAATGTGAGAGAACCAAGAAATATTCAGTCAACTAATGTGAGAGAACCAAGAAATATTCAGTCAAGTAATGTGAGAGAAATGAGAATAATTTCCAACACAGTTAAGACAGCACTTACCCACACGGTTAAGACAGCACTTATAAACATAGTTAAGAGAATGCTTACCAACATGGTTAAGACAGCACTTATAAACACAGTTAAGAGAATGCTTACCAACATGGTTAAGACAGCACTTATAAACACAGTTAAGAGAATGCTTACCAACATGGTTAAGACAGCACTTATAAACATGGTTAAGACAACACTTATAAAACATGGTTAAGACAACACTTACCAACATGGTTAAGACTGCACTTATAAACATGGTTAAGACAACACTTACCAACATGGTTAAGGGCATTCCTCAGTTCATAAGAAGACAAGTTTCCACTTCTGTCCCTGTCAAATTCCTTAAAAACTCCCTGCAATAATAAAATATATTTCAGTATTTCTAAAAGCATAATTTTATCAAGCACAGTTGGTTGCTACTTTTAGCACTGGTCGTTACTTTTAGAACTGCTTGTTGCTTTTAGCATTGGTTGTTACTTTTAGAACTGGTTGTTACTTTGAGAAGTCCATGAATTATTATTACTTTTTAATATTAACTGAGAGAATTTTTGCAACTAGATAATGTATAAATATATTTACAAGTGTGTGAACAAATAAACACTGTGAAAGGCAGGAGTTGGTTAGTCAGTAGTGGTCTGTCCTCTTATGCAGAAGGTTGTTGACCATTACTGGCAACTCTAGTTGACTCAGTTGTAGAAATTCAGTCTTCAAGACAGAAAATCTTTGTCCGCACTGAGGTATATCAGACTGCAAAATGAGGAATATCAGAGCAGGGCATACCAGAATGAGGTACATCAGAGTGAGGTATATATCAGACAGTAAAATATATATCAGACTGCAGAGAGACATACATATATATAAAGGGTTATTCATATGTCTGTGAAACATTTCAAAACTTCGCAACAAAGAAACTGCATAATGGATCATGATAATTCTTATGCCAAGAGAGGGAGAGAGAGAGAAACAATTCAAGTTTTTTTGTTTTTTTTTAAAAATAAAGCCTGCACGCAGAGCTCCAGTGATCTGCTGCAAGAAGGCAGCAGTAGCAAATTTGGTGTTCAGTGAATGTGAGGAGTTATTTTGTGTTTTGGAATATGCAAGAACCTCATTCATTGTGGCTGTGCAGCAATGATTTCAAGCAGAATTCCAGAAAGCAGCACCTGTTTTCAATAGTATTAAGAAGTGGTACTCGAAATTCTGGGATGATGGCAGTCTGTGCACAGCTCCTCGGCAGGGACGTCCAGGAACAAGCGAAGAAATTGTGAATAGTGCCAGAGAAGCTTACCAGTGAAGCCCCCTTAAGTGTGTGTGTGTTTGCATATATAGGTGGCAAAGTGGTTAGTGCACTGGTCTCTCATGGTGAAGGTTGGGGGTTCGAATCCAGCTGGAGGCACCCCAGTCAACCAGCTGTAGAAATGGGTACCCAACTTCTTCTGGAGTTGGGGAAGGAAAGGCAGCCAAGCATGATACTGACCATATCACCCTCTAGTGTGCTGACAGGTCAAGTAAAATATGGCCACTAACACCATATCCCTATGTGCCTCTAAGGCATGACAGGATTACTTTTATTTTACTTTTATATATATATATATATATATATATATAGAGAGAGAGAGAGAGCACTTCTGCCACACAGCCACACAAAAATGCAAGAGACACTTCAGATCTTAAGCAAGAATTCAGCTAAACTGAGACTATAAATTAACAGACAAAAAAAACAGATAATCAAAAGTAACAATGCAAGCAATAGCCTCATGATAATCAAGGGAGTGCCAACTGAGGAAGTAGAGTATTTCACATATTTAGGCAGCATAGTGGGAAAAAAATGGGGGAATGGGAAAGGATGCTAAAGCTAGAATAACCAAGGCCAGGACAGCATTTATCAAACTTAAAAAAAGTATGGTCATCTAAGAACATCAAAACAAGAACCAAACTGGGCTTTTCAATACAAACATAAAGACTGTCCTACTATATGGTTCAGAGATATGGGTTATGACCAAGACAATACAGCAGAGGATACAAACATTCATAAACTACTGCCTGAGGAGGATTTAAAACATTAAATGGCAGGACAAGATCAGGAACGAGGAGGTCTGGGAAAGGGCAGGACAAGAACCTATGAACCTACAAATCATGTCTAGGAAGTGGAGGTGGATTGGCCACGCTCTGATGAAACCCAACACCAGTATAGCATGACAGGCACTGACATGGAATCCTCAAGGAAATATAAAATGAGGAAGACCTAGACTTACTTGGAGAAGAGAAATTATGACAGTGCTCAGAGACAGGGATGCACGTGGAAGGAAGCAGAGAATAATTCCAAGAACGGGGATGACTGGAGAGCCTGTATCCATGGCCTATGCTCTCAAGGGAGTGAAAGGCAATGATGATATATATATATGGCGTTGGCTATTATGCTTCTCTAGAGTACACGATCCTTCATGCAGGCCATCAGCTCAGTTGGTGATCTCCTCTCACACCAAACCATCAGACTGTCCAGTATCATTTCTCTTGGTCTTCCTCTTGATCTTCTTCCTTCTGTTTTTCCTGTTGTTATAATATTTTCAATGTCCCCTCTTATAATTGCATGTCCTATGAAAGTACATTGTCTCTCTCTTATTTTTTTGACAAGATTTTTTGTTTCTCCAGCTCTTCTCATACATTCTTCATTAGTTATCTTTGCTGTCCAGGGGATTCACAACATTCTTCTAATAAACCACATTTCTGCTGCTTCCAATGATTTTTGTACAGACCTGCCTATTGTCCATGATTCACTTCCATATAACAAGATAGGTTCAATATAGCATTTTAGGTCTCGTTTTCTAACATTCATTGATAAGGATATGTTGGATAATATGTTTCTCATTCTCTGAAATGCAGTCTTTGCTTGGCCTATTCTGTTCTTAATTTCTGTTCTGCATTTCCCATCTGAAGTTATTACTGCTCCAAAGCATTTGAATTTCTGCACCTGCTTTAGAATAGTTCCGTTTAATTTTATACTGCATGTTGGTGGATTCTGTTTATTAATATAACCATAGTCTCTGTCTTTTTGATGTTCAAAGTAACGCCTTTCTGTTCACTTTCTTTGGTGATTTTATTCAAGAGATTTTGCAGGTCTTGTTGGTTCTCAGCTATCAGTACTGTGTCATCAGCATACCAAAGGTTGTTAATATTGTATCCTCCAATTTTTATTCCTGGTTCTGTGATGATCTTTCTTAGAATATTCTCGCTGTACAGATAAAAAATGTCTGGAGATAGTCCACATCCTTGTCACACCCTAGTTTTATAGGTTGATATTTTCCAGTATTACTGTCCACAAACAAAAAGGAATGGAAAAACTAATTATGTTAGTCCGTAAGAATAGTGAAGAGCAAAACTTCTATCTTAATGCAAAGAAAACTAAGTTGATGACAACTGATGAAACAAACAAGGCAACTGATACATGTATCAATGAGGAAAAACTGGAAGAAGTGGAGAGTTTTGAATACTGCTAACTAATAACGGAGATACAATGAGAGAAATTAAAAGGAGGACATCTATCGCTCTTCAGAAAGTAAAACAACTAAAGAATCTATGGAGAGGAACAGACAGAACCACAAAAATAAGATTTTTAAGGGCATGCATCTTTCCCATCGCAAACGTCATGATAATCTAGACAAAACCATCATGGAAGGGTACATAATTGGAAAAAGAAAGACAGGAAGACCAAGGCGAAGATGGCTGCATCAGCAGCAGGCCATCTCGCTCACAACTGAAAGGCCTACAGGAGTGCTGTTAGGGAGGCAAAGTTCCACAAGGGACATGCAAATGAATGAATGAATGAATTTTCCAGTTCTATTTTCAACTCAAACTGCTGCTAGTATAGATGTTTTATAATCCTCAGGTCTTTGCCATCTATAATGATGTCTTCAAGCATTTTAATACTTTCATTATGTTTCACCTTGTTGATATATATATCAGATTGCAGAGTGTGCTATATAAGAGCAGGGCATATCAGAATGAGGTACATCAGAATGGGATATTTTCACACAAGGCTGCTGGTGACTAAAGAAAAAGTAGGAAATCAAGTGAAATAAGGGAATTCACTCACAAAGAGAAAGTAGGATATCAAGTGAAATAGGGGAATTCACTCATAAAGAGAAAGTAGGATATCAAGTGAAATAAGGGAATTCACACATAAAAAGAAAATAGGATATCAAGTGAAATAAGAGAATTCACTTATAAAGAAGAAAAGGTCCCTTCTAAATGGAAAAAAGGAATCATTGTTAAAATACCAACAAAAAAAAAAAAAAGGCAACCTTAGTGTCTGTAACAGTTGGAGAGGAGTAACCTTAATATTAGTTGTGTCAAAAGTATTTTGCAAGATCATTTTGAACAGTCTTAAAGATATAGTGGATATTGCAATGAGAGAAGAACAAGCAGGATTTCAAAAAGGGAGAAGCTGTCTCGACCAGATCTTTACTCTCAGAATAATACTTGAAGAACATATTGAAAAGCAGAAACCATTAATACTGAACTTCATAGACTTTAAAAAGGCATTTGATAGCATACACAGAGATTCATTATGGAGAATTTAAGTCTATATGGAATACCATCTAAAACTGTCAACATCATGAAGGACTTCTACAATGGATATGTTTGTGCAGTCGAAGAGGGGATGAGTGAATGGTTCCAGATTGAAATAGGTGTGAAACAAGGATGTATACTGTCTCCTTTGCTTTTTGGAATTACAGTAGACTTCATAATGAAAAAATGCTGCACAGGTAACACAGGTATTGACTGGGTACATGGGACCCAACTAGAAGATCTCGATTTTGCTGATGACATAACTCTTATCAGTAACAATGTGAATTCCATACAAGAAAAAAACAGATAGCCTGTCTTCACTGGCTAGCAAAATAGGACTTGAAATTAACAAGGAAAAAAACAACAATAATGAAACTTCCCATTAATCAAAATGGAAAAATACACGCAGAAGGGACAGATATTGAAGAAGTCAATCAATTTGCATACCTTGGCAGCTACATAGACCAGGATGGTGACACTAGAAAGGAAGTTAGAATCAGAATTGCAAAAGCAGCATTGATTTTCAAGAATCTTGAGAACATATGAAATTCAACAGTTATAAGCACAAAAGCCAAGTTAAGACTACTCAATTCAAATGTAATATCCACCCTCATTTATGCATGCGAAAGCTGGAAAACAACTAAAGAAATAGACAAGAAATTTGACCCTTTTGAAAACAAATGCCTAAGGAAAATACTCAGCATCAAGTAGAATGAATTCAAGAACAATGCAGAGATAAGACAGATGACTGAACAACAACCAGTCTCATGGGTGATCAGGAAAAGGAGATGGACATATGTTGGTCACGTGATGAGAAGAAACAATCAGAGAATCCAAAACAAGCTATCAAGTGGAACACAACAGGCCAAAGAAAAAGAGGTAGACCGTGTGAAACTCTGAAGAGGACATTGTTAAGAGAGGCCAAATTAATAGGCACAAAATCCCTTGATGAGGTTGAAAGACTTGCCGAAGACAGGAAAAATTGACGAACTACCTTGCGAGCCCTATGTGACGTTTAACGGCAGGGGAAGGATATAAGATGATAAGATATTGTTTAGTATGTATCTTCTAACTTGGGATATTTCACACTCCAAGTTCTTTGATAAATGAAAATAATTACAAACCAGAGTTCCCTATTAAATTATTCATTCATTATCTCTCTCGCTGAACCTTAAGTACCCAAGGCACAAGAGACTTCCACAAGGTTTTTCCATAAACAGTTGTCCTTTGCATTTTTTTTCCTGCTCTTGCCCAAGTGAGCAGTTTCCTGATAAGTGTTTCTCCTTCCACCTGTGTTTGTTTTTTCCCAGACAGGTTTGCTGGCCTTATGCCGAACCCTCTATAGTCACCTTTTACGATCATGCTTGGTAGGGCACAGTGATCCTACTCTTTGCTCTCAGGCATGTGCCCAGGTACCACACAAGGGATGCACATACACAAATCCCTGTATCCTACCCATTCTTCTCCCTCCCTCAAACAAAAAATTTATTATGTTAACCTTTGGCTGTTAGGAACGAACATTAACTTAATATCAGAAAACTCTGTTATTTAATAAAACATGAGTCAACATTGATACCTTCCATCTTCTCAGATCATCCCATAGCTCTTTGAACTCATCATAGCCAAGTTTTCCTGACAAGTCACCCTGTCACATGTACTTAAAGAAACAACTTTAGTTACATCAGAAAACTGTTCAATAAACTGAATATAAGTCACTAGGCAAGTCTAATGTAAGGTATGCAATATTGTAGGTACCTCAGATTATCGTCTAAAATTATTACATTACTAATTGTAGTGTCAACAAAGATGTGAGACAAAATGAAAAGTTGATTTTTTACTTCAAACTGCTCATGTTTGATTAGGTTTATATTACAAATTGTGTATTTTGTTTCTTCTTTTTTTTTTTTCAAAAACTGACATAAGAACTTTTAAGCTCCTTTCGTTGTAGAAATGCATTATGCTATATAAAATAGGCTGTGAGTGAAAACAGGTTTATTATGCTATATAAAATAGGCTGTGAGTGAAAACAGGTTTATTATGCTATATAAAGTAGGCTGTGAGTGAAAACAGGTTAAGACAAAAACACTCTCATATAATCAAATAACTGAGATTCGCACGTGTGTGTATATATCTATGAGAGATAAAAGAGATGACAACTGCAGTAAAACTGGTTCAAGTAGTATAGGTAGATAGAGGTGTATGGTGCAGTTTTACAAAACAACAGAGGGAGTAAGGAAAGTTAGCAGAAAAAACAAATGATAGAAAGTAAGATGAGATTTATTTTTATAATGTAAGGATACATCATGCATGGCCACCATGCTCCTGGCACAGTCTAGTCCAAAGCCCGAGAATGAAAACTCTGAAACAGTCAAAGTCAGGTAAAAATTCGTATTTGAATCAGACAAAAGAATTCAAAATTTTATGTGCAAACAGGTAAAATATGTCATGCACTTCTAAAGTGTTTGGTGATTACTGTAGCTCTATAAATCAAAATATCATCAATTAACTAATTATCAGTGGCCTGGTCCTTGTATTTGCAGTTTTTAATTGATGGCATTAACAATCTATAAAAATTACCACAAATCCTAATTTTTCTCATTAAGTGAAGATAATTTTTAAGATATAGACACTGAAATCTGATAAAGACCGGGATGATGACAGGACTTAAACATTCGAAATTTGATAAAATTAATACATCGGATATATGAACTATCTTGTTACAGAGGTGTGCAGGTTGCTAGATATTTCAAGTACATAACAATTTGTTACATACACACATTATAACACAGGCTATCTTCAAAACACCAAAATTCATTCATTCATTGCCAAAGCAATGAAAATTACTCTGGCTTGCTAAGACTGGCAGACTTGCTAAGACTGGCAGACTCGCTAAGACTGGCAGACTCACTAAGACTGGCAGACTCACTAAGACTGGCAGACTCACTAAGACTGGCAGACTCACTAAGACTGGCAGAAAATCAAGTACATTCATTCTGAGACTACAATTACAAATCTGTAGATAAAAAAGTGGATGAAATCTATCCTATAAAACTGATCTCTGACAAATTACTAACTTTTCAGAATGAAATATTTTCTATAGATTCTATATAACTAATTAATCTGAAGTAATTCACTACAGATTGGTAATGATACATCTCGGATATGTGCTGTCAGACAGTCACTAGTCAAGTCCAGACTAGAAATAACATGCTGCAAAACAAAAAAGAAAAAAAAAAACTAGAGGACAAACAAGTTTCAATAATTTGATGCTACAAGTAATCACAGTCAAACTGAAAATCATCTCATCAGAAGCTGTTTACAAGAAATGGTCATTTTAAGAATATTTATTGTTGTGCCACTGATTTCACCACTACATAACTTGGACCACAGCAATTTGCACAATTTTTGTGAACTCACAAGGGAGGAAACCAGAAACAACAGAGATTACAAGTAGGAGGAGGAAACTAGACACAACAGAGATTATAAGTAGGAAGATGAAACTAGACACAACATAGATTACAAGAAGGAAGATGAAACTACACAAAACACAGATTACAAGTAGGAGGAGGAAACTAGACACAACAGAGATTACAAGTAGGTAGGAGGAAACTAGACACAACAGAGATTACAAGTAGGAGGAGGAAACCAGACACAGAAGAAATGACAAGTAGGTAGGAGGAAACCAGACACAGAAGAAATTACAAGTAGGTAGATAGCCACTCTAAAGACTGCTCTAACATTCACTTTACAAGTACAAAGCAAGCAAAACAAGACATCTTTCAATCTTTCTCTGAAACAAGGAATTCATACAAGCAAAACAAAAGAATTCCACTAAAGCATTAACTACATGCATATATTCACTAAGGTGACTACACATAAACTTTCACTGTGATCTCTATTTGCATACAAGGTAACTACACATAAACTTTCACTACAATATCTATTTGCATACAAGGTAACTACACATAAACTTTCACTGCGATATCTATTTGCATACAAGGAAACTATACATAAACTTTCACTGCGATATCTATTTGCATACAAGGTAACTACTTGAGCTCAAAAGCATAATTTAATTTTCTTAATGTACACAGTACAAATACTGCATAATTTCCTGAAAAATTACAGGAAGACATACCAATGATACTTCAAGATAGAGCAAGCAAAGGTTCAAATTGTTCATAACTAAAAAGTGTTCTGCAAGATCAAAATTGTGGAAAAAAACAAATTCATAATCTGCCACCTTTTTCACCCAAATTTCACTACTTCATGAGATCTAGCTTATCAACAAATAAACCTTGGCTCTTCTTGACACAAAACTGCTCTTGTGAAGCAAAAGATTCTGCTGATGATAAGTCAGGACAATATGTATCCCATTATCCTTTTATAACTGTGTTTGCAGTTTAATATTTATTAGTAAATAAAGATCCCTCTAACTGAAAGCAGAGTGACAAATGCTAATGATGAAGAAAGCTTAGCTGTAGTGATTTGTGAAATTGTTTGGTAAACTAAGGGAGGCTACCACATGAAAGTGATAAGTGTTGAATTCTTGTTTTGAACTCTGCAGGTTCCAAAGATTTGTCTTTTTGACCATTTATGACAAATGAAACAATAAATAACAGTAACAGATGAAAGCTTTCCTCATGTCATAGACCTTGTAGAAAAAAATGGGACAATGTCCTATCAGAAGATGCAGTGCCAAGTTTTCTGTAACATGGAGCACACTGATCCCTGCCTCACTTGCCATGTTGTTTTATGGAGTCTGTCAACAGAGAGTGATGTGGTTTAGGCCCATGGTTAGCTAGAGTTAGCCAACCCAGGCATAAGAGCAGACATCTGCACTCCCTGAAAGGGCTGAGGTCAAACAGGAAATATATTTCAGTGATTTGGATGAGATTAATCTCTGCAGTAAATGTTAGCAACACCACCAAACCTGAAAGTTGGTCTCCAGAATAAAACACCGCAACAAAATTAGAAGTTTTATATCTAAATATTTCACAAATTTCAGATTAGATTTGTTAGGAAGGAGCCATTTTTAATATCAAATCAACAGGTTATATTTTCATCTATGTATACATACTAGAGTGTGATGTGACACTAAAAACAGCAACCAAAATGTTAATTCTTCTGTAGGAAAGAGATGAAAGAATGTGATATATAAATGTAAAACTAAGTAGCGCTGATAACCAAAATAGATCTACTGTAAATAGTTATCTACCTTAACCTTGAAAAAAAAATGTCATCCAAAATGTATTAACAGGTTTTTTGCTGTATGTTCCAAGACTGAGTAAATATACTATTTCATATCAGAAATCATATCCATCCTCAACAAATCAAATATTTCCTGAATACATATTACTGTTGCTTCAGCTATAATGTGAGATTTTTCTAAATGTCTCAAAATTTTAAAAGATAAAAAATTTAATAAGTTTTTTTTTCTAAACATAAAAGGCAAAAAAAAAAAAATGCTATTTGATATGAAAGTATAGTTTATGACTCATCTTGGAACATGTGGAACTAATAAACTGTGCATATCATGCATCAAGAGGGTCAAAGTTAAGTGTGCGTTAAACGGGATAATTTTTATTTTGTACAGAAAATACTGAAAGCAGTTAAAATATTTTTGTGAACAGCTTACCGAGTGCGTCCTCTGAAAGACAGTTGTAAACATTACAAGACATTACTTCATCTGATTTTAGAAAAGCTTTGCCAACATGCATGTAACTCATACCATCTTACATTAGAAACCTTTGGAAACTTTCAAACAGAAAATGACTCATGCATTTTAAAGTTACAAGATTAAGATCCTTTTTTTTCATTAAAAACAATATCATGCCATATTTTGGACAAGCAACAATCTGTGATTATCTATGGGACCCACATGAATCTTTTCACATGGGCTCCACTATAACCATAAGATTGTTATCTCTGCTGAAAGTGGAATATTTTTTATGAGGTCTGTTCAAAAAGTATTTGACTTTTGGCTGAGAAAAAAATACAATAACTTACCTGGAGATTTGAAACCCTAATCTCCTTCTATGTATCCTCCTTGGGACTGCACAGTGGTCCCACCATTGTTGGAAGCATTTCATGAAGGCCTCTTTGGGAATAGAATACAGCTCAGCCATTGCAATTCATATCATGTCTTCTCATGATTCAAATTAGGTCCCTTTAAGCAGCATTTTCAGTTTGGGGAACAGCCATATCAGGAGAATATGGAGCCTGACAAACCAGAGGAATGCTGTGTTTGGTCAGGAAAATCTGAATCGGATATGAAGAATGTGCTGGTGCACTGTTGTGATGGAGCTGGAAAGTTCTCTTTGCCCACAGGTCCGGTTGTTTGTGTCTTACAACATCACAAAAGTGGCAGATGATCTGGCCTCATTGTGTGCACTCATCATGCACCATCCCACAGGAGTCAAAGGAAATGATCAATATGACTTTGACATTGCTTTGCATCTACCTTGCTTTCTCTGGCCTCAGAGATGATGAATGTCTCTACTGTGATGACTGCACCTTGGTTTCCAGGTCATACCCATAAACTCATGACTTGTCACCAGTGATCAAGGTGTTCAGGAAGTGGGTGTTGTCATTTGCACAGCCCAGCATATCCTGCATGACTTCAAATAGAGCTGCTTCTGCTCCATCATTAACAGCAGGAAAGGTAGAATGGTAGACAGGCCTACATCCCCAATTCCTAACCCTTTGAAAATAAAGTCTGTTTGTTCGTTCTGCTTCAGTATGAATTTCGTGGACATTCTCCACATGGCCAAATCCTCCATTAAAATGGAGTGTACTGAACCAATACTTATCCCATCACATCCGTAAGTTCTCATATGGTGATATGATGGTTCTGTTCGTAAGTTCTCATATGGTGATATGATGGTTCTGTTCGTAAGTTCTCATATGGTGATATGATGGTTCTGCATAACCAGAGTCTGCACTTGGTTGATGACCTCATCATGAAGCTTGTTGAGGGCCTACTGGAACATAATCTGCTCTCCACCTTTGAAATTGTTGTACCACTCCTTAATCTGTGTGCTGTTCCTGGAATCATCACCAAGTGCCTGTTGAATCTTCCAAATGGTTTCCACTTGGGTATCACCAAGCTTTTGGCAAAATTTAATGCAGTGTTGTTACTCAAGGCATTCTGTCATTTCACAGCAAATAAAAATCTGAAGAGCATTACAACACTCACTCACTCACAGGCTGACTGCCAGCGAATGATGTACTCTGCAGGCAGGAAAGGATTCACACATACTCATGAAGGACCCCCACACCCTTCCCATTGAAGGAAACCTCCTGTGCTTGATTGTTTCTGCTAGAAAAATTAAGGTCGGATACTTTTTGAACAGACTTTGTATAGCAGGTGAAAGCAAATGAGTTGCTGATACTGGTGCATGTTTCTGGCTGTAAAATAATCATGCTTTAGTGATCTCTGAAACACTTGATTGAATCTTTCATTAGAGTCAGAAAGAAGAGATTACTCCTCTTTTTCTTATCCTTCAGGATCTTCCATAGAATTCTCCCAGATCCAAAAGTCATAATGAATTTGGACATTGTAGTAAAGTGTCTCCTTCAGCAAAGGCAGTATATTTAAGATCCACTGTTGTCCAACTCCAGTCAACCTGGCTGTAAAAAACTGGGACCTGACACACTTGTGTTAGGGATATCATGGCTGAAATAAAAAAAAAATATCAGACAGGGCACACCAGACTGTACAACATGTAGAAGGAATAAACAGGATTTTCATATTAAAGAGACATTAATATGCAAGAAATTAAAGTCTATAGCCAGAGACATTAATATGCTAGAAATTCCAGTCTATAGCCAGAGACATTAATATGCTAGAAATTCCAGTCTAAAGCCAGATACATTAATATGCTAGAAATTCCAGTCTATAGCCAGAGACATTAATATTCTAGAAATTCCAGTCTATAGCCAGAGACATTAATATGCTAAAAATTCCAGTCTATAGCCAGAGACATTAATATGCTAGAAATTCCAGTCTATAGCCAGAGACATTAATATGCTAGAAATTCCAGTCTATAGCCAGAGACATTAATATTCTAGAAATTCCAGTCTATAGCTAGATGCATTAATATTCTAGAAATTCCAGTCTATAGCCAGAGACATTAATATTCTAGAAACTTTCTAACACATAAATCAGCAGTTCTGCTGTATAACAAAGTTTATTCTGTTTAATGATTCATTCATTTGCATGTCCCTTGCGGAACTTTGCCTCCCTAACAGCTCTCCTGTAGGCCTCTCGTTTGTAAGCAATATGGCCTGCTGCTGATGCATCCATTTGCAGATCATCAACGATGTCTTGCAGCCATCTTCACCTTGGTCTTCCTCTCTTTCTTCTTCCCATTGTGTACCCTTCCAAGATGGTCTTCTTTAGATTATCATGACATTTATGTACCCAAAATATTTAAGTTTTCTCTGTTTAATCCTCTTTACTAGCCAGCCTTCTTCAATATTAAGTTCTTGTAGTATGGATATATTTGTTCTTTTTTGTGTCCATGAAATATGTTTGCTGATTACTAAAGTTTATTATAAAAGTTTACTTCACTGACTACTGTTTGCCATACTAAGCTCACTAGCAGAAATTCATCAACCAAAATTTTACTTGCTAAATTTTGTTATATAAAGCTTACTGCCTAAAATTTAAAATGCAAAAAGACACCACTAAAATCAGACTAAAAACAGAATGTTGTGCACAAAACACGCACATGAACATCATCCCAGTTTTGTTTTGTTTTGTTTTTCCTTGTTTATCTTTCCGCACTGACCCCCACATACATGAAGCTGGTTTTTACTTGACATTGTTTATCTCTTAAAGCCCATAATGTTCTCTAGCATGCCTAATCCTGCAACAGAATCCAATTTCCGCAGCAGTTTCCCCAACACCAATGTGCCAGGCTGATATTTTTAAGATAGGTTGATCTGAATGTGATGACAGAAGGCCATCAAATCATGGCTCTAGAACAGTTCACTACAAAATGCACTGCTAGAGTGCTTAATAACAAAAAGGAGCTAATGTGTTTGTTTACTAAATGATATCTGAAATCTTCAGAGTCAGAATGTTACCTGGGTACGCCATATTAGTACTGCACACAATGAAGGCTTCTGTCAGGATATTAGGGAGTGTTTTGTTTAAAAAAATGACAACCAGGCACACAACTATCAATCACTACCATATTAGTCACAATGTTCAGTCACCAAGATTTTGAAATGTGAAAAAGAAAACTGTTTAGTTTGAAGACAACTAAGAAAAGTGGAAATGTAAATAAATGCAAATGTAAATAAATTAGAAAATTTACTCATGAATCACACAACAATCAAATGCTGACTCATATATCACATAGTTGAAAAAATGCTGACTCATGTTACACCCTCATCAGACACTGACTCATGCATCACAAAAGAAACACTAATAAATCACACAATAAAATACATAGACCCATGAAACACACATTTATAAAAAAATGACTTATGAATTACACTATAACAGAACTGACTCATGAGCCACACAATAATCAATCAATGACTCATGAATCACACAATAATTAAATACTGACTCATGTCCATTACACTCATCACACATTGACTAGTCCATACATCATATCAGTAAACATTTATTCACACAGGAATCATTTTAAAAGTTGTAAAGCAGAATATGAAAAGAAAGCTACCAAAATGCCACTACCTTTTGTGAATACAGCATTAAGAATCTCCTGAAGCTCATATGCATCAATCTCCATGTCATCACCTGCGACACGACGGAAACTTTGCTTGAGGGCTTCAGCCTGAGCTTTATCCTGGTCTGTTGGTTCTGGCTGTTGCTGAAAATGTTGGAAGAATAAATAAAGTACAAATTACCAGATTTTAAAATATTTTTATTAATTAAATATAGTGAACAACTTTCAACAATTTAGTGAAACATTTTCATTGCAAATGTTATATTTTCTTTATATGAATATTGAAGCATTCAGCAGTACAGTCATGTAATTTCAGTATTTAAATTTCTGTAGTTATAATTTTTTAACAAACAAATGTAAATGATGCAACTTTCTTTCAATGAAAGTAAAGAATTCATCATAGTTTTGTTTTGTGAAAGAGGTTATCAGAAAAAAAAGCACTTTTTAAAATATATTTTATGGGAATCAGTTTTCCAAATGAAAAAAAAAAAAACCAGTTTGTTAAAAAATCTGTTATGGGTTTAAAGTAAATGTTTATGAATTCATATTGCAAATGGTGTAAAGATATTGTGTTGAAATTGTTAGTTTCTGTCTCATTTTCTTGATAAGTCTTTCTTTTACTGTGGTTTGCTTTATGTTTGTTGTTGGATGAAAATATTCTATTTACAGCTCAATTTTCTGTGCAGGATGAAAATGTCTCTATTTTTGAGTGTTCACTTCTGAATAACTGGAGAGGAGAAACCTTAGAATCAGCTGTGTCTAAAGTATTTTGCTAAGTCATTCTAAAAGAATTAAATATACAGTGGATACTGCAATGAGAGAAGAACAAGCTGGATTTCAAAAAGGGAGAAACTGTCTCAGCCAGATCTTTACTCTAAGAATAATACTTGTAGAACATATTGAAAAGCAAAAACCATTAATACTGAACTTCATAGACTTTAAAAAGACATTTGATAGCATACACAGATTTACTGTGGAAAATTTTAAGACTATATGGAATACCATCTAAGATTGTCAACATCATTAGAGACCTCTACAATGGATATGTTTGTGCAGTCAACACGGAAGAAGGAATGAACAAATAGTTCCAAATTGAAACAGGGGTGAAAAAAGGATGTCTACTATCTTCTTGCTTTTTGGAATTCCATAGGCTTCATAATGAAAAACTGTTGCCCAGGTAAACGGGCAATGATTGGGTACATGAGACCCAACTGGAGATCTTGATTTTGCTGATGACATAACTCTTATCATTGACAATATGAATTTGATGTGAGAAAAAACAGATACCATCTTCAATGGCTAGCAAAATAAGACTTGAAATTAACAAGGAAAAAACAAAAATAATGACATGTCTCTCTAATCAAGAAGGAAAAATATACATAGAAGGAACAGTTGTTGAAGAAGTACACCAATTTGCATACCTTGACAGCTACACAGAACAGGATGGTGACACCAGAAAGGAAGTTAGAATTATTATAATTGCAAAAGCAGCATTGACCTTCAAGATTCATGAGTATTACTGTGTCATCAGCATATCTAATCTCTGGTATTTCATAATATCAAATTGTTATGGCATCATAATATTCTTTGTCTACATGAAGTGAGGACAAATTAGTAGGCACAAAATCTCTTGATAAGTTGAAAAACTCGCTGAAAACAAGAAAACTTGCCAAACCACCATGCGAGCCCTATGTGCTGTTTAATGGCATGGGAAGGATGTAAGATGTAAGTTTCTGAAATAAAAGTGTTTGTTTTTACTACACATGTTTGAATTCAAGAAAAGTTCTAAATGCTATCGATTTAAAAAAAAATTAATTAATGTACTGACAACTGTAATTATATTCTACTTAGCAATCTGTATGAAAAACTGTGTAAGAAGTAATGTAGCATTGAACTACTAAATGTGTGTCAAATTAATGACATAAAATGAGACATGTTAATACTGTCAACACTGCCTCTAGACAAATACAAAACATCAGACTGCTTTTGCTATACATAAGATTGATGTGCTAATTAGCATTATACAACTTTTGCTAAAATTAGACTCATATACATCTCTCATGCTTCCAAATGTGTGAATCTAAAGTAGGTAAACAGTTATGACACACAAATTGAAAATGTGCTATCATTCATGAAGTGTACTCTACAGTAACTAAAAATATGTGCTACAATAATTTATTTCAAATATCAAAATAAATATAAACTTGACAGCACTCAGTACATTTCCTTATAAGATAGAATAATGTGAATGACATTTATATATAACCCAGTGTGATCAGCACTGTAGAAAAAATGTGAAGAAGTGGGACATAAAATACAATTTGAAAACTGTTTGGAAAATTGACATAAAATAATGTCCTTTGTTTTCTGTACCTAACAAAGTCTGTGGACTGTAAAATAATAATGCAATCACATAAAAAATTAAGATTCGCCATTTTATTTTGCATATGAAATATACCGTTTTAAAAGTTTGAGGTTTTTAGTAAATGCTTTTTATAACAACAGGATCCATTTTATGCGCATTAAGTCACAAACTAAACAATAAGAGAACACATGAGTGAAAGCATGTGAATGCATGTATAGAGGTGAAAGAATGAGAATGCATGTATAGGGGTGAAAGATTGAGAATGCATGTACAGGGGCTAAAGCATGGATAATATAAAGAATCAGGCATGGATAATGTAAGAGATGATGCATAAATAATGGAAGAGATAAAATATTGATGGTGAAATAGATAAAGCATAAATAATACAAGAAATAAAGTATGGATAGTTAAACAAAAACTGCATGAATAGCATAGTGATAAAGCAAAGATGGTGTAAGAGATAAAGTGTAAAAATGCATGAACTGAATAATGATAAAGCAGACACAGTGTAAGAAATAAAGTGTAGTATAACACAGGTATGAAAACAAGAATGGTTCCAAGCAAGCAAGTTTATGAACATATTCAACATTCACATCAACGGAGTCATTATTTTACTCTCATTATTTGAGCAACTTTCTATAGCACATTAAATATCTTTATAAATGTTTCATTTATTTTTGGAATTTTGTACATAAACATTTGAATAACTTTATTTTTGCACATGGACATTTTCCACAACAATTAAAAAATGAGAAGTGGTTCTACATTTCTATATACACACAATCTTGTAAATAGCCTGTTGTCAGCAGCTGGGACATTAGGCTGTGAATACCATTTACTCCACTGCAAAACAAAAATTTCTCAAAATCTCCATAATACTAATTTTAAAAAAATAAAATAAAAGAAGGCAAAGAGAAATTACCACCACAAACTTACACTCCTTAGTAAATTCATGCTTCAGCGAACATGTTATAAATTCAGTTACCTCAAAACAAAACAAAAAAAACTGCACAGGCAAATGCACAGATGAAATGAGTCAAGCAAAGGAAGTCAAAAGCAGCCTTTTATGACATGAAATAGATACTAATATGAGAATGAACTCAAAAGTGACAAACAATATATTATACTCCACAGAGCCAATTTACTTATTTAACTTGTATACTGAAAATATAATAAGGAATGTTAGAGAAGATGTAGACAAAGAATATTACGATGCCATATCAATTGGAGGTTATGATTTACCATTTTCTTATAACAACAGAGATTAGATATGCAGATGACACAGTATTACTGTCCACAACACAAAAAGGAATGGATAAATAATTCTGTCAGTCCGTAAGAACAGCGAATAGCAAAACTTCTATCTTCATGCAAAGAAAACTAAATTGATGACAACTGACAAAACAAATAAGACAGCTGAAATATGTATCAATGAGGAAAAACTGGAAGAAGTGGAGAGTTTTGAATATCTTGGATCACTACTAACTAATAATGGAGATACAATGAGAGAAATTAAAAGGAGGACATCTATTACTCTTCAGAAAGTAAAATAAACCAAATCATCTGTGGAGAGGAAGAGACAGAACTACAAAAATAAGATTTTAAGGGCATGCATCTTTCCCATTGCAACATATGCCTGTGAGACCTGGACACTTAACAAAACAGTTGGGAAACACATAAATGCCTTTGAATGTAAATGCTATGGAAGAGCCCTTCAAATGTCATGGACACGAAAAAGAACAAATATATCCATACTACAAGAACTTAATATTGAAGAAGGCTGGCTAGTAAAGAGAATTAAATAAAGAAAACTTAAATATTTTGGACACATTAAACATCATGATAATCTAAAGAAGACCATCTTGGAAGGGTACATAATGGGAAAAAGAAAGAGAGGAAGACCAAGGCGAAGATGGCTGCAAGACATCATTGATGATCTGCAAATGGATGCATCAGCAGCAGGCTATCTTGCTCACAAACGAGACTCCTACAGGAGAGCTGTTAGGGAGGCAAAGTTCCGCAAGGGACATGCAAATGAATGAGAATGAACAGAGCCAATATTACTCTATGTAAGAAACAGTATTATTATACTCCACAGAGCCAATATTACTCTATGTAAAAAACAATTTTTTATAAATAGGAAACTACGAGGTTTTGGTACAGTAAAGTAAGATAATAAATATTGTAGGATTAAACCTCGAAAAAATCATAGACAAAGCACTTTAGTGAGATGTGAGAGAAAGAAAAATCACAAGAGAATTACCTGGGATTCGAACACGGACTCCGGTAGGACGAGCAGCCGTCTAGCCACGAGAGAACAGCGTACTATCGACTTAGCCAACTAGCACCCCAAAAAAAGGTGTTTTGTTGACATAGTCTTTAGCAACTGGTCAGCAGACATGAGAGATCGTGACACCCGGAAAGAAACGAGGTCGTGACACACAGAAATTCTGTAGCTTAGATTCATTCTCTCTAGCAGGTACCAACTAGACAAACATACACACGGTCTCCTGCCATGTCTGGTGCAAACTTGAACAACAATAACAAACGAACGAATACTTATTATATGAAGTTAGTTTCAGGTATAGTTTTAAGGAACAATTTTTTATAAATAGGAAACTACGAGGTTTTGGTACGGTAAAGTAAGATAACAAATATTGTAGGATTAAACCTCGAACTAACTAACTTCATGTAATAAGTATTCGTTCGTTTGTTATTGTTGTTCAAGTTTGCACCAGACATGGCAGGAGACCGTGTGGTATGTTTGTCTAGTTGGTACCTGCTAGAGAGAATGAATCTAAGCTACGGAATTTCTGTGTGTCATGACCTCGTTTCTTTCCGGGTGTCACGATCTCTCATGTCTGCTGACCAGTTGCTAAAGACTATGTCAACAAAACACCTTTTTTTGGGGTGCTAGTTGGCTAAGTCGATAGTACGCTGTTCTCTCGTGGCTAGACGGCTGCTCGTCCTACCGGTGTCCGTGTTCGAATCCCAGGTAATTCTCTTGTGATTTTTCTTTCTCTCACGTCTCACTAAAGTGCTTTGTCTACGACTTTTTCGAGGTTTAATCCTACAATATTTGTTATCTTACTTTATGTAAAAAACAGTATTATTATATACTCCACAGTGTGATTTCTCTATGTAAGAAACAGTATTATTATATACTCCACAGTGTGATTGCTCTATGTAAGAAATAGTATTATTATATACTCCACAGTGTGATTGCTCTATGTAAGAAACAGTATTATTATATACTCCACAGTGTGATTGCTCTATGTAAGAAACAGTATTATTATACTCTACAGAGCCAATATTGCTGTCTGCTTGTTAAATCTGGCCAATAAATAAATAGACCAACCAGAAATTTGATGCAGACAGAGATGTGCTTTTAGAGAAAGATGCAACAAAAACCCTGGACAGACAAAACAAATGAAGAAGTTATAGCTGCAGCTGTAAGAGACTGAAGAGTAATTAATAAAGAAAAGGCAATCAAAACTCTTTAGACATGCAACTCTACAGCTGGGGGGGGGGGGGGGGACACAACTCAAGAAAATAAAAAAGTGATGGATGACATGAGAAAAATATCTGAATGGGATGACCAAGTGGCACAGAAGCATGGAGCATAATCAATCAATCAGTCTGTAAATAAAAATTGATCAAATGCATTTTCCACAACAAAAAGAATGATATCTGTAAATTTTTCTTCTGTACATTAAACTTCTTAAGTTTCTCTCTTTCTTCTGTACATTAAACTTCTTAAATTTCTTTTTTCTGTACATTAAACATCTTAAGTTTCTTTCTTATGTACATTAAACTTCTTAAAATTCTTTCTTATGTACATTAAATTTATTAAGTTTATTTCTTCTGTACATTAAATTTTATTTCTTCTGTACATTAAATTTCTTAAGTTTCTTTCTTCTGTACATTAAATTTCTTAAGTTTATTTCTTCTGTACATTAAATTTCTTAAGTTTATTTCTTCTGTAAATTAAATTTCTTAAGTTTATTTCTTCTGTACATTAAATTTCTTAAGTTTATTTCTTCTGTACATTAAATTTTATTTCTTCTGTACATTAAATTTCTTAAGTTTATTTCTTCTGTACATTAAATTTCTTAAGTTTCTTTCTTCTGTACATTAAATTTCTTAAGTTTCTTTCTTCTGTACATTAAATTTCTTAAGTTTCTCTTTCTTCTGTACATTAAACTTCTTAAATTTCTTTTTTCTGTACATTAAACATCTTAAGTTTCTTTCTTATGTACATTAAACTTCTTAAAATTCTTTCTTATGTACATTAAATTTATTAAGTTTATTTCTTCTGTACATTAAATTTCTTAAGTTTATTTCTTCTGTACATTAAATTTCTTAAGTTTCTTTCTTCTGTACATTAAATTTCTTAAGTTTATTTCTTCTGTACATTAAATTTCTTAAGTTTATTTCTTCTGTAAATTAAATTTCTTAAGTTTATTTCTTCTGTACATTAAATTTCTTAAGTTTATTTCTTCTGTACATTAAATTTTATTTCTTCTGTACATTAAATTTCTTAAGTTTATTTCTTCTGTACATTAAATTTCTTAAGTTTCTTTCTTCTGTACATTAAATTTCTTAAGTTTATTTCTTCTGTAAATTAAATTTCTTAAGTTTATTTCTTCTGTAAATTAAATTTCTTAAGTTTATTTCTTCTGTAAATTAAATTTCTTAAGTTTATTTCTTCTGTACATTAAATTTCTTAAGTTTATTTCTTCTGTACATTAAATTTCTTAAGTTTATTTCTTCTGTAAATTAAATTTCTTAAGTTTATTTCTTCTGTAAATTAAATTTCTTAAGTTTCTTTCTTCTGTACATTAAACTCTTTTTATTGCTTCAACTTTTAATTGAGCCAATACTTTCTTGTTGATCCTCTACTTTGAAAGTGTCAGTAGTGTGTGTATGTATAAAGTGATATTTACTGTTGTGCATCAATTTAAGAAAATAAATAAACATGCATAAGATTACACTTTCAGTTTCCGTTAATGTATCTTTCAACATTAAATTTCAATGTTTTGTTCAGAAATCAGATAAAGGACAGGAAGTAAACGTAAATAATCTAGAGATAACAGACACATTTAAACATGGGAAACTAAAACAAACATAAAAAACAAGGCTAAAATGGCAAGGAAGAAGATGAAAAGAAATGTTTCACTACTATACAGAGTAAAAATAACTGGTTAAAAAAAACTGTCCATTCTCAAAACTTTGTCTTCTCTTCTATCATGCTTTTGCTTATCACTATCATAACGTATCAGTCTAAGATTTTACAAAGTATTTGCCAGCAGTTCACTGAAGCTACCAAGCACTATTTTGATGAGCAATTTCTTGTATGGTCGACTCATCATCATCGTCATCATCATCATCATCGCCTTTCACTCCTTTGAGAGCATAGGCCACGGCTGACTGCCATACGTAGCCACAAACCTTGCTTGTCCCAAAACGACAAGAAATCCCATGGAAAGCTGCTTCTAGCAGCTCTACCTAGCCCTCATGACTTAAAAAAACCTCTAAACAAAAAAACTTACAAATTAAATCTCAGATTTAATCTACCACTTGGTCTCCATCTGTTCAGAAATTTGCCATGTAACATTTGATTTGGCTGGAATTATTAGCAACACAAGATGCTGGTCAAGCTGTATGAAAACAGCTCACTTAAAGCAAAACTTTTACTGACTGCAGTAAGATCCCAAATGAAAAACTCTTTTTAACAATTATCTTGGTTAGACAGTAAAAATCCTCACAGTGAGGTGGAATGAATGTTCACATTGAGATAGCACAAATGTTCACAGTGAGACAGCACAAATGTTCACAGTGAGACAGCACAAATGTTCACAGTGAGACAGCACAAATGTTCACAGTGAGACAGCACAAAGACTAAGACAAAGAGGTGAGACAGCACAAAGACTAAGACAATGAGGTGAGACAGCACAAAGACTAAGACAAAGAGGGGATGAAATTTTCTAAAACTTAATCAGGTCAAAATATGTTGAAAATAATAATGGCACGTGCAAATTTGCTTGACAGGAGCAAAAGCTATAAATAAAACATCCAGAGTTGCATGCTATCATAAAATCAAACAATTTTGCTGCAAATAAAAAAAAAGCACACTGGAAACCAACTTTAAACACACCACTAGCGAAAAAATTTTAAAAAATAAAACTGCAGCAAGAAAAATCAGCAAATTTAATAACTTACAAGTGCTCTGTAGGAACTAGGCTGTGGTGACTTCAACTAAATTGTGCAGACATACACAAATGGTCATACAGAAAAGAAACTTTCATCTATATTTTAAAAACTAAATCGGATTTCTCAAAAATATTTCTGAAGATCAAGCACTGTTTCTCCCAAAAGCTGGCCAGAGCTGGTAGAAAGTCACATGACAGAACACATGCTCATAACAGAAGAAGAAGAAAAAATAACTGCTACATAATCTGACAAATAAATGATTACAGATGGTTCCAAACTTACGTAAGTGATATGCTCAACAACCCTTCATGTATGTCAGTTTTTGTGTATGTCTGATTTACCCCACCTTTCTTTCCCCATCAACATGCCTAATATCACAAACACTTCAACCAGAAATATGTCAAGTTGTACTAAAGAACAGGGTGAATATTTTTTCCATCTCACTTATTGCACTATCAAGTTTCTTTGTTATTATCATCATCATCTACTCATTCCCTTCACAGCTCATTTTATGCCCACAGTATCCTTCACAATAGTGTTCACAGATGATTCTGCGTAAGACCTAGTTCACATGGAATTATCCACTTTTATATCTCCATTTCATTTTTAATTTCACCTCCAAGATGATTGAAACATGTTCTTTTAGTGGACGCCACTTCATTATGTTCAGTCATGAACAAGAGAACTGGGAAACTATTTTCTTGTCAGACCCAAAGCGATAATTCTAAATTTATGGATATTTATTATCTAAAACTGCATCACAAAAGTGGTCACCACTGAGGTTTCCACTTTCCCATGGTACACTCACTTATGTAGACTTAACCTTTGCATCTATTTCTCATGTTTTTTGCAATGGCACTTTCTATAAACTTTGTCTATTGGAAATTTTCTTAATGCAAGTGCAAATTTATGTATGCTGGTTTTACGTATGTAAGGAACGATCTGTATTCTAAATGGAATATTGAATGTTAAAGAGAACAATGCACAAATAAAAGCTTTAAAACTGAAACAAAACATTCATGACTTAGAATTTTGTTAATTTGATGACAAAGGAAAAAAACTCTTCATAAATAAATACATTTTATGTTAGAAAATGTCTTGGATCAAAACACATGAGATAAAATGTGCAGTGAATAAAAAGTACTTCTTGTTTAGTTTGTGATGAACATTAAACAATCAGTTAACATTACATAGGATGTAGGGGAAAAAAAACAGTTAACATTACACAAGACATGGGGGGGGGGGTGGGCATTTAACATTACACAGAATGTAGACAAGAAATTAAAGAGAGACAAAACCTGCTTTTTAGTGAAGTTTAGCTGTCCTGTGACATACACATCGAAATGAGTTATTTCATTCATTATTAATGTAGTACATTTTATGTTTGTCTTTCTCTACTCTGTCATCTCATCTCATGATTTCTCTTGTTTGTTGTTATCAGTGTTTGAAAAATGATGAGAGCCAAAGTATTATTTTCTTTACATTACTATCACCAGAAGAGCTTAGATTTATTATATTTTATGATTACCAGATTATCACTAGAAGAGCTTGAATTTACTATATTTTATGATTAACAAACTGTGTTTGTTTCTTCACATTTACACACTATATTACACTATGCCTGGGTTATGCTGCACTATTTTAGACAATACACAATACAGATATGTGGCACTTACATGCTTATAGGATGTTGTGTCATGCACTTTTCATAAAAATAAAATGTTGTGTCATGCACTTTTCAGAAAATAAAATGTGTCATGCAATTTTCGGAAAAATAGGATGTTGTGTCATGCAATTTTCAGTAAAATAGGATGTTGTGTCATGCAATTTTCAGAAAAATAGGATGTTGTGTCATGCAATTTTCAGAAAAATAGGATGTTGTGTCATGCACTTTTCAGAAAAATCATATAATGTTTATACACAACATTTGTAGGTATTTACATAGTATTTGGTTATCAGAACATTTATAAATATTACACAGAATCTGGCATATAGATAATGTTCTAAAATATGATATAGAATATGCTTATTGGAGTTTTATATACAGCACATGGAAGTATGATACACTTATCAGTGCATGAATCAAATGAACAAGTATGATATACTTATCAGTATATGAATCCAATAAAAAATAGCACTAAGATGGACACCACAGGGGAACAGAAGTAAGGGTAGACCAAAAGAGACATGGAGAAGAACAACAGAAAGGATGTTGAGCAATAGAGGGCTCACCTGGGCAAGAGCAGAAAAAAAGGCGAAGGACAGGCATTTGTGGATAACCATTGCGGAAGCCCCATGTGCCCTGGGCACTTAAGGTTCAGAGAGACATGAATCCAATGAACAAGTATGAAACTGTTATAGAACTAAGTGATATTGTACACACACTGGATACATTAGTATGAACAATGTTTTGACAAAGATTATCATTAGCTGAACAAATATTTGCTATAGTAAAGTTCTTTGGAAAAGGGTTTCAGAGTTGTCAAAATAGCTGTTGATGCTTTTCACCTAAAAGATAGTTTGTAGATATTTGCTGTTTATGTAACTTCCTGGACATCACTTTGAAGGGCTGCTTATCTTGATAGGATTTCTACCAATATTTTTTTGTTCATGTCAGTCTCTGGCTATGTGTCTTCTTTCTATCAACCACAGTAAGGACAAGCATGTTCATGTCAGTCTTTGTGTCTTCTTTCTATCACCCACAGTAAGGACAAGCATGTTCATGTCAGTCTCTGTCTATTGTGTCTTCTTTCTTCAGGTTTGGTCCTCATTTCCTTCTTATAAAGAACATAGCAAGTCACCTTCAGCAGCATATTATGTATGAAAGATGATGGAAAGTTTAGCTATGAAGCAAGCTAGTAAGATGAACTCTTTGAGGTATGCAACATTTCACAAGTATCTCACATACAAATATCTTGCTGACATATTACTTATGACATACACCCAGGCTCATAATATATACTTCAGTGAAATATACTTTACACAGACATATAACTTACAGATAAATTACTTACACAGACATATAACTTACAGATAAACAACTTACACAAACATATAACTTACAGTATCCTCATCCAGTCCTGTCTTTTCATCAATCTCTCTGTGGAAACAATAGATAAACAAATATATAGCACATACATATACTGCAGTATGTGCATGAGCTATAAGTATGTGAAATCTTTATGTTTAAGAACAAAGTATATATCAATAAACATGTCTGCTACATATATACATTTCTATTCTGAAATTAATACACTTATTGCAAAGTTAATATTTTTGCTACTAAGTCAATAAGTTTGCCACAGAAAGTTTCTTATTAAGTTACTATCTATTAATATCTGTTACAAAATTTTAAATATTCAAAACTAAGTTAAAATATTTAGTACATATGTTTATCACTTCAACCTTCCACCAATACTGGATAAAACTGTAAACTACATTCTGCAACCATAACTTGAGAAAACTGTAAACTTCATCCTGCCACCATAACTTGAGAAAACTGTAAACTTCATTCTGCCATAACTTGAGAAAACTGTAAACTTCATCCTGCCACCCTAACTTGAGAAAAGTGTAAACTTCATCCTGCCACCATAACTTGAGAAAACTGTAAACTACATTCTGCCATCATAACTTGAGAAAACTGTAAACTACATTCTGCCACCATAACTGTAGAAAACTGTAAACTACATCTTGTCACCAGAACCTGGAGAAAACTATAAACTTTATCCTGTCATCAGAACCTAGATAAAACTATAAACTTCATCTTAACACCATAGCTGAAGAAAACTATGATCGTCCGGGTGATGTGCAAGATGGCGGGCATTTTTTAACACTCTTGCTGGCATGCAAAATTCTGCGGGATGTCACTTGATTCGTCACATATTCTAAGATAAGAGTTAGGGTAAAGCTAAGGTGAGAGTTAGGGTAAAGCTAAGGTGAGAGTTAGGTGTAAAGCTAAGGTGAGAGTTAGGTGTAAAGCTAAGGTGAGAGTTAGGTGTAAAGCTAAGGTGAGAGTTAGGTGTAAAGCTAAGGTGAGAGTTAGGTGTAAAGCTAAGGTGAGAGTTAGGTGTAAAGCTAAGGTGAGAGTTAGGGTAAAGATAAGGTGAGAGTTAGGTGTAAAGCTAAGGTGAGAGTTAGGTGTAAAGCTAAGGTGAGAGTTAGGTGTAAAGCTAAGGTGAGAGTTAGGTGTAATGCTAAGGTGAGAGTTAGGTGTAAAGCTAAGGTGAGAGTTAGGTGTAAAGCTAAGGTGAGAGTTAGGTGTAAAGCTAAGGTGAGAGTTAGGTGTAAAGCTAAAGTGAGAGTTAGGTGTAAAGCTAAGGTGAGAGTTAGGGTAAAGCTAAGGTGAGAGTTAGGTGTAAAGCTAAGGTGAGAGTTAGGTGTAAAGCTAAGGTGAGAGTTAGGTGTAAAGCTAAGGTGAGAGTTAGGTGTAAAGCTAAGGTGAGAGTTAGGGTAAAGCTAAGGTGAGAGTTAGGTGTAAAGCTAAGGTGAGAGTTAGGTGTAAAGCTAAGGTGAGAGTTAGGTGTAAAGCTAAGGTGAGAGTTAGGGTAAAGCTAAGGTGAGAGTTAGGTGTAAAGCTAAGGTGAGAGTTAGGGTAAAGCTAAGGTGAGAGTTAGGTGTAAAGCTAAGGTGAGAGTTAGGGTAAAGCTAAGGTGAGAGTTAGGTGTAAAGCTAAGGTGAGAGTTAGGTGTAAAGCTAAGGTGAGAGTTAGGTGTAAAGCTAAGGTGAGAGTTAGGTGTAAAGCTAAGGTGAGAGTTAGGGTAAAGCTAACATCCTTATCCTGACACCAACCTAGAGGTGACTTTAGATGAGGAAAAAAGAAATCGCTATGGAAACATGCAACAGAACCAATGGAGTCAAGGGTGATGCAGCAGGGATACCAGCTCTGAAGAACTCGGACAACAATTGAAAGAATACATTCATTGACCCCAAATACATGACAAAGATTGGATTATGGAATGTAAGAACACTGGAAGCACCATCAAAACTGCTCAAGTAATCCGAGAAATGGATAGATACCACCTAGATGTACACAGTATCAATGAAATGTGATTGCCAGAAGGAGAGAAAATAATGGTGGAAAACTAAAAGTTAATAATACATTCAGGCAAAGATGATGTGAAATACCAAGAAGAAGTGGGTATAATTATGTCAAATGTAGCAGCAGAGAGCCTTATATAGAAACAGAACCAGTGAACAGTGGTATAATAAGAGCACAATACAAACTAAGACATGGAAGAATGACAATCATACAATGCTATGCACCTACGAATGATGCAGATGATGAAATAAAAGACAATTTCTATCACCAACTACAACACATGAACAAAGTTCCTAAATATGACATCCTACTTGTCATGGGAGACTTCAATGCCAAGGTAGGAATAGATAACACCAACGTCAAAAAAGTAAAGGGGAAAGAAGGGACTGATATGGTAAATCAGAATGGAGAAAGATTAATTGAACTGTGTCTAACAGAGGGCATGGTCAATGGAGGAACAATATTTCCACACAAAGAGATACATAAAACAACATGGATATCTCCAGATGGTAGAACCACAAACCAGACAGTCCGTGTATGTATTAGAAAGCAGTTCAGAACATCTCTGATAGATTAAGAGTATACAGGGGTGCAGGTGCCAACAGTGACCACAACATGTGTCTAGGGAAAATAAGACAAAAACTGAAAAGCCAATACAAGAAATCAATACCCAGAAAGATAAATGGATATAATCAGAAGAAAATACTAACAGGAACTTCAGTTTGGAACTTGCCAATTATTTCACAACACTCGGTGAGGAAGAGGAAATAGACATAGATGAATTATGGAACACTTACAGCACAGCCATAATCACAGCATTAAAAGCAAGTACTGGACCACAAAAAAACAAGTAGAAAAGCATGGATATTGGAAAACACATGGAAATACATACATGAACGACGAGCAGCCAAATTGGCCATGTTGAATGTAAAGACAGATCTTGGAAAAGATTTGGAAAAAGCAAAATACAAAGAACTAGTAAAAAAGTAAAAAGGTCAGCTAGAAGAGATAAGAGGGAATACATAGATAATATGTTGAAAGAAGAGGAGAAAGTAGCAAAAACAGGAGACAGCAAAACTCTACAACATACAAAAGATAAGGCAGATGAGTGAACAACAACCTGTCTCATGGGTGATCATAAAAAGCAGATCAGAACATCTCTGATAGATTAAGAGTATACAGGGGTGCAGGTGCCAACAGTGACCACAACATGTGTCTAGGGAAAATAAGACAAAAACTGAAAAGCCAATACAAGAAATCAATACCCAGAAAGATAAATGGATATAATCAGAAGAAAATACTAACAGGAACTTCAGTTTGGAACTTGCCAATTATTTCACAACACTCGGTGAGGAAGAGGAAATAGACATAGATGAATTATGGAACACTTACAGCACAGCCATAATCACAGCATTAAAAGCAAGTACTGGACCACAAAAAAACAAGTAGAAAAGCATGGATATTGGAAAACACATGGAAATACATACATGAACGACGAGCAGCCAAATTGGCCATGTTGAATGTAAAGACAGATCTTGGAAAAGATTTGGAAAAAGCAAAATACAAAGAACTAGTAAAAAAGTAAAAAGGTCAGCTAGAAGAGATAAGAGGGAATACATAGATAATATGTTGAAAGAAGAGGAGAAAGTAGCAAAAACAGGAGACAGCAAAACTCTACAACATACAAAAGATAAGGCAGATGAGTGAACAACAACCTGTCTCATGGGTGATCATAAAAAGCAGATAGACATACATTGGTCATGTGATGAGACATACATTGGTCATGTGATGAGACACACATTGGTCATGTGATGAGAAGAAACAGTCAGAGAATCCCAAAACAAGGTATCAAGTGGAATACAACAAGCCAAAGTCAAATACATGAAACTCTAAAGAGGACATTATTAAGAGGCCAAATTAGTAGGCATAAAATGTCTTGATGAAGTTGAATAACTCGCGAAAAACAAGAAAACTTGGTGAACTACCATGTGAACCCTATGTGACATTTAATGGCACAGGAAGGATGTCAGATGATCAGCAAGGATTATTTTATTTTACAAGAGATGATAAGTGCACGAGTTCAAGTTTTAAATATCACTACTGGTACAAATATTTTTTCTTTGCCTCATCCTGGAATTTTATAGCAAGACTATTAGAAAATAACAGAAAACATAGAAATATGTATTTAACATACCCCGAGACGTTAGCTTTCTCCGTGAAGATCCTCAACAGAAACTCTCCTTCAAATTGAGGTTCAAATGTGGATGGAATAATGGCATATGTACCTGGAGGTAATTTGTGCCTTCCACAGACTTCCCTCATGTTAATAAATGTTGGAGATTTGGCAACAGATGCATTGTGCTTGAAGAATGTCATATCCAAGGGGCTACTTGTTGGGTTTTCCAGCTATGTATAGACAAATAAACACTTCCAGCTACGTATAGACAAATAAATACTTCCAGCTATGTATAGACAAATAAATACTTGCAGCTATGTATAGACAAATAAACACTTCCAGCTATATATAGACAAATAAATACTTCCAGCTATGTATAGACAAAGAAATACTTCCAGCTATGTATAGACAAATAAATACTTCCAGCTATGTATAGACAAATAAATACTTGCAGCTATGTATAGACAAATAAATACTTCCAGCTATGTATAGGCAAATAAATACTTGCAGCTATGTATAGACAAATAAATACTTGCAGCTATGTATAGACAAATAAACACTTCCAGCTATGTATAGACAAACAAAAACACTTCCAGCTATGTATAGACAAATAAACACTTCCAGCTATATATAGACAAATAAATACTTCCAGTTATGTATAGACAAATAAATACTTCCAGCTATGTATAGACAAATAAATACTTCCAGCTATGTATAGACAAATAAATACTTCCAGCTATGTATAGACAAACAAAAACACTTCCAGCTATGTATAGACAAATAAATACTTCCAGCTATGTATAGACAAATAAATACTTCCAGCTATGTATAGACAAGTAAATACTTCCAGCTATGTATAGACAAATAAATACTTCCAGCTATGTATAGACAAATAAACACTTCCAGCTATGTATAATCAAACAAAAACACTTCCAACTATGTGTAGACAAACAAAAACACTTCTAGCTGTGTATAGACAAACAAAAACACTTCCAGGTGTGTATGAAAAGGTAAGGTAAAATTCCCATTTCCATGCCATTAAGGTACATTGGGGAATACGGTGTTAGGTCCACATTTTCCATGACCTCCAGCTTTTATTGGGCAAACAAAAACACTTCCAGTTGTGTATAGGCATACAAAAACACTTCCAGCTGTGTATGGGCAAACAAAAACACTTCCAGCTGTGTATGGGCAAACAAAAACACTTCCAGTTGTGTATGGGCAAACAAAAACACTTCCAGCTGTGTATAGACAAACAAAAACACTTCCAGCTGTGTATGGGCAACAAAAACACTTCCAGCTGTGTATAGACAAACAAAAACACTTCCAGCTGTGTATGGGCAAACAAAAACACTTCCAGCTGTGTATGGGCAAACAAAAACACTTCCAGCTGTGTACAGACAAACAAAAACACTTCCAGCAATGTACAAACAAACAAAAACTTCCAGCTGTGTACGGATAAACAAAAACACTTCCAGCTGTGCATGGACAAACAAAAACACTTTAAAATGTCAGAATTTTTGGTGTGTTTTATAAACTGACACATTTTTTAGCAACTTCACATCTGCAATCCTGTTATTTTCACTCAGATGTTTCTGTACACCAGATCAGATACTGGAAATCTAATTAGCCTTTCTTTGGTCATTTTGAAGGTGATTTTCTATGGTAATTTCAAAGACAGTTTTTTTTTTAATGTGGTCAAGTCTGCCGAGATGGTGTAAGAGAAGATCATCAACTGACCTAATGGCCTGCATGAATGATCGAGTACTCTGGAGAAGCATAATAGCCAACTCCTCCAGTTGGCACATGATGATAATGATAATATTAAAAGTTGTTTTATTTGGCATTGTAAAAGTTTTTTTTCTTTTTTTTTATGTGGTCATTTATATGCTAAAACTATAAAAAAAGCAGCACTTGACCAGAATCTTCTTGACCAAAGTTGATGGATCACAAGCTGTTTCTATTCTTGGCTCTCAGGGATTTTTCTGTGCAGAAGTTCAAGTTACAATCCACTACCATGCTGCGTATCCATTCATTCTATATCAAGACATATCCGCTGTTGTGTTTCTGTCTTACTGGGGTAAGTTCTTCTTTGCCGTTGTGTTTCTGTCTTACTAGGGTAAGTTCTTCTTTGCCGTTGTGTTTCTGTCTTACTGGGGTAAGTTCTTCTCTGCCGTTGTGTTTCTGTCTTACTGGGGTAAGTTCTTCTTTCTCTGATGTTTGGGACAATTTATGAGGACAAGGTCAGCTCAGTCCTGGTAGCTCTGACTACTAAATTATTAACTAGTATGTTGGCGTGGACCTCAGACAGAAACATGCAAAATCAGAAAGCAATGGTTTTTCACACCACCACAGAATGATGTGAGGTCTTTGTGGCTCAGTGGTACAGGCTTCTGAACACAGAGCAAAGAGTTCCTGGCTCAAGTCCCATTAGTGGATGGCCGATTTTTTCACATGTCTGTCATACACCAGGATAATTCTTTTAGTTACATGATACATTCAGCAGACTCATAATCAGATAGTGCAGATTTCTTATAGTGAGATGATACATATTGAAAACTTTCAATGTGATGATACAATTATAGCAGATTTATAGCCTAGTGGATACATACATACAGTAGACTTCTGGCCTCATAGTTATCCTCATACACAGTTTTTATATCTGCAGAAAAATATCCAGATATCTAGGCACAAATTATCAATGTTTTACCTTATAGATGACATAACCAATTGTGAGGAGATCTAAACCTTCTTTGCGCTTCCTACGTCGGTCTTTCTGAAGGACAGCAACTATGGCAGTACAAAGATCATCATTATCATCATCATCAGGATCAGTCAAGGTCATGCGGAACTGAGGATTGGTCCAGAATGTATCTAGAAAACCAGAAAATTCATTCAATGAAAAGTATTTTTTAAATTAGATATTCATTTTGTCTGTTTTTTTTTAAAATTACTAAAGCATCACAAATTCTTTTCCACTGACAAAAATATAATTTTTCACAGACTGAAAAAAACAAAAGTGCTATTATTACATTTAGGAGCAAAGATAACAGTCCTATAGTGACAGCACTACTGTTAGAACCAGCATAGGAGGCCTGACCAAGACCATCCTAACTCTTTACTAGTGCTTGTAGTAACAGGCTCAGCTTGGCTCACTCAGCTCACTGTAGTCTTAATTCACTGTAGTCTTCATTCACTGTAGTCTTCATTCACTGTAGTCTTCATTCACTGTAGTCTTCATTCACTGTAGTCTTCATGACAGTGGAATCTGCTGACAAGCTTGCCTTTAGGGTCCATTCAAGTTTGCCATCGTAACCATTCCCAGTCTGGGCTGAAGCTTATAGTAAAAGCTTCACTGTGTCAGCTGCTATAGAAGACCTGGTTGTAGTCCCAGTCTGAGCTGAAGCTTATGTTAAAAGCTTCACTGTGTCAGCTGCTATAGAAGACCTGGTTGTAGTCCCAGTCTGAGCTGAAGCTTATAGTAAAAGCTTCACTGTGTCAGCTGCTATAGAAGACCTGGTTGTAGTCCCAGTCTGAACTGAAGCTTATGTTAAAAGCTTCACTGTGTCAGCTGCTATAGAAGACCTGGTTGTAGTCCCAGTCTGAACTGAAGCTTATGTTAAAAGCTTCACTGTGTCAGCTGCTATAGAAGACCTGGTTGTAGTCCCAGTCTGAACTGAAGCTTATGTTAAAAGCTTCACTGTGTCAGCTGCTATAGAAGACCTTCTTGCAGTTCTAGGAACATGAAACACACAAAACAATATTATTACATGCAAGAATATTATTAAATATGCTTATCAGTGTTAAATTAAATAACTTTTATCAGTTTCACATGGTAACAACAGTGTAATGAACCAGAATAAAACAACAGCTGAACAAAACAAAACTGGGAAATGAAGTTGTCAATAAATTGTACTCTACAGCATGTCTTGGCATATCAAAAATGAGTAAGACTGCAGTAAATGTTAGTAGAGAATGTTCATATTTTTACCTGGGTTCATACCATACATGTTTAAGAAAAATGTTCATATTTTTACCCAAGTAATTGCGGCAACCTCCAGCATTCACTCTTTTGATCCACGCTCCTTCTTCCTTGAAGCACTCCCACTTTTTCTTGTTCTGAAGATCATCCTCGTCGAGGGAGTCAGGGCCCAAGTTACAGATCTCCAGTTTTTGGAAGTTTGAAGTAAAGTCTTTGAAGGACATCCTGAATTTGAGAAATGCCAGTTGTTGAGTTGGTCTACTTTTATTTATTACGCTACAACTTTACTACAACTGTAGATCTAGCATACAATCTTATATATTGGTAGTCAACTTTAAATATGACAGAGTTTTAGACATGCATGCAATTTCAGCTATGGCAAAAGTTTTAAGAATGTCATACAACTTTAGGAATCCATATAACTTTATTTATGACATATCACTTTAGATGTAACACTAGTGGTAACAAAATCAAATAATTTTGCCATTTGATATGCTCAACATAACTCTGTGAAGCACAGCTATATGCAATGCCTGACATGTTCTTATTAGTGACAACAACATTTCTTACTGAGAAGGAGCAGCCACAACATGCAAGTGAAAACAAACATCAGCAAGAGCAGATTTTTGCTTGGATGACAATGCAGAAATTCACAAGCAAATATTTGCCAACATTCTCTATGGAACACTCACTAAAATTCAGCAACAAACACTCATCAAAATTCACATCAAACATTCAACAAATTTCTCATCCAACACTCACCAAAAGTCACCATCAAACACTCACCAAAATTCACCATCATCTTCAAAAGTTAATCCTAGTTCATTCTTTTCATTTTCAGAGAGCAAGCTCCATTCCCTTGACCTGAAAGTGAACAAAATAGCTATAGAGGACAAATAATCTCAGAGAGAAGTGAACAAAATAGCTATAGTCTCAGAGAGAAGTGAACAAAATAGCTATAGTCTCAGAGAGAAGTGAACAAAATAGATATAGTCTCAGAGAGAAGTGAACAAAATAGCTATAGTCTCAGAGAGAAGTGAACAAAATAGCTATAGAGGACAAATAATCTCAGAGAGAAGTGAACAAAATAGCTATAGTCTCAGAGAGAAGTGAACAAAATAGCTATAGTCTCAGAGAGAAGTGAACAAAATAGATATAGTCTCAGAGAGAAGTGAACAAAATAGCTATAGTCTCAGAGAGAAGTGAACAAAATAGCTATGGTCTCAGAGAGAAGTGAACAAAATAGCTATAGTCTCAGAGAGAAGTGAACAAAATAGCTATAGTCTCAGAGAGAAGTGAACAAAATAGCTATAGTCTCAGAGAGAAGTGAACAAAATAGATATAGTCTCAGAGAGAAGTGAACAAAAAAGCTATAGTCTCAGAGAGAAGTGAACAAAATAGATATAGTCTCAGAGAGAAGTGAACAAAATAGCTATAGTCTCAGAGAGACGTGAACAAAATAGATATAGTCTCAGAGAGAAGTGAACAAAATAGATATAGTCTCAGAGAGAAGTGAACAAAATAGCTATAGTCTCAGAGAGAAGTGAACAAAATAGCTATAGTCTCAGAGAGAAGTGAACAAAATAGCTATAGTCTCAGAGAGAAGTGAACAAAATAGCTATAGTCTCAGAGAGAAGTGAACAAAATAGCTATAGTCTCAGAGAGAAGTGAACAAAATAGCTGTAGAGGACAAATAATCTCAGAGAGAAAAAAAAATAACCATAGAGAACAAATAACCAAAGAGGACAATGCATTCCATATGATCTTCATGTTGTATAAAGCCCTTAACAACACTTGCTCAAAAAATATTTATCCTTAACCTACAGGGTTGTTCTGATCAAAACTAAAACAAGATGTCCGTTAGAAGCCAAGAAGAACATAAAGAAATTAATGAATCATTTCATATTTATGTATTTTTCTTATTTCTGATGGATGAAAGACAAATACAAAATAAGTACAGAAGATGAGAGATTTTCTGTTGCTTTGATGTTGTTTGTGTAGGATATAGAGAAAGTTGATTTCACAGAAGGAAAACGCTCAGATGCTACAACCATACATTCTGGTCAGCAAATATAAGAAAAACAAATGAAGATCTTTTGCTAGCTACTACCCTCTAGTTATTTCTCAGTTATTTCTCCAGTCAAATGTTTTTGTGGCAACTTCCAGCCTTCACTCTTCTGATCTATGCTCTTTCATCCTTGAAACTTTTTTTCTTTTTTTTTTGTTCTGAATATCATTCGCACAAGGAAAATTGTGACTCTCAAGTTATAGATTTCCAACTTTTGGGGGTGATTGAGATTTATGTTTCTTGTATTAGAGCTGCCTAGATTTCAAACAAGCTATCAAATGGAACACAACAGGCCGAAGAAAAAGAGGTCGGCCACATGAAACTCTAATGAGGACACTGTTAAGAGAAGCCAATTCTGTGGGCATAACATCCCTTGATGAGATTGAAAAACTCAAAGAAGACAGGACATCTTGGCAAACTACCATGCGGGCCCTATGTGACATTTAATGGCACGGGAAGAATGTAAGAAGATTCCCCTACTTCATGACACTTTCAGATGCACACTGGTCCTATGTGACGTTTAACGTCACAGGAAGGATGTAAGAAGATTTCCCTACTTCATGACACTTTCAGACGCATACTGGTCCTATGTGACATTTAATGGCACGGGAAGGATGTAAGAAGATTTCCCTACTTCATGACACTTTCAGACGCATACTGGTCCTATGTGACATTTAACGGCACAGGAAGGATGTAAGAAGATTCCCCTACTTCATGACACTTTCAGACACACACTGGTCCTATGTGACGTTTAATGGCACAGGAAGGATGTAAGAAGATTCCCCTACTTCATGACACTTTCAGACACACACTGGTCCTATGTGACGTTTAATGGCACAGGAAGGATGTAAGAAGATTCCCCTACTTCATGACACTTTCAGACGCACACTGGTCCTATGTGACGTTTAATGGCACAGGAAGGATGTAAGAAGATTCCCCTACTTCATGACACTTTCAGACGCACACTGGTCCTATGTGACGTTTAATGGCACAGGAAGGATGTAAGAAGATTCCCCTACTTCATGACACTTTCAGACGCACACTGGTCCTATGGAACAGCTTTCACATCCAAAAACCTGCAGCACCTTAAAAGGGCTGACTATGAGAGTCAAATTCACACAAGAGCAACAACTCTAACAAAGAAAAATAATCATCAGCTTCTGAAACAAAAATGTACATCAGTCATGATTGTAGACTGTTCCTTGTAAACAATTAACAGACCCTATTTTTATATTTATCCGTCAGAACAGAATGTCTGGCTGATCTCTACCCTATTTTTATATTTATCCGTCAGAACAGAATGTCTGGCTGATCTCTACCCTATTTTTATATTTATCCGTCAGAACAGAATGTCTGGCTGATCTCTACCCTATTTTTATATTTATCCGTCAGAACAGAATGTCTGGCTGATCTCTACCCTATTTTTATATTTATCTGTCAGAATAGAATGTCTGGCTGATCTCTATATGCAGCTTCAAGAAATGATCTTTTTCTCTTTCAGTCCGAGTGACCAGACTCACCCATCGCTCCACGGCCCTTTCCATTCTGAGCCATTTCCCCATGGGTTCCGAATCCTGACCAGAGGAATCTGACCCTCCACTTTTGCAGTCTTGATGTCAGCCTGATTGAGCAAAGAGTAATACCCACAAAAACTGTCATCTAAAAAACTGACATCTAAATCAGCAACTGTAGCACAATATCCTACACAATATTCCATTTTTTTCTTTATGATTTCAGTGTCCAAGACTTACTACTGCAGCTCAGAAAAGATAATATGAATCTATTTCTTATCTCCAGAGAAACAGATGGTGACTCTCTCTCTCTTTCTCTTTTCCTCTCTCTTTTTCTCTCTCTCTCTTTTTCTCTCTTCCTCTCCCTTTTTCTCTCTTCCTCTCTCTTCTCTTCCTCTCTCTTTTTCTCTCTCTCTCTCTCTTTTTCTCTCTTCCTCTCTCTTTTCTCTCTCTCTCTTCCTCTCTCTTTTTCTCTCTCTCTTTCTCTCTTCCTCTCCCTTTTTCTCTCTTCCTCTCTCTTCTCTTCCTCTCTCTTTTTCTCTCTTTTTCTCTCTTCCTCTCTCTTTTTCTCTCTCTCTCTTCCTCTCTCTTTTTCTCTCTCTCTCTTTCTGACCACTCCTTGAATGTCTAGTTCTTCAACCTCTAAAGTTACTCCATTCTTCTCTATACTGCTGTGCTACTTCACTGCCTACATATGACTGTATGCATAAATACTGAAAGACTTACCAGTTGCACACTTGTAACACTATATGCATGTCCACATATCAGACCATTAGACAGTTCCGCTTCTATCTGTCCTGGAACAGCCTGAAGCATGATTAAAATGTTGAGTTGCTGTACTAACTCAGACTGTATGCTACTTCTGTATTTTTCTCCAGTCAAATGTTTTTGTGGCAACTTCCAGCCTTCACTCTTCTGATCTATGCTCTTTCATCCTTGAAACTTTTTTTCTTTTTTTTTTGTTCTGAATATCATTCGCACAAGGAAAATTGTGACTCTCAAGTTATAGATTTCCAACTTTTGGGAGTGATTGAGATTTATGTTTCTTGTATTAGAGCTGCCTAGATTTCAAACAAGCTATCAAATGGAACACAACAGGCCGAAGAAAAAGAGGTCGGCCACATGAAACTCTAATGAGGACACTGTTAAGAGAAGCCAATTCAGTGGGCATAACATCCCTTGATGAGATTGAAAAACTCAAAGAAGACAGGACATCTTGGCGAACTACCATGCGGGCCCTATGTGACATTTAATGGCACGGGAAGAATGTAAGAAGATTCCCCTACTTCATGACACTTTCAGATGCACACTGGTCCTATGTGACATTTAACAGCACAGGAAGGATGTAAGAAGATTCCCCTACTTCATGACACTTTCAGACACACACTGGTCCTATGTGACGTTTAACGGCACAGGAAGGATGTAAGAAGATTTCCCTACTTCATGACACTTTAGACGCACACTGGTCCTATGTGATGTTTAACAGCACAGGAAGAATGTAAGAAGATTCCCCTACTTCATGACACTTTCAGACGCACACTGGTCCTATGGAACAGCTTTCACATCCAAAAACCTGCAGCACCTTAAAAAGGGCTGACTACGAGAGTCAAATTCACACAAGAGCAACAACTCTAACAAAGAAAAATAATCATCAGCTTCTGAAACAAAAATGTACATCAGTCATGATTGTAGACTGTTCCTTGTAAACAATTAACAGACCCTATTTTTATATTTATCCGTCAGAACAGAATGTCTGGCTGATCTCTACCCTATTTTTATATTTATCCGTCAGAACAGAATGTCTGGCTGATCTCTACCCTATTTTTATATTTATCTGTCAGAACAGAATGTCTGGCTGATCTCTACCCTATTTTTATATTTATCCGTCAGAACAGAATGTCTGGCTGATCTCTACCCTATTTTTATATTTATCTGTCAGAACAGAATGTCTGGCTGATCTCTATATGCAGCTTCAAGAAATGATCTTTTTCTCTTTCAGTCCATGTGACCAGACTCACCCATCGCTCCACGGCCCTTTCCATTCTGAGCCATTTCCCCATGGGTTCCGAATCCTGACCAGAGGAATCTGACCCTCCACTTTTGCAGTCTTGATGTCAGCCTGATTGAGCAAAGAGTAATACCCACAAAAACTGTCATCTAAAAAACTGACATCTAAATCAGCAACTGTAGCACAATATCCTACACAATATTCCATTTTTTTCTTTATGATTTCAGTGTCCAAGACTTACTACTGCAGCTCAGAAAAGATAATATGAATCTATTCTTATCTCCAGAGAAAGATGGTGACTCTCTTTCTTTCTCTTTTCCTCTCTCTTTTCTTCTCTCTCTCTTTTTCTCTCTTCCTCTCTCTTTTTCTCTCTTCCTCTCTCTTCTCTTTTTCTCTCTTCCTCTCTCTTTTTCTCTCTCTCTCTTCCTCTCTCTTTTTCTCTCTCTCTCTTTTTCTCTCTTCCTCTCCCTTTTTCTCTCTTCCTCTCTCTTTTTCTCTCTTCCTCTATCTTTTTCTCTCTTCCTCTCTCTTTTTCTCTCTCTCTCTTCCTCTCTCTTTTTCTCTCTCTCTCTTTCTGACCACTCCTTGAATGTCTAGTTCTTCAACCTCTTAAAATAAAGTTACTCCATTCTTCTCTATACTGCTGTGCTACTTCACTGCCTACATATGACTGTATGCATAAATACTGAAAGACTTACCAGTTGCACACTTGTAACACTATATGCATGTCCACATATCAGACCATTAGACAGTTCCGCTTCTATCTGTCCTGGAACAGCCTGAAGCATGATTAAAATGTTGAGTTGCTGTACTAACTCAGACTGTATGCTACTTCTGTATTTTTCTTGTAACCATGCTAAGTTGAGTTGCTGTACTGTACTAGCTCAGACTGTATGCTACTTTTGTATTTTCCTTGTAACCATGCCAAGGTTGGTGACTTTATTCAGTTTATCTTCAGTTTATCTATCTCCATAAAACTGAATAAGAACACAAATGTAAGAAAAGTAGTTCAAAATTCATTTTGTAAACACTAATTTTCAAAGTTTACAAGCCTGACAGCTTCATATGATAAATTTCACAAATTTTTAATTAACTGGATTTTGCTTTTTGTTACAGTACAACAATTACTAACTTACATGCTGACTTACTGTAATATCTTACATCCTTTCTGTGGCGTTAAACGTCATGTAGGTCTGGCATAGCTGTTTGCCAAGTTTTCCTGTTTACGGAGTGTTTTTCAACTTCATCAAAGGATTTTATGCCCACTAAACTGACTTCTCTTAACAATGTCCTCTTTAGAATTTCATGTGGTCGACTGGTTTTTCTTTGGCCTGTTGTGCTCCACTTGATAGCTTGTTTTGGTATTCTCCATTGTTTCTTCTCATTATATGGCCTACATAAGTCCATCTTATTTTTCTGAAAACCCACGAGATAGGTTGTTGTTTGGTCATCTGTCTTATCTCTGTGTTGTTTTGAATTCGTTCCACTTGATGCAGAGTATTTTCCTAAGCCATTTGTTTTCAAAAGAGTCTAATTTCTTGTCTATTTCTTTAGTTGATTTCCAGCTTTCACATGCATAAATGAGGGTGGATTTCACATTTGAATTGAGTAGTCTTAACTTGGTTTTTGTGCTTATAACTTTTGAATTCCATATGTTCTCAAAATTTTTGAAGGACAATGCTGCTTTTGCAATTCTATTTCTAACTTCCTTTCTGGTGTCACCATTCTGGTCTATGTAGCTGCCAAGGTATGCAAATTGGTTTACTTCATCAACAGCTGTCCCTTTCACGCATATTTTTTTCTTCTTGATTAATGAGAAATTTCATAATTTTTGTTTTGCCTTTGTTAATTTCAAGACCTATTTTGCTAGCCAAGGAAGACAGGGAATGTTTTTCCTGCATTGATTTCACATTGCCACTGATAAGAGTTATGTCATCTGCAAAATCAAGATCTTCTACTTCAGTCCCATGTACTCAATCAGTGCCCCTTTTACCTGTACAGCATTTTTTCATTATAAAGTCCATGGCAATTCCAAAAAGTAAGGGAGATAATATACATCCTTGTTTCATGCCTGTTTCAATCTGAAACCATTAGCTCATTTCCTCTTCTGTCTTGACTGCACAAACATTTCCATTGTAGAGATCTCTAATGATGTTGACAATTTTAGATGGTATTCCATATAGTCTTAAAATTCTCCACAATGAATCTCTGTGTATCCTATCAAATACCTTTTTAACTCTTTCCGTGCATATGGTCGATATAGTGACACTTCCGGTGTCCCGAAGCTACCGTATGGTCATTATAGTGACAATTGTTTGTTTCATTAAAACAAGCAGTGTAACATTTAGATTGTACATATTTCGTCCGTGATTCCAGTGACACTTTCAAAATGGCGAAAGAGTGCCTAGTTACGAGCGATGCCGAGCGAGAAAAAGGACAAGAAGCATGGAAATTTTTCAATTTTTTACGATGTAGATAGGGGTATCGACATAGCCTAAGGCCACCCCGCTGCTCTTGAATGTTTTCTAAGTAGATCTAGACATATTTAGACGACTGGAGAAGTAGTTAGGAGTTATTTCAGACATTAATTTAGCGAGAATGCAACACAGAATCACAATACGAGATCGACAAGTAGATCTACACATCTCAAATGGTAAATAGTGCAGATCTAGACCTCGCCGATGGTGAGCTGGCCCCAATCAGTGTATAAAACATCACATTACTTCTTTTTTCCTACAAAACTCTGCATTTATGAATTTTCACAAATTTTTAATTAACTGGATTTTGCTTTTTGTTACAGTACAACAATTACTAACTTACATGCTGACTTACTGTAATATCTTACATCCTTTCTGTGGCGTTAAACGTCATGTAGGTCTGGCATAGTTGTTTGCCAAGTTTTCCTGTTTACGGAGTGTTTTTCAACTTCATCAAAGGATTTTATGCCCACTAAACTGACTTCTCTTAACAATGTCCTCTTTAGAATTTCATGTGGTCGACTGGTTTTTCTTTGGCCTGTTGTGCTCCACTTGATAGCTTGTTTTGGTATTCTCCATTGTTTCTTCTCATTATATGGCCTACATAAGTCCATCTTATTTTTCTGAAAACCCACGAGATAGGTTGCTGTTTGCTCATCTGTCTTATCTCTGTGTTGTTTTGAATTCGTTCCACTTGATGCCGAGTATTTTCCTAAGCCATTTGTTTTCAAAAGAGTCTAATTTCTTGTCTATTTCTTTAGTTGATTTCCAGCTTTCACACGCATAAATGAGGGTGGATTTCACATTTGAATTGAATAGTCTTAACTTGCTTATAACTTTTGAATTCCATATGTTCTCAAAATTTTTGAAGGACAATGCTGCTTTTGCAATTCTATTTCTAACTTCCTTCCTGGTGTCACCATTCTGGTCTATGTAGCTGCCAAGGTATGCAAATTGGTTTACTTCATCAACAGCTGTCCCTTTCACGCATATTTTTTTCTTCTTGATTAATGAGAAATTTCATAATTTTTGTTTTGCCTTTGTTAATTTCAAGACCTATTTTGCTAGCCAAGGAAGACAGGGAATGTTTTTCCTGCATTGATTTCACATTGCCACTGATAAGAGTTATGTCATCTGCAAAATCAAGATCTTCTACTTCAGTCCCATGTACTCAATCAGTGCCCCTTTTACCTGTACAGCATTTTTTCATTATAAAGTCCATGGCAATTCCAAAAAGTAAGGGAGATAATATACATCCTTGTTTCATGCCTGTTTCAATCTGAAACCATTAGCTCATTTCCTCTTCTGTCTTGACTGCACAAACATTTCCATTGTAGAGATCTCTAATGATGTTGACAATTTTAGATGGTATTCCATATAGTCTTAAAATTCTCCACAATGAATCTCTGTGTATGCTATCAAATACCTTTTTAACTCTTTCCGTGCATATGGTCGATATAGTGACACTTCCGGTGTCCGAAGCTACCGTATGGTCATTATAGTGACAATTGTTTGTTTCATTAAAACAAGCAGTGTAACATTTAGATTGTACATATTTCGTCCGTGATTCCAGTGACACTTTCAAAATGGCGAAAGAGTGCCTAGTTACGAGCGATGCCGAGCGAGAAAAAGGACAAGAAGCATGGAAATTTTTCAATTTTTGACGATGTAGATAGGGGTATCGACATAGCCTAAGGCCACCCCGCTGCTCTTGAATGTTTTCTAAGTAGATCTAGACATATTTAGACGACTGGAGAAGTAGTTAGGAGTTATTTCAGACATTAATTTAGCGAGAATGCAACACAGAATCACAATACGAGATCGACAAGTAGATCTACACATCTCAAATGGTAAATAGTGCAGATCTAGACCTCGCCGATGGTGAGCTGGCCCCAATCAGTGTATAAAAACATCACATTACTTCTTTTTTCCTACAAAACTCTGCATTTATGAAATTTTCATTCATTTAGCTATACTTTGAAACATATTAAGTATACGGAAGTACATGGAAATACTGTTTTCCATTCCATTTTACAACTAGACCCCCTTACAGACCAAGACCCACGTTTTTACTCCCGCACTCCAGAATACGTCCCACACGGGAAGAGATAAAGTCTATGAAGTTCAGGATTAATGGTTTCTGCTTCTCAATATGTTCTTCAAGTATCATTCTTAGAGTAAAGATCTGGTCATGACAGCTTCTCCCTTTTTGAAATTCTGCCTGTCCTTCTCTCATTGCAGTATCCATTACATCCTTAATTCTATTCAGAATCACTTTACAAAACATCTTTGACACAACTGATAGTAAGGTTACATCCCTCCAGTTATTGCAGTCACTGAGGTCACCTTTTTTGGGTATTTTAAAAATGATTCCTTTTTTCCATTTATAAAGGACCGTTTCTTCTTTCCAAATTTTATTAAACATTCTCTGTAGTTGGCTCATGTTGTCACTGTTAATAGCTTTTAACATTTTGACTGTTATTTCATCTTCACCTGCAGCTTTGTTGTTAGCCATTAGATTCACTGCTGTTTCAATTTCATTCAGTGTAACTTCATCTAAATTGACATTTAGCTGTGGGACTGGTAAACTCCATAATTATAACATGCTGCCTCACCAATTCTTATCTTATATCCTTCCTGTGCCATTAAACATCACATAGGGCTTGCAAGCTAGTTCAAAATTTTTCCTGTCTTTGGCGAGCCTTTCAACCTAATCAAGGGATTTTATGCCTATTAATTTGGCCTCTCTTAACAATGTCCTCTTCAGAGTTTCACGCGGTCTATCTCTTTTTCTTTGGCCTGTTGTGTTCCACTTTATAGCTTGTTTTAGGATTCTCTGATTGTTTCTTCTCATCACGTGACCAACATATGTCCATCTCCTTTTCATGATCACCCATGAGATTGGTTGCTGTTCAGTCATTAGTCTTATATCTGCATTGTTCTTGAATTCGTTCCACTTGATGCCGAATATTTTCCTTAGGCATTTGTTTTCAAAAGTAAACTTCTTGTCTATTTCTTAAGTTGTTTTCCAGCTTTCACATGCATAAATGAGGGTAGATATTACATTTGAATTGAATAGTCTTAACTTAGTTTTTGTGCTTATAACTTTTGAATGCCATATGTTCTCAAGATTCTTGAAGATTGATGCTGCTTTTGCAATTCTAATTCTAACTTCCTTTCTGGTGTCACCATCCTGGTCTATGTAGCTGCCAAGGTATGCAAATTGACTGACTTCTTCAATATCTGTCCCTTCTACATGTATTTTTCCATTTTGATTAATGGGAAGTTCCATTATTTTTGTTTTGTCCTTGTTAATTTCAAGTTATATTTTGCTAGCCAGAGAAGACAGGCTATCTGTTTTTTTCTTGCATGGAATTCACATTGTTACTGATAAGAGTTACGCCATCAGCAAAATCAAGATCTTCTAGTTGGGTCCCATGTACCCAGTCAATGCCTGTGTTACCTGTGCAGCATTTTTTCATTATGAAGTTTATTATAATTACAGAAAGCAAAAGAGACAGTATACATCCTTGTTTCATGCCTGCTTCAATCTGGAACCATTCACTCATCCCTTCTTCTGTTTTGACTGCTCAAACATATCCATGGTAGAAGTCCTTAATGAAGTTGACACATTTTAGATGGTATTCCATATAGACTTAAAATTCTTCACAATGAATCTCTGTGTATGCTATCCTTTTTAAAGTAGTCAATTAGTAACAAGTAAGAAAATAGCATGTGTGTGTATATACATATATATATGTAATAAATGCTTTGCACTGTTCTATTTTATGTATAGTACATCTGTTTATAATTCTATACATAATTCAGATATCATACATTGATATTTATACTGATAAGGTTGCTAAGCAACATACATCAATAGAACAGCCCATGAGAGAGCCACGCTGGTAAGCTTTCAGCAAAATGCTGAGCAGATTCGGTGGAGAATTTCGCAAGTCAAACACCTCCGTCACACCACCGGTGAAGTCCTCCATAGCCTCACAGGTGCTGCCACCTTTCAGAGACTCATAGGAGCCCATCAGTCTGTGAGCAAAAAATAAACATTTTTTTTTTGGTGAAAAGTAATAAATATAAATTTTGGGTAAAATTTTTAATTCATAAAATTTCTGAAGAATAAGATTAAATTCAAATATTACATTTGCACCCATACAGTGGCTTTATGAAATCAGTAAAGCAAGAAATTACATTAATGTATAAACTGATGTTTATATAAAAATGTTAAACAAATGTAAATTATAACAAATATAGAACTGCACAGAAATCAAAGAGAATTCAGACATGAAGGAGACCCTGATAAGGTAACCATAAATTAACTTTACAAGTCATAGAAGACCATAAATTAACTGTACAAGTCACATCCTACCTAGAAGACCATAAATTAGCATCATAAGCCACTCATCATTTAGGAGACCACAAACTGACTCTACAAGCCACTCATCACTAAAGTGACTCTACAAGCCACTCATCACTTAGGAGACCACAAACTGACTCTACAAGCCACTCATCACTAAAGTGACTCTACAAGCCACTCATCACTTAGGAGACCACAAACTGACTCTACAAGCCACTCATCACTAAAGTGACTCTACAAGCCACTCATCACTTAGGAGACCACAAACTGACTCTACAAGCCACTCATCACTAAAGTGACTCTACAAACTACTCATCACTAAAGTGACTCTACAAGCCACTCATCACTTAGGAGACCACAAACTGATTCTTCAAGCCACTCACCACTTAAGAGACCACAAACTGACTCTACATGCCACTCATCACTTAGGAGACCACAAACTAATTCTTCAAGCCACTCATCACTTAGGAGACCACAAACTGATTCTTCAAGCCACTCATCACTTAGGAGATCACAAACTGATTCTTCAAGCCACTCATCACTTAGGAGATCACAAACTGATTCTTCAAGCCACTCATCACTTAGGAGATCACAAACTGATTCTTCAAGCCACTCATCACTTAGGAGATCACAAACTGATTCTTCAAGCCACTCATCACTTAGGAGACTTCTTCAAACCATTCGTCAGCTAGGAGACCATGAAAGAAGAAGTCACAGAAGAAAACCCAAAAACTAGACAGAAAATGGACAACAACAACACTGAGCCTGGCATGAATGGAAACTTTACAAAAAAGTAACTGATATCTTATGCTCTTCAGTAAACTAAAAGATAATCTACTTGGGTGAGCTAACTCTTTCTGACCTATAAAATGGATAAATTAGGAAAATGATGGTCTGTAAGGTGAAATAATTGTTCATCAAAAGAGACGCTGATAAGAAATACAATGCATTATTCAGTATTTATTTTAACAGTATTATTCTATAAGTGAATACACAGCCAGGTACAAAGATGTATAGGCAGGACAGAACGTAAAACTGTGGTGTAAAGGCAAGCTTACTTGGCATATGCCTTCTCCAGTAAGGCACTCCAGAATTCATTCTTCTCTGTGGAATGCATGAAAACAAGTTGGTTGCGGTAAGTGGGCAGTCTGTCATCCACAACAACCTCTTGCCAGTCTCCCTGGTGCCAAATGTTGAACCTGGTCAAGTACAACAATTCAGATTCAGCCCTGACAACTTAATGAGGCTTGACTCACTACAAGAGCAAACACATTAATGTAAGAATATACTACTCCATAAAAACAAACAAGCAAACACATTAATGTAAGAATATACTACTCCATAAAAACAAACAAGACAAGCAAACACTTTAATGTAAGAATATACTACTCCATAAAAACAAGACAAGCAAACACTTGAATGTAAACACTTGAATATAAGAATATACTATTCCATAAAAACAAACAAGACAAGCAAACACATTAATGTAAGAATATACTATTCCATAAAAACAAACAAGACAAGCAAACACATTAATGTAAGAATATACTACTCCATAAAAACAAACAAGCAAACACATTAATGTAAGAATATATTACTCCATAAAAACAAACAAGACAAGCAAACACTTTAATGTAAGAATATACTACTCCATAAAAACAAACAAGACAAGCAAACACTTGAATGTAAGAATATACTATTCCATAAAAACAACAAGCAAACACATTAATGTAAGAATATACTACTCCATAAAAACAAACAAGACAAGCAAACACATTAATGTAAGAATATACTACTCCATAAAAACAAACAAGACAAGCAAACACATTAATGTAAGAATATACTACTCCATAAAAACAAACAAGCAAACACATTAATGTAAGAATATACTACTCCATAAAAACAAACAAGACAAGCAAACACTTTAATGTAAGAATATACTACTCCATAAAAACAAACAAGCAAACACATTAATGTAAGAATATACTACTCCATAAAAACAAACAAGCAAACACATTCATGTAAGAATATACTACTCCATAAACACAAACAAGACAAGCAAACAATGTAAGAATATACTACCTACACAAAAAACAGGACAGACAAACACTTTAATGTAAGAATATACTACCTGCACAAAAAACAAGACAAACAAACACTTTAATGGAAGAATATTAGGACTACATAAAAACAACCCTGATGAACATTTTCTTTACATGTAAGTAAATGTAGGGTCAAAAGTTTGTCACATTTTTCCAACATTTCAGTGCTGCACAAAACCAAGCAACATAATATATACTTAGCTGTGTTCCCCATGATATGTAATGTTAATAATAATGAACTTCACACTTCAAAAGACAGTCCATAGCTTTCGATGGTCTTCTGCCATCGCTCAGTCAATGTGAGGAGTCCCTTGTAATGTCACTCAGAAGGCTTTTAGGCAAAGAAACCTCTCACACAGCTTCAATTTCTTCCAGTAAAATGAATTACCACCCTTGAAGAAATAGATGGTAGTCAGAGGGTGCCACTTAGGTACTGTACAGTGGATGGGGCAAGACCTCGTTTCCCCACAATTACATATCCATCCCACATGACCAGGGACTTCAGGCCGTCAAGTTCTTTCTGAACAAAAGACGCAATCCCTCTATTCCTACTTCTACTATTCTGCGCCTTACAAAACTTGTCCTCCAACTCAATTCTTTTGAATTCAATGGCCTTTACTTTGACCAGATTAGTGGTGTAGCCATGGGTACCAAGATGGACCCCAGCTACGCGTGTCTGTTCATGGGCCACTTCGAACACAAGATTCTGAGAGCCTTTAGAGGCCCTTTTCCCGCCTTCTATAGACGCTATATAGACGATGGCATTGGGATCACAGCAATGCCAGAGGAAGACCTTAACAACTTTATCAGTTTTGTTAAAGAATACAATCCTGTCATTTCTTTCACCTCCCATATCTCTGCTACTTCCGCTAACTTTCTTGACATTGCCGTCACTATCGGCCCTTCCGGGCTTACTACTTCTATCCACTATAAACCTACAGACTCTCACAGCTACCTCCTGTACTCTTCCTCCCATCCCAGATCGTGTAAGGACTCTATTCCTTTTTCCCAGCTTCTTAGGTTGCGACGTTTGTGTAAGGAGGATTTGGATTTCCAGGATCAAGGCCACAAATTACTAGATTTCTTCCGTCAACGTGGCTATCCAGACCACGTTCTCTCGTCATCTTGGAACCGCATTAGCCACATATCGTGGCAACAAGCCCTCACCCCTAAACCGCACTGTAGCTCGGACAGAGTGAAACTAATACTCATGTACCACCCTCATAGCTTGGCAGTTAAAAACATACTGTTTCACCATCTCCACCTCCTCCAGACCGAGCCTGAGACACATGAACTTTTTGGGGAACCCCCACTGGTGGCTTACAGACGGGACAAGAACCTCAGGGACCTTTTAATTCGTAGTCATCTTAAGACAGATGACACTTTTTATGGTACCAGACATTGTGGACGCCGTAGATGCAACACTTGTCCGTTTGTTGTCGAGGCCAGCCAGATCTCTTTCCCTAAATCCACGTTATCAGTACAGGAGGGTTTCACCTGCACTTCACGAAATGTCATTTATGTTATCATGTGCAAACGTTGCGGTTTGAAGTACATAGGGGAAACTGGCTTACGGTTAGGAGATCGATTTCGCCAGCATCTCAATGATATTTCTAAGAGGGCCTGGACACCTGTGGCTAACATTTTTGCCTTGGTAACCAGAGGGGCAAACAGGACATTTTAGTTAGTGCGATCCGCTCTTGTTCCGCAGATGTACGATCTCGGAGGGTCCTAGAACAGCGCCTTATTTTCCAGACTGGCTGTCTCCACCCAGCTGGAATTAACAATGTCTTCAGCTTTCTGTAACTTCTTTATTTTTCCACTGGCCTTTTTTATACTCTACTTTCTTTCTCTATGCTACCCCTCCCTACCACCATCATATTTCCTTCTCTGCCAACATATTGGTCTTGCCCCATTCACCAGTTTTACATTTCCTCCCTGTAGGTGTTTAAGTTCTTCATTCATTATCTCTCGCATCCTCTTTTCTCTCCCCTCCCCCCCCCCCACCTCTAGCGGCTATCATGTTTCTATTGCCTTCCCCCAACCCCTTTCTCCCACTTGTTCTCCTCCTCTCTCTCCGCTTCTTCGCTATGATTGGCTATATCGGGAATCTTTTGTCTGTAGGCAACGTTTTTTTTTTCCTCCTCCTCCTTCCACACACATTTCCGTTTTACTGAGAGCAAGACGCTTCAGATAAGTTATATATGTTTGAATTTTGTCTTGCATGTATCCTCGAATAAGGCTCACGCCGAAATATCGGATGTTGTATGTTTTTCATTTATACATTCTCATACTTTATATTCGTTTTTTTCTCACCTTGCTCACTTCCTCCCTCACTTTGTAAAACTGCACCATACACCTCTATCTACCTTATTTATATTAACCGTGGTGTAGCCATGGGTACCAAGATGGACCCCAGCTACGCGTGTCTGTTCATGGGCCACTTCGAACACAAGATTCTGAGAGCCTTTAGAGGCCCTTTTCCCGCCTTCTATAGACGCTATATAGACGATGGCATTGGGATCACAGCAATGCCAGAGGAAGACCTTAACAACTTTATCAGTTTTGTTAAAGAATACAATCCTGTCATTTCTTTCACCTCCCATATCTCTGCTACTTCCGCTAACTTTCTTGACATTGCCGTCACTATCGGCCCTTCCGGGCTTACTACTTCTATCCACTATAAACCTACAGACTCTCACAGCTACCTCCTGTACTCTTCCTCCCATCCCAGATCGTGTAAGGACTCTATTCCTTTTTCCCAGCTTCTTAGGTTGCGACGTTTGTGTAAGGAGGATTTGGATTTCCAGGATCAAGGCCACAAATTACTAGATTTCTTCCGTCAACGTGGCTATCCAGACCACGTTCTCTCGTCATCTTGGAACCGCATTAGCCACATATCGTGGCAACAAGCCCTCACCCCTAAACCGCACTGTAGCTCGGACAGAGTGAAACTAATACTCATGTACCACCCTCATAGCTTGGCAGTTAAAAACATACTGTTTCACCATCTCCACCTCCTCCAGACCGAGCCTGAGACACATGAACTTTTTGGGGAACCCCCACTGGTGGCTTACAGACGGGACAAGAACCTCAGGGACCTTTTAATTCGTAGTCATCTTAAGACAGATGACACTTTTTATGGTACCAGACATTGTGGACGCCGTAGATGCAACACTTGTCCGTTTGTTGTCGAGGCCAGCCAGATCTCTTTCCCTAAATCCACGTTATCAGTACAGGAGGGTTTCACCTGCACTTCACGAAATGTCATTTATGTTATCATGTGCAAACGTTGCGGTTTGAAGTACATAGGGGAAACTGGCTTACGGTTAGGAGATCGATTTCGCCAGCATCTCAATGATATTTCTAAGAGGGCCTGGACACCTGTGGCTAACATTTTTGCCTTGGTAACCAGAGGGGCAAACAGGACATTTTAGTTAGTGCGATCCGCTCTTGTTCCGCAGATGTACGATCTCGGAGGGTCCTAGAACAGCGCCTTATTTTCCAGACTGGCTGTCTCCACCCAGCTGGAATTAACAATGTCTTCAGCTTTCTGTAACTTCTTTATTTTTCCACTGGCCTTTTTTATACTCTACTTTCTTTCTCTATGCTACCCCTCCCTACCACCATCATATTTCCTTCTCTGCCAACATATTGGTCTTGCCCCATTCACCAGTTTTACATTTCCTCCCTGTAGGTGTTTAAGTTCTTCATTCATTATCTCTCGCATCCTCTTTTCTCTCCCCTCCCCCCCCCCCCACCTCTAGCGGCTATCATGTTTCTATTGCCTTCCCCCAACCCCTTTCTCCCACTTGTTCTCTCCTCTCTCTCCGCTTCTTCGCTATGATTGGCTATATCGGGAATCTTTTGTCTGTAGGCAACGTTTTTTTTTTTCCTCCTCCTCCTTCCACACACATTTCCGTTTTACTGAGAGCAAGACGCTTCAGATAAGTTATATATGTTTGAATTTTGTCTTGCATGTATCCTCGAATAAGGCTCACGCCGAAATATCGGATGTTGTATGTTTTTCATTTATACATTCTCATACTTTATATTCGTTTTTTTCTCACCTTGCTCACTTCCTCCCTCACTTTGTAAAACTGCACCATACACCTCTATCTACCTTATTTATATTAACCAGTTTTACTGCAGTCGCCATCCCTTTTATCTGTTACATTCCCCACAATTCCAAGAGTTATCCATGGACCATGTTGGAAGTGGGCACTGGTGCATTGTCATGCTAGTGGAGTACCCTCTTTCTTCTGACAAGTACTGGGTACTGAGTGTGCAGAGCATCATGCAGCTCCTTCAGTTCTTCAGCATATAAATTCCCATCCTGGAGTGATAAATGAAATCAATTTCCACTGCAGGGGCCCCTCGAAGTTCTACCAGATGCAAAGCATAACTTTCTTCTTGAACTGGTCTCATTGGACAACCACCACTGCCATCTGGGCTGACTGGAGCTGTTGACCTGTGTTGGGGTACCTTAGGAAAATCTACTTTTCATCCCCAGTGATGATATAGCAGAGAAACCTTTTGTCATGTGACTTTGCCAACGGTCGGTGACAGATATCAACACATCTCTGCACTTGCTGGGGAGTGAGATCATGGGGGACACATCAAGGTTTCCTGGTGCTGAATCGGAGCTCATGCAAATGCCAAATTATGGTGCTTTGAGAAGGGCCAGGTGGGCTGACAAGCGCTAAGTACTGAGATTGTTTTCAACAGCTTGGTGCAGGGCTTCATCACTGAAGGGAAGAGATTGTTTTCAACAGCTTGGTGCAGGGCTTCATCACTGAAGGGAAGAGATTGTTTTCAACAGCTTGGTGCAGGGCTTCATCACTGAAGGGAAGAGATTGTTTTCAACAGCTTGGTGCAGGGCTTCATCACTGAAGGGAAGAGATTGTTTTCAACAGCTTGGTGCAGGGCTTCATCACTGAAGGGAAGAGATTGTTTTCAACAGCTTGGTGCAGGGCTTCATCACTGAAGGGAAGAGATTGTTTTCAACAGCTTGGTGCAGGGCTTCATCACTGAAGGGAAGAGATTGTTTTCAACAGCTTAGTGCAGGGCTTCATCATCGAAGGGAAGAGATTGTTTTCAACAGCTTGGTGCAGGGCTTCATCACTGAAGGGAAGAGATGTTTTCAACAGCTTGGTGCAGGGCTTCATCATTGAAGGGAAGAGATTGTTTTCAACAGCTTGGTGCAGGGCTTCATCACTGAAGGGAAGAGATTGTTTTCAACAGCTTGGTGCAGGGCTTCATCACTGAAGGGAAGAGATTGTTTTCAACAGCTTGGTGCAGGGCTTCATCACTGAAGGGAAGAGATTGTTTTCAACAGCTTGGTGCAGGGCTTCATCATCGAAGGGAAGAGATTGTTTTCAACAGCTTGGTGCAGGGCTTCATCACTGAAGGGAAGAGATGTTTTCAACAGCTTGGTGCAGGGCTTCATCATTGAAGGGAAGAGATTGTTTTCAACAGCTTGGTGCAGGGCTTCATCACTGAAGGGAAGAGATTGTTTTCAACAGCTTGGTGCAGGGCTTCATCACTGAAGGGAAGAGATTGTTTTCAACAGCTTGGTGCAGGGCTTCATCATCGAAGGGAAGAGATTGTTTTCAACAGCTTGGTGCAGGGCTTCATCACTGAATGGAAGAGATTGTTTTCAACAGCTTGGTGCAGGGCTTCATCATTGAAGGGAATGCCAGCCAGGGCCTGTATTTGATATCGATGTCTCCAGAACTGAACCTTTGGAACTACTTCCTTGCACTGCTGTCATCAACTGTTCTTTTCCCTTCCGCACCACATCACTGACAGCCAAAGAGGCATTCAGCCCCTTCTTCCAATAATTTTAACAATCTAGGACTTCATCTCAGAATTACTGGTCCACATCAGAGACGACTTCATCTCAGAATTACTGGTCCACATCAGAGACTTCATCTCAGAATTACTGGTCCACATCAGAGACTTCATCTCAGAATTACTGGTCCACATCAGAGACTTCATCTCAGAATTACTGGTCCACATCAGAGACTTCATCTCAGAATTACTGGTCCACATCAGAGACTTCATCTCAGAATTACTGGTCCACATCAGAGACTTCATCTCAGAATTACTGGTCCACATCAGAGTAAGATTCAGACTCTTGAGATGAGACACATGTCTTCCATCAAAAGCTCACTTCTCACCAAATAAGCCAGACAGCAAAATTGATCAAAACTCATCAGGACAGAATAATTATGTCACAAAATTGCACTTAAGTTTTATTACGAATTTTACATTTATATGTACATTTTTTCTTAGTTAAAATTGGCTTGTTTGTGAAACAAATGAAAAACAAAGTTCACATTTTTCTGATTTGTATTCACTTCAACATGGAAAAAGAGAGAGTGAGAGAGACAGAGATAGAGAGGGCGAGAGAGACAGAGAGGGAGGGTGAGACACAGAGAGGGAGAGAGACACAGAGAGGGGGAGAGAGACCCAGAGAGGGGGAGAGAAAGAAAGAGAGTATTCATATGTACATGCAAGAATGTGTATGTATGGGAAACAGAGACAGAGAGGGAGGGAGAGACACAGAGAGGGAGAGAGAAAGAAAGAGAGTATTCATATGTACATGCAAGAATGTGTATGTATGAAACACAGAGACAGAGAGGGAGGGAGAGACACAGAGAGGGAGAGAGAAAGAAAGAGAGTATTCATATGTACATGCAAGAATGTGTATGTATGAAACACAGAGACAGAGAGGGAGAGAGAGACACAGAGAGGGAGAGAGAAAGAAAGAGAGTATTCATATGTGCATGCAAGAATGTGTATGTATGAAACACAGAGAAAGAGAGGGAGAGAGAAAGAAAGAGAGTATTCATATGTGCATGCAAGAATGTGTATGTATGGGAAACAGAGACAGAGAGAGAGAAATAGAGTGTTCATTGTGTATGTATGATTGTGTGTGTGTGTGAAAGACAGAAACAGAGAGAGAGTTCATATGTGCATGCATGATTGTATGTACATGAGAGAAAGAGATGGAGAATTTCATTTTTAGACATGCCTGTGTCTCTTTAATGATAAAAAAAAATGAAGATGGGCACATATATTGGCCATGTGATGAGAAGAAACAATCAGGGAATCCCAAAAAAGCTATCAAGTGGAACGCAACAGGCCAAAGAAAAAGAGGTCGACCACGTGAAACTCTAAAGAGGATATTGTTGTGAGAAGCCAAATTAGTGGGCATAAAATCTCTTGATTAGGTTGAAAAACAGAGAAAACAGAAAAACTTGGTGAACTACCATGCGACCCTACATGTTGTTTAACAACACAGGAAGGATGTAAGATGTGTTGAATTACACTGAAGGACTGAAGAAAATGAAGAGAGGATCTTCACATAATGGACACAAGATAAAATAACTTAACTTGCACAATATAAAATAACAACAGTTACCATCAGAAAGTATATCACAGAAAACAATCACACTGTAAATGTATATTTGTAGGTGAGGACACCCACACAAGAGATGGAGAGGAAGTTACAGAAGGATTAAATATCCCGTTATATGAAGCAAGTTGCCGAGCTCTGTCAAGATGTCTATACTGAAAGGTGTAAGAGGAAGGAGACAAGACAAGACAAGACAAAATGACAACTGACACAACATAAAACAATATAATTTACACAACATAAAATAACAATTGATACAATGTAAAATAACAATTTACACAACATAAAATAGCAACTGGCACAACATAATAATTTACACAACATAAAATAGCAACTGGCACAACATAATAATTTACACAACATAAAATAGCAGCTGGCACAACATAATAATTTACACAACATAAAATAGCAGTGAAATCAACAAGCTTTGCCTCCCCTGTATGACACTCCAACCTCTGACCCTGGAGAGGAACCATACTTTCACAACTTGTAGGAGTGGTTTTTTGTGCACATGTGATTGACAGAACAAAATTCTAGCAATCTCTGCCTATTTTCATTTATTTTACCAATGCAGTAATGGCCTATGCAAGCTGGCCTGACTGATGGTCAGATCACAGTGATGGCCTATGTAAGCTGGCCTGACTGATGGTCAGATCACAGTAATGGCCTATGTAAGCTGCCCTGACTGATGGTCAGATCACAGTAATGGCCTATGCAAGCTGGCCTGACTGATGGTCAGATCACAGTGATGGCCTATGCAAGCTGGCCTGACTGATGGTCAGATCACAGTGATGGCCTATGTAAGCTGGCCTGACTGATGGTCAGATCACAGTAATGGCTTATGCAAGCTGGTCTGACTGATGGTCAGATCACAGTGATGGCCTATGTAAGCTGGCCTGACTGATGGTCAGATCACAGTAATGGCCTATGTAAGCTGCCCTGACTGATGGTCAGATCACAGTAATGGCTTATGCAAGCTGCCCTGACTGATGGTCAGATCACAGTGATGGCCTATGTAAGCTGCCCTGACTGATGGTCAGATCACAGTAATGGCCTATGCAAGCTGCCCTGACTGATGGTCAGATCCAATGCTTGTTTTGAGATCACCTAATAAGAACAGCTATTCATCTTCACCTGCAAACTAACTATAGTGTTCTACAGACATTGTCTTTCTCTTTAGATGTTGTCGCTAGTGTCAGAGCATGGGTGCTAACAATATTAATGAAGCTGCCTTTTGCATAGATAGGTAAAGGTAACCCTGTCATGCCTTAGAGGCACATAAGGATATTGTGTTAGTGTCCATATTTTCCTTGACCTGTCAGCACACTAGAGGATGATGTGGTCAGCATCTCATATATTAGTAGTGGTAGGGAGAAGAAAGGACTTGCTCTAAATAGCAAGAAAACAGAAAAAATGGTCACATCATGAAAGAAGAACCCACTTAAATGCAGTGTTACAGTAGAAGGAATAGCCTTGAGACAAGTGCATACATTTAAGTATCTGGGCACTCAAGTAATGTCAGATACGAAATGCACCTCTGAAATCAAGAATAGAATATGGAAAGCCAAAACAACTTTCCAACAGATGAGAAAAGTCATGTGCAATGCAAGATCACTAGAGACAACAGAAATGTGGTTTCTTAGAAGAATGTTAAGAATACCATGGACAGCTAAGATCACTAGAGACAACAGAAATGTGGTTTCTTAGAAGAATGTTAAGAATACCATGGACAGCTAAGATCACTAGAGACAACAGAAATGTGGTTTCTTAGAAGAATGTTAAGAGTACCATGGACAGCTAAGATCACTAGAGACAACAGAAATGTGGTTTCTTAGAAGAATGTTAAGAATACCATGGACAGCTAAGATCACTAGAGACAACAGAAATGTGGTTTCTTAGAAGAATGTTAAGAATACCATGGACAGCTAAGATCACTAGAGACAACAGAAATGTGGTTCTTAGAAGAATGTTAAGAATACCATGGACAGCTAAGATCACTAGAGACAACAGAAATGTGGTTTCTTAGAAGAATGTTAAGAATACCATGGACAGCTAAGGTGACAAGCAGGGAATTCTAAGAAAAGCTAATTAAGAAAGAAACCTAATTAAATCTTTAGAGAATGACAGTCATCATTCCCTGGACATATAATGAGAAGAGGAGGGCTTGAAAACACCATAACAACAGGAAAGATAAATGGAAAGAGAGGCAGGAGAAGAAAAAAATAATGGACAGTCTAATGCAGTGGCACAGTAGAAGGAATAGCCTTGAGACAAGTGCATACATTTAAGTATCTGGGCACTCAAGTAATGTCAGATACGAAATGCACCTCTGAAATCAAGAATAGAATATGGAAAGCCAAAACAACTTTCCAACAGATGAGAAAAGTCATGTGCAATGCAAGATCACTAGAGACAACAGAAATGTGGTTTCTTAGAAGAATGTTAAGAATACCATGGACAGCTAAGATCACTAGAGACAACAGAAATGTGGTTTCTTAGAAGAATGTTAAGAATACCATGGACAGCTAAGATCACTAGAGACAACAGAAATGTGGTTTCTTAGAAGAATGTTAAGAGTACCATGGACAGCTAAGATCACTAGAGACAACAGAAATGTGGTTTCTTAGAAGAATGTTAAGAATACCATGGACAGCTAAGATCACTAGAGACAACAGAAATGTGGTTTCTTAGAAGAATGTTAAGAATACCATGGACAGCTAAGATCACTAGAGACAACAGAAATGTGGTTTCTTAGAAGAATGTTAAGAGTACCATGGACAGCTAAGATCACTAGAGGCAACAGAAATGTGGTTTCTTAGAAGAATGTTAAGAATACCATGGACAGCTAAGGTGACAAGCAGGGAATTCTAAGAAAAGCTAATTAAGAAAGAAACCTAATTAAATCTTTAGAGAATGACAGTCATCATTCCCTGGACATATAATGAGAAGAGGAGGGCTTGAAAACACCATAACAACAGGAAAGATAAATGGAAAGAGAGGCAGGAGAAGAAAAAAAATAATGGACAGTCTAATGCAGTGGCACAACATAAAATTATCAATTGAAATATCAAGTACCAAGATTTGTGAAGAAGCATGGCTGGCAATGGCTTCCAGCACAGCACATGATGATGATGATGATTAATATAAAAAATATTGATCAGTCCAGCAGATATACAACAATGAATATAACAAGATTAATACCATGATCAACAAAATCTTAACAGACAAAGTAACACAGATGTTCTGATCAAACTCTCAAATTCTCTGATCAAACTCACAAATGTTCTGATCAAACTCACAGATGTTCTAGTCAAACTATCAGATGTTCTGATCAAACTCTCAGATGTTCTGGTTAAACTCTCAGATGTTCTGATCAAACTCACAGATGTTCTGGTCAAACTATCAGATGTTCTGATCAAACTCTCAGATGTTCTGATCAAACTCTCAGATGTTCTGTTCAAACTTTCAGATGTTCTGACCAAACTCACATATGTTCTGGTCAAACTCTTAGATGTTCTGGTTAAACTCTCAGATGTTCTGATCAAACTCACAGATGTTCTAATCAAACTCACAGTTGTTCTGATCAAACATGTAATTTACACACATAGTAAATAGAGTGGTGTGCAGAAATTTAACTTTCCTATAACATTTGAAATGAAAAAGAAACTTATTGATAATAAACTTTGATTGCACCAAGCATGCAACATTTCACTTAATATGACATTATTTAGTAAAGACATTATTTAATACAGACATTCTGAAATAAAACAGCAAAATTTCATGGAAAACAAGGACTCATATTTAAAGGCAACCTACTTGAAAATGCCACAGTAATCATTGGTGAATGACTGGTTTGGATCCACAACAAAATTGAAAATTTTCTGGTTGCAAGTTAGAGAGGCCACAGCCGCAAGAAGCCAACAGTCCCCTGTTGGGTAAACATTGTTATCATCATGCAAAAAACACTGAACAGGTTTGACAGACTTCAGACTTAATAGAAAGTAAGACTTGACAAAGATTACACACTGAATAGTGAGGTCAGACTTAAATAAAACAGACTTAAGAAAAATACAGACTTCATAGAAAAACACATTCTCAGAGAAGACAAATTTCATACATAGAGCAGACTTCACACATCAGACTGTGCTCACACATCAGACACACCTCACTGTTAAAATAGTATTCATACAGAAAGTAGGATACACAAAATTTATACTTAATTGTTAAAAGTCTTCACAAAGAGAACAGAATTCATCCAAAAAAAAAAAAAACAATAAAAATAAAGGGACTGATTAGATGGTTGATTTTTTAACATTTCACTAAAAGGTCCTAAAGAAAACATGGCTGTGTCACTGGACAAGATTTTTCCATTTTCTGCTTATGTACTTCCAGCTTTTCCATATTTTTGTTAACATTTTCACAACTGAACAAAATGTTCAAGATATGAATAAAGTTTCTCTCTTTTGTTTAATAAGCTACACCCTAACTGTCACCTGACTGTAACTGTGACCTGACTGTAACTGTAACCTGACTGTAACTGTAACCTGACTGTAGCTGTGACCTGACTGTAACTGTAACCTGACTGTAACTGTAACCTGACTGTAACTGTAACCTGACTGTAACCTGACTGTAACCTGACTGTAACTGTAACCTGACTGTAGCTGTGACCTGACTGTAACTGTAACCTGACTGTAACTGTCACCTGACTGTAACCTGACTGTAACTGTCACCTGACTGTAACCTGACTGTAACCTGGCTGTAACTGTGAACATGAAAAAATAAACTATTCATTCTGGAGGGTCAGTCATGGAATAAAACTTGAAAAACACTGACCTACAAACTTAAGTCTACGTTTATGTCATGTCTGGGGCATGAGACCTGCTAGTAAATATGTATTACGTACACTATAAATGCTGAAATGGAGTTTTCTCAAACTGGAAAATGATAAAAGCCAAAAATGGGTTCCAGCAAACTTAGACTTGCATACACATTGACATGAAGTTAGTTGATAGTCCTGGTGAGATTTATATAATAAAACATATGAAACACATCATATACATGACATATGAAACACATCACATACATGACATATGAAACACATCACATACATGACATATGAAACACACCACATACATGACATATGAAACACATCACATACATGACATATGAAACACATCATATACATGACATATGAAACACATCACATACATGACATATGAAACACACCACATACATGACATATGAAACACACCACATACATGACATATTAAATAACTGGCTAGAGTCAGATTTCTCACCTAGTTCACCTTGACGAACGTCAAATCTGCTGGCTCCGGATGTGATCCATTCTGGATTGTCACAAATTTCCTGGATTAAAATGAAATGATAAAACATAAGGTTGAACTCAATATCAGTCCTGTAGGTCACATGGAGATCTCTAGACAAAGAGTTTAATATCCATTATCATTACAGTTTCATAGCAGAGCTGATCATGAGAGAGAGATGCTTCTGACAAAATGTTCTGTTATGTTATTATCATAATTTTGATTATCTGTCACTAAATTCCACTGTGATCAACAGATGGGAAGTAATTTTTGTCTCATAGTAAATAACGAGATGATGATTATGTGGGCCTTCTTTCTGGAGACAAGATTCACAAGAAATATGAGAATAAACAGGCATATACGTTCATATATGCTCATGTACATTCATATATGCTTATGTAATTCATATATGTTCATGTATGCTCATATACATTCATATATGCTCATATACATTCATAAATGCTCATATACACTCAATTGACACTGAATAATTGAAACCTCAACAAGTCAAACAAAAGAAAATAAAAAACAAACTGACTGAGATTTTGACTGTACAGTTTTTCTTATGTCTGCTGGTGAAAGAAGTATGTGTTAAATTTTAACCCAAAATTTGAATCAGTACGTCATGTTTATAACTTTACTTACATTTATGATAATTAAATATACTTGTTGTACTTCTCTATTAAGTGAAATTTCTTCAAAATAGCAACAATTCCACTAAGATAATAAAAATGTCTGGGTACTTTTGAACATGCAGTGATGAAATATGGGACAATATATGACATATATATTAAAACAGGCATCAAATAGGTCTCTTTAAGCATCCCAGCCAAAGTAAAATGATGACAAGAGCAATCCTTAAAATATGAGTCAAGAGCAAATCCTTAAAATATGAGACAAGAGCAAATCCTTAAAATATGAGACAAGAGCAAATCCTTAAAATATGAGACAAGAGCAAATCCTTAAAATATGAGGCAAGAGCAAATCCTTAAAATATGAGACTGTTGCATGTAACAGAGGATGGCTTGTCACTTTAATGCAAGGATTATTCTTTAGATGCTTGTCTGTACACGTGCTGAATGTGGAAGGATATGATTAACAATTAACAGTGCTGCAGGCTTGTCTGTACACGTGCTGAATGTGAAAGGATATGATTAACAATTAACAGTGTCGCAGGCTTGTCTGTACACGTGCTGAATGTGAAAGGATATGATTAACAATTAACAGTGCTGCAGGCCTGTTTGTACACATGCTGAATGTGGGAGGATATGATTAACAATTAACAGTGTCGCAGGCTTGTCTGTACACATGCTGAATGTGGAAGGATATGATTAACAGTTAATGAACAGTGTGTCGCAGACTTGCAGTAACAGATGAATTTGTTACTTGTGACAGAAAAACTGTCAATATTTTGTCTGAACTTGAAGACAGGATTGAAGTGACAGGATTGTAGTGACAGGATTGTGGTGACACTATAATGACTTTCTTGCCTTTAAAAAGAATAGGACATGGTCAAAGGCACTATACAAAATAGTTTGTGATGAATAAATGTTACCAACAAATAATTTCTCTCTGTCTCTAATTATATTCATCTGTTTGTTTATTCTCTCTCTCTCACTCACTCTCACACACAACAGACAAATACACACATATAAAGAGAGGAATGAGACTACTTAACTTATCTTACATCCTTCCCGTGCCATTAAACATAACACAGGGCCCGCATGGTAGTTCGCCAAGATGTCCTGTCTTCGGCGAGTTTTTCAATCTCATCAAGAGGTGTTATGCCCACTGAATTGGCTTCTCTTAACAATGTCTTCTTTAGAGTTTCACATGGTCGACCTCTTTTTCTTCGGCCTGTTGCGCCTCATTTGATAGCTTGTTTAGGGATCCTCTGATTGTTTCTTCTCATCACATGACCAACATATGTCCATCTTCTTTTTTCTGATCGACCATGAGACTGGTTGTTGTTTGCTCATCTATCTGATCTCTGCATTGTTCTTGAATTCATTCCACTTTATACCGAGTATTTTCCTTAGGCATTTGTTTTTGAAAAAGTCTAATTTCTTGTCTATTTATTTAGTTGTTTTCCAGCTTTCGTATGTAGAAATGAGGGTGGATATTACATTTGAGTTGAATAATCTTAACTTGGTTTTTGTGCTTATAACTTTTGAATTCCATATTTTCTCAAGATTCTTGAAGGTCAATCCTGCTTTTGCAATTCGAATTCTAACTTCTTTTCTGGTGTTACCATTGTGGTCTATATAGCTGCCGAGATATGCAAATTGGTTTACTTCTTCAACAGCCATTTCTTCTACGTATATTTGTTCTTCGTTGTTAATAAGAACCTTCATTATTTTTGTTTTATCCTTGCTAATTTCAAGTCCTATTTTACTAGCCATTGAAGACAGGGTATCTGTTTTTACCTGCAGTAATTTCATATTTGTCACTGATAAGAGTTATGTTATCTGCAAAATCAAGATCTTCCAGTTGGTTCTCATGTACCCAATCATTGCCTGTTTTACCTTTCCAACATTTTTTCATTATGAAGTCTATGGCAATTCCAAAAAGCAAGGGAGATAATATACATCCTTGTTTCACGCCTGTTTCGATCTGGAACTATTCAATTATTCCTTCTTCTGTGTTGACTGAACAAACATATCCGTGGTAGAGGTATCTAATTTTGTTGACAATCCTAGATAGTATTCCATATATTCTTAAAATAAATTCTCCACAGTGATTATCTGTGTATGCTATCAAATGCCTTTTTAACGTCTATGAAGTTCAGGATTAATGGCCTTTGCTTTTCAATATGTTCTTCAAGTATTATTCTTAAAGTAAAGATCTGGTCGAGACAGCTTCTCCCCTTTTGAAATCCTGCTTGTTCTTCTCTCATTGCAGCATTCACTATATCTTGAATTCTATTCAGAATAACTCTGCAAAATACTTTTGACACAACTGATAGTAAGGCTACTCCCCTCCTTAACTTATGCCTGGACAAATAAAACAAATGACCCTACTTTTTCTGCTTCTATGATGCCTCTTCATATACCAAGAATAATACCATCCTTTTATCTGCTTATTTAGTATCCACACCATAGAAAATATTTATAAAAAATTGTGGGTACAAAAAACTGAAATATCTGACCCATGTATGATAACTGCCAGTAAAAAATCGGAAATATCTGACCAATTTGTGATAACTGTCAAGAAAAAAAAAATCACGAAATATTTCTGCAAACTCCTCAATCAGAATCCATATATATATATATAAAACACCACATACACAGAGACATCTGTTGATATTCAGACTGAAATATTTGGACTCTTATGATGTGTTATGTGATATTAATAATTCTCTATCCAGATATCCCAGCTACCATGACATACTTCTGAGAATGGTGGACTTTATTTTTAAACATCAAGAGAGCAAAGTGGAAATGGGTTGGTGGGGGGGGGGGTGCAACTTAGAGAGAGATGGAAACTAGGAAAACACACACACACACGAAATATTCACATAACTCACCACGCCCTTTTCATCCACATATAATTAGCCAGTTCTCTCATCTAACACACCCTCCCCACACTAGCTGACTCACAAGTTCACGTATCTATCTTTTCTCCTGCCTGCCTGTCTGACTTCGCCACCTTGTCCTGCTCCGTTGGTATTTGTCTGCCCTTGTCTCTGGCTGCTCATGCATGTAACAGATATTTTTGTATTGATTTCCAAATCTATCGAAGTTTTGTTATTTTATACTCATCTACACAAGTTCTGTTATTCTATAATCTTCTACTCAAGTTCTGTTATTCTATAATCATCTACTCGAGTTCTGTTATTCTATAATCTTCTACTCAAGTTCTGTTATTCTATAATCATCTACTCGAGTTCTGTTATTCTATAATCATCTACTCGAGTTCTGTTATTCTATAATCATCTACTCAAGCTCTGTTATTCTATAATCATCTACTCGAGTTCTGTTATTCTATAATCATCTACTCGAGTTCTGTTATTCTATAATCATCTACTCGAGTTCTGTTATTCTATAATCATCTACTTGAGTTCTGTTATTCTATAATCATCTACTCGAGTTCTGTTATTCTATAATCTTCTACTCAAGTTCTGTTATTCTGCTAGACAGAAGGAGATTGAATAAGAGCGGACGTTACTTGTGACAAACAGTGTTCACATCTGTCATAGATTCTACATCAACATCACAGGTAATACACAAAACATCAAGCTTATATCTGTCAGAGGTTCTACATCAACATCACAGGTAATACAAAACATCAAGCTTATATCTGTCAGAGGTTCTACATCAACATCACAGGTAATACACAAAACATCAAGCTTATATCTGTCAGAGGTTCTACATTAACATCACAGGTAATACACTAAACATCAAGCTTATATCTGTCATAGATTCTACATCAACATCACAGGTAATACACTAAACATCAAGCTTATATCTGTCATAGATTCTACATCAACATCACAGGTAATACACCAAACATCAAGCTTATATCTGTCAGAGGTTCTACATCAACATCACAGGTAATACACCAAACATCAAGTTTATATCTGTCAGAGGTTCTACATCAACATCACAGGTAATACACAAAACATCAAGCTTATATCTGTCAGAGGTTCTACATCAACATCACAGGTAATACACTAAACATCAAGCTTATATCTGTCATAGATTCTACATCAACATCACAGGTAATACACTAAACATCAAGCTTATATCTGTCATAGATTCTACATCAACATCACAGGTAATACACCAAACATCAAGCTTATATCTGTCATAGATTCTACATCAACATCACAGGTAATACACTAAACATCAAGCTTATATCTGTCAGAGGTTCTACATCAACATCACAGGTAATACACTAAACATCAAGCTTATATCTGTCATAGATTCAACATCACAGGTAATACACTAAACATCAAGCTTATATCTGTCAGAGGTTCTACATCAACATCACAGGTAATACACCAAACATCAAGCTTATATCTGTCATAGATTCTACATCAACATCACAGGTAATACACTAAACATCAAGCTTATATCTGTCAGAGGTTCTACATCAACATCACAGGTAATACACAAAACATCAAGCTTATATCTGTCAGAGGTTCTACATCAACATCACAGGTAATACAAAACATCAAGCTTATATCTGTCAGAGGTTCTACATCAACATCACAGGTAATACACTAAACATCAAGTTTATATCTGTCAGAGATTCTACATCAACAACACAAGTAGCACACTAAACATCAAGCTTACATCTTTCAGAGGTTCTACATCAACAACACAAATAGCACATTAAACATCAAGCTTACATCTATCACAGGTTCTACATCAACAACACAAGTAGTACACTAAACATCACGCTTACATTTGTCACAGATGAACTTTCACAAATTTGCTATAACCGGTTGCTAGTAATAACATTAGCATCCTTCCCGTGCCGCTAAACGTCACACAGGGCCCGCATGGTAGTTCGCCGAGATTTCCTGTCTTCCCCGAGTTTTTCAGTCTCATCAAGGGATGTTATGTCCACTGAACTAGCAATGTTTTAACAATGTCTTTTTTAGAGTTTCAAGTGATCGACCTCTTTTTCTTCGGCCTGTTGTGTTCCACCTGATAGCTTGTTTGAGGATCCTCTGATTATTCCTTAACATCACATGACCAACATATGTTCATGTTTTTTCTGAAAACCCATGAGATAGGTTGTTGTTTGGTCATCTGTCTTATCTCTGCGTTGTTCTTGAATTTGTTCCACTTGATGCCGAGTATTTTCTTAAGCCATTTGTTTTCAAAAGAGTCTAATTTCTTGTCTGTTTCTTTAGTTGCTTTCCAGCTTTCACATGCATAAATGAGGGTGGATTTCACATTTGAATTGAATAGTCTTAAAATGGTTTTTGTGCTTATAACTTTTGAATTCCATATGTTCTCAAAATTTTTGAAGGACAATGCTGCTTTTGCAATCCTATTTCTAACTTCCTTCCTGGTGTCACTATTCTGGTCTATGTAACTGCCAAGGTATGCAAATTGGTTTACTTCTTCAACAGCTGTTCCTTCTATGTATATTTTCCTTCGTGGTTAATGAGAAGTTTCATTATTTTTTTTATTCCTGTTAATTTCAAGTCCTATTTTACTAGCCACTGAAGACAGGGTATCTGTTTTTACTTGCAATGATTTCATATTGTCACTGATAAGAATTATGTTATCTGCAAAATCAAGATCTTCTAGTTGGTTCTCATGTACCTGATCATTGCCTGTTTTACCCGTGCAGCATTTGTTCATTATGAAGTCTATGGCAATTCCAAAAAAAAAACAAGGGAGATTATATACATCCTTGTTTCACGCCTGTTTCTATCTGGAACCATTCATTCATTCCTTCTTCTGTGTTGACTGCACAAACATATCCATTGCAGAGGTCTCTATGATGTTGACAATCTTTTATGGTACTCCATATATTCTTAAAATAAATTCTCCACAGTGATTCTCTGTGTAAGCTATCAAATGCCTTTTTATAGTCTATGAAGTTCAGGATTAATGGTCTTTGCTTTTCAATATGTTCTTCAAGTATTATTCTTAGAGCAAAGATCTGGTCAAGACAGTTTCTCCCTTTTCGAAATCCTGCTTGTTCTTATCTCATTGCAGCATTCACTATATCTTGAATTCTGTTCAGAATAACTTTACAACATACTTTTGACACAACTGATAGTAAGGTTACTCCTCTCCAGTTATTGCAATCGTTAAGGTTGCCTTTTTTTCGGTATTTTAACAATGATTCCTTTTTATTCCATTAAGAAGGGACCTTTTCTTAGTAATAACAGTACCAAAAACCTTTCCTGGCAATTATCTGACACAATCTGTCCGTGTAACCAGTCGGGCCCTCAGTCAATTCAGGCGTGACAGAGAGGGACGCGAGAAGAAATTTGTAGTCTCATCTCTCTGTACTCAGCTCTCTCTCTCTCTCTCTCTCTCTCTCTCTCTCTCTCTCTCTCTCTCTCTCTCTCTCTCTCTCTCATGTATTCGCAGGTGTATCAGCAAAAGGTAAACAATAAAGTATAAAAAAATCGATATCAACATTTTATAACAATGCTCCTCCCCTCTCCTCTCTTCCTCCCGTATACCACAGACTGTCCACATATATATGTATGTGTGTGTGTGTGTGCGCGCGCTAACGCGTTCGCATCACAAGAGACATGTCACTTTAACACTGACTCAGTTTTCCTGGTCGACTGTTTATTGTGACGTGACGTGACGTGACGTGACGTGACTAAAAGGCACACAGATGTGACTGTAAGAATCTACAAGGAAACTATTAACGTGTGAACGTAATACAAAGAGAAGAAAGAGAACACTTCACTATTACCAACATATGTTCATGTTTTTTCTGAAAACCCATGAGATAGGTTGTTGTTTGGTCATCTGTCTTATCTCTGCGTTGTTCTTGAATTTGTTCCACTTGATGCCGAGTATTTTCTTAAGCCATTTGTTTTCAAAAGAGTCTAATTTCTTGTCTGTTTCTTTAGTTGCTTTCCAGCTTTCACATGCATAAATGAGGGTGGATTTCACATTTGAATTGAATAGTCTTAAAATGGTTTTTGTGCTTATAACTTTTGAATTCCATATGTTCTCAAAATTTTTGAAGGACAATGCTGCTTTTGCAATCCTATTTCTAACTTCCTTCCTGGTGTCACTATTCTGGTCTATGTAACTGCCAAGGTATGCAAATTGGTTTACTTCTTCAACAGCTGTTCCTTCTATGTATATTTTCCTTCGTGGTTAATGAGAAGTTTCATTATTTTTTTTATTCCTGTTAATTTCAAGTCCTATTTTACTAGCCACTGAAGACAGGGTATCTGTTTTTACTTGCAATGATTTCATATTGTCACTGATAAGAATTATGTTATCTGCAAAATCAAGATCTTCTAGTTGGTTCTCATGTACCTGATCATTGCCTGTTTTACCCGTGCAGCATTTGTTCATTATGAAGTCTATGGCAATTCCAAAAAAAAAACAAGGGAGATTATATACATCCTTGTTTCACGCCTGTTTCTATCTGGAACCATTCATTCATTCCTTCTTCTGTGTTGACTGCACAAACATATCCATTGCAGAGGTCTCTATGATGTTGACAATCTTTTATGGTACTCCATATATTCTTAAAATAAATTCTCCACAGTGATTCTCTGTGTAAGCTATCAAATGCCTTTTTATAGTCTATGAAGTTCAGGATTAATGGTCTTTGCTTTTCAATATGTTCTTCAAGTATTATTCTTAGAGCAAAGATCTGGTCAAGACAGTTTCTCCCTTTTCGAAATCCTGCTTGTTCTTATCTCATTGCAGCATTCACTATATCTTGAATTCTGTTCAGAATAACTTTACAACATACTTTTGACACAACTGATAGTAAGGTTACTCCTCTCCAGTTATTGCAATCGTTAAGGTTGCCTTTTTTTTCGGTATTTTAACAATGATTCCTTTTTATTCCATTAAGAAGGGACCTTTTCTTAATAATAACAGTACCAAAAACCTTTCCTGGCAATTATCTGACACAATCTGTCCGTGTAACCAGTCGGGCCCTCAGTCAATTCAGGCGTGACAGAGAGGGACGCGAGAAGAAATTTGTAGTCTCATCTCTCTGTACTCAGCTCTCTCTCTCTCTCTCTCTCTCTCTCTCATGTATTCGCAGGTGTATCAGCAAAAGGTAAACAATAAAGTATAAAAAAATCGATATCAACATTTTATAACAATGCTCCTCCCCTCTCCTCTCTTCCTCCCGTATACCACAGACTGTCCACATATATATGTATGTGTGTGTGTGTGTGTGCGCGCGCTAACGCGTTCGCATCACAAGAGACATGTCACTTTAACACTGACTCAGTTTTCCTGGTCGACTGTTTATTGTGACGTGACGTGACGTGACGTGACTAAAAGGCACACAGATGTGACTGTAAGAATCTACAAGGAAACTATTAACGTGTGAACGTAATACAAAGAGAAGAAAGAGAACACTTCACTATTACCCTTCACAATCCTGCCAGGACTAACCTGTGAATATTCACATTTTGCAGACCATAACAAACTGTAGACTCGATATCTGCTCTACATATCAAGCCACTTAAATAAATCGATAATACTTAATTCATAAAAATGTTACAAAATATTTTCGCTTGGCTACGTTCAATATCAGCCGGGGATCGATCGCTGTGGACATTCCAGCGACGAAAGTAGAAGCCCAGTCGATTAACGGAGTAGTTATCTTTGCTGGACGGACAGCCAGGGCCTGATAGAAGATCTATAACGGCGAGGCAGTGCCAGCCAAACTGCCAGACTCAATCTGTAGAAAAAGTCTTGCTTTAATTAACGTGTGGGCGCCGACCGCTCTGTGAGATTAGCATACATTATTTACCAGAGCACTCCGCGATATCATCAAAGGCCGAAATACTGAGTTGTTGATGGCATGTGAAAAACTTGTACTTTCATTATTTAGCTCGCCATTGTAATTTCATTATTTAGCTAGCCATTGTAATTTCGTTATTTAGCTAGCCATTGTAATTTCATTATTTAGCTAGCCATTGTAATTTCATTATTTAGCTCGCCATTGTAATTTCATTATTTAGCTCGCCATTGTAATTTCATTATTTAGCTCGCCATTGTAATTTCAATATTTAGCTAGCCATTTTATAGACAGTGACTACGAGTATGTTGCATTCCACAAAATATTACAAGTATGTTGCATTCCACAAAATATTACAAGTATGTTGCATTCCATAAAATATTACACGTATGTTGCATTCCACAAAATATTACAAATATGTTGCATTCCACAAAATATTACAAATATGTTGCATTCCACAAAATATTACAAGTATGTTGCATTCCACAAAATATTACAAGTATGTTGCATTCCACAAAATATTACAAATATGTTGCATTCCACAAAATATTACAAGTATGTTGCATTCCACAAAATATTACAAGTATGTTGCATTCCACAAAATATTACAAATATGTTGCATTCCACAAAATATTACAAGTATGTTGCATTCCACAAAATATTACAAATATGTTGCATTCCACAAAATATTACAAGTATGTTGCATTCCACAAAATATTCATGACAATTTAAACTACAAGCTGTTAGTGACAACTTATTATCAAGTGACTCATTTCTAACATAAAGGCTACAGCAATGGTTGACATTATCTTCGCGATGTTAAATCATGACAGGAGATTTGATGAAAACTATTGCTGCTTTGTTTTGTTTTGTACGAATTTTAAACAGTTGGGGCTAGTATGTAGACTATGATTTGATGACTATGATATGATGACTATGATATTCTGCTCTTCCACATGCGCGATTAAGACTTTAGGTCAAAGATTGCCTTTGTATCTTGTTCTGACTAATCTATTTTATCTGAATCTCTTGTTCTGTGGCTATAGTATTGACGACAATCTGTTTCGTGGTTATAGTATTGATGATGATCTCTTATTCTGTGGTTATAGTATCGATGATGATCTCTTGTTCTGTGGTTGTAGCATTGATGATGATTTCTTGTCTGTGGTTATATTATTGATAATGATCTCTTGTTCTGTGGTTATAGTATTGATGATTATCTCTTGTTCTGTAGTTAAAAGTTTGATTGCAATCTCTTGTTCTGTGATTATAGTATTGACGACAATCTCTTGGTCTGTGGTTATAGTATTAATGATTATCTCTTGTTCTGTGGTTATATTATTGATGACAATCTCTTGTTCTGTGGTTATATAAAAAAGGTAAAAGTAATCGTGTCATGCCATAGGGGCACATAGGGATATGGTGTTATTGACGACAAACTCTTGTTCTGTGGTTATAGTATTGACGACAATCTCTTCTTCTGTGGCTATAGTATTGATGATGATCTCTTGTTCTGTGATTATAGTATTGACGACAATCTCTTGTTCTGTGGTTATAGTATTGATGACAATCTCTTGTTATGTGGTTATAGCATTGATGATTATCTCTTGTTCTGTGGTTATAGTATTGATGATGATCTCTCATTCTGTGGTTATAGTATTGAAGATTATCTCTTGTTCCGTGGTTAAACTATTGATGGCAATCTCTTGTCATGTATTTTTATAGTATTGATGACAATCTCTTGTTTTGTGATTATTAGTATTGACGACAGTCTCTTGCTCTGTGGTTATAGTATTGATGACGATCTCTTATTCTGTGATTATAGTATTGATGACAATCTCTTGTTATGTGGTTATAGTATTGACGATTATCTCTTGTTCTGTGTTTATAGTATTTATGATAATCTATTGTTCTGTGGTGATAGTATTGATGACAATATCTTGTTATGTGGTTATAGTATTGATGATTATCTCTTGTTCTGTGTTTATAGTATTTATGATAATCTATTGTTCTGTGGTGATAGTATTGATGACAATATCTTGTTATGTGGTTATAGTATTGATGATTATCTCTTGTTCTGTGTTTATAGTATTTATGATAATCTATTGTTCTGTGGTGATAGTATTGATGATAATCTATTGTTCTGTGGTGATAGTATTGATGATAATCTCTTGTTCTTGGTTACGGTTTTGATAAGCGTTTGTTCTGTTGCTATGGTCCCGGTGATGATTATGATGACTATGATTTGATGACTATGACTATATGATGATTCTAAATGTTTGATGTTTTTATATTGTTAAATTTTGTCACACTTTAAGCGTGGTCACACAATAAACATAGTGCACATACTGTGAACTTCACTCGTCCGGAATGAGGAATACACGTCACGAAACAAGACCGTCTTATACAACTGGTAGGAACCCTTTTGGTCCGTTATGAAAATAATGAGTGTATTTACACAGTTGACTCTGGTAACATGAACGTAGAATTTCCACCAGTTCGTAGGAAAAGTCATAAACAAGACCCTCGAATCTTAATATGCACATAAATCTGGATTACACAAGCTTTAGTAAATAGTTGGTTTCTTTCTCTCTCGGCAGCCATCAACGAATTCAGTCAAAATGCAGATTAGTCTGGTCTACCTGGACCTCGTTAAATGAACTAATGTAAGTCCAGATCTTTCATTTTCCCACTCACAGTATCGACATCTATTCACTAGCTCTCCTAAGAACCTATATCAAACTAGCTCGTAGTTTCATCACATCAGCATGATTACTTGCTTCTATATCTCTGTCTATTTCGCAAGGTGCAATTTTGTCTATTTCTATCTGCACAATTCTCTTGGTCTCTACATTTACTTATCTGAGTATCTGCTTGAATGTCCGAGTATCTTCGTCGCAGAGAATCTGGTTATCTTCTTCTCTGAGTACTTTGGTTTCGGAGCTTTAGCTCTGTTCCTGAGTCGTGCGTACCTCTTTGTGCACTCTCCTCTTAATCTTTGCATCCTCTACTTTAGCATCCTCCGCGGTCTCTCTTTTTATCTTGAAATCCAGCTTGATGGGCTGACCATTTGGTATTTATCTCTCCCCCCCCCCCCCGATCTCCACTGGTTTCTCTATGTGTCCCGATTGGTTCTCGAGTCATAGCCTGTCAGGTTAGTGTTACTGAATGTCCAGGTCTTTGCCTGTAGCACTTTCTATCTGTACTTGTCTGATGTCCTTTGTTTTATTCGTCTTGTCCATTTCACAGACTATCCATCGGCAACAAGTCTTTTGGCTTTTCTTACATCTTTCTGACAGTGTGGAAAATGATAAAGGATATAATGTGTAAGTTGATAAAATAACAGAATGTGTAAGTTGACAATGGACAGAATGGCGAAGGACAGAATGTGTAAGAGGAAAGAATGTAAGATGAGACTGCGTGCCAGATTTTTTTACCATTAGAACATAAAATCTGCCTGTTTGTCTCTCATTCTCGAGGAGTTCCGACGAAGACGAAGCGATGTATCCTCAGATGGAAGCGATACCCAACTTATATGCCAGGCATGTGGACATGTCGCGCCGCATAGGTAACCGCTGATCTAATAGGTCAGTATGTACCTGCCGCATGACTATGTGTCAAACAGCCAGGAGCAAGTGTGCTGATAGTTTATTACAATACAAATCTCATCCTCTACCCTTCTCCATACTCCTCACTTTTTGTACCCTGCAGTAACATTGTCAGACCTGGCCACGGGGGAGTGGAATACGTGAATATACCCCGCACTATGTCAGACCTGGCCACAGGGAAGTGGAATACGTGAATATACCCCGCACTATGTCAGACCTGGCCACAGGGAAGTGGAATACGTGAATATACCCCGCACTATGTCAGACCTGGCCACAGGGGAGTGGAATACGTGAATATACCCCGCACTATGTCAGACCTGGCCACAGGGAAGTGGAATACGTGAATATACCCCGCACTATGTCAGACCTGGCCACAGGGAAGTGGAATACGTGAATATACCCCGCACTATGTCAGATCTGGCCACGGGGGAGTGGAATACGTGAATATACCCCGCACTATGTCAGACCTGGGAACAGGGAAGTGGAATACGTGAATATACCCCGCACTATGTCAGACCTGGCCACAGGGAAGTGGAATACGTGAATATACCCCGCACTATGTCAGACCTGGCCACAGGGAAGTGGAATACGTGGATATACCCCACACTATGTCAGACCTGGGCACAGGGAAGTGGAAGACGTGAATATACCCCGCACTATGTCAGACCTGGCCACAGGGAAGTGGAATACGTGAATATACCCCGCACTATGTCAGACTTGGCCACAGGGAAGTGGAATACGTGAATATACCTCACACTATGTCAGACCTGGCCACAGGGAAGTGGAATACGTGAATATACCCCGCACTATGTCAGACCTGGCCATAGGGAAGTGGAATACGTGAATATACCCCGCACTATGTCAGACCTGGCCATAGGGAAGTGGAATACGTGAATATACCTCACACTATGTCAGACCTGGCCACAGGGAAGTGGAATACGTGAATATACCTCACACTATGTCAGACCTGGCCACAGGGAAGTGGAATACGTGAATATACCTTGCACTATGTCAGACCTGGCCACAGGGAAGTGGAATACGTGAATATACCTCGCAATATGTCAGACCTGGCCACAGGGAAGTAGAATACGTGGATATACTTCACACTATGTCAGATCTGGCCACAGGGAAGTGGAATACACGAATATACCTCGCACTATGTCAGACCTGCCCCCAGGGATGTGGATGACTCTAGTCCAACAGAACACAACAAGAAGGAAAATTTAGTGGAACAAGAAATGTAACAGAATCTAGTGTGACAGAATCTACTGAGGATGAATCTACTGTGACAGTCTATGTGACAGAATCTAGTGTTATTAATCTAGTCTATTGGGGCTAAATCTGATGTGATGGAACCTAGTGTAACAGACGAATGTTAAAGAGTTAACAAAAAGTAGGTTTCATCTTGTAACTGCCATGCTGCAAACAGCAGGCAATGACACAAATTCGGATTTTATTCCCTCTGAGAATATCACAGCTTTAAAGGTCTGAGAATGTGACAGCTTTAAAGGTCTGAGATATTAGTCTGCTATCAGATTCTGCTCAGACCATCTCATGTGTTCTATGATTATTTCGTACTCTGCAACACAATAGTTCTCTGACTAGATGAGACTTGTGTTCTCTCAGAAACTTTTGTTAGTTGATATCTCAGAGAAAGTGGTCTGTTTCACTTTGAATGATATATCTGAGAAAGTTGGCTGTTACATTTTGGCTGATATCTCTGAGAAAGTCTTCTATTACATTTGGTTGATATCTCCAAAAATGTGAGATATTACACTCTGGCATGACATTTTGGCTAATATCTCTGAGAAAGTCAGCTATTACATTTGGTTGATATCTCCAAAAATGTGAGATATTACACTCTGGATTGACATTTTGGCTAATATCTCTGAGAAAGTCAGCTATTATATTTTGGTTGATATCTAAAAAAATGTGAGATGTTACATTCTGGCTTGTTATCACTCTACAACTGGAATAAATCAATTATGGAGAAAGCAGACAGAAAAAGACAAGCAAAGTAATAAATCTATGTACTTCCATCTGACTGTAGTAAAGTATTATATAATCTGATTGTAGTAAAGTATTACATAATCTGTGTGAGTGTCGAGGTCCGAAAATAAGTATGGTTTCACTTCTGGGTTATGTTTCATGAAAAGGAAAGCATGTTAATGTTCTTGCTCACAGAGGACTCGCTGACTGGGACTTGTTCCGCAAACCGGCGAAGAGTCTTCGAGATAAAAGATGGCACAACATTTTAATGAAACAACAACAGCCTCCTCTCACATCATCAATGTTCCAGTACCAGAACATTGATGTTTCTCAACATGTTAAATATCGACGTTTCTCAACATGTTAAACATCGATGTTTCTCAACATGTTAAAACTTTATCTGTCTATTCATTTGTCTGTCTGCCTGCTCCTCATTAATATTTTTGTACATGTCCCAGATCTACCAGTTTACTTTCTTCACCTTCTGAGAATTTTCTTGTCAACAAATTCCTCATGCTCCAGTTATATGTAACATTTGGCTGTTACTCCGGGAATCTTGTTTGTTACAATGCATTTTTTTTAATTGTAAAGATTTTATGTGTAAAATCATGCAAACATTTCAAAGCAGCAAAAAACATGTCTACAAGGTTGATGATATCAAGACACACAAAAAACAATCTGCAACAATAATAAAATAGTCTCGTTTTGAAAAGTGTTTTAATTTTTTTTAATCACTAGTGATCATCGCTTGCAATTCTTCTGTAATCTCTTAACTGTGTGCCAAATGAACAAATTTAACTGACAAAACTATCAAAGTGTGAGGATAAAGTATGTAGAATTATCCTCTAAATGTTGTAAATATATGTGACTGTTGGCTATGACCCCATCGACCACCCCCGGTTTAATTAGGTTGGTTGTATGAGTTTGGTTGGTAGAGATGATTTTGTAAGGATGATAGTGCATATGCTGGGTGCACCTATAGGTATGTATGGCAAGGTTACAGGATGAGTTGGGTGCACCCATAGGTATGTATGGCAAGGTTGCAGGATGAGTTGGGTGCACCCATAGGTATGTATGGCAAGGTTGCAGGACGAGTTGGGTGCACCCACATGTATGTATGGCAAGGTTGCAGAATGAGTTGGGTGCACCCATAGGTATGTATGGCAAGGTTGCAGGATGAGTTGGGTGCACCCATAGGTATGTATGGTAAGGTTTCAGGATGAGTTGGGTGCACCCATAGGTATGTATGGCAAGGTTGCAGGATGAGTTGGGTGCACCCATAGGTATGTATGGCAAGGTTGCAGGATGAGTTGGGTGCACCAATAGTTATGTACGGCAAGGTTGCAGGATGAGTTGGGTGCACCCATAGGTATGTATGGTAAGGTTTCAGGATGAGTTGGGTGCACCCATAGGTATGTATGGCAAGGTTGCAGGATGAGTTGGGTGCACCCATAGGTATGTATGGCAAGGTTGCAGGATGAGTTGGGTGCACCCATAGGTATGTATGGCAAGGTTGCAGGATGAGTTGGGTGCACCCATAGGTATGTATGGCAAGGTTGCGGTACGAATTGGGGTGGTGTTAATATATATTATATACAGCTGATATGGGTTGTCATGCAATAATGCTTTTGGTCTATGCTGACAACATGGTATGATTTACTTATGTAAGAGACCTTGAGCGATGGTTCAGTTATGCAAATTTCTTGGCATGAGTTTTGATGTCGTTGTCATGCACGTATAATATACATGTAATGTTGATTTTTGATATGATGCTTATTACAGCAGTTCGGAGGGACAGCTTTATATGTTCGTGTTCATGATAAACGCTGTTATGTGGGCCCTCACTTTTTTGACAACGTTTTACTTGTGTGTGGTGTTAATATTCGATGCACTGCTGAACATATGTATGTGTATGTATATTGATTGTATTGATTGCTAAAGTTTCTTATGATAACGAAGGTTGATATGAGTGAGGGTTACTGACTTGCACATTTTGGTTCAGTGATGCATTGCTATGACACTGCATATATATATATATATATATATATATATGTGTGTGTGTGTTGTGTGTGTATATGTATGTATATATGCGTGTATATATATATATATATATACACACACACACACAACACACATGGTATTTCGAAAGTCACTTGTTACTGCATGTTTACTGTGTAAAGGTCGGTGTTACTGCGTGTTTACTGTGTAAAGGTCGATGGGTGGTTAGGTTACACATGTCGGTCATCGTTGCGTTAAATGATGCTCACTCGGTCGTTATCCTAGCTGAAGCCGGCCATCGTAAAAATATTGCACACGATAAGATCATGTGTGACAAAAACAGATTAGCGGCATTTGAAGTGAAAATTTGTAGTTAGAAGGGAAATTAATTTCACACTTTCTTCCACTGTCTATCACAGGCTAGATTTATTGCGTTATTGCTTTGATCATTTGAAGACCATAGTTGAGACAGTTTTTACGTTCAGTGTGTTAGTAACTTTGCCCAGCGCAAGTAGCGGAATTCCCTTATTCAGTTCAGTGTCTTATTCTGTTTACATGACATTTTTTTTTCACTTCAAGAGCGTGTTTTTGTTGTTAAGCATGTTTTCAGAGAAGGTGGGAAGTATACCAATAGAGTAAGGGAGCTTTTTGCTGTGAAATTTCCCAAGACAGCAGTGCCCAGTATTAATGCAGTGCATAGTCTTATTGAGAAATTTCGGAGGACAGGATAAGTGCTAGATGTACAACGTAGTGGAAGATCATCGAAAGTTGATGAAAAAAACTATTGGATATTTCAATCTATTTGAGTCGCAGTCCATCAAAATCACTAGGAAAACTGGAGCAGGACTGAGATATCAGCATTAGAGCTGCGCGTACTGCAGTCCGAAAAAGTTTGAAATTATTCCCATACAAAAATACAATGGAGCAACAGTTGCAACCGTTGGATCATGAGAAACATACAAAAATACAGTGGAGCAACAGTTGCAACCGTTGGATCATGAGAAACATACAAAAAAAAAACAGTGGAGCAACAGTTGCAACCGTTGGATCATGAGAAACACACAAAAATACAATGGAGCAACAGTTGCAACCGTTGGATCATGAGAAACATACAAAAATACAGTGCTGCAACAGTTGCAACCGGTGAATCATGAGAAACATACAAAAATACAGTAATGCAACAGTTGCAACCGTTGGATCATGAGAAACGACTCCGTTATTGCAAATGGTTTCAACTCTTCATTGTCGTGGAAGATGTCGATATTATTGACTTTACTTTTTTCACCGACGAAGCCTGCTTCAATCTTTCTGGTCATGCGAACTCACAAAACTCATATCTGTGGTCGTGGAGCAATCCTAATGTTCTGTAAGAAACACCTCTACATGATCAGAAAGTTGGAGTGTTGGTGGCAATATCCCGTCGGCGTATTGTTGGCTCCATATTTTTCTGCAGAAACAGTGGATAGTAAATGATATGGTTCAATACTCCAGGATTTAACAAGTCTTTTGGAGGAGGAATAAATAATGTATTCATGGTTTCAGCAAGACGGTGCTACCTATCATACTACTACCAGCTCTATGAAACTTTTATAGGAGGAGGAGGCAGCAAGACGGTGCTACCCATCATACTACTATCAGCTCTATGAAACTTTTATAGGAGGAGGAGGCAGCAAGACGGTGCTACCTATCATACTACTATCAGCTCTATGAAACTTTTATAGGAGGAGGAGGCAGCAAGACGGTGCTACCTATCATACTGCCACCAGCTCTATGAAACTTTTATAGGAGGAGGCAGCAAGACGGTGCTACCCATCATACTGCCACCAGCTCTATGAAACTTTTATAGGAGGAGGAGGCAGCAAGACGGTGCTACCCATCATACTGCTACCAGCTCTATGAAACTTTTATAGGAGGAGGCAGCAAGACGGTGCTACCCATCATACTGCCACCAGCTCTATGAAACTTTTATAGGAGGAGACAGCAAGACGGTGCTACCCATCATACTACTACCAGCTCTATGAAACTTTTATAGGAGGAGGCAGCAAGACGGTGCTACCCATCATACTACTACCAGCTCTATGAAACTTTTATAGGAGGAGGAGGCAGCAAGACGGTGCTACCCATCATACTACTACCAGCTCTATGAAACTTTTATAGGAGGAGACAGCAAGACGGTGCTACCTATCATACTACTACCAGCTCTATGAAACTTTTATAGGAGGAGACAGCAAGACGGTGCTACCTATCATACTGCTACCAGCTCTATGAAACTTTTATAGGAGGAGGCAGCAAGACGGTGCTACCCATCATACTGCTACCAGCTCTATGAAACTTTTATAGGAGGAGACAGCAAGACGGTGCTACTCATCATACTACTACCAGCTCTATGAAACTTTTATAGGAGGAGGAGACAGCAAGACGGTGCTACCCATCATACTACTACCAGCTCTATGAAACTTTTATAGGAGGAGACAGCAAGACGGTGCTACCTATCATACTGCTACCAGCTCTATGAAACTTTTATAGGAGGAGGTAGCAAGACGGTGCTACCCATCATACTGCTACCAGCTCTATGAAACTTTTATAGGAGGTAGCAAGACGGTGCTACCCATCATACTGCCACCAGCTCTATGAAACTTTTATAGGAGGCAGCAAGACGGTGCTACCTATCATACTGCTACCAGCTCTATGAAACTTTTATAGGAGGAGGTAGCAAGACGGTGCTACTCATCATACTACTACCAGCTCTATGAAACTTTTATAGGAGGAGGAGGCAGCAAGACGGTGCTACCCATCATACTACTACCAGCTCTATGAAACTTTTATAGGAGGAGACAGCAAGACGGTGCTACCCATCATACTGCTACCAGCTCTATGAAACTTTTATAGGAGGAGACAGCAAGACGGTGCTACCTATCATACTGCTACCAGCTCTATGAAACTTTTATAGGAGGAGACAGCAAGACGGTGCTACCCATCATACTGCTACCAGCTCTATGAAACTTTTATAGGAGGAGACAGCAAGACGGTGCTACCCATCATACTGCTACCAGCTCTATGAAACTTTTATAGGAGGAGGCAGCAAGACGGTGCTACCCATCATACTGCTACCAGCTCTATGAAACTTTTATAGGAGGAGGAGACAGCAAGACGGTGCTACCCATCATACTGCCACCAGCTCTATGAAACTTTTATAGGAGGAGGCAGCAAGACGGTGCTACCCATCACACTGCTACCAGCTCTATGAAACTTTTGGAGGAAATTTTCTGTGAGTGTATAATTTCTACAAATGTATGGTCACCCAGATCGCCGGATCTAGCTCCGTTAAAGTTTTATTTGTGGGGAGCAATACAAGGAAAACTTATCTTGATCAGTCGGCAATAACTACAAACATGAGTGACATCTCACAGGAAACTTTACAAAATAGTTTTTGATAACAAAATTAAACGTGTGTAAGCCAGTGCTGACGCACATGGATTTCATTTCGAGCATCGCCTTTAAGGTAAGCCAAATTTACATGTACTAATTCTATTCAATATTAAAATATTAATGTACAATTGCAATTATCAAAGATTTATGACATTGTAAGTTTATATTTTAATTATTTTAAAGTCATTTTTAAAAGTAAGTTCTCACTGCTACTCGTTGCAATAAACCCGTTTGATGTAAAATGGCTTTCCGTACTTTGATTGTAAACTTAACGCTAACAATGATGCAATCGAAACGGCCTAGATAGTTACCTACGACCACAGGCATTGCATACCTGAATTTTTTTACACACTAACAAGTGACTTTTGTAACGCCCTATATTGTTGCAACTGTTGCTCCATTGTATTTTTTTATGTTTCTCATGATCCAACGGTTGCAACTGTTGCTTCGTTGTATTTTTGTATGTTTCTCGTGATCCAACGGTTGCAACTTTTGCTCCATTGTATTTTTGTATGTTTCTCATGATCCAACGGTTGCAACTGTTGCTCCATTGTATTTTTGTATGGGAATAATTTCAAACTTTTTCGGACTGCAGTACGCGCAGCTCTAATGCTGCTATCTCGCTCCTGCTCCAGTTTTCCTAGTGATTTTGATGGACTGCGACTCAAAGAGGTTGAAATATCCAATAGTTTTTTTCATCAACTTTCGATGATCTTCCACTACGTTGTACATCTAGCACTAATACTGTCCAGTATCATTTCTCTTGGTCTTCGTCTGGATCTTCTTCCCTCTATTTTTAACCTGTTGTTGTAATATTTTCAATGCCTCCTCTTCTCACTGCATGTCTTATGAAAGTACATTGTCTATCTCTTATTATTTTTAAGAAATAGACAATGTACTTTTATAGGACATGCAGTGAGAAGAGGAGGCATTGAAAATATTATAACAACAGGTTAAAAATAGAGGGAAGAAGATCCAGATGAAGACCAAGAGAAATGATACTGGACAGTCTGACGGGATGGTGTGAGAGATCACCAACTGAGCATGAAGGATCGTGTACTCTAGAGAAGCATAACAGCCAATGCCAGTCGTCACGGCACCTGATTATATATATATATATATATATATATATATATAATTGTTTGTTCTGTGGTCCTTATGTGTGGGATATGGTCTGAACCGTTATCGGTATTTTGTATGTGTATGTGTGTAGAGTGTCTTGATATCTTCATAATAAACTTATTTTGTCAGTTTGTTGTTTACACACTGAGATATTTGTTTTGTATTTGGTATGAGAGATGTGAGAAAAAAGATTAGACGTAATATCTATATTAGATTCACTAAGGCTGAACTGTTGGCTAACGAGGAGCTGGGATGGTTGAGTTCAGTTATTCTTCAAAATTAGGGGGTGGAGGTCTCAGTTCGTTTGTATAATAATTTAACTACTTAATTACCACTCTCTTCCCTGCATTGTTAGGATAAAGTATGTAGAACTATCCTCTAAATATTCTAAACAAACTGTCAAAACGTTAGGGTAAAGTATGTATAATTATCCTCTAAATATTCTAGACAAACTGTCAAAGTGTTGGGGGTAAAGTATGTAGAATTATCTTCTAAATATTCTAGACAAACCATCAAAATGCGAGGATAAAGTATGTAGAAATATCCTCTAAATATTCTAGACAAACTGTCAAAGTGTTAGGGTAAAGTATGTAGAATTATCTTCTAAATATTCTAGACAAACCATCAAAATGCGAGGATAAAGTATGTAGAATTATCTTCTAAATATTCTAGAAAAACCATCAAAATACGAGGATAAAGTATGTAGAATTATCCTCTAAATATTCTAGACAAACTGTCAAAGTGTTAGGGTAAAGTATGTAGAATTATCTTCTAAATATTCTAGACAAACTGTCAAAGTGTTAGGGTAAAGTATGTAGAATTATCCTCTAAATATTCTAGACAAACTGTCAAAGTGTTAGGGTAAAGTATGTAGAATTATCTTCTAAATATTGTAGACAAACCATCAAAATGCGAGGATAAAGTATGTAGAATTATCCTCTAAATATTGTAGACAAACCATCAAAATGCGAGGATAAAGTATGTAGAATTATCCTCTAAATATTCTAGACAAACCATCAAAATGCGAGGATAAAGTATGTAGAATTATCCTCTAAATATTCTAGACAAACCATCAAAATGCGAGGATAAAGTATGTAGAATTATCCTCTAAATATTGTCAACAAAGCACACGGATGTGAGATAAAAAAAAATATAGCAAGAGCAACGGGCTGACCTTCTGTGGACAACATACTGACCGCTATAGCACATGGCAATCTTTGTTGCTTATATTTTCACGAGATCTATGATCTAACATTTCCATCTTGATTTTCCTCACATCTCTTATCTACATGTTAATCAAAACCTATACCTTTCTATTCTATACTGTGCGAGATACAGAATAAGTGAAACAGACGAGATACAGAATAAGTGAAAGAGACGAGATACAGAATAAGAGAAAGAGACGAGATACAGAATAAGTGAAAGAAAGAGACGAGATACAGAATAAGTGAAAGAGACGAGATACAGAATAAGTGAAAGAGACGAGATACAGAATAAGTGAAAGAGACGAGATACAGAATAAGAGAAAGAGACGAGATACAGAATAAGAGAAAGAGACTTGGACATTCCAGTTTCTGACACGAGAGAAAGTAAGCTCATGAAACCCAAGATCGGAAAGTTGAGCTATTTATCTTCTGAGATCTCTAAAACTAACTGCTCACACGAAGATGTTTCATTGAAATATTTTACTTCATTAAGAAGTTTTCACAGGCAAAATCTGCGCGACACCTCCTTCATCATCTTCATCAAGCCTACGCTTATCATCAACACCTGATGATGAATTTTTCTGATAAACGTTTTCTTGACAGCAGAGTAGTCGCTAGATATGACTGAGTCACTGACACAATACATAGTTTACATAATTCCACAGGTCGTAAGATAAGAACTGAGTCACTGACATAGTAAGACCAGCTGGTACTCGTGTGTTACGTTATTTGATTGTGAACATGATGGTTATGCACATATAAGTATCATACACACACACACACGTGCTGTGAAATGAGTGGAAACGTTTGTGGCATGTAACCAAAGCATACGTAACCAAAATACATGTAGTCGTATCCTAACACCCTGTTATGGAATATAAATGACTCACTTATTACAGAATCAGATGTTGGTAACTGTAACAATGACTCACTTATTACAGAATCAGATGTTGGTAACTGTAACAATGACTCACTTATTACAGAATCAGATGTTGGTAACTGTAACCATGACTACCCTGGAACACAAGCACATGAACAATGTGCCCGGTTGAGCGTCTGTAGATCAGTTAGTGCGTCCGAGCGAAGGAAGAGTGAAGGAAGAGTGAAGGAAGAGTGAAGGAAGAGCGAAGGAAGAGTGAAGGAAGAGTGAAGGAAGAGCGAAGGAAGAGTGAAGGAAGAGTGAAGGAAGAGTGAAGGAAGAGCGAAGGAAGAGTGAAGAAACAAAACGTACTATCATAAAGCGGTAACGGTTCTTGTCACTTAGCAGACTAGGCTGTTGGTCACTAAGCAGATTCTGTTATTGTTATGAAGTAGTCTGGGTTCTTGTTATGAAGTAGTCTAGGTTTTTGTTATGAAGTAGTCTGTGTTCTTGTTACCATGTAGTCTGGGTTCTTGTCAAGAAGTAGTCTGGGTTCTTGTCACGAAGTAGTCTGGGTTCTTGTCATGAAGTAGTCTGGGTTCTTGTCACGAAGTAGTCTGGGCTCTTGTCACGTAGTAGTCTGGGTTTTTGTCATGAAGCAGTCAGTGTTCTTTTCATGAATTAGTCTGGATTTTTTTGTTCAGAAGAAGTAGTCTGTGTTCTTGTCACAAAACAGTCTGTGTTGTTGTCACGAAGTAATCTGGGCTATTGTTACAAAGTAGTCTGGGTTCTTGTCACGTAGTAGTCTGGGTTCTTGTCATGAAGTAGTCTGTATTATTTTCATGAATTAGTCTGGTTTTTTTTTTGTGTGTTCAGAAGTAGTCAGGGTTCTTGTCATCAGTTAGTCTTTGTCTTGTCACGAAATAGCCTGAGTTATCATCAAGTAGTGTGGGTTCTTGTCATCAAGTAGTCTGCGTTCTTGTCACAAAATAGCTTGGTTTCTTATCATGGAATAGTCTTCGTTCTTGTCATGAAGCAGTCTGGGTTCTTGTCATGAAGTAGCCTGCATTCTTGTTATGAACTGATCTGTGTTCTTGTCATGAAGTAGTCTGCGTTCTTGTCATGAAGTAGTCTGGGTTCTTTTCATGAAGCAGACTGCGTTCTTGTCATGACGTAGTCTGCGTTCTTGTCACAAAATAGTTTGGATTCTTGCCCAGAAGTAGTCTGGGTTTTTGTTACCAAGTAGTCAAAGTTCATGTTACGAATTAGTCAAAGTTATTATCACTAAATAATCTTGGCTCTTGTCATCAAGTAGTCTGGCTTCTTGTCACGAAGTAGTCCGGGTTCTTGTCACGAAACAGTGTAGGTTCTTGTCAGCAAGTAGACTGTGGTCTTGTCATAAGGCAGTCTTCTCGTTTCCATTGATATGGATCTGTTGCACAAGATTCTTCTTCTTCTTCTTGTCGCCAAGTAGTCTGGGCCTTGTTAAATGTTGCCGGGTTACTGTCAAGAAGTAATCTGACTTCTCTGATCTGCGCAGTTCGACAGCAATGAGACAAGCTCCTAAATCACGTTATCTCCCTTGTACAGTTAAATATTTGTTTCATGGTCACGTTAGTTAGCCTTGAAGCAGACAACAGAATCGATGTCTAGAGTGCCCCTGAGGGTTTGTGTTCAGTTCCTCGACGTCGGACGATATCCTATCCTGTCTTGGATGTAACATGGAAACTTTCAGAAAACTTTCTTAAGGTCTGGTAAAAACATTCGCCCATATTTAAGTGGTGTTTGTGTACGCAGCTGTTGTAAGATGATGCGATTTTGCTTGTGCTGTAAGATAAGTCAATATGGTCCAAGCTGGTTTCAGGCAAATAAGAGGATCAAGAGATATATATTCAATATAAGATTAATAACAGAGAAATGCAGAGAGTTTAATGTGAATCTAAATTTATCCTTTATAGACTACTCAAAGGCATCTGACTGTGTACAGCACCAGAAACTTTGGGAAGCAATGGGGAAAAAATGGGATTTCCAACATGTTTGATACAATTAACATCACTGCTGTATCTAGATCAACAAGCAGCAGTAAGAATAAATGGTGAAACAACAACTTGGTTTGACATAAAACAAGGGGTCAGTCAGGGGTGTATATTGTCACTTTACTTATTTAATTTGTATACTGAAAATATAATGAGGAGTGTTAGAGAAGATGTAGACAAAGAATATTACGATGCCATAACAATTAGAGGTTATGAAATACCAGAGATTAGATATGCTGATGCCACAGTATTACTGTCCACAACACAAACAGGAATGGAAAAACTAATTATGTTAGTCCGTAAGAATAGTGAAGTGCAAAACCTCTATCTTAATGCAAAGAAAACTAAATTGATGACAACTGGCAAAACAAACAAGGCAGCTGATACAATGTATCAATGAGGAAAAACTAGAAGAAGTGGAGAGTTTTGAATAATTTGGATCACTGCTAACTAATAATGGAGATACAATGAGGGACATTAAAAGGAGGATGTCTATCGCTCTTCAGAAAATAAACCAACCAAAAAAATCTGTGGAGAGGAACAGACAGAACTACAAAAATAAGATTTTTAAGGGCATGCATCTTTCCCATCGCAACATATGCCTGTGAGACCTGGACACTTAACAAAACAGCTGAGAAACACATAAATGCCTTTGAATGTAAATGCTACAGAAGAGTTCTTCAAATATCATGGACACAAAAAAAGAACAAATATATCTATACTAGAACTTAATAATGAAAAAGGCTGGCTAGTAAAAAGGATTAAAGAGAGAAAACTTAAATATTTTGGACACATTAAACGTCATGATAATCTAGAGAAAACCGTCTTGGATGAGTACATAATGAGAAAAAGAAAGAGAGGAAGACCAAGGCGAAGATGGCTGCAAGACATCGTTGACGATCTGCGATGCATCAGCAGCAGGCTATCTTGCTCACAACCGAGAGGCCTACAGGAGTGCTGTTAGGGAGGCAAAGTTCCGCAAAGGACATGCAAATGAATGAATGAATGTAAGATAAGTTTTTGCTTGTGCTGTAAGATGATAAGTTTTTGCTTGTGCTGTAAGATAAGTTTTTGAACCAAGATATGAAAAAAACTTCGTTGATTACAACACACTCATATAGCAAGCTTTGTTGATTAAAACACACTCATATAGCAAGCTTTATTGATTAAAACATACTCATATAGCAAGCTTTGTTGATTAGAACACACTCATATAGCAAGCTTTATTGATTAAAACATACTCATATAGCAAGCTTTGTTGATTAGAACACACTCATATAGCAAGCTTTATCGATTAAAACACACTCATATAGCAATCTGCATTGATTAAAACACACGCATATAGCAATTTTTATTGATTATAAAACACTCATATAGCAAGCTTTGTTGATTAGAAGACACTCATATAGCAAGTCTTCCCTTTTAAGTATTAAAAAAAATCTGACCTATAAAATCTACTTGACCAATAAGGCAAACAGTTAAAAAGTCCTCCTAATTATTTGTAAAGTAAGCAAACAGGTGAAAAGTTCTGATAATTATTTGTAAAATAAGGCAAACAGTTGAAAAGTTCTGCTAATTATTTGTAAAATAAGACAAACAGGTGAAAAGTTCTGATAATTATTTGTAAAATAAGGCAAACAGTTGAAAAGTTCTGATAATTATTTGTAAATGTGGATATACGAGTATACATGTTTGTTATTTGCGTACAAGATTTAGTGCACTGCCAGTGTTGTTTTGGGGTAGAAGAGTTCAAGAAAAATGCTGCACTATCGCCAACAGAAACAGTATACAAATATATGAACAAAATAAATTGCGGACAGAGACAATAAAAAAAACTTAAGATCAGTGTTGAAAAAAAATGAAAGTCATGACCATAGCAGGAGAAATCCTAGACAACCAGCTCTTGAAACAAGTGAAACATTTCAAATACCTAGGTAGCATAATATCATCCTCAGGGACAATTGACGCTGAGATTGAGAACAGATGCAGTAAAGCAAATCAGGTCACTGGACAAATGACTTCTTTACTGAAAAACAAATACATCACAAGTGAAACAAAAAGGGCACTGCACAACACAATTTTCCTTCCAATTCTGTGCTACCAATGCCAAACATGGACATTACCAGCCAAGAACAAAAAAATCATCACAACAGAAATGAGATGTTTAAAGAGAATACTAAAAGTGACAAGAAGAGACCAAATAAGAAATGACACCATCAGAGCAAAGGTTGGAGTAACACCAGTATTACACTATATCCATATGGCCATGTTACATGGTTACCACCAGACAGTATATCACAGACAACATTCACACTAAGATTTGTAGGTAACAGAGGAAGAGGCCACCCACGCTGGAGATGGAGAGAGGAAATTAAAGAAACATTAAATATCCCATTACATGAAGCAAACTGTTGAGCCCTATCAAGACGTTTGTTTGTCCCCTCAACACCAAAAGGTATATGAGGAACAAGCCAAGACAAGATAAACAGCAGAGAGAGACACGATAAACAGCAGACAGCAACAAGGTAAACAGCAGAGACAATAAAAACTTACATGAGGACGCTTCCATTCAAAAGGACGGGGTGGTGCACTGCTGAAGAAAATGGACGAGTCCACGGCTTCGAATTCAGGATCTTCAAACTTGATGCCATCTTCCAGACACTTGGCCTTGATCTCATCGTACTTCTGCTGGGTTAGTCCAGCAAACGGATTTTTTCTCTCAATTCTGGGTTTGATGCTTCGACCAGGGAGAACTCCACGTTTTAAGAGAGAGATAGCACTGTCATCAGCTTCTTCTCTAAATCCACCACCTCTGACAACTCGCCGATGTGCTCCGCCGCGTTTGAAGTCCTCAAATTCCCGGCGGCATCTGTTGAACTCGTCCTTCATTTCGCCAAACTTCTTTAAGAAATTCATTTTACTTGAAGTGCTACAGGTAGCTAACAAAACCAGAACTATACAGGTTCGGATGTCTGCAACAGACGTATGTCTTTTTAGTCGTTAAAGAGATGTCTCTACGGTCGAGCTCAGAGCAGTAACGCTTTTCTCAACTTGAATAACAAACCTGTCAAAGTTTTACAATGCGAAACCTCCTGAAAGATGAACGACAATATTAATTCTTGTAACATAATCGCTGCAACATCTGCGACCACCGCGCGAAATCAAGTCACTGATCTCGGTATTTCAGTATGTGCACTTGCAGCATGATTTTTACAAAAACAGAAGCAATGCAACGCAATATATTCAAATACTTAACAAACTAGTTTTGTACACATAAAATGATATTTTTCTTCTCAAAACGGTGCTAAATTTAACAGATATTTATTCTGCTTCTCCAGGGCACGTGAAGTGGGCGTGCTGAACTACCCCTTCATGTCCCTACTAATAAACTCAAAAACAAGGGGATCGTGAAAATCTGGCACAGTTACAGAAGCTCTGGCACAGTTACAGAAGATCGGGCATAGTTACAGAAGATCTGACACAGTTACAGAAGATCTGGCACAGTTACAGAAGATCCTGCACAGTTACAGAAGATCTGGCACAGTTACAGAAGATCTGTCATAGTTACAGAAATTTTGGCTGGCACCGTTACAGAAGATCCGGCATAGTTACATAAGATCTGGCACAGTTACTGCTGATCTGGCACTTCTTTTTCTCAAAAGATGTAATTAGTTTGTCGAATGTTTGTGTCTGGATTGTTTCGTTACTTTTACTTACCAAACTTAACAAATATATGGGAATGAGAGGGCTGATAGACTGGCTGGCTCTGCCATCATTGCAGACTGACAACCACTGGATCGAGATGATATGCTCAGACGGACAACCACTGGATCGAGATGATATTGTTAACATGCTCAGAGAGATAGGTAGAGTGGAGGACTTCTAGGGCCGTGAATCTACACAACTCAGACTGGGAGATCCCCGCGGCCAAGAAAGTGAGGCATACTGGACATGCGAGACAGCTGGTCAACCAACACAGGACGGGCACTATCTGCCGTAGGTCGCTGATGGATATGCTGAAAAGGGGGTGGGGGTCTGAGGACCTATGGACATGCCCAGAGTGCAGTGATGATGCCCCAGATCGAAAACCATAAACGAAATGTACACATAGCTTGAACACAATCTCTTACCCGAGGTATGAACGTAAAATAAACAGTTCTACGTTTCTTCTGTGTTAGTGGTGTACTTGTCCATTAAATTCTCTACTAGAGGCTGTACTGGTTTTATAAGTCAAAGCCGTGTTGCCGACAATTCGAATACGATATCTACTATTCTCACAGGTCTACAAAAGTAAACAGAATTGCCCGCCTAGTAACATTTACTAAATCCTAGTCACCAAATTATCCGCACAAACTCACCGCTGATTATACAAAATCTACAATATTTGGTTTCCGTTAATTCTATTGCTTAACAATATTTGGTTTCCGTTACTTCTATTGCTTAACAATATTTGGTTTCTGTTACTTCTATTGCTTAACAATATTTGGTTTCCGTTAATTCTATTGCTTAACAATATTTGGTTTCCGTTACTTCTATTGCTTAACAATATTTGGTTTCTGTTACTTCTATTGCTTAACAATATTTGGTTTCTGTTACTTCTATTGCTTAACAATATGGTTTCCGTTACTTCTATTGCTTAACAATATTTGGGTTCTGTTACTTCTATTGCTTAACAATATTTGGTTTCTGTTACTTCTATTGCTTAACAATATTTGGTTTCCGTTACTTCTATTGCTTAACAATATTTGGTTTCTGTTACTTCTATTGCTTAACAATATTGGTTTCCGTTACTTCTATTGCTTAACAATATTTGGGTTCTGTTACTTCTACTGCTTAACAATATTTGGTTTCCGTTACTTCTACTGCTTAACAATATTTGGTTTCCGTTACTTCTATTGCTTAACAATATTTGGTTTCCGTTACTTCTATTGCTTAACAATATTTGGTTTCTGTTACTTAACAATATCTGTTTTATGTTAGGTATAGAAATATCTCTTCTCTCTCTCTCTCTCTCCTCTCTCTCTCTCTCTCTCTCTCTCTCTCTCTCTCTCTCTGAAGAAGAAGAAGACATGTAAACAGAACACAGACTGTAGTCCAGTTTTCCGAAACTGAACATTTTCTTCGCGAGTGTAGGGAACACAACTTGCATGAAATGAAAGCGAAGAGAGTGCTAGCTAGCACGTCACGCGCCCACCCTCTTACACGCAGTGAGTGGCCCTGTGTACATCGCTTGCTACATTAGAAACAAATATGAAATTCACGGCTGAATGGTTTGTGAACTTTGAAATCCGCCATATATTTACACATTTCAATTCCTTGTTCATACTTTTATCATTTTTTTTCCTATCAATAGTTCCGCACGACTTGTTCAAGACATGTTGTGTTTTTAATTAGGTCTACTTCTGTGAACACACATCACCACCTACATCATCCCTCTTCTCACTCACACACGCGACCGCACAGACACTCACATATGTTTTCTCTCTCTCTCTCTCTCGTCCTCTCTCTCTCTTATATATGTATATATATATATATATATATGGTTGTGAACTATTTGTTTTGTTTCCTTGAATATGCTTGTTCTGCTTCTGAGAATTATCCATTTTGTTTTACTTAGTGTTTTCAATTCGTCCTCCCCAATCTCCAGAAGACCTCCATCTCCTTGTAAACAACACTAAAACTAATAAATGCACGAGTTACAATGTCGCTCTGTTCACTTGTAAACAAAGCTACAGAAACATTTCATGAAACAAGCGATCTCATGACAAACTGTGCCTCACTATGTATCACACAGAGGTCTGTGGTCAGCGAATGAGCTAGTACCAAACGCAATGTTTGTTTTCAAATCTCATGTTACAACAGCCTCAAATATTTGTACACAGAAAAATACTTGTTTGTTACAGAACGTATTCAGCATAACAATCTGGTACATTAATGTTTCTTCACAATAAGTTTGTACGTTCTGTGGAAGATGTGTACATTATGTGCTTGTTTATTTTGTTGTTGTAGTTACTGTTAATAATGAGGAATGTTAGAGAAAATGTAGACAAAGAATATTACAATGTCATAAAAACTGGAGGTTATGAAATACCAGAAATTAGATATGCTGATGACACAGTATTACTGTCCACAACACAAACAGGAATGGAAAAACTAATTATGTTAGTCCGTAAGAATAGTGAAGTGCAAAACCTCTATCTTAATGCAAAGAAAACTAAATTGATGACAACTGACAAAACAAACAAGGCAGCTGATACAATGTATCAATGAGGAAAAAGTGGAAGAAGTGGAGAGTTTTGAATACCTTGGATCATTGTAAACTAATAATGGAAATACAATGAGGGAAATTAAAAGGAAGACATCTATCGCTCTTTAGAAAATAAAACAACTAAAGAATCTATGGAGAGGAACAGACAGAACTACAAAAAATAAGATTTTTAAGGGCATGCATCTTTCCCATCGAAACATGCCTGAGAGAACTGGACACTTAACAAAACAGCTGAGAAACACATAAATACCTTTGAATATAAATGCTACAGAAGAATTCGTCAAATACAATGGACAAAAAAAAAAGAACAAATATATTCGTACTCAGTCATTTGCATGTCCCCTGCAGAAATTTGCCTCCCTAACAGCTCTCCGGTAGGCCTCTCGGTTGTGAGCAAGATGACCTGCTGCTGATGTATTTATTTGCAGATTATCAACGATGTCTTGCAGCCATCTTCGCCTTGGTCTTCCTCTCTTTCTTTTTCTTATTATGTACCCTTCCAAGGAAGACTGAAGTGATGGTCATCTCAAAGAAAAGAATAACACCAAAATGTAGCATTACCATCGATGGCACAAATCTGAAACAATTTGATAGATTCAAGTACTTAGGAACAATTATAACAGCTGATGGGAAATGTCACAACGAAATAAAAAGCAGATGTGCTCAGGCCAAGTCAGCATTCCAGACAATGAGAAACATCTTGTGCAACAGATCCATATCAATGGAAACAAGATTCCGAGTACTTAAATGTTACATCGAGCCAGTTTTGTTTTATGGATGTGAAGCATGGTCTATGAATAAGAGAGTACAGTGAGAAATAGAGGCCATGGAAGTGTGGTTCCTAAGAATGATGTTGAAGGTACCATGGACAGCCAAGAAAGCAACCAAGAAGTCTTAAGAGAGGCTGGAGTTAAAAGGCAAATTACAGCAAAGATCAGAGCCAAACAAGCGAGATTTGTAGGACATTTTCTGAGAAGAGGAAAACTGGAACACACTGTGGCAACTGGAAAAATTGAGGGAACACGAGACAGAGGAAGATAGAGAGATAAGTTACTGGATGGGTTGTCAGTGTGGCTAGGAACAAAGTCACCGGCGGATCCCATAATCAAGTCTAAAGACAGGGAATTGTGGAGAGAAATGATCGCCTACGCCATACGGCACGGCACTTGACTAGTTGATCCTTCCAAGATGGTCTTCTCTAAATTATCATGACGTTTAATGCGTCCAAAATATTTAAGTTTTCTCTATTTAATCCTCTTTACTAGCCAGCTTTCTTCAATATTATGTTCGTGTAGTATATTTGTTATTTTCTGTGTCCATACTGCCTTGCGGGTAGGACAGGGAGTCCAAAGGCTAGCGGAGAGTCCGTACACAAACCGACAGAAGGCAGCGGGAAACCACTGTTGTATCTCCCAAGAACAATTATGCTTATTCAGAGTAATAGATTTTCATGAACGACGTTAATGGATGTTCCTCTGGAACAGCCTCATCCGGTAGGGCAGCTCACAAGCCACAGGTGAGGCCAAATCGTCATCAAGCTACTGGTGGCAAAACTAATAAAGCTGTTCCTACTTTTTTCCCCTAGTTTATACATGTTGGTATCACAACTTTCCTGCAGTGCCTCGTGTATAGTTGTATACTCATACACTAATTACTGTGTGTAAACCAGTGCCGTTGCTTTTCTCCACATTATTTCCATGTTTTCCGCTTGGCCAGCCCCCCTCTGTACTAAAAACAGCGATGAAATGAGCAATGCACAACATGATAATCATAACATATGCCAGTAATTGTACAAAATGTAGGGCTGCCCCCCCCCCCCCCAAATGTTCACATTTGGTTTGTTTGTACAGATATTCCATACCCGACATGCGTTCACAATGCTCCCCTGGCATCTGCCAGGCTGGCCTTACTCCTCAGAGAATTTGGCGGACAATACGAGACAATGTTTGATCAGGCCCGAACAAATCATGAAATCAGTGACTGCCACGCTCTGTCTGACCTCTGTTGTCTCATGTAAACGCATCATGCAGGCTTTCGGCCATGTTTACCAAACACTGAAATTAGTTCATTTATATTTTCGTATGTCTCTCACAAGTAGGGTAGGGTGAGCATCTGAGTAGGGAAAAAACAAAAACAAAACACACACACAGTGAAAGAGGGGAGAGAGAAGGAGAAAGAGAGGGAGGGGAGAGAGGGGGAGAGAAGAAGAGAGAGGAGAAAGAGGGAGGGAGAGAGAGAAAGAGAGAGAGAGGGAGGGAGACAGAGAAGGAGAGAGAGGAAGGGAGAGAGAGAGGATGAGAGAGAGAGATGGTACAAAGGATGAAATAAAAGTAATATTTCTGTAATAGAGTAGATAACAGCATAAAAAAGCATACAATAAATAACTGATGAGGGATACCACAAATAATCATAACTGTAAAGTGTGGATTGACAAGGCGATGTTTTCTCTACCTAGAAGCTAGACATGGAAGGGAGGAAAGGGTGATAATACAGAAATGTGACATTGATGAGGAACAAATTAAAAGTTTGATAACAATGTGACATCGCTGAGGAACAAATCAAAAGTTTGATAACAATGTGGCATCGCCTAAGGACATATCAAAAGATGGTAATAATGCTATATCACTGAAAGGTGTTTTAAGACACATGTTAGCAAGTCGAGATATATATCGTCATCTCCACATGGAGGTGCATGTCTGTCTTCTCCACACACGGAGATATATATCAACAAGTAGAGAGATACATGTCAACAAACAGAGAGATATATATCAACAAGTAGAGAGATACATGTCAACAAACAGAGATATATATATCAACAAGTAGAGAGATACATGTCAACAAACAGAGAGATATATATCAACAAGTAGAGAGATACATGTCAACAAACAGATATATATATCAACAAGTAGAGAGATACATGTCAACAAATAGAGAAATATATGTCTGTCTTCTCCACCCACAGAGATACACATCTATCTTTTCCACACATGGAGATACATGTCAACAAGCAGAGAGATACATGCCTGTCTTCTCCACACACGGAGATACATGCCAACAAGTAAAGAGATACATGTCAACAAGTAAAGAGATACATGTCAACAAGTAGAGAGATACATGTCAACAAATTTTTGCAGTCACTGAAGTCACTGATCCTGCGCTACTCTGAGCTGGAATGACTGTGTGCACTGATCTGTATGATCACTGGTTCCGGGCGAGTAATGTCAAACAAATCATGTCAAGTTATCGGTCTGATAACATGACACAATCGAGACACAGTAATAGTGTGTAGTTTTATGTGTGACAAACTAGACATAGTTCCTGATACACGGACAGTCACTGATGACATAAACAGCAACAACTAACTATGCACTTTGTTACGTATAGTTTCCATTTCCTGATTATGGTACAATGCACAGCTGCTGGTACAGTATTAGATCATTTCAGAAGGCAGTATAACAGCTTCTGTCACGGAGCACACTCGTCTGTGACACGTTGGCTTTTGGTTGATTATAATAAATAATGTATTTCTTCGTCCTGTATGTTGACGTACACGTACACGTCAACATACAGGACGAAGAAATACATTATTTGTATAGTTAGTTTTATATACTTATGTACCAAAAATTGTTTATCGGTATTAGACGTGCAAAAGTCTCATTTGGACATGACTATATTTGCATTATATGTACGGTAGACAGAAGTGTAAGGTAGAGAGAAATGTATGGTAGACAGACAGTAGTATATAGCAGACAGAAGTACATGGTAGACATGAATATAGTAGACAGAAGTATATGGTAGACAGATGGTGGACAGAAGTGTATGGTAGACAGAACTATATGGCAGACAGAAGTATATGCTCGACAAATGGTAGAGTATATGGTAGACAGAAGTGTATGCTCGACAAATGGTAGACAAAAGTATATGGCAGACAGAAGTGTATGCTCGACAAATGGTAGACAAAAGTATATGGTTGACAGATGGTAGACAAAAGTATATGGTTGACAGATGGTAGACAGAAGTATATGGTTGACAGATGGTAGACAAAAGTATATGGTTGACAGATGGTAGACAGGAGTATATGGTTGACAGATGGTAGACAGTAGTGTATGGTTGACAGATGGTAGACAGTAGTGTATGGTTGACAGATGGTAGACAGGAGTGTATGGTTGACAGATGGTAGACAGGAGTGTATGGTTGACAGATGGTACACAGGAGTGTATGGTTGACAAAAGTATATGGTAGATGGAAGTATATTGTAGACAGAAGTGTATGGTAGACAGAAGTGTATGGTAGACAGAAGTGTATGGTAGACAGATGGTAGACAGCAGTATATGGTAGACAGATGGTAAACAGAAGTGTATAGTAGTCAGAAGTATATGGTAGACAGAAGAATATGGTAGACAGAAGTATATGGTAGACAGAAGTATATGGTAGACTAAGTGTATGGTAGACAAAAGTATATGGCAGACAGAAATGTATGGTTCTGTTTTACAAAATTCGCATTTTGTTCGTATTTCTTATGTGGACGATACCAAAAAAGCTACATGTTTAATTTTCCATCCATTTATTTTTGTACTTTTATTTACTGTATTGTTTTATTTTATGTGGTCCTTTAAAAAGTCATTTACCAAATATTGGACTGCTGTATGTTCTTCATTCATACGAACTCATTTTATGTTCTGCCACACTCCTTCCTACCCACTTTCCTCATTCTTTTCTGTCATTTTTGTAAAAATGAACCATACATTTATCTACATGTATTACTAGAACCACACACCTCTATCCACATGTATTACTAGAACCATGCACCTCTATCCACATGTATTACTAGAACCACACACCTCTATCCACATGTATTACTAGAACCACACACCTCTATCCACATGTATTACTAGAACCACACACCTCTATCCACATGTATTACTAGAACCACACACCTCTATCCACATGTATTACTAGAACCACACACCTCTATCCACATGTATTACTAGAACCACACACCTCTATCCACATGTATTACTAGAACCATGCACTTCTATCTACATGTATTACTAGAACCACACACCTCTATCCACATGTATTACTAGAACCATGCACTTCTATCTACATGCATTACTAGAACCACACACCTCTATCTACATGCATTACTAGAACCATACACCTCTATCTACATGCATTACTAGAACCACACACCTCTATCTACATGTATTACTAGAACCACACACCTCTATCTACATGCATTACTAGAACCATACACCTCTATCTACATGTATTACTAGAACCACACACCTCTATCTACATGCATTACTAGAACCACACACCTCTATCTACATGCATTACTAGAATCACACACTTCTATCTACATGCATTACTAGAACCATACACCTCTATCTACATGCATTACTAGAATCACACACTTCTATCTACATTTATCACTAGAACCATACACCTCTATCTACATTTATTACTAGAACCAATATTAGTGCTGTCCTCATTTCTCTAATGTCTCATCATTAGATGTAAGAGAAACTGATTAACGTGGACATGGCTCCCGGTATATGTGATGTATGAGAAGTTGACATAGACATAGTTGACGGTATATGTGATGTATGATAAACTGACTACACTGAAGTGGATGTATGGCGAACGTTGGGGGGGGGGGGGAGGGGTGGTCAGACTGAAAAAAAAAACCGCCTGTACCACTCAGGTTTAATTAAGCAGTAACCCAGGGAAATAGACCGGAAACTGACAACACTTAACCGTGTTACACACTGGATCCACTCCACTAAGTGTGCACTTAAACGATTACAGATGTTCACGGTTCACTGACTGTGCTTTCTGTCCTCGGTGCTTTCTACATAAGCTACACAGGAATATAAGCACACACAATAATATATGCACACAAACCTGAGATATGCTTCTAGCGAGTGTTCCAGTTGATACACTGGCTGTAACTATATTTTCTATGAGTAAACTTCCAGCACTTGTAGCGCAAAAGCTCCGGGTCGGCTTGGGTTGCTGATAACTAAGATTTAAACACACGAAATTAGAATTAACCAGATCCTCACTAACCAACACACCACCAGCCACAATCACTGCCTGCGACCGAACAAACTTCACCGGATGCACTCGGCCTTGGTACAGTGACAGGATTTGGAAAATCTCCCTACATTGGTCTCACGATCTCGTCACCTGCGCGACCGCTATAGCCCTCCTCGTCTCCGTTGACCTTGGCGGTGTCGGGTTAAGTCGGGACCCCCGAGCCGAAAGATAATTTAGAATGACATGTTCAATAGCCGGAGATGGTAGACAGGAGTGTATGGTTGATAGATGGTAGACAGGAGTATATGGTTGATAGATGGTAGACAGGAGTATATGGTTGATAGATGGTAGACAGGAGTATATGGTTGATAGATGGTAGACAGAAGTATATGGTTGATAGATGGTAGACAGAAGTATATGGTTGATAGATGGTAGACAGGAGTGTATGGTTGACAGATGGTAGACAGAAGTATATGGCTGACAGATGGTAGACAGGAGTGTATGGTTGACAGATGGTAGACAGAAGTATATGGTTGACAGATGGTAGACAGAAGTATATGGTTGATAGATGGTAGACAGGAGTGTATGGTTGACAGATGGTAGACAGAAGTATATGGTAGACAGAAGTGTATGGTAGACAGATGGTAGACAGCAGTATATGGTAGACAGATGGTAAATAGAAGTGTATAGTAGTCAGAAGTATATGGTAGACTGAAGAATATGGTAGACAGAAGTATATGGTAGACTAAGTGTATGGTAGACAAAAGTATATGGCAGACAGAAATGTATGGTTCTGTTTTACAAAATTAGCATTTTGTTCGTATTTCTTATGTGGATGATACCAAAAAAGCTACATGTTTAATTTTCCATCCATTTATTTTTGTACTTTTATTTGCTGTATTGTTTTATTTTATGTGGTCCTTTAAAAAGTCATTTACCAAATATTGGACTGCTGTATGTTCTTCATTCATACGAACTCATTTTATGTTCTGCCACATTCCTTCCTACCCACTTTCCTCATTCTTTTCTGTCATTTTTGTAAAACTGAACCATACATTTATCTACATGTATTACTAGAACCACACACCTCTATCCACATGTATTACTAGAAACATGCACTTCTATCTACATGCATTACTAGAACCACACACTTCTATCTACATTTATCACTAGAACCATACACCTCTATCTACATTTATTACTAGAACCAATATTAGTGCTGTCCTCATTTCTCTAATGTCTCATCATTAGATGTAAGAGAAACTGATTAACGTGGACATGGCTCCCGGTATATGTGATGTATGAGAAGTTGACATAGACATAGTTGACGGTATATGTGATGTATGATAAACTGACTACACTGAAGTGGATGTATGGCGAACGTTAGGGGGGGGGGGGGAGGGGTGGTCAGACTGACAAAAAAAAAAACCGCCTGTACCACTCAGGTTTAATTAAGCAGTAACCCAGGGAAATAGACCGGAAACTGACAACACTTAACCGTGTTACACACTGGATCCACTCCACTAAGTGTGCACTTAAACGATTACAGATGTTCACGGTTCACTGACTGTGCTTTCTGTCCTCGGTGCTTTCTACATAAGCTACACAGGAATATAAGCACACACAATAATATATGCACACAAACCTGAGATATGCTTCTAGGCTGTAACTATATTTTCTATGACTAAAACTTCCAGCACTTGTAGCGCAAAAGCTCCGGGTCGGCTTGGGTTGCTGATAACTAAGATTTAAACACACGAAATTAGAATTAACCAGATCCTCACTAACCAACACACCACCAGCCACAATCACTGCCTGCGACCGAACAAACTTCACCGGATGCACTCGGCCTTGGTACAGTGACAGGATTTGGAAAATCTCCCTACATTGGTCTCACGATCTCGTCACCTGCGCGACCGCTATAGCCCTCCTCGTCTCCGTTGACCTTGGCGGTGTCGGGTTAAGTCGGGACCCCCCAGCCGAAAGATAATTTAGAATGACATGTTCAATAGCCGGAGAATTCATATGTTTTTAAATGTCTGTCAGCAGTAAATGTTGATGAAACACATGGCATCTACTTGATGAAAGGAAACGAACTAGCTTCAAAATTTTGCAATTAAAGGTTTTACTACATTAAATAACTATTTCGTTCTGCACAAATCTTCCTTTGATGAAATTATGCGAAATAGTTAAAGTAAAGCAAGTCAGGTGAATCAGAACAAACTCATTTAATGCAGATTCCTTTCAACAAAATTCTATTACAGCGCAGTTCTCTTGTGCAAAATTTCCTTACAGTGCAGGTGCCTTACAGCAAAATTCTATTACAGTGCAGTTTCCATACATCCTTTATGTACCAAAGCTACCAGTCAGTCAGTCAGTCATTTGCATGTACCTTGCGGAACTTTGCCTCCCTAACAGCTCTCCTGTAGGCCTCTCGGTTGTAAGCAAGATGGCCTGCTGATGATGCGTCCATTTGCAGATCCTCAACGATGTCTTGCAGCCATCTTCGCCTTCGTCTTCCTCTTTTTCTTTTTCTCATTATGTACCCTTCCAATACAGTCTTCTCTAAATTATCATGACATTTAATATGTCCAAAATATTTAAGTTTTATCTGTTTAATCTTCTTTACTAGCCAGTCTTCTTCAATATTAACTTCTTGTATTATGGATATATTTGTACTTTTTGTGTCCATGATATTTGAAGGACTCTTCTGTAGAATTTACATTCAAAGGCATTTATGTATTTCTCAGCTGTTTTGTTAAGTGTCCAGGTCTCACAGGCATATGTGATGTATGAGAAGTTGACATAGACATAGTTGACGGTATATGTGATGTATGATAAACTGACTACACTGAAGTGGATGTATGGCGAACGTTAGGGGGGGGGGGGGAGGGGTGGTCAGACTGACAAAAAAAAAAACCGCCTGTACCACTCAGGTTTAATTAAGCAGTAACCCAGGGAAATAGACCGGAAACTGACAACACTTAACCGTGTTACACACTGGATCCACTCCACTAAGTGTGCACTTAAACGATTACAGATGTTCACGGTTCACTGACTGTGCTTTCTGTCCTCGGTGCTTTCTACATAAGCTACACAGGAATATAAGCACACACAATAATATATGCACACAAACCTGAGATATGCTTCTAGGCTGTAACTATATTTTCTATGACTAAAACTTCCAGCACTTGTAGCGCAAAAGCTCCGGGTCGGCTTGGGTTGCTGATAACTAAGATTTAAACACACGAAATTAGAATTAACCAGATCCTCACTAACCAACACACCACCAGCCACAATCACTGCCTGCGACCGAACAAACTTCACCGGATGCACTCGGCCTTGGTACAGTGACAGGATTTGGAAAATCTCCCTACATTGGTCTCACGATCTCGTCACCTGCGCGACCGCTATAGCCCTCCTCGTCTCCGTTGACCTTGGCGGTGTCGGGTTAAGTCGGGACCCCCCAGCCGAAAGATAATTTAGAATGACATGTTCAATAGCCGGAGAATTCATATGTTTTTAAATGTCTGTCAGCAGTAAATGTTGATGAAACACATGGCATCTACTTGATGAAAGGAAACGAACTAGCTTCAAAATTTTGCAATTAAAGGTTTTACTACATTAAATAACTATTTCGTTCTGCACAAATCTTCCTTTGATGAAATTATGCGAAATAGTTAAAGTAAAGCAAGTCAGGTGAATCAGAACAAACTCATTTAATGCAGATTCCTTTCAACAAAATTCTATTACAGCGCAGTTCTCTTGTGCAGGTGCCTTACAGCAAAATTCTATTACAGTGCAGTTTCCATACATCCTTTATGTACCAAAGCTACCAGTCAGTCAGTCAGTCATTTGCATGTACCTTGCGGAACTTTGCCTCCCTAACAGCTCTCCTGTAGGCCTCTCGGTTGTAAGCAAGATGGCCTGCTGATGATGCGTCCATTTGCAGATCCTCAACGATGTCTTGCAGCCATCTTCGCCTTCGTCTTCCTCTTTTTCTTTTTCTCATTATGTACCCTTCCAATACGGTCTTCTCTAAATTATCATGACATTTAATATGTCCAAAATATTTAAGTTTTATCTGTTTAATCTTCTTTACTAGCCAGTCTTCTTCAATATTAACTTCTTGTATTATGGATATATTTGTACTTTTTGTGTCCATGATATTTGAAGGACTCTTCTGTAGCATTTACATTCAAAGGCATTTATGTATTTCTCAGCTGTTTTGTTAAGTGTCCAGGTCTCACAGGCATATGTTGTGATGGGAAAGATGCATGCCTTTAAAAATATTATTTTTGTAGTTATTTTTTTCCTCTCCACAGATTCTTTAGTTGTTTTGTTTTATTTTCTGAAGAGTGATAGATGCCCTCCTTTTAATATCTCTCATTGCATATCTCCATTATTAGTTAGTAATGATTCAAGATATTCAAAACTCTCCACTTCTTCCACTTTTTCCTCAATGATATATATATATATATATATAATTTGCATATATTTCAACAGCCTTATTTGATTTGTTCATTGTTATCAAGTTGTTTTCTTCGCATTAAGATAGAAGTTTTGCTCTTCACTGTTCTTATGAACTGACATAATTAGTTTTTCCATTCCTTTTTATGTTATGGAAAGTAATAACATGTCATCAGTATATCTAATCTCTGGTAATTCATAACCTCCAATTTTTATGGCATTGTAATATTATTTGTCAACATCTAACATTCTTCATTATATTTTCAGAATAAAAGTTAAATAAGTATGGCGACAGTATGCTACCCTGACGGACTCCTTGTTTTATGTCAAACCAAGTTGTTGTTTCACCGTTTATTCTTACTGCTGCCTGTTGGTCTAGATATAGAAGTGACATTAATTGCATCAAATGGGTTGGAAATCCCATTTTTTCCATTATTTTCCAAAGTTTCTGGTGTTGTACACAGTCAAATCTTTTTGAATAGTCTATAAAAGATAAATATAGATTTGCATTAAATTCTCTGCATTTCTCTATTATTAATCTTATGTTGGAAATATGATCTCTTGTTCCTCTTCCTTGTTTAAAACCAGCTTGGACCATATTTACTTCTTCTTCCATTTTCTTATGAAGTTTACCCATTATGATTTTTAACAGAATTTTACTGGCATGACTAATGAGGGCAACAGTTCTGTAGTTTGTGCATAATTTCAGGTTACCCTTTTTTGACAGTGGTATGAATACAGCTCTTTTCCACTCTTTTGGCCAAATACCTGAATGCCATATCTTTTTACATAGTGCATGATAGATTGTTGCACATTCCTTTCCTCTTGCCTTAACAAGTTCAGCTGTTATCTCATCACATCCTGGTGATTTACCATTTTTCAGATTCTTTATTGCCCATAAAACTTCTTCAATTGTCGATTCAGGTTCTTTCTCCTCCAATAATAATTCACACTGTTGATTTTTGCCTTCAAAGTCAGTTGTATCACATATTCCTCTACAATATTCCTTCCGTTTTTCTAGAATTTCCTCGGTCTCTGTCAAGGTATTCCCCATCTCGTCAGAAATTATATTTAGCTTAGGTTTGACACCTCTTGTCAATGTCTTCATTTCTTTAAACATTTCACTACCTCTTCCATACTTCTTATGTTCTTCTATTCTTTCATAACAATCTTGTATGTATTGTTTTTGTCTCTTCTTATGTTTCTTCTTATTTCTTTTATTAAAAGATTTATATTCCTCCTTGTTGTTATTTCTCATTTTCCATTTCATCTTCATTTCTCTAAATTGTTTTGTTAGTTCTATTGTGCCTGTTGTAATCCATTCATTCTTTTGTGTTTTATTTACTAGAACCATGTCTTTAGCTGTCACCATTAAGATATCTCTGACCTGTGTAGCCAATTCACCAGGTGTCCTGTACAGCCATCAGTGTCTCAAAACAGTTCTTCACTTCTATACTATATTGTTCTGGTATTTTTGTAATATCAAAGCAGAACTACCAGTCAAGGGTGCCTATAGATAATTTTGGTCCTACAAAGATAATGAAAATAGTCATCTAGATATTAGCTATAAATCTGGATATTTTAAAATAGATAATTTTCTAAATAATAATCTAGATAATTTTAGATATTTTAAAAAAATCACTTTTTTTGTAAATCTTCCAAAATCAGTCCTTTCTCAGTATATGAAATCTGTTTGTCAGTGTTTAAAGTTTTGCAAACTGGCAACATTTGTTTGTAATGCAGAAAGCTAGTTTTCTTAAGTAAGATAACAGGTAGAAACTAATTAGGTCTCCAAATGGAATGGGCTGGGAATTGCCTGGCTCTGGAATGACAGTCAAAATATCAGCCATGGAGAGATGCTATTATATAAGTAAGGGAGAGTAAGGATCACAGATTAAGGATGCCAGGGTTATGCCATCTTTGAGGGCACTTTTGTTTTGATTCAATCACCAGACTTTTAGGAGACATTCAGTTTTAGTTGGGCCCATTCTGTTACCTGGACACTAGTCTTAGTCTTGACTTCTTTCCATTGTCTGGTTAGTATTTTGGAGGGAAGTAGAGCCACAAAATTATTCTAGTTAGGATAACCAAGATTCTGGAAACGTATGTTCCATTGCTCTCAGTGCAAATTGTGTTTAAGTGTGGGAATATATTTCCTGGAATTATTTCTTCCTTACATCTATCTGAAAATGTCAACATTCAAGAAAGACAAACAAAAATTTAGAAAAGAAAGGTTAAAAGATGAACTGTTTGCAAAATAGATAATGATGGTTATTTGGGATGAAACCAATGGTCAGTGTAAATTTTGCAAGTGTGACATTAAACTAAATACCAAGATCTGAATGGAAATCTAAGAAAACACACAAGTGCAGCGCTCTTTAAAACTCAAGTGCCTTTGACTTTTAGATGTGCTTGTAATGAATCCTCTAGTCTTTGACTTTTAGATGTGCTTGTAATGAATCCTCTAGTCTTTGACTTTTAGATGTGCTTGTAATGAATCCTCTAGTCTTTGACTTTTAGATGTGCTTGTAATGAATCCTCTAGTCTTTGACTTTTAGATGTGCTTGTAATGAATCCTCTAGTCTTTGACTTTTAGATGTGCTTGTAATGAATCCTCTAGTCTTGATGGATCAGCAACCATGTTTGAGAGTTGCCATTGTGCTGTTGTAAACTATGACATGTTAATGTGTGCAAGGACAACATGCTGACAGTAAAACGAAGCTGGAAATTCTTTGTGCTGATCAGATCCAGCTTATCAGGGAGTTATTTTGGCACTTGTCAACTTCCCCCTAAAGTTAAAAAAACTGTAGGGACAACCTAACAATAGCCGGACATCAGAAAAAAATTATGCAAGAGATGTAGCTTCTACATAATTCTGCCAAGCGGGTCATTCAAATGCTCAAGCTGATGATGACCTTCATTTCAGTGACAGTTTTAAGGTAATTGTTAACATTAATGACATATTAGCATTAATAACACATTAGCATTACTTTAAATACATTTCCCATATTAATTTTCACATATACATTATTTTAAAAGACAAAATATTTCATAGATTTTTAAAAATAAATTCTTTTAAAAAATCTAGATAATTCTAGATGTATTCTGAGGCAATTCTTGATATTTTTTGGGAAAAAAAACGTTGGCAACCTTGTGCCAGTTTACTGTGTGTAAAAAAACAAAACAAAACAAAACGTTGGCAACCCTTGTGCCAGTTTACTGTGTGTAAAAAAAAACAAAAACAAAACAAAACGTTGGCAACCCTTGTGCCAGTTTACTGTGTGTAAAAAAACAAAACAAAACAAAACGTTGGCAACCCTTGTGCCAGTTTACTGTGTGTAAAAAAAAAACAAAAACAAAACAAAACGTTGGCAACCCTTGTGCCAGTTTACTGTGTGTAAAAAAAAAACAAAAACAAAACAAAACGTTGGCAACCCTTGTGCCAGTTTACTGTGTGTAAAAAAAAAACAAAACAAAAACAAAACGTTGGCAACCCTTGTGCCAGTTTACTGTGTGTAAAAAAAAAACAAAAACAAAACAAAACGTTGGCAACCCTTGTGCCAGTTTACTGTGTGTAAAAAAAAAACAAAAACAAAACAAAACGTTGGCAACCCTTGTGCCAGTTTACTGTGTGTAAAAAAAAAAACAAAACAAAACAAAACGTTGGCAACCCTTGTGCCAGTTTACTGTGTGTAAAAAAAAACAAAAACAAAACAAAACGTTGGCAACCCTTGTGCCAGTTTACTGTGTGTAAAAAAAAAACAAAAACAAAACAAAACGTTGGCAACCCTTGTGCCACCGTAATGACAACGAATATGATCGCTTGCTTCGATAACCTTTAACCTTCGATATTTATCACGAACTGTGTTGACTTTTCCGTCCTGCCATAACACTGTATATCATATTCTGACGTCGGCCTAGAAACATGGGACAGATGTACTCGGGGTGGACAAGATTGGCATGAAACTATTCACGGGTATGATGTACTCGAGTTACGTTTTTTTCCCCTCTCAGCACCAGCCTGAGAATAGGGTGGTAGTTTGCGTGCACTTGTAATCAAATGATGAAAACACGCGGTGGTCATTTATGTGAATATGTAATCAGCTGATGAAAATGTGATACTAATTTACATATACGTGGACAAGAGCGAGCGACACCTGCAATAAAAAAAAAACGTCCATTTATCAGAAAACCAGCAGAGCGTAACCACCAGTGAAGTGAGTCGAAAGTTAACAGTACACGTATGTTCAACCACTATAATAGTGTGTGGTTGTGTGTGTGACAATCATGTTCCGGTGTGTAATTGTGTGTGTGTGCGACAATCGTTATCCGGTGTATAGTTTTGTATGTGACAATCATGTTCAGGTGTGTAGTTTTGTGTGTGACAAACATGTTCCAGTGTGTTGTTTTGTGTGACAATCATGTTGCGGTGTGTAGGTTTGTATGTGACAATCATGTTCCGGTGTGTAGTTTTGTGTGTGACAATCATGTTCCGGTGTGTAATTTTATGTGTGCATATCGTGAACTAGATCATACAGGTAACTAAAGCATAAACTAGGTCATACAGGTAACTAAAGCATAAACTAGGTCATACAGGTAACTAAAGCATAAACTAGGTCATACAGGTAACTAAAGCATAAACTAGGTCATACAGGTAACTAAAGCATAAACTAGATCATACAGGTAACTAAAGCATAAACTAGATCACATATAGCTCTGAACGAACGAATGTGATGGATCACATAGAATAACCAAAATCCAGGTAATAGATCTTGAACATTCGCTGAGAAAAAAAAAGACATAGTGAACAGGCCAAAAAGAATAGACTGGCGTCCATTACTCAACATGTCCCCAGATTAGATACATTCCCCCCCCCCCCCCGCCCCAACTTCCCATCGCCAGGGGCGAAATTAAAACTGATGAACTTGTGAAATGAGGAAAGCTAGAAAATGGTTTATCTTTCGACAGATAGACTGAGACAGTCAACGACAAACTTGCCACACACAAGACATTATGTCTCATACTTCTGCCGATAGCGTACTCGAAGAAGAGCAATGTCAGTCAGTCAGTCAGTCATGTGCATGTCCCTTGCGGAACTTTGCCTCCCTAACAGCTCTCCTGTAGGCCTCTCGGTCGTAAGCAAGATGCCCTGCTGTTGATGCGTCCATTCGCAGATCATCAACGATAAGAGCAGTGTGTGAACTCGAGGTTCAACGGGGTGTACGACCGTGGGCGGAACGTCATCGTTCACGTGATCTGGGGGTGGGGGGGGCGGAAGGGCCTTATATATATATATATATATCGAGGAAAGCGTTGGTGGGGAAAGCATTTGGGTAGAGGTATATGGCGGGGCTAGGTCATGTTCGTTTGTGCTTATGATTATTATAGATACTCAACCCGATCCGACCTCATACTGTGTGATCATATGTTGTTTAGTATGCTGTGATGTGGATTTATGTAATTCATGTATTGATATGGAGATTCTGTGTGATTCAAGGTGATTATCGTTATATTGGATGGGTACATGTTCGATTCAATAATATGCCCTAATTCCTATGGATATTATATATGCTGCAATGTGTATCAGGATACATGGAGGTGGGGCACAGCAGGACACCTGTGTGATTTCAGTGCATTAGCACATTTGGAATTCGAGGAGATATGGGGGGGGCATAGCAGGACAGTTGTGTGATTTCAGTGATTAGCACAATTGGAATTCGTGTAGAAAAGAGAGGAGGGTCATAGTATGGTAGTGACAACTGCATGTAAGAAGTGCATAGGCACATAGTGATTCGTGGAGATATAGAGGTGTATTATGGCAGCAGTGGCTGCGTTGGTTAGAAGTGCGATGGCACAAATAGATTTATGGTGTATATAACTAGTGGGGCCAGGAGATCCCAGGACCACTGGTCCATCAGTTTAGTTAATGCTTACACGAGAGGTTAACCCATTATACTGATATCAATGTTTGTTACATGATGACATGTGTTGTATATTCTGTATATGTAATGTCAACTGTGATGTTACTTGAGATATGTAGTGAGGATAATAAAATGTTGTATATTTAATTTGCTAAGTTGCTAATTATGTGTTGCATGTTGATGTCATGTGTATGGATTAGTGTATAACGATGCTAACTGGCATACAGTATATCCTAAGAGGGGAGAACCTGGGTTACAGTAGTACATTGCCAAGGGAATGCTTGGAATAGCTGGTTAATCTATTTTCCTCCTCAAGTTGTCTATAAAAATGTAACTTATGCATCAGCAAAGTTTACAAGTGTATGAGTGAGAAATGTAAAACTTGAAGATAGAACATTTCTCTTAGTTGAATAGAACATTTCTCTTAGTTGCTCTTTGGAGCTCTGAACGAGGCAGACAGAAAGAACGTGTCCCTGAGACTAGCACACGTTTCCTGTCCACACATCGCTGAGTTAGTCACAAAGGCAGGTTTCAATCAATCGAGACGTTAAACTTTAAATACATCAAAATCAACAGAGCATAGCGACCACTTGGGGAACTATGGTGTGATTGTGTAACTAGCGACTTCCATGTTGCGCGGATCAACCCTTGACTGAAGTGAAATGCTCTCAGTGACTGGTTTATTCTATGTCAGGACTGCAGAAAGTGATCGTTTCGTTTTCTGAGAGACAAATTAATGTCATGTGATTCACCAAACTTATGATTCTCAAGTCTTTACTTTCTACTGATTTTACTAATTGATTGATTTTTTTTATAAATGTTCCAAATATTGAAGCCTTCAAGAGACAAGGACACTGTAGAAGTCTGTTGTTGATCTTGTCTCCTCAAATACTCACACACAGCCTCCCACCATTTTAGTTTATAACTTTCCTTTTGATTTCTTCTCGTCGTCTTTTCCTCTTCCTATCACGCGATATACGAGGACGAGTCAGAAAGTAACCTTAATTTTTCTTCACACACACATACTCTCTCTCTTTCACACACACACACACACACACACACACACAAATCTAAACGGAGTAGTAGATAGTACAATTATGTCGTGCCATGCCTCATTGAATGTATCCGTGTCGAGGCATGTCGACCATTTGGCAATTTAACATCAGCAGACGAAATCAACGATGGCCGCTCCCTTAGTAGCATGCACGAGAAAAGAACAGCGGAAGTTACTCGTTTATTAGATAGTGAAGGTAAGAAACCTGCAGACAGTAATCGCAGAATGAGGTTGGGTAGTGAAGGTAAGAAACCTGCAGACAGTAATCGCAGAATGAGGTTAGGTAGTGAAGGCAAGAAATCTGCAGACAGTAATCGCAGAATGAGGTTGGTGTGAGGCGGACTGAGCTTGGTGCTTTGAAATCGGCCGTTCGGAGTGTCAAGGGCCAACCTATCTCGAGGTTTTCTGGGTTACCTGGTCACGTGATTTTCTGGTCTGGTAAAATGCAATGTGTTAGCTAGTTCAGTCTGTCCGAGGCCGTGGAGGAGCAACACACGTTTATCTGGGGGGGGGGGGGGAGCCGTTGTCGTGGCATGTCTGGGTGTGCTTGCTGCAGTTTTCATGTGTGTGTGTGTGTGTGTGTGTGTGTGATGTTGGATACATGGATTGTTTAGCTATGAACCCGTGCCGCCTCCTGTCGTGTAAGCCGATATATGTAAGTTTTTGGATGTCGGATGTAGAGTTGTGCAAGTATGTATCGTGAGGAGTGTTCAGTGTTAAATGGTTTGTTCATTAAGATTATGATTCATGATGCATAATGTTAATCAAGATAAAGATTTGAAATGCATAATTTTCACCATTGTTATACTTTTCATTACTATGCATTCATATATTCACATGCTTCACCTTTTGATCATAGACACTGAAATGTTGTCCTGTGTGTTTGTGGGTACGCACGTGTTTATGCTGACCAGTGTCCATTTCACCCATAAATTTCAATGACATGCTATGTTTCATCTTTCAGTATCATAATGAGTCATAACTGGTTATTAATGTGCCATTGATAAGTTCATATTTGCACTAAATGTGTTGATGCTGACGCGGGCAGAGTACTGCATATATGTATTACATGCGATGATTCTGACGCGGGTAGAGTACTGCATATATGTATTACATGCGATGATTCTGACGCGGGTAGAGTACCGCATATATGTATTACATGCGTTGATTCTGACGCGGGTAGAGTACTGCATATATGTATTACATGCGATGATTCTGACGCGGGTAGAGTACTGCATATATGTATTACATGCGATGATTCTGACGCGGGTAGAGTACTGCATATATGTATTACATGTGTTGATTCTGACGCTGGCAGAGTACTGCATATATGTATTATATTTTTCAGTTGGCAAGAAACTCCTACATGTGTAAAGGAGTGTGGCCAACTCTTGATTAGTAGTGAATATGGCATTACCATGTTGTTAAAAAGAAGACGAGATTGTAAGAGATCTTAAATAAGTAGAGACGGCTCTTGGAGTGACGCCTGTTGTTGGTGCATGCAGGATATCCTGGCATACTCATATTTCCCGTTAACTGCTGTGCAGAGACGTGTGTGTGTGTTTATATATTATCTGACGTAAACGTGTGTGGAGTCTGGTGTTGTCAACAAACCAGCCCTTTATTTTGCCTTGATTAATTTATGCCTTTCGAGTAGTTATTTATTGTTGGAGGAGCTAGGGAATGAATGAGATGATAATTATTTTTCTGCCAACTAAGTCATTTAGGGGAGCTTATATAGACACCAAGAGGGAAAAGAGCCTAGGTAGTGGACCGTATGGAGAGGTTCACCAATTGAGTTCCAGGCACAGCTGTACTTCATTGTGCACTAACTCAGTACATTAGGCTCCTGCATTAAGTCATGTGTACCAGAGAAATCTCCATTACGATGATGAGAAGCAAGATGGGAGAGAAGAGTTGAAAAGTTTTAAAAATAAGAAGCACCAAGTAATAATCTTATATTTTACACTGGGTATTGAAAGTAAGAAATCTGCAGACAGTCATCGCAGAATGAGCTTGGTTGGGTAGTGAAGGTAAGAAATCTGCAGACAGTTATCGCAGAATAAGGTTGGGTAGTGAAGGTAAGAAATCTGCAGACAGTCATCGCAGAATAAAGTTCGGTAGTGATGGTAAGAAATCTGCAGACAGTCATCGCAGAATGAGGTTGGGTAGTGAAAGTAAGAAATCTGCAGACAGTCATTGCAGAATAATGTTGGGAAGTGAAGGTAAGAAATCTGCAGACAGTCATTGCAGAATAATGTTGGGAAGTGAAGGTAAGAAATCTGCAGACAGTCATTGCAGAATAAGGTTGGGTAGTGAAGGTAAGAAATCTGCAGACAGTCATTGCAGAATAATGTTGGGTAGTGAAGGTAAGAAATCTGCAGACAGTCATTGCAGAATAATGTTGGGAAGTGAAGGTAAGAAATCTGCAGACAGTCATTGCAGAATAAGGTTGGGTAGTGAAGGTAAGAAATCTGCAGACAGTCATTGCAGAATAAGGTTGGGTAGTGAAGGTAAGAAATCTGCAGACAGTCATCGCAGAATGAGGTTGGGTAGTGAAGGTAAGACATCTGCAGACAGTCAATGCAGAATAAGGTTGGGTAGTGAAGGTAAGAATCTGCAGACAGTCATTGCAGAATGAGGTTGGGTAGTGAAGGTAAGAAATCTGCAGACAGTCATTGCAGAATAAGGTTGGGTAGTGAAGGTAAGAAATCTGCAGACAGTCAGCGCAGAATAAGGTTGGGTAGTGAAGGTAAGACATCCGCAGACAGTCATTGCAGAATAAGGTTTGATAGTGAAGGTAAGAAATCTGCAGACAGTCATTGCAGAATAAGGTTGGGTAGTGAAGGTAATAAATCTGCAGACAGTCAATGCAGAATAAGGTTGTGTAGTGAAGGTAAGAAATCTGCAGACAGTCATTGCAGAATGAGGTTGGGTAGTGAAGGTAAGAAATCTGCAGACAATCACTGCACAAGGAGGTTGGGTAATGAAGGTAAGAAATCTGCAGACAGTCATCGCAGAATGAGGTTGGGTAGTGAAGGTAAGAAATCTGCAGACAGTCATCGCAGAATAAGGTTGGATAGTGAAAGTAAGAAATCTGCAGACAGTCATCGCAGAATGAGGTTGAGTAGTGAAGGTAAGAAATCTGCAGACAGTCATCGCAGAATGAGGTTGGGTAGTGAAGGTAAGAAATCTGCAGACAGTCATCGCAGAATAAGGTTGGATAGTGAAAGTAAGAAATCTGCAGACAGTCATCGCAGAATGAGGTTGAGTAGTGAAGGTAATAAATCTGCAGACAGTCATCGCAGAATGAGGTTGGGTAGTGAAGGTAAGAAATCTGCAGACAGTCATTACAGAATGAAGAGGCAGTATGAGGATGCGTGGAGATGGCTTTCTACCACGTATAGTCACTGAGACGAATCTGCGTACATTACTTCCAGCCAGAGACAAAGCGAGCCAACAAAGAGTGGCGATATTCTTCCTCGCTGAAACCAAAGAAATTCTATACTCTGTCGGCCGGAACATTGATGATCACGTTCTTCATGGACTGTAAGGCCCAATCCTGGAACATTACACGCCCAGAAGAACCACTATCACAGTGAAACGTAGCGTGTTCTGCTTGAGAACCACTATCACAGTGAAACGTAGCGTGTTCTGCTTGAGAACCACTATCACAGTGAAACGTAGCGTGTTCTGCTTGAGAACCACTATCACAGTGAAACATAGCGTGTTCTGCTTGAGAACCACTATCACAGTGAAACATAGCGTGTTCTGTTTGAGAACCACTATCACAGTGAAACATAGCGTGTTCTGCTTGAGAACCACTATCACATTGAAACATAACGTGTTCTGCTTGAGAACCACTATCACAGTGAAACATAGCGTGTTCTGCTTGAGAACCACTATCACAGTGAAACATAACGTGTTCTGCTTGAGAACCACTATCACAGTGAAACATAGCGTGTTCTGCTTGAGAACCACTATCACACTGAAACATAGCGTGTTCTGCTTGAGAACCACTATCACAGTGAAACATAGCGTGTTCTGTTTGAGAACCACTATCAAAGTGAAACATAGCGTGTTCTGCTTGAGAACCACTATCACAGTGAAACATAGCGTGTTCTGCTTGAGAACCACTATCACAGTGAAACATAGCGTGTTCTGCTTGAGAACCACTATCACAGTGAAACATAGCATGTTCTGCTTGAGAACCACTATCACACTGAAACATAGCGTGTTCTGCTTGAGAACCACTATCACAGTGAAACATACAGTGTTTTGCTTGAGAGCCACCTGAAGCCTGCAGGCAAAATCAAAACATCGAGGTCTGCTGAGTTCTGATGTGTTCTTACAGCATGATAATGTGTGACCTCACACAATATGTGCAACAAATTATGAATCTGTGTTTGGAGTGCTTTCCATATCCTATACATTCCCTCACTCGACCTCGCATCATATGATTATCATATGTTTGGACATGTGCTAGGTGGGAAGAAGTTCAGTATGGACTTCGAGATAAAGAGACCGCGCATAGATGACTACAGGGTGGACACAGAGATAAAGAGGCCACACATAGATGACTACATGGTGGACAAAGAGATAAAGATACACGGTGGACACAGAGATAAAGAGGTCACGCTTAGACGACTACAGAGTGGACAAAGAGATAAAGAGGCCGCGCATAGATGACTACAGTGTGGACAAAGAGATAAAGAGGCCACACATAGATGACTACAGTGTGGACAAAGAGATAAAGAGGTCACGCTTAGACGACTACAGAGTGGACAAAGAGATAAAGAGGCCACACATAGATGACTACAGTGTGGACAAAGAGATAAAGAGGTCACACATAGATGACTACAGGGTGGACAAAGAGATAAAGAAGGCCACACATAGATGACTAAAGGGTGGACAAAGAGATAAAGAGGCCACACATAGGTGACTACAGGGTGGACAAAGAGATAAAGAGGCCGCGCATAGATGACTACATGGTGGACAAAGAGATAAAGAGGCCACACATAGATGACTACAGGGTGGACAAAGAGATAAAGAGGCCACACATAGAAGACTACAGGGTGGACAAAGAGATAAAGAGGCCACACATAGATGACTACAGGGTGGACAAAGAGATAAAGAGGCCACACATAGATGACTACAGGGTGGACAAAGAGATAAAGAGGCCACACATAGATGACTACAGGGTGGACAAAGAGATAAAGAGGCCACACATAGATGATTACAGGGTGGACAAAGAGATAAAGAGGCCACGCATAGATGACTACATGGTGAACAAAGAGATAAAGAGGCCACACATAGATGACTACAGGGTGGACAAAGAGATTAAGAGGCCATGCATAGATGACTATAGGGTCAGTCAGAAGACTATTTCTCCGCCAGAGGAACCCAGGCGTTAATGAAGTGATGGCAGACCTAGCACTAGACTGGCTAGGGATTAAGTGTTGACAAGTGAAGCTTGCACTACACCGGCTAGGGATTAAGTGTTGACAAGGGAAGCTTGCACTAGACCGGCTAGGGATTAAGTGTTGACAAGGGAAGCTTGCACTAGACCGGCTAGGGATTAAGTGTTGACAACTGACAAGGAGTTCTCGCTAATATTTGTACATTTATTCGAATTTTAAAAAGATGATTTTATTGGCTCATCTTTATTTATTTATCAAATAGGTCACGTCTAGGTATAACTCGGCCAAGTCATGAACAAAAATGATAGACAATAAACGTTAGACGCTATCTTTATATAAAGAGCGACACATCTGTCAAGAATTAACAACATACTGTCCACTAGCAAGGTGCTGGAGACATGTGTTTGAACAGACAAAGACGTTTATGTGTTTCAGTTTGCCCAAGTATAAAACTTGCTAACATACATTTATCCAGTTGGTAACACCAGTTTCTTTTATATCCTCTTCTACGAGGAGGTAGTGATAAAAAATAACAATACGGGACTCTTTCGAGGCCCCGTAATTTGAATGAGGAACAGACGGACAACTTTATCTCCGCAAATGGTCCTCCGTCATGAGATCTAAACCCTCTTGTATTGGAAGTTGGGGTAACAAACTTATCCTGGAACCTATCTGGAGGCGACTTTAGATGGGGGAAAATGAACTTGTTATGGAAACTCGCAACGAAATCAACAAAAAGTGGCGAAACACTTGGCGAGCCCTAGCGGCACGAGAGGATAGTAGTAGTATTATATTGTCTTTCCATTTCTGTCTTGGTCTACCCCTTGTTGGTCTTGTTTCCCTCACCTCTTGTGCATACATCATTTTCGTTCAAATGGAGAGAGAAGATTATGAACAGAGAGGAATGGAGGCGAACTTTATCTGGAGAAATAAGCCTTAATGGCTCGGAAAGCTGAAGAAGAAGAAGAACACACATTTATACAACCATGTAACCCACAGAGGAAAATGAAATCAGGGTTTAAAGCTGGACAGTCATGTAACCCACAGAAGAAAATGAAATCAGGGTTTCAAAGCAGGACAGTCATGTAACCCACAGAAGAAAATGAAGTCAGGGTTTCAAAGCAGGACAGTCATGTAACCCACAGAGGAAAATGAAGTCAGGGTTCAAAGCAGGACAGTCATGTAACCCACAGAAGAAAATGAAGTCAGGGTTCAAAGCAGGACAGTCATGAAGTTTTATGGTGGGTAAACTCTAATTTGAAGACGTTATGGCATCCTTCTATCATGGGGTTACTTCTATAGCTTGATGACAGAACATACAAGTACATGAGCACAACAGATCTCTAACTAACAGCTTGATGATAGAACATACATACATGAAAACAACACATCTCTAACTAACAGCTTGATGACAGAACATACATACATGAAAACAACATATCTCTAACTAACAGTTTGATGACAGAACATACATACATGAAAACAACACATCTCTAACTAACAGTTCGATGACAGAACATACATACATGAGCACAACAGATCTCTAACTAACAGTTCGATGACAGAACATACATACATGAGCACAACAGATCTCTAACTAACAGTTCGATGACAGAACATACATACACGATCACAACACATATCTAAGTACATGAACATAACACTTCCCTAACTAACAGCTTGATGATAGAACATACAAGTACATGAACGCAACAAATCTCTAACTAACAGCCTGATGATAGAACATACAAGTACATGAACACAACAAATCTCTAACTAACAGCTTGATGATAGAACATACAAGTACATGAACGCAACAAATCTCTAACTAACAGCCTGATGATAGAACATACAAGTACATGAACACAACAAATCTCTAATTAACAGCTTGATGATAGAACATACAAGTACATGAACACAACAAATCTCTAATAGCTTGATGATAGAACATACATACATGAACACAATACATACCTAACTAACAGTTTGATGATAGAACATACATACATGAGCACAACACATCTCTAACAGTTCGATGATAGAACATACAAGTACATGAACACAACAAATCTCTAACTAACAGCTTGATGATAGAACATACAAGTACATGAACACAACACTTCTCTAGCTAACAGCTCTATGATAGAACATACAAGAACATACAAGTACATGAACACATCTCTGACAATAAACTCTATGACGTATGTGCCTGAGCTCCTATCTGTTCTGGCAAAAGAAAGAAAGACTTTTACTGCAAGGCGTAGCCAGCCCAGAACGCTAACAGCACGGAAGTGGGAACGACAAATGTGTGGTAAGAATTATTCATCACATCCGACATAACAATAGCCACCAGTTCAGTGCTGGTTTCCCTTTGTCTATGAAACCGGTCGGTACGGCCCATTCAGAATTTTTTTTTTATTTTCAAGATTATCTCTCCTGTTCTGTAAATTTATTTTTGTCCGTGAATGCTGTTTCATCCACTGTTTTGTTTATGTTCATTATATTTGTCAATGATTGCTGTTTCTTCCATTGTTTTGTTTACATTAATTATATTTTGTCAATGAAAGCTGTTTCTTCCACTGTTTTGTTTACATTAATTATATTTTGCCAATGAATGCTGTTTCTTCCACTGTTTTGTTTACATTAATTATCTTTTGTCAATGAATGCTGTTTCTTCCATTGTTTTGTTTACATTAATTATCTTTTGTCAATGAATGCTGTTTCTTACACTGTTTTGTTTACATTAATTATCTTTTGTCAATGAATGCTGTTTCTTACACTGTTTTGTTTACATTAATTATCTTTTGTCAATGAATGCTGTTTCTTCCATTGTTTTGTTTACATTAATTATCTTTTGTCAATGAATGCTGTTTCTTCCATTGTTTTGTTTACATTCATTATCTTTTGTCAAAGACAAATATAGAACTACATAATTTTCTACGACTTTGATTATACCACTGCCCAAAAAAAGAACATCAGGTGGACAAGATGCCTGGTATCATGAGAACATCAGGTGGACAAGATGTCTGGTATCATGAGAACATCAGGTAGACAAGATGTCTGGTATCATGAGAACATCAGGTAGACAATATGCCTGGTATCATGAGAACATCAGGTGGACAAGATGCCTGGTATCATGAGAACATCAGGTAGACAAGATGCCTGGTATCATGAGAACATCAGGTAGACAAGATGCCTGGTATCATGAGAACATCAGGTAGACAAGACGCCTGGTATCATGAGAACATCAAGTAGACAAGATGCCAGTGAAGTCCTCTTTACAGAAGAATCCCGTTTCATGCTGTCATTTAATGATGTCAGGGTCCGTGTTTGGAGAAGGCAAGGAGAGTGTTTTTACTGATGGTAGGGTCCGTGTTTGGAGAAGGCAAGGAGAGTGTTTTTACTGATGGTAGGGTCCGTGTTTGGAGAAGGCAGTGAGAGTGTTTTTATTGATGGTAGGGTCCATGTTTGGAGAAGGCAAGGAGAGTGTTTTTACTGAGGTCAGGGTCCGTGTTTGGAGAAGGCAAGGAGAGTGTTTTTACTGATGTCAGGGTCCGTGTTTGCAGAAGGCAAGGAGAGTGTTTTTACTGATGTCAGGGTCCGTGTTTGGAGAAGGCAGTGAGAGTGTTTTTACTGATGGTAGGGTACGTGTTTGCAGAAGGCAAGGATAGTGTTTTTACTGATGTCAGGGTCCGTGTTTGGAGAAGGCAAGGAGAGTGTTTTTACTGATGTCAGGGTCCGTGTTTGGAGAAGGCAAGGAGAGTGTTTTTACTGATGTCAGGGTCCGTGTTTGGAGAAGGCAAGGAGAGTGTTTTTACTGATGTCAGGGTCCGTGTTTGGAGAAGGCAAGGAGAGTGTTTTTACTGATGGTAGGGTCCGTGTTTGGAGAAGGCAAGGAGAGTGTTTTTACTGATGGTAGGGTCCGTGTTTGGAGAAGGCAAGGAGAGTGTTTTTACTGATGTCAGGGTCCGTGTTTGGAGAAGGCAAGGAGAGTGTTTTTACTGATGGTAGGGTCCGTGTTTGGAGAAGGCAAGGAGAGTGTTTTTACTGATGTAAGGGTCCGTGTTTGGAGAAGGCAAGGAGAGTGTTTTTACTGATGTCAGGGTCCATGTTTGGAGAAGGCAAGGAGAGTGTTTTTACTGATGTAAGGGTCCGTGTTTGGAGAAGGCAAGGAGAGTGTTTTTACTGATGTCAGGGTCCATGTTTGGAGAAGGCAGTGAGAGTGTTTTTACTGATGGTAGGGTCCGTGTTTGGAGAAGGCAAGGAGAGTGTTTTTACTGATGGTAGGGTCCGTGTTTGGAGAAGGCAAGGAGAGTGTTTTTACTGATGTCAGGGTCCGTGTTTGGAGAAGGCAAGGAGAGTTTTTACTGATGTCAGGGTCCATGTTTGGAGAAGGCAAGGAGAGTGTTTTTACTGATGTAAGGGTCCGTGTTTGGAGAAGGCAAGGAGAGTGTTTTTACTGATGTCAGGGTCCATGTTTGGAGAAGGCAAGGAGAGTGTTTTTACTGATGTCAGGGTCCATGTTTGGAGAAGGCAAGGAGAGTGTTTTTACTGATGTCAGGGTCCGTGTTTGGAGAAGGCAAGGAGAGTGTTTTTACTGATGTCAGGGTCCGTGTTTGGAGAAGGCAAGGAGAGTGTTTTTACTGATGTCAGGGTCCGTGTTTGGAGAAGGCAAGGAGAGTGTTTTTACTGATGACACAATTCAAGAAGTGGATCGCTATAGAGGCGGTTCTGTTATGGTCTGGGATGGCTTCAGTCAACAGGACAAGACCCCCCCTCTTCATGTCATCCATGGCACACTGACCCCCCTAAGGTACCAAGATGAGATACTGTGACCTCTTATTCGGGGTACTCTGTTGGCCATGGGTTGTGATGCAGTCTTGTAAGATGAGCATGCTCGACCTTATCGAACTCATATACTTAATATTCTTCTTTCTCTTCCTTAAGACTTCTTCGCCGATCCATTAGTTGGAAAATTTCTTCTGTCATTCACCCCTGTTTAGCGTGTCTTTTATTTGGAGGTAGGATTTCCAAAGATGTTTGCTGAATAGAGTCTTTGAGCATATTCCATTGTTCATCAATCGTTTCAATCTTCTCTATAGAATTATATCTATTATGTGGTATGGTACTATATTGTTCTTGTATTGGTTTAACTTTCTGTAACAGCTCTCTATCTTGTTCTTTGTTTTTAGCTGCTACCTTTAACCTCTTTAGCCTGATTCTCACTTTTCCTACGACTGGGATGTGGTCACTGTTGCAGTCTGCGCTTAGTCTTGTTTTCACAGATATTAGTGAGTTCCTGAATCTTCTGTTGATCGTAATGTAATCTATCTGGTTACGTATGTTATTATTTGGGCTTTTACGTTCATAGTCGCCTTGGGTGTTGTTGAAACCAATTATTTCCTATTATCATTTTATTCTTTTCTGCCCACTCAATCAACATCTCTCCTCTTATATTTCTGATACCTAGTCCATACTTACCAGTAGCTTCATTGAAATCAGAGTTTTCCTTCTCCTAGATGAGCTACCAACTAAGACTAACGAGTCTCATCTACCCGAAGTGTCTAGTTTTCAGGCGCCAGATACTCGCCTTTCGCCCCTTCTCCTGTCAGTTTAAACAGTTCCGCCACGAGAAGGCCAGGAGCTGGACTTGACTGTCACAGGCTATTTGAGACGCACGCCTTGGACACATTTAATTGGAGTGGAGAGCTTATCCTCCACCCCACCTCCGGCTATCACAGTCCTTAGAATCAAAGATGAATATGAAAAAATAAATAAAGAAATAAGATACAAATGTAATAAAGCTAAAGAAGAATGGGTAAATAAGAAATTCAGTGAAAAAGAGACACACCATCATGGAAACGCAAGAGATATGTACAAACAAATAAAAGAGTTAACAAATAAAAGGACATACCACAAGACTGGATGCCTGAAGTCAAAGGAGGGGCATACAATAATGGACAGAGATGAAATAATGGCAAGATGGAACGAATACATTAGAGAACTCTATGAGGACAATAGAAGTGAAATAGATATAAAAAATAATAATGAAGGGCCTCACATATTAAAAGCAGAAGTGGAAGAAGCCATCAAACACATGAAGAACAACAAAGCACCAGGACCAGATAAATCACCAAGGAAGAATTAGGAGCATTAGGAGAGCTTGGCATAGAAATAATTATCAGATTGTTGAATGACATCTATAACAGTAACTATGTCCAATCAGACCTTTTGCCATCAACTTTCATTGCCCTACCAAAGAAACAAGGTGCAGTCGAAAGCCATCTTACCAAAATCCTACTTCGCATTGTTATGAGAAGAGTCAGGAGCAAAATAAAAACCAGAAATCGCCGAAGAACAGTGCGGCTTCGTCGAAGGAAAAGGTACAAGTAACGCCATATGTATAATAAGAACATTGATGGAGAGATCAATAGAAGTAAAGACGGACCTATACGTATGCTTCATAGACTACTGTAAAGCATTTGATAAAGTGAGACACACAGAAATTATAAGAATGCTGGAAGAGATCAACATAGATGGGAAAAATCTGAAACTTATTAAAAACATATATTGGCAGCAATCAGCAGCAATGAGGGTTGAGAACCAAATAGGAGCATTCCAAGACATAAAATTGGGAGTGAGACAAGGATGTGTTCTATCTCCTGACCTCTGCTACTTGTACAGCGAAAACATAATGAGAAATATAGAGAACATGCCAGGAATATAAGTTGGTGAGTACAACCTTGACAACTTAAGATATTCAGACGACACAGTTCTGATTGCTAAAAGTGAAGGGAAGCTACTGGCTCTTCTGGACATCGTGGTTCGTGGTTCGTGGTTCGTGAAAGTAAAAGTAAAGGTCTCAGCCTGAATAAAAAGAAGACTGAAGTGATGGTCATCTCAAAGAAAAGAATAACACCAAAATGTAGCATTACCATCGATGGCACAAATCTGAAACAAGTTGATAGATTCAAGTACTTAGGAACGATTATAACAACTAATGGGAAATGTCACAACGAAATAAAAAGCAGACGTGCTCAGGCCAAGCCAGCGTTCCAGAAAATGAGACACATCTTGTCCAATAGATCCATATCAATGGAAACAAGATTCCGAGTACTTAAATGTTACATCGAGACTATTTTGTTTTGTGGGTGTGAAGCATGGTCCATGAATAAGAGAGTACAGCGAGAAATGGAGGCCATGGAGAGATGTGGTTTATAAGAAGGATGTTGAAGGTACCATGGACAGCCAAGAAAACCAATGAAGAAGTCTTAAGAGAGACTAAGTTAAAAGGCAAATTACAGCAAAGATCAGAGGCAGACAAGCGAGATTTATAGGACATTTCCCGAGAAGAGGAAAACTGGAACATACTTTGACAACTGGAAAAATTGAAGTAAGAAGAGACAGAGGAAGACAGAGAGAGAGAGAGAGAGAGAGAGAGAGAGAGAGAGAGAAGAGAGAGAGAGAGAGAGAAGAGAGAGAGAGAGAGAAGTTACTGGATGGGCTGTGAGTTTAGCTAGGAAGAAAGTCACCGGCGGATCTCATAACCAAGTAGACAGGGAATTGTGGAGAGAAATGATCGCCTACGACACGCGGCATGGCACTTGAATTGAATAGTTAATAACTACATTCAACACCAGGGAATTGTGAGGATGGAGTGGCCCCAATGAACAGCTCTGGGATGTCCTTGGACGGAGAGTATCACATATGCATGCAAGTTGTACGAATCTCTTGCATTTTAAATGCAGTTAATTCTGATATCAATTTTTCTGATATTGGCTGCACATTATTATTTTTTTCCAGGCCCACAAGTGCAGTAGTATAGTTATTACACTTAAATACACACACACACAAGTTCTCTCTCTCTCTCTCTCTCTCTCTCTCTCTCTGGATAACACCTGAGATAATGCAAGTTATGAGGGAAAGGGATCACGCCCACAAAATTAAGGAATTTTCACTAGCTACCGATTACTTAGAAATAAAGTTCAGTATTTAATAAGGCAAGAAAAGTGAAATTACTTTAGGAATCTAGTTCAGAATAATTCAGATAGTAAGTTTGTCTGGAAAGCAATTAACATTCTTGCAAACGAAACAAAACAGTCTGACTTGCAGAGTCATAATCATGTGCCCACTTGTGAAGAGTTCAGCGATCACTTCAGAGAAGAAGTTAAAATCTTTAAATCTTCACTACCAACTCCTACTTTTGATTTAACCGAATTAAATACATTTATAGGTAGCAAATGTGCAAATCTAAAGCAATCCAGTATTCCTTTCATGTCAGTTAGGGAAGTTTACAATCATCTTTCATCTTTAAAGAACAACAACACAGCAGGACTTGATGAAATCAGCAACAAGATATTACACTACTCAGCCCCAGTAATTACAGATACACTACATTTATAATCAATGCATTGCACATTGTCATTTTCCTCAGGCTTTTAAAATTGCAAAAATATACCCCCTTTTTAAATCTGGTTCGGAGAAAAATACCTCAAGCTACTGAACAATTTCTATTCTATCAACTTTGTCAAAAGCCCTAGAAAAACACATAAAAAAAACAACCTTACAACACATGCAAGAAAATGATTTGATAATTGACTGTCAGTCAGGTTTTAGGCCAAAACATTCCTGCAACACAGCTCTCACAAAAATGACAGAATGTTGGTTATCTAAGATACACGATGATAAATTATGTGGTGCTGTCTTTGTTGACTTTAAAAAAGCATTTGATATGACTGATCATGAAATCCTAATTAGAAAGATTGAGACTTATAGATTACACCCTGACTTGACAAAATGTATTACATCTTTTCTTTCCAACAGACAGCAGGTAGTTTGCCTCAAAAACTATAAGTCAAGTTCATCTGTAGTTGATGATGGCATTCCATGGGGATCTATTCTTGGTCCTCTCCTGTTTACCATCTACATCAATGATCTTCCACTTCATCTCAAAAAATCATCTTGTGACCTCCTTGCTGATGACTGAACAGTTTACACTAGTGACAATGACTGTATTAACCTTGAGTCAACTCTTCAAATTTAAATAAACAGTCTAATTAAATGGAGCAACAACAGTAACAGAATGCTAATAAACAGCAGAAAAACAAAATCCATGCTCATTACAACAAGACAGAAATTAACAAATTCACCAACAACAACACTACAGCTCCATGCTGGAACTTCACAGATAGAGAATGTTAGTGAACATAAAACTCTAGGTCCCATGATTGACCACCAACTCAGCTGGAATCATCATGTAGACAATCTAACCAAACTCATTGCACAAAAAGTTTACAAATTTACTAATATTAAACACTTTCTTGACATAGACACCAGAAAAATATACTACATATCACAGATACAAACACACCTGGACTACTGTTCCACAGTCTGGGATGGTTGTTCCATGTCAAATATGAAAAGACTTTACTCCAAAAACGAGCAGAAATGCTTATAGATGACAAATATGCAACATGTATTACAAGTAAGGTCAAATATCTTGGTATTCTACCCCTCATGACGAGATTTCTTTTCAACAGAGTCAAGTTAATTCATAAAATTCTATCGCACAATGCTCCACCCTATCTGTGGTCGTTGTTCAAATCCAACCCAAAACACAGTCAACGCTTAAGCAATTGTATTCTCCCAAAACCAAGACTTGACATGTTTAAAAAAAAGCTTCTCTTACTCAGCTGCCCACCTTTGGAATGCTCTACCAATTCACGTAAAACTTATAAGTAATATTCGTTTATAACTTTAAACTTTGTCAACATCTGTTTGATATGGACTATATGCCTCCCTAAGCATAGTTTAAAGTATTTTAAAATGCTTGAGTGTTGTAATTTTTTTAAAAATACGGCTTTTCTATAAATTTGTTAGTTTTGAATGAATGTAAGAATGCAAATTTATTTCATGTTGTTGCATAAATCAAGGCGTAGAGTGTATGGACAAGAGATAAGTTTATTATTAATTTATGTAACCAATTAATGTGTCTTCATGATTACTATGCTCATTAACAAATGCTGAATGACTGTGACTGAGTGAAAGCTGTATGATGAAGGTAGAATGTCAGACGGGCCTGCGTGCCCAATTCTTAACCCTTTAAAAATAAAGTATGTTCGTTCGTTCTCTCTCTCTCTCTCTCTCGCTTTCTCTCTCTCTTTCTCTCTCTCTCTCTTTCTCGCTTTCTCTCTCTTTCTCTCTCTCTCTCTCGCTTTCTCTCTCTCTCTTTCTTTCTCTCTTTCTCTTCCATGCACTCTAAACCACTGCTATTTGTAGAACTTAACTTTCCTCATGCACTGGGTTAGACATGCCATAGGTGAGAGAGGAACAAATATGCACTGGACGAGAGACGTCATTGGTGAGAGAGGAACAAACATGCACTGGACGAGAGACGTCATTGGTGAGAGAGGAACAACCATGCACTGGACGAGAGACGTCATTGGTGAGAGAGGAACAACCATGCACTGGACGAGAGACGTCATTGGTGAGAGAGGAACAAACATGCACTGGACCAGAGACGTCATTGGTGAGAGAGGAACAAACATGCACTGGACGAGAGACGTCATTGGTGAGAGAGGAACAACCATGCACTGGACGAGAGACGTCATTGGTGAGAGAGGAACAAACATGCACTGGACGAGAGACGTCATTGGTGAGAGAGGAACAAACATGCACTGGACGAGAGACGTCATTGGTGAGAGAGGAACAAACATGCACTGGACGAGAGACGTCATTGGTGAGAGAGGAACAACCATGCACTGGACGAGAGACGTCATTGGTGAGAGAGGAACAAACATGCACTGGACGAGAGACGTCATTGGTGAGAGAGGAACAACCATGCACTGGACGAGAGACGTCATCGGTGAGAGAGGAACAACCATACACTGGGTTAGACACGCCATCGGTGAGAGAGGAACAACCATACACTGGGTTAGACACGCCATCGGTGAGAGAGGAACAACCATACACTGGGTTAGACACGCCATCGGTGAGAGAGGAACAACCATACACTGGGTTAGACACGCCATCGGTGAGAGAGGAACAACCATACACTGGGTTAGACACGCCATCAGTGAAAGAGGAACAATCATACAATTCACAGGATCAAGTGAAGAATTCCTGCCCCTAAAGTCTTACCACTAAAGTTTTTTTAGCCCCACAGAAACACTTATATCAGTGCTAACCTGTCTCTGTACCGACCCAAAGCTGTTTTTGAGTACCACGGAAACACTTAGACTTGTGCTGATCTGTTTCTGTACCGACCCAAAGCTGTTTTTGAGTACCACGGAAACACTTAGACTTGTGCTGATCTGTGTCTGTGCTGACCCATGCCAGGTAAAGAGAGGCCAGTGATGTAATAGAGCCCCTCCCAGAACCACAAATAAATGAGCCTGCCACAGGAGGCCGAGCATCATAACTTATTTTATTGATCTAGTCTGGACTGTCTGACCTACATCTGTGACTATTAATAGTAAGACTAGCAAGGCAATAAAAGAACTAAAGTTACTGGCTAACTAAATGTGAGCTATGTCCTTGTTAAAACAGGCTCAAATTATGGCAGAGATTCTTTCATGTCCTTTTTGGTAAGTAAGTCTCATGTCTCAAGTCACTACCTTCTCGTCTCAAGTCAATACCTTCAAGTCAAGTTTCAAGTCACTACCTTCAAGTATCAAGTCAAGTCTCAAGTCACTACCTTCAAGTCTCAAGTTAAGGCTCAAGTCACTACTTTCTAGTCACTACGTTCAATTCTCAAGTCACTACCTTCTCAAGTCATTACCTTCGAGTCTCAAGTCACTACCTTCAAGTCTCAAGTTAAGGCTCAAGTCATTATTTTCTAGTCACTACCTTCAATTCTCAAGTCACTACTTTCAAGTCATTACCTTCAAGCCTCAAGTAACTACCTTCAAGTCTCAAGTCACTACTTTCAAGTCATTGCCTTCAAGCCTCAAGTCACTATCTTCAAGTCTCAAGTCACTATCTTCAAGTCACTACCTTCAAGCCTCAAGCCACTACCTTCAAGTCAAGTCTCAAGTCACTACCTTAAGTCTAAAGTCACTATCTTAAAGGCTCTCGTCACTACATCCAAATCACTACCTTCAAGTATTAAAACGGGCTCAAATTATGACAGAGATTCTTTCAAGTCCTTCATGGTAAGTCTCATGTCTCAAGTCACTACCTTCTAGTCTTAAGTCACTACCTTCAAGTCAGGTCAGGTCTCAAGACACTACCTTCTAGTCACTAACTTCAAGTCTCAAGTCACTGCCTTCAAGTCACTACCTTCTAGTCACTACCTTCAAGTCTCAAGTCACTGCCTTCGAGTCACTACCTTCAAATCTCAAGTCAATCCCTTCAGGTCAATACCTTCAAGTCAATACCTTCAAGCCCCGTATCATGTCACTACCCTCAAGTCATTACCTTCAAGTCCCAAGTCACTAACTTAAAATGTCAAGTCAAGTTTCAAGTCACTACCTTCAAGTGAAGACTCAAGTCACTACCATCAAGTCTCAAGTCACTACCTTCAAATCTCAAGTCACTACCTTCAAGACTCATGTTACTACCTTCAAATCTCAAGTCACTACCTTCAAGTCTCAAGTCACTACCTTCAAGACTCGAGTTACTACCTTTAAGTCTCAAGTCACTACCTTCAAGACTCGAGTCACTACCTTCAAGACTCAAGTCACTACCATCAAGTCTCAAGTCACTACCTTCAAGTCTCAAGTCACTACCTTCAAGACTCGAGTTACTACCTTCAAGTCTCAAGTTACTACCTTCAAGACTCGAGTTACTACCTTCAAGTTTCAAGTCACTACCTTCAAGTCTCAAGTTACTACCTTCAAGACTCGAGTTACTACCTTTAAGTCTCAAGTTACTACCTTCAAGACTCGAGTTACTACTTTCAAGTCAAGTCACTACCTTTAAGTCTCAAGTCAAGTTTCAAGTACTACCTTCAAGTCTCCGGTCAAGTCTCCAGTCACTACCTTCAAGTGTCAAATTAAGTGTCCAGTCTATAAAACGAACTTTAAAAATATCATCCGGTGAACACTGACTACACAAAAGTTTATGAGTTAGGAAAGTAACAAGAAAGTAAAGTCAAATTAACAGGACACAAGATATACTTTATTTACCACTTCGTCAAGAATCCAACAGCCATTTATATTTATCACTTCATCAAGCATACAACAGCCATTTATATTTATCACTTCATCAAGCATACAACAGCCATTTATATTTATCACTTCATCAAGCATACAACAGCCATTTATATTTATCAATTCATTAAGCATCCAACAGCCATTTATATTTATCACTTCATCAAGCATCCAACAGCCATTTATATTTACCACCTCATCAAGCATACAACAGCCATTTATATTTATCACTTCATCAAGCATACAACAGCCATTTATATTTACCACCTCATCAAGCATCCAACAGCCATTTATATTTACCACCTCATCAAGCATCCAACAACCATTTATATTTACCACCTCATCAAGCATCCAAAAGCCATTTATATTTATCACTTCATCAAGCATCCAACAGCCATTTATATTTATCACTTCATCAAGCATCCAACAGCCATTTATATTTATCACTTCATCAAGAATACAACAGCCATTTATATTTATCACTTCATCAAGCATACAACAGCCATTTATATTTATCACTTCATCAAGCATCCAACAGCCATTTATATTTATCACTTCATCAAGCATACAACAGCTATTTATATTTATCACTTCATCAAGCATACAACAGCCATTTATATTTATCAATTCATCAAGCATACAACAGCCATTTATATTTACCATCTCATCAAGCATACAACAGCCATTTATATTTATCACTTCATCAAGCATCCAACAGCTATTTATATTTACCACCTCATCAAGCATCCAACAGCCATTTATATTTACCACCTCATCAAGCATCCAACAGTCATTTATTTATTCAGATTTTACATGGTATTAAAACCTGTTAGGAAAACAGACCCTGTAGACAACAAAGTCTGATAACAGCCCTCTATACACAACTTTCAGACAACAAAGTCTGATAACAGCCCCCTATACACAACTTTCAGATAACAAAGTCTGATAACAGCCCCCTATACACAACTTTCAGATAACAAAGTCTGATAACAGCCTCCTATACACAACTTTCAGATAACAAAGTCTGATAACAGCCCCCTATACACAACTATCAGACAACAAAGTCTGGTAACAGCTCTCCATACACAGCTATCAGACAACAAATTCTGATAACAGCTCTCCATTCACAGCTATCATATCAGACAACAAAGTCTGATAACAGCTCTCCATACACAACTATCAAGGAATGATTTATAAAACTAGAAATACCTAGTTACAACTTTGAGCTAAGATGGCAAATTTCTAAGAAAAGATAGTGCTCCACTGTAAGTTGAAAAAATGGTTAATGTATACAAGATAGTGCTCCAGTGTAAGTGGAAATGGTTAATATATACAAGATAGTGCTCCAGTGTAAGTGGAAATGGTTAATATATACAGCGAACACTGAAAGCAATCAAAGTATTAAGAAAAAAATATCTAGATCTGAATAGTAAAAGAATGACCCAGATGATATAAATGTTGGAGATATGATCATTAAGACAGCAGAAACATAGAGATATCTAGGCACAGCCTTCAACAGAAGCTAAAGTAGATTATGGATAAGGAATAAAATATACTTCGCCTTGCAAACACGTATTAAAATCCAAAATCCTGTCTCAAAACACCAAAACAACAATCTACAAAACTATAAGACCAGTCGTCATGTGTTGATCAGAAGCGTGGAATACAATAAAGAAAGATCAACAATTGCAGATCTTTAAGAACAAGATCTTAAGAAGAATCTTTGGGCCCACAAAGGATACCAACAGTGGAGAATGGAGAGCTAGAAAGAACACTGAACTGAACAGCTTATTTAAATCCCAACGAATTATACGTGTCTCGAAACTGAACAGACTACGCTGGTTGGGCCATGTAAAAGAATGGAAGAGAACAGACAAACGAAAACGATGTATGCACAAGAGATGAGGGAAACAAGACCAAAGAGTAGACCAAGACAGAGATAGGAAAAACAACACAGAAGAGGATATAAAAGAAACGGGTGTCACCAACTGGAGAGAGAAAATTAGGAGTAGAGAGGAATGGATGCGAACTTTATCTGCAGCAATGAGCCTTAATGGCTCTGGAAAAAAAAAAGAAGAAGAAGAAGAAACAAGTAATAAACACAGAGAAACAGTGACAATAAAATGCACTTAAAAGGCTAAGTACTTGACTGAAAGATCTCTAGTTACAAATAAGGATAATGCGTCCCCTAACAAAACGCATGGTAGACTATTAATAAACAAAATCAAAGACTCATAACTTGTGAGTAGACTAGTTCACATGATAAAATAACACTCTTCACAGCTACAGTGACAAAATTAAACTCAGATTTTAGGACATGGATCGGGCAACTAATTGTTCAGCCGAACTAACTGTTACACGCCATAACGCCGAATAGAACCACATGCATGTCTTTGCACACGTCTAGGCGTGTTCGCTCTCTCTCTCTCTCTCTCCAACGCACGTGTCACAACAATGGCTGGCGATGTAAATATTTCACTTTTATGTTGCTCAGTTACTTTATATTACCTGCTGATTTACATGATAAAAACCTACAGGAAGCCACAAACACCACCACATGATGACTATCACATGCTAAACAGAAAGGAACAAGTCACCATCTTCCGTCTCCGAACAGGACACAGCCGACTCCGAAGTCATATGTATACAAAGTTTAAGGTTACTAATCTATGTACATGTGCCCAGGTGCCCCAAACTGTGGAGCGTGTCCTCCAGAACTGCATCGGCTGCGGGACACTGAGAGGTGGTTGCTGGCCCGGTGAAGCCACTGGGGTGGGGGGGGGGGGGGGGGGCTCTGCGGTTCCATACATGAGTTACAAGGAACAGTGAAATTTATCCAAGAGACAGGACTGCAGATATAGACAAACAATGCGAACGAAGAAGAAGAAGAAATACTCTGGCTAGAGCAAGCCAGTTATTACGTAATGTCTGGTTATGCAGTAGATAAATCTAAACAGACTGTAGGTTCAAATTAGATACGTTCACTAGCACACACACGGGAAGTACATCACTGAAGCACTTGTTGTCTAACACACAAAGGAGCTGCAGTAATATTGTCCGGTGACTGATGTGAAGATAACAGGTCACAAATCAAGTTCGAGTCGCTGTTCTACATCTTCAAGTCACTTCATCTCTGAACCTAAATCTCTGACTAAATCGCACATGCAAGTCGACCCTATATTTCTGACTAAATCGCACATGCAAGTCGAGCCTATATTTCTGATTAAATCGCACATACAAGTCGTGCCTACATTTCTGATTAAATCGCGCATACAAGTCGTGCCTATATTTCTGATTAAATCGCACATAGAAGTGGAGCCTACATTTCTGATTAAATCGCACACAGAAGTGGAGCCTGCATCTGTAATTAAATCGCACATACAAGTCGAGCCTACATCTCGGACTAAATACACATACAAGTCGAACCTACATATGTAACTAAATCGCACATACAAGTCGTAGAGTAGTCAGCGGATCTCAGAATGAAAGCCATGAATAAGTCGGCCAGAAAAAGAAAAAAAAAAACAAACTACATCTAACTTCATGACCTTGACATTGTGTTAGACGGCCTATAGAGAATATGACCAATGATCTGCGAATATAAGTAGGAAACAACATACAGAACATGGCTATGATCTGACGACTCACAGAAATCTTTTTGTCTTTTATTGTTTATCCTCTGAGTTTTAACCAGTTTAACTTAAGCTCGCTGTTTGAGAGAAACTACATTTCCACCTACGTTGTTAAATACTGTGAGCTTTGCCAGGTGTTGAGTACAGGTTTAGCGCGTGCTGAATCTCAGAATACAGGCCTAAGATGTTTCCATGGTGTCGTGGTCACGTGAGGGCCGACATTGATCATTACTATAGCAACGTCAAAAATCGATATCCGTCTGTTTTCTAGAGCCAAGATTTTCCACTGGGAGCAGTTTTGTCTGGTTTTGTAGGAATAGGGAGCATGATATACTTATCTGTGAGGGTGCTATGATATAAAATAACTTTATCTTACCACAGTTATCATCATATTTATTTCATAGAGTGATATGTTGCAAGATATACTGAGAGTGATATGGGGCAAGATATACTGAGAGTGATAAATAACAAGATACAATGATAGTGATATCTAGCAAGACATCCTGAGAGTGATATGTAACAAGATATACTGAGAATGATATGTAGCAAGATATACTGAGTGATATGTGACAAGATAGAGTGATATGTAGAAAGATATACTGAGAGTGATATGTTGCAAGATATATTGAGCGTGATGTGTAACAAGATATACTGAGAGTGATACATACCAAGAAATATTGACAGTGATATGTAGCAAGATATAGTGAGAGTGATATGTAGCAAGATATACCTGTGAGATTGTTATGGAACAAGATAAACTTTATCCGACAGAATTTTATCGAAAAAGATATACTTTATCTGATAGAGTGTTATGTAATTAGATATATCTTATCTGACAGAGTGTTATGTAACACGATATACTTTATGTAATACGGTGTTACAGAGAAAGATAAACTTTTCTGACAGAGTGTTATGGAGAAAGATAAACTTATTTGAGACAGTGTTATAGAGAAAGATAAACTTTTCTGACAGAGTGTTATGGAGAAAGATAAACTTATTTGAGACAGTGTTATAGAGAAAAATAAACTTATCTGAGAGAGTGTTATAAAGAAAGATAAACTTATCTGAGAGAGTTATAGAGAAAGATAAACTTATCTGAGAGAGTTTTGTAAAGAAAAATAAACTTACATACATACATTACATACATACACCACATACACACATACCTTACATACATATATACATATACACATACATACATACATACATACAAACATTACATATATACACAAATACACACATACATTACATACATACATATACATTACATATATACACACATACATCCATTCATTATACACATACATTTACATACATTAAACACACATACATACATACATATATACATTACATACATAATATACACATACATACATACATACATACATACATTACATATACATTACATACATACATATATACATTACATACATACACAAACGTACATTACATACACACATACATTACATACATCAATACATACACACGTACATCATACATATATTACATACATACATACATTACATGCATACAAATATTACATACATACATACACATATACATTACATACATACATTACAAATACACACATACATTACATATTTATTTACATACACACATATATTACATACATACATTACATACATTCGCACATACATTACATACATAATATACACATACACACAGACACACACATACATACTCACATACATACATTACATACATGCATACATTACATATATACATACACACATACACACATACATTACATACATACTTACACACATACGTTACATACATACATTCACACATACAAACACATACACACATACATTATATACATACCAATACACATATATATTATTTACATACATACATACACGCATATATTATATAAATAAACATTACATACAATGCACACACATACACATAAACTGCATACATACACACATACGCATACATTACATATATACACACATGCATTACATACATACACACATAACCAACATTACAAACATACACGCACATACACATACATATACACATACATTACATAAATACACACATAGACATACATGACATACATACAGACACAAACATATACACATGCATAACATACATACACATTACATACATACACACATACACATATATTACATATATGCATATACATATACACATATTACATACATTCACACATACACATTTATTACATACATACACATATACAGTACATACACATATACAACACTTACACATATATTACATACATACACATATACATTACACACATTACATTACATACGTGCACACATATACACATACATTACATACATACACACATACACAAATACATACACATACATTCAGACACACACATATACATACACACATAGATACACACATACACACACATACATACATACACACATTATATACATACATACATTACATACATCATAAACACACATACATACACCCATGCATTACACACCTACACACAAATACACATACACTGCATACACAGACACATACATTACACGCATACACATACATTACATACATACACACATACACATACATTACATACTTACACACATACACACTCTCTCTCTCTGAACCTTAAGTGCCCAGGGCACATGGGGCTTCCACAAGGGTTTTCCACAAATGCCTGTCTTTCGCCTTTTTTTCTGCTCTTGCCCAGGTGAGCCCTCTATTGCTCAACATCCTTTCTGTTGTTCTTCTCCATGTCTCTTTTGGTCTACCCTTACTTCTGCTCCCCTGTGGTGTCCATCTTAGTGCTATTTTTGGTAGTGAGTTGTCAGTCATTCGGAGCACATGTCCCAACCATCGCCAGCGTCTTTCCTCAATAATTGTTGTCAGTGGTTTCATCTGCATTTCTGCCAATAAATGTTATTTCTTATGGTGTTTGGCCAAAATATTTTTTAATTCTACGTAAACATTTAGTCTGGAAAGAATTCAACTTGTTTTCTATGGTTTTGGTGATTTTCCAGCATTCACTTCCATAGAGTAGTACACTTAGAACATTACTCTTAAATATCCTGATTTTCATATTTATGCTTAGTTTATTTGATTTCCATATATTCTGTAGCATTGCAAAAGCCTGGTTTGCTCTAGTAAGTCTGCTGTTGATGTCCTCTGTGCTGTCTCCATTTTCTACTACTCTGCTGCCAAGGTATACAAATTCGTTGACTTCCTCCACTAACTTGTTATCTACTCTGAGTACATTTCTGTTGTTCACATTTTGCTTCATTAACTTTGTCTTTCCTACATTGATCTTTAGTCCTATGTTGTTTGCATTCTGGATTAACTTGTTTATTTTATCTTGCATATCTTTGTGACTGCTTGATAATAGACAAATGTCGTCCGCAAAGTCAAGGTCCTCCAGCACTGTGTCAAGGGTCCATTGTAATCCTCTGCGTTTGTCTGATGTTGCCTCCTTCATTAACCAGTCTACTGCCAAGATAAATAATGTTGGTGATAGTACACATCCCTGTTTCACTCCTGTTTGTACCCTAAAGCTGCTGGAGGTATGTTCTCCACAGATAACTTTGCACTGAAAACCCTCTTATAGGGCTTTGATTACATTAATTATTTTATGGGGGAGGCCATGCCATCTTAGGATTTTCCACAGTGCATCTCTGTTGACACTGTCAAAGGCTTTCTCAAAATCTATGAATAATGCATATGTTGTGCTATGCCACTCATTTGCCTGTTCTAATATTTGTCTAAGTACAAATATATGGTCTATGCATGATCTTCCTTTCCTAAATCCTGCCTGCTCTTTCCGAAGTTTTTTCTCAAGTGTTGGTACAATTCTGTTGATGATTATTCTGCAAAATACTTTACTAGTGAGTGGCAGTAGGGTAATGCCTCTCCAGTTCCCGCAATCTCTGAGGTCACCCTTCTTTGGTAGTTTTACTATAAGACCAGTTTTCCACTCCTCTGGGGCTTTTTCTAAATCCCAAATTTGTTGTAATATCCGGCAAAGTTGTTTTGGTGTTTCTGTTTCTTCTGCTTTCAACATCTCAGCAGTCACTTCATCTTCACCTGGTGCCCTGTCTGATTTTAGCATCTTTATCGCCTCTTTTACTTCATTTATTGTTATTGGTCCTGTATTGATGTTTAGTTCCGCTTTTGCTTCAGGTATATCTATTGCTTGTGCTGCTTGTGTTCTGTTTAGTAGGGTGTTAAAGTGTTCCCTCCATCTTTCAATTTTTTCTCTTTCTCCACTGACCAGTTGTCCATTTTGTGTTCTTACTGCACTTTCACATCTTGTATTGAAGTTACCTGTCATCTGCTTTGTGATTTTATATATGGTTTTCATGTCATTTGTATATGCTGCTTTCTCTGCTGTTTCTGCTAAGTTGTCATAATATTGACGTTTATCTTGACGGCATGATTCCTTCACTTCTTTGTCTTTTTGTGCATAATTACTTAAAACTCGTTCTTTAAGCCGTTGTGATTTGGTGTTCAGTAATTTTTTCTTGATTTCTTTTCTTTGCTCTATCTTTTCCCATGTGGTCTCACTTATCCATTCCTCTTTTCTCCTTTTCCGATATCCCAGCACCTCTTTTGCTGTTTCCTGTAGTGTTTTATTGAACTCTAATATGGACATTTCTGCTTCATCTTGTAGGACACTGAAGCGGTTCTTAAGTATTATTGAGAATTCATTTCTTGTTTGCTGGTCTATCAGTTTTCTTGTATCAAAATGTATCTTTCTGTGTTCTCCGATTCTGGCTTTCCTTAATTTTAGTTTTATTTTTGCTACCAGAAGGTTGTGATCACTTCCTATATCTGCTCCTTTCCTTGCTCGCACATCTTGTAGTGACCGTTTCCACTTGTTGTTTATTAGTATGTGATCGATTTGGTTTTCTGTGGTTTTATCTGGTGACCTCCAAGTCACCTTATGGATGTTTTTGTGTTGGAAAATTGTCCCTCCGATGGTCATCATGTTTTCTTCACAGAAACTGCACAGTCTTTCTCCATTTTCATTTATTTCTCCGATTCCTTCTCTTCCCATGATTCTTCTTCTATCTTCATTTCCTTCACCTACTTTTGCATTGAAGTCGCCCAAGATGAGTAGCATATCATGCTTGGGTATTGTTTCTACTGTGGCTTGGAGGCTGTTGTAAAAATCTTCTTTTAATTCCTCTTCAGCTGCTTCTGTTGGTGCATAACAGACTATAATAGACAGCTTCGTGAATCTTGAGTTGAACCGTGCATATAATAATCTCTCATTTATTGGGGTCCATTTCAGCAATGCTCTTGATGCTTCTTTTGTTATAATCAATGCTACTCCTCCTTCATGAAGATCTTCTTTACCTGACCATATTATTATATCTTCTGTGTGCTGTGTTGTTAATTTCCTTCTGCCTTGTCCTGTCCATCTTGCTTCTTGTATTCCTAGTATGTCTAGTTTGTATCTGTGCATTTCCTTGATGGTTTGTGCTAGTTTTCCAGTCTGGTTTAGTGTTCTTACATTCCAGCTGCCTATTTGCATCTTTTGTTTAGGTTCCAGGAGTTCTGCAGTCGGGCTGGGGACTTCCAGTGGCTTGCTTTCATCCACAACCTTCATGGGCTCAGTTTCCTGATAAGCATTTCTCCTTCCACCTGCATTTGCTTTTTCCCTTGCTTCTGTTTCTATAGCAGTCTGATAGTTTTTTACCAGATAGGGTTGCTGGCCCTATGCTGAACCCTCCTTAGTCGCCTTTTACGATCATGCATGGTAGGGTACAGTGGTCCTATTCTTTGCAGATCCCGGGTACCACACGGGGGACACATACACACATACATACATAAATACATACATACCCGGAGAGTGATTTTTTCTTAATGCACAACTTGGAAATTTTTAAATTGAGCTCGTAAATTTCGCGTAAGAGAAATTAAGTTTCAACGTGAGCTCGTAAATATCTTGTCGCTGGTTTTCCTGTCTTCCCTCATCTCAGATTCACACAGGTACACTATAAAATCTACGGTGTAAACAATATCCACTCTCACACAGTTAAACTATAACATCCATGGTATAAGCAATATCCACTCTCACACAGTTACACTATAACATCCATGGTATAAGCAATATCCACTCTCACACAGTTAAACTATAACATCCATGGTATAAGCAATATCCACTCTCACACAGTTAAACTATAACATCCATGGTATAAGCAATATCCACTCTCACACAGTTAAACTATAACATCCATGGTATAAGCAATATCCACTCTCACACAGTTAAACTATAACATCCATGGTATAAGCAATATCCACTCTCACACAGTTAAACTATAACATCCATGGTATAAGCAATATCCACTCTCACACAGTTAAACTATAACATCCATGGTATAAACAATATCCACTCTCACACAGTTAAACTATAACATCCATGGTATAAGCATATCCACTCTCACACAGTTAAACTATAACATCCATGGTATAAGCAATATCCACTCTCACACAGTTACACTATAACATCCATGGTATAAGCAATATCCACTCTCACACAGTTAAACTATAACATCCATGGTATAAACAATATCCACTCTCAGACAGTTAAACTATAACATCCATGGTATAAGCAATATCCACTCTCACACAGTTACACTATAACATCCATGGTATAAGCAATATCCACTCTCACACAGTTAAACTATAACATCCATGGTATAAACAATATCCACTCTCACACAGTTAAACTATAACATCCATGGTATAAGCAATATCCACTCTCACACAGTTAAACTATAACATCCATGGTATAAGCAATATCCACTCTCACACAGTTACACTATAACATCCATGGTATAAGCAATATCCACTCTCACACAGTTACACTATAACATCCATGGTATAAGCAATATCCACTCTCACACAGTTAAACTATAACATCCACGGTAAAAACAATATCCATTCTTGGTGTATCGTGCTAAATATTGTATAATGCCTTGTAGAATTTTTTTTCCTTTGGTCCCCAAAGCGCACACAAGCGTCCCCGCGCGCGCGCACACACACACACATACCACATGATGCAGAAGAAAAAAAAAGTATAGAACAAGAACAAAACATCTACTCATAGAACGGTAAAAAAAAAGAAGAGAGAAATGAATCCACGCTGTGTTTGTCCACCTGGACTTCTAATATATGTACGAGTATATACCCGTATATATAACTTTAAAACCGGACTGTATCATATATATTTTTTCTTTTCAAGTCATTCGTTTAAAGCCATACTGTACGCATATACATATTTTTAAAACCGTATTTTACAAATAAACATGCACATACATACACATGTGGTTTCTTTATGTAGTTCATATGTTTCACAATAAAGACAAACAGAAGAGAAACGTCATATTTGTGTTATAGACCAGCTAACTCTTACTCTAAACATTGTGTTTTAGACCAGCTAACTCTTACTCTAAACATTAATTTTAGACAGGCTAACTCTTACTCTAAGACTTGTGTTTTAGACAGGCTAACTCTTACTCTAAACCTTGTGTTTTAGACCAGCTAACTCTTACTCTAGACATTGTGTTTTAGACACGCTAATTTTACTCTAAACCGTGTGTTCTAGACCAGCTAACTCTTACTCCAAACCTTGTGTATTAGACAGGCTAACTCTTACTATAAACATTGTGTTTTAGACATGCTAACTCTTACTCTAAACCTTGTGTTTTAGACCGGCTAACTCTTACTCTAAACACTGTGTTTTAGACCAGCTAACTCTTACTCTACATCTTGTGTTTTAGACAAGCTAACTCAAACTCTAAACATTGTGTTTTAGACAAGCTAACTCTTACTCTAAACCTTGTGTTTTAGACCAGCTAACTCTTACTCTGAACTTTATGTTTTAGACGGCTAACTCATACTCTGAACCGTATGGTTTAGACCGGCTAACTCTTACTCTAAAACTTTATGTTTTCGATCGGCTAACTCTTACTCTGAACCTTATGTTTTAGACCAACTAACTCTTACTCTGAACCTTATGTTTTAGACCAACCAACTCTTACTCTGAACCTTGTGTTTTAGGCCAGTTCTTACTCTGAACCTTGTTTTCTAGACCAGCTAACTCTTACTCGAAACATTGTGCTTTTGACCAGCTAACTTACTCTGAACCTTATGTTTTAGACAGCTTACTCTTGTTCTGAACTTCGTATTTTAGACCACCTAACTTTAACTCTAAACCTTAAGTTATAGACCAGCTAACTCGTGCTCTACACTTTGTTTTTAAGACCAGCTAATTCTTACTCTAAACCTTATGATTTAGAAGGGCTTACTCTTGCTACAAAACTTATATTTTAGACCGCTAACACTTACTCTGAACCTTATGTTTTAGACCAGCTAACTCTTACTATGAACCTTATGTTTTAGACCAGCTAACTCTTACTCTGAAGCTTATGTTTTAGACCAGCTAACTCTTGCTCTAAACTTTATATTTTAAACCAGTTAACTCTTGCTCTAAACTTTATACTTTAGAGTAGCTAACTCTTGCTCTTAGCTTTATATTTTAGACCAGCTAACTCTTGCTCTAAGCCTTATATTTTAGACCTTCTAACTCTTGCTCTAAACTTTGTGTTTTAGACTAGTTAACTCTTGCTCTTAGGCTTATGTTCTTTAAACTCTCTAAGCGACTCTTACATGGAGACAAACGCTGTTGATTAGTTCAGTTTCGACTGTTTGTTCAGCTGCACAACACACAGATAACGTGTGAATGTGTGGGTATGTATGAATGTGTGTGTTTGTGAGCTATTCCAATAACTAATTTATTTATCTTCCAGTGATGACAGCACATTAGCCTTGCTGAGAGATACATTCAAGAGTAAGTTTTCAGACGGAACTTGTAAATTACACGCTCTCAAATCTTTAATGTTTCTTTCTATTATCGGTTTTTTAAAATCTACTAACATGGCTCATCACAGCGTGGCTGGCCACAGTAAAAATCGTTGTTACACTAAATGCACTAACATGGCTTACCATAGCGTGGCTGGCCAGAGTAAAAATCGTTGTTACACTAAATGCACTAACATGGCTTACTATAGCGTGGCTGGCCACAATCAAGGAAAGAAATGTTGTTAACAGTATACGAAATTAATATAGTCTGTCATATTTGTGATATGTACGGACAATGAACGACAATATAATATGTCATATTTGTGATATGTACGGACAATGAACGACAATATAATATGTCATATTTGTGATATGTACGGACAATGAACGACAATATATGTCATATTTGTGATATGTACGGACAATGAACGACAATATAATATGTCATATTTGTGATATGTACGGACAATGAACGACAATATAATATGTCATATTTGTGATATGTACGGACAATGAACGACAATATAATATGTCATATTTGTGATATGTACGGACAATGAACGACAATATAATATGTCATATTTGTGATATGTACGGACAATGAACGACAATATAATATGTCATATTTGTGATATGTACGGACAATGAACGACAATATAATATGTCATATTTGTGATATGTACGGACAATGAACGACATATAATATGTCATATTTGTGATATGTACGGACAATGAACGACAATATAATATGTCATATTTGTGATATGTACGGACAATGAACGACAATATAATATGTCATATTTGTGATATGTACGGACAATGAACGACAATATAATATGTCATATTTGTGATATATATAGACAATGAACGACCTTATAATGTGTCTGTCATATTTGTGACAAATACCCACAATGAACGAGTTTAATATAGTGTGACAAATCAGTGACATGTACAGACAGTAAATAAATTTGATATAGTGTGACACATATGTAACATACACACCCATTGCTGTATAAAAATTCATATTCTTTACACATACTTGGTACAAGTAATTATAAAATACAATTACATATGAGATATTACTGAAATAGAAATAAATATAAAACATCTGGGATATCATAAAGAGAAATAATAAAGTGTACAGAACTAGTGAAAGACAACAGAAAAAGAAAATTTCTGAACAGTGAAATAATAAAAAGAAAAATTGTATACAGTTATACAAGAATAAAATGAAACATTTTAAACAGTGAGACAAGAAAAAATATTGTATGAACATAAGAAATAAACATTTTAAACAAATTTTAAAAAATGAAAGAAATAATCACTGTCAAGAACAAACAAGAAATAATCACTGTGAACAATAAGAAAAGAAATAATCACTGTGAACAACAAGAAAAGAAATAATCACTGTGAACAATAATAAAAGTAATCACTGTGAACAATAAGAAAAGAAATAATCACTGTGAACAATAAGAAAAGAAATAATCACTGTGAACAAGAAGAAAAGAAATAATCACTGTGATCAAGAAGAAAAGAAATAATCACTGTGAACAAGAAGAAAATAAATAAAGAAAAACAGAACCAAGAGAGGAAATAAAGAAACGCTTTAGACGACCAGACAAGAAATAACCATGTTAAACATTAAGACACGAAACATTGTTAGCATGAAAAATGGGGACATACAAAAAGAAGATATATCAAATAAGAAGAATAAATCAGAAGAGTAAAAAAAGAATAAAAAAGAAAATACAGAGTGTCAAAAACGAACAGCACAGAGTGTCAGTTGATAAATATCATAGTGTCAGTAGATAAATATCACAGTGTCAGTAGATAAATATCACAGTGTCAGTAGATAAACACACCACAGAGTGTCAGTAGATAAATATCACAGGGTGTCAGTAAATAAACATCACAGAGTATCAGTTGATAAATTACACAGTGTGTCATAAAATCAGCATAGCTTGTCAGTAGATAAACAGAGCAGAGTACAAGTAGATAAATATCACAGTGTCAGCAGATAAATATCGCAAAGTGGTATTAGATAATCAGCACAGCGTGTCAGTAGATAAACAGCACAGGGTATCAGAAGATAAAGGCAGCACAGCATGTCAGTAGATAGCAGCACACCGTGTCACTAGTTACACACTGCACAGCGTGTCAGTAGATAAGCAGCACAGAGCGTCAGCAGATAAACAGCACAGTGTCAGTAGATAAACAGCACAAAGTGTAGATAAACAGCACAGAGTGTAGATAAACAGCACAAAGTGTAGATAAACAGCACAGAGTGTAGATAAACAGCACAGCGTGTCAGCAGACAAACAGCACAGAGTATCAGAAGATAAACACAGCACAGCGTGTCAGTAGATAAACACTCTGTGTTGTATCCCAAAGCTCTCTTTATAAAACAAACACTCACGTATCACATATAGTCAGTTTTACATCAAATGTGACTTACTAGTGTCAGGGTAGTGTGAAATGTGACATAGTGCTAATAATATTGTGTGAAATTGACATAAGACAGTCAGGATATTGTGAAATGTGATATAAAACTGTCAATATATTGTGAAATGTGACTTAAGGCTTTTAAGATATTGTGAAATGCGACTTACGGCCTTTAGGACATTGTGAAATGTGACTTAAGGCCTTTAGGATATTGTAAAATGTGAGATATGACTTTCAGGATAGTGTGAAATAAAGGTTCGACATATCTAGAGTGGTCAACATCAGACAGACATACACCCAGAGACAGACAGGCAGACAGACAGAAACAGACAGACAGAGACAGACAGACAGAGGCAGACAGACAGACAGACAGATAATATGAACTCACTCCGGGACGCTTCCACTGATAACGTTTTGGTAGCTCCTGGCTGTAGAAGATGGAAGAATCCACACATGGAAACTCCGGGTCTTCGAAGAGCACGTGACGGTGCAGGCAGCCGGCTTTTATGTCATCGTAGTCTTGTGACTCCAGGCCAACAAATGGATTTTTCTTCAGAATCTTAGAGGAGCGCCCTGCAAGTTTGAACTTTGCGTAGAAATCTGCTCCTATGGGTCCAGGTGTTCCACCACTGCCTCTCTGATCGTGACCTCCACCATCTCCATCACTTGGTCTAACTCCACCACTGCCATCACTGATGTTGAAATCTTGATTTCTGATCCTTGAATCTCCCTTGAAGTCAGTACTGAAAGAACCCCCGCTGTGATCAAATCCAGCAGAGCCAAAGTTACCAGACACACCGAAATTTGACGGTGGATTAAGTCCAAAGTTACTGGGGTCTCCAAAATTCGATGGAGGATTAAATCCAAAGTTACTGGGTTGTCCAAAATTTGATGGAGGATTAAATCCAAAGTTACTGGGTTGTCCAAAATTTGATGGAGGATTAAATCCAAAGTTACTGGGTTCTCCAGGATTTGATGGAGGATTATATCCAAAATTACTGGATTGTCCAAAATCTGATGGAGGATTAAATCCAAAGTTACCGGGTTCTCCAAAATTTGATGGAGGATTAAATCCAAAGTTACTGGGTTGTCCAAAATTTGATGGAGGATAAAACCCAAAGTTACTGGGCTGTCCAGGTCCAGCAGTTGGGTATGCTCCTGTTTCTATGTTTGGGGGTCCTGTGTCACCATAACTGTACGAGGGGAAAGTGTTATTTTGGTAATAATTCGCCATATTCTGTCACACTTTGAACAAGTTTGATAATCACAGACTAGTACTCCACGAAGCACACGACGACTGTACAAGCTAGGCTGACATGTCTGATTCAGCTGCTTATTTTGGCAACACAAGAAAAGTAACTATCACTTACAAAGCATTCTAATTTTACGACATCCACTTAAGGTCGTACCTTGGGATTCTTTAACAACACGTTTACATTTTCTGTCCCATGGTATGTGATATTTGGCGTGTCGACGTCTGTGTGCTCTTTCTTTCCTGGTCGACTTGTTCTGCTACCTGAATGTGTTAAATCTCTTATCGTTCAGCTGCGAGTTATAAAAGGGGTATGAATGAATGAATAATCTTTATTTTCAAAGCGTTAAGAATTGGGGACGTAGGCCCGTCTACCATTCTGTCCTTCATCATACAGCTTTCACTCATTCACAGTCATTCAGCATTTGTTAATGAGCATAATAATCATGAAGACACATTAAATAATTACATAAATAAATAATAAACTTATATCATGCTATACATTCTACACTTTGATTTATGCAACAACATGAAATAAACTTGCATTCTTACATTCATTCAAAACTAACAAATTTATAGAAAAGCAGTATTTTAAAAAATTAAACACTCAAGCATTTTAAAATACTTTAAACTGTGCTTAGGGAGGCATATAGTCCATATCAAACAGATGTTGACAAAGTTTAAAGTTATAAGAATGAATATTACTTATAAGTTTTACATGAATTGGTAGAGCATTCCAAAGGTGGGCAGCTGAGTAAGAGAAGCTTTTTTTAAACATGTCAAGTCTTGGTTTTGAGAGAATACAATTGCTTAAGCGTTGACTGTGTTTTGGGTTGGATTTGAACAATGGCCACAGATTGTGTGATAGAATTTTATGAAATAACTTGGCCTTGTTGAAAAGGAATCTCTTCTTGAGGGGTTGAATACCAAGATGTTTGACCTTACTTGTAATACATACTGCATGTCATCTATAAGCTTTACTGTTAATTTTCAAAGTAAGTAAAGTCTTTTCATGTTTGACATGGAACAACCATCCCAGACTGTGGAACAGTAGTCCAGGTGTGTTTGTATCTGTGATATGTAGAATATTTTTCTGGTGTTTATGTCAAGAAAATGTTTAATTTTAGTAAATTGGTAAACTTTTTGTGCAGTGAGTTTGGTTAGATTGTCTACATGATGATTCCAGCTGAGTTGGTGGTCAATCATGAGACCTAGAGTTTTATGTTCACTAACATTCTTTGTCCATGAAGTTCCAGCATGGAGCTGTAGTGTTGTTGTTGGTGAATTTGTTAATTTCTATCTTGTTGTAATGAGCATGGATTTTGTTTTTCTGGTGTTTATGAGAATTCTGTTGTTGTTGCTCCAGTTAATTAGACTGTTTATTTAAATTTGAAGAGTTGACTCAAGGTTAATACAGTCATTGTCACTAGTGTAAACTGTGTAGTCATCAGCAAAGAGGTCACAAGATGATTTTTTGAGATGAAGTGGAAGATCATTGATATAGATGGTAAACAGGAGAGGACCAAGAATAGATCCCCATGGAACACCATTATGAACCACAGATGAACTTGACTTTGAGTTCTTGAGGAAAACTATCTGTTGTCTGTTGAAAAGAAAAGTTTTAATAAATTTTGTCAAGTCAGGGTGTAATCTATAAGTCTTAAGCTTTCTAACTAGGATTTCATTAAGACCTATTTTATTAAGTTAATTACTTCTTATCTTTTACTCTGAATGTAATAGTTAAATCTTACACTCTTTTGATATGTTTTTTGCCTAATTTAATTTGTATTCTTACATTCATTCAAAACTAACAAATTTATAGAAAAGCAGTATTTTAAAAAATTAAACACTCAAGCATTTTAAAATACTTTAAACTGTGCTTAGGGAGGCATATAGTCCATATCAAACAGATGTTGACAAAGTTTAAAGTTATAAGAATGAATATTACTTATAAGTTTTACATGAATTGGTAGAGCATTCCAAAGGTGGGCAGCTGAGTAAGAGAAGCTTTTTTTAAACATGTCAAGTCTTGGTTTTGAGAGAATACAATTGCTTAAGCGTTGACTGTGTTTTGGGTTGGATTTGAACAATGGCCACAGATTGTGTGATAGAATTTTATGAAATAACTTGGCCTTGTTGAAAAGGAATCTCTTCTTGAGGGGTTGAATACCAAGATGTTTGACCTTACTTGTAATACATACTGCATGTCATCTATAAGCTTTACTGTTAATTTTCAAAGTAAGTAAAGTCTTTTCATGTTTGACATGGAACAACCATCCCAGACTGTGGAACAGTAGTCCAGGTGTGTTTGTATCTGTGATATGTAGAATATTTTTCTGGTGTTTATGTCAAGAAAATGTTTAATTTTAGTAAATTGGTAAACTTTTTGTGCAGTGAGTTTGGTTAGATTGTCTACATGATGATTCCAGCTGAGTTGGTGGTCAATCATGAGACCTAGAGTTTTATGTTCACTAACATTCTTTGTCCATGAAGTTCCAGCATGGAGCTGTAGTGTTGTTGTTGGTGAATTTGTTAATTTCTATCTTGTTGTAATGAGCATGGATTTTGTTTTTCTGGTGTTTATGAGAATTCTGTTGTTGTTGCTCCAGTTAATTAGACTGTTTATTTAAATTTGAAGAGTTGACTCAAGGTTAATACAGTCATTGTCACTAGTGTAAACTGTGTAGTCATCAGCAAAGAGGTCACAAGATGATTTTTTGAGATGAAGTGGAAGATCATTGATATAGATGGTAAACAGGAGAGGACCAAGAATAGATCCCCATGGAACACCATTATGAACCACAGATGAACTTGACTTTGAGTTCTTGAGGAAAACTATCTGTTGTCTGTTGAAAAGAAAAGTTTTAATAAATTTTGTCAAGTCAGGGTGTAATCTATAAGTCTTAAGCTTTCTAACTAGGATTTCATTAAGACCTATTTTATTAAGTTAATTACTTCTTATCTTTTACTCTGAATGTAATAGTTAAATCTTACACTCTTTTGATATGTTTTTTGCCTAATTTAATTTGTATATTTATATTAAATCAAGTGTGTGGAAAGAATGAAAGATGGATTGATGAAGGGCAGAATGTAAGACAGGCTTGTGTGCCCATTTCTTTACCCTTTAAAAATAAAGATTATTCATTCGTTCATTGATCATTCATGTCAAATGCTTTTTTTTAAGTCAACAAAGACAGCACCACATAATTTATCAACGTTTATATTAGATAACCAACATTCTGTCATTTTTGGGAGAGCTGTGTGGCAGGAATGTTTCAGCCTAAAACCTGACTGACAGTCAACAATCAAATCAGTTTCTTGCATGTGTTGTAAGGTTGTTTTTTGTATGTGTTTTTCTAGGGGTTCTAACAGAGTTGATAGAATGGAAATTGGCCTATAGCTTGAGGTATTTTTCTTCAAAACAGATTTTAAAAGGGGATATATTTTTTGCAATTTTAAAAGCCTGAGGAAAATGACAATGTGCAATGCACTGATTGTAAATGTATGTTAGTGTATCTGTAATTAGTGTAATATCTTGTTGCTGATTTCATCAAGTCCTGCTGTGTTGTTGTTCTTTAAAGATGAAAGATAACTGTAAACTTCACTAACTGACATGAAAGGAATACTAGGTTGCTTTGGATTTGCACATTTGCTACCTATAAATGTATTTAATTCGCTGAAGTCAAAAGTAAGGGTTGATAGTGAAGATTTTAAGATACTGACTTCTTCTCTGAAGTGATCGCTGAACTCTTCACAAGCGGGCACATGATTACAACTCTGCAAGTCAGACTGTTTTCTTTCATTTGCAAGAATGTTATTTGCTTTCCAGACAGACTTACTGTCTGATTTATTCTGAACTAGGTTCCTAAAGTATTTTTTCTTTTCTTGCCTAATTAAATACTCAGCTCTGTTTCTAAGTAATCGGTAGTAGGCAGGCAGACAGACAGACTGACAGACAGCCCAGCAGGCAGGCAGGCAGGCAGACAGACTGACAGGCAGACCAGCAGGCAGGCAGACAGACTGACAGACAGCCCAGCAGGCAGGAAGACAGGCAGACAGACAGACTGACAGACAGACCAGCAGGCAGGCAGCCAGGCAGACAGACTGACAGGCAGACCAGCAGGCAGGCAGGCAGACAGAAAGACTGAAAGACAGACCAGCAGGCAGGCAGGCAGACAGACAGACTGACAGACAGACCAGCAGGCAGGCAGATAGACAGACAGACAGACAGGGGATTTAATGACCTTATCACTTCTTAAAGCTTATTATCAAACACTAACTTCAGGAGTGACATTCTTCCCCCAAGTCCAAATAGACTCACACTCAGAGTGTGACATTCTCCTCCAAGTCAAGGTAGACTCAAACTCAAAGTGTGACATTCTCCCCCAAGTCTAGGTAGACTCACACTCACAGTGTGACATTCTCCCCCAAGTCAAGGTAGACTCACACTCACAGTGTGACATTCTCCCCCAAGTCAAGGTAGACTCACACTCAAGGAGTGACATTCTCCCCCAAGTCTAGGTAGACTCACACTCAAGGAATGATATTCTAATCCAAGTCCATGTAGACTCACACTCAAGGGGTGACATTCTCCCCCAAGTCCAGGTAGACTCACACTCAAGGAGTGATAGTCTCCCCCCAAGTCTAAGTAGACTCACACTCAAGGAGTGACAGTCTCCCCCCAAGTCTAAGTAGACTCACACTCAAGGAGTGATAGTCTCTCCCCAAGTCTAAGTAGACTCACACTCAGGAAGTGATAGTCTCCCCCCAAGTCTAAGTAGACTCACACTCAGGGAGTGATAGTCTCCCCCCAAGTCTAAGTAGACTCACACTCAAGGAGTGACAGTCTCCCCCAAGTCCAGGTAGACCGGTTGCAGGTGTGTCAGGATGTGACAGTTTGCACTTTTATTTCTTTAGGTAGTGTAATGTAGGTATGTCGAGATGAAATATGCTGTAGGCTATGCAAACAGGGTCACACTGTGATCATGACAACAATTTCTTCTTAGTTACACACATGAAAGGATACAGGTAACGGATGACCAACACATGATGGAAGTTATACATCTTGCCAAGTTCAATAAATACTTTACGATAGCACCTAATGATGATGATGATGATGATGATAAACAGTAAGACCGGCTTCAAATCACTAAATTGCCGGTGACACATCGAGGAGAAAACAACTACAATGACAAAGAAGAACATAGGCCAGCGCTTGTGTACCTTCATACAGAAAGAATCTCAGTTGCCCCACGATCCAGTCACACCAAGACGACAACGAAGAACACAGCATTACTCTCTACGTGACAGCCCAAGACAAACTTCTCTAGTTGTCACATTCTTATCTCACATCTTTTCATACAACAAAAACTAACCAATCAAGTGCCCTGCCGCGTGGCGTAGGCCATCATTTCTCTCCAAATTTCCCGGTCTTTTGAGTTGATTATAAGCTCCGCCGGTGGCTTTCTTCCTAGCCACATGTAACTTCTCTCTCTGTCTTCCTCTGTCTCTTCTTCCCTCAATTTTTGCAGTTGCCACAGTGTGTTCCAATTTTCCTCTTCTCAGGAAATGTCCTATAGATATCTCTTGTCTGCCTCTGCTCTTTTCTATAATTTGCCTTTTAACTCCAGTCTCTCTTAAGACTTCTTCATTGGTTTTCTTGGCTGTCCATGTTACCTTCAGCATTCTTCTTATGAACCATATTTCCATGGCCTCCATTTCTCACCGTACTCTCTTATTCATGGACCATGCTTCACATCCATAAAACAAAATTGGCTCGATGTAACATTTAAGTACTCGGAATCTTGTTTCCATTGATATGGATCTGTTGCACAAGATGTTTCTCATTGTCTGGAATGCTGATTTGGCCTGAACACGTCTGTTTTTTATTTTGTTGTGACACTTCTCATCAGTTGTTATAATTGTTCCTAAGTACTTGAATCTATCAGCTTGTTTCAGATTTGTGCCATCGATGGTAATGCAACATTTTGGTGTTATTCCTTTCTTTGAGATGACCATCACTTCAGTCTTCTTTTTATTCAGGCTGAGACCTTTACTTTTACTTTCACGAACAACGATGTAACATGGACAGGAATATATATATATATATATGGTGATGTCTTCCAGCATTCTTGATTTTTTTGTGTCTCACAATCAACTCCCCATTACTTCCCGACAACCCCTAAAACTTACTGACAACTCCCCCCCCCAAAAAAAAAAACAAACTTGCTGACATCATCATCATCAGGTGCCATGCCGACTGGCGTTGGCTGTTATGCTTCTCCAGAGTACACGATCCTTCATGCAGGCCATCAGCAGGCATTTTAGGACTCGTTTTCTAACATTCATTGATAAAGATGTGTTGGCTACTATATTTCTCATTCTCTGAAATCCAGTCTTTGCTTGGCCTATTCTGTTCCTAATTTCTGTTCTGCATTTCCCATCTGAAGTTATTACTGCTCCAAGGTATTTGAATTTCTGCACCAGCTTTAGAATAGTTCCATTTAATTTTATACTGCATGCTGGTGGATTCTGTTTCTTAGATAGAACCATAGTCTCTGTCTTTTTGATGTTCAAAGTAAGGCCTTTCTGTTCACTTTCTTTGGCGACTTTATCCAAGAGATTTTGCAGATCTTGTTGGTTCTCAGCTATCAGTACTGTGTCGTCAGCATACCGAAGGTTGTTAATATTTGCTGACACCCCCCTCCAAAAAAAAAAACAAACTTCCTGACAAGTCCCCCCCCCCCCCCACAAAAAGCTTCCTGACAACGCCCCCCCCCCAAAAAAAAAGCTTCCTGACAACCCCCCTTCCCCCCCCCAAAAAAAAAGCTTCCTGACAACAGCCCCCCCCCCCCCAAAAAAAAAAACCTTCCTGACAACTCCCCCAAATCTTCCTGACAACCCCCACAAAACTTCCCCGTGCTATGAGAGACAGTCGCTACCACGTGACCTGGCGTGTCGCCAAACTTAGGCACGCTTGAACAACTCAGGGGGAGATCATCTAATAAGGTTCATATAAAAACAAGGGAAATAACCTCTCTTCAACTATCAACAGGGGAAGCAATCTTGATGTCAGTATACTGTAAGAAAAGTATGACCAATTCACTGTTAACACATTCAAAGATGATTATTTTAGTCAGATCTGAAGATCTGGTTCATGAAACTCAGACCATGTGCACAGAAAAGTGACAGGTAACAGTGCCCATGCGAACATATGTTGTAAATGAGCATCATCATCATCATGTGCCGTGCCGACTGGCGTTGGCTATTATGCTTCTCTAGAGTACGCGATCCTTCATGCAGGCCATCAGCTCCGTTGGTGATCTCCTCTCACACCATCCCGTCAGACTGTCCAGTATCATTTCTCTTGGTCTTCCTCTTGATCTTCTTCCTTCTATTTTTCCTGTTGTTATAATATTTTCAATGCCCCCTCTTCTCATTGCATGTCCTATGAAAGTACATTGTTTCTCTCTTATCTTTTTGACAAGTTTTTTTGTCTCTCCAGCTCTTCTCATACATTCTTCATTAGTTATTTTTGCTGTCCAGGGGATTCGCAACATTCTTCTAATAAACCACATTTCTGCTGCTTCCAATGATTTTTGTGCAGACTTGCCTATTGTCCATGATTCACTTCCATATAACAAGATAGGTTCAATATAGCATTTTAGGACTCGTTTTCTAACATTCATTGATAAGGATGTGTTGGATAATATGTTTCTCATTCTCTGAAATGCAGTCTTTGCTTGGCTTATTCTGTTCCTAATTTCTGTTCTGCATTTCCCATCTGACGTTATTACTGCTCCAAGGTATTTTAATTTCTGCACCTGCTTTAGAATAGTAAATGTAAATGAGCGTACGTGTCAAATTAGTACAGCCAAACTCTGTTCCTTTGTTTGTACGTAAGTTCTTTGAATACAGCTTAAACTACACACCACTGACTGTGGATAAATTATTTTCACATTACACTATTTAAAAAATAGAAACAACTTTATTCATTAACGAGCAACAAAACTTTAATCCAAGTCTAGGTAGACTCACACTCAAGGAGTGACATTCTAATCCAAGTCTAGGTAGACTCACACTCAAGGAGTGATATTCTAATCCAAGTCTAGGTAGACTCACACTCAAGGAGTGACATTCTATCACAAAGTCTAGGTAGACTCACACTCAAGGAGTGATATTCTAATCCAAGTCTAGGTAGACTCACACTCAAGGAGTGATATTCTAATCCAAGACTAGGTAGACTCACACTCAAGGAGTGATATTCTAATCCAGGTCTAGGTAGACTCACACTCAAGGAGTGATATTCTAATCTAAGTCTAGGTAGACTCACACTCAAGGAGTGATATTCTAATCCAAGTCTAGGTAGACTCACACTCAAGGAGTGACATTCTAATTCAAGTCTAGGTAGACTCACACTCAAGGAGTGACATTCTAATCCAAGTCTAGGTAGACTCACACTCAAGGAGTGATATTCTAGTCCAAGTCTAGGTAGACTCACACTCAAGGAGTGACATTCTAATTCAAGTCTAGGTAGACTCACACTCAAGGAGTGACATTCTCCCCCAAGTCTAGGTAGTCTCACACTCAAGGAGTGACATTCTATCCCGAAGTCTAAGTAGACTCACACTCAAGGAGTGACATTCTAATCCAAGTCTAGGTAGACTCACACTCAAGGAATGATATTCTAATCCAAGTCCAGGTAGACTCACACTCAAGGAGTGATATTCTAATCCAAGTCCAGGTAGACTGACACTCAGGGAGTGATATTCTAATCCAAGTCCAGGTAGACTCACACTCAAGAAGTGATAGTCTCCCCCCAAGTCTAAGTAGACTCACACTCAAGGAATGATATTCTAATCCAAGTCCAGGTAGACTCACACTCAAGGAATGATATTCTAATCCAAGTCCAGGTAGACTCACACTCAAGAAATGATAGTCTCCTCACAAGTCTAATTAGACTCACACTCAAGGAGTGATGTTCTAATCCAAGTCTAGGTAGACTTACATTCAAGGAGTGATAGTCTCCCCCCCAAGTCTAAGTAGACTCACACTCAAGGAGTGATAGTCTCCCCCCAAGTCTAAGTAGACTCACACTCAGTGAGTGATAATCTCCCCCAAGTCTAAGTAGACTCACACTCAAGGAGTGATAGTCTCCTCCAAGTCTAAGTAGACTCACACTCAAGGAGTGATAGTCTCCCCCCAAGTCTAAGTAGACTCACACTCAAGGAGTGATAGTTTCCCCCAAGTCTAAGTAGACTCACACTCAAGGAGTGATATTCTAATCCAAGTCCAGGTTGACTCACACTCAAGGAGTGATAGTCTCCCCCCAAGTCTTAGTAGACTCACACTCAAGGAGTGATATTCTAATCCAAGTCCAGGTAGACTCACACTCAAGGAGTGATAGTCTCCCCCCAAGTCTGTGTAGACTCACATTCAAGGAGTGACATTCTCCCCCAACTCTAGGTAGACTCACACTCAAGGTGTGACATTCTATCCCAAAGTCTAAGTAGACTCACACTCAAGGAGTGACATTCTAATCCAAGTCTAGGTAGACCCACACTAGAGGAATGATATTCTAATCCAAGTCCAGGTAGACTCACACTCAAGGAGTGATAGTCTCCCCCCAAGTCTAAGTAGACTCACACTCAAGGAGTGACATTCTCCCCCAAGTCCAGGTAGACTCACACTCAAGGAGTGATAGTCTCCCCCCAAGTCTAAGTAGACTCACACTCAAGGAGTGACAGTCTCCCCCCAAGTCTAAGTAGACTCACACTCAAGGAGTGATAGTCTCTCCCCAAGTCTAAGTAGACTCACACTCAGGAAGTGATAGTCTCCCCCCAAGTCTAAGTAGACTCACACTCAGGGAGTGATAGTCTCCCCCCAAGTCTAAGTAGACTCACACTCAAGGAGTGACAGTCTCCCCCAAGTCCAGGTAGACCGGTTGCAGGTGTGTCAGGATGTGACAGTTTGCACTTTTATTTCTTTAGGTAATGTAATGTAGGTATGTTGAGATGAAATATGCTAAACAGGGTCACACTGTGACCATGATAACAATTTCTTCTTAGTTACACACATGAAAGGATACAGGTAACGGATGACCAACACATGATGGAAGTTATACATCTTGCCAAGTTCAATAAACACTTTACGATAGCATCTAATGATGATGATGATAAACAGTAAGACCGGCTTCAAATCACTCAATTGCCATTGACACATCGAGGAAAAAACAACTACAATGACAAAGAAGAGCATAGGCCAGCGCTTGTGTACCTTCATACAGAAAGAATCTCAGTTGCCCCACGATCCAGTCACACCAAGACGACAACGAAGAACACAGCATTACTCTCTACGTGACAGCCCAAGACAAACTTCTCTAGTTGTCACATTCTTATCTCACATCTTTTCATACAACAAAAACTAACCAATCAAGTGCCCTGCCGCGTGGCGTAGGCCATCATTTCTCTCCAAATTTCCCGGTCTTTTGAGTTGATTATAAGCTCCGCCGGTGGCTTTCTTCCTAGCCACATGTAACTTCTCTCTCTGTCTTCCTCTGTCTCATCTTCCCTCAATTTTTCCAGTTGCCACAGTGTGTTCCAATTTTCCTCTTCTCAGGAAATGTCCTATAGATATCTCTTGTCTGCCTCTGCTCTTTTCTATAATTTGCCTTTTAACTTCAGTCTCTCTTAAGACTTCTTCATTGGTTTTCTTGACTGTCCATGTTACCTTCAGCATTCTTCTTATGAACCACATTTCCATGGCCTCCATTTCTCACGGTACTCTCTTATTCATGGACCATGCTTCACATCCATAAAACAAAACTGGCATGATGTAACATTTAAGTACTCGGAATCTTGTTTCCATTGATATGGATCTATTGCACAAGATGTGTCTCACTGTCTGGAATGCTGACTTGGCCTGAGCACGTCTGCTTTTTATTTTGTTGTGACACTTCTCATCAGTTGTTATAATTGTTCCTAAGTACTTGAATCTATCAACTTGTTTCAGATTTGTGCCATCGATGGTAATGCTACATTTTGGTGGTATTCTTTTCTTTGAGATGACCATCACTTCAGTCTTCTTTTTATTCAGGCTGAGACCTTTACTTTTACTTTCACGAACCACGATGTAACATGGACAGGAATATATATATTTTTTGTGTGTCTCACAATCAACTCCCCAATACTTCCCGACAACCCCTAAAACTTGCTGACAACTCTCCCCCCCCCCCCCAAAAAAAAAAAAACTTGCTGACATCATCATCATCAGGTGCCATGCCGCCTGGCGTTGGCTATTATGCTTCTCCAGAGTACACGATCCTTCATGCAGGCCATCAGCTCAGTTGGTGATCTCCTCTCACACCATCCCGTCAGACTGTCCAGTATCATTTTTCTTGGTCTTCCTCTTGATCTTCTTCCTTCTATTTTTCCTGTTGTTATAATATTTTCAATGCCCCCTCTTCTCATTGCATGTCCTATGAAATTACATTGTTTCTCTCTTATCTTTTTGACAAGATTTTTTTGTCTCTCCAGCTCTTCTCATACATTCTTCATTAGTTATTTTTGCTGTCCAGGGGATTCGCAACATTCTTCTAATAAACCACATTTCTGCTGCTTCCAATGATTTTTGTGCAGACTTGCCTATTGTCCCATGATTCACTTCCATATAACAAGATAGGTTCAGTATAGCATTTTAGGACTCGTTTTCTAACATTCATTGATAAGGATGTGTTGGTTAATATGTTTCTCATTCTCTGAAATGCAGTCTTTGCTTGGCCTATTCTGTTCCTAATTTCTGTTCTGCATTTCCCATCTGAAGTTATTACTACTCCAAGGTATTTGAATTTCTGCACCTGCTTTAGAATAGTAAATGTAAATGAGCGTACGTGTCAAATTAGTACAGCCAAACTCTGTTCCTTTGTTTGTACGTAAGTTCTTTGAATACAGCTTAAACTACACACCACTGACTGTGGATAAATTATTTTCACATTACACTATTTAAAAAAATAGAAACAACTTTATTCATTAACGAGCAACAAAATTTTAACGTTTCAGTTTACAGCTTAAATGTACAAAAACATACAAGGCAAAGAAATAGGGAAAAGAAAAGAAAGTCTAAATTCACATGTAAGACATAAGAAATAAGAATGGGAAATGTGAGCATGTAGTTGTGACTTGTACGAAGCTATGTATGAGAGTGCATGTGGTAACATTTTGTGAAAGTTTAAATGAAGACTTCTGGGTTGTGTGATACCAGTCTGCTTGCGTGGTGGTAAAGAAGGGATGGAGAAAGGGCAGCGGAGAGAGAGGGAGAGAGAGAGAGAGAAAGAGGGAGAGAAATGGTTGTCAGGCTGATATAAAAATGGCTGGAATAGGTAACTGTAGTTGCCCTGGATGGTTTTTAATATGGTGCGGAGAAAGTCCTAACTTGCAGACGAGGAATTATTAAGTGAAAAGGGAATATGACTACAGGTAATGAGAATGTTAGATATAACTGGATATACATGTTCAATCCATGTGGTTCCAGAGTCCCATATTCCTATATGAAGCGTTTTACGAGTGCCGGGGGACTGATGTCATCAGAGTGATACTGTTTTATTATTACTAATTAGTCAGACTTGTCTCTGTTGTTATGGTGGCTGAAGTGATTAGAGACTGGCATAGAAGCATTCTGGGAGATGTCATATAGACGTCCCTGTATTCAGGCTGAGACCTTTACTTTTACTTTCACGAACCACGATGTAACATGGACAGGAATATATATATTTTTTGTGTGTCTCACAATCAACTCCCCAATACTTCCCGACAACCCCTAAAACTTGCTGACAACTCTCCCCCCCCCCCCCAAAAAAAAAAAAACTTGCTGACATCATCATCATCAGGTGCCATGCCGCCTGGCGTTGGCTATTATGCTTCTCCAGAGTACACGATCCTTCATGCAGGCCATCAGCTCAGTTGGTGATCTCCTCTCACACCATCCCGTCAGACTGTCCAGTATCATTTTTCTTGGTCTTCCTCTTGATCTTCTTCCTTCTATTTTTCCTGTTGTTATAATATTTTCAATGCCCCCTCTTCTCATTGCATGTCCTATGAAATTACATTGTTTCTCTCTTATCTTTTTGACAAGTTTTTTGTCTCTCCAGCTCTTCTCATACATTCTTCATTAGTTATTTTTGCTGTCCAGGGGATTCGCAACATTCTTCTAATAAACCACATTTCTGCTGCTTCCAATGATTTTTGTGCAGACTTGCCTATTGTCCCATGATTCACTTCCATATAACAAGATAGGTTCAGTATAGCATTTTAGGACTCGTTTTCTAACATTCATTGATAAGGATGTGTTGGTTAATATGTTTCTCATTCTCTGAAATGCAGTCTTTGCTTGGCCTATTCTGTTCCTAATTTCTGTTCTGCATTTCCCATCTGAAGTTATTACTACTCCAAGGTATTTGAATTTCTGCACCTGCTTTAGAATAGTAAATGTAAATGAGCGTACGTGTCAAATTAGTACAGCCAAACTCTGTTCCTTTGTTTGTACGTAAGTTCTTTGAATACAGCTTAAACTACACACCACTGACTGTGGATAAATTATTTTCACATTACACTATTTAAAAAAATAGAAACAACTTTATTCATTAACGAGCAACAAAATTTTAACGTTTCAGTTTACAGCTTAAATGTACAAAAACATACAAGGCAAAGAAATAGGGAAAAGAAAAGAAAGTCTAAATTCACATGTAAGACATAAGAAATAAGAATGGGAAATGTGAGCATGTAGTTGTGACTTGTACGAAGCTATGTATGAGAGTGCATGTGGTAACATTTTGTGAAAGTTTAAATGAAGACTTCTGGGTTGTGTGATACCAGTCTGCTTGCGTGGTGGTAAAGAAGGGATGGAGAAAGGGCAGCGGAGAGAGAGGGAGAGAGAGAGAAAGAGGGAGAGAAATGGTTGTCAGGCTGATATAAAAAATGGCTGGAATAGGTAACTGTAGTTGCCCTGGATGGTTTTTAATATGGTGCGGAGAAAGTCCTAACTTGCAGACGAGGAATTATTAAGTGAAAAGGGAATATGACTACAGGTAATGAGAATGTTAGATATAACTGGATATACATGTTCAATCCATGTGGTTCCAGAGTCCCATATTCCTATATGAAGCGTTTTACGAGTGCCGGGGGACTGATGTCATCAGAGTGATACTGTTTTATTATTACTAATTAGTCAGACTTGTCTCTGTTGTTATGGTGGCTGAAGTGATTAGAGACTGGCATAGAAGCATTCTGGGAGATGTCATATAGACGTCCCTGTATGAGGTCACCTAGTCTGAGACCGGTCTCCCTCAGTGACATATTTTACGTTATGGGACTTGCATGCGAATCCTTCACAGAATGTGATGACATTTTTCGGAAAGTAACCGATTTCTTTCCCCAGACCTACATGAAAGGTGGTACAGCGAGGGCAGTTGCAGTTTCTGAAAAAAAAGTAGGATCTCTATTAAGGTGATTATGGATGAGGATATCCTTCAAATTTCATTCCTGTTTATAGACTAATGAAGGTTGGGGGGGGGGGGGGTGGTGAATGTTCATGTAAGATGTCGTGAGTATAAAGATCGAGCTTTACCAGTGGCAGATGGCGGGAGAGAATAATTTGACTTTTAGACAGGAGAGAATAATTTGACTCTTACATGGCAGGAGAGAATAATTTGACTCTTAAACGGCAGGAGTGAATAATTTGAATCTTAAACGGCAGGAGAGAATAATTTGACTCTTACATGGTAGGAGAGAATAATTTGACACTTAAACGGCAGGAGAGAATAATTTGACTCTTACATGGCAGGAGATAATAATTTGACTCTTAGATGGCAGGAGATAATAATTTGACTCTTAGATGGCAGGAGATAATAATTTGACTCTTATATGGCGGGAGAGAATAATTTGACTCTTAGATGGCGGGAGAGAATAATTAGACTATTAGACAGCAAGAGATAATAATTTGACTCTTCTGACAAAGGAAATAGACAAGGAACACTATTTTAGCTCGATCAGATGAAGTGACTTTTTTTTTTCCTGAACGTTTCTATGCAGACACTTTCTGAATATTGGTGGCTCACTTTCAGAATATTGGCCGCTCTTCTCATTGCATGTCCTATGAAATTACATTGTTTCTCTCTTATCTTTTTGACAAGATTTTTTTGTCTCTCCAGCTCTTCTCATACATTCTTCATTAGTTATTTTTGCTGTCCAGGGGATTCGCAACATTCTTCTAATAAACCACATTTCTGCTGCTTCCAATGATTTTGTGCAGACTTGCCTATTGTCCCATGATTCACTTCCATATAACAAGATAGGTTCAGTATAGCATTTTAGGACTCGTTTTCTAACATTCATTGATAAGGATGTGTTGGTTAATATGTTTCTCATTCTCTGAAATGCAGTCTTTGCTTGGCCTATTCTGTTCCTAATTTCTGTTCTGCATTTCCCATCTGAAGTTATTACTACTCCAAGGTATTTGAATTTCTGCACCTGCTTTAGAATAGTAAATGTAAATGAGCGTACGTGTCAAATTAGTACAGCCAAACTCTGTTCCTTTGTTTGTACGTAAGTTCTTTGAATACAGCTTAAACTACACACCACTGACTGTGGATAAATTATTTTCACATTACACTATTTAAAAAAATAGAAACAACTTTATTCATTAACGAGCAACAAAATTTTAACGTTTCAGTTTACAGCTTAAATGTACAAAAACATACAAGGCAAAGAAATAGGGAAAAGAAAAGAAAGTCTAAATTCACATGTAAGACATAAGAAATAAGAATGGGAAATGTGAGCATGTAGTTGTGACTTGTACGAAGCTATGTATGAGAGTGCATGTGGTAACATTTTGTGAAAGTTTAAATGAAGACTTCTGGGTTGTGTGATACCAGTCTGCTTGCGTGGTGGTAAAGAAGGGATGGAGAAAGGGCAGCGGAGAGAGAGGGAGAGAGAGAGAAAGAGGGAGAGAAATGGTTGTCAGGCTGATATAAAAATGGCTGGAATAGGTAACTGTAGTTGCCCTGGATGGTTTTTAATATGGTGCGGAGAAAGTCCTAACTTGCAGACGAGGAATTATTAAGTGAAAAGGGAATATGACTACAGGTAATGAGAATGTTAGATATAACTGGATATACATGTTCAATCCATGTGGTTCCAGAGTCCCATATTCCTATATGAAGCGTTTTACGAGTGCCGGGGGACTGATGTCATCAGAGTGATACTGTTTTATTATTACTAATTAGTCAGACTTGTCTCTGTTGTTATGGTGGCTGAAGTGATTAGAGACTGGCATAGAAGCATTCTGGGAGATGTCATATAGACGTCCCTGTATGAGGTCACCTAGTCTGAGACCGGTCTCCCTCAGTGACATATTTTACGTTATGGGACTTGCATGCGAATCCTTCACAGAATGTGATGACATTTTTCGGAAAGTAACCGATTTCTTTCCCCAGACCTACATGAAAGGTGGTACAGCGAGGGCAGTTGCAGTTTCTGAAAAAAAAGTAGGATCTCTATTAAGGTGATTATGGATGAGGATATCCTTCAAATTTCATTCCTGTTTATAGACTAATGAAGGTTGGGGGGGGGGGGGGTGGTGAATGTTCATGTAAGATGTCGTGAGTATAAAGATCGAGCTTTACCAGTGGCAGATGGCGGGAGAGAATAATTTGACTTTTAGACAGGAGAGAATAATTTGACTCTTACATGGCAGGAGAGAATAATTTGACTCTTAAACGGCAGGAGTGAATAATTTGAATCTTAAACGGCAGGAGAGAATAATTTGACTCTTACATGGTAGGAGAGAATAATTTGACACTTAAACGGCAGGAGAGAATAATTTGACTCTTACATGGCAGGAGATAATAATTTGACTCTTAGATGGCAGGAGATAATAATTTGACTCTTAGATGGCAGGAGATAATAATTTGACTCTTATATGGCGGGAGAGAATAATTTGACTCTTAGATGGCGGGAGAGAATAATTAGACTATTAGACAGCAAGAGATAATAATTTGACTCTTCTGACAAAGGAAATAGACAAGGAACACTATTTTAGCTCGATCAGATGAAGTGACTTTTTTTTTTCCTGAACGTTTCTATGCAGACACTTTCTGAATATTGGTGGCTCACTTTCAGAATATTGGCCGCTCACTTTCTAGATATTGGCTGCTCACTTTCTGGATATTGGCTGCTCACTTTCTAGATATTGGCTGCTCACTTTCTAGATATTGGCTGCTCACTTTCTAGATATTGGCTGCTCACTTTCTAGATATTGGCTGCTCACCTTCTGGATATTGGCTGCTCACTTTCTGGATATTGGCGGCTCACTTTCAGGATATTGGCTGCTCACTTTCTGGATATTGGCGGCTCACTTTCTAGATATTGGCGGCTCACTTTCTAGATATTGGCTGCTCACTTTCTGGATATTGGCTGCTCACTTTCAGAATATTGGCTGCTCACTTTCAAGATATTGGTGGCTCACTCTCAGGATATTGGCTGCTCACTTTCTGAATATTGATGGCTCACTTTCAGAATATTGGCGGCTCACTTTCAGGATATTGGCTGCTCACTTTCTGGATATTCGGCTCACTTTCTGGATATTGGCGGCTCATTTTCTGGGTATTGGTGGCTCACGTTCAGAATACTGGCTGCTCACTTTCAAGATATTGGCTGCTCACTTTCAGGATATTGGTGGCTCACTTTCAGGATATTGGTGGCTCACTTTCAGGATATTGGCTGCTCACGTTCAGGATATTGGCTGCTCACTTTCTGGATACTGGTGGCTCACCTTCTGGATATTGGCGGCTCACTTTCTGGATATTGGCGGCTCACTTTCTGGATACTCTGGAAGGATTTCTGAAGGACTCTTTCAGGACGCTGGCGATGATAAAAAAAATTTTCAACGATTGACTGGATCATAAAGTCAGTGTCATCCTAGCATAAGCAGCCACGACGGAGGAGCTGAGAGTATGTCACGGAGTCCTGACAAATCTCAGGATGAGAGGAAGGTAAAGTAGATATACATGATGAGAGGAAGGTAACGTAGATATATATGATGACAGGAAGGTAAAGTATATATATATATATATATAGTGGGTTTGTAGAACACAGAGTTGAGAAGATTGTCAGTGCCGATAGAAACTCCAATGTCTAAAAGGTTAACAGACCTGTGTGAAATTTTACAAGTAAATTTTATGTTCTTATTGAACGAGTTGGCCAGTTCAAAAGATTTTTCTGTCTCGTTCTTTGTCACACTGGTGATTCCGATCTGTATCTTGTTCTTTGTCACACTGGTGATTCCGATCTGTATCTTGTTCTTTGTCACACTGGTGACTCTGATCTGTACCTCGTTCTTTGTCACACTGGTGATTCCGATATGTATCTTGTTCTTTGTCACACTGGTGATTCCGATATGTATCTTGTTCTTTGTCACACTGGTGATTCCGATATGTATCTTGTTCTTTGTCACACTGGTGATTCCGATATGTATCTTGTTCTTTGTCACACTGGTGATTCCGATCTGTATCTTGTTCTTTGTCACACTGGTGATTCCGATCTGTATCTTGTTCTTTGTCACATTGCTGATTCCGATTCCATCATTGATGTACCTCCTGTAGAATTCTATGAGTCTGCTAGTGTAGGTTTCCCATAACTGGGCTCCCAGAAAACCCATAAATATTCACACATAACTGGGACCCATTTTCTGGATATTGGCTGCTCACTTTCTGGATATTGGCTGCTCACTTTCAGGATATTGGCGGCTCACTTTCAGGATATTGGCGGCTCACTTTCAGGATATTGGTGGCTCACTTTCAGGATATTGGCGGCTCACTTTCTGGATATTGGCTGCTCACTTTCAGAATATTGGCGGCTCACTTTCTAGATATTGGCTGCTCACTTTCTGGATATTGGCCGCTCACTTTCAGGATACTGGTGGCTCACTTTCAGGATATTGGTGGCTCACTTTCAGAATATTGATGGCTCACATTCAGGATATTGGTGGCTCACTTTCAGGATATTGGCTGCTCACGTTCAGGATATTGGTGGCTCACTTTCAGGATATTGGCTGCTCACTTTCTGGATATTGGCTGCTCATTTTCTGGATATTGGCGGCTCACTTTCTGGATATTGTCGGCTCACTTTCTGGATATTGGCTGCTCACTTTCAGGATATTGGCTGCTCACTTTCAGGATATTGGCTGCTCACTTTCAGGATATTGGTGGCTCACTTTCAGGATATTGGCTGCTCACTTTTAGGATATTGGCTGCTCACTTTCAGGATATTGGTGGCTCACTTTCAGGATATTGGCTGCTCACTTTCTGGATATTCGGCTCACTTTCTGGATATTGGCGGCTCATTTTCTGGGTATTGGTGGCTCACGTTCAGAATACTGGCTGCTCACTTTCAAGATATTGGCTGCTCACTTTCAGGATATTGGTGGCTCACTTTCAGGATATTGGTGGCTCACTTTCAGGATATTGGCTGCTCACGTTCAGGATATTGGCTGCTCACTTTCTGGATACTGGTGGCTCACCTTCTGGATATTGGCGGCTCACTTTCTGGATATTGGCGGCTCACTTTCTGGATACTCTGGAAGGATTTCTGAAGGACTCTTTCAGGACGCTGGCGATGATAAAAAAAATTTTCAACGATTGACTGGATCATAAAGTCAGTGTCATCCTAGCATAAGCAGCCACGACGGAGGAGCTGAGAGTATGTCACGGAGTCCTGACAAATCTCAGGATGAGAGGAAGGTAAAGTAGATATACATGATGAGAGGAAGGTAACGTAGATATATATGATGACAGGAAGGTAAAGTATATATATATATAGTGGGTTTGTAGAACACAGAGTTGAGAAGATTGTCAGTGCCGATAGAAACTCCAATGTCTAAAAGGTTAACAGACCTGTGTGAAATTTTACAAGTAAATTTTATGTTCTTATTGAACGAGTTGGCCAGTTCAAAAGATTTTTCTATCTCGTTCTTTGTCACACTGGTGATTCCGATCTGTATCTTGTTCTTTGTCACACTGGTGATTCCGATCTGTATCTTGTTCTTTGTCACACTGGTGACTCTGACCTGTACCTCATTCTTTGTCACACTGGTGATTCCGATCTGTATCTTGTTCTTTGTCACACTGGTGATTCCGATCTGTATCTTGTTCTTTGTCACACTGGTGATTCCGATATGTATATTGTTCTTTGTCACATTGGTGATTCCGATCTGTATCTTGTTCTTTGTCACACTGGTGATTCCTATCTGTATCTTGTTCTTTATCACACTGGTGATTCCGATATGTATATTGTTCTTTGTCACATTGGTGATTCCGATACCATCATTGATGTACCTCCTGTAGAATTCTATGAGTCTGCTAGTGTAGGTTTCCCATAACTGGGCTCCCAGAAAACCCATAAATATTCACACATAACTGGGACCCATTTTAGCTGGCATGGTGAAGCTACTAATTTGATAAAAATACTCGGCCATGAATTCAAAGGAATGTGGGGTTATTAGCGGCTCTGAGAGTCTTATTACGGTGTTAGAGAGGCTCCTAGGATGAGGATCTTCAGTAAGGAAATAGCAGGGTGCTAGGAGGCCCCCCTCTAGTTAGAGAGGCTCCTAGGATGAAGATCTTCAGTCAGGAAGTAGCAGGGTGCTAGGAGGCCCCTCTCTAGTTAGAGAGGCTCCTAGGATGAGGATCTTCAGTCAGGAAGTAGCAGGGTGCTAGGAGGCCCCCCCTCTAGTTAGAGAGGCTCCTAGGATGAAGATCTTCAGTAAGGAAATAGCAGGGTGCTAGGAGGCCCCCCTCTAGTTAGAGAGGCTCCTAGGATGAGGATCTTCAGTAAGGAAATAGCAGGGTGCTAGGAGGACCCCCTCTAGTTAGAGAGGCTCCTAGGATGAGGATCTTCAGCAAGGAAATAGCAGGGTGCTAAGAGGCCCCCCTCGTTAGAGAGGCTCCTAGGATGAGGATCTTCAGTAAGGAAGTAGCAGGGTGCTAGGAGGCCCCCCTCTAGTTAGAGAGGCTCCTAGGATGAGGATCTTCAGTCAGGAAGTAGCAGGGTGCTAGGAGGCCCCCCTCTAGTTAGAGAGGCTCCTAGGATGAGGATCTTCAGTCAGGAAGTAGCAGGGTGCTAGGAGGCCCCCCTCTAGTTAGAGAGACTCCTAGGATGAGGATCTTCAGTCAGGAAATAGCAGGGTGCTAGGAGGCCCCTCTCTAGTTAGAGAGGCTCCTAGGATGAGGATCTTCAGTCAGGAAGTAGCAGGGTGCTAGGAGGCCCCCCTCTAGTTAGAGAGGCTCCTAGGATGAGGATCTTCAGTCAGGAAGTAGCAGGGTGCTAAGAGGCCCCCCTCGTTAGAGAGGCTCCTAGGATGAGGATCTTCAGTCAGGAAGTAGCAGGGTGCTAGGAGGCCCCCCCCTCTAGTTAGAGAGGCTCCTAGGATGAGGATCTTCAGTCAGGAAGTAGCAGGGTGCTAGGAGGCCCCCCTCTAGTTAGAGAGGCTCCTAGGATGAGGATCTTCAGTCAGGAAGTAGCAGGGTGCTAGGAGGCCCCCCTCTAGTTAGAGAGACTCCTAGGATGAGGATCTTCAGTCAGGAAATAGCAGGGTGCTAAGAGGCCCCTCTCTACACCTGGTTAGAGGTGTAGAGGCAGCAGACATCAAGGAGAACGATGTAATAGGTGTGATATTGAAAGAGTTGGATAGTTTTGAAGCTGTTGAAGTATCGTTATTATCTTTCAGATAAGAAGTCATTTAGTGTACTAGGGGCTGAGAAATGCTATTCAAGAAGTCAGAAATGTGCTCAGTGGGGCATGACCACACTAATACAACGGGTCGGCCAAGATGACCAGGTTTATGGACTTTAGTAAGAATGTAAAATGTGAGTTTGCCTAAACATCTGTCCTTGATGTGAAGAATATCAACTCTGGCTAGAAGACCACTAAACATCTGTTCTTGATGTGAAGAGAGTCAACTTTTGGTAGTAGACCACTAAACATCTGTCCTTGATGTGAAGAGAATCAACTTGGGGTAGTAGACACTAAACATCTGTTCTTGATGTGAAGAGAGTCAACTTGGGGTAGTAGACCACTAAACATCTGTCCTTGATGTGAAGAGAATCAACTTGGGGTAGTAGACACTAAACATCTGTCCTTGATGTCAAGGGTCAGCCTGTGATAAGGGGTCAGTTTTATTAATCAACTCTTTGAGGACTGCTTACACAAAGTTGTCATTATAGCGAGTGGCAGGACTTTTTTTTGTGGAGCATAGAATTTTTTGTTATACTGAGTTGAGACATTCCTTCTTTGATATGTTATTTTTTTGTTTTAACCACTAGATTCTATTTTAAAAAATAACTATGCTCTCTCTGCCTCTATATCTTCTACACCCTCTATATCTTCTATGCCTTCTCCACCCTCTATATCTTATATGCCCTCTATATCTTCTATGCAGCCTCCACCCTCTATATCTTATATGTCCTCTCCACCCTCTATATCTTTTATATCTTCTATGCCCTGTATATCTTCTATGCCCTCTTGATGTTGGAGCCGAGATAGTGCCTAGTGTTGTGCTTGAGTTAGGGTGAAATGTCAAACTATCTTTACTATCAAACAATCAGACTAATATCATATCCCACAAAACTATCTTTACTATCAACCAATCAGACTAATATCATACTCCACAAAACTATCTTTACTATCAACCAATCAGACTAATATCATACCCAACAAAAACTATCTCTAATATCAACCAGTCAGACTAATATCATACCTCACAAAACCTATCTTTACTATCAACCAATCAGACTAATATCATACCCCATAAAAGTATCTTTACTATCAACCAATCAGATTTGATATCATCCCCCAAAAATGTCTTTACTATTAACCAGACAGATTTGATATCATACCCCACAAAAAGTATCTTTACTATCAACCAATCAGACTAATATCATACCCAATAAAACTATCTTTACTATCAACTAATCAGATTTGATACCCCACAAAAACTATCTTTTACTATCAACCAATCGGACTAATATCATACTCCATTAAAAACTATGTTTACTATTAACCAGATAGATTTGATATCATACCCCACAAAAACTATCTTTACTATCAACCAATCAGATTTGATATCATACCTCACATAAACTATATTTACTATCAACAAATCAGATTTGATATCATATCCAACCATAAACTATCTTTACTATCAACCAATCAGACTAATATCATACAGCATAAAAACTATATTCAACCAATCAGATTTGATATCGTACACCACAAAAACGATCTTTACTATCAACCAATCAGATTTTATATCATACCCCACATAAACTATCAATCAGACTAATATCATACACCATAAAACTTATATATACTATCAACCAATCAGACTAATATCATACCCCATAAAAGCCATCTTTAATATCAACCAATAAGATTTGATATCATACCCCACAAAAACTATCTTTAATATCAACCAATCAGATTTGATATCATACCCTATATAAAATATCATACCTCACATAAACTATATTTACTATCAACAAATCAGATTTGATATCATACCAATCAGACTAATATCATACCCCATAAAAGCCATCTTTAATATCAACCAATAAGATTTGATATCATACCCCACAAAAACTATCTTTAATATCAACCAATCAGATTTGATATCATACCCTATATAAAATATCATACCTCACATAAACTATATTTACTATCAAGCAACCATATTTGATATCATACCCCACATAGACTATCATTACTATCAATCAATCAGAGTAATATCATATCCCATAAAAACTATATTTACTATCAACCAATCAGACTAATATCTTACCCCACAAAAGCTATCTTTAATATCAACCAATCAGATTTGATATCATACCTCACCATAACTATCTTTACTATCAACCAGTCAGAATATTTATCATCCCCCATAACTACTATCTTTACTATCAACCAGTCAGACTAATATCATACCCCATAAAAGCTATCTTTACTATCAATCAATCAGACTAATATCATACCCCATAAAAACTATCTTTACTATCAACCAATCAGACTGGTATCATACCCCACAAGTCTTTATTTAAACATTCACAGAACTTCACGAAATGCACTCTCAGACACAGCATTCTACAACTCATGGCTAAGTGCTCCTTTGTTCATTCTTATTTTTTAAAAGTATATTTACACTTGAATTTAGATTTTCTTTCCCTATTTATCTTGAATGTTTTTTGTATGATTAAGGTGTAAACTGAAACGTTACAAATGTCTTGCTTGTTAATGAAAAAAGTTGCTCCTACTTTTGTTTTAGACAGTCTAATATTTTTAAATCACATCTTTACTGCCATGGATTTGTATATTTTTATCTCTAGTTTTATGTATACTTGTACCCAAAAACTATTCATGTTAATAAATTACTTTCTTTTCTCGTTACGTTTGTTCTTGTATTTAGTTCTATAAAATATTCAGAGAAGCGCACATTTGACTTGTCGCGATGAAAGTCAGACATGACACGACATAAAGTCAAGCTGATATCTGAGATGAAGGGCGATAAGCACAAACATGTGACAGAAAGTTATGAATTATCAAACTCCCACCAATGATACCCAAGAATTACAAGGATTTGCTACGTCAAAATGTTTGTTTCCAGATAATATCAATTCTCTGTGGGAAGAACAACAATTTTTGTCAATGGGAAAGTGCACAGTAAATAAATTAGTGAAAACAAAAATAAATGTCAGATTTAGCCACAATGTTTTCTTTTATTTGCTTCCAAGACTGTCTTCTGCCATCTTGTTCTACGATAGGCTGCTGTTTCTGTCTGAGCTTTGTGTTAGAGATTGTTCATTCAGCTTGTGGTCAGAGCTTTATGTTAGAGATTGTTTATTCAGCTTGTGGTCAGAGCTTTATGTTAGTTAGAGATTGTTTGTTCAGCTTGTGGTCAGAGCTTTATGTTAGTTAGAGATTGTTTGTTCAGCTTGTGGTCAGAGCTTTATGTTAGTTAGAGATTGTTTATTCAGCTTGTGGTCAGAGTTTTATGTTAGTTAGAGATTGTTTATTCAGCTTGTGGTCAGAGCTTTATGTTAGTTAGAGATTGTTTGTTCAGCTTGTGGTCAGAGTTTTATGTTAGTTAGAGATTGTTTGTTCAGCTTGTGGTCAGAGCTTTATGTTAGTTAGAGATTGTTTATTCAGCTTGTGGTCAGAGCTTTATGTTAGTTAGAGATTGTTTGTTCAGCTTGTGGTCAGAGTTTTATGTTAGTTAGAGATTGTTTGTTCAGCTTGTGGCCAGAGTTTTATGTTAGTTAGAGATTGTTTGTTCAGCTTGTGGTCAGAGTTTTATGTTAGTTAGAGATTGTTTATTCAGCTTGTGGTCAGAGCTTTATGTTAGTTAGAGATTGTTGTTCAGCTTGTGGCCAGAGTTTTATGTTAGTTAGAGATTGTTTGTTCAGCTTGTGGTCAGAGTTTTATGTTAGTTAGAGATTGTTTATTCAGCTTGTGGTCAGAGCTTTATGTTAGTTAGAGATTGTTTATTCAGCTTGTGGTCAGAGCTTTATGTTAGTTAGAGATTGTTTATTCAGTTTGTGGTCAGAGTTTTATGTTATTTAGAGATTGTTTATTCAGCTTGTGGTCAGAGTTTTATGTTAGTCAGAGATTGTTTATTCAGCTTGTGATCAGAGTTTTATGTTAGAGATTGTTTATTCAGCTTGTGGTCAGAGCTTTATGTTAGTTAGAGATTGTTTATTTAGCTTGTGGTCAGAGTTTTATGTTAGTTAGTGATTGTTTGTTCAGCTTGTGGTCAGAGCTTTATGTTAGAGATTGTTCAGCTTGTGGTCAGAGTTTTATGTTAGTTAGAGATTGTTTGTTCAGCTTGTGGTCAGAGCTTTATGTTAGTTAGTGATTGTTTGTTCAGCTTGTGGTCAGAGCTTTATGTTAGAGATTGTTCAGCTTGTGGTCAGAGTTTTATGTTAGTTAGTGATTGTTTGTTCAGCTTGTGGTCAGAGCTTTATGTTAGAGATTGTTCAGCTTGTGGTCAGAGTTTTATGTTAGTTAGTGATTGTTGTTCAGCTTGTGGTCAGAGCTTTATGTTAGAGATTGTTCAGCTTGTGGTCAGAGCTTTATGTTAGAGATTGTTCAGCTTGTGGTCAGAGTTTTATGTTAGTTAGTGATTGTTTGTTCAGCTTGTGGTCAGAGCTTTATGTTAGAGATTGTTTATTCAGCTTGTGGTCAGAGCTTTATGTTAGTTAGAGATTGTTTATTCAGCTTGTGGCCAGAGTTTTATGTTAGTTAGAGATTGTTTGTTCACCTTGTGGTCAGAGTTTTATGTTAGTTAGAGATTGTTTGTTCAGCTTGTGGTCAGAGCTTTATGTTAGTTAGAGATTGTTTATTCAGCTTGTGGTCAGAGCTTTATGTTAGTTAGAGACTGTTTGTTCAGCTTGTGGTCAGAGTTTTATGTTAGTTAGAAACTCTTGCATGGTGTAACAAATTTCACAGACAGAAGAACTTTCAGTGTGTACACGCTTTGTTGTCAGCCTCTTATTTAGTCCTATAAAACATCTTAGTAAGAAGTTCTGCAGAACTGTGAGGCTGAAATACCAGGCTAGAAGTGGGTACAGTAAGACCAGGGTACAATAAACAAGATGGTTTAACAGTCTAGATATCAGAAGACAGTACTTTAGAGAGTATAATGAAGTGTGCCTGACAAACCATGCTAACACAGTACTTTATGTCACACAGTCTAGATATCAGAAGACAGTACTTTATGTCACACAGTCTAGATATGGGGTGACCACATTAAATAATTGAACTTAAGAAGCTGCATCATCAAACCAGTGATATCAAAAGTGTGTTGAACTTAAGAAACTGCATCATCAAACCAGTGATATCAAAAGCATATTGTTATGCTAGGGAGGGCTTCCTGTCTGGGTTGATAGTGTGTAGCTGGGCAGTTGCTTGTTCCACTGGGTTCCGGGGTTCTAATCACAGTCACTCTCTGGCTATTTCTCTCACGTCTAATGTGACTAGTGTACAGTTTTCCTAAGCTATTCATCCAAATTGTTTCTAAATGGTAACGCACGTAACTTCGATGTAAAGGTAGATAGAGGTGTATATTGTAGTTTTACAAAGTGGCAGAGGGAGTGAGTAAAGTGAGAAAAAATGAAAAGAATGTATGAGAATGTATAAATGAAAAACAAACAACATCCGATATTTTGGCCTGAGCCATTTTCAAGGATTACATGCACAATGAGACAAATAACAAATAACTAAACGAAGAACTTATCTTAATATGGCCTCCAGAAGTAGGAAACAGAGAAATGCGTGTCTTAGAAGATGCACAGGGACCAGGCGGGCCATACAAAGAATACGCTGATACAGCCAACTGTAAAGAAGAGGTAGAGAGGGAAACAAATGGTAGAAAGGGGTGGGAGGAAAGGCAATAGAAACATGATAGCCGCTAGAGGAGAAGGTGTGTGTGTGTGTGGGGGGGGGGGGGGAAGCAAAGAGATAATGAATGAAGAAGACAAACACCTGCAGGGAGAAAATGTGAAACTGGTGAATAGGACAAGACCCTATAAACACAAATATGTTGACAGAGAAGAAAAGAGGGTGGCTGTAGGGAGGGGTAGCTGGGAGAAAGAAAGTAGAGTAAAAAAAAGGGGGGGGGGTGGAAAACCAAAGAAGTTACAGAAAGCTGAAGACATGGTTAATTCCAGCTGGGTGGAGACAGCCAGCCTGGGAAATAAGGCGCTGTTCTATGACCCTCTGAGATCGTACATCAGCAGAACAAGAGCGGATCGCACTAACAGAAATGACCTATTTTCCCCTGTGGTTGCTAAGGCAAAAATGTTTAGCCACAGGTGTCCAGGCCCTCTTAGAAATATCATGCTGGCGAAAACGATCTCCAAAGCATAAACCAGTCTCCCCTATGTACATCAAACTGCAACGTTTGCACATAATAGCATAAATAACATTGCGTGAAGTGCTTGTAAGAAAGTCCAGCACAAATGCCCCCAGACAGATGAAGTAGAGCACAAATTGAAAGCCAATGATTGGCTAGGAAATGTTGTAAATGGGTTATCACAAAGGGTACCATGTGGTGTTTCTCATGTTTTTATATGTTGTTTTGTATGTGATCCTTGAAAAAGGCTTTTGCCAAAATACTGGATTGTTGTATTTCCTTAATTTACATGTACTCATCTTGCTTTCTGCCATTCTTGTTTCTGCCCACTCTCTTCACTCTTTTTTTTTCTTTTTGTAAAATGGTACCATACCCCATCTATTTTCATTACTAGAGCCAGTTTTACCGTAGTAAAACATTTCTTTTATGTAGGAAGAAGAAAAGAGGTCAGTTAGTAGCAGAAGTGTTCCAAGCAGCAAGGGAAATCATTCTGAGGAGAAGCATGAAAGGTTTCAAGCAGCATCAGTCTCCATGTTAGGAAGTAAAGATTATCTTTCGAAATCTGATAAGATTTATAATCAACAGTTTAGTGACTGTAAACCCAGCATGTCAGACACCTGTTGTTTATTAGCAAGTAGGTGAAGGTCGGAGGGAAAAAATCATGTGATCATATGTACAGGTGTTTCAGAGATTAAAACCTGGTGTGTTTTTCTGTGGTTTCTTTGGGCTGAACTTGGTCCTAATCTCTAACTTACCCCAGGGTCTACAACAACTAGACAATGAAAGTCTATAACAACTAGACAATGAAAGTCTACAACAACTAGACAATGAAAGTCTAAAACTGGACAATGAAAGTCTGCAACAACTAGACAATGAAAGTCTACAACAACTAGACAAAACTGGCGACATTCTTGTCAACTATGATGGTCTTCTTAGAGGGGATAAAATAAGTAAACTATACATATAGTTGAATCAGTGGGTACATACAGCTGAATCAGTGGGAATGTATAGTTGGATTACTTGGTACATATAGTTGAATCACAGTGGGTACATATAGTTTAATCAGTGGATAACACTTTAAACATAAAAATCGATCATTTCATATTTATAAATTTGTGTGAATTGATTATATTTAAACGAAATCTGAAAGATTAAGAGTAGAATATTATATAGACCTGTGTGCGAGATTCTTCACTCTTTCAAACTAAAACTCATTCTCCCGTGATGAAGAATTGTGTACTGGGGACAAATAAGAATTTTGCTACCATAGGAGGTTATTCACCAAAGCAATTTCCCCAAAGGCATCTCGTAGCAGTCACAAGTTAAGGCAATCCCAAACATTCCAGAAATCTGACAACACTAAATAGGGATATATACCCCTCCGCATGCTAAATATCGAATACGTGGAATCTGCTGTAGTATCGAATGAAATGTAGCGCAGTATTGATTGATTGACAACCAGGCAGTTTTTTCCATGTATCGTCTGTTATAGTATCGTAATAAATGTGGTATCGATTGACTTCCGGCAGACGGATTTTCAACGGTACTTCCGTGTTGACGAAGAAACGTAATACAGATATTATAGATGTTTCTTGATCTCTAGGTCTTTCAGCTACAAGTTTGGGCTTTTATGTCCGTGACACTGTAAACTGTTTAACAAAAAAACAATGGCAGCAGCATATAAACGTAACCGTCAAGAAGTTGGCGGTCGTCTTGCCTCTCAGTCGCAGCTAACTGGAGGTTCCCAACCAAATCTGACGGGGACTATTAGCCGTACACAAGTTGAGCGCCGTCCTACTCAGTTTATTTCTGCCAGCCGAAATCGGTTGGATTCGGACAGTGTGCTTGAAGACCGAAGCAGTCCAACATCTAGCACTTCCAATCTGAAACGAACAGCGAAATCTCAAGAAAGACTAAACAGTCCTAGTAATAGCCTGAATGATAGCCGCACCAACATAATTCCTCCGTCTACAAAATCTCGCGCGTATGTCGACCCCATCGTGCCCAGCAGCGGTAGCAGAAATACTGCACAATCTCATCTTGGAGGTGGCCCTAACTACAGCAACATTTCAAACTACAGTAACACGTACAATGACAGAGACATCAGAAGCAACAGAGACCCTCACAGTGATTCAAGCAATATTCACAGCTCAACAAACTTGGCCATCAACAGAGCCCCAGCCTCAGATAGCAGCTTTTATGAGTTTGAGAAAGTCCGACTTGACTATCTGAGAAGAGGAAAACTTTATGAGGACACTGTGTTTTTGCCGAATGATGCATCAATTTACTTCAGTAGAAATCCTCCATTCAGAATAGATTGGTTACGAGCCAGGGTGAGTTTGACATAATGTTCCAAATTTATCCATTATTTCACTGAAGTGTGTAGTAAACTGACCATGTCTTTGTTTACATTTGACATATTTCACTGACTGCCAGAGTGACATAGTGGTTCATGTACTTGTTTCCAGTGTCAGCGGTCAGAACATTTGACTCTGGTTAAAGGTGGACAGATTGAGTCCGCTGTAAAAACAGGTCCCTGGGTACTCCATGAGCTGAGGAAGAAAAACAGACTGGCACAGTGTAGACCCAGGTTAACTTCTCTACCTTTATTCTCTCTTTCTCCCCCCCCCCCCCTTTAATCTTTCTGTAAAAGTAAAAAAGTAAAGGTAACCCTGTCATGCCATAGAGGCACATAGGGATATGGTGTTAGTGCCCATATTTTCCTTGACCTGTCAGCACACTAGAGGGTGATATGGTCAGTATCATGCCTGGCTGCCTTTCCTTCCCCAACTCCAGAAGAAGTCGGGTACCCATTTCTACAGCTGGGTGACTGGGATGCCGCCGGCCGGATTCGAAACCCCGACCTTCGCCATGAGAGACCAGTGAATCTTTCTGTACATCTCACTTTTTCCCTGACAATCCAAGGTTCAACACTGAAGAAACATCACATTCTCTCTGCATTTGTTTACTCCAAGTTTTCTTGGTTTTCTTTCATTTAGTCTCTCCACCTTAATCTTGTACCTCCCATCTCTTGTAGATATACATCTTTGCCTTGATTGGTGCCTTAGTCTTGTACCTCCCGTCTCTGATAGATTTACATCTTTCCCTTGATTGGTGCCTTAGTCTTGTACCTCCCATCTCTTGTAGATTTACATCTTTTATCTGATGCCCTCTTCCATTGTTTGTACGTGACCCAGACATCATGATCTGTTAACTTTCATAGTGGAGGTGATTAGTGGTGCTCTGCATGGAATATCTAGGAGCAGTAATCAATAGTTGCAGCAGACTGATTTGTTTTGTACAAGTGGTTGTTGTTGGAATCTCTAGCACAAACTTACATGTTATCCTGGCTATAATTGTTATACATATCTCATTTGTTATGGCTATCTTTGGTCATACATATGGCTTATTCATTATTGTAACAGTAATTTGTCATACACATGGCTCATTTGTTATACTGGCTGTCAGTGGTTACATCCACCTCATTGCCCCTTAGCTTGATTTCACAGTAAGTAGTCCAAAATAAAAACATTTGGAAAGCACAATTGATGAAATTAATATATTTTGTTTCATTAATTATGTTTTTGAGTTATAGTGCATTATTGTTATTTCTCTCACAGTGTTAGAAATGATGTATAGTAGAAATTATTTATATTCTTGTTTTTAATGGTAATAAATATCAGTGACTGTATTCTCCATGTCAGATATATCAATCACATTAATCTCCATGTCAGGATATATCAGTCATATTAATCTCCATGTCAGGATATATCAGTCAAGAACCGGCAGCCTCCCATGTTTTTTGCTAATGGAATAGATCCATATGATGTACGTCAGGGCGAGTTAGGTAGGTAACAGTTTATAATCACTGCTATGAATTAGATATGAAATTATGATGTTCATAAAACTAAATTAGCTGTAGAGTGTATCTTCTTATCTTATATCCTTCCCGTGCCGTTAAACGTCACATAGGGCTCGCAGAGTAGTTCGCCAATTTTTCCTGTCTTCGGCGAGTCTTTCAACCTCATCAAAGGATTTTATGCCTGTTAATTTGGCCTCTCTTAATAATGTCCTCTTCAGAGTTTCACGTGGTCTGCCTCTTTTTCTTCGGCCTGTTGTGTTCCACTGATAGCTTGTTTTGGGATTCTCTGATCATTTCTTCTCATCAAGTGACCAACATATGTCCATCTCCTTTTCATGATCACCCATGAGACTGGTTGTTGTTCAGTCATCTGTCTTATCTCTGCATTGTTCTCGAATTCATTCCACTTGATGCCGAGTATTTTCCTTAAGCATTTGTTTTCAAAAGAGTCTAATTTCTTTTCTATTTCTTTAGTTGTTTTCCAGCTTTCGCATGCATAAATGAGGGTGGATATTACATTTGAATTGAATAGTCTTAACTTGGTTTTTGTGCTTATAACTTTTGAATTCCATATGTTGTCAAGATTCTTGAAGATTGATGCAGCTTTTGCAATTCTGATCCTAACTTCCTTTCTAGTGTCACCATCCTGATCTATGTAGCTGCCAGGGTATGCAAATTGATTGACTTCTTCAATATCTGTCCCTTCTGTGTGTATTTTTCCATTTTGATTGAGAGGAATTTTCATTATTTTTGTTTTGTCCTTGTTAATTTCAAGTCCTATTTTGCTAGCCAGTGAAGACAGGCTATCTGTTTTTTCTTGCATGGAATTCACATTATTACTGATAAGAGTTATGTCATCAGCAAAATCAAGGTCTTCTAGTTGGGTCCTATGTACCCAGTCAATACCTATGTTACCTGTGCAGCATTTTTTCATTATGAAGTCTGTTGTAATACCAAAAAGTAAAGGAGACAGTATACATCCTTGTTTCACACTTGTTTCAATCTGGAACCATTCACTCATCCCTTCTTCTGAGTGTATGATGTTCACACAACTGAATTGGCTGTAGAGTGTATGATGTTCACAAAATTGGAATTGGCTATAGAATGTATGATGTTGAATTAGATACAGAGTGTATAATGTTCATAAAATTGAATTAAGAATGTTTTATTTAATGTCAACTGTATGTGTCGAAAGTGAAATCTCATATAACCGTTGGTGCTCATTGGAGTGAATTAACATGTCAAATTTGAAGACCTGTTCGGTGAACTATGAATCTAACAGTTGGTACAACTGAGTAAAGTATGTTTATATTCATCAAAGGAAATATTTTGTTCAAGTAAAATTTGTTGTATATTATTTTCTTGGTCACATAAAACATTGTCTGTTTTAAATAGATTTATTGAGGGCTGACTCTGTTCTCATCTTAGGTGACTTGTGGTTTGTTGCTGCCATGGCTTTTCTCTCCAGTCCTGACCATCGCAACCTCTTCGACAGAGTTGTTCCTCCGGGGCAGAGTTTTCAAGATGGCTGGTACTCTGGTGTATTTCGCTTTAATTTTTGGCATTTTGGAACTTGGAAGCAAGTCCTTGTTGATGATCTTTTACCAACAGACAGAGGAAGGCTCATTTTTGTCAACTCAATTCAAGCCAATGAATTCTGGCCAGCTCTCATGGAAAAAGCATATAGCAAGTATGTTGTGCTTAGAGGCAGCTTTGCTTGCACTTTTCTGTGTTTTATGCCACATAAAGTTCTCTTCTTATTTTGCTGAGCAAGACCTGTATGTACAGATTAATCTCTTGGTTGTTCTTCACAATCTTCCACAGCATGCACAGTTTAGCTTCCTTGTCACAGCCATGAATTTTGATATCATTTGTGCCTTTTGATGATGATTTTAAAGTCTTTCATGTTGATGGGCAGTGGCTAGATTTTCTGAAAGTTCTGGTAAACATCTCCATTTAGAAAAGTATTTTTGTACCTTTGAAATCTATTTTTGTACAGGCTGTATGGTTCATATGAAGCCTTGAAGGGTGGCCAGATGATGGATGCTTTGACAGATCTGACTGGAGGAGTTACAGAAGAGTATATCATCCGGGGACCACGCAGCAACTTGCCAGGCAACATTGTCAACATCCTCTTCAAAGCCATCGAGCATTTGGCTTTGATAGGGTGTAGTATTTCTGTAAGTCTTCTGTTAGTTGTGTGGATGAAATTTATTTGTGAAGTGCTGAGTTTTATGTCAGCATGATGTAGTCTTGCAAGTATCAAACAGTAATGAATAGAAATCATATCAACACAGTATTAAAGTATAACATGTCTAGACTGAACTTTATTATATTTGCAAATCCTAAAATGCCTCTGTATTGTAATTATGTAAATTTTTTGGTTCTTGTGTACTGTAATTGTGTACACTTTGTTGTTTTTGTGCATTATAATTGTGTACATTTTGTTGTTCTTGTCTAGGGTGTGGAAACAATGATGCTGGACAATGGTTTGGTCACAGCACAGTCCTACAACCTCACAGATCTTAGACGGGTAAGAATGGATCTCACAAAGAAATAACAGCAACAAGAAAACTTCTTATAGATGTTTGGCTTGATGAAGATGATGATTTTATGATGTAATTTTAAAGCATATTTATTTTTCTGGGTGATTGTCCTCATGTGACAGCCATATTGTGGCATTACCACAAGTTTTATTAAGCTGTAGTTTTATGATGCTGTTGGCTGTAAAATAGGATGTTTAGTTTTATGACTTCCGGCGTGACGTGCAAGATGGCGGTCGTTTTTAAAACGCTCTCGCCGGCATGCAGAAATCAGCAGAATTCCGCTTGATCTGTTACATATCATGTACCGGGAGTTGGGCATAAGGCTAACAACCTTATCCTGGGACCTATCTAGAGGCAACTCCAGATGGGAAAAAAAGATATCGTTATGGAAACTCGCAGAGAAACCAACCGAGCATCAGGGATGCCAACTCCGAAGAGCTCATTCGTCGGCCCCAAACATGTGACAAGGGTTGGATTCTGGAATGTGAGAACGATGGCAGCACCAACAAAAACTACCCAGGTCATCAAAGAAATGGAGAGATACCATCTAGACATACTAGGCATCAGCGAAATGCGATGGCCAGAAGCAGGTAAAAGATCGGCGGAAAACGGTAAGTTAATTATACATTCAGGCAGAAATGACAATAAATTCCGAGATGGAGTGGGCATTATTATGTCAAATGTAGCTGCAAAGAGCCTTGTAGAATGGGAACCAGTGAACAGTCGTATAATAAGAGCACGATACAACCTACGACACGGAAGAATGACAATAGTACAGTGTTATGCACCCACGAATGATGCAGATGATGATGTGAAAGACGACTTCTATCACCAACTACAACAAATCATCAACAAAGTCCCTAAACACGACATCCTAATTGCTATGGGGGACTTCAATGCTAAGGTAGGGAAGGATAATACCGACGTTGAAAAAGTGATGGGGAAAGAAGGAATTGACATGGTTAATCAGAATGGAGAAAGATTAATTGAAATATGTCTAACAGAGGGCATGGTCATTGGAGGCACAATATTCCCACACAAAGAGATACATAAAACAACATGGATATCTCCAGATGATAGAACTAGAAACCAGATAGACCATTTGTGTATTAGAAAGCAATACAGAACATCTCTCATGGATGTAAGGGCTTATAGAGGTGCAGATGTCAACAGTGATCACAACCTGTGCATAGGGAAAATAAAACTAAAATTGAAAAGTCAACACAAGAAATCAGTACACAGAAAGATAAACATCCACAGCCTACAAGAAGAAAATACTAACATTAATTTCAATCAGGAACTTGCCAATCATTCCAAAACACCCAGTGAAGTTGAGGAGATAGGTATAGATGAGTTATGGAATTCTTACAGCACAGCCATAATCACAGCAGCAAAAGTAAGCGCTGGATTGGAAAAACCAAATAGAAAAGCATGGATATCAGATAAAACATGGAAGTATATACATGAAAGACGAGCAGTTAAATTAAACATGTTGAATGCAAAAGCAGATCATGAAAGAGATTCGGCAAAAGCAAAATACAAAGACATAGACAAGAAAGTAAAAAGTTCAGCTAGAAGGGATAAAAGAGAATACATAGACAATATGGCGAAAGAGGCAGAAAAAGCAGCAAAAACAGGAGACAGCAAAACTTTATATAACATACAAAAGAGGCTAACAGGTACTATTACATCTAAAGAAAGACCAATCCTTAGCAAAACTGGAACACTATTAACATCAAATAAAGACCAAAAGCAAAGATGGGCTGAACACTTCCAAGAAATACTCAATCGACCACACCCAAAAGAATTGTTAAACCTTGAAACTGACTTACCAGCCCCACAACTAAATGTCAGTCTAGATGAAATTAAATTGCATGAAATTGAAACAGCAGTGAATTTAATGGCTAACAACAAAGCTGCAGGTGAAGATGAAATAACAGCCGAGATGCTAAAAGCTATCAATAGTGACAACATGAGACAACTACAGAGAATGTTTAACAAGATTTGGAAAGAAGAAAAGGTCCCTTCTAATTGGAAGAAGGGAATCATTGTTAAAATACCAAAAAAGGGCAACCTTAGTGACTGTAACAACTGGAGAGGAGTAACCTTAGTATCAGTTGTGTCAAAAGTATTTTGCAAGGTCATTTTGAATAGACTCAAAGATATAGTGGATACTGCAATGAGAGAAGAACAAGCAGGATTTAGAAAAGGGAGAAGCTGTCTCGACCAGATCTTTACTCTCAGAATAATACTTGAAGAACATATTGAAAAGCAGAAACCATTAATACTGAATTTCATAGATTTTAAGAAGGCATTTGATAGCATACACAGAGATTCATTATGGAGAATTTTATGTCTATATGGAATACCATCTAAAAGTGTCAACATCATTAAGGACTTATACAATGGATATGGTTGTGCAGTCAAGACAGAAGAAGGGATGAGTGAATGGTTCCAGATTGAAACAGGCGTGAAACAAGGATGTATACTGTCTCCTTTACTTTTTGGGATTACAATAGACTTCATAATGACAAAATGCTGCACAGGTAACACAGGTATTGACTGGGTACATGGGACCCAACTAGAAAATCTTGATTTTGCTGATGACATAACTCTTATCAGTAATAATGTGAATTCCATGCAAGAAAAAACAGATAGCCTATCTTCACTGGCTAGCAAAATAGGACTTGAAATTAACAAGGACAAAACAAAAATAATGAAAATTCCCATCAATCAAAATGGAAAAATACACATAGAAGGGACAGATATTGAAGAAGTCAATCAATTTGCATACCTTGGCAGCTACATAGACCAGGATGGTGACACTAGAAAGGAAGTTAGGATCAGAATTGCAAAAGCAGCATCAATCTTCAAGAATCTTGAGAACATATGGAATTCAAAAGTTATAAGCACAAAAACCAAGTTAAGACTATTCAATTCAAATGTAATATCCACCCTCATTTATGCATGCGAAAGCTGGAAAACAACTAAAGAAATAGAAAAGAAATTAGACTCTTTTGAAAACAAATGCCTAAGGAAAATACTCGGCATCAAGTGGAATGAATTCAAGAACAATGCACAGATAAGACAGATGACTGAACAACAACCAGTCTCACGGGTGATCAGGAAAAGGAGATGGACATATGTTGGTCACTTGATGAGAAGAAATGATCAGAGAATCCCAAAACAAGCTATCAAGTGGAACACAACAGGCCGAAGAAAAAGGGGCAGACCGCGTGAAACTCTGAAGAGGACATTATTAAGAGAGGCCAAATTAACAGGCATAAAATCCTTTGTTGAGGTTGAAAGACTCGCCGAAGACAGGAAAAATTGGCGAACTACTTTGCGAGCCCTATGTGACGTCTAACGGCACGGGAAGGATATAAGATATAAGATCTCTCTCTCTCTGAACCTTAAGTGCCCAGGGCACATGGGGCTTCCGCAGGGGTTTTCCACAAATGCCTGTCTTTCGCCTTTTTTTCTGCTCTTGCCCAGGTGAGCCCTCTATTGCTCAACATCCTTTCTGTTGTTCTTCTCCATGTCTCTTTTGGTCTACCCTTACTTCTGTTCCCCTGTGGTGTCCATCTTAGTGCTATTTTTGGTAGTGAGTTGTCAGTCATTCTGAGCACATGTCCCAACCATCGCCAGCGTCTTTCCTCAATAATTGTTGTCAGTGGTTTCATCTGCATTTCTGCCAATAAGATGTTATTTCTTATGGTGTTTGGCCAAAATATTTTTTTAATTCTACGTAAACATTTAGTCTGGAAAGAATTCAACTTGTTTTCTATGGTTTTGGTGATTTTAAGATATAAGATATAAGAAGTTTTATGAGCCCAAACCTATAAAATAAGTTTGGTAGCTGTATGAGACTGTAAAATAAGTTTAGTAGCTGTATGAGACTGTAAATTAAGTTGGGTGGCTCTATGAGACTGTAACACACAATAATTAGTGTAACTATACACAGAGCCTCTACAGTAAAGCTGTGATACCAAAATGTATAAACTAGGAAAAAAAGTAGGAACAGCTTTATTACTTAACGAGTATACAGTTGTGACATTTCAGCGTGAGCCTTAATCATACAGAAATATACATTATGAAGAAATAGAGAGAGGAGATAAAGTAAAAATTCACATGAATGGTATGTTAAAAAGAAAATAAAAATAAAATGATTAGGGCACTTAGCTGTAACTTGTAAGAAGCTGTGGTTTGTCCGACACTGTGTATCAGAAATGCGCAGGGTGGAGTGTAGAGAGTATTTAAATGGAGACTTGGGATGTGTGATAGGTGGGTCGTATCTGAGGGTGATGGATGGGGAAACTTAAAGCAGTTTTCCTCTCCCGGCACTGCATAAAGCCGTAACACAGTACTACTAAAACAGAGTCCGTGTACCACTATTAAAATGTGACACGGTAACATTTTTTACAAGATTTCTTTCCTTCGTGTACTGTGTATTATTATAGTTTCTCGTACATGAGCACTAGGCTCAGAGACACCCAACATATTTTACAATGATATACACTCAGTAACAGGACAACCCAGGTAACACTGACTCCACTACTCATCAATACACGACATGACCAGTTACATGTAAATCAACAACTCTACACCACAGTTAACACTTGACATGAATCCAAACATCACAGGATTCATCAGACACAATTCAAACAATGTTTAATGGTGAAAACCCATTTGTTGGATGTATGTTGCACTGATGAAAGTGTAAACTTGATGGAAACAATTACAATGAGAATAGTAAAATGGTCTGGGCGATTAACATCGCCATGGGACCCTCAGACTAACATGCAACATCAAAAACATACTAACCTCATATATACCGAAAAACTCCATACTCAACCTTCCAACCAAGAATCACATTTTGTCCTAAAAAGGACAATCAGACTTACAACACTACATAATAAACTTAACCCTTTTGTCCTAACAAGGACAATCCACTACAAAACAAACATCCTAAGCCTAACAAACCCTAACAAACCTCCGTTCCAGAGAAAAACTCACACACAACCTGTCTCTACAACATTCAGACGACAAAACTCCCCTCTCAACTCGATCACACCTCCCGCCTAACCTAAACCACGTGACTCAGAATTCTCTCGAAACACGAGATATTTTCTCCATGTTTGGCATACAGACCACAACCACAGGATTACACACAAACAATCTGTTATTCTGTTACAAACTGTGGAAGGGAGAGAGAAATATGTGATTATAGTAGGGGTAGAGGGGTTGTAATTCCAGCATGATGTGCAAGATGGCGGACGTTTTTTTTTTTTTAATGCTCTTGCCGGTATGTAGAAGTCAGCAGAATTCCACTTGATCTCTCACATATCCTGTACCAGGAGTTGGGCATAAAGCTAACAACCTTATCCTGGGACCTATCTAGAGGCAACTCCAGATGGGAAAAAAAAAGATATCGTTATGCCCTATGTGACGTTTAACGGCAAGGGAAGGATATAAGGATGTAAGATAAGAGGGGTTGTAATGTGATGTTGTGAAGAGATTCTGAGCTGTGTGTAACAAGTGAGAAGGGAGTGGAACTTAGTGGGGAGGGATTATGATTGTGGAAGAGGAGAATATTAGGTGTAGCTGAATAACGAGTTCAAACCATGTGGTTCCAGAGTCCCATATTCTTGATTGTAGCGGTTCTTAAACGGTAGGCAGCTTGTGTCATCTGCATGACACTGTTTGATGGCTGTTACCAGAAAGTCAGATTTGAACTCTGTGGTTGGGGCCATTGAAATGATTCAGAGTTGGTTTCGAAGCATGCTGGGTGATATCAGACTTCCACTTCAAGTGGCTATGGACAAGAATGTCCTTAAGATTTGGTTCCCGTTTGTATGCTAATAGGGGTGGATCAGAGAAAATGTCGCGAGTGTCAGGGACGAGTTGGATTTAAGGCAGATGATGATAAAGAATTTTTTTAACCATCTGACCAGGTGGGTGAAAAGGAAGTACTAAACTCTGTCAGATGGGGTAATAGGTTTTTTTTCCTGAACGCTTCTTTGCAGCTCACTAGTTGGATACGGTTAAATGCTTTCCGAAGGACATTTTTCTGGCGATGACGGAAAAATTCTAATTATTTGTTGGACTGCTTTATAAAGTCCAAATTCTCCTGACATAGGTGGCAAAGACGGAAGAGTTGGGAGTATGGGATGAAGTTCTTACAAGCTTCAGGATGAGAGGAGTTGTAAAGTAAATTTGTGTAGCTGTCGGTGGGCTTGTATGGGACTGTAAATTAAGTTGGGTAGCTCTATAGCTCTATGAGTCCTAAAATGCTGTATTAAACCTATCTTGTTATATGGAAGTGAATCATGGACAATAGGCAAGTCTGCACAAAAATCATTGGAAGCAGCAGAAATGTGGTTTATTAGAAGAATGTTGTGAATCCCCTGGACAGCAAAGATAACTAATGAAGAATGTATGAGAAGAGCTGGAGAGACAAAAAAACCTTGTCAAAAAGATAAGAGAGAGACAATGTACTTTCATAGGACATGCAATGAGAAGAGGGGCATTGAAAATATTATAACAACAGAAAAAATAGAAGGAAGAAGATCAAGAGGAAGACCAAGAGAAATGATACTGGACAGTCTGACGGGATGGTGTGAGAGGAGATCACCAGCTGAGCTGATGGCCTGCATGAGGGATCGTGTACTCTGGAGAAGCATAATTGCAAACGCCAGTTGGCACGGCACCTGATGATGATGATGAGCTCTGTGATACTGTAAAATAAGTTGGGTAGCTCTTTGAGACTGTAAAATAAGTTGAGCAGCTCTTTGAGACTGTAAAATAAGTTGAGCAGCTCTTTGAGACTGTAAAATAAATTTTGTATCTCTATGAGATTGTAAAACAAGTTTTATTTTATGAGACAATAAATAACTTTTGTAGCTGTGTAAGGCTACAAAGTAAGTTTTGAACTCTGTGGTTGGGGCCATTGAAATGATTCAGAGTTGGTTTCGAAGCATGCTGGGTGATATCAGACTTCCACTTCAAGTGGCTATGGACAAGAATGTCCTTAAGATTTGGTTCCCGTTTGTATGCTAATAGGGGTGGATCAGAGAAAATGTCGCGAGTGTCAGGGACGAGTTGGATTTAAGGCAGATGATGATAAAGAATTTTTTTAACCATCTGACCAGGTGGGTGAAAAGGAAGTACTAAACTCTGTCAGATGGGGTAATAGGTTTTTTTTCCTGAACGCTTCTTTGCAGCTCACTAGTTGGATACGGTTAAATGCTTTCCGAAGGACATTTTTCTGGCGATGACGGAAAAATTCTAATTATTTGTTGGACTGCTTTATAAAGTCCAAATTCTCCTGACATAGGTGGCAAAGACGGAAGAGTTGGGAGTATGGGATGAAGTTCTTACAAGCTTCAGGATGAGAGGAGTTGTAAAGTAAATTTGTGTAGCTGTCGGTGGGCTTGTATGGGACTGTAAATTAAGTTGGGTAGCTCTATAGCTCTATGAGTCCTAAAATGCTGTATTAAACCTATCTTGTTATATGGAAGTGAATCATGGACAATAGGCAAGTCTGCACAAAAATCATTGGAAGCAGCAGAAATGTGGTTTATTAGAAGAATGTTGTGAATCCCCTGGACAGCAAAAATAACTAATGAAGAATGTATGAGAAGAGCTGGAGAGACAAAAAAACCTTGTCAAAAAGATAAGAGAGAGACAATGTACTTTCATAGGACATGCAATGAGAAGAGGGGCATTGAAAATATTATAACAACAGAAAAAATAGAAGGAAGAAGATCAAGAGGAAGACCAAGAGAAATGATACTGGACAGTCTGACGGGATGGTGTGAGAGGAGATCACCAGCTGAGCTGATGGCCTGCATGAGGGATCGTGTACTCTGGAGAAGCATAATTGCAAACGCCAGTTGGCACGGCACCTGATGATGATGATGAGCTCTGTGATACTGTAAAATAAGTTGGGTAGCTCTTTGAGACTGTAAAATAAGTTGAGCAGCTCTTTGAGACTGTAAAATAAGTTGAGCAGCTCTTTGAGACTGTAAAATAAATTTTGTATCTCTATGAGATTGTAAAACAAGTTTTATATTTTATGAGACAATAAATAACTTTTGTAGCTGTGTAAGGCTACAAAGTAAGTTTTGTAGCTGTGTGAGGCTACAAAGTAAGTTTTGTAGCTGGGTAAGTCTGTAATTAAGTTTGGTAGCTTTTTGAGGCTGTAAAATAACACATGTATTATAATAAAGATGTGGAGATTGTTATTATAACATATATTTTTATGAGACTGTAGCAGGCAAGATGGAAACTGTAGTTTCTTAAGTCATGCCCATGAGATATTTTCTTATTAATTTTGCCATGTTACTAGCACCTGATGATATATTGTTGATTGTCTACTTGAAAATAGATGAGTGTACGGTTCAGTTTTAAAAAAAAGATAGAAGGGATGAGGAAAGTGGGTAAGAAACAAGAATGGCAGAAAGTAAGATGAGTCTACTGATTGTATAATTGTATTTCAGCTGTAGAGAACACACATTGTCTAGTATCATCTTGTTATGATTGTTCTGTTGTACAGAAACTGTAGTGCTGTAACTTGTTATGTTTGTTGTGTTGTGCAGATACTCAAGGGACAGCAGCCTGTTACATTGATCAGAATACGTAATCCACATGGTGATAACAAAGAGTGGAGAGGCAGGTGGAGTGAGTGGTAAGTTAGCCTTTATGTAATGACATTAAATGATGTACTTACAATGATGCACTGGCATTGTTCTCATGCTTCATAAAATCAATAGAAAAATGCTTCACATAATGGCTTCACGTGGATCTATTGTCCTGGACATGCAGGAGTTCATGGTAGTGAGCAAGTTAACTGGCTGGAAAGACATACACCACCACCACCACCCAACATGCATGATGTACTGAGACTGAGCAAGTTAACTGGCTGGAAAGACATACACCACCACCACCACCCAACATGCATGATGTACTGAGACTGAGCAAGTTAACTGGCTGGAAAGACATACACCACCACCACCCAACATGCATGATGTACTGAGACTGAGCAAGTTAACTGGCTGGAAAGACATACACCACCACCACCACCCAACATGCATGATGTACTGAGACTGAGCAAGTTAACTGGCTGGAAATACATATGCCACCACCACCCAACATGCATGATGTACTGAGACTGAGCAAGTTAACTGGCTGGAAAGACATACGCCACCACCACCACCACCACCACCACCCAACATGCATGATGTACTGAGACTGAGCAAGTTAACTGGCTTGAAAGACATACACCACCACCACCACCACCCAACATGCATGATGTACTGAGACTGAGCAAGTTAACTGGCTGGAAAGACATACACCACCACCACCACCCAACATGCATGATGTACTGAGACTGAGCAAGTTAACTGGCTGGAAAGACATACACCACCACCACCCAACATGCATGATGTACTGAGACTGAGCAAGTTAACTGGCTGGAAAGACATACACCACCACCACCACCCAACATGCATGATGTACTGAGACTGAGCAAGTTAACTGGCTAGAAAGACATACACCACCACCACCACCACCACCCAACATGCATGATGTACTGAGATTGAGCAAGTTAACTGGCTGGAAAGACATACACCACCACCACCACCACCCAACATGCATGATGTACTGAGACTGAGCAAGTTAACTGGCTAGAAAGACATACACCACCACCACCCAACATGCATGATATACTGAGACTGGGCAAGTTAACTGGCTAGAAAGACATACACCACCACCACCCAACATGCATGATGTACTGAGACTGGGCAAGTTAACTGGCTAGAAAGACATACACCACCACCACCCAACATGCATGATATACTGAGACTGGGCAAGTTAACTGGCTGGAAAGACATACACACCACCACCACCACCACCCAACATGCATGATATACTGAGACTGGGCAAGTTAACTGGCTGGAAAGACATACACCACCACCACCACCACCACCCAACATGCATGATATACTGAGACTGGGCAAGTTAACTGGCTAGAAAGACATACACCACCACCACCACCCAACATGCATGATATACTGAGACTGGGCAAGTTAACTGGCTGGAAAGACATACACCACCACCACCCAACATGCATGATATACTGAGACTGGGCAAGTTAACTGGCTGGAAAGACATACGCCACCACCACCACCACACCACCACCCAACATGCATGATGTACTGAGACTGAGCAAGTTAACTGGCTTGAAAGACATACACCACCACCACCACCACCCAACATGCATGATGTACTGAGACTGAGCAAGTTAACTGGCTGGAAAGACATACACCACCACCACACCACCCAACATGCATGATGTACTGAGACTGAGCAAGTTAACTGGCTAGAAAGACATACACCACCACCACCCAACATGCATGATGTACTGAGACTGAGCAAGTTAACTGGCTGGAAAGACATACACCACCACCACCACCCAACATGCATGATGTACTGAGACTGAGCAAGTTAACTGGCTAGAAAGACATACACCACCACCACCACCACCACCCAACATGCATGATGTACTGAGATTGAGCAAGTTAACTGGCTGGAAAGACATACACCACCACCACCACCACCCAACATGCATGATGTACTGAGACTGAGCAAGTTAACTGGCTAGAAAGACATACACCACCACCACCCAACATGCATGATATACTGAGACTGGGCAAGTTAACTGGCTAGAAGACATACACCACCACCCAACATGCATGATGTACTGAGACTGGGCAAGTTAACTGGCTAGAAAGACATACACCACCACCACCCAACATGCATGATATACTGAGACTGGGCAAGTTAACTGGCTGGAAAGACATACACCACCACCACCACCACCACCCAACATGCATGATATACTGAGACTGGGCAAGTTAACTGGCTGGAAAGACATACACCACCACCACCACCACCACCCAACATGCATGATATACTGAGACTGGGCAAGTTAACTGGCTAGAAAGACATACACCACCACCACCACCACCCAACATGCATGATATACTGAGACTGGGCAAGTTAACTGGCTGGAAAGACATACACCACCACCACCACCCAACATGCATGATATACTGAGACTGGGCAAGTTAACTGGCTGGAAAGACATACACCACCACCACCACCACCCAACATGCATGATATACTGAGACTGAGCAAGTTAACTGGCTGGAAAGACATACACCACCACCACCACCCAACATGCATGATGTACTGAGACTGAGCAAGTTAACTGGCTGGAAAGACATACACCACCACCACCAACATGCATGATGTACTGAGACTGGGCAAGTTAACTGGCTGGAAAGACATACACCACCACCCAACATTCATGATGTACTGAGACTGAGCAAGTTAACTGGCTGGAAAGACATACACCACCACCACCCAACATTCATGGTGTACTGAGACTGGGCAAGTTAACTGGCTGGAAAGACATACACCACCACCACCACCCAACATGCATGATGTACTGAGACTGAGCAAGTTAACTGGCTGGAAAGACATACACCACCACCACCACCCAACATTCATGGTGTACTGAGATTGAGCAAATTGAACATCTTATAGCTGTTATGGAAAAATTTTATAGGAATGAAGAGCTGGTATAAGAGAATAACCTCTAGATCCAGAAAATGAAGATCTGGAATGGGAGAATAACCTGTGTTGGCTTAATGAAGATCTTGAATAGGAGAATAATCTCTAGGTTCAGAAAATGGAGATCTGTAATTGGAGAATAACCTCTATGCCCAGAAAATGAATATCTGTAATTGGAGAATAACCTCTATGCCCAGAAAATGAATATCTGTAATTGGAGAATAACCTCTATGCCCAGAAAATGAATATCTGTAATTGGAGAATAACCTCTGTGCCCAGAAAATAAATATCTGTAATTGGAGAATAACCTCTATGTCCAGAAAATGAAGAAGCTGGAGGTGAGGCAAGAATAATCTCCTGTGTGGATGAAAGCAGTGAACCTACAATCAGTCCTCAACAGTGGCAGCCAGTACACACATCTTACTTTGGTTACTGGGACAGGCAGCAGTCAGTACACACATCTTACTTTGGTTACTGGGACAAGCAGCAGTCAGTACACACATCTTACTTTGGTTACTGGGACAGGCAGCAGTCGGTGCACACATCTTACTTTGGTTACTGGGACAGGCAGCAGTCGATGCACACATCTTACTTTGGTTACTGGGACAAGCAGCAGTCAGTACACACATCTTACTTTGGTTACTTGGACAGACACAGTTGGTGCACACATCTTACTTTGGTTACTGGGACAGGCAGCAGTCAGTACACACATCTTACTTTGGTTACTGGGACAAGCAGCAGTCAGTACACACATCTTACGTTGGTTACTTGGACAGACACAGTTGGTGCACACATCTTACTTTGGTTGCTTGCATGGGTGACAAGGCAGATATTGGAAATGTTGTGACTGTAATAACACTACTTCCTGAGATCAGTCAATCCTGACTGTAGTGACACTACTTCTTGAGATCAGTCAGTCCTGACTGTAGTGACACTACTTCTTGAGATCAATCAATCCTGACTGTAGTGACACTACTTCTTGAGATCGGTCAGTCCTGACTAGTGACATGACTTCTTGAGATCAATCAACCCTGACTGTAGTGACACTACTTCTTGAGATCAATCAATCCTGACTGTAGTGACACTACTTCTTGAGATCAGTCAATCCTGACTGTAGTAACACAACTTCCTGAGATCAGTCAATCCTGACTGTAGTGACACTACTTCCTAAGATCAGTCAGTCGTTACTGTAGTGACACTACTTCCTGAGATCAGTCAGTCGTGACTGTAGTGACACTACTTCCTGAGATCTGTCAGTCATGACTGTAATAACACTACTTCCTGAGATCTGTCAGTTGTGACTGTAGTGACACTACTTCCTGAGATCAGTCAGTCCTGACTATAGTGACATTACAGCCGTATTATCTCTATGTGGTTAAATTATGTGATGTTATTGTGTGACTGAAGTAATTAAAATAAATAAATACGTAACACAGACATTTTTAAAATTATTATGTTCACAATCCAAATCATCTGCATTATCACTGACATCAGGCCATGTATTAGTATCATTTCTGAGATGGATATAATCAAAGATAGCCTCATCAGATATCATTCTCTAGTACATGTCTTGATCATTTTGAGGACTGAGTTTTTCGCATGAGTATCATGAGAGTGTGGTAGCCATGCAACATGAGTATCATGAGAGAATGGTAGCCTTGCAACATGAGTGTCATGAGAGCATGGTAACCTTGCAACATGAGTATCATGAGAGAATGGTAGCCTTGCAACATGAGTATCATGAGAGAATGGTAGCCTTGCAACATGAGTATCATGAGAGAATGGTAGCCTTGCAACATGAGTATCATGAGAGAATGGTAGCCTTGCAACATGAGTATCATGAGAGAATGATAGCCTTGCAACATGAGTATCATGAGAACATGGTAACCATACAACATGAGTATCATGAGAGAATGGTAGCCTTGCAATATGAGTATCATGAGAGCATGGTAGGCTAGCAACATGAGTATCATGAGAGCATGGTAACCATGCAACATGAGTATCATGAGAGCATGGTAACCATGCAACATGAGTATCATGAGAGAATGGTAGCCTTGCAACATGAGTATCATGAGAATGGTAGGCTTGCAATATGAGTATCATGAGAGAATGGTAGGCTTGGAACATGAGTATCATGAGAGAATGGTAGTCTTGGAACATAAGTATCATAAGAGAATGATAGGCATGGAACATGAGTATCATGAAAGAATGGTAGGCTTGCAACATAAATATCATGAGAGAATGGTAGTCTTGGAACATGGATATCATGAGAGAATGGTAGGCTTGGAACATGAGTATCATGAGAGAATGGTAGCCTTGCAACATGAGTATCATGAGAAAATTGTAGCCTTGCAGCATGAGTATCATGAGAACATAGTTGGCTTGCAACATGAATATCATGAGAGAATGGTAGGCTAGCAACTTAAGTATCATGAGAGCATGGTAGACTTGGAGCATGAGTATCATGAGAGAATGGTAGGCTTGGAACATAAATATCATAAGAGAATGGTAGTCTTGGAACATACATATCATAAGAGAATGGTAGGCTTGGAACATGAGTATCATGAGAGCATGGTAGGCTTGCATAATAAATATCATAAGAGAGTGGTAGGCTTGGAACATGAGTATCATGAGAGAATGGTAGGCTTGCAACATAAATATCATGAGAGAATGGTAGGCTTGGAACATGCGTATCATGAGAGAATGATAGGCTTGAAACATGAGAGAATGGTAGGCTTGCAACTTGAGTGTCATGAGAGAATGGTAGGGTTGGAACCTGAATATCATGAGAGAATGGTAGCCTTGCAACATGAGTATCATGAGAGAATGGTAGCCTTGCAACATGAGTATCATGAGAAAATGGTAGCCTTACAACATGAGTATCATGAGAGAATGGTAGGCTTGCAACATGAGTATCATGAGAGCATGGTAGTCTTGCAACATGAGTATCACGAGAGAATGGTAGCCTTGCAACATGAGTATCATGAGAGCATGGTAGCCTTGCAACATGAGTATCACGAGAGAATGGTGGCCTTGCAACATGAGTATCATGAGAGCATGGTAGCCTTGCAACATGAGTATCATGAGAGCATGGTAACCATGCAACATGAGTATCATGAGAGAATGGTAGCATTGCAATATGAGTATCATGAGAGCATGGTAGGCTAGCGACATGAGTATCATGAGAGCATGGTAACCGTGCAACATGAGTATCATGAGAGAATGGTAGCCTTGCAACATGAGTATCATGAGAGAATGATAGGCTTGCAATATGAGTATCATGAGAGAATGGTAAGCTTGGAACATGAGTATCATGAGAGAATGGTAGTCTTGGAACATGAGTATCAAAAGAGAATGATAGGCATGGAACATGAGTATCACGAGAGAATGGTAGGCTTGCAACATAAATATCATGAGAGAATGGTAGGCTTGGAACATGAATATCATGAGAGAATGATAGGCTTGGAACATGAGAGAATGGTAGGCTTGCAACATGAGTGTCATGAGAGAATGGTAGGCTTGGAACCTGAATATCATGAGAGAATGGTAGGCTTGCAACATGAGTATCATGAGAGAATGGTAGGCTTACAACATAAGTATCATGAGAGAATGATAGCCTTGCAACATAAATATCATGAGAGAATTGTAGGCTTGGAACATGAGTATTATGAGAGAATGGTAGTCTTGGAACATGAGTATCATGAGAGAATGGTAGGCTTGCAACATGAGTATCATGAGAAAATTATAGCCTTGCTGCATGAGTATCATGAGAGCATAGTTGGCTTGCAATATGAATATCATGAGAGCAAGATATACCAGCTTTTGATTCCTTCTTCTATTTTATAGCTAAAATCATGTGAATGCCAGTGATATCCATCAACACTACAATGGTAGTATAGTGATATAATTAGAGTGATAACCATCAGCACTACAATGATAGTAAAGTGGTGTATAAGAGTTATAACCATCAGCACTACAATGATAGTACAGTGGTGTGTAAGAATGATAGCCATCAGCACTGCAATGATAGTAAAGTGATGTGTAAAAGTGATAGCCATCAGCACTACAATGATAGTATGGTGATGTGTAAGAGTGATAACCATCAGCACTACAATGATAGTACAGTGATGTGTAAGAACAACACAGAGATACCCATGTATATTTGTGAGTGAATAAAATTGTATTATTGCATTAACACAATACAGACATAGCTGTTTGTGATTTGGTGTCACAGTTCTAACCTGCGTGCTGTCACTTGAGACAGTTCCTGGTTCTAACTAGCAGTTTGATATCAGAATAATAAGACTTGAGAACAAAGATTTTCTTGTATGCATTCACCTGAGACAGTTTGATATCAGAATAATTAGACTTGAGAACAAAGATTTTCTTGTATGCTGTCACTTAAGACAGTTTGATATCAGAATAATAAGACTTGAGAACAAAGATTTTCATGTATGCTCCCACCTGAGATAGTTCCTGGTTTTAACTAGCAGTTTGATATCAGAATAATAAGACTTGAGAACAAAGATTTTCTTGTATGCTCTGACCTGAGACAGTTCCTTGTTCTAACTAGCAGTTTGATATCAGAATAATAAGACTTTGAGAACAAAGATTTTCTTGTATGCTTTCACCTGAGACAATTTGATATCAGAATAATAAGACTTGAGAACAAAGATTTTCTTGTATGCTTCCACCTGAGACAATTTGATATCAGAATAATAAGACTTGAGAACAAAGATTTTCTTGTATGCTTTCACCTGAGACAATTTGATATCAGAATAATAAGACTTGAGAACAAAGATTTTCTTGTATGCTTTCACCTGAGACAATTTGATATCAGAATAATAAGACTTGAGAACAAAGATTTTCTTGTATGCTTTCACCTGAGACAATTTGATATCAGAATAATAAGACTTGAGAACAAAGATTTTCATTTCAACCTCCTTATTTTTCCAGGTCCCCAGAGTGGCAGGGCATTTCACCTAGTGACAGGACAAGCCTGGGCCTGATAAACAGAGATGACGGAGAGTTCTGGTACTTAACTTTGTCCAGATTTTTCTTTCATTGCTTTCACTAGAAAATAGTACTTGAAAAACATATCATGACAATTTTCATCAAAGTAGGCTGAAAGTTTATCAGGAGTTTTTGACAGAATAAATTGACAAAATAATGTAAGTAGAATCTTCCATTTTGTGTTGGACATTGTTTTTACTTTTGAGTTATTTATCTTGCCAGGATGGATTTTGATGACTTTGTGGCTAATTTTGACAACCTGTACATTTGCAACTTAACTCCGGATGCTCCACTTGATGCTCCACGGAAGTGGGAGGTTGTTGAGCATAATGGGCGGTGGATCAAGGGTTTCAGTGCTGGTGGGAGGCCTTCCAGAGAAGGTATTTTATCCTACAATGGTAGCCATCATGGAACTTTTTTTACAGTATAATTTCATGACTTTCTAGTTTCAGCATCATTAAAATTAATCATAAGAGGCATGTAAAGTACAGACCAAAAATATCCACCTGGCCAGGTCTTGCGCCTCTCATTCAGTTTGTCATCTTGTCTTTCTTAAATTGTGCAGCTCAGCCAGAAAGTCCACTCCTTATACCTCTGCTTTCCTTCAGCCTATTAGACTTGGTCTGTTGTGTTAAATATTATCAGATAAAGTATAAGAAGTCATACATGTTTATTGAATATATAATCTAGTTTTGGTGATAGTATAAAGTATAAGAATTCATACATGCATATAGAATGTATAGCCTAGTTTTGGTGGTGTCATGTGCATGAGTTTAGAGCTTATAAGAAAAGGATAGAAATTGTAGGATAGTTGTGGAGAGAAAATTGTAGAATTGTGTTAAATGACTTTTAGTTAAAATTGTTTCATCTAATGGTCAGTAGTTACCCTCAGATATGATCTGTTTTGTGTAATGGTCGGTCTTACATCTTACATCCTTCCTATGCTGCTAAACGTCACATAGGGCCCGCATGATAGTTTGTCAAGATGTCCTGTCTTTGGCGAGTTTTTCAATATCATCAAGGGATGTTATGCCTACTGAACTGTTCTCTCTTAAAAATGTCCTCTTTGGAGTTTCACATGGTTGACTTCTTCGTCTCCTCGAGTTGTGATCGGACGTGTTTATTTTAGCTCCTACGTTTGGATTTTTACCAGTGTCGTTTTATAAGATTGTGACGTGAAATGGATATCCCTGGATTTCACTTATGTTTGTGCTTGTGGTGAAATATGTGAAATGTTAAAAATACATGTAGTTTGTTAAATATTTACCAAGATGTTAGAAAGTTATATATCTCTTTGTCTAATACTGGCCTAGCAGGTGACCATGCGAAGGATTCCTCATTGTAACTAGGTCATCATGTGGCCAGGTGAGACTACAAAAGCTGGGATAATTTATTGCGTCATAAGCTAAAAATGTTATCTTGTAGTCGAGACGATGAATTAGAAGAAGCTAGCTAGACAAGAAGACGGGATTAACTGCGGCTGGCAGTGGTAAAGAATTACTCCCTGAACAAAAGAAAGGTGGTAAATACCAAGCTCCATGGCTGTGACAAAGTACCCGGCCTAACAATAACACAGACCAATGAGGGACAATGCTTGGTCGTTCTTGTCAACAACACGCTGGATTATGATTGCGTGAAACAAGCTTTCAGGGAGTACTACCACGGCCACATAGAAAAGAGGACAGATAAAAATGGTGCAAATGTGGAGGAGGTTATAAAAACGCCGTTTGTAACAATCCACCTGTACTATACCAGAAATAAAATACTGGTTCAAGTCTGTGCTCAAGATGTTGACTGTTGGCTGACAGATGATTCAGTCGCATTCAAGATGGGGCTTCAAAACCTTTCCTGCGACTATCAGGTATAGCAAAGCCATCTCTGTCGTCTGTTGCCATGAGTAACAGACCAGCCATCACCAATGTCATCACTACCAGTGACGGACACGGCACTATCGGCACTAAATCAGTCAAGGCGCTACCACCGCCAACAACATGCAAGAACAAGTCACCACCAACTACAAAGGACAAGAGAACATTACAACCAACAATGTTGAGACAGATACACAACCTCCGACAGACAAAATAATGCTACCGCCACCACTGTCATTCTGATCAACTGTCCCAGTGCTGATCTTACTGACAAAGCCCTGTCAGATCAGACAAGCACCTTAGCTGAACCCACTGACATTCAGACAATGCTAGAACACTCTACCAGCAACAGTTTAGCTGATGTGGAAAATCTAGACAATAGTAAAGGTCCAGCAGTTGAGTTCTCTACATCTAGTGTTGCTGATTCACTACATACATCTCAGCAGGCTACAGTTGTTGAGGAAAAATTAGCTACATTATGTAGCCAGAACATACTTGATGTAGTCAAAGACCTTGTTGAGCATAATGGGCGGTGGATCAAGGGTTTCAGTGCTGGTGGGAGGCCTTCCAGAGAAGGTATTTTATCCTACAATGGTAGCCATCATGGAACTTTTTTTACAGTATAATTTCATGACTTTCTAGTTTCAGCATCATTAAAATTAATCATAAGAGGCATGTAAAGTACAGACCAAAAATATCCACCTGGCCAGGTCTTGCGCCTCTCATTCAGTTTGTCATCTTGTCTTTCTTAAATTGTGCAGCTCAGCCAGAAAGTCCACTCCTTATACCTCTGCTTTCCTTCAGCCTATTAGACTTGGTCTGTTGTGTTAAATATTATCAGATAAAGTATAAGAAGTCATACATGTTTATTGAATATATAATCTAGTTTTGGTGATAGTATAAAGTATAAGAATTCATACATGCATATAGAATGTATAGCCTAGTTTTGGTGGTGTCATGTGCATGAGTTTAGAGCTTATAAGAAAAGGATAGAAATTGTAGGATAGTTGTGGAGAGAAAATTGTAGAATTGTGTTAAATGACTTTTAGTTAAAATTGTTTCATCTAATGGTCAGTAGTTACCCTCAGATATGATCTGTTTTGTGTAATGGTCGGTCTTACATCTTACATCCTTCCTATGCTGCTAAACGTCACATAGGGCCCGCATGATAGTTTGTCAAGATGTCCTGTCTTTGGCGAGTTTTTCAATATCATCAAGGGATGTTATGCCTACTGAACTGTTCTCTCTTAAAAATGTCCTCTTTGGAGTTTCACATGGTTGACTTCTTCGTCTCCTCGAGTTGTGATCGGACGTGTTTATTTTAGCTCCTACGTTTGGATTTTTACCAGTGTCGTTTTATAAGATTGTGACGTGAAATGGATATCCCTGGATTTCACTTATGTTTGTGCTTGTGGTGAAATATGTGAAATGTTAAAAATACATGTAGTTTGTTAAATATTTACCAAGATGTTAGAAAGTTATATATCTCTTTGTCTAATACTGGCCTAGCAGGTGACCATGCGAAGGATTCCTCATTGTAACTAGGTCATCATGTGGCCAGGTGAGACTACAAAAGCTGGGATAATTTATTGCGTCATAAGCTAAAAATGTTATCTTGTAGTCGAGACGATGAATTAGAAGAAGCTAGCTAGACAAGAAGACGGGATTAACTGCGGCTGGCAGTGGTAAAGAATTACTCCCTGAACAAAAGAAAGGTGGTAAATACCAAGCTCCATGGCTGTGACAAAGTACCCGGCCTAACAATAACACAGACCAATGAGGGACAATGCTTGGTCGTTCTTGTCAACAACACGCTGGATTATGATTGCGTGAAACAAGCTTTCAGGGAGTACTACCACGGCCACATAGAAAAGAGGACAGATAAAAATGGTGCAAATGTGGAGGAGGTTATAAAAACGCCGTTTGTAACAATCCACCTGTACTATACCAGAAATAAAATACTGGTTCAAGTCTGTGCTCAAGATGTTGACTGTTGGCTGACAGATGATTCAGTCGCATTCAAGATGGGGCTTCAAAACCTTTCCTGCGACTATCAGGTATAGCAAAGCCATCTCTGTCGTCTGTTGCCATGAGTAACAGACCAGCCATCACCAATGTCATCACTACCAGTGACGGACACGGCACTATCGGCACTAAATCAGTCAAGGCGCTACCACCGCCAACAACATGCAAGAACAAGTCACCACCAACTACAAAGGACAAGAGAACATTACAACCAACAATGTTGAGACAGATACACAACCTCCGACAGACAAAATAATGCTACCGCCACCACTGTCATTCTGATCAACTGTCCCAGTGCTGATCTTACTGACAAAGCCCTGTCAGATCAGACAAGCACCTTAGCTGAACCCACTGACATTCAGACAATGCTAGAACACTCTACCAGCAACAGTTTAGCTGATGTGGAAAATCTAGACAATAGTAAAGGTCCAGCAGTTGAGTTCTCTACATCTAGTGTTGCTGATTCACTACATACATCTCAGCAGGCTACAGTTGTTGAGGAAAAATTAGCTACATTATGTAGCCAGAACATACTTGATGTAGTCAAAGACCTTGTCATAAACCTTATTACTGACATGGCAGCGGAGATTAAGCACTCATTCAAGCTGGAGAATGACAGTCTCAGGGCTGAACTTATGTCACTGAGGGATGAAAACACTAAAATGAGACCCATGATACCAGAATGGCAGAGTGAACAAAATCCCCATGGGTAACTCCTGATATATTGCAGCTCATGAGGAAATGGGATGAAGCTCATAAAAGCAGAAATTTTAGTAGCTGTCGTTTACTTAGGAATAAGGTGCAGTATTTAACTGGGCTGGAGAAGAAAAATTACTTTAGAAATTTAGTGAAAGACAAAACTGATAGTAAATCAATTTGGAAAGTGATTAATACTCTTGTAAATAAAAGGAAGCAAACTGCCCCCCAAACATTTAATGGGGAACATACTTGCACTAACTTCAGTGAACATTTTAGGGAAGAAATTAGAATTCTAAAATCTTCATTACCGACCCCTACTTGCGACCTGAGCGTGTTGAAAACTTAAGCGGCAGTAAATGTGTAAAGCTAACACTAAACATTCCTTTCCTCACAGTCAGTGAGGTTTATAACTACATCTAGTCTTTAAAAAACACTAACTCAGCAGGATGTGATGACATTAGTAACAAGATACTAAGCTACGCTGCACCAGTTATCACAGACACACTAACATACATATACAATTTGTGCATTGACAGACATTATTTCCCTGACACCTTTAAACTCACCAAAGTGTTTCCTCTTTTTAAATCCGGACAGACTAGCTACCTCTCAAACTAAAAACCCATATCCATTCTGTCATCACTATCTAAACCTCTTGAAAAGCATATATGAAAGTTAACACTGCTCCACATGCAAGAAAACAATCTACTAATAGACAGCCAATCAGGTTTTAGACCAAATCACTCCTGCCACACAGCATTAACTAAAATGACAGAAAGCTGGCTGTCTCATATAGATGATGACAAATTGTATGGTGCTGTCTTTGTTGATTTCACGAAAGCCTTTGATATGATTGATCATGAAATTCTTGCAAAAAAACTGGAAGGCTATAGATTACACCCTGACCTAACAAAATTTATTACATCTTTTCTCTCGGGTAGAAAACAAGTAGTTTGCTTTAGAAACAAAATATCTGACTCTTCTGTGGTTGATACTGGTATTCCTCAAAGCTCCCTTCTTGGTCCTCTTCTCTTTGCTGTCTACATTAACAACTTACCACTACATTTAAAGCACTCTTCATGTGATCTTTTTGATGATGACTGTACTGTTTACAATGGTGACTGTGACATCAATAACCTTCAGACAGCACTCCAGAATGATATAAACAGTTTGATTAAATGGAGTAATAAAAATGGTATGATGATAAACACCAACAAAACAAAATCTATGCTCATCACTACAAGACAGAAACTGCAGAATGCAACAAAAACTTCACTACAGCTTTGTGTTGGGACTAAGGCAATAGAAAATGTTCATGAATATAAAACTCTAGGACTCATCATTGATCAGCATTTAACTTGGAATTCTCACGTACATAACCTAACAAACTTGATTGCACAGAAAGTTTACCAACTAACCAAAATTAAACACTTTATCGACAAAGACACAAGAAAGATATACTACATATCACACATACAAACACACTTAGATTACTATTCCACAATCTTGGATGGATGCTCAGTCTCAAACACAAAAAGGCTCCACTCACTTCACAAACGAGCATTAAATCTGATTTGTGACAAACACCTAGTACAGATTGTAGACCAGTTCAAACATCTCAAAATTCTACCCCCCAAATATAGAGTCATTTTAAACAAAGTTAAGTTTGTTCACAGAATTCTGTTGCACAATGCTCTGCCTTACTTGTGGTCACTGTTTACGTATAGCACTAGACATATCTTATATCTTTCCCCGTGCCGTTAAACGTCACATAGGGCTCGCAAAGTAGTTCACAAATTTTTCCTGTCTTTGGCGAGTCTTTCAACCTCATCAAAGGATTTTATGCCTGTTAATTTGGCCTCTCTTAACAGTGTCCTCTTCAGAGTTTCACGCAGTCTGCCTTTTTCTTTGGCCTGTTGTGTTCCACTTGATAGCTTGTTTTGGGATTCTCTGATCATTTCTTCTCATCAAGTGACCAGCATATGTCCATCTCCTTTTCCTGATCACCCATGAGACTGGTTGTTGTTCATTCATCTGTCTTATCTCTACATTGTTCTTGAATTCGTTCCACTTGATGCCAAGTATTTTCCTTAGGCATTTGTTTTCAAAAAAGTCTAATTTCTTTTCTATTTCTTTAGTTGTTTTCCAGCTTTCGCATGCATAAATGAGGGCGGATATTACATTCGAATTGAATAGTCTTAACTTGGTTTTTGTGCTTATAACTTTTAAATTCCATATGTTCTCAAGATTCTTGAAGATTGATGCTGCTTTTGCAATTCTGATCCTAACTTCCTTTCTAGTGTCACCATCCTGGTCTGTGTAGCTGCCAAGGTATGCAAGTTGATTGACTTCTTCAATATCTGTCCCTTCTGTGTGTATTTTTCCATTTTGATTGAGGGGAATTTTCATTATTTTTGTTTTGTCCTTGTTAATTTCAAGTCCTATTTTGCTAGCCAGTGAAGACAGACTTTTTTCTTGCATGAAATTCACATTATTATTGATAAGAGCTATGTCATCAGCAAAATCAAGATCTTCTAGTTGGGTCCCATGTACCAGTCAATACCTGTGTTACCTGTGCAGCACTTTTTCATTGTGAAGTCTGTTGTAATCCCAAAAAGTAAAGGAGACAGTATACATCCTTGTTTCACACATGTTTCAATCTGGAACCATTCACTCATCCCTTCTTCTGTCTTGACTGCACAAACATATCCATTGTAGAGGTCTCTAATGATGTTGACATTCTTAGATGGTATTCCATATATTCTTAAAATTATCCACAATGAATCTCTGTGTATGCTATCAAATGCCTTTTTAAAGTCTCTGAAGTTCAGGATTAATGGTCTTTGCATTTCAATATGTTCTTCAAATATGTTCTTCTTCATTTGCCTTAGAGTAAAGATCTGGTCAGGACAACTTCTCCCTTTTCAAAATCCTGCTTGTTCTTCTCTCATTGCAGCATCCAGTATATCTTGAATTCTATTCAGAATAACTTTGCAAAATACTTTTGTCATAACTGATAGTAAGGTTACTCCTCTCCGGTTATTGCAATCACTAAGGTTGCCTTTTTTCGATATTTTAACAATGATTCCTTTTTTCCATTTAGAAGAGACTTTTTCTTCTTTTCAAATCTTATTAAACATTCTCTGTAGTTGGTTCATGTTGTCAGTGTTAGTAGCTTTTAACATTTCTGCTGTTATTTCATCTTCACCTGCAGCTTTGTTTTTAGCCATTAAATTCACTGCTATTTCAATTTCATGCAATGTAATTTCATCTAGCCTGACATTTAATTGTGGGAATGGTAAGTCAGTTTCAAGGTCTATCAATTCATATGGGTGTGGTCAGTTTAAGTATTTCTTGGAAGTGTTCAGCCCATCTTTGTTTTTGGTCTTTATTTGATGTTAATAGGGTTCCAGTTTTGCTAAGGATTGGTCTTTCTTTGGATGCAATAGTACCTGTTAACCTCTTTTGTATGTTATATAGAATTTTGCTGTCTCCTGTTTTTGCTGCCTTCTCTGCTTCTTTTGCCATATTGTCCGTGTATTCCTTTTATACTTTCTAGCTGAACTTTTTACTTTATTGTTTAGTTCTTTGTATGTTGCTTTTGCCAAATCTTTTCCAAGATCTGTTTTTACATTCAACATGACTAATTTGGTTGCTTGTCTTTCATGTATGGATTTCTATGTGTTATCTGATATCCATGCTTTTCTACTTGTTGTTTGCAGTCCAGCACTTGTTTTAGCTGCTGTAATTATGGCTGTGCTGTAAGAATCATCTATATCTTAAAGTAATGGTCAGTAGTTACCCTCAGATATGATTGCTTCAAGTAATGGTCAGAAAATTAGACTCTTTTGAAAACAAATGCCTAAGGAAAATACTTGGTATAAAGTGGAACGAATTCAAGAACAACACAGAGATAAGACAGATGAGCAAACAATAACCTGTCTCATGGGTAATCAGAAAAAGAAGATGGACATATGTAGGCCATGTGATGAGAAGAAACAATCAGAGAATACCAAAACAAGCTATCACGTGGAGCACAACAGGCTGAAGAAAAAGAGATTGACCATGTGAAACTCTAAAGAGGACATTGTTAAGAGAAGCCAGTTTAGTGAGCATAACATCCCTTGATGAAGTTGAAAGACTTACCAAGAACAGGAAAACTTGGCAAACAACTATGCGAGCTCTGTGTGACGTTTAACAGCATAGGAAGGATGTAAGATGCAAGAATGGTCAGTAGTTACACTCAAATATGATTTGTTTCAAGTAATGGTCAGTAGTTACACTCAAAATATTGTTTCAAGTAATGGTCATAGTTACACTCACAATATTGTTTCAAGTAATGGTCAATAGTTACACTCAAAATATTGTTTCAAGTAATGGTCAATAGTTACACTCAAAATATTGTTTCAAGTAATGGTCAGTAGTTACACTCAAAATATTGTTTCAAGTAATGGTCAGTAGTTACACTCAAAATATTGTTTCAAGTAATGGTCAATAGTTACACTCAAAATATTGTTTCAAGTAATGGTCAGTATTTACCCTCAGATATGATTTGTTTCCAAACTGTTACAGCCTCCCACTGGGTCAATCCACAATACTTCCTGAGGCTAGAAGACACAGACGAAGATGAAGACAATGTCTGCACTGTTATTGTTCAGCTCATGCAGGTGGATCGTCGAAAGATTAAACAAAAAGGAGAAAAATTTCTTTACATAGGTTTCAGTGTGTACCAGGCAGGTTTTGTTTTTGTCTTCATTACTTGATTCATTTTATCATTTTAATACCATTACAGCTTTATTTAGTCTGTTACAGCATTATTATTACATGACAGCATTATTCAGGGACAGCTGTTGAAGGAGTCAACCTGTTTGCATACCTCACCAGCTACATAGACCAGGTTGGCAGCACAATAAAGAAAATTAGAATCAGAATTGCAAAAGCAGGATTGACCTTCAAGAATCTTTAGAACATATGGCACTCTAAAGTTATAAGCACAAAAACCAAGTTAAGATTATTCAATTCAAATATAATATCCACCCTCATTTATGCATGCAAAAGCTGGAAAACAACTAAAGAAATAGACAAATTAGACTCTTTCAAAAACAAATACCTAAGGAAAATACTTGATATAAAGTGAAACAAATTCAAGAACAATACAGATATAAGACTGATGACTGAACAACAACTAATCTCATGGGTAATCATGAAAAGGAGATGGACATATGTTGGTCATGTGATGAGAAGAAACAGTCAGAGAATCCCAAAACAAGCTATAATGTGGAACACAACAGGCTGAAGAAAAAGAGGTCGACCATGCACAACTCTAAAAAGGACACTGTTAAGAGAGGGCAAATTAATAGGCATAAAATCCCTTGATGAGGTTGAAAAGCTTGCTGAAAACAGGAAAACTTGGCAAACTACCATGATGTAAGAAGTTTATCATTACATTGTTTGGTCTGTAGCTTATCATTATATTGTTTAGTCTGTAGCTTATCATTACATTATTCAGTCTGTAGCTTGCCATTTTGGGTGTCTGAGTGGCGAAGTGGTTAGTGCACTGGTCTCTCCTGGCAAAAGTCAGGGATTTGAATCCGGCCGGAGGCACCTCAGTCACCCAACTATAGAAATGGGTACCTGACTTCTGAAGTTGAGGAAGGAAAGGTGGCCAGGCGTGATACTGATCATATCACCCTCTAGTGTGCTGACAGGTCAAGGGAAATATGGGCACTAACACCATATCCCTATGTGCCTCTAAAGCATGACAGGATTACTTTTCTTTTTTTTAGCTTGCCATTACATTATTAATTCTGTAGCTTACCATTACATTATTCAGTCTATAGCTTACATTATTCAGTTTGTAGCTTACCATTACATTATTCAGTCTATAGCTTACCATTACATTATTCAGTCTATAGCTTACCATTACATTATTCAGTCTGTAGCTTACCATTACATTATTCAGTCTATAGTTTGCCATTACATTATTCAGTCTGTAGCTTACCATTACATTATTCAGTCTATAGTTTGCCATTACATTATTCAGTCTGTAGCTTACCATTTAATTACTATTAAATACACATAGAAGGGACAGATATTGAAGAAGTCAATCAACTTGCATACCTTGGCAGCTACACAGACCAGGATGGTGACACTAGAAAGGAAGTTAGGATCAGAATTGCAAAAGCAGCATCAATCTTCAAGAATCTTGAGAACATATGGAATTCAAAAGTTATAAGCACAAAAACCAAGTTAAGACTATTCAATTCAAATGTAATATCCACCCTCATTTATGCATGCAGAAGCTGGAAAACAACTAAAGAAATAGAAAAGAAATTTCTCTTTTGAAAACAAATGCCTAAGGAAAATACTTGGCATCAAGTGGAACGAATTCAAGAACAATGCAGAGATAAGACAGATGACTGAACAACAACCAGTCTCATGGGTGATCAGGAAAAGGAGATGGACATATGCTGGTCACTTGATGAGAAGAAATGATCAGAGAATCCCAAAACAAGCTATCAAGTGGAACACAACAGGCCAAAGAAAAAGAGGCAGACCGCGTGAAACTCTGGAGAGGACATTGTTAAGAGAGGCCAAATTAACAGGCATAAAATCCTTTGATGAAGTTGAAAGACTCGCTGAAGACAGTAAAAATTTGCGAACTACTTTGCAAGCCCTGTGTGACGTTTAACGGCACGGGAAGGATATAAGATAAAAGATAAGAAGCTTACCATTACATTTTTTAGTTTGTAGCTTATCAGCATATTGTTTAGTCTATGGCTTACCAGTACATTATTCAATCTATAGCTTATCTTTACATTTTTTTGTCTGTAGCTTACCAGTGCATTGTTTAGTCTGTTGTTTACCATTACATTTTTCAGTCTATAGCTTATCTTTACATCTTTTAGTCTATAAGGTTACCTTTACATTTTTTAGTCTATAGCTTACTGCAGGAAAAAAAACAGATTCCCTGTCTTTCTTGGCTAGCAAAATAGGTCTTGAAATGAACAAAGACAAAACAAAAATAATGAAACTTCTTATTAATCAAGTAGAAAAAATATATGTAGAAGGAACAGTTGTTGATAAAGTAAACCAATTTGCATACCTTGGCAGCTACATAGACTAAGATAATGACACCAGGAAGGAAGTTAGAATTGCAAAAGAAGCATTGTCCTTCAAAAAATCTTGAGAACATATGGAATTTAAAAGTTATAAGCACAAAAACCAAGTTAAGATTATTCAGTTCAAATGTGATATCCATCCTCATTTATGCATGTGAAAGCTGGAAATCAACTAAAGAAATAGACTAGAAATTAGACTCTTTTGAAAACAAATGTCTAAGGAAAATACTCAGTATAAAGTGAAACAAATTCAAGAACAACACAGAGATAAGATAAATGAGCAAACAACAACCTGTCTCATGGGTAATCAGAAAAAGAAGATGGACATATGTAGGCCATATGATGGGAAGAAACAGTCAGAGAATACCAAAACAAGCTATCAAGTGGAGCACAATAGGCCAAAGAAAAAGAGGTCTACCACGTGAAATTCTAAAGAGGACATTGTTAAGAGAAGCCAATTTGGTGAGCATAAAATCCCTTGATGGGGTTGAAGACTTGCTGAGAACAGGAAAACTTAGCAAACAACTATGCTAGCTCTATGTGACATTTAACAGTATGGGAAGGATGTAAGATGTAAGAAGCTTGTCGGTACATTGTTTAGTCTGTGGCTTACCATTACATTTTTCAGTCTATAGCTTACCATTACATTTTTCAGTCTGTAGCTTACCATTACATTTTTCAGTTTATAGCTTACCATTACATTTTTCAGTCTATAGCTTACCATTACATTTTTCAGTCTATAGCTTTCCAGTATATTTTTCAGCCTATAGCTTACCATTACATTTTTCATTCTATAGCTTTCCAGTATGTTTTTCAGTCTGTAGCTTACCATTACATTTTTCAGTCTATAGCTTTCCAGTACATTTTTCAGCCTATAGCGTACCATCACATTGTTTAACCTAGACAGCCCACTAAGCACAGACCTCAGAGGGACGCATTACAGACCTTTTATTGTTTTATTCAAGACATGTATTTTTAAAAAGTGAAGTTAAGAAGTTTTATTGGAGAAAAGTTAGTAAGGGTGGGAAGCAGTGTTCTCTCTGAGCTGTGTGGCAGCACAAGTGTGCACACACAAACAAACATTTGAGTTTGCTCATCCTGCGTTGTGCTCTGCTACAAGGCTGACGTTCAACTTGAGTTTGATTTAATGATGTCTTGGGATTTTAATTTTAACCTTTTTTTTTTTTTTCTAGGAGAACTTGAACTTACATTCTGTAATTTGACATTAAGGTACACATTTGCACACATAATATTTTTGAGAATATAGTTGTACACTAGTTGAAAATTTTATGCACCACTGCAGAACCTTAGAGGGAACATTGGTTGAGAGGGGGGTGGGCATTGATGAAATGCCAAGAATTGTATACGAGATGCTGACAAGGAGACAGCAAGAATTGTATATGAGGTGCTGACAAGGAGACAGCAAGAATTGTATATGAGATGCTGACAAGGAGACAGCAAAAATTGTATATAAGGTGCTGACAAGGAGACAGCAAGAATTGTATATGAGGTGCTGAGACAGCAAGAATTGTATATGAGGTGCTGACAAGAAGACAGCAAGAATTGTATATGAGGTGCTGAGACAGCAAGAATTGTATATGAGGTGCTGACAAGAAGACAGCAGCAATTGTATGTGAGATACTGACAAGGAGACAGCAAGAATTGTATATGAGATACTGACAAGGAGACAGCAATAATTGTATGTGAGATACTGACAAAGGAACAGCAAGAACCATGTATGAACATGGATCTGTCTCTTGACATTAGGCAGAGAACTATCTAAAGCTTCTGTGTACAAGGTGTGTCTGGTAAATAATGACTGATTCCATAAAATTCGATCTATATACTTACATATGCTTAAAATTCCTTGAAATAACATCCTTGAGCATCAATACACCGTTGCTAGCGGTTCTGCCACACGTCGTAGCTCGCCTGGAAGCCTTGAACAGGGATCTCCTTCAAAGCATTCGTCATGGCAGCTTGCATGTCATTAACAGCTCAAAATGGTGGTCTTTCAAGCTTGATTTGAGCCGGGGAAACAAAAAGAAGTCAGCCAGGGCCAAGTCTGGGCTGTAGGGAGGTTGCCACAGCGTTGCCACTGTTTGTTTCACCAGAAACTCTCTCACTAGTGCCAACACATGGCTCCTCGGCACATTGTCGTGGTGAAAAACGGCGGACACACGTGACTCTGTTCTTCAGCCATGTAAGAACTTCCGCGTCCAGGCGGTACGAACTCCTTATGGACAACACCTTTAGATTAAAAAAAGACTATGAGCATCGATTTCATCTTCAATTTGCACATTTAATGAGCGCCCTGTGCATTGTTCACCCTTGACATTCTCTTCCTTTGTTGAACGTCTTGTGCCACCGAAACATTCATGCTTTTGATAAAGCATCCTTTCTGTGGGCTTTCTGTATCATAGCAAGCATCTTGGTCACGGATGTTTCAAGTTTAACACAAAGCTTTATCGCTGCTTGACACTCCTGCATTTTGATCCTTACGTGACACTTAAACAACTGTCCACTTCCCAAGCAATCCGCACTCTGTAAAAGCTTAGAGCTAAATGACGAGATATCAGCCCTTTACCTAACATCCCCCACTAACCTTATGGCCCGGAGAATTTCTGTCCCTGCTTATTGATTGAATGAAATCCTCATTACTTGCTGGACACACTCTGTAGAAATATGTACTGTATCACAAACTCCACATCTGCTCTCACAGTGACAAAGACTGCTTGTTGTCCTCAGAGTTCAGAAGTGATTAGCTGTATTTTTTGTGGCATATAAAGTACCCAATGCTTTGTGCTTACAGTCTCCATTTAGAAACTTTCTGTCACAGTGTTCGTATTTTTTTGTTTCTATATTCAGTATGACAAAGGATATTCCATACCCTTAAAGAAGGATTTTTTCGACTATCACCAAGCCATCACCAGCTCTGGAGCATATATAAATGTGCGGCAATTGACCAAGCGACTGATCCTTGCACCTGGAGAGTACATTGTTGTACCAAGCACTTGGGATGTGGATGAAAGTGCAGATTACTACATTCGATTTTTTATGGAAGGAGGGAATGTCGCAGAGTGAGTTACTTTAGTCCAAAGAATACATAATTATTTCATGATTTGCGTTTTCAAATGTCAGCAGTTTTCTGAGTGATTTATAGGAAAACTTGGCCATATATTTATCGTTCATGAACCCCTGAATTGTTTGAATTTACATTTAGCCACATATATGACATATATCACTCATTTATTTGAATTATATTTACCCACATTCACTTTCCACTAACTTTTTTCTTTTTGAATGACGTTTAAAAACACCAAAAATTCATATAAATGTCAGTATACTCTCAAAGATCTCATTTTATTGGTATTTGTAGGTCAGTATACTCTCAAACCTTATTTATGCATGTGAAAGCTAGAAATCAACTAAAGAAGTAGACAAGAAATTAGACTCTTTTGAAAACAAATGCCTCAGTAAAATACTTGGTATAAAGTGGAACAAATTTAAGAACAACACAAAGATAAGACATATGAGCAAACAACAACCTGTCTCTTGGGTGATCAGAAAAATAAGATGGAAATATGTAGGCCATGTGATGAAAAGAAGGTAGATAGAGGTGTATGGTGCAGTTTTACAAAGTGACAGAGGGAGTGAGAAAAAAACAAATAGAAAGTATGAGACGAGATGAGAATGTATAAATGAAAAACATACAACATCCGATATTTCAACGTGAGCCTTTTTCGAGGATTACATACACAAATGAGACAAAAAATGTATAACTAAACGAAAAACTTATCTTAATTATGGCATCCTCCAGAAGTAGGAAACAGAGAGAAATGCGTGTCAGAACAACGCCTTATTTTCCAGGCTGGCTGTCTCCACCCAGCTGGAACTAACAGTGTCTCCACCCAGCTGGAACTAACAGTGTCTTCAGCTTCCTTTAACTCTTACCCTGCTGGCAGGAAAAAACACAGACGTCACGTTGGTGCCAAGCAAAATGCGCGGTGTTGCGATATTTTTGGGGTATTGTTGAGAAAGTGAATGTAGCAATAATTTCCATGTGAAAAAAATAAACTTTTTATACATCCAGAGAAAATAAAAATGAATGAAGATTCCATAAATGCAGAGTTTTTTTTAGGAAAAAATAACTGGTGAGAAAATAAGACATTTTCAGCACCGCCCCCCCCCCCCCCCCCCCAAAAAAAAAATTATGACACACAAATAAAATTGGTTTCTACTTACCATTACAGCTGCAAATATCCACGTGTAAATCACAAATCGATGATAAATGGAATTCTTCACATGAAATGTAATCACTTTTTGCACAGACTTGCAGAAACAAAAGCACAAACACAACAGAAAACATTCATAACTCCTTTTGTGGATCCACCAAGTGACTGGAAATTAGGAAAAATATTCACACCAAATTAAACAGAGACTGAAGAAATGGCTAGTACACACTTCCCACGCTATGAAAATCATGGCGGGTGATTCTGACAAGCACAGATAATTTGCGAATGAAAATTCAGTATAGTTTTTCACCGAAATGGACCAAACATTACTATAGTAATTTTGGTCCAAAAGCGAACTAGCCAGAAGGCCGCACTATAATACCACCGGCAGAGGAAGAGTTAACTTCTTTAGTTTTCCACCACCCCCTCCCCTTTTTTTTTTACTCTACTTTCTTGTTTCTTTCTCCTAGCGCTCCCTCCCTATCACTACCTTATCTTCTTCTTTGGCGATCTACAGGTGTTTATAGGGTCTTGTCCTATTCACCAGTTTCACATTTTCTCCCTGCAGGTGTTTATGTTCTTCATTCATTATCTCCCCCCCCCCCCAACATCTTCTCCTCTAGTGGCTATCATATTTCTATTGCCCTCCTCCCCCCAACACCTTCTCCTCTAGTGACTATCATATTTCTATTGCCCTCCTCCTCCCAACACTTTCTCCTCTAGTGGCTATCATATTTCTATTGTCCTCCTCCTCCGAACATCTTCTTCTCTAGTGGCTATCATATTTCTATTGTCCTCCTCCCCCCCCCCCCCAAACCTTCTCTAGTGGCTGTCATGTTTCTGTTGCACTCCTCCCCCCCCCCCCCCAACACCTCCTCCAGCAGCTATCATGTTTATATTGCCCTCCCTTCCCCGACACCTTCTTCTCTAGTGGCTATCATATTTCTATTTCCCCCCCCCCCCCCCCGACACCTTCTCCTCTGGCAGCTGTCATGTTTCTGTTGCCCTTCTCCCCCCTGTTTTCCTCTCTCTCCACCTCTTCTTTATGGTTGGCTCTATCGGCTTATTCTTTGTGTGGCCCCTCGTGGTAGCTATATCTCGTCTAGTGGACACGCATTTTTTTTTTCTCTGTGTTTTCTACTTCTGATGGATGCTGTAATAACTCAATCCGCGCTATCGATCACTACAGCGATATTTCCGGTATCCCGAATCTACCATACGATCGTTATAGTTTGTTTCAATAAAACAGCCGGTGTAACATTTAGATTGTACATATTTCGTCCGCGATTCCGGTGACACTTTTCAAAAATGGCGAAAGAGTGCCTAGTTATGAGCAATGTCGAGCGAAAAAAAGGAAGAGAAAGACCGAAATTTTTCAATTTTTGATGATGTAGATAGGGGTATGGACATGGCCTGTGATCACCCCACTGCTCTTGAATGTATCCCAAGTAGATCTAGACATATTAGACGACGGGAGAAGTAGTTAGAAGGTTATTTCAGACATTAATTTAGTGAGAATGCAACATAGAATCAAAATACGAGATCGACAAGTAGATCTACACATCTCAGATGGTAAGTAGTGCAGATCTAGACCTAACCGATGGTGAGCTGGCCACAATCAGTGTCTAAAAACATCACATTACTTCTTTTTTCCTAAAAAACTCAGCATTTATGAAATTTTCATTCATTTAGCTATACTTTGAAACATATTAAGTATATGGAAGTATGTGGAAATACTGTTTTCCATTCCATTTTACAACTAGACCCCCTAACATATCAAGACCCGCGTTTTTACTCCCGCACTCCAGAACACGTCCGTGTTTCTTCCTCCAGCACGGAAAGAGTTAAGAAAAGTTTCTCATTTAGTTATACATTTTTTTATCTCGTTTGTGTATGTAATCCTCAAAAAAGGCTCACGCCAAAATATTGGATGTTGTATGCTATTCATTTATACAATCTTATCTCACTCTCATACTTTCTATTTGTCTTTTTCTCACTTTACTCACTCCCTCTGCCACTTTGTAAAACTGCACCATACACCTCTGTCTAACTTTATTGTTAGAACCAGTTTTACTGCAGTTGCTATCCCTTTTATCTGATGAGAAGAAACAATCAGAGAATACCAGAAAAAAAGCTATCACTTGGAGCACAACAGGCCAAAGAAAAAGAGATCGACCACATGAAACTCTAAAGAGGACATTGTTAAGAGAAGTTAGTTTAGTGGGCATAACATCCCTTGATGAAATTGAAAAACTCACCGAAAACGGGGAAACTTGACAAATAACAATGCAATCCCTATGTGACATTTAATGGCATGGGAAGGATGTAAGATGCTCTCAAAGATCTCATTCTATTGTTATTTGTAGGTCAGTATACTCTCAGAGATCCCATTTTGTCAGTGTTTGTAGACAGTGATCATGCTAGGAATTTTTAAAATTGGTACATTTGTACCTGATTATCACTTTTCATGATGTACTTTTCTAAATACCAGTTTTCTTAATACAACATTCATTGCCATATGCTTTTGTTATAAAATTACACACACTTTACAAACATCCACAGAAATTAGATTTTCATGTGAAATTATTTTTTTCTTCTTACCTTATATGTGATGAGATTAATCTTGACAAAATGATCACATGCTGTACCAAAAGTTTACTGGCCAGATTCTCCTCCATACAAACTCAGCATCATCAGTCTACTGGGCTGATTATCCTCCATACAAACTCAGCATCATCATTCTACTGGTCTGATTATCCTCCATACAAACTCAGCATCATCAGTCTACTGGGCTGATTATCCTTCAGCCAGTTACACTTATTGTTTTTTACAAAGTTTTTTTTATAATAGAAACTGGTTACAATAACTGACGACCACTTAAAGTTCTTATTGGTAATTTTCTGATAATTGCCAGTTAATTTGCACTGCCTATTTACTCTCAAAGATCTTGTCAGTGTTTGTAGATCTGTACAAAGATCTTGGCAGTGATTATAGATTTGTGTACTCTCAAAGATCTTTTCATTTTTATCAATGTTTGTAGATCTGTACACTCTCAAAAATCTTGTCAGGATCTGTATACTCTGAAAAATCTCATTTTTATCAATGTTTGTAAATCTGTAAACTCTCAAAGATCTTGTCAGTGTTTGTAAACCTGTTTTGATCTCCTTCTGCTACTCTTGAAATCATAAGCTATGTGTGCAGATGAACATTCTGTTTTTGGAAATATGTTTTTAAGAAGTTACTGAGTTTGCTTTCTTCAAAGATAGATTTATTTTATGAATTTTGTAGATCACTTTGTAGTCTGTGTAGAGTTTAAAAATCATCTGTTTGTATGTAGGTACTGCGATGAAAAACCAGAGAAAGTAGAGGTACCTGCAGTGGCTGCTTCCCCAGAAACAAAACAGCAAGAGGATACCATCCGAAACTTTTTCTACAGAGTTTCAGGGGAGGTAAGGCAGATTAAGAGCTGCTTGTGTGTCCTGCTTTTGATTACCGTAGACTGAACCATGCTGAATCATGCTGCTGTTAGATTTTGATGTTTATAAATTGGACATAATATTTTTTTTTATATTTTGTTCACCTGTCATCTCTCTTTCTCTCTCCATAAATCTTCACCAACTCTCTATTTCAGAATATGGAAGTGAACTCCTTTGAACTCCGAAATGCAATTAATGAAGGTTTAAAAAATGGTAAGTAGCAGTTACATTATAGTATTTCAGAAATAAAAGTTTTCTGGTGTTTAAACAGTACCAGTTATATTGTAGTATTTCAGAGATAGTAATACAAGTTTTCTGGTGTTCAACTCTTTCAAAGCCAAGGGAAGAAACATGGATGTTCAGTTGGTACTGGAGTAAAAGCGCAGGTCTTGATATGTATAAGGGTATAGTTGTAAAATTGAATTAAAAAGTATTTCCATATACTTCCGTGCACTTATTATGTTTCAAAATATAACTAAATGTATGAGGATTTCATAAATGCAGAGTTTTTTAGGAAAAAAGAAGTCATGTCATGTTTTTAGACAATGATTGTGTCCAACTTACCATCGGAAAGGCCTAGAGGTGCAGCATGTACCATCTGAGATGTGTAGATCTTTCTGTTAATGTCGTTTTGTGATTAAGTGTTGCATTATCAGTAGAATAATGTCTGAAATAACCTTCTAACTACTTCTCCAGTCATCTAATATGTCTAGATCTACTTGGGATACATTCAAGAACAGTGGTCTGGTCACAGGGCATGTCCATACCCCTATCTACATCACCAAAAATTGAAATTTATCTATGTTTCTCTTCGTTTTTCTTGCTCAACATCACTCGTAACTAAGCACTCTTTCACCATTTTTAAAAGCGTCACCGGACACGTGCATGAAATATGTACAATCTAAATGTTACACCAGTTTTTTTAATGAAACAAACCAAACGTCAAATCTTTGACGACTGGCATCCACATGAGAAACCGGAAGTGTCAATATCTGACAACTAGCAGAGAAAGAGTTAAACAGTAGCAACAAATATTTTCTAGTGTCTGGGCTGGTGATTTTTTGTTCTCCTAGCAACATAAGTAAGATAGCTCTAGTTAAAGAAGTGAGATAACTCAAGTTAAAGAAGCAAGATAACTCAAGTTAAAGAAGCGAGATAACTCAAGTTAAAGAAGCAAGATAGTTTTAAAGAAGCGAGATAGCTAAAGTTAAAGAAGCAAGATAGCCAAAGTTAAAGAAGCAAGATAGCCAAAGTTAAAGAAGCAAGATAGCCAAAGTTAAAGAAGCGAGATAGCTAGAGTTAAAGAAACAAGATAGCTCAAATGAAGAAGTGAGATAGCTCAAATTTGAAGTCAGTCGTTTTGTTGAGATGGATGATCAGACATTGGTAGAATCAGCAAATTGTTGGCAATCACTACAGACATTTTAGCACCAGTTTGTCAAAATTCTCTGCATGTTGTCAGAATCCCTACTTTATAATGGTAGATCTTTACATGTTGTAGCAGTAGATGTTAAATGTTTATTCATTCATTCATTTGCATGTCCCTTGTGGAACTTTGCTTCCCTAACAGCACTCCTGTAGGCCTCTCAGATGTGAGCAAGATGGCCTGCTGCTGATGCATCCATTTGCAGATCGTCAACGATGTCTTGCAGCCATCTTCGCCTTGGTCTTCCTCTCTTTCTTTTTCTCATTATGTACCCTTCCAAGATGGTCTTCTCTAGATTATCATGATGCTTAATGTGTCCAAACTATTTAAGTTTTCTCTCTTTAATCCTCTTTACTAGCCAGCCTTTTTCATTATTAAGTTCTTGTAGTATGGATATATTTGTTCTTTTTTGTGTCCATGATGTTTGAAGAACTCTTCTGTAGCATTTACATTCAAAGGCATTTATGTGTTTCTCAGCTGTTTTGTTAAGCGTCCAGGTCTCACAGGCATATGTTGTGATGGGAAAGATGCATGCCCTTAAAAATCTTATTTTTGTGGTTCTGTCTGTTCCTCTCCACAGATTCTTTGAAGTTAAATGTACAGGCTGTTTTTAAACTCTCACTACACTTTCTATGTAAAAATGAAGAAAATGACGTTAAAAAAAAATGTGCTACACAGTCAATCGTGAAGAAAAATGCAGTGAATGGTTGCCATCTGCTGGAGTAATTTTTTGCACTCAAAACAGAATGGTGTTATCAACAGAAGAAAGAATTTTTTTGGTTGAACAAGTGTTTCGAAACGGCAGTCAATACACACAGACGGTTGTTCAAAGATTTATAGCAACATTTCCTGATAAACAACCTCCCCATCGCACTACGGTTAGAAATTTGTTGAATAAGTTTCGTGATACGGGAACTGTAAAAATGCTCCGCGATCTGGTAGGCCTGCTGTGTCTGAAGAAAAATGTCTAGATATTCAAGACAGAATCCTGAAAAGTCCATGCAAGTCCTTAAGGAAAATGTCGCAAGAAGTGAACGTATCACTGAGCACAGTGCACAGAATTCTTAAACATCGGTTATATTTTCATCCATACAAGATTTCTGTTGTGTCAGAACTAAAAGAGTGTGACAGTCAATCCAGAGTCAACTACTCCACATGGTTTCAAGCATTTTTAGCTGAAGAAGACGAGTCAGTTCTTGATTTAACATTCTTCTCTGATGAGGCATGGTTTCATCTATCTGGATACATTAATAGCCAGAATAATCATATTTGGAGCAGTGGTAATCCCAGTGCGTTTCATGAAGCAATGCTACACGATGCGAAAATTGGGGTATGGTGTGCCATCAGTAGAAAACGTTTAATTGGACCAATTTTCTTCAACAACACTATAAATGCTGGTTGGTACCGTACTGACATTCTGGAACCTTTTTTTAGAACAGCTGAATGAACATGAAATTGAAGAACCGTGGTTCCAGCAAGATGGTGCAACTGCACACACAGCTAGAGCAACACATGGGTTTTTTTTTAAAGAAATTTTCGCAAATCACATATCTCGTGGAGTTTGGCCTGCTCGTTCTCCAGATCTAAATCCATTAGATTATTATCTATGGGGTTTCTTGAAAGGAAATGTTTACAAAAATAATGTACAAACAATTGAGAACCTGAAAGAAGCAATTAGATTTACCATTCAAGAAATAACAACAGACACATTGCACAAGGTATTTGACAGTATGAAGAGACATGTACGTGATATCTTGAAGCCGTGGTGGACATTTCCAACAGCTGTTATAATGAATATTTCAGTGGTACATTCCAGCTAACCCAAAACAGCGTTGTATTATTGCAGTCACTATTGTAACTAATTAAATGACTTTTTTTGAGCACATTTTGTGATGATGTCATTTACTTCATTTTTTAACTTTTTTTTTTCCCCTAGAAAGTGTAGTGAGACTTTAAAAACACTCTGTAGTAACAGTAGATGTTTAGATGTTGTAACAGTAGATGTTTAGATGTTGTAACAGTAAATGTTTAGATGTTGTAACTGTAGATGTTTAGATGTTGTATGTGAAGTGTCTGCTTACATCTCTTAGACCTTTCATTACAAAACTAGTGATGTTAGCATTCATGTAGTTTAACAGAAAATGTTACTATACACTCAAAGTGGAGTTCTTGAAAACAGCATTGGCTTTCAGAAAGAGTAACACATGAACAAAACCTAGAGACCCAGACAAGAACAAGTCAGAGCTGTGAATAGACTGGACTCAACAACTAGTTTGATGTGAACTTGAGAAACAAAAACATGAAAGTGCTAGGCTCATTTAAGGCAACAGAAACAATGTTACAGCACAGATGATGATGATAACCAGCGTGTCATGTACTGGTACCGCAGTGCTTATTAACATATGTTTCCTGTTACTTTCAGATCGTTTACATCATGATGTCAGTATTGAAGCTTGTAAATCATTTGTCAGCTTGATGGATGTATCCTTTCATGATTTGTAATCACTGATTCAGATGAAGTTGATGTTTGGCCATATTTACATATAATTTTTCTTAACTGAAAATATTGATGTAATCTTTGTTCTTTACTCACTATCCCTGCCTGTATCTCTGTTCTTTACTCACTATCCCTGTCTGTATCTCTCTATTTTTTCGCACTCTCTCTCTCTCTCTCTCTCTCTGTTCTATAGAACAGTTGGCAGAGAGAGTAATGAACTCATGTTATTCCATGTAAAAACATTTATGGCGTGTGCTTTTCTTTCAACATTTTTTCTGTCCTCTGTGACAGTTTAATCTCCTGCTGTGAAAATGTCATCTAAAATAGTTTCATTTCATTCTGTGAAAATGTCATCTAAAATAGTTTCATTTCATTCTGTGAAAATGTCATCTAAAATAGTTTCATTTCATTGTGTGAAAATGTCATCTAAAATAGTTTCATTTCATTCTGTGAAAATGTCAACTATAATAGTTTCATTTCATTCTGTGAAAATGTCAACTATAATAGTTTCATTTCATTCTGTGAAAGTAGTCATGTGAAAAAAAAATGTTTTGTTAGTTAATCTGCTGTGAAAATCTTTTGTTACTCTGCTGTTATTTTTGTGTATATTTTTTGTTATTGACTTTCACTTTTGCTGGCAGCTTATTTGTTTGCTTTATGACATTTTTTAGTGTTTTATGTTTGCTTTCAGGGTGCATATTGTCTCCTTACTTATTTAATTTGTATAATGAGGAATGTTAGAGAATTTGTGGACAGACAATATTACGATGCCATAACAATTGGAGGTTATGAAATAACAGAGATTAGATACGCTAATGACACAGTATTATTGTCCACAACACAAAAAGGAATGGAAAAACTAATTATGTCAGTCTGTAAGAACAGCGAAGAGCAAAACCTCTACCTTAATGCAAAGAAAACTAAATTGATGACACCTGACAAAACAAATAAGGCAGCTGATATATGTATCAATGAGGAAAAGCTGGAAGAAGTGGAGAGTTTTGAATATCTTGGATCACTACTAACTAATAATGGAGATACAATGAGGGAAATTAAAAGGAGGACATCTATCACTCTTCAGAAAGCAAAACAACTAAATAATCTGTGGAGAGGAACAGACAGAACCACAAAAATAAGATTTTTAAGGGCATGCATCTTTCCCATCACAACATATGCCTGTGAGACCTGGACAAACAGCTGAGAAACACATAAATGCCTTTGAATGTAAATGCTACAGAAGAGTTCTTCAAATATCATGGACACAAAAAAGAACAAATATAACCATACTACAAGAACTTAATATTGAAGAAGGTTGGCTAGTAAAGAGGATTAAACAAAGAAAACTTAAATATTTTGGACACATTAAGCATCATGATAATTTAGAGAAGACCATCTTGGAAGGGTACATAATGAGAAAAAGAAAGAGAGGAAGACCAAGGCGAAGATGGCTGCAAGACATCATTGATGATCTGCAAATGGATGCATCAGCAGCTAGCCATCTTGCTCACAAGCGAGAGGCCTACAGGAGTGCTGTTAGGGAAGCAAAGTTCCGCAAGGGACATGCAAATGAATGAATGAATGTTTGCTTTATGACATATTTTTATATTTTATGTTAATTTTGTGGCAAATTTTGGTATTTATTTTGTGACATTGTTTTATGGTGACAGGTTTTGGTATTTTATGCTATTATATGACAGGCTTGGTTTTTTATATTCCCTCTCTACTAAGTTCTAATCTTTCCTCACCTGTAACTTATATTCCCTCTCTACTAAGTTCTAATCTCTCCTCACCTGTAACTTATATTCTGTCTCTACTAAGTTCTACTCTCTCCTCACCTGTAACTTATATTCTCTCTTTTCTACTCTCTCCTCACCTGTAACTTATATTCCCTCTCTACTAAGTTCTACACTTTCCTCACCTGTAACTTATATTCTATCTCCATTAAGTTCTACTCTTTCATCACCTGTAACTTATATTCTCTCTCCATTAAGTTCTACTCTCTCCTCACCTGTAACTTATATTCTCTCTCCATTAAGTTCTACTCTTTCCTCAACTGTAACTTATATTCCAGAACCCTCAGTGTGCTAGATTACAAACCCTCTACACCAACCATATTTATCTGTTTATCAACCCTTTTCTCTTCATCTGTTTATCAACCCTTTTCTCTTCATCTATTTATCAACCCTTTTCTCTTCATCTATTTATCAACCATTTTCTCAGTTTGACTGCCATTTTATATCTCTCTTCCTCATTTCTGCATTTACCCAACCCCATCTTTACTACCAACCTATCACACCTCAAGATAAACATTCACAACACTCCATCACCACATGCACTCTAGGACACAGCTTCTTGCAAGTCACAGCTAAGTGCTCCCTTTCTTTCATCTATTTTTTCACTCTTATTTGTTGTATATCATTGAAGCAAATTTTCATTTTATTTTCTTGTTCTGTTTGTTTGTCTTGTTTATTGTTGTGATTGAAGTGTGAACCAAAACATTATAACTGCATGTTTGTTGTTGTGATTGAAGTGTGAACCAAAACATTATAATTGTGTTTATTAACAAATAAAGCTGTTCCTACTTTTATTTGAAATAGTTTTTGTTGAAGTCTCTTTAACCAAATCCAGGTTGATGGAAGTGGTCTGCTTGGCTTCAATGAGTTTCTGTCTCTGTGGAGCCTTTTCAGAAGTTGGAAGGTAAGTTGAAGGGGAAAATGTATAGTTAGAATTTTATTTATTGTATTTTTTTAAATAAATGTCACTGGCAGCCATCAATGTTTTGACATCAACCACTCTTCCAACTATTTACTGTATATTTGTTTTTATTACTAATATACTGATCAAATGCAGAGGATTACAATGGACACTCGATGCAGTGCTGGAGGACCTTGACTTTGCTGGCAACATTTGTCTGAGGTCAAGCAGGCACAAAGATATGCAAGATAAAATAAACAAGCTAACTCAGAATGCTAACAATATAGGATTAAAGATCAGTGTAGGGAAGACAAAGTTACTGATGCAAAATGTGAACAACAGAAAAGTACTGAGAGTAGATAACAAGCTAGTGGAGGAGGTCAACAAATTTGTATATCTTGGTAGTAGAGTAGTAGAAGATGGAGACAGCACAGAGGACATCAACAACAGACTTACTAGAGCAAACCAGGCTTTTGCAATGCTGCAGACTATATGGAAATCAAAAAACTAAGCATAAATATGAAAATCAGGATATTTAAGAGTAATGTTCTAAGTGTACTACTCTATGGAAGTGAATGCAGGAAAATCACCAAAACCATAGAAAATAAGTTGAATTCTTTCCAGACTAAATGTTTATGAAGAATTAGAAAAATATTTTGGCCAAACACCATAAGAAATAACATCTTGTTGGCAGAAATGCAGATGAAGCCACTGACAGCAATTATTGAGGAAAGACGCGGTTGGAACATGTGCTCCAAATGACTGACAACTCACTACCAAAAATAGCACTAAGATGGACACCACAGGGGAACAGAAGTAAGGGTAGACCAAAAGAGATAAAAGGGATGGCGACTGCAGTAAAACTGGTTAATATAAATAAGGTAGATAGAGGTGTTTGGTGCAGTTTTACAAAGTGAGGGAGGAAGTGAGCAAGGTGAGAAAAAAAAAAGAATATAAAGTATGAGAATGTATGAATGAAAAACATACAACATCCGATATTTCGGCGTGAGCCTTATTCGAGGATACATACAAAACAAAATACAAACATATATAACTTATCTGAAGTCTTGCTCCAAGTGAGAAGCTGAAATGTGTGTGGAAGAAGGAGGAGGAAAAAAAAAAAAACCCACGCTGCCTAGAGGTGTGGGGGGGGGGGGAGAGAAAAGGGGACGCGGAGAGATAATGAATGAAGAGCTTAAACACCTACAGGGAGGAAATGTCTCCACCCAGCTGGAATTAACAATGTCTTCAGCTTTCTGTAACTTCTTTATTTTTCCACTGGCCTTTTTTATACTCTACTTTCTTTCTCTATGCTACCCCTCCCTACTACCATCCTATTTCCTTCTCTGCCAACATATTGGTCTTGTCCTATTCACCAGTTCTACATTTCCTCCCTGTAGGTGTTTAAGCTCTTCATTCATTATCTCTCCGCGTCCCCTTTTCTCTCCCCTCCCCCCCCCCCCCCCCAACACCTCTAGCGGCTATCATGTTTCTATTGCCTTCCCCCAACCCCTTTCTCCCACTTGTTCTCCTCTCTCTCCGCTTCTTCGCTATGATTGGCTATATCGGGAATCTTTTATCTGTAAGCAGAGTGGGGTTTTTTTTTTTCCTCCTCCTTCTTCCACACACATTTCAGCTTCTCACTTGGAGCAAGACTTCAGATAAGTTATATATGTTTGTATTTCATTTTGTATGTATCCTCAAATAAGGCTCACGCCGAAATATCGGATGTTGTATGTTTTTCATTCATACATTCTCATACTTTATATTCTTTTTTTTTTCTCACCTTGCTCACTTCCTCCCTCACTTTGTAAAACTGCACCATACACCTCTATCTACCTTAGACCAAAAGAGACATGGAGAAGAACAACAGAAAGGATGTTGAGCAATAGAGGGCTCACCTGGGCAAGAGCAGAAAAAAAGGCAAAGGACAGGGATTTGTGGAAAACCCTTGTGGAAGCCCCATGTGCTCTGGGCACTTAAGGTTCAGAGAGAGAGAGAGAGATACCTCCAAAATATCTTTGTTTTTTAACATACTTGTAAGTGTTAACCCAACTCTTTCGACAGCCACTCATCCCTGGTATGCAGGAAACTATTATAGTGAGTGAAGCAGAGAGACAGCACTTGGTGTACACAGCACATGTAATGCCTGTTTATTTTGTTTCAGTATAAACCTGTTGTAGTGATTGTTGCATGCTTGATGTCCACAGAATGTATTTTACCAGCTCGACTCTGATAAGTCTGGACTGATAGACAGTAGAGAGCTGAGAGCAGCAATCAATGGAGCAGGTGAGTTTCTTCTTCTGCTTTATTTACTTTATATAAATGGGGCAGGTTTTTTGTTTATTTGGAGCATTTTTCTTTAATAAAAGATATCACAGATTACAGAGATAATGCATTTGACATGTTTTATAAATATTTAACATGTCTTATAAATATTTGATATGTCTTATAAAATATGTAAGGACTGTAGGATGAGAATATATGTGCAAGGTCTGGTAATATTAGACTTGTGAAGGAAGCTAGTTGTTGTCAGACATAACAACAGCTGGTTACTAGTCTTACAGATGTAAGTTATCATGTAAGAGATGTTTACTCATGTCAAAGATGTAGTTTATCATGTAAGAAGTCTTTACTCATGTTAAAGATGTAAGTTTAGGAGGCACTTACTCATGTTAAAGATGTATGTTATCATGTAAGTTGTGATTACTCACGTTAGAGATGTAAATTATCATGTAAGAGGTGATTACTCACGTTAGAGATGTAAGTTATTATGTAAGAGGTGATTACTCACGTTAGAGATGTAATTCATCATGTAAGAGGTGATTACTCATGCTGGAGATTTAAGTTATCATGTAAGAGGTGATTACTCATGTTAGAGATTTAAGTTATCATGTAAGAGGTGATTACTCACGTTAGAGATGTAATTCATCATGTAAGAGATGATTACTCATGCTAGAGATTTAAGTTATCATGTAAGAGGTGTTTACTCACATTAGAAATGTAATTCATCATGTAAGAGGTGATTACTCATGCTAGAGATTTAAGTTATCATGTAAGAGGTGATTACTCATGTTAGAGATTTAAGTTATCATGTAAGAGGTGATTACTCATGCTAGAGATTTAAGTTATCATGTAAGAGGTGATTACTCATGCTAGAGATTTAAGTTATCATGTAAGAGGTGATTACTCATGCTAGAGATTTAAGTTGTCATGTAAGAGGTGATTATTCATGCTAGAGATTTAAGTTATCATGCATGGAGATGGAGGTAACCATTATGAGAAATTTCAAACATTTATGTATCTGATGGTTCAGAAGAAGAAGAAGAAGAAAACAGTTTTGCTTAGAAAGGTGAGCCATCTACTGGGGATGGGTTGTAAGGCAAATTAAGTTCTCATAGAAGATTCAGAACAGTGCTAGCTAGTTTAGACTGAGGAAATGACACAAAACAGTGCTAGTCAATTAAGACTGAGAAAATTACAGTGCTAGCTAGTTAATACCATAAGGAAATGACACAGAACAGTGCTGGCTAGTTAAGACCGTGAGGAAATGACAGTGCTAGCTAGTTTAGACCATAAGGAAATGATACAGAACAGTGCTAGCTAATTTAGACTGAGGAAATGACAGTAGAAATGCCTGTTAACAAGGTCTGTGAAGACAACATTTACACATCTTGGGAGTGCTAGCTAGTTAAGACTGTAAGGAAATGACAGTAGAAATGTCTGTTAAAACAAGGTCTGTGAAGACAACATTTACACATCTTGGCAGTCTCTGGAAAACTTCAGTGGGAAAGAAAACAAGGGATATCATGAGAAATATCTAGCAAGCTGGCACAATGTAGAAGCATGATCTCCCAGTCATTTCAGTATGGCACATGATGATGATGATGATGACAGTGGTGATAGTTTATATTAGACATGGAGAAATAACTGGTAAAGTTGAAGGTAATTTTTGGCTGTTAGATGTGTTTATGTTGATAGTTTATATTAGATCTGGACAGATAACTGGTAAAGTTGAAGGTAATTTTTGGCTTTTAGGTGTATTTATGTTGATAGTTTATATTAGACATGGAGAAATAACTGGTAAAGTTGAAGGTAATTTTTGGCTTTTAGGTGTATTTATGTTGATAGTTTATATTAGACATGGAGAAATAACTGATAGAGTAGAAGGTAATATCTGCCTGTTAGATGTGTTTATGTTGATAGTTTATATTAGATCTGGACAGATAACTGGTAAAGTTGAAGGTAATATCTGCCTGTTAGATGTGTTTATGTTGATAGTTTATATTAGATCTGGACAGATAACTGGTAAAGTTGAAGGTAATATCTGCCAGTTAGATGTGTTTATGTTGATAGTTTATATTAGATCTGGACAGATAACTGGTAAAGTTGAAGGTAATATCTGCCAGTTAGATGTGTTTATGTTGATAGTTTATATTAGATCTGGTCAGATAACTGGTAAAGTTGAAGGTAATTTTTGGCTGTTAGATGTGTTTATGTTGATAGTTTATATTAGATCTGGACAGATAACTGGTAAAGTTGAAGGTAATATCTGCCAGTTAGATGTGTTTATGTTGATAGTTTATATTAGATCTGGACAGATAACTGGTAAAGTTGAAGGTAATATCTGCCAGTTAGATGTGTTTATGTTGATAGTTTATATTAGATCTGGTCAGATAACTGGTAAAGTTGAAGGTAATTTTTGGCTGTTAGATGTGTTTATGTTGATAGTTTATATTAGATCTGGACAGATAACTGGTAAAGTTGAAGGTAATATCTGCCAGTTAGATGTGTTTATGTTGATAGTTTATATTAGATCTGGACAGATAACTGGTAAAGTTGAAGGTAATATCTACCTGTTAGATGTGTTTATGTTGATAGTTTATATTAGATCTGGACAGATAACTGGTAAAGTTGAAGGTAATTTTTGGCTGTTAGATGTGTTTATGGTGATAGATAATTTTGATCATCCTCACATGATCTAGGAAGTTGTTGTTTTCTGCTCTCTATAGTACTGTGTTTCCTGTACAGTTTGTGTACAGTATGTACAAAAATTTCTCAGTTTGTATATGGTATTATGTGTAAATTTTGTATGAAGTTTTGTGTAGAAAATTTCTTGTCTTGTGTGTGAATGTTTCCAGCAAATCTTCTTCTCTATGTTTCAGGATACAAAGTGTCTAACAGCATGCTTGCCTCCCTTGTTGCCAAGTACTCTAACAAGCAGGGAAAGATTACCCTAGATGACTTTCTCACTGTCATGACCAGAGTTACCAAGACTTTCAGTGAGTAATGTGCATGCTTTATGACAGTTTTTGGCGCTGCTGCTAGCATCACGGCATGACCTTTCATTATATGCTTCCTGCAGTGTCCCGGGTTACAAGGCAGCCTCTCTGACTGCATCATCAAATGGGACAATAATAATACATGTGGCTGTCGTACAGATCACATGATAAGTACTAATGTATGAGTACTACTCAGTGGCTGCGTGCACTGAAGCTTGTTAACATTTTGCTGATCTGACAGACCTTTAGCTTTAGATCATCATAAGCTGGACATTTGCTGACATTATATAGATATCTGATCATCTTACGCTAGATGGAAGTCTAATTTGCTGACGTCATATATGGTATCTGATTAATCTTACGCTAAATGGAAGTCTAATTTCCTGACATTATATATAATAATAACTTCTTCTCTAGTCCACGCCAGTCAAGCGTTGGTCGTCACTGATTTCCAGAACCATCTATCCTTGATCTTTCTATAAGCTGTGTGGGTTGGACTGTGCTCTGTGCCACTCTTTTAGTCCATCAAGTATCTTATTTGTCTTCTTTTGTCCTTTTTCCCCTCCAGGTTTTCATGTTGTCACCGGGCGTTCCAGTTTGCCTCTTCTTAAACAAATCTGGACTGTTGTCATGTTCTAAATTTTGCCAACATTTATCTCTTTTGCCCAGCCTCCGTTAGAACCTTTTCATTTGTTTTCTTGGCTGCCCGTAGTATTCTCATCATTTTTCTTAGAAGCCACATCTCTGCTGCTTCCAGTAGATTTTGAGTGATCTTTGTTACTGTCCATGCATCGCATCCATATAATAACATGGGTTCGATGTGACATTGAATAACTCACTGGTGTTCATTGACAGAACTTTGTTGCACAGTATATTTTTCATGTTTATAAATGCTGACTTGACCTCGACTATTCTGCTCCATATTTCAGTTTTGTATCTTTTGTCTTGTGTTATTATTTTTCCTAAATACTCGAATTTGTATCTTCTGTCTTGTGTTATTATTGTTCCTAAATATTTGAATTTGTATCTTTTGTCTTGTGTTATTATTGTTCCTAAATACTTGAATATATATATTCTGTCTTGTGTTATTATTGTTCCTAAATACTTGAATTTGTATCTTCTGTCTTGTGTTATTATTGTTCATAAATACTTGAATTTGTATCTTCTGTCTTGTGTTACTATTGTTCCTAAATACTTGAATTTGTATCTTCTGTCTTGTGTTATTATTGTTCCTAAATACTTGAATGCGTATCTTCTGTATTGTTCCTAAATACTTGAATTTGTATCTTCTGTCTTGTGTTACTATTGTTCCTAAATACTTGAATTTGTATCTTCTGTCTTGTGTTATTATTGTTCCTAAATACTTGAATTTGTATCTTCTGTCTTGTGTTATTATTGTTCCTAAATACTTGAATTTGTATCTTCTGTCTTGTGTTATTATTGTTCCTAAATACTTGAATTTGTATCTTCTGTCTTGTGTTATTATTGTTCCTAAATACTTGAATTTGTATCTTCTGTCTTGTGTTATTATTGTTCCTAAATACTTGAATTTATATCTTCTGTCTTGTGTTATTATTGTTCCTAAATACTTGAATTTGTATCTTCTGTCTTGTGTTACTATTGTTCCTAAATACTTGAATTTGTATCTTCTGTCTGGTGTTACTATTGTTCCTAAATACTTGAATTTGTATCTTCTGTCTTGTGTTATTATTGTTCCTAAATACTTGAATTTGCATCTTCTATCATGTGTTATTATTGTTCCTAAATACTTGAAGTTGTATCTTCTGTCTTGTGTTATTATTGTTCCTAAATACTTGAATTTGTCTGCTTGCTTTAATTCTGTGCCTTTTACTTTGATGCTACATTTTGATGGTTTTTCTTGGATATGACCATGACCTCTGTCTTCTTTTTATTTAAACAATGTCCTTTTTCCTCCATGTATATTTATATCTTTTAACATCTGTATGATTTCTTTGTGTTTTATTTTATCAAACATCTTGCAGTAAATCTATAAAACATAGGTACAGATCTTTCTTATCATCTGTGGCCCTTTCTGTTAGGGTTCTTATATATTGCATGACTTGTGCCTTTTTCTTCACTAACTCCGCACTGTTCTTCTACATTTTCTGGTGTTATCATGCTCCTAATTCTCATTGTGATTATGCAAAGCAAAATAATACCTTACATTATGTATATATCTGATTAGCTTACTTTAGGTAGAAATCTAATTGGTGTAGATTAGATAGATACCTGACAGTGAGAAATCTGATTAGTGTAGATTAGATAGATACCCGACAGCGGGATATCTGATTAATGTAGATTAGACAGATACCTGACAACAAGAAATCTGATTAGTGTAGATTAGATAGATACCTGACAGCAAGAAGTCTGATTAGTGTAGATTAGACAGATACCCAACAGCAAGAAATCTGCTTAATGTAGATTAGATGGATACCTGACATCTGACCACTGAGTGTCAGAAAGTCAGGCCCTCTCTGGTTGTAGATACTGAAATGAGACTTGGAAGAAAGAATGTTAGCAAGGTGAAGGTTGTATCTGAATGATTGATTATTACTGTTCTGAAAGATGACAGACACTTGTATGTAATTGAATGCTACTGTTCTGAAAGATGACAGACATTTGTAAATAATTGAATGCTACTGTTTTGAAAGATGACAGACATTTGTAAATAATTGAATGCTGCTCTTGTGAAAGATGACAGACATCTGTAAATAATTGAATGCTACTGTTTTGAAAGATGACAGACATTTGTAAATAATTGAATGCTACTGTTCTGAAAGATGACAGACATCTGTAAATAATTGAATGCTACTGTTTTGAAAGATGACAGACATTTGTAAATAATTGAATGCTACTGTTTTGAAAGATGACAGACATCTGTAAATAATTGAATGCTACTGTTCTGAAAGATGACAGACATTTGTAAATAATTGAATGCTACTGTTCTGAAAGATGACAGACATTTGTAAATAATTGAATGCTACTGTTCTGAAAGATGACAGACATTTGTAAATAATTGAATGCTACTGTTCTGAAAGATGACAGACATTTGTAAATAATTGAATGCTACTGTTCTGAAAGATGACAGACATTTGTAAATAATTGAATGCTACTGTTCTGAAAGATGACAGACATCTGTAAATAATTGAATGCTACCGTTTTGAAAGATGGTAGACATTTAATATTTCCTTAAGACATAACATCATGTTAGATCATCATATTCCAAGAAACAAGTGTTTGTTAAAAAGCTGATGTATAAAATCAAAATCTTGCCTAGTCCAGCATCTGTTCCAAGTGTACAGGTTGAGTGACATGTTGTTAGTCAAATCTTGGAGATGGGTCATGTGTACAAGTTGAGTGACATGTTAGTCAAATCTTGGAGATGGGCCAGGTGTACAGGTTGAGTGACATGTTGTTAGTCAAATCTTGGAGATGGGTCATGTGTGCAGGTTGAGTGACATGTTAGTCAAATCTTGGAGATGGGCCAGGTGTACAGGTTGAGTGACATGTTGTTAGTCAAATCTTGGAGATGGGCCAAGTGTACAGGTTGAGTGACATGTTGTTAGTCAAATCTTGGAGATGGGCCAAGTGTACAGGTTGAGTGACATGTTAGTCAAATCTTGGAGATGGGCCAAGTGTACAGGTTGAGTGACATGTTAGTCAGTCTTGGAGATGGGTCGTGTGTACAGGTTGAGTGATATATTAGTCAAATCTTGGAGATGGGCCAAGTGTACAGGTTGAGTGACATGTTAGTCAAATCTTGGAAATGGGCCAAGTGTACAGGTTGAGTGACATGCTAGTCAAATCTTGGAGATGGGTCATGTGTACAGTTTGAGTGACATGTTAGTCAATCTTGGAGATGGGCCAAGTGTACAGGTTGAGTGACATGTTAATTAGCAGAAGACTGTAAAAATAAGTTATTGTAGTATTTTGGACATACTGAGAGTAAGCTAAAGACCTTACTGGAGTATGATAGCAGATGGATGACACTGACATAGATCCGGTACATAGTAAAAAAGCAAGAAATAGACCAAGCTAAGCTGTTTTACATTGCCATCCATCTTTTTTTTGTGCATAGCACATGATGATGAGGATATAATACAGTGAAGCCCCAATTTAGCATTCATTCAGAGGCAAGCAGATGTGAGCCTAACAGTCAGGCAGAATTAGAATGGGGGAGGGGGGGTTAATGTAAGTAAGCCCTGCCCACAGAAGAACCAACACCCTGGGGGGGGGGGGGGGGGGTTAATGTAAGTAAGCCCTGCCCACAGAAGAACCAACACCCTGGGGGGGGGGGGTTAATGTAAGTAAAGCCCTGCCCACAGAAGAACCAACACCCTGGGGGGGGGGGGTTAATGTAAGTAAAGCCCTGCCCACAGAAGAAACAACACCCTGGGGGGGGGGTTAATGTAAGTAAAGCCCTGCCCACAGAAGAACCAACACCCTGGGGGGGGGGTTAATGTAAGTAAAGCCCTGCCCACAGAAGAACCAACACCCTGGGGGGGGGGGGGGTTAATGTAAGTAAAGCCCTGCCCACAGAAGAAACAACATCCTGAATGGGGGAGGGGGGGTTAATGTAAGTAAAGCCCTGCCCACAGAAGAACCAACATCCTGAATGGGGGAGGGGGGGTTAATGTAAGTAAAGCCCTGCCCACAGAAGAAACAACACCCTGAATGGGGATTTTTCATGAAAAAAGGGGCAATACAGAAGTTCATATTTGAAGTATCTGAAGTATTTGAAGTATTTGTAGTATCTGAAGTATTTGTAGTATCTGAAGTATTTGAAGTATTTGTAGTATTTGAAGTATCTGAAGTATTTGAAGTATCTTATTAAGAGAGGCCAAATTAATAGGCATAAAATCCTTTGATGAGGTTGAAAGACTCGCCGAAGACGGGAAAAATTGGCGAACTACTTTGCGAGCCCTATCTGACGTTTAACGGCACAGGAAGGATATAAGATATAAGATAAGTGTCTGCCAGCATTTATAGGTCCTTCATTACAAGTAATCATCTCCTCACCAACCTAGACTTTCTACCCTTGTCTCCAGTGTTGAATCTGTTGTACAGTTCACAGTATCCAGAGAAGAAACAACTTCACCATAAGATGGCCTAGAACTAGGTGCTTGCTCAACATCCTCTTCCTTTTCTGTGCATGTGCTGAAGATTTCTTCAGCTCTTATTGTTGCAGCTGTGGCAATATTAGTGTCACATTCTACATAATCTTGGAAAGAGATGCTTTCTTTTTTTGAACTAGCCAACTTTAGTCCTCATTTCATGCTGATATTTTGCCTACAACCTCTTCTTGAGGTTTGTCTATGATGGGAGAGAAACTAGCTGATATTTTGCCTACAACCTCTTCTTGAGGTTTGTCTGTGATGGGAGAGAAACTAGCTGATATTTTGCCTACAACTTCTTCTTGAGGTTTGTCTATGATGGGAGAGAAAGTAGCTTATCTAAAACAGTTTGTCAGTGTCTAAGATGTCACATCCTTCCAGGCAACAGAGAGAAGGTACATGGCCAGTATCATGAACATCTTGGTTTCTGTCTGCAGCATCTCTCACAATTGCTGTCCTGTATTTCCTTGTCAAAGAATAAGTCACAGCAAGACTGAGTGACTGGAGTTGGCTGGTGCAGATAAGAAAGCTGCACAGTCACACAAACATTAACTTACTTTTATGCCTGCCAGTCTAAATCATTTGTTAGCAAGGGCTTCAACGTAATTTTCAAAACTATTAACTTGGAACTTACATTGTTTTTATGGATTAAAAGCAGAGACTAATATAAATCAGTATAAAATGCAGGTAAACATTAAATCAAGAAATGTAAAGTCAAGATTTCACTATACTACAATAACTACATCATGATATCATTTTAATGTTGCTTATTGTTTGTCATTGTTTCTAGACACGTTCCATGAGATTCAGAAAGATGGATTTGCAACCATCACTCTAGACCAGGTGAAGAGTTATAGTGCTGTTTGTTTTATTTTGTTTTATTTATTTATTTATTTATGTTGTTGTTGCTGCTTGTTAGATTTTGTGAGAACAGATGTAGCAGATAATGGAACAAATCTTATTTGAGGCTTATTTTTCATATTTACAAAAAGTGGATGAGAACAGTTTTGTTTGTTTGGGTGGGTGGGAGCATTTAATAATAGCATTATAATTATCAGTATCAGAGTTTACTTTTGTCCAGTTTACCTGACTTACATTTAATATGAGAGACTTCACATAAAGTTTACTTTCATTTAATATATATGAGAAACTTCCAGTAAAGTTAACTATGTATATGTATATATTTTGTTAAAAATTAAGAAATGCTCTTCATGTTACTCATGTTTATTTGTTATTTTCCTTGCATGTTTTTTACTGGTCATTTGCTTTGTCCAGTCTGGGTCATAAGAAGTTATTTAAGGAGATTAAGGGGAGAAAACTTTCCTTCGTGCATGTCAGAGGAACCAGAATCAGAATATGTTGTGAGTGAAGAGATAGATCATTTTTGTATTAGAAAGCAATACAGAACATCTCTGATAGATGTAAGGGCTTATAGAGGTGCAGATGTTAACAGTGATCACAACCTGTGCATAGGGAAAATAAAACTAAAATTGAAAAGCCAACACAAGAAATCAGTACACAGAAAGATAAACAGCCACAGCCTACAAGAAGAAAATACTAACATTAATTTCAATCAGGAACACTATTAACATCAAGTAAAGACCAAAAGGAAAGATGGGCTGAACACTTCCAAGAAATGCTTAATTGACCACACCCAAAAGAATTGTTAAACCTTGAAACCGACTTACCAGTCCAACAATTAAATGTCAACCCAGATGAAGTTAAATTGCATGAAACTGAAACAGCAGTGAATTTAATGGCTAACAACAAAGCTGCAGGCGAAGATGAAATAACACCTGAAATGTTAAAAACTATCAATAGTGACAACATGAGACAACTACATAGAATGCTTAACAAGATTTGGAAAGAAGAAAAGGTCCCTTCTAAATGGAAAAAAGGAATCATTGTTAAAATACCAAAAAAAAGGCAACCTTAGTGACTGTAACAATTGGAGAGGAGTAACCTTAATATCAGTTGTGTCAAAAGTATTTTGCAAGGTCATTTTGAATAGACTTAAAGATATAGTAGATACTGCAAAGAGAGAAGAACAAGCAGGATTTTGAAAAGGGAGAAGTTGTCCTGACCAGATCTTTACTCTAAGAATAATACTTGAAAAACATATTGAATAGCAGAAACCATTAATACTGAACTTCATAGACTTTAAAAGGCATTTGATAGCATACACAGAGATTCATTATGGAGAATTTTAAGTCTATATAGAATACCATCTAAAACTGTCAACATCATAAAGGACTTCTACAATGGATATGTTTGTGCAGTCAAAACAGAGGAAGGGATGAGTGAATGGTTCCAGATTGAAACAGGTGTGAAACAAGAATGTATACTGTCTCCTTTGCTTTTTGGAATTACAATAGACTTCATAATGAAAAAATACAGCACAGGTATTGACTGGTTACATGGGACCCAACTGGAAGATCTTGATTTTGTTGATGACATAACTCTTATCAGTAACAATGTGAATTCCATGCAAGAAAAAACAGATAGCCTGTCTTCACTGGCTAGCAAAATAGGACTTGAAATTAACAAGGACAAAACAAAAATAATGAAAATTCCCCTTAATCAAAATGGAAAAATACACATAGAAGGGACAGATATTGAAGAAGTCAATCAATTTGCATACCTTGACAGCTACATAGACCAGGATGGTGACACCAGAAATGAAGTTGGAATCAGAATTGCAAAAGCAGCAGCGATCTTCAAGAATCTTGAGAACATATGGAATTCAAAAGTTATAAGCACAAAAACCAAGCTAAGACTGTTCAGTTCAAATGTAATATCAACCCTCATTTATGCATGCGAAAGCTGGAAAACAACTAAAGAAGTAGACAAGAAATTAAACTCTTTTGAAAACAAATGTGTAAGGAAAATACTCGGCATCAAGTGGAACGAATTTAAGAACAGTGCAGAGATAAGACAGATGACTGAACAATAACCAGTCTCATGGGTGATCAGGAAAAGGAGATGGACATATGTTGATCACTTAATGAGAAGAAATGATCAGAGAATCCCAAAACAAGCTATCAAGTGGAACACAACAGGCCAAAGAAAAAGAGGCAGACTGCGTGAAACTCTGAAGAGGACATTGTTAAGAGAGACCAAATTAACAGGCATAAAATCTTTTGATGAGGTTGAAAGACTCGCCGAAGACGGGAAAAATTGGCGAACTACTTTGCGAGCCCTGTGTGACGTTTAACAGCACGGGAAGGATATAAGAAAAAAATATAAGAAAGAAGAGATAGGTGATGTCAGTATAAGAGACACATGATGTAAGTGAAGAGACAAGTGATGTCAGTATAAGAGACACATGATGTAAGTGAAGAGACAAGTGATGTCAGTATAAGAGACATATGATGTAAATGAAGAGATAGGTGATGTCAGTATAAGAGACACATGATGTAAGTGAAGAGACAAGTGATGTAAGTGAAGAGACAAGTGGTGTCTGTACAAGAGACACATGATGTAAGTGAAGAGACAAGTGATGTCAGTATAAGAGACACATAATGTATGTGAAGAGACAAGTGACGTCAGTATAAGAGACACATGATGTAAGTGAAGAGATAGGTGATGTTAGTATAAGAGACATGTGATGTAAGTGAAGAGACAAGTGATGTCAGTATAAGAGATACATGATGTAAGTGAAGAGATAGGTGATGTCAATATAAGAGACACATGATGTAAGTGAAGAAACATGTGATGTAAGTGAAGAGACAAGTGATGTAAGTGAAGATACACATGATGTAAGTGAAGAGACTGAAGTAGAGTAAGAAGAAATAATCTTTGCAGTAAGATGATATGACATGGCAGAATTAAAAAATGAAAGAAAACAAGTCATGACAGCACTTGACTTTATGTATACAATTTCTGAAGGAAGGAATTTGTGTGTGGTTTTTTTGTTGCAAAAGTTGTTTTATCTGTTGAATGTAGCACCAAAACTTTCACATAAATAAAAAATTTGATATATGTCTCAGTTCAGACATGACACAGAGTGTTACTGACTGGTGTAGCACATTGCAGACATGACACAAAATGTTACTGAGTGGTATAGCACGTTGCAGACATGACACAAAGTGTTACTGAGTGGTGTAACACATTACAGATGTCACTGACTGATGTAGCATGTTAAAGATGTTACAAAATGTTGCTAACCTACTTCTTATAGATGTGACACAAAATGTTACTGATTAACCTCTTATAGACGTGACACAAAATGTTACTGATTAACCTCTTATAGACGTGACACAAAATGTTACTGATTAACCTCTTATAGACGTGACACAAAATGTTACTGATTAACCTCTTATAGATGTGACACAAAATGTTACTGATTAACCTGTTATAGACCGATGTGTAGTTCAAACCAAATCTTATTCTCACTGGCTTTTTTCTTTTTTCTATCTACAGTGGCTTGACAGAACTCTGGCTTTGTAGAAGCTTGAGATGAACTGACTAGTGCAGTATGAGGCCTACACATACATGAGTTTAAGGTAAACTGGCCTACACATACATGAGTTTACGGTAAACTGGCCTACACATAAATGAGTTTAAGGTAAACTGGCCTACACATACATGATTTTAAGGTAAACTGGCCTACACATACATGAGTTTAAGGTAAACTGGCCTACACATTCATGAGTTTCAGGTAAACTGGCCTACACATACATGAGTTTCAGGTAAACTGACCTACACATACATGAGTTTAAGGTAAACTGGCCTACACATACATGAGTTTAAGGTAAACTGGCCTACACATACATGAGTTTAAGGTAAACTGGCCTACACATACATGAGTTTCAGGTAAACTGACCTACACATACACGAGTTTAAGGTAAACTGGCCTACACATACATGAGTTTCAGGTAAACTGGCCTACATATAGAACACTTGATAAACTGACCTACACATACACGAGTTTAAGGTAAACTGACTTACACATAGAACACTCGATAAACTGACCTACACATACATGAGTTTAAGGTAAACTGACCTACACATAGAACACTCGATAAACTGACCTACACATACATGAGTTTCAGGTAAACTGACCTACACATAGAACACTTGATAAACTGGCCCACACATGCATGAGTTTCAGGTAAACTGACCTACACATAGAACTCTTGATAAACTGACCTACACATAGAACACTTGATAAACTGACCTACACATAGAACACTTGATAAACTGGCCTACACATACATGAGTTTCAGGTAAACTGACCTACACATAGAACACTTGATAAACTGGCCTACACATAGAACACTTGATAAACTGGCCTACACATAGAACTCTTGATAAACTGACCTACACATAGAACACTTAATAAACTTACCTACACATAGAAGAGATCATCAGAAAATGGACCTCAACCTGATGAAAGGTCTGTCTATAAACAGTGATGGATATTTTAAATGAAGTTTTACAGACAAGATTGCTGCATGTGAGAACTGTCACCAGAATCAGAGTATGTAGTGAGTTCTGAGAGGTTCAGCCTAGGTACTTGTTGTGTCAGTATTTGTTTGGTCAGAGGCTGAGATATTTGGCATGTCAGTATTTATTTGGTCAGTGCTATGTATCATGTTAGTGTTTGTTGAGTGTCAGTTTTTCCACTTTGTTAGCTGGTACAGAGAGAACTGTGTACATTGGCACTAAGTGAATCTGTACTGAGAACTCAGATATTCTGATCTGAAGGCTAGTTCACCAGTAGAAATGTGATCTTGTCTGATAGTAAGATCTATCTTCAGAATGTTAGAGACAGGCATAGAGAAACACACAGGTTTAGACATGAGCATGTGATCTTGTCTGATAGTAAGATCTATCTTCAGAATGTTAGAGACAGGCATAGAGAAACACACAGGTTTAGACATGAGCGTGTGATCTTGTCTGATAGTAAGATCTATCTTCAGAATGTTAGAGACAGGCATAGAGAAACACACAGGTTTAGACATGAGCATGTGATCTTGCCTGATAGTAAGATCTATCTTCAGAATGTTAGAGACAGGCATAGAGAAACACACAGGTTTAGACATGAGCATGTGATCTTGTCTGATAGTAAGATCTATCTTCAGAATGTTAGAGACAGGTACAGAGAAACACACAGGTTTAGACATGAGCGTGTGATCTTGTCTGATAGTGAAATCTATCTTCAGAATGTTAGAGACAGGCATAGAGAAACACACAGGTTTAGCCATGAGCATGTGATCTTGTCTGATAGTGAGATCTATCTTCAGAATGTTAGAGACAGGCATAGAGAAACATACAGGTTTAGACATGAGCATGTGATCTTGTCTGATAGTGAGATCTATCTTCAGAATGTTAGAGACAGGCATAGAGAAACATACAGGTTTAGACATGAGCGTGTGATCTTGTCTGATAGTAAGATCTATCTTCAGAATGTTAGAGACAGGCATAGAGAAACTTGGTATAAGAGAAATGGGCTTGCTATAAACAATAAAATTATGTGTTTTTTTTATTCACTTTCCACATTATCTGAACATGTCACTCAAACATTTCATCTCCTGGAATCTTAGTATGATTATAACAGTTTGCTGTGAGATTATATTACATTGTTTTCATTCATGCAGTTGTCAAGGCTCAAGTTTTCAGCTGCTATCAAGTCAGACTAGTTAAATAAAATAAAACAAAAATACATTCCACACTTGTTACATGGCACTGTTAGTGGGTGCTTTAGCTTTGTCAGAAGCTTGTTACATGGCACTGTTAATGAATGCTTTAGCTTTGTCAGAAACTTGTTACATGGCACTGTTAATGAGTGCTTTAGCTTTGTCAGAAACTTGTTACATGGCACTGTTAGTGAGTGCTTTAGCTTTGTCAGAAGCTTGTTACATGGCACTGTTAATGAATGCTTTAGCTTTGTCAGAAGCTTATTACATGGCACTGTTAATGAATGCTTTAGCTTTGTCAGAAGCTTGTTACATGGCACTGTTAATGAATGCTTTAGCTTTGTCAGAAGCTTGTTACATGGCACTGTTAGTGAGTTTGTCAGAAGCTTGTTACATTGCACTGTTAGTGAGTTTGTCAGAAGCTTGTTACATGGCACTGTTAGTGAGTTTGTCAGAAGCTTGTTACATGGCACTGTTATTGAGTTTGTCAGAAGCTTGTTACATTGCACTGTTAGTGAGTGCTTTAACTTTGTCAGAACCTTGTTACATGGCACTGTTAGTGAGTGCTTTAACTTTGTCAGAAACTTGTTACATGGCACTGTTATTGAGTTTGTCAGAAGCTTGTTACATGGCACTGTTAATGAGTTTGTCAGAAGCTTGTATGTTTTATCTGCTGAACTTGCTTGGAGAACAGAGTATAGAAGAGTGAATTTTACTTTGTACTGAGTTTATGATGTTTGTATGTGGTGTAATCAAAGTTTGTGATGTTTGTATATGGTGAAATGAAAATTTGTGATGTTTGTATATGGTATAATCAAAGTATGTGATGTTTGTATATGTTGAAATGAAAATTTGTGATGTTTGTATATGGTATAATCAAAGTATGTGATGTTTGTATGTGGTGTAATAATTGTTTTGTTCTTGTTTGGTGTTTGAACATTGACAAGGTAAAAGTTAGAGAAAGCATTTCCTGGTTGTAGTAACAAGTAGTGCTTCCTGTCTCATGTAAGCTGGTTAAGGCAGAGACAAGAACTTTTACTGTGACTTGTTCTTGTCTCATGTAAGCTGGTTAAGGCAGAGACAAGAACTTTTACTGTGACTTGTTCTTGTCCAGAAATGCTTCATTAAGGCAGTAGGTCAGGCTGGCAGAGGAGCCACTATTGGCAACATTTGTTGTGAGCATGTAGCTATGCTTTGTAAGATTGAGGAAAAAATTGCCTCAAAAAGCATGGGTTCATCTGTTAAGCCAGTCAGCTGTGACAAGTCTGACATGGCTTTACTATCCGGGGCAATGAAGTGGCAGATAGACTTGCTGGACAGGCTAAGAATGGACAAGGGCGACATTGCTAAAGCCATATTGGAAAGACTACAGGAAATAAAGAGCGAGAATGGAAGAACAATGTAGTTGTGAGGAGAATGCTGGAGCTAGGACAGGTTAAGGATGCTGGTAGGAAATCTGTGTGGCAGAAAACACATCGTAAACAACCAACACTTGATGGGAACTATTAGCAGACATGGGTGGATGTGACGGAGCATATATGGGGCCTGCCCTAAATGCAGTGAAGAGAAAGCATTTCCTGGTTGTAGTAACAAGTAGTGCTTCCTGTCTCATGTAAGCTGGTTAAGGCAGAGACAAGAACTTTTACTGTGACTTGTTCTTGTCTCATGTAAGCTGGTTAAGGCAGAGACAAGAACTTTTACTGTGACTTGTTCTTGTCTCATGTAAGCTGGTTAAGGCAGAGACAAGAACTTTTACTGTGACTTGTTCTTGTCCAGAAATGCTTCATTAAGGCAGTAGATCAGGCTGGCAGAGGAGCCACTATTGGCAACATTTGTTGTGAGCATGTAGCTATGCTTTGTAAGATTGAGGAAAAAATTGCCTCAAAAAGCATGGGTTCATCTGTTAAGCCAGTCAGCTGTGACAAGTCTGACATGGCTTTACTATCCGGGGCAATGAAGTGGCAGATAGACTTGCTGGACAGGTTAAGAATGGACAAGGGCGACATTGCTAAAGCCATATTGGAAAGACTACAGGAAAATAAAGAGCGGGAATGGAAGAACAATGTAGTTGTGAGGAGAATGCTGGAGCTAGGACAGATTAAGGATGCTGGTAGGAAATCTATGTGGCAGAAAACACATCGTAAACAATCAACACTTGATGGGAACTATTAGCAGACATGGGTGGATGTGACGGAGCATATATGGGGCCTGCCCTAAATGCAGTGATGCCGGAGTCTGATTTTAAACCTTTGAACCTTAGCTCTAAAACATAAAAAAGATGATGATGTTGATGAGAGAAAAGTTACGTGTGTGATAAAAGCAATATGATTTCTCTTTTACATGAACTAAATGCTTTAAAATAGCAGTAAAAAAAAAATTAAATGTGGTATTTTCTTTGTTGTGAAACCTATTACCAAATTTGTTACATAATAACAAAATCATTCCATAATATGACCTTTATTTTTTATACTTTTTTATATACAAGTGCAGACAAGGTTGTACCTTTTTAATGTATTTTCCTGCATATCAGATTTGATGACACTTTTGAGAGAAATAAAATTTGATGTTTTTTGGAAGGAACATTCCTAGTGTTCCCTTTATCTTTGGTAAATGTGTGCATGCTCACTTGTACCTTGTTTACATGGCTTTCTTAATAGCAGTTTGTGCTCACTTATAAGTCAGAGTTTTATCACAAATATTTATTTATTTGAGATTGAAATGTCTTCCCAGGAAGTCTGGATATGATGTTTTCCACTTGTTCTGGGGCCTTATCAAAATATGCATCACATTAGCATCATTTTGTTCTGTATTTCATTTATTGTGTACACTAAGAGTGAAGCAAGTGTTGCCCCTGTGTGGTTGTGTACACTTAGACTGAAGCAAGTGTTGCCCCTGTGTGGTTGTGTACACTTAGACTGAAGCAAGTGTTGCCCCTGTGTGGTTGTGTACACTAAGAGTGAAGCAAGTGTTGCCCCTGTGTGGTTGTGTACACTTAGACTGAAGCAAGTGTTGCCCCTGTGTGGTTGTGTACACTAAGAGTGAAGCAAGTGTTGCCCCTGTGTGGTTGTGTACACTAAGAGTGAAGCAAGTGTTGCCCCTGTGTGGTTGTGTACACTAAGAGTGAAGCAAGTGTTGCCCCTGTGTGGTTGTGTACACTAAGAGTGAAGCAAGTGTTGCCCCTGTGTGGTTGTGTACACTAAGAGTGAAGCAAGTGTTGCCCCTGTGTGGTTGTGTACACTAAGAGTGAAGCAAGTGTTGCCCCTGTGTGGTTGTGTACACTAAGAGTGAAGCAAGTGTTGCCCCTGTGTGGTTGTGTACACTAAGAGTGAAGCAAGTGTTGCCCCTGTGTGGTTGTGTACACTAAGAGTGAAGCAAGTGTTGCCCCTGTGTGGTTGTGTACACTAAGAGTGAAGCAAGTGTTGCCCCTGTGTGGTTGTGTACACTAAGAGTGAAGCAAGTGTTGCCCCTGTGTGGTTGTGTACACTAAGAGTGAAGCAAGTGTTGCCCCTGTGTGGTTGTGTACACTAAGAGTGAAGCAAGTGTTGCCCCTGTGTGGTTGTGTACACTAAGAGTGAAGCAAGTGTTGCCCCTGTGTGGTTGTGTACACTAAGAGTGAAGCAAGTGTTGCCCCTGTGTGGTTGTGTACACTAAGAGTGAAGCAAGTGTTGCCCCTGTGTGGTTGTGTACACTTAGACTGAAGCAAGTGTTGCCCCTGTGTGGTTGTGTACACTAAGAGTGAAGCAAGTGTTGCCCCTGTGTGGTTGTGTACACTAAGAGTGAAGCAAGTGTTGCCCCTGTGTGGTTGTGTACACTAAGAGTGAAGCAAGTGTTGCCCCTGTGTGGTTGTGTACACTAAGAGTGAAGCAAGTGTTGCCCCTGTGTGGTTGTGTACACTAAGAGTGAAGCAAGTGTTGCCCCTGTGTGGTTGTGTACACTAAGAGTGAAGCAAGTGTTGCCCCTGTGTGGTTGTGTACACTAAGAGTGAAGCAAGTGTTGCCCCTGTGTGGTTGTGTACACTAAGAGTGAAGCAAGTGTTGCCCCTGGTGGTTGTGTACACTAAGAGTGAAGCAAGTGTTGCCCCTGTGGTTGTGTACACTAAGAGTGAAGCAAGTGTTGCCCCTATGTGGTTGTGTACACTAAGAGTGAAGCAAGTGTTGCCCCTATGTGGTTGTGTACACTAAGAGTGAAGCAAGTGTTGCCCCTATGTGGTTGTGTACACTAAGAGTGAAGCAAGTGTTGCCCCTATGTGGTTGTGTACACTAAGAGTGAAGCAAGTGTTGCCCCTATGTGGTTGTGTACACTAAGACTGAAGCAAATGTTGCCTTTTTGTGTATGTTATCAAGAAGTGTTGGTTGTTGTCCATGAATTTTTCTTAACTTGAACTTGTCACATACCATATACTAATATTGCCATAATATTGTACATACAAGAAATAAAAAGAGAAACAAGCCCTGTGTCTAGCAAGTGCATTTCCTTGGTTTGTTACATGTTGGTGGAGCCTTTAGAAAATGTGATATTTGTGTCTGTATATCTCTGGACATGTTGGTGGAGCCTATAGATGGTATGATGTCTGTGTCTGATTTTAAACCTTTGAACCTTAGCTCTAAAACATAAAAAAGATGATGATGTTGATGAGAGAAAAGTTACGTGTGTGATAAAAGCAATATGATTTCTCTTTTACATGAACTAAATGCTTTAAAATAGCAGTAAAAAAAATTAAATGTGGTATTTTCTTTGTTGTGAAACCTATTACCAAATTTGTTACATAATAACAAAATCATTCCATAATATGACCTTTATTTTTTATACTTTTTTATATACAAGTGCAGACAAGGTTGTACCTTTTTAATGTATTTTCCTGCATATCAGATTTGATGACACTTTTGAGAGAAATAAAATTTGATGTTTTTTGGAAGGAACATTCCTAGTGTTCCCTTTATCTTTGGTAAATGTGTGCATGCTCACTTGTACCTTGTTTACATGGCTTTCTTAATAGCAGTTTGTGCTCACTTATAAGTCAGAGTTTTATCACAAATATTTATTTATTTGAGATTGAAATGTCTTCCCAGGAAGTCTGGATATGATGTTTTCCACTTGTTCTGGGGCCTTATCAAAACATGCATCACATTAGCATCATTTTCTTCTGTATTTCATTTATTGTGTACACTAAGACTGAAGCAAGTGTTGCCCCTGTGTGGTTGTGTACACTAAGACTGAAGCAAATGTTGCCTTTTTGTGTATGTTATCAAGAAGTGTTGGTTGTTGTCCATGAATTTTTCTTAACTTGAACTTGTCACATACCATATACTAATATTGCCATAATATTGTACATACAAGAAATAAAAAGAGAAACAAGCCCTGTGTCTAGCAAGTGCATTTCCTTGGTTTGTTACATGTTGGTGGAGCCTATAGAAAATGTGATATTTGTGTCTGTATATCTCTGGACATGTTGGTGGAGCCTATAGATGGTATGATGTCTGTGTCTATATATTTCCGGACATGTTGGTGGAGCCTATCCGGTCTGGGGGACTCACCACCAGATCTTTTTCCTATCTGACCTTCCATGTTGCTGCTTGGGTTTCTTGTATATTTCCAGAAGATAGTTTACCATTGCTTTCCTTCCGGGCAGTGACTGTACTAGTCAGTGATCATAACCATTGTCCCTACATTGAGATCATCTGCCTACCATCATAGAATGGTGACCATAACCAACATTATCTGTCAGCTGCTCTCCCATTCCATCCTCCACCTGCTCCCATGGCTTCACATCACCCTGATCAGGGGGTTATACGGGTACTCCACCTTGCCCAAGGGTGTCCCGTAGAGACGGAGGTAAGGAGGCGTCTTATTTCTTTTATGGGCGATAACGCATCTGAAAAATGGTAAATCACCAGGATGTGATGAGATAACAGCTGAGTTTATTAAAGCAGGAGGAAAGGAATGTGCAACAATCTATCATGCACTATGGAGAAAGATATGGCATTCAGGTGTTTGGCCAAAAGAGTGAAAAAGAACTGTATTCATACCACTGCCAAAAAAGAGTAACCTGAAATTATGCACAAACTACAGAACTCTTGCCCTGATTAGTCATGCCAGTAAAATCCTATTAAAAATCATAATGGGTAGACTTCATAAGAAAGTAGAAGTCTTCTTCTTCTTCGTTCGCACTGTCTGTCTATATCTGCAGTCCTGTCTCTTGGATAAATTTCACTGTTTTTTGTAACTCATGTATGGAACCGTAGAGCTTATCTTCTTTAGTGGTTTCACTGGGCCAGTAATTATTTCTCAGTGTCTCGTAGTTGATGCAGTTCTGGAGGATATGTTCCACAGTTTGGGGCACCTGGGCACATGTACATAGATTAGTAGTACCAACCTTAAACTTTGTATACATATGACTTCGGAGTCGGCTGTGTCCTGTTCGGAGACGGAAGATGGTGACTTGTTCCTTTCTGTTTAGCATGTGATAGTCATCATGTGGTGGTGTTTGTGGCTTCCTGTAGGTTTTTATCATGCTTTTCTTCTGATTATAGGTGACTGGTATGTCTGGTTGCTCCATTTCAGTGCCCTCTTTGGCCAGATGGTCAGCTTTCTCATTGCCTGGTATCCCACAGTGGGAGGGAATCCACTGCAAAGTGACTCCATGTTGTAAGCCAATTTTTGACAAGGCATCCTTAAGGTCTGGTAGTTTGTTGCACTGAAGAGCCTCCAGTACTGATCTTGCATCTGTGAGAATTACTACAGGACATGTATCAATTCTGGAGTCTGATAGTTTTTCAACTGCAGCAATAATTGCCCTAACTTCTGCATCAAAGTTGTTGCAGTATTTACCAGTGGGTATGGAAATCTTGTCAATGGTGTTGTTTGGATATTCAATATATGCTCCTGCCCCACCATTTTTATGGCATTATGTGCAGATCCGTCTGTATACACACGTATCCAGGTGTCACATGGATATTTGTCATCTAGAACACTAAGTGTGGCTTGATCTTACAAGACTGCTCTGCATCTCACCATTCTGCACACCTTTCACTTCAGTCTGAATAGTTATTTGTGTATAATCTGCTTCTTTCCATGGTGTATGCTCTGGTACAGATGATAATGGAGTGACTACAGTTGGAAGGTCAGGTATCAGCTTACGCATACGCTTGGCCTGATGAATGAAGCTGCTTCTTTTAAGCCGTCCTAATGCCAAGTTATTGAATCTCTCCTTCAGGGGATGGCTTACAGAGCTAAGGAATTTTTCTCCCATGGTCATGACCTTTGTGTCTCTACGTTCCTTTAGCGGTTGAACACCAACTATTTTCTGCATTTCTACTATTGGTGTGGACCTCATGGCACCTGTGATAATCCGTAGTGACTGATTTTGAACCTTGTCTAGATTATGCAGCGTAGTGTTTGATGCTGTGCACCAAGATGTTGAGCCATATTCTAAATGTGGTAGAATACTTTGCTGATATACGTTCTTGAGGATTCTTTCACTAGCTCCCCATGTAGTCCCACTCAATTTTCTTAATATGGCTAGTTTTCTTCTGGCTTTTGCTTCTGCACTGTTGATGTGTTGCTTCCAAGTCAGTTTTGAGTCAAGAGTCACTCCTAAGTAAGTGGGTTGGTTGTCCATCCTTAAGGGTATTTCATTTACAAAGATCTTACCTGCTTTCTGTTTAGATGAGAGGGTGAACAGAGTGGTACTTGATTTCTCTGTGTTGATACTTACACACCATTTGTTTGTCCATGATGTCAAGATGTCTGCTGCTCTTTGGAGTCTCTGTGTAGCAACTGTCGCATATTCATCTGTACACCACATGACCAGATCATCTGCATACAGTGCTGCTTTGATTCCATAGGGAAGTTCCTTGACCAGGTCATTAATGAATACAAGGAATAGTGTAGGCGAAAGGACTCCTCCTTGTGGTACACCGTGTCGCAGAAGTACTTTCTGGCTTTTGTGTCCATCCATTACTACTCTAGCTCTTCTATTGTGTAAATAGGACTTTATCCAGTTGTACAGTCTTCCATTCACATTGCAGTTTCTTAGTTTCCACAACAGACCTTTTTTCCATACTTTATCAAAGGCTTTCTTCAGGTCTATCCACGCTGCTAGTACAAGGTTTTTCTCTTGGAATGCATCCTCAATCTCTTGAGAGAGATAGGTCACTTGATCTTCCGTACTGTAGTACTGCCTAAATCCTGCTTGTTGTGGAACGAGAAGGTTTTCACTTTCTAGGTACCATTTTAGCCTCAGGTCAATGATGCGTTCCATCGTTTTGCATAGGCAGCTAGTGAGACTGATTGGCCTGTAGCTGGAGGCAGTATCACTGTTTTTCCCTGGTTTTAGCAGTGGTACCATGCTTGCTTCCTTCCAGATTTGAGGTAACTTACCTGTGCTCCAGCACATATTGAAAATATCCAACAGCTTTCCCATTGCTGCCACTCCCAGGTTCTTGATCATTTCATTGGACACTCCATCTGGTCCTGGTGATTTCCTTGGTTTCAGTTTACTAACTGCTAGGTCTAACTCACTGCGTGTGATTGGTGCATCCATGACCTCCACTTTTCTGACTTGTTCCTCCTCTTTCTGTGGCTCGATGCGCACTGTACGCTCCTTCTCTGGATGGATATCAATGTTGCAGTCCTGTGCAAACATGCGAGCAAAATGATCTGCTACCTGCTTACCTGTAAGAGTTTTCCCATCCTCTATTAGTGTAATCTTTGTACTTCTTCCAGTACTCTCATCATTTAACTGTTTGATTAGTTTCCACAGTTTCCTTCCATCCTTTTCAAAGTTTAGGGACTCTGTTTTCTCTCTCCAACTTTCCCGTCTGGCTTGCAGCTTTGCTCTCTGAAATTTGGCTTTAGAATGTTGGTAATTATTGTGGTGTTCTTGGCATGGTCTATTTTCTGCTTGCTTTCGAGCTGCTTCTACGTCATCATGGAGTTTTCCCAGCTCACTAGACCAGTATGGTTTATAGTCCCTGCGAGCTCCTCTGGGAATGGTTTCACGAGCGGCCTGAAGGATACAAGCATTGAACTCCTTCACTATGCTGTTAATATCCTTACCTTCTATGGACAGCTGTCCCACCAGGATACCTGTACGATGTCTGTACATTGTCCAGTTTGCTTTTTTATAGTTCCATCTGGGGAGAGGGTTACTGGTGTTAAGGAGTTCATTTTCTATTGTCAGGAAGACTGGTCGATGGTCGCTACCTCCAAGTTGTTTTCCAACTTCACGTGTAATGTTCCACTTCAGATCTGGAGAGTGGAATGCCAGATCTGGTGTTGATTTTGTATGCCAAGCCCTTGAGTAAAATGTTGGGGCATCCATTGGCTGGTTGATCAGGAGAAGTCCATTATCATCCTGCCAGCTCTCAACTTCCTCTCCTCTCTTGTCTATGTGGTCATAGCCCCAGCTCTGGGAATGACTGTTAAAATCACCACAGACCATCAGTCTCTCTTTGTGTGGGATTGTTCCTAAAGCAAGTGGGCGGTCATTAGGACAGTAATAGTTAAGGAGGTGGAAATCTGTATTACTACTTTTTAGATGGATCATCTGGTACTCGGCTCCTTCCATGTACACTCCCACCTGACATGCGCTGATGTTATTCTTAACAAGTGTGAGTACTCCTCCTTTTCTTCTGTCCTGTCGGTCTGATCTAAAACACTGGTAGCCTCTGATTTTAAAGGCGGCATCTTTGGTTAGGTGTGTCTCCTGTATGCAGCATATACTTACCTGCTCTGCAAAAAGTATGTTCTCTAGTTCAACCTTTTTGCTATAGCCATCTCTAACACTGCTGACACCCTCAGCATTCCACTGCATTATTTTAAGTTCTTGCTTTTTGGCTGTTTTCTTCTGTTGTATTTTTTGGCCAGTAGCTCTACTCTCATGTCTCCTGACTCCACAAGACGAACTGAGAGGACCTCCAGTAGCATTGGGTGGACCCTTTCGAGGCAGAGGGCCCGGCACTGCACCTGCCTGGTTAGTCTTCACAGGGCGAGCACCATGTTTGAAAACTGTAGATATAGACATTTCATTAGCGATAATGCGTGTTACCCTGATTTTTGCGATGCGCCTTTTGGCTGGGTAACTCCGACTTCAGCACCTTTCCTTGCTAGGGCAGACTGTGGTCTTGCTCGGACTGCCATGAAGACAGTGTGGCTGGCCTGGCCAAAACTTTGTTTTCCAGCCTCTGGTGACTGTACTTAAACCCCTTCTCCATGTCAGATGGTTTGAGACAGTTCCACAAAGACACTCTGACTCTGAGATGAGGAATCTGATGAGTGCTTCAACGATATCCATTCCCCGCCACCTATAGTCTACTGGCTCTGTTTTGTTCACATCATTCTGATAGCCATTGTTGTAAAGACCCATAGGCTTGTCACGTCCTGGATTCATTGGTTTCACACCAGACTTCCCTCATCCCCGCCAGAGATCTCCATGTCCCCATCCGTCCACCAACCTGACATTACATTTTGCAAAAATAACAATTACAATTAGTGTTGATTGCTACAAGTTTCTGGGCTACAGAGGTAGGTCAGAGTTTTTAAGCAAACAGATCTATGTTCCCTGTCTCACAAACACTGTGTTAAGATAAGTGTGCTCTTAACACAGTTGTTCCCAGGGGAGTAGAAGTCAATATGGTCCAAGCTGGTTTCAGGCAAGGAAGAGGATCAAGAGATCATATATTCAATATAAGATTAATAATAGAGAAATGCAGAGAGTTTAATGTGAGTCTATATTTAGCCTTTATAGACTACTCAAAGGCATTTGATTGTGTACAACACCAGAAACTTTGGGAAATAATGAAAAAATGGGATTGATACAATTAACATCACTGCTGTATCTAGACCAACAAGCAGCAGTAAGAATAAATGGTGAAACACCTTGGTTTGACATAAAACAAGGTGTCCGTCAGGGATGCATATTGTCGCATTACTTATTTAACTTGTATACTGAAAATATAATGAGGAATGTTATGATGCTATAACATTTGGAGGTTATGATATAATAGTTTCATTTCATTCTGTGAAAATGTCAACTATAATAGTTTCATTTCATTCTGTGAAAATGTCATCTATAATAGTTTCATTTCATTCTGTGAAAATGTCAACTATAATAGTTTCATTTCATTCTGTGAAAGTAGTCATGTGAAAAAAAAATGTTTTGTTAGTTAATCTGCTGTGAAAATCTTTTGTTACTGTGCTGTTATTTTTGTGTATATTTTTTGTTATTGACTTTCACTTTTGCTGGCAGCTTATTTGTTTGCTTTATGACATTTTTTAGTGTTTTATGTTTGCTTTCAGGGTGCATATTGTCTCCTTACTTATTTAATTTGTATAATGAGGAATGTTAGAGAATTTGTGGACAAAGAATATTACGATGCCATAACAATTGGAGGTTATGAAATAACAGAGATTAGATACGCTGATGACACAGTATTATTGTCCACAACACAAAAAGGAATGGAGAAACTAATTATGTCAGTCCGTAAGAACAGCGAAGAGCAAAACCTCTACCTTAATGCAAAGAAAACTAAATTGATGACAACTGACAGAACAAACAAGGCAGCTGAAATATGTATCAATGAGGAAAAACTGGAAGAAGTGGAGAGTTTTGAATATCTTGGATCACTGCTAACTAATAATGGAGATACAATGAGGGAAATTAAAAGGAGGACATCTATCACTCTTCAGAAAGCAAAACAACTAAAGAATCTGTGGAGAGGAACAGACAGAACCACAAAAATAAGATTTTTAAGGGCATGCATCTTTCCCATCACAACATATGCCTGTGAGATGTGGACACTTAACAAAACAGCTGAGAAACACATAAATGCCTTTGAATGTAAATGCTACAGAAGAGTTCTTCAAATGTCTTGGACACAAAAAAGAACAAATATAACCATACTACAAGAACTTAATATTGAAGAAGGCTGGCTAGTAAAGAAGACTAAAGAGAGAAAACTTCAATATTTTGGACACATTAAACGTCATGATAATCTAGAGAAGACTGTCTTGGAAGGATACATAATGGGGAAAAAGAAAGAGAGGAAGACCAAGGTGAAGATGGCTGCAAGACATTGTTGATGATTTGCAAATGGATGCATCAGCAGCAGGCCATCTTGCTCAGAACTGAGAGTCCTACAGGAGTGCTGTTAAGGAAGCAAAATTCTGCAAGGGACATGCAAATGAATGAGTGAATGGTGGAGCCTACAGATGATATGATATTTGTGTCTGTATATTTCTGAACATGTTAGTGGAGCCTATAGATGATACGATGTTTGTGTCTATATATTTCCGGACATGTTGGTGGAGCCTATAGGAAATATTATGTTTGTGTCTGTATATTTCTTGACATGCTAGTGGAGCCTATAGATGATACAATGTTTGTATCTATATATTTCTGGACATTTGGTGGAGCCTATAGAAAATGTGATGTTTGTGTCTATATATTTTTGGACACTACATGTTAGTGGAGCATATAGAAGATGTGATGTTTATGTCTATATATTTCTGTACATGTTAGTGGAGCATATAGATGATGTGATGTTTATGTCATCAGAACAGAAATTAGGAACAGAATAGGTCAAGCAGAGACTGCATTTCAGAGAATGAGAAACATATTAGCTAACACATCTTTATCAATGAATGTTAGAAAACGAGTCCTAAAATGCTATATTGAACATATCTTGTTATATGGAAGTGAATCATGGACAATAGGCAAGTCTGCACAAAAATCATTGGAAGCAGCAGAAATGTCGTTTATTAGAAGAATGTTGCGAATCCCCTGGACAGCAAAAATAACTAATGAAGAATGTGTGAGAAGAGCTGGAGAGACAAAAAACCTTGTCAAAAAGATAAGAGAGAGACAATGTACTTTCATAGGACATGCAATGAGAAGAGGGGGCATTGAAAATATTATAACAACAGGAAAAATAGAAGGAAGAAGATCAAGAGGAAGACCAAGAGAAACGATACTGGACAGTCTGACGGGATGGTGTGAGAGGAGATCACCAACTGAACTGATGGCCTGCATGAAGGATCGGGTACTCTGGAGAAGCATAATAGCCAACGCCAGTCGGCACGGCACCTGATGATGATGATGATGATGATTATGTCTGTATATTTCTGGACATGTTAGTGGAGCATATAGAAGATGTGATGTTTATGTCTATATATTTCTGGACATTACGTGTTAGTGGAGCATATAGAAGATGTGATATTTATGTCTATATATTTCTGGACATGTTAGTGGAGCATATAGAAGATGTGATGTTTATGTCTATATATTTCTGGACATTACATGTTAGTGGAGCATACAGAAGATGTGATGTTTATGTCTATATATTTCTGGACATTACATGTTAGTGGAGCATACAGAAGAAGTGATGTTTGTGTCTATGTATGTTTGAACACATTACATGTTGGTGAAGAATACGGGAGATATGATTTTAGTGTCCATATATTTACGTAAACGTGCAAAAGTGATGTCTGTATATTAACATAAACATGCTAGATAAAAGAGATAACGACTGCGATAAAACTGGTTCTAGTATTATAGGTAGGTAGAGGTGTATGGTATGGTTTTACAAAGCAATAGAGGGAATGAGAAAAAAAAAAATGAAAAACATACAACATCCAATATTTTGGCATGAGCCTTTTTCAAAGATTACATACAAAAATAAACACAACATAAAAGAAGAAAAATGAAAATGAAGAACTCAGCTTTGTGGCATCCCTCCTTGTACACAATACAACAGAATGTGCCCTAAAGACAAGGCTGGGAGACCACACAGGAAAACAAAATGAACCAATCAGATGTCAGTGGCGGTGAAAGGCAGAGAACAATGCGGGTGTGGTTTGGGGGGGGGGGGGGTGGGGGCGCTCAGGAAATGAATGAATGAATCTTTATTTTTAAAGGGTAAAGAATTGAGCACACAGGCCCGTCATACATTCCGCCCTTTATCACTCCATCTTTCATTCTTCCCACACACTCGCTTTAATACAAATTACATTAGGGGAAAAGACATCAAAAGAGAGTTATAAACTATGACATTCAAAGTAAAAGACAAGAAGTAATTAACCTAATAAAATAGCTCTCACACACACACAAACATATACATAAACAAAAATACATTATCAGTACAGATCTTCCAACATATGTTTTTTAACAATATCTAACAAGTTATTTTTCGAACTATGAAGTATTACTAATGGATTTTAAATGGTAGGGGAGGGTGTTCCAGAGCTATACTGCAGAGTATGCAAGGCATTTCTTGTACAGATCAATCCTGGATTTAGGAGGAAGGCAGTTTTTTAAATGCTGGCTATGTTTAATGTTATACATAAACAGTGACCACAAGTAAGGCGGAGCATTGTGCAACAGAATTACTTGAACAAACTTAATTTTGTTAAAAATGACTCTATATTTGAGGGGTAGAATTTTGAGTTGTTTGTGCTGATCTACAATCTGTACTTGGTGTTTGTCACAAATCAGATTTAATGCTCGCTTGTGAAGTGAGTGGAGCCTTTTTGTGTTTGAGACTGAGCATCCATCCCAGATTGTGGAACAGTAATCTAAGTGTGTTTTTATGTGTGATATGTAGTATATCTTTCTTGTGTCTTTGGCAATAAAGTGTTTAATTTTGGTTAGTTGGTAAACTTTCTGTGCAATCAAGTTTGTTAGGTTATGTACGTGAGAATTCAAAGTTAAATGCTGATCAATGATGAGTCCTAGGGTTTTATGTTCATGGACATTTTCTATTGCCTTAGTCCCAACACAAAGCTGTAGTGAAGTTTTTGTTGCATTCTGCAGTTTCTTTCTTATAGTGATGAGCATGGATTTTGTTTTGTTGGTGTTTATCAACATACCATTTTTATTACTCCATTTAATCAAACTGTTTATATCATTTTGGAGCGTTGTCTGTATGTTATTGATGTCACAGTCACTATTGTAAACAGTACAGTCATCAGCAAAAAGATCACATGAAAAGTGCTTTAAATGTAGTGGTAAGTCATTAATGTAGATAGCAAAGAGAAGAGGACCAAGAATGGAGCTTTGAGGAATACCAGTATCAACCACAGAAGAGCCAGATATTTTGTTTCTAAAGCAAACTACTTGTTTTCTACCTGAGAGAAAAGATGTAATAAATTTTGTTAGGTCAGGGTGTAATCTATAACCTTCCAGTTTTTTTGCAAGAATTTCATGATCAATCTTATTGAAAGCTTTATTGAAATCAACAAAGACAGCACCACACAATTTGTCATCATTTATATTAGACAGCCAGCTTTCTGTCATTTTAGTTAATGCTGTGTGGCAGGAGTGATTTGGTCTAAACCTGACTGTCTATTAGCAGATTGTTCTCTTGCATGTGTAGAAGTGTTAACTTTTGTATATGTTTTTCAAGAGGTTTAGATAGTGATGACAGAATGGATATGGGTCTATAGTTTGAGAGGTCATTTGTCTGTCCAGATTTAAAAAGAGGAAACACTTTGGTGAGTTTAAATGCATCAGGGAAATAATGTTTGCACAAATTGTATATGTATGTTAGTGTGTCAGTAATAACTGGTGCAGCGTAGCTAATCTTGTTACTAATGTCATCACATCCTGCTGAGTTAGTGTTTATTAAAGACCAGATGTAGTTATAAACCTCACTGACTGTTTAGTTTTAGCTTTACATGTTTACTGTGTCTGAAAGTTTTCAACACACTCAGGTCACAATTAGGGGTTGGTAATGAAGATTTTAAAATACTAATTTCTTCCCTAAAATGTTCACTGAAGTTAGTTCAAGTATGTTCACCATTAAGTGTTTGTGGGTCAGATTGCTTCCTTTTATTTACAAGAGAATTAATTGCTTTCCAAATTGATTTACTATCAGTTTTGTCTTTCACTAAATTTCTAAAGTAATTTTTCTTCTCCTGCCCAATTAAGTACTGCACCTTATTCCTAAGTGAACAACAGCTACTGAAATTTCTGCTTTTATGAGCTTCATCCTGTTTCCTCATGAGTTGCAAGATGTTAGAAGTTATCCATGGGGATTTTATTGCGTGTTTTACTCTCATTTCTTTGATGGGGACATGCTTGTCAAAAATATTTCAAAATATCTTGATCAAGTATTTGATAGCCTCATCTGGATTGGTTAACTGGTAAACTTATGTAAGAGGTGAAGCGTTTAGATCAGTTAAAAATAGTTCCAAGTTAAAGTTTTTAAAGTTCCTATATTTGATGCTGGTATGTTTGTGTTTAGGCATTTTATACCCCTGATATAACCACGTACAGCAGACCGGGTAGTGATCACTCAGCGACACATGAGGGACAGTACATTCAGTAATGTTTCCTGGATCAGCTACATAAATATGATCTATTAGTGTTGATGATGATTCAGTTACCCTAGTAGGTTTGTTAACAATTTGGGAGAAGTTGTAGGATGTTAAAATGTTCTTCCATGTAGGATTGGGTTGATTAAGATCTATATTGAGGTCGCCTAGAATAATTATGCCCTTGAATTTATAGGTTAGAGCATCATCCATCATGGTTGTGAAGTGATCATACCACTCAACTGAAGCATTTGGATAACAATATATAAAACTAAATAGAATTGGACTAAGATTTGATATTTTAATTTCTAATATGATACATTCAACCTCTGATGTTTCCAGGTCTTCTCTTCTACAAAATTTAACTGTGTTATAAATGTAAACAACTAAACCTGCGTCTAGCGTCCTAGATGGGTCGCGCCTGATCAAATTAAAACAATCTATTCGTATATCGTTGTCAGTGATGTTTTTATGTATTCTGCTTTCAGAGAAGCCAAAAATATGAAAATGTTATCGAAGTATATGTGTAACCTCAGGGAGTTTTCCTTAACAAGTGATAAACATTTAAATGGCCAACATGTAGTATATCGTATCACAGCCACTCCGCTTTCTGGGTCATTACTTAACAATGTAACAAATATTATATTTTAGTAAAAATAAAATAACTGATCAGACAGACTTACTCATGCAACAGTCAGACTTCTATCATATAATTATACGCGTACGTTTAAGCTAGTAGAGATAATGAATCTAAATAAATTTATAATATACTGACAAACAATTAGGGGAGAAAAAGTACAAAAATCAACAATGCAATGAACGTTATGTAAGTGTAAATTGTAAGACTGGGTGACAATATTAACTGTAAGCTAGCACTAAGAAATTTGTGTTCTGCTGTAAGAAGTTCTGTGGTTTTTGTTTGTTTTGATTTTAGTTCAATTAGGTTTATCTCATTCATTCATTTGCATGTCCCTTGCAGAGCTTTGCCTCCCAAACAGCACTCCTGTAGGCCTATCGGTTGTGAGCAAGATGGCCTGCTGCTGCTGCGTCCATTTGCAGATAGTCGACAATTTCTTGCAGCCATCTTCGTTTTGGTCTTCCTCTTTTTCTTTTTCCCATTATGTATCCTTCCAATATGGTCTTCTCTAAATTATCATGACGTTTAATGTGTCCAAAATATTTAAGTTTTCTCTCTTTAAGTCTCTTTACTAGCCAGCCTTCATCAATATTAAGCTCTTGTAGTATAGATATATTTGTTCTTTTTTGTGTCCACGATATTTGGAGAACTCTTCTGTAGCATTTATATTCAAAGGCATTTATGTGTTTCTCAGCTGTTTTGTTAAGTGTCCACGTCTCACAGGCATATGTTGCGATGGGAAAGATGCATGCCCTTAAAAATCTTATTTTTGTAGCTCTGTCTGCTCCTCTCCATAGATTCTTTATTTGTTTTACTTTCTGAAGAGCGATAGATGTCCTCCTTTTAATTTCCCTCATTGTATCTCCATTATTAGTTAGCAGTGATCCAAGATATTCAAAACTCTCCACTTCTTCCAGTTTTTCCTCATTGATATATATTTCAGCTGCCTTGTTTGTTTTGTCAGTTGTCATCAATTTAGTTTTCTTTGCATTAAGATAGAGGTTCTGCTCTTCGCCGTTCTTACGGACTGACATAATTAGTTTTTCCATTCCTTTTTGTGTTGTGGATAGTAATACTGTGTCATCAGTATATCTAATTTCTGGTATTTCATAACCTCCAGGTTTATCTACAGAAGTTAAAAAGTGCTGGAAGTTTCAAACTATCTGGTGTCTGTATGTGGGGTGTTGCATGTTGACCGTGTAGTAGGGACATCATATACGCGTGGCCCAGAGCTGCAGAACTTAACTGCATTAGATATTGTAGCTGAAAGTTCCATGGATAATGATGAGGGGTTCTTGTGTTTGTGTCCTGTACAGTTGTTGTGGTATTCCTAAATGGTGATTGTGCAGGAGTCTCCATGTTGTTCGCTGTACTAACTGTTGGTATAATTTGTTGATCTTGCCGTGTAGGCAGAGGCGAGAACATGGAATCGTATAGTGGGTCAGTGGATGGAGCGGGCAATGGTAGAGAGGCAGATGTTTCTGGGGGTCCTTGGAGTCTTGTAGTTAGTGTAGAGTGTGTGTTTCTGGAGCTAAGAGATGTGGGTGGCTGTCTAAACTGTTTCTGGCTATTTGAGTGTTGTGTTATGTTCTGCTCAGTTCTTGCTGGATATTTGATCTTTTTGGCAAGTCATTTGTCAACCAACAGTCGACATCTTGAGTACAGCACTGAACCAATATTTTATTTCTGGTATAGTACAGGTGGATTGTTACAACTGATTTTTTTATAAAGTCCTCCACATCTGCACCATTTTTATCTGCCCTCTCTTCTATGTGGTCATGGTAGTACTCCCTGAACGCATGTTTCACGCACTCATAATCCAGCGTGTTGTTGACAAGAATGACCAAGCATTGTCCCTGGTTGGTCCGTGTTACTGTCAGGCCGGGGACTTTGTCGCAGCCACGGAGCTTGGTATTTACCACCTTTCTTTTGTTCAGGGAGTAATTCTTTACAGCCGCTGCCCGCAGTCCATCCTGTCTTCTTGACTGGCTAGCTTCATCTAATTCATCGTCTCGACTACAAGATAACATTGTTAACGCAGTTATCCCCTGTAGGTTCTAAGGACTGCTATTGCCGGAGGTGGGGTGGAGAATTCGATCTCCACTCCAACGGCGCGTGTCTCAAACAGCCTCTGGCAGTCAAGTCCAGCTCCTGGCCTTCCCGTGGCAGAACTGTTTAAACTGACAGGAGAAGGGGCGATGGGTAGATGAGTGACACGTTTGGTAGCTCATCTACCGCTGCTGGCGAATTCTTCAGCTGCCGTGCGTGGAGCGGTGCTCCTCCCGGCCAATGAAGAAAGGTGCAAATGGGGTTGCCGCGCGGCACCACTGCGGAAAAAGTGGTAGAAAGGATAAGACGAAGCAAACGGTCGAATCAAGGCACCTCTGGTCTGGAGGTCTGCCAGGTCCTGAGTGCAGTCATATCGGGTGGAATGCATGAACCAGCTTAACCCAGAGGTTAAGACACTGCTGGCGAGACTCTTCGAATGCAGCGCGTGGAGTGAAGCTCCTCCCGGTCAAGGAAGAAAATGCGGAAAAGAAATAAAGGTTGCTGCGCGGTGCCGATGGGAAAAGGTGGTGGAAGGGATAAAGTGAAATCTAATCAGTATGTCCAGTAGTATCGCTGCGAGAGCTACGCATACCACGGCGCCTCTGCTCTAGAGGTCGGCCACGTCCGAAATACACCTACACTGGTGAAATATGCCTAAACCGGCACACACCAGGGGTGGAACTTGATGGCTAGACATGTCATGCCACCTCCGCTCTAGAGGTCGGTCACGTCTGATATACACCCATACTGGTGAATTATGCCTAAACCGGCTCATACCAGGGGTGAATCTTGAAGGCTATGCATGTCGCAGTACCTCTGCTCTAGAGGTCGGTCACGTCCCAAACACGCCCATACTGGGATAATATGCCTAAACCGGCTCAACCCAGGGGTGGAAGTCACTAGTGGCGAGGATTCGTCCTCCTGGACAAAAGCTCCTTCCTGGTCACAACTAGGAAGGGTAGCGGCCACGACCACAAAATGCTGAAGTCGGAGACACTGGACCAGTGCAGTCTAGATAGGCAACCACCTCTCACTCGGCGGGGATGTTTGCGCATCTTAATCACGCTGAGGTTTTCCGGTGAGAAAGTCCAACCCTGGACTGGATGGGCAACCACCTCTCACCCGGCGGTGATACACGGGTATCTCAAAACACGTCGAGGTTTTCCGGTGAGAACGTCCAACTCTAGACTAAACTGGTGCAACGAAAACCACGGTGTCACGCAATCCGCCTCAGAGACCCACCAAGAATACAGGGTAAAGCTCTGTGATACTCTGAACCCCTTGTGGTCCTCTCGGGGATCTCGCGTGGCCCTTTTGGGGACCACACAGGAGACCACGGGACCTAACGAGGACCATCATCATCATCATCATGTTCCGTGCCGACTGGCGTTGGCTATTATGCTTCTCCAGAGTACACGATCCTTCATACAGGTCATCAGTTCAGTTGGTGATCTCCTCTCACACCATCCCGTCAGACTGTCCAGTATCATTTCTCTTGGTCTTCCTCTTGATCTTCTTCCTTCTATTTTTCCTGTTGTTATAATATTTTCAATGCCCCCTCTTCTCATTGCATGTCCTATGAAAGTACATTGTCTCTCTCTTATCTTTTTGACAAGGTTTTTTGTCTCTCCAGCTCTTCTAATACATTCTTCATTAGTTATTTTTGCTGTCCAGGGGATTCGTAACATTCTTCTAATAAACGACATTTCTGCTGCTTCCAATGATTTTTGTGCAGACTTGCCTATTGTCCATGATTCACTTCCATATAACAAGATAGGTTTAATACAGCATTTTATGACTCGTTTTCTAACATTCATTGATAAGGTCACTTAACGAGGACCACAGGCGTAAATTCAGTAAGATCACAGTTCGGCCTTGGTGGTAGAAGCGAACGAAGAAGAAGAAGAAGAAGAATCCCCTGTAGAAATTGGTACCTGACTTCTTCTGGAGTTGTGGAAGGAAAGGCGGCCAGGCGTGATACTGACCATATCACCCTCTAGTGTGCTGACAGGTCAAGGAAAATATGGGCACTAACACCATATCCCTATGTGCCTCTGAGGCATGACAGGATTACCTTTACCTTTATTGTAGTATCACCTGGCCACACGATGACCTAGTTACAATGAGGAATCCTTCGCGTGGTCATGTGCTAGGCCAGTATTAGACTGTGTTAGTTGACAAAGGTTTACAACAAAGAATATCTTCAAGGATTTATGTGTATTGATACCAGGAAAAAAACAGCAAGTCTGGCCACACCATTAGATTTGTCCATATGTAAGACAAAGATATCCTTCAACTCGGATATCAACTCAGTCTTGATGTTTGCAGCCACCAAATATGAGATATGAACTCAGTCTTGATGTTTGCAGCCAAACCTGAGATGACATGAGTTATTGTATCACTTGAAAGTGGCACTTTCTGTCAAGAGTTTCATCTTGCAGGCACTTAGCAATGTCAGCTGTACAAAACTTTACCAGTCTCACTTCTTGTTTCAGTTACTTCAGCCATAACAATCCCAACAATCCTCCATCTGTAACATGCTTCTGTAACTTAAACTGTAACACGCTTCTGTAACTTTTTTATATATAGGTGGAAAACTTTTAAAAAAATTATTATTAGTTTGACTTTATAGGTCATGAAATATGATGGGCATAAATAAGCTTCACCTAATAAATGAAACATATAACTAAACTTAACAGATGATGAAACATGACAAACATGTAACTAAACTTGACTTAACAGATGATGAAACATGACAAACATGTAACTAAACTTGACTTAACATATGATGAAACGTGACAAACATGTAACTAAACTTGACTAAAGAGGTAACTAAGTGTGATGTACCAAGCTACGTGAAAGGTAAGATAAAAGTAACCCTGTCATTCCTAAGAGGCATATAGGTTTATGGTGTTAGTCCCTGTATGTACCTGACTTGTAAGCACACTAGAGGGTGATGTGGTCAGCATTATGCCTGACAAGTTATGATAAACAAATACAAAATATGACCTACTTGTTGTATATGTATTCAAAATGAACAGGCAGTCGAGATCAAAGATAATGAAAAATAAAAAAAATATTCAGTTTCATAATTTTAACAACACAAATAACGAGTGACTACTCTTTAACCCGTACAGGTCACTTCAGAAACTTGAAAGATCTCAAGGAAAAAAAAATATGGCAGCAACATCTAAACATGCGAAGACTGAAAAAATCAGTGCTGAAGAACAAGTCTTGGAACAGTTTTCTCAAATAAGAATTGGTCACTATGATCGAACGAACGAACAAACTTTATTTTCAAAGAAATGGGCACGCATTCCCGTCTAACATTCTGCCCTTCATCATACAGCTTTCACTCAGTCACAGTCATTCAGCATTTGTTAATGAGCATAATAATCATGAAGACACAATTAAATGATTACATAAATAAATAATAAACTTATCTCATAAATGAGCTGACATGAGAAGACAGAGTAAAAAAGTGAATATAAAAGAGTGAGGTAAGAGGAAATAAATGACTGGAGCTTAACAAAAAAAAAACAAAACATAACACCCACGGTGTCGTAAAAGTTTTTTTATCAAGGTGAGAAAGCAAAGTCTAGAGCTCTTATGATTGACAAGGTGAGAAAGCAAAGTCTAGAGCTCTTATCATTGCCAAGGTGAGAAAGCAAAGTCTAGAGCTCTTATCATTGCCAAGGTGAGAAAGCAAAGTCTAGAGCTCTTATCATTGCCAAGGTAAGAAAGCATTGTTTCAAGGAAATAGAAAACGAGGAAGACCTAGACTTACTTGGAGAAGAGAAACTATGACAGTGCTCAGAGACAAGGGATACACATGGAAGGAAGCAGAGAATAATTCCAAGAACAGGAATGACTGGATAGCATGTATCCGTAGCCTTTGCTCTCAGGGGAGTGAAAGGCGATGATGATATTGATGATGATGATGATGATGCAAAGTTTAGAGCTGTTATAAATGTCAAGGCGAGAAAGCAAGGTCTAGAGCTGTTATAATTGTCAAGGTAAAAAAGCAAAATCTAGAACTGTTATAATCGTCAAGGCGATAGAGCAAAGTCTAGAGCTGTTATAATCGTCAAGGCGAGAAAGCAGAGTCTAGAGATGTTATAACTGTTAAGGTAAGAAAGCAAAGTCTAGAGCTGTTATGACTGTCAAGGTGAGAAAGCAAAGTTTAGAGCTGTTATAATTGTCAAGGTAAGAAAGCAAAGTCTAGAGTTGTTATGACTGTCAATGCAAGAAAGCAAAGTCTAGCGCTATTATGAATGTTAAGGTAAGAAAACAAAGTTTAGAGCTGTTATAATTGTCAAGGTAAGAAAGCAAAGTCTAGAGCTGTTATGACTGTCAAAGTGAGAAAGCAAAGTCTAGAGCTGTTATAACTGTTAAGGTAAGAAAGCAAAGTCTAGAGCTGTTATAATTGTCAAGATAAGAAAGCAAAGTCTAGAGCTGTTATAACTGTTAAGGTAAGAAAGCAAAGTCTAGAGCTGTTATAATTGTCAAGATAAGAAAGCAAAGTCTAGAGCTGTTATAACTGTTAAGGTAAGAAAGCAAAGTCTAGAGCTGTTATAGAGATTCTTGTCAAAGTGAGAAACGAAAGCCCAGAAAAACTTGGAGAAGTGTTTAGAAAGATAAGATGAAGAAAGATAAAATGAAGAAAGATGGGATGAAGGTGTAATGGCGTAACTCAGTGGAGATAAAAAAAAAATGTCGAGAAAGATTTTCAGCCGTTCTGTACGAGTAACAAAATACACAAAAACGCATTTCGTTTAATTATACACACGAGAACTTAACAGTTGCTGGAGCTCAGTTTGTCTGTACAAGTGTGTTTATATTCTTGTCAATAACGCGCGTACGCATACACATGCTTGTAGTCAAGTTCTTCTACCAAGCCTGTACAATATCTGTATTCTCCTGCTCCATACCACCATGTGTTTCAGACAGAACCTGTTTGTCCGGTTTTCAGATCCAGGACTACCTTAGTCTATAAATAACAGACAGTCACATCAGATTTAATAGACGGGAGTCTTTCAAAAGCGCGACTTCCAAGATAACCTTTCACTTGCGCGAAAACCTTTTATAAATCTAACCTACCTCCACCGCCTCAAGATCTCCCACACAAATGAATGTCCCTGCAGCTTTGGGATCCAGACACCAGAACCTGCAAACCTGTCCAACCCACTCAATCCTCCGAGCACAGATCTGGCCCAAGGGAGAGGAAATGAAAGAAAAGTTTGGGGCCCACACTCAAGTCTGGAAATGATGGCGGACTTTGTCAGGGCGACAGGGCTGCAGAAACAGCATGACCAACTTTCGAAGAAGAAGAAGAAGAAGATCTGTATGGAGCTGATACATTTCATAACGCGCGCAAGATAAAAAAAAGTTTACAAACACCGTCCTATACCAGGTTAAACTGTTTGTAATCTGTATTCAAACAATCACACATGCAACGTGTTAAATGATGTTAATGTTTGTAATTATCTTCAAACAATCATACATGCACCGTGCTATATGATGTTAATATTTGTAATTATCTTCAAACAATCACACATGCAACGTGTTATATGATGTTAATGTTTGTAATTATCTTCAAACAATCATACATGCACCGAGTTATATGACGTTAATATACTGTCCAAAAAAAATATAGCTTATATAAGCTTCATTTTTTTCTGTTATGACAATTTTTTTTCCGGGTATCTCAAACCAAACCAAATATTGTCACCAAGATATCAGGTCCATGATTTAGCGTGAATTTTTGCTATTCTCGTGTATAGTCAGAACGCAGTAGCTGCCCTTGCTAATCACGCATTTTTTTTTACCATAACTCATGTTGCGTTTATAGAAAAGTGATTTTTGTGGTGAGCACAACCCACTTTCAACGCAAATGAAACCCTATAAAATGATGAGGTTACACAAACAAATTCAGTTAATTTTCAAACAGACAATTATTGCAAAATTTACGAAACATTGCTATTGGTCGCCTGCGAGCAGGCAAAAGTCAAAGTTAGGTTGCCAGGCATTTAACTCTTTCCACCCGCGTTACTTCCAAAATGTTCCTTAGTTTCTTACGGCGCGGACATTTTGGAGAAGGGCGCGGACATTTTGGAGAAGGGGTCCCTGTGTAAAAGTTATTGTAGCAAATTAATTCCATGATCAACACGTGTGTATCACACATTAAAATAAGCGGAAATGAATGAAGATTCCATAAATGAAGTTATTTGTCATAAAAAAAAGAAGAAAAGAAAAAAACTGGTGTGAAACGATGAAACGATTTTTGGCGCTAAAAAAATTTTAGGGCTGAACAATAAAATCTACTTTATACTTACCTTAGCTGTGTCATAATCAAATATAGAATACGTAGTCATTCAAATTTCAACACGGAAAAATCAATATTTATGGATTTTTGTGACATCCAATAAATCTAACAGATCTACAGCTACTAGAAACACATATAGTAAGCTAGATCTAGTCGGTCGGTGTGACCATTCTACCACTCAATCTCGAAATAAACTTGAATTTTACCCCCTATCTATGTATCAAAAATGGCGTCTTTATCCCCCATGCTTAAAACACTAGCTTAACTTTGAATCCAGAAGAGTTCTAGCTGGTTAAAGTAACATCGTGTTTTCAACGAAAGAAACTCCGGTGTCACATAGGGCTCTCGAGGGTGCCATTGCTAAACCGCAAAGATCCTAATGGGGCTCTCGCGAGTGGAAAGAGTTTTACGTGCAGCATGATACCCATTTCCAAGCCACTGGCTCAGCTGAAGACCGGCACTGCAGTGGACGACCCAGGGTGACAATAGCAGCTGATGATCGTTTTATTCTGGTTCATCACCTCAGAAATAGGTTTACAACAGCTTCCTCGAGTGCCCAGTCATTGCTTGCAGGACGTCGTGTGTCTGATCAAACTGTCTGGAATAGACTGCATGAAGCTGGACTGGTGGCACGACGACCTCACCGAGGTCATGTCTTAACGAGACGCCATCGCCAAAATCGACTTGTTTGGATCAACCAGCATAGGCCCTGAACAACTGACAATCAGTGGAGATGTGTCTGGTTTAGTGACGAATCTTCCTTTTTGTTGCACCGCCATGATATGCAGAGAAGTGTCTACCGTAGACCAAATGAAAGTTTTGCCCAAAATTGCGTTGATGAAGCTCCGCCGCACCGTGGTGGGGGTGTAATGGTATGGAGAATGATCAATTTCAATGGAAGGAGTCCATTAATGCAGAATGAAGGAGGCTTGAATGCGCAACGACACGTCAATGAAATTCTTCGACCCCATGTCCTTCCATTTTTGGCTGCTAAAAGGTTTGTGCTTCACCAGGACAACGCCAGACCCCATTCTTCACGGTTCCTGACTGCCAATAACATTCTCACTCTTCCCTGGCCATCCCTGTCTCCAGACATGAATCCGATCGAGCACCTAGGGGATGAGCTGCAAATACATGTTTGTGTCCGAAACGTTTCTGCAGCCAATCATCGTGATCTGTGGCAGGCACTCCAGGAAGAGTGGGCAGCACATCAGACATCTGATCACATCTATACCCAGGAGATGCCAGTCGCTGATCTATGCAAGCGGAGACCACACACCGTACTAACTTGAGAACCACTGGGACTAACAAATTCTCGTCACACAGATGCAAGAAACTGTCAAGTGAGTGTTTAAACCCTTTGGTATTACTGTGTGCAATTTTAAAATTTTTTTCATTCAATTTAAAAAGCTATAGAATATCAAAGTTATGGCTAAAATTGGGTCATCAGTAGTTATGCATTTCTTTTTTTTTTTTTTTTGGCAGTAGTAATTATTTTCAAACAGTCACACATGCAGCGTGCTATATGATGTTAATATTTGAAATTATCTTCAATCACACATACAGCGTGCAATATGATGTTAATATTTGTAATTTTCTTCAAACAATCACACATGCAGCGTGCTATATGATGTTAATATTTGTAATTTTCTTCAAACAATCACACATGCAGCGTGCTATATGATGTTAATATTTGTAATTTTCTTCAAACAATCACACATACAGCGTGCAATATGATGTTAATATTTGTAATTTTCTTCAAACAATCACACATGCAGCGTGCTATATGATGTTAATATTTGTAATTTTCTTCAAACAATCACACATGCACCGTGCTATATGATGTTAATATTTGTAATTATCTTCAAACAATCACATATGCACCGTGCTATATGATGTTAATATTTGTAATTATCTTCAAACAATCATCATTTCTGATTCAGTAACCACAGAACGCTGAAGCAAGAGCAGCCAAACATTGAGCAGTAGAATCGACAACAAATCTAAACAAGAACATAAGAAGCAAAATACAAATGTCTGACTCTGTAATTATTAAACCTGTCCTGTGTTCCCCCGCATCCTTCACATTTATCATTCTCTTCTGTAGCTTTTTTTTAAGCATTCACATGTAAACAAAACATTTCACAGACAGACAGACAGACAGACAGACAGACAGACAGACAGACAGACAGACAGACAGACAGACAGACAGACAGACAGACAGACAGACAGACAGACAGACAGACAGACAGACAGACAGACAGACAGACAGACAGACAGACAGACAGACAGACAGACAGACAGACAGACAGACAGACAGACAGACAGACAGACAGACAGACAGACGACAGACAGACAGACAGACAGACAGACAGACACAGACAGACAGACAACAGACAGACAGACAGAGTGACAGACAGACAGACCGACAGACAGACAGACAGACAGACAGACAGACAGACAGACAGACAGACAGACAGACAGACAGACAGACAGACAGACAGACAGACAGACAGACAGACAGACAGACAGACAGACAGACAGACAGACAGACAGACAGACAGACAGACAGACAGACAGACAGACAGACAGACAGACAGTTTTGGTTTCCTGTACTTTGTGACCTCAACAGAAAATCACTAACATAACGATATTATTTTTAAAACAGACAAATCTTTCATGTTTGTTTGAAGTTCCAGGTATCTCCTCGCTCTTACTCATTTTATGACTGCAGCAACCTCCCCCCCCCCCCCCCCCTTTTCCATTTTCATACCATTTTCCTTTATTTGCACGTCTACAACTGACTATTTCATTAAAGAGTACACTTTTGTTGTTCAAGAGAATTTACCCCCCCCCCCCCCGAAAAAAAATTTCTTTCGATAGAAAAGGTGGAGAGGAATGGGAAATGAATGGGAGTTCTCACTAAAAGAGAGGAATCGATGAAGAAAAATGGGCACTTCGCGCTTTTGTAACTTCATATGCGCTACGGTGGCTAACACGTTAGTTTCATCAGCACTACAAACAGGGTGTGTGCCAGTGTGTAGCGAGCTCTAGAGGAAATCAAGAAAGTACAACAAGCAAGTATCAGTGTTTCATATTTTCGTGGATGTAATCGTTCTCTGATCTTTCAAATTTGACTTTAGGTGAGTTTTTGTGTGCGGAATCAAGTTAGACTAGCTGAGTTTTTGTGTGAGAAGTCAAGTGAGACTTTAGCAGTTTTGTGTGTGACAAAGTAAGCTGTTTTCATGTGTATTTCCTTATGAGAACAGGTGGATATTTATGAGGTTTTTGTAGAGACAGCTTTCTGTGACAGACTGAAACTGATGTCAGAAACCACTCAGTTACATCTCATGCTACCCTTCAGTCACAACATGGTAGTCTCAGCCAGGAGAGTGTCAAAGAAATATTCATGGAGATGTTCCTGTCAGGTAGTACAATCAACATACACCTTCACCAGGGCAGAAAGTTTATTACATACCTTCACCAGAACAAAAAAGTTTATCACATATCTCCACCAGGACAGAAAGTTTATCACATACCTTCACCAGGACAAAAATGTTTATTACATACCTTCACCAGGACAAAAAGTTTATCACATACCTTCACCAGGACAAAAATGTTTATTACATACCTTCACCAGGACAAAAAGTTTATCACATACCTTCACCAGGACAAAAAGTTTATTACATACCTTCACCAGGACAAAAATGTTATCACATACCTTCACCAGGACAAAAAGTTTATCACATACCTTCACCAGGACAGAAATTTTATCAAATACCTTCACCAGGCATAAATTTTATCACTTAGGCTTCACCAGTTCAGAAATTTTATCACATAGCTTCACCAGGACAGAAAGTTTATCACAGACCTTCACCAGAGCAGAAATGTTATCACTAGGACAGAAAGTTTATAACATACCTTTATAAAGACAGAAAGTTTGTAACATACCTTTACCAATACAAAAAGTTTATCATATATCTTTACCAAGACAGAAAGTTTATCACATACCTTCACCAAGACAGTTTATCACACACTTAAATTATACATCTCCAGGTGATATATGCCTTGTCAATCTCTGAGGTTTGCATTAATGCTTATATATGTTAGTCAATCTCTTGTCCATTTTTTCAAGTATGGACTAATGCTATGTCAAGTTTTTAAAAAAATTATAATCTGAAATATTTTGAAAAGAAATGCCTAAGGAAAATACTTGGCATAAAGTGGAACGAATTCAAGAACAACGCAGGATAAGGCAAATGAGCGAACAACAACCTGTCTCATGGGTGATCGGGAAAATATTGTCTCTTGACATGTTGAGATGCTGTCGTTTGTGATCAGCTCCAAGAAGTTTCGAGCAGAGGTTTTTGTCATTTGAAGATCATTGTGAATAATGGCATGAACACGTCCCTGGGAGATGGCCAACTCAGTAGCAATGTACCGCTCAGTTAGTCGTCGATTATCCATTATCATGTCATGGAGTCTGCCGGTGGTTTCATCGGTGGTTACCGTTCTTGGTCTTCCTGGACGGGGATCATCTTCCAGGCTCTCCCTTCCATGTTTGAATTGAGCTGCCCATTTCTTCACTGTGGTGTAAGAAGGGGCACTCTCCCCTAGAGTCTCTACCATATCCTCATGGATCTCCTTTGATGATAAGCCATTGATGCAGAGGTAGTGAATGACTGCTCGATGAGAAATTTTATCCATTTTCTCAATTTCTGCCATCCCTTACCACTTCAGTAGCCTGTTAAAAAAATGGTTGCAGTTAATTTCTTGAAACTTGGCGTTTAATCTTACATTAACCTGATATACAAACGCACCTAATATCAATTGTGCGTTTCAAGTATCTATACTTTATGCCGAGAACTTATCAATCACCTCTCGTATGTCGGTCACGTGATGAGAAGAAGTAGTCAGAGAATTCCAAAACAAGCTATCAATTGGAACACAAAGGGCTGAAGAAAAAGAGGTCTGCCAAGTGAAACTCTAAAGAGGACACTGTTAAAAGAAGCCAAATTAGTAGGCATAAAATCCCTTGATGAGGTTGAAAAGCTCCCCGAAGGCAGGAAAACTTGGCGAACTACCATGCGAGCCCTATGTGACGTTTAACGGCACGGGAAAGATGTAAGAATCTGAAATAATGAAAATTTGATGTCAATCCTTTGTTCATTCTCTTTAGTATGGGCTAATATTGTGTCACATTTTTTTACCATTATTTGAGATACTAACAAATGTTATGTCATTTTCTCACCCTGTCTTTTAGGTCTAGGCTAATGTTATGTCAGTCTCATATCCTTTCTCTGAGGTCTAGGCTAATGTTATGTCAGTCTCATATCCTTTCTCTGAGGTCTAGGCTAATGTTATGTCAGTCTCATATCCTTTCTCTGAGGTCTAGGCTAATGTTATGTCAGTCTCATATCCTTTCTCTGAGGTCTGGACTAATGTTGTGTCAGTCAACTGTCCATTCTCTGCGATCAAGACTAACATTATATAAGTCAACTGTTCATTCTCTGCGATCAAGACTAACATTATATAAGTCAACTGTCTATTCTCTGCGATCAAGACTAACATTATATAAGTCAACTGTTCATTTTCTGAGATCAAGACCAACATTCTCTGGGGTCTGGACTATTGTTGTGTCAAGTTCTTGTCTGTCGTCAAAGGTCAGTACTAATAGTGCGTTAGTCAGTTGTCCATTCTCTGAGGTCAAGACCACTGGTGTTCCAGTTCTGTTTTCTGAGATAAAGGCCGTTGTTGTGTTTACTCTCGCTGACCTGAACAAACATAACGTCAAGGTCTCATTTTGTTTTCAAGATGTAAACCAAGTTTATGTTGGTCACATCAAGCACCTTAATTTTTCTGAAAAAAGCAGGATTGTAAAAGAGTAGTAAACAGAATGCAAGATTCAGGTACAGATTCTGGTAAGTTGGCCTTGATTATCCCCCCTGCTAAGTGCAGAACACACTGTGCTGACTCTGTCTCTCCCCTGCTAAGTGCAGAACACACTGTGCTGACTCTGTCTCTCCCCTGCTAAGTGCAGAACACACTGTGCTGACTCTGTCTCCCCCCCCCCGCTAAGTGCAGAACACACTGTGCTGACTCTGTCTCCCCCCCCCCCCGCTAAGTGCAGAACACACTGTGCTGACTATGTCTTCCACAACCTGGATTGGGAAAGTCTTAGCACAGAAACTAGACATCCTACAGAAAGTACTAGATCAGTCGCTGATGATGTAAATCTGTTTAACAGTGAACACAGCCTTGCGACATACATATAAGCCAGGTAATCATTTAAATGTGTACTTTCACTATGTTTTAAATATACAAATTTCTTCCTTTTTGTGATCTTCGTCTGTGGGGCACACTTTAAACTTGAACACTTGAAACACAGTATCATTTTTATGTTGAATACTTGAAACACAGTATCATTTTTATTTTGAATACTTGAAGCACAGTATCATTTTTATTTTGAATACTTGAAGCACAGTATCATTTTTATGTTGAATACTTGAAGCACAGTATCATTTTTATGTTGAATACTTGAAACACAGTATCATTTTTATGTTGAATACTTGAAGCACAGTATCATTTTTATTTTGAATACTTGAAGCACAGTATCATTTTTATTTTGAACACTTGAAGCACAGTATCATTTCTGCAGAATCAAATTCAATCTTCAAACCCCATATGCAGCCATAAAACACAATCATCCAGGCTGTCTACGTTCTTCAGTTCCAGTTAATTTTGCCTCTGTGATCATGTATGCGTCCTCAGACTGACTTCTGTGTGGGAAGATGGCGGGGTTTCTAGGCGCAGGCTCCATTCCTTTCATAGCTTGTGTCACTTTACTTGCGACCATGATTCTCCAGGTGCTGTCATATGCTGCACCTTTCTGGGCCTATGACAGCAAGGGGGACTTTGGTTTATGGAGGAAGTACAGGTGTCTGTCCAGCGATGGGGTCAGTACAGATGAGAATCTTGGCTGTTATAAGCAAGATCATCCATGGTATATTGGTGGTGAGTCATATATGTTATCATCTGTGGTATATTGGTGGTGAGTCTTACATGTTATCATCTGTGGTATATTGGTGGTGAGTCTTACATGTTATCATCTGTGGTATATTGGTGGTGAGTCTTGTATGTTATCAACCATGGTATATTGTGGTGAGTCTTACATGTTATCCATGGTATATTGTGATGAGGTTATTGGCCATGGTATATTGGTGGTGAAGTCTTATATGTTATGAGTGTGGTTAGAAGAGGAACATATGAGCAACAGTGCCATCATTTGCTTTCAAGATGGAGGTCAGTTGTGTGTGCTGAAGCTACTGAGCTTAGTGCTATGGCACCACCGTAAGATCTGAACTTTGCACAGACAGCATGTCTATTCGGCCAGTGGTGAACTGTGATGGTCTTTGTGTGTCCTGATTCGGCTTGCCGCCTTAACTGCAGATTTCATACTGAGAGCGACACCGACTAGTTTAGCACTAGGACTTATGTAGTTCCAAAAAGTGTCATCCTCACTGAGTGGCTCATCATCAAAGACTGATATGAAGGAGCATTGGATGAACATTATCTGTGCTACTCACTGGCACAGGTAGTGGAGCAGTTATGGGAGTATCTTGTTTGCGATGATACCAAGAACCTAAAACTGAATACTTAAACGTTATCAACCATGGTATATTGATGGTGAGTCTTATATTACCATAACATAACATCATAATGAGACAACTGATATGACATAACTACATCATCAAATGCAATAACTAACTTCTCCTCTCTGTCAGGACACTAAACGTATGATACCTGTTGTCCACAGACTGGCTGGACGCTGTGAGGGCAATGGAGTCCTTGGCCATTATTTTCTGGGCCGTACCTCTGGTGATCCTCCCCATCTACATCTACATAGCCCTGGGACTTTATTACAGATGTTTGCTGGGAACAATGTCGGCCCTCACTCTCCTGGGAGGTAATTCAAGTTGTTCTAGGGCTGATATAAGACTTTATGTTGATTAGTGTATGTTCTAGGGCTGATATAAGATGTCATGTTGATTGGTGTATGTTCTAGGGCTGATATAAGATGTCATGTTGATTAGTGTATGTTCTAGGGCTGATATAAGATGTCATGTTGATTGGTGTATGTACTAGGTTTGATGCAAGGTTTCATGTTGATTGGTGTATGTTCTAGGGCTGATATAAGATGTCATGTTGATTGGTGTATGTTCTAGGGCTGATATAAGATGTCATGTTGATTGGTGTATGTACTAGGTTTGATGCAAGGTTTCATGTTGATTGGTGTATGTTCTGTGGACTGAATTAAGGTGTCATGTTGAATGATGCATATTCTAGAACTAATCTAATGTTCGATGTATGTTCATACTGAACTGTCTGTAGGGTGGGTCGCTGGAGTAGATTTAACCACCCTTCTCCCCACCCGTCATAAGCCTAACCTATATTTTTATATCTGATGTTGAATAAAATGATATTAGTACATATATACAAGATGATATTTAAGCCATTAATTCAACAATACACAAGTGTTTCAACATTTTCTTCCAGCTATCTGCAACTTGGTCGGCCTGATTGTCTATGGAGTTAAGATCGAACAAAACAACTGGTCCACGGGATGGTGCCTCATTCTTTGCGTCATCGCTGACGCTCTGGGATTTGTATCTTTTGTGATCCTCCTTGTGTCTACTTGCAACCGTCCCAAGTTCGAGCTTGAGCAATATTACATCTCTGAATACTTCATTGACCCAGACCGTGATGGTCTGTATGTGGTAGAGAATGTAGATCCGGTCAAGGATGGCAGCATCTTCAATGGAGGTGGTCATGTGAACCCGGCTCTGTCTGATGATTAAAAGGACATAGCTTCATGAAACTACTGCACTTGTATGTTCAGCATCTGTGTAAATTATATTCCTTGATGAAAGTGTTTATTCCAAGCAGTTCAAATTTCGAGGAACTAAAATGTTTTTAAACATTTTGACCAAAATTTGGGTACAAAATTCTAAACAGGCATGGCTAATAAAGCTCCAGTTATCTTTATACACAAAACTGCTGTACAAAACAAGGTTTGTTCATAAAAATGCAGAATGAGGGAGTGGGGGGGGGATGAAAGTGGCTCCATCAGAACTTTGTGATTTATGTCCTAGATCAGGCTGTATCATGCCATGATTTTCTTACTTGCATGCAGACTGTTAGATGTTCGCAAGATTTTTGAATCCTGTAACAGTGCTTTAACTAACACACACACACACACACAAAACTTCTGCCTGATGTAATAACTGTGTGTTGGTATGTGTGTACATGAACTGCTAGTAAACATGGCACAGTTTTTGTCCAACTTTCAAATCATGTTAATATTTTGTGTGGCTTGAAATAATTTCTGACCAAGACATTTTCAGAATCCAAGCAAGTTCATGTGAAAGAAACTTGGTTTTCTGTACATTTGTAACTCATTCTATACACACACAGTTTTGTCTTGTATATTACATATATAAAACAGTCAAGAGGTAATAAATTAGTAAAGTAAAACATATTAGAGGTAATATATTAGAGAACTATACAACAGTTATGTGACTAATATAATATATATGACAGGTGACACATTAGAGAACTATACAACAGACAGTTATGTGACTAATATATTAATACATATGACAGGTGACACATTAGAGAACTATACAACAGACAGTTATGTGACTAATATATTAATACATAGGAGAGTTGACACATTATAGAACTATACAACAGACAGTTATGTGACTAATATATTAATACATAGGAGAGTTGACACATTATAGAACTATACAACAGACAGTTATGTGATTAATATATTAATACATAGGAGAGTTGACACATTATAGAACTATACAACAAACAGTTATGTGACTAATATATTAATACATAGGAGAGTTGACACATTATAGAACTATACAACAGACAGTTATGTGACTAATATATTAATACATAGGAGAGTTGACACATTATAGAACTATACAACAGACAGTTATGTGACTAATATATTAATACATAGGAGAGTTGACACATTATAGAACTATACAACAGACAGTTATGTGATTAATATATTAATACATAGGAGAGTTGACACATTATAGAACTATACAACAGACAGTTATGTGACTAATATATTAATACATAGGAGAGTTGACACATTATAGAACTATACAACAGACAGTTATGTGATTATATATTAATACATAGGAGTTGACACATTATAGAACTATACAACAGACAGTTATGTGACTAATATATTAATACATAGGAGAGTTGACACATTATAGAACTATACAACAGACAGTTATGTGACTAATATATTAATACATAGGAGAGGTGACACATTATAGAACTATACAACAGACAGTTATGTGACTAATATATTAATACATAGGAGAGTTGACACATTATAGAACTATACAACAGACAGTTATGTGACTATATTAATACATAGGAGAGTTGACACATTATAGAACTATACAACAGACAGTTATGTGACTAATATATAATACATAGGAGAGTGACACATTATAGAACTATACAACAGACAGTTATGTGACTAATATATTAATACATAGGAGAGTTGACACATTATAGAACTATACAACAGACAGTTATGTGACTAATATATTAATACATAGGAGAGGTGACAGTTTTGTGACAGTAGTTCTCAAGCTGCAGCACACCAGCTACAATAAATAATTTTTTTTTTAAATTGGCAAACAAGTAATTTTCAGCAAACTAGACTGATAAACAGACATCTGGTGGTATATGGATTAAAGCTAACATAGATTATGATAAACAGACATCTGGTGGTACATGGATTAAAGCTAACACAGATTATGATAAACAGACATATGGTGGTACATGGATTAAAGCTAACACAGATTATGATAAACAGACATATGGTGGTGCATGGATTAAAGCTAACACAGATTATGATAAACAGACATCTGGTGGTACAAGGACTAAAACTGACACAGACTATCATAAACAGACATCTGGTGGTACATGGATTTAATATTTTTCCACAAAGAAAAAAGAGATGACACAAAATACAGCATCAGCTATCAACATAAAGATATGCAGCATTGACTTTATGATAAGATACAAAGCATGAAGGTTGTGGGATATAACATTAAGACAGGGCATGAAGGTTGTAGGATATAACATTAAGACACACAACACAAATTATAGGATCAACCACTAGTGATGTCAACAACTGATAATGTACACACTACACACACATGCCACATATTCTTCTACACACTTGTACAGCAACACACTTGCTTATTCCTTCAATCACACATACACATCAAAGCAGACACTATCAAGATATAATAACCACTTTACCATTATGCTGCCTGTTTGTTAAACATGCGCAGCCTCACATTCATTTAGTTACAATAAATACAACAAAACTGTAAATGTAACATTTCCTTTGTTTTTGTAATAAAGTTGTATATTTTCTTCCAAGTGTTCCAGCAATGTCAGTCTGAAAAGGGAAGTAATACCGGTGTTTAAGAACTGGGTTATGTCTCTTTGTGCAAGATTTGTGATTTTCTACAAAAAATTTTATATGTTCAGTTCATTCCATTCCAACAGTTTGTCCCAGTGAATACCAGCATCTGATGATGATCTTCAGTGTGACTACTGGTTAAAAGTCATGTACACAGCCCTAGAAAGTCTACAGCCATAAATATATTTTTCAACACTAACAAAATCTTGTGTGTTGCAGAGGAAAAAACCCACTTCATTGGACATATTAATCCAGACGAACAGTTTCACAAACTAAAATTGGGCACCAGTATCACATACAGATGTTGACTAACATATCACATACGGACGTTGACTAACATATCACATACGGACGCTGACTAACATATCACATACAGACGCTGACTAACATATCACATACGGACATTGACTAACATATCACATACGGACATTGACTAACATTTCACATACAGACGTTGACCAACATTTCAACAGTTGCAGAAATCACATTTATTTACTGGCCTCCTTGGTTCTGCTCTCAAATCTGTTGAACTTCTTGTCCTCTCCTGTCACTTTCTTTGATATACTTCTTGTCCTCTCCTGTCACTTTCTTTGATATACTTCTTGTCCTCTCCTGTCACTTTCTTTGATATACTTCTTGTACTCTCCTGTCACTTCTTTGATATACTTCTTGTACTCTCCTGTCACTTCCTTTGATATACTTCTTGTACTCTCCTGTCATTTCCTTTGATATACTTCTTGTACTCCTGTCACTTTCTTTGATATACTTCTTGTACTCTCCTGTCACTTTCTTTGATATACTTCTTGTACTCTCCTGTCACTTTCTTTGATATACTTCTTGTACTCTCCTGTCACTTTCTTTGATATACTTCTTGTACTCTCCTGTCACTTTCTTTGATATACTTCTTGTACTCTCCTGTCACTTCCTTTGATATACTTCTTGTACTCTCCTGTCACTTTCTTTGATATACTTCTTGTACTCTCCTGTCATTTCCTTTGATATACTTCTTGTACTCTTCTGTCACTTTCTATCTTTATACTTCATGTACTCTCCTGTCACTATCTGTCTTATACTTCATGTACTCTCCTGTCACTTTCTGACTTATACTTCTTATAATCCCCTGTCACTTTCTGACTTATACTTCTTATAATCTCCTGTCACTTTCTGACTTATACTTCTTATAATCCCCTGTCACTTTCTGACTTATACTTCTTATAATCTCCTGTCACTTTCTGACTTATACTTCTTATAATCCCCTGTCACTTTCTGACTTATACTTCTTATAATCCCCTGTCACTTTCTGACTTATACTTATAATCCCCTGTCACTTTCTGACTTATACTTCTTGTCCTCTCCTGTCACTTTCTGACTTATACTTCTTATAATCCCCTGTCACTTTCTGACTTATACTTCTTATAATCTCCTGTCACTTTCTGACTTATACTTCTTATAATCTCCTGTCACTTTCTGACTTATACTTCTTATAATCCCCTGTCACTTTCTGACTTATACTTCTTATAATCTCCTGTCACTTTCTGACTTATACTTCTTATAATCCCCTGTCACTTTCTGACTTATACTTCTTATAATCCCCTGTCACTTTCTGACTTATACTTCTTATAATCTCCTGTCACTTTCTGACTTATACTTCTTATAATCTCCTGTCACTTTCTGACTTATACTTCTTATAATCCCCTGTCACTTTCTGACTTATACTTCTTATAATCCTGTCACTTTCTGACTTATACTTCTTATAATCTCCTGTCACTTTCTGACTTATACTTCTTATAATCCCCTGTCACTTTCTGACTTATACTTCTATAATCTCCTGTCACTTTCTGTCTTATACTTCTTATAATCTCCTGTCACTTTCTGACTTATACTTCTTATAATCTCCTGTCACTTTCTGACTTATACTTCTTATAATCTCCTGTCACTTTCTGTCTTATACTTCTTATAATCTCCTGTCACTTTCTGTCTTATACTTCATGTACTCTCTAGTCACTTTCTATCTTATAATCTCCTATCACTTTCTGTCTTACACGTCTTGTATTCTCCTGTCACTTTCTGACTTATACTTCTTATAATCCCCTGTCACTTTCTGACTTATATCTTATAATCTCCTGTCACTTTCTGACTTATACTTCTTGTCCTCTCCTGTCACTTTCTGACTTATACTTCTTATAATCCCCTGTCACTTTCTGACTTATACTTCTTATAATCTCCTGTCACTTTCTGACTTATACTTCTTATAATCTCTGTCACTTTCTGACTTATACTTCTTATAATCCCCTGTCACTTTCTGACTTATACTTCTTATAATCTCCTGTCACTTTCTGACTTATACTTCTTATAATCCCCTGTCACTTTCTGACTTATACTCTTATAATCCCCTGTCACTTTCTGACTTATACTTCTTATAATCTCCTGTCACTTTCTGACTTATACTTCTTATAATCCTGTCACTTTCTGACTTATACTTCTTATAATCCCCTGTCACTTTCTGACTTATACTTCTTATAATCTCCTGTCACTTTCTGACTTATACTTCTTATAATCTCCTGTCACTTTCTGACTTATACTTCTTATAATCCCCTGTCACTTTCTGACTTATACTTCTTATAATCTCCTGTCACTTTCTGTCTTATACTTCTTATAATCTCCTGTCACTTTCTGACTTATACTTCTTATAATCCTGTCACTTTCTGACTTATACTTCTTATAATCTCCTGTCACTTTCTGTCTTATACTTCTTATAATCTCCTGTCACTTTCTGTCTTATACTTCATGTACTCTCTAGTCACTTTCTATCTTATAATCTCCTATCACTTTCTGTCTTACACGTCTTGTATTCTCCTGTCACTTTCTATCTTATACTTCTAATCTCTTTCATTTTCTTTCTTATACTTCTTTTCCTCTCCTGTCACTTTCTGTGTAACACTTACCGTACTCTCCTGTCACTTTCTATGCTACATTTCCTGTACTTTTATAGGATAGGTAATATGTACTGGGTTTAAGGTGGAATCAGTAGTAGACAGCACAGAGATTTCATGATTAGTGGACCTAGTGTAGACTGCACAGAGATTTCATGATTAGTGGACCTAGTGTAGACTGCACAGAGATTTCAGGATTAGTGGACCTAGTGTAGACAGCATGGATATTTCAGGATTAGTGGACCTAGTGTAGACAGCATGGATATTTCAGGATTAGCGGATCGGTGTAGGCATATGGTTCTATGACAAGTCAAATAGAAAGAACCAACAGACACTCAGTGTGTGCTCTCTCAGTTTAACAAGATCAGACACTCAGCATGTGCTCTCTCAGTTTAACAAGATCAGAGACTTAGCATGTGCTCTCTCACTTTAACAAGATTAGACACTCAGTGTGTGCTTGCTCAGTATGACACATTCAGACACTCAGTAACAAGATTGAGGGAAGCAGTTAACATCGGATCAAAGGCTAAGATCTGGTTTGGGAAAATGCTGTGGTATAAGGCCCTACAGACCTACTGGGTGCTTACATAAGGACATATGGCGAAATTAAAGAAATTGTTTTGTTCCATAAGATGAGACTGAGGTAGTACTTGAAGGTAGACAGAAGTGAATGGTTCAGTTTTATGAAAAGACAGAAAAAAAGAAGAGAGAGGGCAGAAATGTAAGATGAGCATGTGTAAATGAAGAACATGCAACAAGCCAATATTTCAGCAAAAGCCTTTTTCACAAATCACATACAAAAACAACATAACAGATAAAAACAAGAAAAATAGATGCAAAGCTCTTAGCTTTTTTGGTATCCTCCCTGTAAGAAAGACTCACACAAATGCGTCCCTCTTTCTCTCATTGTGTACCCAGTCTAGCTGACTCATGTCCACCCATTCACCTGCATGGTTGTGACCACTCTGTCATTTTCCCTGCAGCTTTTCTCTCAGGTATGATCTGAACTGTTTATTACCTCTTGGCACGAACAAGATAATTTCACTCTCTGTCTTTCATAATCATAACTGTTTCTCTTTTCAATTTCACTTCATCTGGTACTGGGCTGTCCAACTTCAGTGGTCTCAAGATCTGGTACTGGGGTGTCCAACTTTAGTGGTCTCAAGATCTGGTACTGGGCTGTCCAACTTCAGTGGTCTCAAGATCTAGTACTTGGCTGTCCAACTTCAGTGGTCTCAAGATCTGGTACTGGGCTGTCCAACTTCAGTGGTCTCAAGATCTAGTACTTGGCTGTCCAACTTCAGTGGTCTCAAGATCTGGTACTGGGCTGTCCAACTTCAGTGGCCTCAAGATCTAGTACTTGGCTGTCCAACTTCAGTGGCCTCAAGAACCATATTTTATGCGCACGTCGAGTGATGGGCAGTATCTAAAGACTTTGCCAATTTACATAAAAATGAGAGAAAAAATGGCAGCGATGAATTAAAGGTGAATTGCGTGTTTTTAGCTTTTAATGTCTTTTAAAAATGTTTTACATTATTTTAATGATACAAAAATTAATTAATTAAACGTTCATAATAACCACGCCGCCAGCAAAGGCCTCGCGGGCATGATGTGGCATGCCGACCGCCAGTTAGACACCTCTGAACTAATATTTCTTTGTCGTCTCTTTCTGTCCGCTGATTACGTCCCTTCTTCTCGTGTATCAATTTTCTTTCCATCGATTAAGTCTCTTCTCCCCGTGTATCAATTTTCTTTCCATCCATTACGTCCCTTCTTCTCGTGTATCAATTTTCTTTCCATCGATTAAGTCCCTTCTTCCCGTGTATCAATTTTCTTTCCATCGATTAAGTCTCTTCTTCCTGTGTATTCATTTTCTTTCCATCGATTAAGTCCCTTCTTCCCGTGTATCAATTTTCTTTCCATCGATTAAGTCTCTTCTTCCTGTGTATTCATTTTCTTTCCATCCATTACGTCCCTTCTTCCCGTGTATCCATTTTCTGTCCACCTATTCATCATCATCATGTGCCTTCTCCAGAATGAAGGTTGGCTGTAATGAATCTCCAGTTCTCTCGCACTCAGCCAAGTTGTGTCCTATCCATTCTCATATGTTATCTCTCCATCTATATCTCTGTCTACCTCTCGCTCTTTTTTTTCCTTTCACTTTTCCTTCTAGTATTGTCTTCAGTATGTTGTTATGTCTTTTGATATGGCCAAAGTATTTTGTTTTCTTTATCTTTATTTTTTTTTTTTTTTAGAAGTCCACATTGTACTTGGAGCTGTTCTAAAACTTGAGCTTTTGTTCTTTTCATTCTCCATGTTATATGACTTAGTTTTCCGTAGAACCACATTTCTGCTGCATTAATCTTTCTCTCCATCTTTTTGCTTAGAACCCAGGTTTCTGCTCCATGCAATAAAACAGAGTAGATATAACATTTTATAAATCTTAATTTTGTTTTTATGGTTAGATTCCAGGATAACAGCATTGTCTTCATGGTGTTGAATGTTTGTTTTGCCATTCTTATTCTTTTCTTTATCTCCATCTCACATCCCCCATCTTCACTTAATGTATGTCCTAGGTAGCAGTAGTTTGTCACTTGTTCCAGTCTCTCTTTGTTTATGCTTATATCCTTCTGTGGCTTCTGGCCTTTCCTGCTGAACACCATTACTTTGGTTTTATTTATTGATCTCGGGTCCCCGTTCTTGACTTGTGTATCATATTTATTAATTTCTGTAGGTTCTGTTGAATCTCTGCTAGAAGGGCTGTATCATCTACATATCTTAAATTGTTGACATTTCTCTCCCCCCCCCCCCCCCCCCCCCCCCCGTGTTCAGTCCTGGCAGTTCATCTGAGTGTGAAGATGTTCTCTGTGTACATGTTGACTAGACATGGAGACAGAATACATCCTTTCACTGATTACATCCCTTCTTTCCGTGTATCCATTTTGTGTCTATCAGTTACGCCCATTTCTTCCTGGATCCACTTCCTATATATCAGTTACGCCAATTTCTTCCTTCCATTTTCTGTACAATTATGCCCCTTTCTTCCTTTCACTTCCTGTCCACAATTGACACTTTTTTTTTCGTCCCATCAGCTCATATTCTTGACCCGTGTTATCTGTATGACAAAACCCTGTACTCATGCACCAATGTCTGGCGTGAACTGAAAACTGGAACCAGAGACCAGGAATAACTGAGAACAGCTGATGTACTTTCACGCTAGAACAGGCCGGTGTTGCGTGCCCTAACCTTGCTAGGTCAAGTAAGATGGAAAATTGTAGTGTTTGTCTGCAAAATGAATGCTAGATGTACGTACTTCAACATGACTACAACACTCACCCGACTTTGTAATACTTATGTTACACTTTGTAATACTTATGTTACACTTTGTAATACTCGTGTTACACTTTGTAATACTCGTGTTACACTTTGTAATACTCGTGTTACACTTTGTAATACTTATGTTACACTTTGTAATACTCGTGTTACACTTTGTAATACTTATGTTACACTTTGTAATACTTATGTTACACTTTGTAATACTTATGTTACACTTTGTAATACTCGTGTTACACTTTGTAATACTTATGTTACACTTTGTAATACTCGTGTTACACTTTGTAATACTCGTGTTACACTTTGTAATACTTATGTTACACTTTGTAATACTTATGTTACACTTTGTAATACTCGTGTTACACTTTGTAATACTCGTGTTACACTTCATAATCATTAGAGTCGGTTTTTTTTCCTTTTTTTTTTAACCAAGAAAGAAAATGAAGACAACAATGACAGAAACCTGATCTCTGTCGTGTCTCCTCTCTGTGTTCCTTACAAGAGGCTGCTGTGCCACCTCGGCCTGTCCAGTGGGAGAGGAAATCGTGTGTTACCTGAAAGTGGAGTATGTTTTCTAGGCTCACTCAGAGGATCTAAGCTGGCCCGCTCATCATCCGACTCATGGTTGTGTTTGAAGACTCTCACTACATCGTCACAACAGCACCAAGAGCAAAAGAAAAATCATCATAACAAAAATGAGATGTTCTTATCCCCTGCTGGAGGCAAAGCGCTAACGTTCCAGCTCTGAGTGATTATGTCTTGATATGTATAGGGGGTATAGGTTTAAAAGTGAATGTAGCAAAGTGTTTCCACGTTAAAAGTATACTTATTGTGCATCAAAGTAACTGTAAATGTATGAAGATTCCATAAATGCAGATTTTTTTAGAAAAAAAAGAAGTGGTGTGAAAATATAACATTTTTAGCAGCAATAACAACAACAAAACGATGATTCTGTCCTACTTTCCACCGGCCATTTATACGATCTTGTCTTGTGATGGTATGTGGCATACTCACAAAAATAATGTCTGAAATAACCTTCTAGCTGCTACTTCAGGCCTGCTATTGGTCTAAATCTACTTGGGGGTAAAGAACAGTTGTCTGGCCATAAGGTATGTCCGTATGCCTAAATAAGTAACCAATAATTGAACATTCTCGATCGAAACTTCGAAGATCGTAAAAAAAAAAATGTACACCTTTTTTATGAAACGAAGTATAGGTCACTTGCAACTAGCGGTAGGGAACCGGTATATCGGAAGGATCGCGGCCTCCAGCAGGGAAATAATTAAGGAGAATACTAAATGTGACAAGAAGAGACAAACAAGAAATGACACCATCAGGGAAAATTTTGAAGTAACACCAGTATTACACTATATCCAGAAACAGCAAGGCAAATGGTTTGGCCATGTTACACAGTTACCACCAGACAGTATATCACAGACAACATTCACACTAAGATTTGTAGGTAACAGAGGAAGAGGCCACCCACACAGGAGATGGAGAGAGGAAATTACAGAAACATTAAATACCCCATTATATGGTCCAGCCCTATCAAGACGTCTGTTTGTCCCCTCAACACCGAAAGGTGTATGATGAAGGAGACAAGACAAATCAGCTGCAAAGATGTTGACGGTTGGGGATGTCTAAAAGATAGAAATAGTGTAACAAGAATATCTCATGGACAAAAATAGAATCCAACAAAGACAGAAAAAGAATCCAAGTTTTTTTTAACCAGAAACGCTGCCGTACCCACTCCACTCCACCATGTGCATTTCTGACACACAGCGTCGGACATTTTATCGCCTCTCTTTGTTTCTTCGTCCTGTATGTTTTTGTATGATTAAGTCTCACGCCGAAACGTCACAACTTTGTACTCGTTAAGTAGTAAAGCTGTTCCTATCTTTTTTCCCTAGTTTTTAATTAATAAAGTCGTTCCTATCTTTGTTTCTTAGTTTTTAAGTAATAAAGCTATTCTTATCTTTTTTCCTAGTTTTTAAGTAATAAAGCTGTTCCTATCTTTTTCCTAGTTTTTAAGTATTCCTATCTTTGTTTCCTAGTTTTTAAGTAATAAAGCTGTTCCTATCTTTTTTCCTACTTTTTAAGTATTCCTATCTTTTCTCCCTAGTTTTTAAGTAATAAAGCTGTTCCTATCTTTGTTTCCTAGTTTTTAGGTAATAAAGCTGTTCCTATCTTTTTTTCTAGTTTTTAAGTAATAAAGTTTTTCCTATCTTTGTTTCCTAGTTTTTTAAGTAATAAAGCTGTTCCTATCTTTGTTTCCTAGTTTTTAAAATAATAAAGCTATTCCTATCTTTTTTCCTAGTTTTAAGTAATAAAGCTGTTCCTATCTTTGTTTCCTAGTTTTTTTAAGTAATAAAGCTGTTCCTATCTTTTTCCTAGTTTTTAAGTATTCCTATCTTTTCTCCCTAGTTTTTAAGTAAAAAAGCTGTTCCTATCTTTGATTCCTAGTTTTTAAGTAATAAAGCTGTTTCTATCTTTGTTTCCTAGTTTTTTAGTAATAAAGCTGTTCCTATCTTTTTTTTCCTAATTTTTAAGTATTCCTATCTTTCCCCCCTAGTTTTTAAGTAACAAAGCTGTTCCTATCTTTCCCCCTAGTTTTTAAGTAATAAAGCTGTTCCTTTATTTGTTTCCTAGTTTTTAAGTAATAAAGCTATTCCTATCTTTGTTTCTTAGTTTTTAAGTAATAAAGCTATTCCTATCTTTGTTTCTTAGTTTTTAAGTAATAAAGCTATTCCTATCTTTTTCCTAGTTTTTAAGTAATAAAGCTGTTCCTATCTTTTTTCCTACTTTTTAAGTATTCCTATCTTTTCCCCCTAGTTTTTAAGTAATAAAGCTGTTCCTATCGTTTTCCCTAGTTTTTAAGTAATAATGCTGTTCCTATCTTTGTTTCCTAGTTTTTAAGTAATAAAGCTGTTCCTATATTTTTTTCTAGTTTTTAAGTAATAAAGTTTTTCCTATCTTTGTTTCCTAGTTTTTTAAGTAATAAAGCTGTTCCTATCTTTGTTTCCTAGTTTTTAAATAATAAAGCTATTCCTATCTTTTTTCCTAGTTTTAAGTAATAAAGCTGTTCCTATCTTTGTTTCCTAGTTTATATAGAGATAGAGCGCGGCAGTTGTCGTTTATTTTTGGCATACAACCTTTGACCTCTCACCCTCCTTCCCGTCTTCCTGCCCTGATGGTTTTCCTCTTTAAATTTGCACAGTTCGATATGTTGCCTCCCATATTTTGTCCTACTTCTGAAACCGGTCTCGGCACGTGGTGTATGTGTGTAAGTGTGCGTGCTTTGATTCACCTTGTATGTACTTGAAATTTGTCGTATGAAAGCTGGCGATATCAAGTCTTTCTTCCAGTGTAATACAGATCTCCGCCAATATTAGAATGTTTGTCCTGAGTTCTGTCAATACAGACTAGATTGTTTGTGCTGAGGTCTGTCCAAATACAGACTAGATTGTGCTGAGTTTATGTTTAAATACAGGCTAGATTGTGCTGCGTTCTGTCTAAATACAAACTAGATTGTTTGTGCTGAGTTCTGTCTAAATACAAAATAGATTGTTTGTGCTGAGTTCTGTCTAAATACAGACTAGACTGTTTGTCCTGAGTTCTGTCTAAATACAGGCTGGACTGTTTGTCCTGAGTTCTGTCTAAATACAGACTAGACTGTTTGTCCTGAGTTCTGTCTAAATACAGGCTAGACTGTTTGTCCTGAATTCTGCCTAAATACAGGCTAGACTGTTTGTCCTGAATTCTGTCTAAATACAGATTTGATTGTCTGTGCTGAGTCCACTTGTCAGGTTTCATATATTTCATGAGATCAACTGGGATTACCGTTTGATAACACTAACCTTATTCTTGAGTCTCACAAACTGTGTTATCTGGATCGATCTGAATGACTTCGAAGAAATTCTGAAAGCGCTGTGCATGTCACAGCACAAACAGAAGCGGACTACAGAAACAGTCTGGAGGTTATCAAGATTATGCCAGCTCCTCTCTTCAAAGACGACAGGGAAACCTAGAGGTAAGTCGTTACTATACATGACTGGCATACTCATACCTTAATCTTAATAAAACACATGACTGGATAATCACACTTTAATCTTAATAAAACACATGACTGACATACTCACACCTTAATCTTAATAAAACACATGACTGGATAATCACACTTTAATCGTAATAAAACACATGACTGGCATACTCACACCTTAATCTTAATAAAACACATGACTGGATAATCACACTTTAATCTTAATAAAACACATGACTGACATACTCACACCTTAATCTTAATAAAACACATGACTGGATAATCACACTTTAATCTTAATAAAACACATGACTGGCATACTCATACCTTAATCTTAATAAAACACATGACTGGATAATCACACTTTAATCTTAATAAAACACATGACTGACATACTCACACCTTAATCTTAATAAAACACATGACTGACATACTCACACTTTAATCTTGATAAAACACATGACTGACATACTCACACCTTAATCTTAATAAAACACATGACTGACATACTCACACTTTAATCTTGATAAAACACATGACTGACATACTCACACTTTAATCTTGATAAAACACATGACTGGATAATCACACTTTAATCTTGATAAAACACATGACTGTATAATCACACTTTAATCTTGATAAAACACATGACTGTATAATCACACTTTAATCTTGATAAAACACATGATTAATCATACTTTAACCTTTATATTAAAAATGTCGATACACGAGTATGAAAATGTGCTGAGTTATCCCATACAACCGTGTGTAAGTAGTCGTGTGCTGTAGTATGAGACTGTGTGCTCTGTCTTGAAGTTCTTTGTTAAATTATTTCATACAACCGTGTGTAAGTAGTCGTGTGCTGTAGTATGAGGCTGTGTGCTCTGTCTTGAAGTTCTTTGTTAAATTATTTCATACAATCGTGTGTAAGTAGTCGTGTGCTGTAGTATGAGGCTGTGTGCTCTGTCTTGAAGTTCTTTGTTAAATTATTTCATACAATCGTGTGTAAGTCCACCTAGTCGTGTACTGTAGTATGAGGCTGTGTGTTCTGCGCTTAAGTTCTTTGTTAAAGTTGTCGTGTATTGATCGTCCTCGCCTGGTTCTCCAAGTGTTGACCTCATTCACTACGCCCAGAAGAAAAGAAAAAAAAACACATTTGACCTGGCACACCAGACTTGACACAATGTAAATAATACACACCAGACACAATGTTAATAAACCAAACACACATCAGACTTGACACACTGTAAATAAATCAAATACACACCAGACTTGACACAATGTAAATAAATCAAATACACAATCGACTTGACATAATGTAAATAAATCAAATACACACCAGATTTGACATAATGTAAATAAATACACAACGACTTGACATAGTGTAAATAAATCAAATACACAATCGACTTGACATAATGTAAATAAATCAAATACACAATCGACTTGACATAATGTAAATAAATCAAATACACAATCGACTTGACATAATGTAAATAAATCAAATGCACACCAGATTTGACACAATTTAAAATGCACAGACGATATATTGCCCTATATTGCACATATAACAGTGTCTGTAATGAGGACCCCAACAAACATACACACATTGTGCTGTCTCATTGTACTACAAATATACACACACTGTGCTGTCTCACTGTACTACAAACAGACTACTAATAAATTGTAGTATTTGTGACGGAACATAGAAGAATCAAGTCAGAATTTGACCAGATGGAACCGGCGTGAGCCAAGATCAAACAACGTATCTGAGCTCAGGCGTGTGCTCTGTCTCCATGTTGTCATGCTCACTAGCCAGTGTATCGATACAAAGCTGGATAATTTCTGGTTGTTACATCAGTTTTGCTATGACGTGATGTGTGAGGTTTGTGAGTTGTGTTTTCAAATGGTAAAGTATACACAGCGTTAACGTTACAGTTTCGTTGTGGTCACAATTATTGTGTAAATAGATAACTGTATGTACTACACGTTACCCGTCATGGTTTATATGAGAATAAAAGTTTTATGTGAGTCTGTATGTACTTACACATAATACACGAATCCGCCAGCGTAGATGAGAACAGTCATGAGTGTACAATATTTGAACATACCTACTTTGTTTAATGGGGTGTACCGTTGTGTTCTGCCCTGTAACACACCTGTTGCTCTGCCTCCTCAAATATTATTCACTACACTTTGTTATTTTGCCTTCTTGCTACACATTACTTTGTAAGCATCTTCAGGATATAACAGTTCATATTAGTGTTACTATGCGTTCAGGTGTGTGTTACTAAACGTTCAGATGTGTGTTACTATACATTTAGATATACGTTCAGATGTGTAAACATGAGAGGACACGCATGGATTATTCGCTGGAATTTTGTATTTCAGGAGAATTTGACGCTAGCAGGACACACACACACACATAAACTTTCAAACATAACTTCACACAAACACATAAACTTTCAAACATAACTTCACACACACATAAACTTTCACACGTAAATTCACGCACACATACATGCACACAAGCTTTCAAACATAACTTCACACAAAAACATAAACTTTCAAACATAATTCCACATATACACATAAACTTTCAAATATAACTTCACAAACACACATAAACTTTAAAACATAACTTCACACACAGATACATAAACTTTCAAACATAATTTCACACACACACATAAACTTTCAAACATAACTTCACACACACACTCACATTTAAACATAACTTCACACACACATCTTCAAACATAACTTCACACACACACCATCAAACATAACTTCACACATACACCTTCAAACATAACTTCACACACACTCACATTCAAACATAACTTCACACACACACACCATCAAACATAACTTCACACATACACCTTCAAACATAACTTCACACACACACTCACATTCAAACATAACTTCACACACACACACCATCAAACATAACTTCACACATACACCTTCAAACATAACTTCACACACACTCACATTCAAACATAACTTCACACACACACACCACCATCAAACATAACTTCACACACACGCCAAACATAACTTCACACACACACACCATCAAATATAACTTCACACACACACACACCATCAAACATAACTTCACACACACCACCAAACATAACTTCACACACACACACACACCGGCAAACATAACTTCATACACACATATACTCTGAAACAAAACTTCACATACACACACCTTGAAACATAACTTCACATACACACACTTTCAAACACAACTTCACACAGACACCTTCACTCATAACTTCACACACATACACACAGTCATACATAACTTCACACACACACATTCAAACATAACTTCACACACAAACCATCAAACATAACTTCACATACACGCATTCAAACATAACTTCACACACAAAACCTTCAAACATAACTTCACACACACATACACAAACCTTCAAACATAACTTGCGCACACACACATATAGAAACCTTCAAACATAAATTGCGCGCACATACATACACACACACACCTTCAAATATAACTTAACACACACAAACTTTCAAACATAACTTTACACATACACACACAACTTTCACGCATAACTTGCGCGCACACATACAGAAACCTTCAAACATAAATTGCTCGCACATGCATACACACATACATACACAACTTTCACACATAACTTGAGCACACACAAGCTGCACAGGACAATGAACGTTATGTTCACTTATATGAAGTTATTCACTGAAGTATGCAGCTATTGTCGCAGCTTTGGAAACTTTCTGTATCAATTTCTAAGACAAAGCAAATTGTTTTTTATTATTATTTTAATTCTTAAAAATTGTTCTACACGAATTGTAGACAAAAGTGCACTGTTAAAAAAAAACAAAACAGACAAACACAATATATTATCCGCAAAATGTTAAAAAATAAGGAAAAAGAAAACAAACACGTTATCCACAAATGTCTGATGTCAGTGTTCGCTGGTACACCCTCAACGCGCAAGTTTAAAGGATCTTGTTTACAGGTTTCGCTAGTAGGCAAAGACATTTCCAGTAAGTGCGCACTATTTTCCGTTAGGTTCAGTGATTAAAAAAAGGAAATCAGTAGCAGAATTTTTCCCTGGCAAGATTTTGAACATAAATAAATACTGTCATATCTGCAGAAAAAGTACTACGCCACAAAAACCACATTAAATGTCCAATATACTCTGCTCTGTATGAGAACCACAATACACGAACCAGCTGTATGTGTGTACCCGCACACGAGCGCGTGTCGTGACCTATATTTGTAAATGAGTTTTCACTCCAGGAAACGAGAGCTAACACTGACCTACTGGAACTAGTCCTGTCGCCTGTTCAGAAATCGAATGTGTGAACTGGATCGAATGATGAGTTACAGAAAATGATGAGGGGCGAATGATGAAGTGAAATTATAGAGAATTTGATTATTTAAAATTATGTGGGTTTCTAACCAAGTGGTGGACTCAAGTAATTGTCCAGGACAGAACATAACAAAGTTGGCTGTGGGTTCTTGTATCTTACATCGCAGTCGACCCAAGACATGCTCCACCCGGCACACTACCCCACATGCCCCACGCGGCACACTACCCCACATGCCCCACCCGGCACACTACCCCACATGTCCCACCCGGCACACTACCCCACATGCCCCACACGGCACACTACCCCACATGTCCCACCCGGCACACTACCCCACATGCCCCACCCGGCACACTACCCCACATGTCCCACCCGGCACACTACCCCACATGTCCCACCCGGCACACTACATCTTTTCTCGTCAACACTTCACGCTAGTCGTGCGGAAGATAAACCTTTCTCTGTATAGACAGGTAAAAGTGTTTGGCGCGGTGCAGTTTCGCCATTACGAGAGTCGTGTCTGCCTTTTAAAAATATTTCTCATTTGAACTAAGCTTCTTTGTTCATTAAGTTCTATCCCAGAATGCTTCATTTACATCTGACCAAAAACATAGCCAGCGTTACATTCTCCCAAAATGTCAGTCTGTTCAAGATCTTTACTTTCTCAGCTGTCCACCTTCGGAATACCCTCCCTCCCACCATGCTTGTAACTGATATTCCTTATTATAACGTGAAGCTTTTCTGGCATCTACAAAATGTCGATTTTATATCTTCTTAAGACAGTATTTTTTTCTCGCAGCTTTAAAATGAGTTTGTAAACAGCTTATGCTATAGCAGGTTTTGTATGGCGAACGTATGGCGGGAAGAAGGCCACGTGCAAGAGCTAAACAGATACAAGATATCTGCAAGTCATCAATGCCAGATTTCTCTATCGGCCACAAGGTTTGGTAAGAGCCTGCAAAAGACTGAGTCAAGTGGAGAGCAATGGTGCAGCATTATTTGAAGTTATTCACTGAAGTATGCAGCTATTGTCGCAGCTTTGGAAACTTTCTGTATCAATTTCTAAGACAAAGCAAATTGTTTTTTATTATTATTTTAATTCTTAAAAATTGTTCTACACGAATTGTAGACAAAAGTGCACTGTTAAAAAAAAACAAAACAGACAAACACAATATATTATCCGCAAAATGTTAAAAAATAAGGAAAAAGAAAACAAACACGTTATCCACAAATGTCTGATGTCAGTGTTCGCTGGTACACCCTCAACGCGCAAGTTTAAAGGATCTTGTTTACAGGTTTCGCTAGTAGGCAAAGACATTTCCAGTAAGTGCGCACTATTTTCCGTTAGGTTCAGTGATTAAAAAAAGGAAATCAGTAGCAGAATTTTTCCCTGGCAAGATTTTGAACATAAATAAATACTGTCATATCTGCAGAAAAAGTACTACGCCACAAAAACCACATTAAATGTCCAATATACTCTGCTCTGTATGAGAACCACAATACACGAACCAGCTGTATGTGTGTACCCGCACACGAGCGCGTGTCGTGACCTATATTTGTAAATGAGTTTTCACTCCAGGAAACGAGAGCTAACACTGACCTACTGGAACTAGTCCTGTCGCCTGTTCAGAAATCGAATGTGTGAACTGGATCGAATGATGAGTTACAGAAAATGATGAGGGGCGAATGATGAAGTGAAATTATAGAGAATTTGATTATTTAAAATTATGTGGGTTTCTAACCAAGTGGTGGACTCAAGTAATTGTCCAGGACAGAACATAACAAAGTTGGCTGTGGGTTCTTGTATCTTACATCGCAGGCTCGACCCAAGACATGCTCCACCCGGCACACTACCCCACATGCCCCACGCGGCACACTACCCCACATGCCCCACCCGGCACACTACCCCACATGTCCCACCCGGCACACTACCCCACATGCCCCACACGGCACACTACCCCACATGTCCCACCCGGCACACTACCCCACATGCCCCACCCGGCACACTACCCCACATGTCCCACCCGGCACACTACCCCACATGTCCCACCCGGCACACTACATCTTTTCTCGTCAACACTTCACGCTAGTCGTGCGGAAGATAAACCTTTCTCTGTATAGACAGGTAAAAGTGTTTGGCGCGGTGCAGTTTCGCCATTACGAGAGTCGTGTCTGCCTTTTAAAAATATTTCTCATTTGAACTAAGCTTCTTTGTTCATTAAGTTCTATCCCAGAATGCTTCATTTACATCTGACCAAAAACATAGCCAGCGTTACATTCTCCCAAAATGTCAGTCTGTTCAAGATCTTTACTTTCTCAGCTGTCCACCTTCGGAATACCCTCCCTCCCACCATGCTTGTAACTGATATTCCTTATTATAACGTGAAGCTTTTCTGGCATCTACAAAATGTCGATTTTATATCTTCTTAAGACAGTATTTTTTTCTCGCAGCTTTAAAATGAGTTTGTAAACAGCTTATGCTATAGCAGGTTTTGTATGGCGAACGTATGGCGGGAAGAAGGCCACGTGCAAGAGCTAAACAGATACAAGATATCTGCAAGTCATCAATGCCAGATTTCTCTATCGGCCACAAGGTTTGGTAAGAGCCTGCAAAAGACTGAGTCAAGTGGAGAGCAATGGTGCAGCATTATTTGAGGAGGAAATGAAGACAGAACCTGAAATTAGAAGATGCAAGAACAGGAAGGTTGACCTTGGAACACAGATGGCCTCTTGTTACTGTGGCAGGAAGGTTGACTTTGGAACACAGATGGCCTCTTGTTACTGTAGCAGGAAGGTTGACCTTGGAACACAGATGGCCTCTTGTTACTGTGGTAGGAAGGCTGACCTTGGAACACAGATGGCCTCTTGTTACTGTGGTAGGAAGGCTGACCTTGGAACACAGATGGCCTCTTGTTACTGTGGTAGGAAGGCTGACCTTGGAACACAGATGGCCTCTTGTTACTGTGGCAGGAAGGTTGACTTTGGAACACAGATGGCCTCTTGTTACTGTGGCAGGAAGGTTGACTTTGGAACACAGATGGCCTCTTGTTACTGTGGCAGGAAGGTTGACCTTGGAACACAGATGGCCTCTTGTTACTGTGGCAGGAAGGTTGACCTTGGAACACAGATGGCCTCTTGTTACTGTGGCTGATTATGTAAACTCAACATTGACAGAGCCTGTTATGAGAGGAGTTGCTCAGCGAGATGATGCTTGACAAAACCCACAACAGTTTGTTATCTGTCTGTTTCAAGACTTGGATGAAATGTTCCAATAATAATAATAATGCTACACAATGAGTGCAATAATTCTTTTGTTGCTTGATGGTTTGTTAGACTATGTTTAAATGTTGCTTGATGTTTTGTTAGACTATGTTTAAATGTTGCTTGATGTTTTGTTAGACTATGTTTAAATGTTGCTTGATGGTTTGGTAGACTATGTTTAAATGTTGCTTGATGGTTTGTTAGACTATGTTTAAATGTTGCTTGATGGTTTGTTAGACTATGTTTAAATGTTGCTTGATGGTTTGTTAGACTATGTTTAAATGTTGCTTGATGGTTTGTTAGACTATGTTTAAGTGTTGCTTGATGGTTTTTTAGACTATGTTTAAATGTTGCTTGATGGTTTGTTAGACTATGTTTAAATGTTGCTTGATGGTTTGTTAGACTATGTTTAAATGTTGCTTGATGGTTTGGTAGACTATGTTTAAATGTTGCTTGATGGTTTGTTAGACTATGTTTAAATGTTGCTTGATGGTTTGTTAGACTATGTTTAAATGTTGCTTGATGGTTTGGTAGACTATGTTTAAATGTTGCTTGATGGTTTGTTAGACTATGTTTAAATGTTGCTTGATGGTTTGTTAGACTATGTTTAAATGTTGCTTGATGGTTTGTTAGACTATGTTTAAATGTTGCTTGATGGTTTGTTAGACTATGTTTAAATGTTGCTTGATGGTTTGTTAGACTATGTTTAAATGTTGCTTGATGTTTTGTTAGACTATGTTTAAATGTTGCTTGATGTTTTGGTAGACTATGTTTAAATGTTGCTTGATGTTTTGTTAGACTATGTTTAAATGTTGCTTGATGTTTTGGTAGACTATGTTTAAATGTTGCTTGATGTTTTGTTAGACTATGTTTAAATGTTGCTTGATGGTTTGTTAGACTATGTTTAGATGTTGGTTGATGGTTTGTTAGACTATGTTTTTGTTTGTATTTAGTTATATCCTTTTATTCTTGCCTGTATTTAGTTTCATTATTGAATGTCTTGTTTTAATGTTTTCATGTTATTAAAAACAAGTGTACAAATCTAAGTATCTTGGTACAACAATAACATCAGATGGTAGGTGTACCATAGAGATTAAAAGCAGAATATGCCATGCAAGATGGTTCAGTAAATTTCAGAAAATGAAATCTATTTTGTGCAGTCCATCTTTGTCAATAGATACTAGGAAAAGGGTCTTGAAATGCTACATTGTGCCAATACTACAACATGGAAGTGATTCACTGTCACAAACAAAAAGAGTATTAGTTGCAACAGAAATGTGGTTCCTAGAAGAATGTTAAGAACACCATGGACAGCCAAAATAAGAAATGAAGAATGCCTGAGGAAAGCCAGTGAGAAATAAACATTAATAACACTCTACAGGGGAGATAGTCGAGGTTTATTGGGCATATAATGAGAAGAGGAGAGATAGAAAATGTCGTGACAACAGAGAAAACTGGAGGCAGGAAAGGGAGAAGTAAACCAAGAGAGAAAATCCTAGACGGCTTGACAAAATGGCATGGGAGAGACAACAACAGAACTGCCGAATAACACGAAAGATCAGCAACTGCGGAGAGATGGTCGCAACACCTCCAGGCATGGCACATGATGATGATTGAATGTCTGGATCTGAGAGGAAGATGACATTATGTTAGTTCAGTTCTACTATTTTTTTCAAGGTCTAACCATTCAATACTAGTTCTACTATTTCCCTCAAGGTCTAACCATGCAATGTTAGTTCTACTATTTTCCCCAAGGTCTAACCATGCAATGTTAGTTCTACTATTTCCCCAAAGGTCTAACCATGCAATGTTAGTTCTACTATTTTTCCGAAGTAACCATACAATATTACTTCTACTATTTTTTTCCAAGGTCTAACCATACAATATTAGTTCTACTACTTCCCCAAAGGTCTAACCATACAATGTTAGTTCTACTATTTCCCCAAAGGTCTAACCATACAATGTTAGTTCTACTATTTCCCCAAAGGTCTAACCATACAGTGTTAGTTCTACTATTTCCCCAAAGGTCTAACCATACAATGTTAGTTCTACTATTTCCCCAAAGGTCTAACCATACAATATTAGTTCTACTATTTCCCCAAAGGTCTAACCATACAGTGTTAGTTCTACTATTTCCCAAAAGGTCTAACCATACAGTGTTAGTTCTACTATTTCCCCAAAGGTCTAACCATACAGTGTTAGTTCTACTATTTCCCCAAAGGTCTAACCATACAATGTTATTTCTACTATTTCCCCAAAGGTCTAACCATACAATGTTAGTTCTACTATTTCCCCAAAGGTCTAACCATACAATGTTAGTTCTACTATTTCCCCAAAGGTCTAACCATACAATGTTAGCTCTACTATTTCCCCAAAGGTCTAACCATACAATACTAGTTCTACTATTTCCCCAAAGGTCTAACCATGCAATGTTAGTTCTACTATTTTTCCGAAGTAACCATACAATATTACTTCTACTATTTTTTTCCAAGGTCTAATCATACAATATTAGTTCTACTACTTCCCCAAAGGTCTAACCATACAATGTTAGTTCTACTATTTCCCCAAAGGTCTAACCATACAGTGTTAGTTCTACTATTTCCCCAAAGGTCTAACCATACAATGTTAGTTCTACTATTTCCCCAAAGGTCTAACCATACAATATTAGTTCTACTATTTCCCCAAAGGTCTAACCATACAGTGTTAGTTCTACTATTTCCCCAAAGGTCTAACCATACAGTGTTAGTTCTACTATTTCCCCAAAGGTCTAACCATACAGTGTTAGTTCTACTATTTCCCCAAAGGTCTAACCATACAATGTTAGTTCTACTATTTCCCCAAAGGTCTAACCATACAATGTTAGTTCTACTATTTCCCCAAAGGTCTAACCATACAATGTTAGCTCTACTATTTCCCCAAAGGTCTAACCATACAATACTAGTTCTACTATTTCCCCAAAGGTCTAACCATGCAATGTTAGTTCTACTATTTTTCCGAAGTAACCATACAATATTACTTCTACTATTTTTTTCCAAGGTCTAATCATACAATATTAGTTCTACTACTTCCCCAAAGGTCTAACCATACAATGTTAGTTCTACTATTTCCCCAAAGGTCTAACCATACAGTGTTAGTTCTACTATTTCCCCAAAAGTCTAACCATACAGTGTTAGTTCTACTATTTCCCCAAAGGTCTAACCATACAGTGTTAGTTCTACTATTTCCCCAAAGGTCTAACCATACAATATTGTGCTTTGTTACTTTACTTATGCCCAGAACCGGTTTATTGTGTGTTATCTCAAAATGCTTGGCTACATTCACTTACAGCAGATGCCCTGAAGCAGTGTAGCTACAGATAATGGCTACATCAAACATACAGATAATGGCTACATCAAACATAGGAGCGGTTTCTTCCAGAGAAAGTTATATTATAAAACGTTCATTTGCTATTCATCAAATTCACAGTGACGTTGCTGAGACATGTCCGAAACTAATCAGGCTTACTATTATCGTCTCACTCGGTCAGACTTGTTGTCCCTTGACATTATTATCATCATGATTTTGTCAGACTTGTCCCCTGACATTATTCTCATCATGATTTTGTCAGACTTGTCCCCTGACATTATTCTCATCATGATTTTGTCAGAACTGTTGTCTCTTGACATTATTTTCATAATTATTTTGTCAGACTTGTTGCTCAGTGACATTATTCTCGTCCTGATTTTGTCGATCTGTTTGCCATCACCAGCAGAAATGAATCATTTCTTTTATTTTCACAGAGAGACTAACTTCTGCTCAGAGACGAGGCCAAGATCCACTGAGAGACCAGTTCTGTGTACTTATAGTTTAGTAAGCGAGAGACCAGTTTTGTGTACTTATAGTTTAGTAAGCGAGAGACCAGTTTTGTGTACTTATAGTTTAGTAAGCGAGAGACCAGTTTTGTGTACTTACAGTTCAGTAAGCGAGAGACCAGTTTTGTGTACTTATAGTTTAGTAAGCGAGTGACCAGTTTTGTGTACTTATAGTTCAGTAAGCGAGAGACTAGTTTTGTGTACTTATAGTTTAGTAAGCGAGAGACCAGTTTTGTGTACTTTTAGTTCAGTAAGCGAGAGACCAGTTTTGTGTACTTATAGTTCAGTAAGCGAGAGACCAGTTTTGTGTACTTATAGTTTAGTAAGCGAGAGACCAGTTTTGTGTGTTGACAGTTCAGAAGCTGTATCAGGATTCTCCTGTGGGGACGAGCATGAGCAGATGTTGCTGCTCTTGCGACAGTGTTTCTAGAATTCTGAGTTGGACCTGACTGTCTTTCAGAATAAACAGCAGGAATATTCCCCGGCATCTTTTTTTTTTTTTTAGCAAACCACGAGAAATGAATCCCTCAGAAACTCATCATTCCTTGCTCCAGAACAGAGATTGTGATCAAGAGGAAGTACATTACGGTCAGTACGACACTGGACATGAAGTGCCAGGCTGCCACGGTCTCGAAGGAAACGAATCGTCCACAGAAAGCCCTCCTCGATGTTCACACACTGACAGTAGTGTCGCTAGCTCCAGCTCGTCCATGGATGGTGGTTATGGCTGGGTGATTGTCGTTGCCAGCTTCTTCAATGCTTTCATCGTGGACGGAATTGGCAGTAGCTTCGGTCTACTGTTTCCATACATCGTCTTCAAATTCCAAGCCTCAGCCTTTGTGACATCTTTTGCTGGCTCTTTGTTCGTGGCATTCTTGATTATGGGTAAGTCTACACACGTGAGGCAGTAGCATTTTAGTGTCAGTGTCTGATATAGTTTTGACTTTTGATAGCACTCGTTTTTAGAATGTCTTTAGCACATCTGGTAAACTTCTGAAAACTATACTTTATTCCAGAGAAAACAAAAACAATGATTCAGTTTAAAGAAAGACAGAAAAAAAAACATGCCTGCGCGTCACACGCGACATATTCTAATATATAGAAATATAATATCTAGAATCTAATATCTAGTAATTATGTTCTTTTTTCCATTCAATGTGTTCTAGCAATTATGTTCTTTTGTTCTTTTCCCCTTCTACCCTGATTTATTTTCCTTACACAACGAGAATATAGGTGAGGGGAGGGTGGAGTGAATATCATGCACCATATAGATGAACCACTTGAAACTGAAATATCAGTGAGGGGAGGGTGGGAGAGAATACCATGCGTCATATAGATGAACCACTTGGAACTGAAATGTCAGTTGATGGGAGGGTGGGAGAGAATATCATGCGTCATATAGATGAACCACTTGAAACTGAAATATCAGTTGATGGGAGGGTGGGAGAGAATATCATGCGCCATATAGATGAACCACTTGAAACTGAAATATCAGTGAGGGGAGGGTGGGAGAGAATATCATGCGTCATATAGATGAACCACTTGAAACTGAAATATCAGTGAGGGGAGGGGGGAGAGAATATCATGCGCCATATAGATGAACCACTTGAAACTGAAATATCAGTGAGGGGAGGGGGGAGAGAATATCATGCGTCATATAGATGAACCACTTGAAACTGAAATATCAGTGAGGGGAGGGGGGAGAGAATATCATGCGTCATATAGATGAACCACTTGGAACTGAAATATCAGTGAGGGGAGGGGGGAGAGAATATCATGCGCCATATAGATGAACCACTTGAAACTGAAATGTCAGTTGATGGGAGGGTGGGAGAGAATATCATGCGCCATATAGATGAACCACTTGGAACTGAAATGTCAGTTGATGGGAGGGTGGAAGAGAATATCATGCGTCATATAGATGAACCACTTGGAACTGAAATATCAATGATGGGAGGGTGAGAGAGAATATCATGCGTCATATAGATGAACCACTTGAAACTGAAATATCAGTGAGGGGAGGGTGGAAGAGAATATCATGCGCCATATAGATGAACCACTTGAAACTGAAATATCAATTGATGGGAAGGGGTGGTGGGGGTACAAATGAAAGGACTTGAATTCTGCAGACGAAACAGACTTAATAGCAAAGAATGACAAAGTAGTAGAAGAAAGCGAGAACAAGGGACTTACCTTGAACAAGAAGAAAACACAAGTTATGGTCATCTCAAAGAAAAAAGTGATTCCTGAATGTAAGCAGTAAATTGCACCATGCTGAAACAGGTGGACAAGTTTAGATATTTGGGGACACTACTGTAAGAAATTATTAGGATATTGTTACTTCTTCTTTGTTCTTTATTTTTAGTTTTTTTTTTCTTCTGTCTGTATTACTTTATACCTTGCCTTCAACTTTAAACTTTGTTAAGATGGACTATTTTGTCCCAGTCTTACAAGTTATCATATTGGATATGGATATGTGACAACCAACTCTGTGGCCGGGTGAAAATCACTATCTTCCCGTTTATATACACAACCCAAACCCTTGAACCCTTTATTACTCTTTTGTTTTGGGAGCACGGCTAATCTTTAACCTATAGCATGAATGGCATTCCACTTCCCCCACTGCTGCCCCAATTATTTTTCAACCTAGGATCTTTTCTTTTGGGCCTTCCTCTTGTCTGGGTCCACTACCCTGGGTGATCATATGTATAGTGAAAATAACTGGCTTGATCTAAAACACAATCCTGTCATTCATCAGTAGCAGGCAAATATAACTCCTACGCCATGTCATTCCAACACAAACTATTTAATACTAATAATATTCCATGATCTGAATATTTTTCCAACTCAGAATCCTGCACAAGCATGTTATACATTACATATATACTCTAGTTCAAGAAGGCTAGTAAAGAAAATTAAATAGAGAAAACTTAAATATTTTGGACACATTAAATGTCATGATAATCTAGAGAAAACCGTCTTGGAAGGGTACATAATGGGAAAAAGAAAGAGAAGAAGACCAAGGCGAAGATGACTGCAAGACATCGTTGATGGTCTGCAAATGGATGCAGCAGCAGCAGGCCATCTTGCTCACAACCGAGAGGCCTACAGCTTCCTTGTTTGTTTTATCAGTTGTCATCAATTTAGTTTTCTTTGCATTAAGATAGAGGTTTTGCTCTTCACTGTTCTTACGGACTGACATAATTAGTTTTTCAATTCCTTTTTTGTGTTGTGGACAGTAATTTTTTTAACGCTCTCACCGGCATGCAGAAATCAGCGGAACTCCGCTTGATCTGTTATATATCCTGTACCGGGAGTTGGGCATAAGGCTAACAACCTTATCCTGGGACCTATCTAGAGGCAACTCCAGATGGGAAAAAATATATCGTTACGGAAACTCGCTGAGAAACCAACCGAGCATCAGAGATGCCAACTCCGAAGAGCTCATTCGTCGGCCCCAAACATGTGACAAATATTGGATTCTGGAATTTGAGAACGATGGCAGCACCAACAAAAACTACTCAGGTCATCAAAGAAATGGAGAGATACCATATAGACGTACTGGGCACCAGTGAAATGCGGTGGTCAGAAGGAGGTAAAAGATCGGCGGAAGACGGTAAGTTAATAATACATTCAGACAGAAACGACGGTAAACATCGAGGAGGGGTAGGTATTATTATGTCAAATATAGCAGCAAAGAGCCTAGTAGAATGGGAACCAGTGAAAAGTTGTATAATAAGAGCACGATACAACCTAAGACATGGAAGAATAACAATAATACCCATAAACAATGCAGATGATGAGATGAAAGACGATTTCTGTCACAAATTGCAACAAATCATCAACAAAGTCCCTAAACACGACATCCTAATTTCTATGGGGGACTTCAACACTAATGTAGGGAAAGATAACACTGACGTTGAGAAAGTGATGGGGAAAGAAGGAATTGACATGGTTAATCAGAACAGAGAAAGATTAATTGAAATATGTCTAACAGAGGGCATGGTCATTGGAGGCACAATATTCCCACACAAAGAGATACATAAAACAACGTGGATATATCCAGATGATAGAACGAGAAACCAGATAGATCATTTTTGTATTAGAAAACAATACATAACATCTCTCATAGATGTAAGGGCTTATAGGGGTGCAGATGTTAACAGTGATCACAACCTGTGCATAGGGAAAATAAAACTAACATTGAAAAGCCAACACAAGAAATCAGTACACAGAAAGATAAACAGCCACAGCTTACAAGAAGAAAATACTAACAGTAATTTCAATCAGGAACTTGCCAGTCATTCCAAAACACACAGTGAAGTTGAGGAGATAGGTATAGATGAATTATGGAATTCTTACAGCACAGCCATAATCACAGCAGCAAAAGTAAGTGCTGGACTGAAAAAAACAAATAGAAAAGAATGGATATCAGAAAACACATGAAAGTACAAACATGAAAGACGAGCAGCCAAATTAGACATGTTGAATGTAAAAACAGATCTTGGAAAAGGTCTGGCGATAACAACATACAAAGAACTAGACAAGAAAGTAAAAAGTTCAGCTAGAAGGGATAAAAGAGAATACATAGACAATATGGCGAAAGAGGCAGAAAAGGCAGCAAAAACAGGAGACAGCAAAACTTTATATAACATACAAAAGAGGCTAACAGGTACTATTACATCGAAAGAAAGACCAATACTTAGCAAAACTGGAACCCTATTAACATCAAATAAAGACCAAAAGCAAAGATGGGCTAAACACTTCCAAGAAATACTTAATCGACCACACCCAAAAGAATTGTTAAACCTTGAAACCGACTTACCAGCCCAACAATTAAATGTCAACCCAGATGAAATTAAATTGCATGAAACTGAAACAGCAGTGAATTTAATGGCTAACAACAAAGCTGCAGGTGAAGATGAAATAACACCTGAAATGTTAAAAGCTATCAGTAGCGACAACATGAGACAACTACAGAGAATGTTTAACAAGATTTGGAAAGAAGGTCCCTTCCAATTGGAAAAAAGGAATCATTGTTAAAATACCAAAAAAAAAGGCAACCTTAGTGACTGTAACAATTGGAGAAGAGTAACCTTAATATCAGTTGTGTCAAAAGTATTTTGCAAGGTCATTTTGAATAGACTTAAAATATAGTGTATACACAATGAGAGAAGAGCAAGCAGGATTTTGAAAAGGGAGAAGTTGTCTCGACCAGATCTTTACTCTAAGAATAATACTTGAAAAACATATTGAATAGCAGAAACCACTAATACTGAACTTCATAGACTTTAAAATACATTTGATAGCATACACAGAGATTCATTATGGAGAATTTTAGGCTATATAGAATACCATCTAAAACTGTCAACATCATTAAGGACTTCTACAATGGATATGTTTGTGCAGCCAAAACAGAAGAAGGGATAAGTGAATGGTTCCAGATTGAAACAGGTGTGAAACAAGGATGTATACTGTCTCCCTTTCTTTTTGGGATTACAATAGACTTCATAATGAAAAAATGCTGCACAGGTAACACAGGTATTGACTGGGTACATGAGAGCCAACTAGAAGATCTTGATTTTGCTGATGACATAACTCTTATCAGTAACAATGTGAATTCCATGCAAGAAAAACCAGATATCCTGTCTTCACTGGCTAGCAAAATAGGACTTGAAATTAACAAGGAAAAAACAAAAATAATGAAACTTCCCTTTAATCAAAATGGAAAAATTCACATAAAAAGGACAGATACTGAAGAAGTCAATGAGTTTGCATACCTTGGCAGCTACATAGACCAGGACAGTGACACCAGAAAGGAAGTTAGAATCAGAATTGCAAAAGCAGGATCGATCTTCAAGAACCTTGAGAACATATGGAATTCAAAAGTTATAAGCACAAAAACCAAGTTAAGACTATTCATTTCAAATGTAATATCCACACTCATTTATGCATGCGAAAGCTGGAAAACAACTAAAGAAATAGACAAGAAATTAAACTCTTTTGAACACAAATGTCTAAGGAAAATACTCTGCATCAAGTGGAATGAATTCAAGAACAATGCAGAGATAAGACAGATGACTGAACAACAACCAATCTCAGGGGTGATCAGGAAAAGGAGAAGGACATATGTTGGTCACGTAATGAGAAGAAACATTCAGAGAATCTCAAAACAAGCTATAAAATGGAACACAACAGGCCAAAGAAAAAGAGGCAGACCGTGTGAAACTCTGAATAGGACACTGTTAAGAGAGGCAAAAGTAATAGGAATAAAATCCCTTGATGAGGTTGAAAGGCTCACCGAAGACGGGAAAAATTGACGAGCTACCATGCGAGCCCTATGTGACGTTTAACAGCACAGGGAGGATATAAGAAGATATAAGATAAGGACATAATACTGTGTCATCAGCATATCTAATCTCTGGTATTTCATAACCTACAATTGTTATGGCATCGTAATATTCTTTGTCTACATCTTCTCTAACATTCCTCATTATATTTTCAGTATTCAAGTTAAATAAGTAAGGTGACAATATACACCCCTGATGGACCCCTTGTTTTATGTCAAACCAAGTTGTTGTTTCACCATTTATTCTTACTGCTGCTTGTTTGTCTAGATACAGCAGTGATGTTAATTGTATCAAATGTGTTGGAAATCCCATTTTTCCCATTATTTCCCAAAGTTTCTGGTGTTGTACACAGTGAAATGCCTTTGAGTAGTCTATAAAGGATAAATATAGATTCACATTAAACTCTCTGCATTTCTCTATTATTAATCTTAGATTGAATATATGATCTCTTGATCCTCTTCCTTGCCTGAAACCAGCTTGGACCATATTGACCTCTTATTCTATTTTCTTATGAAGTCTACCCATTATGATTTTTAACAGAATTTTACTGGCATGACTAATCAGGGCAACAGTTCTGTAGTTTGTGCATAATTTCAGGTTACCCTTTTTTGGCAGTGGTATGAACACAGTTCTTTTCTATTCTTTTGCCTAAATACCTGAATGTCACATCTTTTTACATAGTGCATGATAGATTGTTGATGGGTGGAAGAAAAGGGGATGGGGGGGGGGGGCTGGTGGAAAACGAAGCAGCAGAAAGGGGCTTCTTAGCACTTTTGAACCTAATATTGAAAAACTTGTGTCACTACATGAAACTCACAAATCCATGACATTAAAAGTTGAGAAAATAATGCAGTAGATGATAAATGTACTCCTTCATACTGTTAAATTGCTTTGATTGCTGAAGTTTGTAGCTGTGTAACACATATCCTTTAACAAGGGGAGGCATTGAGGATGTGACCTGGAAGAAAAGGGAGCAGCAGTCTGAAGAACTCTGGGAAACCTTGCTCTAGAAACTTTGGGGGGGGGGGGGGGAGACCAGATTTCTACCAGTTTTACAATGTTATAGAGATTTTGGGGGAAAATATGAGATTTCTGCCAGTTTTACTCAGAACACTGTTTTAGAGACTTTGGGGAGGAAAATACCAGATTTCTGCCATTTTTACATACGATGGGTGTTCAGAAAGTAGTGCACCACACCATTTTTTTTTCAGCTAATAATGAAGATAGAAGCATGAAATTTTGCACACTTTAAATATGGCATGTGTCGATTGTGTGAACCAAATTACACCACAACCGGCCAAAGAATATGAATACCATAACCATTGAAATGGAGCATGTTAGCAGCTTGCGGTATAAGTAGCGAATTGTGATAGAATTTCTCGTTGCAGAGAAGGAAACTGTTGTGAACATTCACAAGCATCTATGTGATGTGTATGGAAGTTTTGCAGTCGACAGGGTTCAGAGAATCAATAAGTGGAGATAAGGAGTTGCATGATTGACCACGCTGTGGATGTCCTGCCACAGCCACCAAGGCAGAAATGTTGAAATACGCTGAGGGCATTATTCTTACTGATAGGCGTATCAACAACTGGTCTTAAAGCTGTCCATCAGCAATGGTAGTGCAAATGCAGTTATAAAAGATCTCGGATTTTCTAAGGTTTGCGCAAGATGGGTTCCCCGATATCTCACAAATGAACATCGATTGCAAAGAAAAGCAATTTCTTCTGAATTGTTGGAACAATTCATTGCTGAGGGAGAGAACTTTTTGGCTAAGATCTTAACAGGTGATGAAACCTGGGCACATCATTATGAACCTGAAACAAAAAGACAATCAATGGAGTGGCATCATCCACAATCACCACAAATAAAGAAATTCAAGACAACTCCTTCAGCTGGAAATATCATGACCACTGCCTTTTTTGGGCATTGAAGGTGTGATTCTTGTGGATGTTATGCAAGAGAAGAGACAAGAAGAGACATTGAAAAAACTCAATCAATGTTTTCGCAGAATTCGTCCGCACAAGAATCCACCATACCTGCTTCCCCTTCACGACAATGCGCACCCTCACACAAGTCTGGCAACATGGGAAGCAATCATCAAATTGGGTTGGACTGTACCGTCCCATCCACCCTATAGTCCCGATTTGGCACCCTCTAATTTCCATCTGTTTGGTTCGCTTAAAGATGCACTCCAAGGGGTAAGATTAGAAGATGACGAAGGAATGGTTCATGCAGCAAAGAAATGGTTACATAATAAAGAGAAAATCTGCTATGGGCTAAGAATACATGCACTTGTTTCGCACTGACGTAAAGCCGTACAAGTTGACTGGGATTATGTTGAATAATACCAATGTTTACATGACACATCCATGTATATTGCGTATAAATTTCATGCTTTTTTTAACAAACAGCTCCTGAGAAAACCGACGTAGTGCATTTATTTCTGAATGCCCTTCGTAGAAATGACACTCACTGAAGTTAGCATTAGGGAATATTCCACACAGGCTTATGTTGCACAACCAACACAGTTCTCTTACAAAGCAAGCTTATGTTGCACAACCAACACAGTTCTCTTACAAAACAAGCTTATGTTGCAGAACCAACACAGTTCTCTTACAAAACAAGCTTATGTTGCACAACCAACAACACAGTTCTGTTACAAAGCAGGCTTTTGTCATATAGTCTGATACAGTATCTAGAGATGGAGCTTTCATAGAAACCTAAATCTTGTAAGAATTAAAGCAAGTCATTGTAAATCACTGTCTGATTCCATATCTTTATCCCAACATCCAACATCCACAGCTGAGTACTCATAATCTCATGGTTCCAGAAGATGTGACAAGCAACACTGTGACACTGACCTGTTTAAATGGCATGACTTAGTCAGCCATCTTTTGAGCTACTGTCCTAAATTTGATTTATTAATTGAACACTTATCAAGACTGATATATTCTACAGGTTCTATCTCAGCATGGTTAGTGCGGAGATTTGGCTTCCAGTCAGTGACTTTGGTTGGTGGTATCTTGAGCTGCCTTTCTTTTGTGATGAGCACTTTCAGTTCAAACATTTATGTGTTTATTTTAACATTTGGCCTTCTTGCAGGTAAGATTTGTACTTGAAATAATCTCTCCTCAAGTTTACAAAATGAAAACAACAAGGTTTCATGGGATATCTTTTGTAATGTTAAGTGATATTTACATATATGATGTTAGTTATTGACATTTTCATCCTGGGATTCACACATACAAGAATATTTACAAGCAAGAAAATCATAAGACAGACAAACAGACAGACAGACAGACAGAGACAGACAGAGAAAATGTGTCTGTGTGGGCAAGTAAGTTAACAATGAGTACTACCTCCATCTACATATCAATATATACAATAATATAATTAATTTCCAGGTACAAAATGTGTACCATAAATGTCTCCTGACACTCTGTCTTCAGACATTTTACAATCTCAGTTTTTGTAGATCATTCTGCATTTGATTTCAAAATTTGTACACAACATGTTAGATCTAAATATGTGCTCAAATCTTTCACTTACTTTATGTGGGATCCGCAGTCAGCCAGATCTTTTTCTTTTTTTTTTTTAAATGACATGGATTGCTCAGCCATTTGTACTGTGGTCTGTTGTACATCAATCTCTGGGTTTATAGTTTTCTCTTTTTTCTGTTCTTCAGATTTTTGTCTGTCCATGTTGTGAGGTTTCCATCATCTTTGCTGCTGAGATTTTTGTCTGTCCATATTGTGAGGTTTCTATCATCTTTGCTGTTGATATTTTTATCTGTCCATGTTGTGAGGTTTCAATCATCTTTACTGTTGAGATTTTTCTCTGCCCATGTTGTGAGATAACCATTATCTTTGCTGTTGAGATTTTTGTCTGTCCATGTTGTGACTTTTCTTTCATCTTTGCTGTTTAGAATTTTGTCTGTCCATGTTGTGAAGTTTCTATCATTTTTGCTGTTGAGATTTTTGTCTGTCCTTGTTGTGAGGTTTCTATAATCTTTAGAGATTTTTTTCTTTATTATGTTGTCAGGTGACCATTATCTTTCATGTTGAGATTTTTCCCTGTCCATGTTGTGAGGTTTCTATTTTCTTTGCTTTTGAGATTTTTGTCTGTCCATGTTGTGAGGTTTCTATCATATTTGCTGTTGAGATTTTTGTCTGTCTATGTTGTGAGGTTTCTATCATCTTTGCTGTTGAGATTTTTGTCTGTCTATGTTGTGAGGTTTCTATCATCTTTGGTGTTGAGATGTTGTTTGTCCATATTATGAGGTTTTTATCATCTTTACTGTTGAGATTTTTGTCTGTCCATAATGTGAGGTTTCCATCATCTTTGCTGTTGAGATTTTGTCTGTCCATGATGTGAGGTTTCCATCATTTTTGCTGTTGAGATGTCTTTTCAGAGATTTTCTTTCTCCTGTACACGTACAAAAACCCACAGTAATTAGTGTATGAGTATATAACTATACATAGAGCCACTGCAGTAAAGCTGTGATACCAAAATGTATAAACTGGGATAAAAGCAGGAACAGTTTTATTACTCATTAAATAAAGCTTTTTTTAAACTTTTTTTCCTAGTTTATACATTTACGTACAAAGATCTGTTTTACTCTAAATTTTAATATCTGACAACAGACAGTAAAAAGTCTTTATAAACAAAGATTCACAAAAATCCTGGCACAGCTAAATGATGCAGTCTTACTGTTCAGTATTCATGGAACAGATCAAGGTCAGACTTAAAAAAAAATAATATTGAACATGGGTATTCTCCTGTAGTCTTAGTATCATAATCCAGACATCACAATCTGACAACTCAGTCAGCACAATCTGACAACCCAATCATTGCAATATGACAACAAAATCATCACAGTCTGACAATCCAAGCATCACAGTCTGTCTTTGACAGTGCCTCTATTCTAAGGCACCAAATATAGCCATCTTATGCTCTAAAGTATAACTGTCTTATTCTCTAAAAGGCACCAAATATAGCCATCTTATGCTCTAAAGTATAACTGTCTTATGCTCTAAAAGGCACCAAATATAGCCATCTTATGCTCTAAAGTATAACTGTCTTATGCTCTAAAAGGCACCAAATATAGCCATCTTATGCTCTAAAGTATAACTGCCTTATGCTCTAAAAGGCACCAAATATAGCCATCTTATGCTCTAAAATATAACTGTTTTATGCTCTAAAAGGCACCAAATATAGCCATCTTATGCTCTAAAATATAACTGTCTTATGCTCTAAAAGGCACCAAATATAGCCATCTTATGCTCTAAAATATAACTGTATTATGCTCTAAAAGGCACCAAGTATAGCCGTCTTATGCTCTAAAAGGCACCAAATATAGCCATCTTATGCTCTAAAAGGCACCAAATATAGCCATCTTGTGCTCTAAAAGGAACCAGATATAGCTGTCTTATGCTGTAAAAGGCACCAAACTGCAACAGTTTTCTCTACTATTTATGTATGGGTCTCACAGTTTACTGTACTATATCTGTTAGACCAGTAAATGTAATGTCTAACCCCAACACTTAGAAAACATTTACATAGTCTGTACACAGTGTAAACAGAAATGCACTCAGGATCATAACTTGCACAGACTCAAATACCAACAGCATGTCAACATTAGACAAATATTCAAGGTCAGTACAATAATCAACAACATCTCAACATTAGACAAATATTCAAGGTCAGTACAATAATCAACAACATGTCAACATTAGACAAATATTCAAGGTCAATACAATAATCAACAACATGTCAACGTTAGACAAATATTCAAGGTCAATACAATAATCAACAACATGTGAACCATGAGCAGGAGTCCAGCTGACAACAGTTAGCATTGTTCAGAATCAGTGGTCAAGGCAGTGACCAAGTTACACCACAAATTTAATATGGAAGGAGAAACAATTGTATGATGTGAATGATCATGATGGAGAAGAAACTCTGTGGACAACACAAGTGAAATATCCAATGAAAACATAACAATTCTGGTGAATGATTACATTGCCATATGGAATTAACAGCCTAGCACCCTAATTCAGCCATACCTTGTAACAAACTCCATCCAGAAAAACACATTACCTAAGCATCCACAGATCCATAACTCTAACAGTCCAGTACCGAACATTGTCCTAAAAAGTACAGCTACCATTAAACAACAATCAATCCATTAACACTCAATCTTCCGGGACAGAAAAACAGTCAGCCATTTGCATGTCCCTTGCAGAACTTTGCCTCCCTAACAGCTCTCCTGTAGGCCTCTCGGTTATAGGCAAGATGCCCTTATCAGTGATGTCTTGCAGCCATCTTCACCTTGGTCTTCCTCTCTTTCTTTTTCCCAGAACAACACTACAACAGAAAATCCATGTTCTCCCTAGTTCACTCAGTCTAAATGTCTCACCACAGTGTTCCAGCCAATCAGAAACCAGTCATGTGCCTTTCGGCTTCTGATTGATTCAGAAAATTAGTTTGACTTTATTCATTATCTGCTAGAGCAAAATCCTGCTCACAGTTTCTCATACTTACATCCCCTATACTGTAACAGATTATCCCCATTCCCAAAAAGTAGAGATTTGCTCTGAGTTGATCTAAAAGATCAACAACAAAACTTGTGACCTCAAGAACAAAAAAATCTTTACCATAACAATCCATCATATAATTCATACAACATTGTACTTGACAATATGTGAAGTAAAATATACAATATACTTTAAGCTCTTAGCACACCCATTAGTAGAACAGAGCTTAGGGATAGGCAGGATTAACTCCCCCTAAGATATGTCTAATGTCTACTTGTGAACCCCCTCCAGTCTAGCCAAGAGAGCATCCTCAGAACTCACACAGGATGTGATGTCCAGAGGGCCCAGTAGGTGCTGATCCTTCTGTGCCCAAAGGGGAAGTGGAAGCATCCCTCTGCTGAGCTGTTGCTCGGGCATAAAGTTCCGGAAGTGGAATAGATGAAAACCCATCCCATTCATTGCAAATGTTCTGAAGTAGGTGTGTCAGCATATCGCCAGCCTTTCCGGCATGTGCAGAATCACTACTGACCTCAGATTCAACATCGTCGGCATCACTACTGCTGGAACTCACTCCATGTGCAAGAGGAAGAAGAACAAAACGTGTGGCATGCAGACCGCAGCCTCTGGTAAGGAGGTTCCCGCCACTGGACCTCCACCTTGTGCACATCGTTAGCACGGACCCTATGAGTCCTATCAGCCTGATTCCATATCAGGAATGTAACTGGAGTCGGGTGTTTCACCATCATATAACATGGAGCCCTGCCGTTCATCCAACATGGAATGGAGGATATTTTTTCTGTAGGCTACGCTGTCTCTAAACGAAATGTTGGGCAGCTCCACACATCTGTTCTTGCCTGCTCTCTGTCTAGAGCTAGACTTACTCAGATGACAAAACACTTGGACAAAGATATGATGCTGCTGCAACAGCCTTATCTCCGTAAGGTCCTCCTCATAGTACCTAATATGGGGGCACAACAAATGTCCAGGGGTAGCCAAGGGTGCCTGCCGTACAAAGCAAAGAGGCACCCCAGTGCTCTCATTTACATTCAAGCAAATAACCCCCACATCTATGGGCAAGAACAATTCCCACGTTTGTGGTATCTCATGCACATGCTTCGACAAAATATTGATGACGGTGTAATGCATCCTTTCATTTCTGGCGTTGCTCTGTGGGTGATACAACAATGTAGTAACAAGATGGACATGGAGCTGCTTACACAGATGCTTTAGCAACTTATTTACAAAGTCAGCTCCATTGTCTGTGAGTACCACCGATGGAGTAGATTGACACGGAACAATCTGTTGCAACAAGATCTCAGCCCTGGCATGTGCTGTCTTATCTGGCACAAAAAAACACTCCAGCCACAACGTGAACCAACTGACCTCATGAAGAATATACTTGTTTCCTGCCAAGGTCAATGGGTGCAGAAATGGACAACTTGGAGCATCTGTGAACTGCAATGGTGCAGTTTTGTGCACAATATCACGGTCTCGACATCAGCCATAAGAATCTATATGGTGATAACAATCCATGAGCATGTTAGGCCAATAATATGGAGAAGCCGAGGTGGAATACACTTTATCTAAATGGAACTGTAACAAAATGTGAGGCTGAATGCGATGCAGAACATACAGTCTCAACCATGCTTCCAGTTAATGAGGCTTAGAGACTCTGTCCTGATGTACCACTGAAATAGTATTGAGTACTTTTAGGTGGTGACAGTTACCGAAGTTATGTGTGCTACTGCTTTATGAGTTTAAGTGGAGTAAGTTATAATCAATTTGACTGTTGAATCTGATAGTATAAGCAATTGTTTCTTTGATATACACAGAGAAATGAACACACCCAGCCGCACAACTCCAACTTAGAACACAGTAGCACAGTATGAAATCCTCTGACATCTCTGAGACAAAACTACAGATGACATCGTGTACAGAGTTGAAAAGATGTAAAGTACAAAACAAGTTTTATTGATGATTACTAATGACAGGTGACTTATGAGGTGAAGAATGTTAAACAAGAAGTACACTTAGGCTCCAACCCTGGCAAGACAGAAGTTTGCCGTAAGGGAAGAGAGTGATCTTCATTCACACCCAGACAACAGCAATCTAACATCATGCTGAACAAAAGTTCCTGCTTACTGAATGTCATGAATATGCACTGAGTTCCACAAAAATCACACACATATTTTTAGAACTACTGGTCCTGATAAATCTCAAATAGTACTATAATAACAGCTAGCACAAACATCTTGGCCAAGCTGACCAGACTAAATCACATCAAGCTCTTCTATAAAGTTTCCTGAACTTTCTTCATGAGAAAAACACAACTTTGTGAAGTTGGCTGTTTATCCGACCTTCAAAATCTTCTTACACAAAACATGTGCTCAAAATAGTTTTATGTTACTAATTTTGTCTGTTTGTGTCAACACAAACAATTTGTGGTGGTGGTGGCGGTGGCGACGACGACGATGATGATGATGATGATGATGATGCAGTAAATGAAAATACTGTTTGACATTTAATGACTTCTCCTAACTATTTCATGAATTTGGCCAGACGTTTATGTGAACTGAGTACAAATCTATTATTAGTACATTATGCAGAACGTGAATTGAAGCAAGGACCTAACTCTGCCTAAATTAACTATTCTACAGATAGTGGTGGTGGTAGTGATGATGATGATGGTGGTGGTGGTGATGGTGATGGTGGTGGTGGTGGTTGTGGTGGTGGTAGTGATGATGATGATGTTGGTGGTGGTGGTGGTGGCGGTGGCGATGACGACGACGACGATGATGATGATGATGATGATGTAAATGAAAATACTGTTTGACATTTAATGACTTCTCCTAACTATTTCATGAATTTGGCCAGAAGTTTATGTGAACTGAGTACAAATCTATTATTAGTACATTATGCAGAACGTGAATTGAAGCAAGGACCTAACTCTGCCTAAATTAACTATTCTACAGATTAAGTCCCTTTATCTAATATTAAGAAAAAGTCTTATACTATCACACCATAGAATTCTTATACTTCAGGGCACCTGTTCCCACCACCACCAGAGACCCCTTGATTCTAGCTCACTCCTGCTCTATCACAAGATCAAACTGATCTATGATCAAACTGATCTATGTCTAAGAGCAGTTCCTCAGATTCCATATCAGACTTTATAAACCCCCTATAATAATCCACTGGATAATGATTGGGGTTTACTACCACAGTCTCTTTGGCATTATCACAGAGCTCATCATCCTTGTAGCCACCTCAACTTCTGGGCTATTGATCCTAGAGAGGAGGTCAGCCGAGAAATTACAACACCCTTTGATATATAGAAGCTCCACATCACAGCCACTGAGATCCAACATCCAGTGCTGCACCCTGGCATTCTGAATATCCTATTTGCTGAGAAAAGCATCCACAAATGCAAGAATACTAACAACCCTATACCGAACATTATCCTAAAAAGGATAGGTACCATTAAACAATAACTAACCCATAGCACTATCTTCCAGGACAGAACTACCACAGAAAATTCAGGTTCTCTAGCTTATCAAGATACGAAGTGGAAGTGTTCTAAATGTCTCACCAAAGTGTTCCAGTCAATCAGAAAGTAGTCATGTGCCCTGTCAGATCCTGATTGGTCCAGAAAATTCTTACATCTTACTTCTTTCCCATGCCATTAAAAGTCACATAGGGCTCGCATAGTTGTTTGCCAAGTTTTCCTGTTCTCATCGAATCTTTCAACTTCATCAAGGGATGTTATGCCCACTAAACTGGCTTCTCTTAACAATGTCATCTTTAGAGTTTCATGTGGTCGACTTCTTTTTCTTCGGCCTGTTGTGCTCCACTTGATAGCATGTTTTGATATTATCTGATTGTTTGATTGTTTTAATTAGTGTGACGTTATTCACTATTGCTAGACCAAATCGTGCTCACAGTTTTCCACGCTCACATCCCCTATACTGTAACACTGACATCCAATCATCACAATCTGACAACTCAGGTATCACAAAAGATATCTGAAAGTGGCTTTCAAAATGTAAAAAATCTGGCACAGACATGTGATCCAAGAATAGATCAAAGAATCATTTTTTTGCTAGAACATTCATCAGCCTAACTGTGACAGATACAAATACATGAATTTTTTATTCCATTTCTTCACTGAATGCTGTTATTGTACTGTTAAAATTATCAATTTGTTCATTGTTGTTGCTGGTTTCTGTTGGTAACAGTTTGCTGTTGGTAGCAGTTTTGCTGTTTGTGATAATGATCTAATGTACTTAGCTAGAACAAATTTTCTGTTTCATTTGTGATAATGATCTAATGTACTCACCTAGAACAAATTTTCTGTTTGATTTTCCCAAGGTTGCTCTTGTGGACTTGTGTTTATACCCTCCATTATCATCGTCAATGAGTATTTCCATCTGAAGCGCGGCATTGCAAACGGTATAATCTCTTCAGGATCTGGTGCTGGTCTGCTGGTACTGGGTCCTATCATCAATGTCCTGTTGGAAATGTATTCTCTGAATGGAGCCATACTTGTTCTAGCTGGCCTTCTCCTTAACATGTGTGTCTTCTCCAGCTTGTACCGCCAGCCTCTGCTCAAGCACAGGAGTGAGAGTGGAGAGTGGGATGAAGGTCATGGTCAGGTCACAGACAGGTCACAGACTAGCAGCTTGTCAAGTGAAAATGAGAACCAGACTTGTTTACTGGTAACAGTTAAAGATGTGCTAGAGGAATCTGAAGACAGACAAAAACAAGATATAAGACAGGTCAGTGATGTTAGTGACCATATATCTGAAAAGGGCAGCAAAATTAAATCTGTGCATAATAATATACGTGACCAGGGACAAGAAAGGCTGAAGCCACATCAGAAGTACGAGCTGGCTGGTTTAAAACCCAGCATGTCAGCATCTTCACATGGTCCTGGCTTCAATCATATTGGCCATTACAGCTTGAAATCTCAAAGCCAGTATAGATATCATCCAAAAGTTGTTTGGAAGAGTGACCACCATCTTGATTCAAAAACCATTCCCCAACAGATAAATCAGCACAGCATTCACTTATCAATGCACAATATCCAAACATGGTACCAGAACAAAAGTGGCTGCCGTACCTCCCTATGTAGCCATCAGCATCAAGGGCACCATGGCCATCTACAGCTTCACCATTCTTATCAGCCGCTGAGTCATCAGTACTCAGGATATCATCCTTCTATCAGTTATGGAAGCAGTTTCTACTTGGCTGGAGACATTTCTACTTTAGTCAATCTTCACAACAAATATGTCATCCAAACCATCAACAGGACTGCCTCGAATACACTCCCCATTAACAACGGTGCAGACCAAAACCCAGTACAAACACATCATGGTCTCACAGAACTGTCCACTTGCCAAAAAATAAACTCAGAAAAATTGATTGGACAAGATATTGCTGTTATTGAACATAATAAAGGCAGTGACCTTGACAAATCTATGTCACCTTTCACTGTTCCAGATCTTGAGCCTGCCCTCCAACCACTGGTACTTGTGCATCCTAGTGCATCTTTGATGGAATCAGAGCACAATCTTGGCAATGTTGGCAACATAAATATAGAATCAGTGTCTGACAAATCATTTGGCTACAGCATATCACAACTGCTATGCATGCCTTCCTTCCACCTGTTTTGTCTCGGTGCATCTCTCATACAGATAGCATACCCACTAGCTGGAACATTCCTTGCTGACTTTGCTTACCACCATAGACTAGAGAGGTTTGAGGTGGCTATTCTCATGGGCTTGTTAGGTAAGAATGAGGTCTTTTTGTGTCTCATCTGGAATATTGTGTTACAAGTATAATAGAAAGTTATTTTCTGCCATATATTTCACATGAGTATCCCCAGTCTATACATGCTGTCAGTGATGATGATGAGGATGATGATGATGATGATGATGATGATGATGGTGGTGGTGGTGGTGGTGGTGATGGTGGTGATGATGATGATGATGGTGGTGGTGGTGGTGGTGGTGATGATGGTGGTGATGATGGTGATGGTGGTGGTGGTGGTGGTGGTGGTAATGATGATGAAGATGGTGGTGGTGATGATGGTGATGGTGATGGTGATGATGGTGGTGGTAGTTGTGATGATGATGGTGATGGTGGTGGTAGTTGTGATGATAATGGTGATGATGATGATGATGGTGATGATGATGATGATGATGATGATGGTGATGATGGTGATGATGGTGGTGATGATGATGGTGATGGTGGTGTTGATGATGGTGATGTAAATGAAAATACTGAAATAAATGATGTATGGAAGAGTCAGATAATGTCCCATGAGTTACATGCAGACATGTAATTCTTAGTAAGTGTTACTTATTTTTTTAAATTTTAGTTATGCCCATTTATTTGATTTATTAATATTCATTTATTTAGTAACTTAATATCCATCTCTGTCATAATAGAAACTTATTTTTGTCACAATTTTCATATAACTTTCCATGGTCTAAATATGCAGTAAGAAGTTTTCCATATAACGTTCACCACTTGTTATGAGTGTCATGTAATTTGATAATTTAATATCTGCACAAATTTCCTGTTTACAAGATTAGAAAGGTTTGAAAGACTTTACCAAGCAACCATGTTATAATTTAAAATGTAAATGTTAGCAAAGTGTGTGGTAAAAAGTTTGAGATAATTTTGTGTTCTTAACAGGTGGATTAAATATCTGTGGACGATTGCTTGCTGGAGTTCTTGCAAGTTTGAATGTTGACCCATTGCGACTCAACAATGTTTCTTTGCTACTAGGGGGCACTGTTTGCTTGTTGTCACCTCTATATAATGAATTCTGGTCATTCTGTGTTTTTGCTTCAGGTTTTGGATTTTTCTTGGGTTTGTATCTTTTGTTCATATTTTGTAAGTGATTTTTATTATTTTTTTTTTAGTTTTTATAGAACTGAACAAATTATGCTAGGATATTGTAGCTAAATGGGGAATGTTGAATATCAACACAGTTATTGACACACTGTGTCTGTATGTTCCTGCTTTCTTCTAATAATCCAGCCACATAAATACAAACATGTTTCTGTGTCTTTGGGTTCCTGGAATTTTCTCAGAATCCAAGACTTGGACCAAGGAGATGAGGTTGGTGGGAGAACATCATGGAACAAAGAAAATAACATGACAAGTGTAAAATTTCAAAGAAAAAGAATTATTAAACTGTTGTCAGTGGTAGTTATGACCATAATCTGGAGATGATTGTCTTGTAGTAAGATACCTTTAAATACTCAAAATGCTGAAGATGTTGGATGTATGATAATGAGAAAGCTTGTCTTTTTAGATATTTCCATTACAACTACCATATTTTCACAGAAGCAACATGTTCACAGTATGCAGTTTTTACAATATATAGACCTCCTTGCATGTTATATCAATTTGCTTGTTGTGCATCATATTTTTTTACTAGCAGAGAAAACTTAAAACAAACATTAAAAAAAGAAGGATACAACAGCAGAGCATAAAAAACAAAGAATTACACAACAAAAATATTATTATGAAGACAGAAACCTTGTCCCTTTGCTCTTTGTCAGTGAACAAAAACAGGATAAAAAAATTTATACAAAAAAAAAGAAACTAAATTAGGAAAAGAGTTTTAAAAATTTCACTTACAAAATACAGAAAACACAGTTACAAAAAAATAAGAAAACTGGACATTTCTTACCCTCTTTGTTTTCTTCTGATTGTCTCATGTAAATGGCAAATAAATCAAATTTCTCATATTTATTTACATAAACATAATCCAAATGAAACTCATCAGAATGCAGATATGGTCTTGACCACACACTCATATTTAAAAAAAGAAAAGAAAATCATAGAATTAACTGAGCTGTTGATACAAGGTCCCACAATGTGGAACAAGGTATGCTACTCCAGTTATTTTTCTCAGTGGGAAGATTGGTAGCCAGAGTAATGTTATTAAATTACCACTGACTGAAAAATGTACCAGATATATTTTTGAACACCAACTGGACAAGCCAGATGTTGTCCACCTGAAGCTAGAAGATTTTAGACACTTATGTCCTTCATGGCTTGTTTCTTCCTTCAGCTTTAGAGCTCATTTTGAAAGCACTTCATAACTGTCCATTTTCATTTGCTAGTTGAATGTCTGATCTGGAAGTGACCAGCATTCAATCAGGGTGACTATGTCAATATTTTAGACTACCTCAACTTGTACATTATACAAGTGCCTGCATTATGTGTGGTTATTTTTACAGGAAAGTTGATATGTGCACGTTATACATGTAAATATGGTACTCCATGAGAATCAAATTTATGCAGACACATGTAACTACACCAGACCAGAGGACCTGAATCTTGGGCAGATTGCTATAGGATAGAGGACCTGAATCTTGGGCAGATTGCTATAGGACAGAGGAGCTGAATCTTGGCCAGATTGCTATAAGACAGAGGACCAGAATCTTGGGCAGATTGCTATAGGACAGAGGAGCTGAATCTTGGGCAGATTGCTATAAGACAGAGGAGCTGAATCTTGGGCAGATTGCTATAAGACAGAGGATCTAAATCTTGGGCAGATGGCTATAAGACAGAGGACCTGAATCTTGGGCAGATTGCTATAAGACAGAGGACCTGAATCTTGGGCAGATTGCTATAGGACAGAGGACCTGAATCTTGGGCAGATTGCTATAAGACAGAGGAGCTGAATCTTGGGCAGATTGCTATAGGACAGAGGACCTGAATCTTGGGCAGATTGCTATAAGACAGAGGAGCTGAATCTTGGGCAGATTGCTATAGGACAGAGGACCTGAATCTTGGGCAGATTGCTATAAGACAGAGGACCTGAATCTTGGGCAGATTGCTATAGGACAGAAAGATTTGTTTCATTTTTCCAGCTCCAGTAAAAATGCAAATTTACCAGATTTTCTTGGAGTTTTATTACATATTGCATTAAACAGAGTGGCACACATAGAACCAGCCCCAGCTGTCCAAATATAGTTTACCAGTTTTATTTTGTAACAATGTTCTGTATATCTGAGTTACATTTGCTATGATAAATAAACAGTACTTCTTCAACTTTACCAGTGTACACATTAATCAGTACTTCTACCTGTTTATGTGTTGGAAGTGACCACCAACAGCCCCTGTGCATTTTTCCTCTCACTGAACCATGATCAGTAAAACACTCTTCAGTTCAATGACTATAATGCAGGTGATCTCTTGTCATATGTTGGTTTTGTTTTCAATTCTTTGAGCATTTGAGAGTTGTTGCTGTAGACTTGGTTGTGAGCTGCAGAGGTGAATGTCACATGATGATAAGACAAGAGAGTAGGGTGGCCAAAGATCATTACTTTTTATCCTTTCCGAGGAAAATCACAATGGATTCAAGCAAAGAAATGATCAGAGGGTGGAAAATTACTCCACTATAAGCGCATACATGACAGCATTGAGTAGCGTCCAGTGTGGAATTACTGTATAAATGAAATATAACATGAAAACTATATTCTGTGGTTGGGGCTGGTTTTATATGCACTGCCTTCTATCTTGAGAGTGTGAAAATGGGAGAGCAAATGTGGAGTAAGACAGCTGGCCTACATTTTGCTCTCCAGTCCCTCTAAATTATGTTAAGTTCCAGTTCACTGGGGAGGTAATCAATAATTTTGTTGAGATCCTGTTTCTTTTCTATCTTGCCAAGTTTTCCAGTGTAAGGTACTAGACAGAATTAGATCCAGACATGATATAAACTGCTCAAATTTCTTGTTTCATCAACTATTGCAGGTTTTTTCCCGCCGTTACAACCACTGATCATCGTAGAATATTTTGGCCTGGGTTCAATGGCATCAGCGTTTGGCTTTCTCAGCACAATCAAGGGAGTGGCATCAATTCTTGGAGCACCATTGGCTGGCTGGATTTATGATAAATCAAGACAATATTCAATGTCTTTCATATTTGGTGGCAGTGTCTTAGTACTGTCAGCTCTCATACACTGTCTAATGCCATACAGCAGAAGACTGAAAATTAAGGGCAGGCTGTCAGAGCTAGAGACAGGCTGTCAGAGCTAGAGGCAGGCTGTCAGAGCTAGAGGCAGGCTGTCAGAGCTAGAGACAGGCTGTCAGAGCTAGAGGCAGACTGTCAGAGCTAGAGACAGACTGTCAGAGCTAGAGGCAGGCTGTCAGAGCTAGAGGCAGACTGTCAGAGCTAGAGGCAGGCTGTCAGAGCTAGAGGCAGGCTGTCAGAGCTAGAGACAGACTGTCAGAGCTAGAGGCAGGCTGTCAGAGCTAGAGGCAGGCTGTCAGAGCTAGAGGCAGACTGTCAGAGCTAGAGGCAGGCTGTCAGAGCTAGAGGCAGACTGTCAGAGCTAGAGACAGACTGTCAGAGCTAGAGGCAGGCTGTCAGAGCTAGAGGCAGGCTGTCAGAGCTAGAGGCAGGCTGTCAGAACTTGAGTATTGTGTAACAGTGTCTGAGTCAGCAAGTACCTCAGGGTGAGTAGTGACAAGTCTAAGAAATGCATTCATTGCTGCAGAACACACAAGCTTATCCAGGGATATCGTTATCTTCCAGGGAATCGTAAGGCTAAAACAACCTTATATGCAACATCTTGCCATGTAGGCAGCACATATGATGTATTTTAGTTTACAAAAATGTTTATTCCATTTTCTCTTTCACTCATCTGCTGCCAACTCAGACATAAGAAGCAAATTTTTATGTGAGCATAGTAAATTCCTTAATGCACTCATAGTGTCTGGATTGACAGAGTGTGACTGTAGTGAGTTTCAAACTAAGACAAGACCAGTTTGTCATAAGACAAGACCAGTTTGTCATAAGACAAGACCAGTTTGTCACAAATTGTTCCAGCACAGTTTAGGTTCAGTGATTCTGTTTGAAAATTGTACTTTATGGCTATTATCTGACAGTGTGAACTTTGTCTGAATGATGTAAAATACACTCCATTCTTTTCTTTTTGTACAAATTTAGTAGTTTGATCTGACAGAACTCTGTAAACATTGTCCAAGAGTTGAACATTTTACTTCATTTTATTCTTTATTATGGGCTGTGAGTTAGCACAAGGTGTGAATATTGCCCGAATGATGTATTTGAAAACTTCATTTTTATCTGTTTTTGTGTGACTAAAAAACTGATATTTTTTCTTGTGTACTTTGAAAATGGTTTCTTCATCTTGCACATTCTGAGTAGGGACGTTAAAAACTTGTTAAAATAAGAGCACAACTTGACTGTTTATTTTTGATGATTTCCAGTACCTAGCTTCACTTTAGTGATACTCATATTAGCAAGTTGCCTTACCTACTGAATAACATAGGGGATCATATTTCAGTTTTAAATTTTCTGTCCATGTTGAGCTGTTCCAAAGTTTTGTTGCTGTTGATGTTATTATCTCCTGATCTTGAGCAATTGTAGGGATGTGTTTTGTGAAGTTGTGGCTGAAATATACTTCTTCTTGTTTTCTGTGTAATATTTATGTCAAAATATATCTGTAATTGTAATATTAAATTTGATGTTTTTTTCCCTAATGTAATTTGTATACTTGTATTAAATCAAATGTGTGGGAAGAATGAAAGATGGAGTGATGAAGGGCAGAATGTAAGACATTCCTGCGTGCCCAATTCTTTACCCTTTAAAAATAAAGATTCATTCATTCATTCATTCATATTATTGGTAGTTACATGTGAAATATCAAATATTATATTCAGTCTTAAGCTGTTATTATTTTCTGTGTTTTTTGGTGCATATTTTGGCTTATAAATCAGTATCCAAAAGGTTTATGAAGTCAGTCTTACATTGTGTGTATCTTATCTGTTGTAAGTTTCTATAGGAAAATAGATCAAGGTGTATGGGCCAGTTTTACAAAAAAGATAGAAAGAGTGAGGAAAGTGGGCAGAAACAAGAATGGCAGGAAGCAAGATGGGTACATATAAATGAAGGACACACAATAATCCAATATCTTGGCAAAAGCCTTTTTCAAGGATCACATAGGTAAACAACACAACAAATAAAAACATTAAAATGAACATATACATATATATATATATATGAATATATAGACTTTGCCTTTTGGCCTCCTCCTTGTAAGAAAGTTTGGCACTAAATGCGCCCAGATAGACAAAGGAGAGCACTAAGTGAAAACCAACGATTGGCTGAGAAATGTTATCACAAAGGGTACCATATAAGAGTGAAAGGAAATAATGGGGAGTGATGGATGAAGAAAGGTTCAGAAGAGTGCACTGAGAGGACAAGACTGCTTGCTAAGCTTGGCTAGACAAGGGAGCTAACAAAGCCTACTATGGTCTAAAGAGGAAGAACAGAAAGGGCTGGAAAATAAATTGCCTCTGCCAAGCATGGGGAAACACAACGAAGTGAGTGGAATTAAGACAAAAAAGAAAGTCGGGTATGATGCCATGTTGTTTACACGCCACAGCTTCTTACAAGTCACAGCTTCTTACAAGTCACAGCTTCTTACAAGTCACAGCTAAGTGCTCCATTTGTTTTATTTTATTTTACATTTTTTTTTTCATTCATTTTTTTAAAAAATAGCATTCATGTGAATTTATACTTTATCTTCTCTCTCTATTCTTTGTCCTTTGTGTTTTTTGTATGATTAAGGCTCACGCTGAAACATCATAACTTTGTAATCATTAAGTAATAAAGCTGTTCCTACTTTTTTTTCCTAGTTCATACATTTTATTATCACAGCTTTACTACAGTGGCTTCGTGTATAGTTATATCTTACATCCTTCCCATGTTGTTAAACGTCACATCGGGCTCACATGGTAGATTACCAAGATTTCCTGTTTTCAGCAAGCTTTTCAACCTCATCAAGGGATGTTATTCCCACTTAGCTGGACTCTCTTATCAATGTCCTCTTTAGAGCTTCACATGGTCAACCTCTTTCTCTTTTTTCTTTGGTCTGTTGTGTTTCATTTGATAGCTTGTTTTGGGATTCTCTGGTTGTTTCTTCTCAGCACATGACTGACATGTCCATCTTCTTTTTCTGATCACCCATTAGACAGGTTGTTGTTCGCTATCTGTCTTATCTCTGCGTTATTCTTGAATTCGTTCCACTTTATACTGAGTATTTTCCTGAGGTATTTATTTTTTAAAGAGTCTAATTTCTTGTCTTTTTCTTTAGTTGTTTTCCAGCTTTCACATGCATAAATAAGAGTGGATATTACATTTGAATTGAATAGTCTTAACTTGGTTTTTGTGCTTATAACTTATAGTTATATACTTATACAATAATTATTCATGTATTTCAAAATCAGGTGAGCCTTGCACATAAAAGTATGTACAAACATTCATATCACTGCAAGGTGAAAGTGTACATGTACATGTATGTGCAAACATTCATATCATCACCTTCCCCTAGGAACAGCTGTGTTAAGAAAACACTTATCTTAACATAGTCTTTGTGAGACAGGAAGCATAGATCTGATTGTTTAAAAACTCTGACCTACTTCTGTAGTCCAGAAACCTGTACCAATCAATGCTATTTGTAATTGTTATTTTTGTAAAATGTAATGTCAGGATGGTGGACAGATGGAGACATGAAGATCACCAGCAGAGATGAGGAAAATCTGAGTGAAACCAATGAATCCAGGAAGTGAAGAGCCTATGGGTCTCTACAACAATGGATATCAGAATGAGATGAACAAAACAGAGCCAGCATATTATAGGTAGCAGGGAGTGGATATCATTGAAGCACTCATCAGATTCCTCATTCAAAAGTCAGTGTCTCTGTGGAACTGTCTCAAAGTCCTTGGGTCTAACGTGGAGAAGGGCTTTCATGGACAGCCACCGGAGGCTGGAAAACAAAGTTTTGGCCAGGCCAGCCTACACCACTGTCTTCATGGCAGTACAGGCAAGACCACAGTCTGCCCTAGCAAGAAAAATGACTGAAGTCAGAGGTACCCAGCCAGAAGGTGCATCACAAAAATCAGGGTACCACACATTAAATATGAATGAAGAAGAAGAAGATATCATCACCAGATGAGAGCGTAGATGTATATGAGGTTTGAATCATCTCACAAAGCAGTCACAGTAGTAGGTCCATTATTTTATATTTTAATTTATAATTTTCCAGTTGTAACATTCCCATTGTAATCATCTTCTGTAATTTTTCAAGGGAACAAAGAGTTTATTTCTTCGCATGCAAGTCTCAGTTTCTTCATCTCTCAAAATTTAAAGATGGAGAAAAAAATTTTTTTTTAAGCTTGTCTTATTTAGATTTATGGACAAGAGTGAGTCAAAAAGTAACCTTAATTTTTTTTTTATTTGAATAAAATGTACAAATATGATTTTAAACTCCTTATCACTTTTCAATATATCCCCACTGTATACAATGCAGGTCTGCCATTGCTTCACTAATGCCTGGATTCCTCAAGAAATATATCTTCTTACTCACCCTGTAGCCAGCTATGCACAGCCTTTTTAATCTCTTCATCGGTACAGAACTTCTTCCCACCAAGCACCTCCTCAGGGAGTCAAAACAAATGATAATCACATGGTACAAGGTTGGGTGAATATGAGGGATGTGGAAGACACTCTAAACACAGACTTGTCATTTGTTGAGCTATTGCATGTGCTGTGTTAGGCTGCACATTATTATGCTACCAGAACTGAACAGATCATGATGTTTTGACCTGATTGAAGGTTTCAGATGGTTCTCAAGCATATCACAGTATACTTCACTGTTGATAGTGGTTCCTTTGGGCATGTAATGGCTGACTCCCTACACACATATGCTGTACATCTAGAGAGGGATGGCATAACATATGGCATAACACAGCACTGTTATCTACTTGATTTAGATTTTTTAGAGCAAAATTAGGTCATTTGTTTTACTTCTCTTTATATATCTTCTGACCTGGCTGGCTTTCAGAATAAATGATTAAGAGAAGGCCCAGGAGAAAAGTAACTAAATCTCATATTTTTGTGTTTATCTGATGAATTGCTTGATTCATGTGTTTTGCTAACAAAATGATAGATTAATGTGTTTATCTGAGGAGATGATAATTAATTTGTTCATTTATCAGACTGTTCATTAATATGTTTATCTGAGGAGATGATAATTAATATGTTCATTTATCAGACTGTACATTAATGTGTTTATCTGAGGAGATGATAATTAATATGTTCATTTATCAGACTGTACGTTAATGTGTTTATCTGAGGAGATGATAATTAATGTGTTCATTTATCAGACTGTACATTAATGTGTTTATCTGAGGAGATGATAATTAATATGTTCATTTATCAGACTGTACGTTAATGTGTTTATCTGAGGAGATGATAATTAATATGTTCATTTATCAGACTGTACATTAATCTGTTTATCTGAAACTCTGGGGGGAGGGGGAATGGAAATGAAAAAAAAATGCCTGTTTAAGGATTGTACCTACATATAGATGATTAAATTTTACTGGGATTTTTTTTAAAACAGTTCTGCTTGAATCATAAATATATTGTGCCTTTATTAATCTGTTTGAGTCATAGGTTTTTTTCTGTCTTGGTGGGTCTGTTTGAATCATAGATTTTTTCTTTTTTTTGTGTCAGTGGATCTGCTTGAGTCATAAAGTCCATTTTCATCTGTATGAGTCATAAATATGCCTTGTTGGTTGAAAGGTTCATAAGACATAAAGAAAGCTTATGAAGATGTTGAGAAGACATGAAGAAAGCTTATGAAGGTTGTTAAGAAGACATAAAGAAAGCCTATGAAGATTGTTAAGAAGACATGAAGAAAGCTTATGAAGGTTGTTAAGAAGACATAAAGAAAGCTTATGAAGGTTGTTAAGAAGACATAAAGAAAGCTTATGAAGGTTGTTAAGAAGACATAAAGAAAGCTTATGAAGGTTGTTAAGAAGACATAAAGAAAGCTTATGAAGGTTGTTAAGAAGACATGAAGAAAGCTTATGAAGGTTGTTAAGAAGACATAAAGAAAGCTTATGAAGGTTGTTAAGAAGACATAAAGAAAGCTTATGAAGGTTGTTAAGAAGACATGAAGAAAGCTTATGAAGGCTGTTAAGAAGACATGAAGAAAGCTTATGAAGGTTGTTAAGAAGACATGAAGAAAGCTTATGAATGTTGTTAAGAAGACATGAAGAAAGCTTATGAAGGTTGTTAAGAAGACATAAAGAAAGCTTAGATAGAGGTGTATGGTGCAGTTTTACAAAGTGAGGGAGGAAGTGAGCAAGGTGAGAAAAAAACGAATATAAAGTATGAGAATGTATGAATGAAAAACATACAACATCCGATATTTCGGCGTGAGCCTTATTCGAGGATACATACAAAACGAAATACAACATATATAACTTACCGAGTGAGAAGCAGAAATGTGTGTGGAAGAAGGAGGAGGAAAAAAAAACCCACGGTGCCTACAGACAAAAGATTCACGATATAGCCAATCATAGCGAAGAAGCGGAGAGAGAGGAGGAGAACAAGTGGGAGAAAGGGGTTGAGGGAAGGCAATAGAAACATGATAGCCGCTAGAGGTGTCAGGGGGGGGGGGAAGGGGAGAGAAAAGGGGACGCGGAGAGATAATGAATGAAGAACTTAAACACCTACAGGGAGGAAATGTGGAACTGGTGAATAGGACAAGACCAATATGTTGGCAGAGAGGGAAATAAGATGGTAGTAGGGAGGGGTAGCATAGAGAAAGAAAGTAGAGTATAAAAAAGGCCAGTGGAAAAATAAAGAAGTTACAGAAAGCTGAAGACATTGTTGATTCCAGCTGGGTGGAGACAGCCAGTCTGGAAAATAAGGCGCTGTTCTAGGACCCTCCGAGATCGTACATCTGCGGAACAAGAGCGGATCGCACTAACCGAAATGTCCTGTTTGCCCCTGTGGTTGCCAAGGCAAAAATGTTTAGCCACAGGTGTCCAGGCCCTTTTAGAAATATCACTGAGATGCTGGCGAAATCGATCTCCTAACCGTAAGCCAGTTTCCCCTATGTACTTCAAACCGCAACGTTTGCACATAACATAAATGACATTACGTGAAGTACAGGTGAAACCCTCCTGTACTGATAACGTGGATTTAGGGAAAGAGATCTGGCTGGCCTCGACAACAAACGGACAAGTGTTACATCTACGGCGTCCACAACGTCTGGTACCATAAAAAGTGCCATGTGTCTCAAGATGACTACGAATTAAAAGGTCCCTGAGGTTCTTGTCCCGTCTGTAAGCCACCATTGGGGGTTCCCCAAAAAGTTCACGTGTCTCAGGCTCGGTCTGGAGGAGGTGGAGATGGCGAAACAGTATGTTTTTAACTGCCAAGCTATGAGGGTGGTACGTGAGTACTAGTTTCACTCTATCCGAGCTACAGTGCGGTTTAGGGGTGAGGGCTTGTTGCCACGATATATGGCTGATGCGGTTCCAAGATGACGAGAGAACATGTTCTGGATAGCCGCGTTGACGGAAGAAATCTAGCAATTTGTGACCTTGATTCTGGAAATCCAAATCCTCCTTACACAAACGTCGCAACCTAAGAAGCTGGGAAAAAGGAATAGAGTCCTTACACGATCTGGGATGGGAGGAAGAGTACAGGAGGTAGCTTTGAGAGTCTGTAGGTTTATAGTGGATAGAAGTAGTAAGCCCGGAAGGGCCGATAGTGACGGCAATGTCAAGAAAATTAGCGGAAGTAGCAGAGATATGAGAGGTGAAAGAAATGACAGGATTGTATTCTTTAACAAAACTGATAAAGTTGTTAAGGTCTTCCTCTGGCATTGATGTGATCCCAATGCCATCGTCTATGTAGCGTCTATAGAAGGCGGGAAAAGGGCCTCTAAAGGCTCTCATAACCTTGTGTTCGAAGTGGCCCATGAACAGACACGCGTAGCTGGGGCCCATCTTGGTACCCATAGCTACACCACTAATCTGGTCAAAGTAAAGGCCATTGAATTCAAAAGAATTGAGTTGGAGGACAAGTTGTGTAAGGCGCAGAATGGTAGACGTAGGAATAGAGGGATTGCGTCTTTTGTTCAGAAAGAACTTGGCGGCCTGAAGTCCCTGGTCATAAGGGATGGATGTGTATAAGGACACTACATCAAGGGTGAAGATACGGTAGGTGTGACCAGGCAGGAGTGTAAGGGTCTCAAAAGTAATGAGAGCATGATTGGTGTCCTTGAGATAAGTGGGCAGACTAGTGACCAGATGCTGTCAAGAAAATCAGAGATTTGTTCCGTAGGGCAGGAACAAGCCGACACTTTGGGTCTTCCTGGGTTGCCTGGTTTGTGAATCTTAGTGAGTAGATAAAAGGATGGTTTCCCTAAGCAGCTGTCGCGGATGTGAAGATGTGTAGCCGAGGGAGAAAGACCAGTCTTGTGGATGAGTTCGTTGATCGTGTCATGAACACGGTGGTTGTTGGCCAGAGTCGGATCTTGAGGGCGAGAGGCATAAAATTTAGTGTTGCTCAGCTGGCCCATGGCCTCCTGGATGTACAATTCTTTCTTCCAACAAACAATGGTCCCACCCTTGTCTGCACTCTTGATCACGATATCTCGCCTGCGCTAAAGTTGAGAAAGTGCGAGCTGCTCCCCGGGGGTCAGGTTCGAGTGTCGTACACGGGGAAGGCGAAGCTTGCGGATTTCATGGAGAGTGTGATCAATGTAGAGGTCCAAGGCACGAGACGCTCCTGCTGAAGGTGTCCAGGTGGATGGTTGTTTGGAGAAGCGAGAGAAAGGGTCATCATCGGAGGTGGATTGGGATGATGAAGGTTGGGACGCGTCTTGGAAATGGAACTTTAAACGCAGTCTGCGATGGAAACGGTGGACATCTTGAAGGAGTGAGAACTGGTCAGCAGAAGGACGGAGGGGAACAAACTATAAACCTTTCCCCAGGACAGACAATTCATCAGCTGAAAGAGGAATGTCCGGAGGGATACAAACCACCTTAGTGGGGGCAGAAGCGGTGGCGGGTCTGGGAGAGGCCGTAGAGGGACGGATAGCAGAAAGTTTCTTCTTTTTGAAAGAAGAAAGTTGCAGGTAGAATTGTCTGTTGGTGGAGTGAATAATCTCACGGATCAGGCGATAGATGAGGTAATTATCATGTGTAATGTGGTGGAGACGGGCAGAGAGTAGAGCGATCTGACTATCAAGGTCCGAGAGGAGTTGAATGTGTCCCTCCACGACGCAGCGCATGCGTTGAAATGCGCAATTGGTTTCGATAGCACAAAGACGCTGACGGATTCTGGGGTGGAGAGTGCCCATGGCCGGATGTTGTATGGTTTTCATTTATACATTCTCATACTTTATATTCGTTTTTTTCTCACCTTGCTCACTTCCTCCCTCACTTTGTAAAACTGCACCATACACCTCTATCATCATCATCATCATCATCATGTGCCGTGCCGACTGGCGTTGGCTATTATGCTTCTCCAGAGTACGCGATCCTTCATGCAGGCCATCAGCTCAGTTGGTGATCTCCTCTCACACCATCCCGTCAGACTGTCCAGTATCATTTCTCTTGGTCTTCCTCTTGATCTTCTTCCTTCTATTTTTCCTGTTGTTATAATATTTTCAATGCCCCCTCTTCTCATTGCATGTCCTATGAAAGTACATTGTCTCTCTCTTATCTTTTTGACAAGGTTTTTTGTCTCTCCAGCTCTTCTCCTACATTCTTCATTAGTTATTTTTGCTGTCCAGGGGATTCGCAACATTCTTCTAATAAACCACATTTCTGCTTCTTCCAATGATTTTTGTGCAGACTTGCCTATTGTCCATGATTCACTTCCATATAACAAGATATGTTCAATATAGCATTTTAGGACTCGTTTTCTAACATTCATTGATAAAGATGTGTTAGTTAATATGTTTCTCATTCTCTGAAATGCAGTCTTTGCTTGGCCTATTCTGTTCCTAATTTCTGTTCTGCATTTCCCATATGAAGTTATTGCTGCTCCAAGGTATTTGAATTTCTGCACCTGCTTTAGAACAGTTCCGTTTAATTTAATACTGCATGCTGGTGGATTCTGTTTCTTAGATATAACCATAGTCTCTGTCTTTTTGATGTTCAAAGTAAGGTCTTTCTGTTCACTTTCTTTGGCGACTTTATCCAAGAGATTTTGCAGGTCTTGTTGGTTCTCAGCTATCAGTACTGTGTCGTCAGCATACCGAAGGTTGTTAATATTGTATCCTCCAATTTTTATGCCTGGTTCTGTGATGATTGTTCTTAGAATATTCTCGCTGTACAGAGAAAAAAGGTCTGGAGATAGTACACATCCTTGTCGCACCCCTTGTTTTATAGGTTGATATTTTCCCATTCTATTTTCAACTCGAACTGCTGCTTTTTGCTGCCAGTATAGATGTTTTACAATCCTCAGGTCTTTGCCGTCTATATTGATGTCTTCAAGCATGTTAATAATTTCATTATGTTTCACCTTGTCAAATGCCTTGGTGTAATCAATGAAGCATAAGTAGAGATCTTTCTGTACTTCTAAAGCTCTTTCTGTTAGTGTTCGTAAAGCATAAATGGTATTGTGTGTTCCCTTTCCTTCAACAAATCCAAACTGTTCATCTGCTATTTCCATTTTTATCTTTGTCCTTGTTCTTCTCATAATTATTCTCAGAAGTAACTTCGTTATGTGACATGAGAGGCTGATAGTCCGGTGGTCGTCACATTCCTTTGCACCTGGTTTCTTTGGTAGTGCTATAAACGTGGATTTAATCAGGTCACTGGGAATATAACAACTATTGTAAATGTCATTCAGTAACTTGGTTATTATTTTTATTCCTGTCTCCTCTAGTGCCTCTATTTCTTCTATTGTTATATTATCAGGCCCAGTCGCTTTTCCTTTCTTCATGTGTTTGATGGCATCTGTGGTTTCATCTTCAAGTATTGGTGGTCCCTCACAGTTTTCAGTATCTGGTGTTAATTCTGGTCTTTCTCCTCCATATAGCTCACCGATATACTCTGTCCACAATGTCTTCTTTTCCCATTAACATTTTACCTTCTTTCGATTTCAGGCATCCTGTGGTATATTTTGTTTTCCTGCCTGTGAGTTCATTAATTCGTTAGTGCATGTTTTTGCTGTCTTTATTATGAGAGTCCTCTATCTGTCTGCACTGCTCATTTAACCACACTTCTTTTGCTTCTCTGCATTTGCGTCTTATTTATCTTGTTATATTTTTTCTCGTTATTTTTACTCCTCCTCCTCTTGTCCATCAGTCCTAAGATGTCGTTTGTCATCCATTTATTTTTAGGGGCTTCTTTTTTTGGTGGTATTATCTCCTTAACAGTTTGGTGGATAGAATCTCTTAACATTTCCCATTGTTCATCTATACTATTTATCTTTGCTATTGCATTGTATCTATTTGTTATAATAACTTTGTATTGTTCTCTCAGTTCTTGGTCATTTTTAAGAAGTTCTGTATTCAGTTTGATGTTTCTCACTTTTCTGCCTGCTTTCTTTAGTTTTATTCTAACATTTCCACAGAATGGATCATGGTCACTATTGAAGTCAGCTCCTGGCATGGTTTTTGTTGTCAGTAATGCATTGCGGAATCGTTTGTTGATTAATATGTAGTCTATCTGATTAAAAGTCTTTTTGTCTGGACTGCACCACGTTGCCAGTCTTCGAGGATGTTGTTTAAACCAGGTGTTTCCTACAACCATGCTGTGTATTCTTGCCCATTCAATTAATTTACTACCTCTGTCATTCCTCTCCCCCAGTCCATAGTCACCAACGATGTCTGAAGTTCTTCCTTTACCAACTTTGGCATTAAAATCTCCCATGACTATGGTAACTTCATGTGACTTTGTGTGTTTTAGTGCTGTCTCTATGTCATTATAAAATAGCTGTAAATCTTCTTCAGAGCTTTCAGATGTTGGAGCGTACACTTGTATAATATTTATGTTTATTGGTTGTCCTTTCAGTTGGGCTAGCAGGACTCTGTCCGAGATGTTCAGATATCCTACAATTGTCCTTGCCGTTTGTTCATCAAATATAATTCCTACTCCTCTATCTACCTTATTTATATTAACCAGTTTTACTACAGTCGCCATCCCTTTTAAAGAAAGCTTATAAAGGTTGTTAAGAAAGCCTATGAAGGTTGTTAAGAAGACATAAAGAAAGGCTATGTAGATTGTTGATAAGACATAAAGAAAGGCTATGAAGGTTGTTAAGAAGACATAAAGAAAGCTTATGAAGATGTTAAGAAGACATAAAGAAGCTTATGAAGATGTTGAGAAGACATAAAGAAAGCTTATGAAGATGTTGAGAGGACATAAAGAAAGGCTATGAAGGTTGTTAAGACATAAAGAAAGCTTATGAAGGTTGTTAAGAAGACATAAAGAAAGCTTATGAAGGTTGTTAAGAAGACATAAAGAAAGCCTATGAAGGTTGTTAAGACATAAAGAAAGCTTATGAAGGTTGTTAAGAAGACATAAACAAAGGCTATGAAGGTTGTTAAGAAGACATAAAGAAAGCTTATGAAGGTTGTTAAGAAGACATAAAGAAAGGCTATGAAGGTTGTTAAGACATAAAGAAAGCTTATGAAGGTTGTTAAGAAGACATAAAGAAAGGCTATGAAGGTTGTTAAGAAGACATAAAGAAAGCTTATGAAGGTTGTTAAGAAGACATAAAGAAAGGCTATGAAGGTTGTTAAGAAGACATAAAGAAAGCTTATGAAGGTTGTTGATAAGACATAAAGAAAGGCTTAACCAACTGAACATGAAAGCTTGGTCTTCTTCAAGGCTGCTTCACTCTGTAGTCAGATATGACTATGTGGTGGTTTTGGGTATGAAGGGAGTGGCTACTACAACAAGAGTGGATCAAACCTTAATATTCTAATCTAACAACAGGTGTATCACACACACACACGTAATACTATTATTATGTAACAGGATGGAGCCATAGAGAATCCCCCAAAAATAAAGGGGTGACATCATAACAGTATCATGTGAGGGGTGACATCATAACAGTATCATGTGAGGGGTGACATAATAACAGTATCATGTGAGGGTGACATAATAACAGTATCATGTGAGGGTGACATAATAACAGTATCATGTGAGGGTGACATAATAACAGTATCATGTGAGGGGTGACATAATAACTGTCATGTGAGGGTGACATAATAACAGTATCATGTGAGAGTGACATCATAACAGTATCATGTGAGGGTGACATAATAACAGTATCATGTGAGGGTAACATAATAACAGTATCATGTGAGGGTGACATAATAACAGTATCATGTGAGGGTGACATAATAACAGTATCATGTGAGGGTGACATCATAACAGTATCATGTGAGGGTGACATAATAACTGTCATGTGAGGGTGACATCATAACAGTGTCATGTGAGAGTGACATCATAACAGTATCATGTGAGGGGTGACATAATAACTGTCATGTGAGGGTGACATAATAACAGTATCATGTTAGGGTGACATAATAACAGTATCATGTGAGGGTGACATAATAACAGTATCATGTGTGGGTAATATCATAACTGTATCATGTGAGGGTGACATCATAACAGTATCATGTGATGGTGATATCATAACAGTATCATGTGAGCGTGAAGAACAAAGAGTGTTATATGAGAAGGAGTCATATATTCAGAGAGCAAGGTCATTGATATAAGTTGACATAACCTCTAGTCTCACCTCTAGTCTCACCTCTAGTCTCACCACTAGTCTCACCTCTAGTCACCTCTAGTCTCACCTCTAGTCTCACCACTAGTCTCACCTCTAGTCTCAACACTAGTCTCACCACTAGTCTCACCACTAGTCTCACCTCAAGTCTCACCACTAGTCTTATCACTAGTCTCACCACTAGTCTCATCACTAGTCTCACCTCTAGTCTCACCACTAGTCTCACCTCTAGTCTCACCTCTAGTCTCACCACTAGTCTCACCTCTAGTCTCACCACTAGTCTCACCACTAGTCTCACCACTAGTCTCACCTCTAGTCTCACCTCTAGTCTCACCACTAGTCTCACCTCTAGTCTCACCACTAGTCTCACCACTAGTCTCAGCTCTAGTCTCACCTCTAGTCTCACCACTAGTCTCACCTCTAGTCTCACCTCTAGTCTCACCACTAGTCTCACCTCTAGTCTCACCACTAGTCTCACCTCTAGTCTCACCACTAGTCTCACCACTAGTCTCACCACTAGTCTCACCTCTAGTCTCACCTCTAGTCTCACCACTAGTCTCACCACTAGTCTCACCTCTAGTCTCACCACTAGTCTCACCACTAGTCTCACCTCTAGTCTCACCTCTAGTCTCACCACTAGTCTCACCTCTAGTCTCACCTCTAGTCTCACCTCTAGTCTCACCTCTAGTCTCACCACTAGTCTCACCTCTAGTCTCACCACTAGTCTCACCTCTAGTCTCACCACTAGTCTCACCTCGTCTCAGCTCTAGTCTCACCTCGTCTCAGCTCTAGTCTCACCTCTAGTCTCACCTCTAGTCTCACCTCTAGTCTCACCTCGTCTCAGCTCTAGTCTCACCACTAGTCTCACCTCGTCTCAGCTCTAGTCTCACCTCTAGTCTCAGCTCTAGTCTCACCTCTAGTCTCACCTCTAGTCTCACCACTAGTCTCACCTCTAGTCTCACCACTAGTCTCACCTCGTCTCAGCTCTAGTCTCACCTCTAGTCTCACCACTAGTCTCACCTCTAGTCTCACCTCTAGTCTCACCACTAGTCTCACCTCTAGTCTCACCTCTACTCACCACTAGTCTCACCTCTAGTCTCACCACTAGTCTCACCACTAGTCTCACCACTAGTCTCACCTCTAGTCTCACCACTAGTCTCACCTCTAGTCTCACCTCTAGTCTCACCTCTAGTCTCACCTCTAGTCTCACCTCTAGTCTCACCACTAGTCTCACCTCTAGTCTCACCACTAGTCTCACCTCTAGTCTCACCACTAGTCTCACCTCGTCTCAGCTCTAGTCTCACCTCTAGTCTCACCACTAGTCTCACCACTAGTCTCACCTCTAGTCTCACCACTAGTCTCACCTCTAGTCTCACCTCTACTCACCACTAGTCTCACCTCTAGTCTCACCACTAGTCTCACCACTAGTCTCACCACTAGTCTCACCTCTAGTCTCACCACTAGTCTCACCTCTAGTCTCACCTCTAGTCTCACCTCTAGTCTTACCTCTAGTCTCACCACTAGTCTCACCTCTAGTCTCACCACTAGTCTCACCACTAGTCTCACCTCTAGTCTCACCTCTAGTCTCACCTCTAGTCTCACCTCTAGTCTCACCACTAGTCTCACCTCTAGTCTCACCTCTAGTCTCACCACTAGTCTCACCACTAGTCTCACCTCTAGTCTCACCTCTAGTCTCACCACTAGTCTCACCACTAGTCTCACCACTAGTCTCACCACTAGTCTCACCTCTAGTCTCACCTCTAGTCTCACCACTAGTCTCACCTCTAGTCTCACCTCTAGTCTCACCACTAGTCTCACCACTAGTCTCACCTCTAGTCTCACCACTAGTCTCACCTCTAGTCTCACCACTAGTCTCACCACTAGTCTCACCACTAGTCTCAGCTCTAGTCTCACCACTAGTCTCAGCTCTAGTCTCACCACTAGTCTCACCTAGTCTCACCACTAGTCTCACCACTAGTCTCAGCTCTAGTCTCACCACTAGTCTCACCACTAGTCTCACCACTAGTCTCAGCTCTAGTCTCACCACTAGTCTCACCACTAGTCTCAGCTCTAGTCTCACCACTAGTCTCACCACTAGTCTCAGCTCTAGTCTCACCACTAGTCTCACCACTAGTCTCAGCTCTAGTCTCACCACTAGTCTCAGCTCTAGTCTCACCACTAGTCTCACCACTAGTCTCAGCTCTAGTCTCACCACTAGTCTCACCACTAGTCTCAGCTCTAGTCTCACCACTAGTCTCACCACTAGTCTCAGCTCTAGTCTCACCACTAGTCTCACCACTAGTCTCAGCTCTAGTCTCACCACTAGTCTCAGCTCTAGTCTCACCACTAGTCTCACCACTAGTCTCACCTCTAGTCTCACCACTAGTCTCACCACTAGTCTCAGCTCTAGTCTCACCACTAGTCTCACCTAGTCTCACCACTAGTCTCACCTCTAGTCTCAGCTCTAGTCTCACCACTAGTCTCACCACTAGTCTCACCACTAGTCTCACCACTAGTCTCACCACTAGTCTCAGCTCTAGTCTCAGCTCTAGTCTCACCACTAGTCTCACCACTAGTCTCACCACTAGTCTCACCACTAGTCTCATCACTAGTCTCACCACTAGTCTCAGCTCTAGTCTCACCACTAGTCTCAGCTCTAGTCTCACCTCTAGTCTCACCTCTAGTCTCAGCTCTAGTCTCACCACTATTCTCAGCTCTAGTCTCACCTCTAGTCTCACCTCTAGTCTCACCTCTAGTCTCACCTCTAGTCTCAGCTCTAGTCTCACCACTAGTCTCACCACTAGTCTCACCTCTAGTCTCAGCTCTAGTCTCACCACTAGTCTCACCTCTAGTCTCACCACTATTCTCAGCTCTAGTCTCACCTCTAGTCTCACCTCTAGTCTCACCTCTAGTCTCACCTCTAGTCTCAGCTCTAGTCTCACCACTAGTCTCACCACTATTCTCAGCTCAGTTCTGTCTGCTTCAGATCTGTGTTGAAGAAAGCTCTGTTCTTTCTTTAAGTGGAGTATTCTTTCCTTTCTTCCTCGCCATCAACAAGAGCTGTCCAGTTGTTTCTGTCCTGGGCTGTTTCTTCTATCCGTCCCGGGGTGTAGTCCATCTTTTTTATCTCCACTTCAAGACTCCTTCGCCACGTGTTTCTAGGTCATCCTTGTTTAAACGGAGTATTGCTGAACAAGGAAAGAGATAACAATGGAAATATCAGATGAACAGTTTGGATTTGTTGAAGGAAAGGGAACACACAATGCCATTTATGCTTTACGAACACTAACAGAAAGAGCTTTAGAAGTACAGAAAGATCTCTACTTATGCTTCATTGATTACACCAAGGCATTTGACAAGGTGAAACATAATGAAATTATTAAAATGCTTGAAAACATCAGTATAGACAGTAAAACATCTATACTGGCAGCAAGAAGCAGCAGTTCGAGTTGAAAATAGAATTGGAAAATATCAACTTATAAAACAAAGGGTGCGACAAGGATGTGTACTATCTCCAGACCTTTTTTCTCTGTACAGCAAGAATATTCTAAGAACAATCATCACAGAACCAGGCATAAAAATTGGAGGATACAATATTAACAACCTTCGGTATGCTGGCGACACAGTACTGATAGCTGAGAACCAACAAGACCTGCAAAATCTCTTGGATAAAGTCGCCAAAGAAAGTGAACAGAAAGACCTTACTTTGAACATCAAAAAGACAGAGACTATGGTTATATCTAAGAAACAGAATCCACCAGCATGCAGTATAAAAATATAACGGAACTATTCTAAAGCAGGTGCAGAAATTCAAATACCTTGGAGCAGTAATAACTTCATATGGGAATGCAGAACAGAAATTAGGAGCAAAATAGGCCAAACAAAGATTGCATTTCAGAGAATGAGAAACATATTAGCCAACACATCCTTATCAATGAATGTTAGAAAACGAATCCTAAAATGCTATATTGAACCTATCTTGTTGTATGGAAGTGAATCATGGACAGTAGGCAAGTCTGCACAAAAATCATTGGAAGAAGCAGAAATGTGGTTTATTAGAAGAATGTTGCGAATCCCCTGGACAGCAAAAATAACTAATGAAGAATGAATGAGAAGAGCTGGAGAGACAAAAAAAAACCTTGTCAAAAAGATAAGAGAGAGACAATATACTTTCATAGGACATGCAATGAGAAGAGGGGGCATAGAAAATATTATAACAGGAAAAACAGAAGGAAGAAGATCAAGAGGAAGACCAAGAGAAATGATACTGGACAGTCTGACGGGATGGTGTGAGAGGAGATTACGAACTGAACTGATGGCCTGCATGAAAGATCGTGTACTCTGGAGAAGCATAATAGCCAACGCCAGTCGGCACGGCACCTGATGATGATGATAATTGCTGAACTCAAACATTTCTTAAGCAATATCTTGACTGACCAGGTCCCATCTTCTTGGAACGGCCAGGTTTTGTTTTCTGCCTACAAGAAATAACCTTCAAGCGATGTCACTGTTGGACTGGAACTGGATTACAGTGACACATCTGAATTTCTGGACTGGATTACGGTGATAGATCTGAATTCTTGAACTGGATTGGATTACATATCTGAATTTCTGAATTGGACCCACTAAACAAACTTTGCAGAAGACTGTGCTACCGACATGCTATCCCAGAAATTGAGTCAAACTTTTAAAGAGCTGCATTTGTTCCAGTAGATGCTCAATTGTTTTAGCCCGCTTCCTTACATAGTAACACAGAAATTGTTCATTTAATTTCAAGTGGCGTAACTCTGTATTGTTAGTTAATGGCTGCTTATATTGATTAAAGCCCTTGATCTGTTTGGTGCGTAGATCTGTTAGTGTCACTGAATGAAAGGAACTTACATCTTACATCCTTCCCGTGCCGTTAGACGTCACACAGGGCTCGCATGATAGTTCGCCAAGATTTCCTGTTTTCGGTGAGTTTTTCAACGTCATCAAGGAATTTTATGCCTACTTATTTGACCTCTCTTAACAATTTCTTCTTTAGAGTTTCACATGGCCGACCTCTTTTTCTTCGGCCTGTTGTGTTCCATTTGATAGCTTGTTTGGGGATCCTCTGATTGTTCCTTTTCATCACATGACCGACATATGTCCATCTTCTTTTTCTGATCATCCATGAAACAGGTTGTTGTTTGCTCATCTGTCTTATCTCTGCGGTGTTCTTGAATTCGTTCCACTTATATCGAACTGTATAAACTAAGAAAAAAGTAGGAACAACTGTATTGCTTAACGACTAATGTGTTTGTTTGACTAAGGCTCACACCGAAACGTCACAGCTTTGTAGTCATTAATAAAGCTGCTCCTACTTTTTTCCTAGTTTATACATTCTGGTATCACAGTTTTACTGCAGTGCTTCGTGTGTAGTTATATACTTATACACTAATTGTTGTGTATCACTTTATACTGAATATTTTCCTTGGGCATTTTTTTTCAAAGAAGTCTAATTTCTTGTCTATTTCTTTAGTTGTTTTCCAGCTTTCACGTGCATAAATGAGGGTGAATATTACACTTGAGCTTATAACTTTTGAGTGCCTTATATTCTCGAGATTCTTGAACGCCAATGCTGCTTTTGCAATTCTAATTCTAACTTACTTTCTGATGTCACCATCCTAGTCTATGTAGCTGCCGAGATATGCAAAATGGTTTACTTCTTCAACAGCTGTTCCTTCTAAGTATATTTTTTCTTTGTGGTTAATGAGAAGTTTCATTATTTTTGTTTTATTCTTGTTAATTTCAAGTCCTATTTTACTAGCCATTGAAGACAGGGTATCTGTTTTTTTCTTGAAATGATTTCATATTGTCACTGATAAGAGTTATGTTATCTGCAAAATCAAGATCTTCCAGTTGGTTCTCATGTACCCAGTCAGTGCCCGTTTTACCTGTGTAGTATTTTTTCATTATGAAGTCTATGGCAATTCCAAAAAGCAAGGGAGATAATATACATCCTTGTTTCACGCCTGTTTCGATCTGGAACCATTCATTCATCCCTTCTTCTGTTTTGGCTGCACAAAAATATCCGTTGTAAAGGTCTTTAATGATGTTGATAATTTTAGATGGTATTCTATATATTCTTAAAATTCTCCACAATGATTCTCTGTGTATGCTATCAAATGCCTTTTAAAAGTCTATTAAGTTCGGTTTGGAACTGGACAAGATGAAAAAATAACATCGAAAACAGTCTAGTAATCAAGAAATGTTTACAGCACATATGTGTATAGAGTAGCCACACGTACTCATATCCAACATGTGTACAGAGCAGCCAGGCGTACTCACTCTCAACTTGAGTGTATTCTCACGTTGTACACAGACAAGAAGTTGCGGCAGAACACAAGGACAGAAAATATCAGGTCAGAGTGTGTACAAAATGGCAGAAAACATCAAGTCATAAAAAATCAGTTGAGGAAGTATATAAATGTACACACCGCTGTCTGTCTACGTCAACCCATCGCGCCTCATCCTAGCGTTTTCACTTCCTGCTTGACATTTGTGCACTTATACAATCAGGAACTGTAACTATGGCAACATCCGAGCTTTTGGCTTCCTTCTCGCCTTCAGTATCTTCCACGTTAACCAGATAACACTATCATCATGTTCACATGTAGGGATTGGCTGTAAGCTTATACAATAAATGATCTTAGTACCAGCAGTGTTTTATTTACTGGTTACGTATTTCAAAACTTTGTTCTCCTGATAACCACCCAGAACTTTGTTCTGATAACCACCCAGAACTTTGTTCTAATAACCACCAGAACTTTATTCTCCTGATAACCACCCAGAACGTTGCTCTGATAACCACCAGAAAGTTGCTTTCCTGGTAACCACCAAGAACTTTGTTCTGATAACCACCTTGAAAACATCTTGTGCTCCAGCTAGAACATCATCTTGTTATACGTGATGATGTAAGTAGTTGTCATATTAGCTCCGCTTGTTTTCTCAAGTCTGTGAACAGAAAGGGAAGAAGAAAGTGGATATTCTCATACAGGTACGCCCAGGGCACCCACATTAGTCAGTTTTGGCGAATTTGATCTGTAATTTTTTTCACCTCTTTTTCAGGAACAGTTTCCAACAGGCTGTTCACTGGTATAACTTAAAACAAGGTATCACATAAGGTGATACAACTTCCGGCTATGACGTTGGTTTGGTGAGTCAAAAGTTCGTCACGTTTTTGTAGTCTTTCACTGCTGCACAAAGCCACGCAACATAATATATACTTTGCACTGTTTCCAGTTGTACACAATGTTAATAACAATGTAACTTCACTCTTCAAAATACAGGGTCCGGCATAAAGCATGGCCGGATTTTTTAAATGGAAAATAAGTAAGCGCTATACACGTTTTTGGTAAAAAAAAAAAAAAATGAAATGAAACTCAGAAAAGTGGGTATTTTTATTATTACTGACAATCATATTTAGGTTCTGAAAATTACGCCGGTTAGATGACCGCCATTACATATGATACATTCAGCCAGGCGTCTGGAAAATTCCTGCATAACACCATTTAACATGTTCAAAGGGATATTTTGAATGCAGTGTCGGATTGATCTTTTAGGCCTGCAATTGGCTGTGGTCGGCCAGCATACACCGTGTTCTTGAGATACCTCCACAAAAAGATGTCTCATTCATTCATTCATTCATTTGCATGTCCCTTGCGGAACTTTGCCTCCCTAACAGCACTCCTGTAGGCCTCTCGGTTGTGAGCAAGATGGCGTGCTGCTGCGGCATCCATTTGCAGATCGTCACCGATGTCTTGCAGCCATCTTCGTTTTGGCCTTCCTCTTTTTCTTTTTCCCATTATGTATCCTTCCAAGACAGTCTTCTCTAAATTATCATGACATTTAATGTGTCCAAAATATTTAAGTTTTCTCTCTTTAATCCTCTTTACTAGCCAGCCTTCTTCAATATTAAGCTCTTGTAGTATGGATATATTTGTTCTTTTTTGTGTCCACGATATTTGGAGAACTCTTCTGTAGCATTTACATTCAAAGGCATTTATGTGTTTCTCAGCTGTTTTGTTAAGTGTCCAGGAAGTCTACAGCCGATAAATCCGGTGACCTTGCCGGCCAATGAATATCCCCAAATCTGGAAATAAGACCACTGGGAAATGCTTGTCGCAGCATGGCCATGGACTGACGGGCTGTGTGGGCAGTTGCTCCATCTTGTTGAGACCATATTAGTCTCTTATTTCTATTGGCCAAGTCTGGAATGAAGTATTCAGTTAGCACATGCACATAAAGATCATTATTAACAGTAAGAGGATGCCAGGTGCCAAAGCGTTCCTAACAGCTGATCGCCTAGGGCTACTCAGCAATGCGCTGCGGATTTCTTGAATTCGTTCAGGTGTCTGTTGAGCTCTTGGACGACCAGCAATTAGCGGTTTCCTTAAATGTTTTGACCCACTTCAAAATTGTTTTGTCCTCCGATCGGGAACATTATCATGGGGATGCAACTCAAAATGGCGACGAAACTTTCAGTGTACTGCAATAGACGTTCTCCACTTTTAAAATAAATTTCAACGGTGAATGCGCGATGTTGTGTTTGCCAAGAAGCCATTATTAAAAGTGACCGTTTGTCTGCTTCATCTCTTACGTCATGTTTTTTTTCACACATATTCAGTTTCTGTGCACTACGTCAGTTAAATCCGTCTACGCTTTATGCCGGACCCAATACATTCCATAACTTTCAATGATCTTCTGCCATCGCTCAGCCAATGTGATACCGCCTGGAAGGCTTTGAGGCCAAGAAATCTCTCACACCGGCTTCAACTTCTTTCGATGAACTGAATTCCTGCCTTGAAAGAAGAGTTCGATCGCTAGGGATAGATGGTAGTCAGAGAATGCAAGGTCTGGACTGAACGGTGGATGGGGCAGGAGCTCGATTCCCTAAAATTCCGTGAGTTGTTCACAACCAGGTTGGAAGTGTGGGCTGGTGCGTTGTCGTGCTGGAGAATTACCCTTTTCTTGCTGATGAGTGCTTGGCATCGGGTGCGCAGAACATCATACAGCAGCTTCAATTGCTCAGTATGCAGATTCCCGTCCAGTATACAGATTCCTGTCCAGTATACAGATTCCTGTCCACGAAGCGACTAAACAGAACCAATTCCCAGTGCAGGGGGCCCTTGAAGTTCCACCAAATGCATAGCATAACCTTCTCGAACCGGCCTAATCGGACAACCACCTCTGCTACCTGGCCTGGTTGGAGCCATTGGGTACCTGTGATGGGATACTGTAGACAAATCCATTTTTCATCCCCAGTGACGACAGGGCGGAGAAAACTTTTGTCATGTGAGTTTGCCAACAGTTGGTGACGGACGTCAACACGTCTCTGAGCTTGCTGGGGGGGGGGGGGGGGTGAGGTCGTGGCGGACACGTCCAGGCTGCCTGCTGCTGAAACACAGCTCGTGCAAATGCCGAACTTTGGTGCTTTGAGAAGGGCCCGGCTGGGCTGACAAGTTCCGAGTACTGGTGCTGGCAGGTCTTCAGCAGCTTGGTGCGGGGCTTCATCATTGGTGGGTGAGGGGCCTCCCGATCTGGGCTTGTCTTTGATGTCCGTGGACGGGCAGCTGCAGGGGCATTCAATAATGCGTGAGGAGAACACGAACGACGACCTTGCTGTCCGCCATATTCCTTTATCTGAGGAGGGGAACGACACCCTTGCTGCCGCCATATTCCCTTATCTGAGGACTGGAACGACAACCTTGCTGTCCGCCATATTCCCTTATCTGAGGAGGGGAACGACAACCTTGCTGTCCGCCATATTCCTTTATCTGAGGAGGGGAACGACGACCTTGCTGTCCGCCATATTCCCTTATCTGAGGACTGGAACGACGACCTTGCTGTCCGCCATATTCCCTTATCTGAGGACTGGAACGACAACCTTGTTGTCCGCCATATTTTCTTCTGCTGTTCACTTATCTTGCGATTCATTGCCTAAAAATGTGTTCGTTCATTTGAATTGCGGAACTTTGACTCCCTAACAGCATTCCTGTAGGCCTCTCGGTTGTGAGCAAGATGGCTTGCTGCTGATGCATCCATTTGCAGATCATCAACGATGTCTTGCAGCCGTCTTCGCCTTGGTCTTCCTCTTTTTCTTTTTCCCATTATGTACCCTTCCAAGACGGTCTTCTCTAGATTATCATGACGTTTAATGTGTCCAAAATATTTAAGTTTTCTTTGTTTAATCCTCTTTACTAGCCAGCCTTCTTCAATATTAAACTCTTGTAGTATGGATATATTTGTTCTTTTCTGTGTCCATAATATTTGAAGAAATCTTCTGTAGCATTTACATTCAAAGGCATTTATGTGTTTCTCAGCTGTTTTGTTAAGTGTCCAGGTCTTACATGCATATGTTGCAATGGGAAAGATGCATGCCCTTAAAAATCTTATTTTTGTAGTTCTGTCTGTTCCTCTCCACAGATTCTTTAGTTGTTTTACTTTCTGAAGAGCGACAGATGTCCTCCTTTTAGTTTCCCTCATTGTATTTCCATTATTAGTTAGCAGTGATCCAAGATATTCAAAACTCTTCACTTCTTCCAATTTTCCCTTATTGATACATATATCAGCTGCCTTGTTTGTTTTGTCAGTTGTCATCAATTTAGTTTTCTTCTAAAAATGTATGAACGATTTAACAATGACGCGCCACGTGAAGTCAGCATGACCTTACAAGTGCCAGTATAGCGTATAAAACCTTGACCTAAGTTAGGATCGATAGAGCGAGATGAATTTTTGACTCGGTGCATTATAATTTAAAATAGGCTATTTTGTCGGTAGATGTAACTTATATGGTTTATAATTTTTACTACAACTTTATTTTAACAAAAATGGTATAGTCAGATTCAAATGCTGCCACACGGTCGTCACGAAAATAAATACATAAATAAAAACCACTTCATATGTTGCAGAAAGAAAAAATAATAGTAAAAGCCACTTCATATGTTACAGCAAGAGAAAATAATAATAAAAGCCACTTCAAATGTTACAAAAAGAAAAAATATTACAAAAAGAAAAAAAACACAAATAAAAACCACTTCAAATGGTACAGAAAGAAAAATAAATAAAACAAAAACCACTTCAAATATTAAAAAAATAAAAAGACTGTCATGGAATGATCATTTCTGTTAATAATTCTCAGCTTAAAATCTTAAACTTATGTGGATCACTGAATGTTCGAGGATTCTGTCAAAGACAAGAACAGTTGCATAAACTGAAGACTTTCCAAATCCCTCTCAGCATATATCAAAACGTACTTACGTTAATTTTAATAATGACGTGTCATGAGTGTAGTTAACAGTGTGCGATAAGACGGAGTGTTAACAACATGTAAATAAAACTGAAAAGTAGGATGAAAAATTACACTTGTTTAAATAATACTATAGGATACGATAGAAAGTGACAGACATATAAATAATACTATAGGGTACGATAGAAAGTGACAGTCATATAATATTATAAGGTACAATAGAAAGTGACAGTCATATAAATAATACTATAGGGTAGGATAGAAGTGACAGATATATAAATAACACGGCAGGGTACGATAGAAAATGACAAACACAGCCCAGTAAATAGCAGAGAGAGTAGTACAGATTTAATAATGGGGTACCAAAGTTCTGAGAGTAGTGTACTGAAATTCTGACAGTAGAGTACCAAAGTTTTGATAATAGTGTACTGAAGTTCTTGCAGTAGAGAACCAAGGATTTGATAATAGTGTTGTAGGTTCTAACAGTAGAGTACCAAAGTTTTGATAATAGTGTACTGAAGTTCTTGAAATAGAGCACCAAAGTCTTGATAATAGTGTTGTAGGTTCTAACAGTAGAGCACCAAAGTTTTGATAATAGTGTACTGAAGTTCTGACAGTAGAGCACCAAAGTACTGACAGTAGAATACCAAAGTTTTAATAATAGTGTACTGAAATTCTTACAGTAGAATACCAAAGTTTTGGTAATAGTGTACTGAAGTTCTTACAGTAGAGTATTAAAGTTTTGATAATAGTGTGCTGAAGTTCTGACAGTAGAGTACCAAAGTTTTGATAATAGTGTAGCTAAGTTTTTACAGTAGAATACCAAAGTTTTGATAACCGTGTACTGAAGTTCTGACAGTAGAGTACCAAAATTCTGAAAGTTGAGTACTGAAGTTCTAACAGTAGACTGCTGAAGTTCTAACAGGAGAGATCTGAAAGTAGTACTTCATTACGAACAACATATCGAAGAAAATATTATATATTCCACAGCATTTCTATGATGTATTGGTGCCTTCACATTTCTAAACCACAGCTTTGAATGGTTGGTAGTCTTGACCTGCCTTCTCTGTCTTTACTTTCCTAGAGAATACCCAGGTACACCAATACTGGTCCAGCCAAGATACCCAGGTACTCCAATGCCGGTCCAGTCGAGATAGCCAGGTACAACAATGCCGGTCCAGCCGAGATAGCCAGGTACAACAATGCCGGTCCAGCCGAGGTACCCAGGTACAACAATGCCGGTCCAGCCGAGATACCCAGGTACAACAATGCCAGTCCAGCCGAGATACCCAGGTACAACAATGCCGGTCCAGCCGAGATACCCAGGTACCCCAATGCCGGTTCATATGAGAAAGGTTTCTCTCCCAGGAAGGAATCGAAATGGTCTGTGCGGCAGTCGAGTGCATGAACTACTGTGGTGCCAAGACAACATGAAATGAAATAATAATAAATACATAAATAGTGTTCCAGAGGAACATCCATTAACGTCGTTCATGGTAAATCTATTACTCTGAATAAGCATAATTGTTCTTGGGGGTTTCCCGTTGCCTTCTGCCAGTTTATGTACGGAATCTCCGCTAGCCTTTGGACTCCCTGTCCTACTCGCAAGGCAGCGGGAGCGAGGTTTTAAGGCGCCTCTTACCCGCCTGGTATTCCCTTCACTGAGCACCTGAGGCACTTTATAGGAGTAGTAGAGCCACCTACTACCCCACCTCGCTCTCTGAGTCTACCGCCAGTTGGTCCGCGGCTGCTTATTTGGGTAAATCCTTATTCACAGGGATCCTCCATATCTGGATGACTTTCACCATCCGCCACCTGTGACGCGCTGGGTTGGGGATGGTCGCCCCAGCTTTATCCCTTATCGTTATGAGAAGAACAAGGAAAAAGATAAAAATGAAAATAGCAGATGAACAGTTTGGATTTGTTGAAGGAAAAGGAACACACAATGCCATTTATGCTTTACGAACACTAACAGAAAGAGCTTTAGAAGTACAGAAAGATCTCTACTTATGCTTCATTGATTACACCAAAGTCATTCGACAAGGTGAAACATAATGAAATTATTAAAATGCTTGAAGACATCAATATAGACGGCAAAGACCTGAGGATTGCAAAACATCTATACTGGCAGCAAAAAGCAGCAGTTCGAGTTGAAAATAGAACTGGAAAATATCAACCTATATGCAGGAAACTCTCTACCGTAGAGAGCAGAACAACAACACAACTCCTTCAGATCATCAGAGGAAGTACCCCCCCCCCCCTCAGACAAGTGTTTCGGCCCTTTAAACTCCTGACACTCTAAGGGGGATGGGCCCCTCTGGGTCATGACTCCCAGAGGTCTTGTGAGGTGTTGCTTTTTTATAAAACAAGGGGTGCGACAAGGATGTGTACTATCTCCAGACCTTTTTTCTCTGTACAGCGAGAATATTCTAAGAACGATCATCACAGAACCAGACATAAATATTGGAAGATACAGTATTAACAACTTTCGGTATGCTGACGACACAGTACTGATAGCTGAGAACAAACAAGACCTGCAAAATCTCTTGGATAAAGTCGCCAAAGAAAGTGAACAGAAAGGCCTTACTTTGAACATAAAAAAGACAGAGACTATGGTTATATCTAAGAAACAGAATCCACCAGCATGCAGTATAAAAATAAACGGAACTATTCTAAAGCAGGTGCAGAAATTCAAATACCTTGGAGCAGTAATATCTTCAGATGGGAAATGCAGAACAGAAATTAGGAACAGAATAGGCCAAGCAAAGACTGCATTTCAGAGAATTAGAAACATATTAGCCAACACATCCTTATCAATGAATGTTAGAAAACGAATCCTAAAATGCTATATTGAACCTGTCTTGTTATATGGAAGTGAATCGTGGACAATAAGCAAGTCTGCACAAAAATCACTGGAAGAAGCAGAAATGTGGTTTATTAGAAGAATGTTGCGAATCCCCTGGACAGCAAAAATAACTAATGAAGAATGTATGATAAGAACTGGAGAGACAAAAAAAAATCTTGTCAAAAAGATAAAAGAGAGACAATGTACTTTCATAGGACATGCAGTGAGAAGAGGGGGCATAGAAAATATTATAACAGGAAAAATAGAAGGAAGACCAAGAGAAATGATACTGGACAATCTGACGGGATGGTGTGAGAAGAGATCACCAACTGAACTGATGGCCTGCATGAAGGATCGTGTACTCTGGAGAAGCATAACAGCCAACGCCAGTCGGCAAGGCACATGATGATGATGATGATGATGATGATGACCTAAATAGTGGATGTCTACTTCGTGGACTTAAAATTGCTACTTGTTTCATTACTGCAGGTATTTTGTCGCTCCTGTACTCGACCATCACATATTTAGCATTCCTCATATTGCTACAGTTACGTATTGTATTTGCTTTCTTCAAGTAATCGAAGAAGGTGGTTTTTCCAACCAGGTTGATTTTGTCTAAATATAGATCTTCCGAGCTGTACCACACCCGGAAAGTCCAATATTTAATTATAACCTATAACGTCATGACGCACCACTACCAAAATGGATTTTAGCCAATGAAAGTACAAATAAAATCAACCGGAAACATGTACTGACATCTCTCGGCGTTATAGTCCAATCATAAGGCTGAATTTTCTAGGTTATCCCATCACTTGTAAATTTAGCTCATTAACTTGAGGGGAATCTCCTGCACCATCGGACTAGCAAACAAGATGGCGTACCAATTTGGTGAATTTTATTGACAAAATCTTTCGCAACTAAAATATCCATCATTATTTCAAGAAATCATGGCAGTATCCTCAAACTGTTTACAAGAAGGTAAGTATTGATATATATTCCTACTTAATGAAAAAAAGCACGTCTGTGTACACTTCTGTCTGCCAGTGACCACATATAGTGTCAGATTCAGAGGCAGGTCAGCTCGATGTGATGATAAATATCTTCATTTCTGTTAACAATTTCAAGCATATTAAGAAAGAATGAGATCTGCAATTACACAGATGTGACTTTATGCACTGTTCTTTGCACTATATTTTGGTTTGTGAGAACGATACAGGCACTGAAGGAGGTACAATTTTTCTCACACTTAGCCGTGGAAATGATAGTAGCGACTTAGGTAGTTTAAGATAAAAATGCTGCAAGCTCATTATTTCACGCCTTCTTTAGCCAGCATTCGATGACATTAGTAGAATAAAACAATCCTTGGACATACCTGTAGTTCTTTTAGTCTTGGACATAACCATACAGTTAGTCTTGGACATAACCATACAGTTAGTCTTGGACATACCCATACAGTTAGTCTTGGAGAGGTATTGATGTTGGTCAGGTTGCATACTAGACATTCTGTCCAGTTATCATTTTGCACTCTGTATAAAGCTGTTGTTGCACCTGTTTCACAAGTTATAGTTATTGTGATCTGTAATCTTACCAGTACTTATCATGAGTTGGCAGTTTATCTGTACCACATAACTGTACCTGTGGTGATCTGTTGTCCTGTTACCTGTATCTATCTTAAGTAGTCATCTTACTTGTACCTGTGTTGATCTGTCTTGTTACCTTTACTATCTTGCGGTGTCATCTTACATGTACCTGTGTTGATCTGTCTTGTTACCTGTATCTATCTTCAGCTGTCATCTCATACCTGTCTGAAACTGTTGTTTAATTTGTTTTACACTTTATATCTGTTTTGAGGTGTCATCTTACCAGGATCTGTATTGATTTTTTTTATTTTACTTGTATGTCATGAGCTGGTTCTTATTTTACCTACCTTGATCTGTCTTCTAACTTGTACCTGTGCTGAGCTGTCTTATTACCTGCACCTTTGTTGAGCTGTTATCTTACTTGAACCAAGTTTTGAGTTGCCATCTAACCTGTAATATTTTGAGCTTGTCATTTTATCTGAACTGTCTTCTAACTTGTACCTGTTCTGAGCTGTCTTCTAACTTGTACCTGTGCTGAGCTGTCTTCTAACTTGTACCTGTGCTGAGCTGTCTTCTAACTTGTACCTGTGCTGAGCTGTCTTCTAACTTGTACCTGTGCTGAGCTGTCTTCTAACTTGTACCGGTGCTGAGCTGTCTTCTAACTTGTATCTGTTCTGAGCTATCTTCTAACTTGTACCTGTGCTGAGCTGTCTTCTAACTTGTACCTGTGCTGAGCTGTCTTCTAACTTGTATCTGTATCAAACTGTCATGCCACATTTTACCTGTATCAATTTTGATCATATTTAACAAGTGTTTTTAATTGTTGAGCAGGTTCGGACACTGATTCTGTGGTGATCAGATTTATCTTTGCCTTACATGTATACTTCAACAGTAAATGTCATGACCTTCTTATGTATCTTTCTAGTATTTCCTGAAGAACCATTTACCTTCTTTAGCTGCTGAGTGAATTCAAGACTTTAAATCTTAGCATGTTTCGCATTGATTAAATAAGTCTTGCTGTGAATGCTGAGGTCAGCGCCCTCAATAGTTGAAAACTCCAATGAGGCAGATGCAGTTATTTACACAGATGGGTCTGTTGTACGACATCAGAGGAGTGCATGGGCATTCAAAGCACTTTCAGCAGACAGAACAATCCAGGAAGACAGCGCTGTCTTCACAAGCAGCTTGACGATGGAGGTGATGGTGGCAATGAAAGCATTCGTCGCCCGTGTCTGCATACTAGTTTAATGAGTATGATCCAGAAGGTTGAAACAGGTTCTGTATGCAAGCAGCGGGTTGAGTCATTGCAGAAGTCAACGGTTCACAGTCACCTTCATCTATATCCCTTGGCACACGGGCATCCAGGGAAATGAGAGAGCTGACAGGCTGGATGGCTCTGCCATCATCGCAGATGGACTACCACTGGATTGAACTGATATTGTTAACACGCTCAGAGAGATAGAATGGAAGACTTTGACTGAAAGAGCTGGGCATACAAATTGCCACGGCCAAGAACAAAAGGCATACTGGACATGTGAACCTGGCAACCAACACAGGACGGGCACTATCAGCCACAGGATGCTGATGGATATTTGAGGGGGAGATCTGAGTACCTGCAGGCATGTCCGGAGTGCAATATTGATGACTCAGACCATAAACCATAACTAAGTCATTATCACAGTTATCTCACTGTGTTTCCTATTGATTAACTAAAACATTATCACAGTTATCTCACTGCGTTTCCTGTTGATTAACTAAAACATTATCACAGTTGTCTCACTGCGTTTCCTGTTGATTAACTAAAACATTATCACAGTTGTCTCACTATGTTTCCTCTTGATTAACTAAAACATTATCACAGTTATCTCACTGCGTTTCCTATTGATTAACTAAAACATTATCACATTTATCTCACTGCGTTTCCTGTTGATTAACTAAAACATTATCACAGTTATCTCACTGCGTTTCCTATTGATTAATTAAAACATTATCACAGTTATCTCACTGCGTTTCCTATTGATTAACTAAAACATTATCACAGTTATCTCACTGCGTTTCCTGTTGATTAACTAAAACATTATCACAGTTATCTCACTGTGTTTCCTATTGATTAACTAAAACATTATCACAGTTATCTCACTGTGTTTCCTGTTGATTAACTAAAACATTATCACAGTTATCTCACTGTGTTTCCTATTGATTAACTAAAACATTATCACAGTTATCTCACTGTGTTTCCTATTGATTAACTAAAACATTATCACAGTTATCTCACTGTTTCCTGTTGATTAACTAAAACATTATCACAGTTATCTCACTGTGTTTCCTCTTGATTAACTAAAACATTATCACAGTTATCTCACTGTTTCCTATTGATTAAATAAAACGTTATCACAGTTATCTCACTGCGTTTCCTATTGATTACCTAAAATGTTATCACCGTTATCTCACTGTGTTTCCTATTGATTAACTAAAACATTATCACAGTTGTCTCACTGCGTTTCCTGTTGATTAACTAAAACATTATCACAGTTATCTCACTGTTTCCTGTTGATTAACTAAAGCATTATCACAGTTATCTCACTGTTTCCTGTTGATTAACTAAAACATTATCACAGTTATCTCACTGTTTCCTCTTGATTAACTAAAACATTATCACAGTTATCTCACTATGTTTCCTCTTGATTAACTAAAACATTATCACCGTTATCTCACTGTGTTTCCTGTTGATTAACTAAAACATTATCACAGTTATCTCACTGTTTCCTGTTGATTAACTAAAACATTATCACAGTTATCTCACTGTTTCCTGTTGATTAGCTAAAACATTATCACAGTTATCTCACTGTTTCCTGTTGATTAACTAAAACGTTATCACAGTTATCTCACTGTATTTCCTCTTGATTAACTAAAACATTATCACCGTTATCTCACTGTGTTTCCTGTTGATTAACTAAAACATTATCACAGTTTTCTCACTGTGTTTCCTCTTGATTAACTAAAACATTATCACCGTTATCTCACTGTTTCCTATTGATTAACTAAAACATTATCACAGTTATCTCACTGTTTCCTGTTGATTAACTAAAACATTATCACAGTTATCTCACTGTGTTTCCTCTTGATTAACTAAAACATTATCACAGTTATCTCACTGTTTCCTATTGATTAAATAAAACGTTATCACAGTTATCTCACTGCGTTTCCTATTGATTACCTAAAATGTTATCACCGTTATCTCACTGTGTTTCCTATTGATTAACTAAAACATTATCACAGTTGTCTCACTGTGTTTCCTGTTGATTAACTAAAACGTTATCACAGTTATCTCACTGTTTCCTGTTGATTAACTAAAACATTATCACAGTTATCTCACTGTTTCCTGTTGATTAACTAAAACATTATCACAGTTATCTCACTGTTTCCTCTTGATTAACTAAAACATTATCACAGTTATCTCACTATGTTTCCTCTTGATTAACTAAAACATTATCACCGTTATCTCACTGTGTTTCCTGTTGATTAACTAAAACATTATCACAGTTATCTCACTGTTTCCTGTTGATTAACTAAAACATTATCACAGTTATCTCACTGTTTCCTGTTGATTAGCTAAAACATTATCACAGTTATCTCACTGTTTCCTCTTGATTAACTAAAACATTATCACAGTTATCTCACTGTATTTCCTCTTGATTAACTAAAACATTATCACCGTTATCTCACTGTGTTTCCTGTTGATTAACTAAAACATTATCACAGTTTTCTCACTGTGTTTCCTCTTGATTAACTAAAACATTATCACCGTTATCTCACTGTGTTTCCTGTTGATTAACTAAAACATTATCACAGTTTTCTCACTGTGTTTCCTATTAATTAACTAAAGCATTATCACAGAAAGGAAAAAAAGTATAAGTTTTAGTTAATTAATATGAAACATATTAATAACTAAAACTTATACTTTTTTTTCCTTTCTAATCTGAAATTAAACACACTTTACAAGCATCAGCAGGAATAGTTTGTGTGACATTTTTTTCCTGACTTATTTACTATGAGATTTGATCTTTAAAAATGGATGTGTGCTGAACCAAATCAAAGCTGACTGATTATCCTCCATCAGATTAAGCCTCATCATCCTGTTTGCTTGATTCTCCTCCATCAGATTAAGCCTCATCATCCTGCTTGCTTGATTCTCCTCCATCAGATTAAGCCTCATCATCCTGCTTGCTTGATTCTCCTCCATCAGATTAAGCCTCATCATCCTGCTTGCTTGATTCTCCTCCATCAGATTAAGCCTCATCATCCTGCTTGCTTGATTCTCCTCCATCAGATTAAGCCTCATCATCCTGCTTGCTTGATTCTCCTCCATCAGATTAAGCCTCATCATCCTGCTTGCTTGATTCTCCTCCATCAGATTAAGCCTCATCATCCTGCTTGCTTGATTCTCCTCCACTGGTTATCAGTGTCTACTTTTTTATCAGTAATTCACCAGTATTTGCTGGTTAATGTGATCACTGTTATCAATGTCTTCTTTTTTTTTTGTCTTTCTTCTGTCTGAACTTTTAAATTTTTTTGATGAAACCGCGAGTTGTGAATATATTTGATATGAGAAGTAAACTTTTTATGTCCTGCCAGCTGTTGTTTTGTCTTTATATCCACCTTGTATCTTTGTTACATCTTTATATTAACATTGTATTGTTATTACATTTTTGTATTTACCTTTTAACTTTGTTACATCATTATATCCATTGTGTATCTTTGTTACATTTTTGTATCCATTTTGCATATCTGTTATCTTTTTATATCAAGCTTGTATATTGTTTGTATGAAGACTGCATGGTTAGTGATTTTTTTTCATATTATTAAAAGAAATGACATAACCAGTTACTAGCTGCACTCTCATGTTTTTTATTTATTTTATTATATACAATTTATTGATGGTTTTTAAAGCATATTTTTAAAAAATGAAGATAGCTGAAAGTAACAACTTTTATATGCTGTTTCTGTAGGTGAAGGTTGGTGATATAGATAATATTTCCCATTACACTTTTCTAATCACAGACTTTTATCTGATATTTAACACACTTTACAAGCATCAGCAGGAATAGTTTGTGTGACATTTTTTTCCTGACTTATTTACTATGAGATTTGATCTTTAAAAATGGATGTGTGCTGAACCAAATCAAAGCTGACTAATCATCCTCCATCAGATTAAGCCTCATCATCCTGTTTGCTTGATTCTCCTCCATCAGATTAAGCCTCATCATCCTGCTTGCTTGATTCTCCTCCATCAGATTAAGCCTCATCCTGCTTGCTTGATTCTCCTCCATCAGATTAAGCCTCATCATCCTGCTTGCTTGATTCTCCTCCATCAGATTAAGCCTCATCATCCTGCTTGCTTGATTCTCCTCCATCAGATTAAGCCTCATCATCCTGCTTGCTTGATTCTCCTCCATCAGATTAAGCCTCATCATCCTGCTTGCTTGATTCTCCTCCATCAGATTAAGCCTCATCATCCTGCTTGCTTGATTCTCCTCCACTGGTTATCAGTGTCTACTTTTTTATCAGTAATTCACCAGTATTTGCTGGTTAATGTGATCACTGTTATCAATGTCTTCTTTTTTTTTTTTGTCTTTCTTCTGTCTGAACTTTTAAATTTTTTTGATGAAACCGCGAGTTGTGAATATATTTGATATGAGAAGTAAACTTTTTATGTCCTGCCAGCTGTTGTTTTGTCTTTATATCCACCTTGTATCTTTGTTACATCTTTATATTAACATTGTATTGTTATTACATTTTTGTATTTACCTTTTAACTTTGTTACATCATTATATCCATTGTGTATCTTTGTTACATTTTTGTATCCATTTTGCATATCTGTTATCTTTTTATATCAAGCTTGTATATTGTTTGTATGAAGACTGCATGGTTAGTGATTTTTTTTCATATTATTAAAAGAAATGACATAACCAGTTACTAGCTGCACTCTCATGTTTTTTATTTATTTTATTATATACAATTTATTGATGGTTTTTAAAGCATATTTTTAAAAAATGAAGATAGCTGAAAGTAACAACTTTTATATGCTGTTTCTGTAGGTGAAGGTTGGTGATATAGATAATATTTCCCATTACACTTTTCTAATCACAGACTTTTATCTGATATTTATGACAACATTTTTCTGACCACAGACATTTTTGTAAAATTTGACGTAACATTTATATTTACACATTTCTGATCATAATCTTTGATCTGTATTTCTCATTGCACCTTTGCAACCACAGACTATGATTTTGGAGACATGAATTCAGGGGAGCTAATGCGCATTGTTCAGTCCATCAATGATGAGACAGCGAGTCATCTCATTATGCAGATGCAAGAGTCACAACATCAGCATCCACCACATGTCCAGGATCCTATTTTCCGAAGTAAGTACTATCAGTGTAAAATTAATCTCCTTTTACTTTCTATGAAACTGCTTGAATAGATTCTTGTAGTCATTTTCTTCCAGTCAAAGAATATCTTTTCTAGTTATGTCAGTGCCATTTTTGTTTTAGATTTCTTGCATTGCTTCTGTTGTGTTGATTATGCCAGGAAGAATAAAAAAGTAAAGGCAGTTTGAAAATTATGCAGTAACCACAATGGTTGGAAGCTGACACAGTAACCACAGTGGTTGGAAGCTGACACAGTAACCACAGTGGTTGGAAACTGATGCAGTAACCACAATGGTTGGAAACTGATGCAGTAACCACATTGGTTGGAAGCTGATGCAGTAACCACATTGGTTGGAAGCTGACACAGTAACCACAATGGTTGGAAGCTGATGCAGTAACCACAGTGGTTGGAAGCTGACACAGTAACCACAAAGGTTGGAAGCTGACACAGTAACCACAATGGTTAGAAGCTGACGCAGTAACCACAATGGTTGGAAGCTTACACAGTAACCACAATGGTTACACAGTAACCACTGTGGTTGGAAGCTGACGCAGTAAAACTTGTTCACAATGGCTAATGGGTAAAATGAATGGCATTAAAGAATCCGTCTTGAACTGCGTTTCTGCCAGGTTGCCTTCCTTAGCCTTTGGCCATCCCCAGTCATCTACAAGGCAACAAGTTGGAGCCTCTCTTTGTCTGATACTCCCCCTCCCCAGTCATCAACAAGGCAACAAGTTGGAGCCTCTCTTTATCTGATTACTCCCCCTCCCCAGTCACCAACAAAGCAAAAGGTTGAAGCCTCTCCTTGTCTGATTACTCCCCCTCCCCAGTCACCAACAAAGCAAAAGGTTGAAGCCTCTCTTTGTCTGATTACTCCCCATCCCCAGTCACCAACAAGCAAAAGGTTGAAGCCTCTCTTGTCTGATTACTCCCCCCCCCAGTCACCAACAAAGCAACAGGCCTCTCTTTGTCTGATTACCCCCTCCCCAGTCACCAACAAAGCAACAGGCCTCTCTTTGTCTGATTACTCCCCCTCCCCAGTCGCCAACAAAGCAACAGGCCTCTTTTGTCTGATTACTCCCCCTCCCCAGTCACCAACAAAGCAACAGGCCTCTTTGTCTGATTACCCCCTCCCCAGTCACAACAAAGCAACAGGCCTCTCTTTGTCTGATTACTCCCCCTCCCCAGTCACCAACAAAGCAACAGGCCTCTCTTTGTCTGATTACTCCCCCTCCCCAGTCGCCAACAAAGCAACAGGCCTCTCTTTGTCTGATTACTCCCCCTCCCCAGTCACCAACAAAGCAACAGGCCTCTCTTTGTCTGATTACTCCCCCTCCCCAGTACAAGCAAAAGGTTGGAGCCTCTCTTTGTCTTATTACTCCCCCTCCCCAATCACCAACAAGCAAAAGGTTGAAGCCTCTCTGTGTCTGATTACTCCCCCTCCCCAGTCACCAACAAAGCAACAAGTTGGAGCCTCTCTTTGTCTTATTACTCCCCCCCCAGTCACCAACAAGCAAAAGGTTGGAGCCTCTCTTTGTCTGATTACTCCCCCTCCCCAGTCACCAACAAAGCAACAAGTTGGAGCCTCTCTTTGTCTGATTACTCCCCATCCCCAGTCAAAGCAACAAGTTGGAGCCTCTCTTTGTCTGATTACTCCCCCTCCCCAGTCAAAGCAACAGGTTGAAGCCTCTCTTTGTCTTATTACTCCCCCTCCCCAGTCACCAACAAAGCAACAAGTTGGAGCCTCTCTTTGTCTTATTACTCTCCCTCCCCAGTCACCAACAAGGCAAAAGGTTGAAGCCTCTCTTTGTCTGATTACTCCCCCTCCCCAGTCACCAACAAGGCAACAAGTTGGAGCCTCTCTTTGTCTGATTACTCCCCCTCCCCAGTCACAAACAAGGCAACAGGTTGAAGCGCCTCTTTGTCTGATTACTCCCCCTCCCCAGTCACCATCAAAGCAACAGGTTGAAGTCTCTCTTTGTCTGATTACTCCCCCTCCCCAGTCACAAACAAGGCAACAGGTTGAAGCGCCTCTTTGTCTGATTACTCCCCCTCCCCAGTCACAAACAAGGCAACAGGTTGAAGCGCCTCTTTGTCTGATTACTCCCCCTCCCCAGTCACCATCAAAGCAACAGGTTGAAGTCTCTCTTTGTCTGATTACTCCCCATCCCCAGTCACCATCAAAGCAACAGGTTGAAGTCTCTCTTTGTCTGATTACTCCTCATCCCCAGTCACCATCAAAGCAACAAGTTGGAGCCTCTCTTTGTTTGATCGCTTCGCCCTTGACCTGTCACCTACGAGGCAACAGGTTGAAGTCTCTCTTTGTCTGATTACTCCCCTTTGACCAGCCTGACTTGGGTGATCCTACTATTAGCTAATGCTGTTGCTGGCATGGATCATTGGAATATGCAAGGCCCCCCCCCCCACCACCACAGCAAGAGGCTGGGGGGGGGGGGGGTAATGGGTAGTTTAAACTTGCACATCGCATTGTTCCTCCTCTAGTCCAGTAGAAGCCAAGGTCTGATAAATATGGACACTCCACTGCAAGATTGCATTACTGTTGAACAATATACTGAGATTTCTTTGGGCAGAGGGAGAAATGTCTGCTGAAATTCACCGAAGAATGTTGGCTCAGTGCAGAAGTGAAAACAATCTGACTTAGCAAAAAAGTGCCCACATGGTGGCAGTCCAACAGTTATGGTTTATCTCCTGACCTGGTGCGCTGTAAACAGGACATCTTCATAGGCTCTGTGATAGTGAGGTTAAGGAATCAGTGCCGTCAAAAAGCTTTTTTCTCAAGGGGTGACAATACAAAAAAAGGATCTACCTACAGGGACTATGTGGAGAAGTTATGTGACTACAGGGATTATGTGGAGCAGTGATATGACTACAGGGGACTATGTGGAGAAGTGATATGACTACAGGGGACTATGTGGAGAAGTGATATGACTACAGGGGACTATGTGGAGAAGTGATATGACTACAGGGGACTATGTGGAGAAGTGATATGACTACAGGGGACTATGTGGAGCAGTGATAGACTACAGGGGACTATGTGGAGAAGTGATATGACTACAGGGGACTGTGTGGAGAAGTGATATGACTACAGGGGACTATGTGGAGAAGTGATATGACTACAGGGGACTATGTGGAGAAGTGATATGACTACAGGGGACTATGTGGAGAAGTGATATGACTACAGGGGACTATGTGGAGAAGTGATATGACTACAGGGGACTATGTGGAGAAGTGATAGACTACAGGGGACTATGTGGAGAAGTGATATGACTACAGGGGACTATGTGGAGAAGTGATATGACTACAGGGGACTATGTGGAGAAGTGATATGACTACAGGGGACTATGTGGAGAAGTGATATGACTACAGGGGACTATGTGGAGAAGTGATAGACTACAGGGGACTATGTGGAGAAGTGATAATGACCGTAGAGGACTATGTGGAGAAGTGATATGACTGTTATGTTTACTTGCTTACACTTGCTGTTATTGAAAGCTATGTTGCTATTACTTTTTGAATTCTCTCTCATACTCTTGTGATTTTTAAAAATTTCTTCCAGTGATGGAAGCTGGTTGGTGATTAATAAATCTTGTGTGATTCTTTTTTTTTTTTCTTTGATGATTTGATTTTTGCAGTGTAAATTTCATAAGGAAACCACAGAGTGCATTTATGTGAGAGATCCAAATGGAAACCTTAAAATTGTGATAGGAATTCAAAGCACTGTCCCATTGTCATGTAAGTTGACAGCATAGTTACTAATGAACATTGCTGTTTAAATTGTTTTTTATAAATGTGGAAAAATGTGCATGTTTCCAGATTGTTCTGTACAAGAAACCCAGCAACATGGACGCTCTGCACTGTACACAACTGGGACTAACCCCGCATATGTACAAGCCATGGGCCATCGTTTAAACACATTTGGTGCTTCAGACAGAGTATCACAGCCACCAAATCTAGCACAGGCTGAGAATCCTTGGGTAGAAATTACAGAACAGCCTAAATCAAGGGGACTTAGGTTCCGATATGAATGTGAAGGTCGATCAGCAGGGAGTGTACCTGGAGAAAACAGTACAAATGAGCATAAGACTTATCCAACAATTAAGGTTAGTCCCAACAGTTTTTGTTTCATTGTTTTTAGATATACATGTTTTAAGTTGTAAATGTTGTCTCGTTTTTTAGATATACGTGTTTTAAGTTGTAAATGTTTTCTTGTTTTTAGATATTTGTGTTTTAAGTTGTAAATGTTTTTTTGTTTTTAAATATACTTGTTTTGAGTTGTAAATGTTTTCTCGTATTTAGATATACTTGTTTTAAGTTGTAAATGTTTTCTTGTTTTTAGATATACTTGTTTTAAGTTGTAAATGTTTTTTTGTTTTTAGATATACTTGTTTTAAGTTGTAAATGTTTTCTTGTTTTTAGATATACTTGTTTTAAGTTGTAAATGTTTTCTCGTTTTTAGAAATACATGTTTTAAGTTGTAAATGTTTTCTTGTGTTCATATATATATGTTTCAGTAGATGTTTTTTATGTGTTTAGATATATGTAGATTAAGATACAAATGTATCTGTATGTGTGTGTGCATACATGTGTGTGTTTTTGGGTTTGTTTGTTTTTAGATACAAGTAGATTAATCTATAAATGTTTTATTGTGTTAGATACAAGTAGATTAAGCTATAAATGTTTTCTTGTGTTAGATACAAGTAGATTAAGCTATAAATGTTTTCTTGTGTTAGATACAAGTAGACTAATTTATACATATTTTCTTGTGTTAGAAAGAAGTAGATTAAGCTGTAAATGTTTTCTTGTGTTAGATACAAGTAGATTAAGCTATAAATGTTTTCTTGTATTTAGATTCATGGCTACAATGGCCCGGCTATTATTGTTGTGTCGTGTGTGACAAAAGAAAACCCTCCCCACTGTAAGCCACACCCTCATGCCATCGTGGGCCGGGACTGTAAGAAGGGGGTGTGTACTGTCAGAGTGAAGGACACCAGTGACAAGATTGTGTAAGTTAGTTAGGATATCGTTATCACTGTGAAATTAATGAGAGTCATCTTTCAGAACTGTTGCAATTTATCATGGTGGTTTGTCGCAGTCATAGAACAAGCTCAGTATGTTTGTCAATCAGCCACACATTACCACAGGAAGTGGCTAACTTCTGTTCAGTTTTTTTTTTCAATCATTGTCTTCGTGTGCCTCCTTTGATATAAAGGTTGGTTCTCTTGCTCTCTCACCTTGATGGTGCCTTCAGCCAAGCTGTGTCCTATCTCCAGCAGCAGTCAAAGTTTCTTTGTAATGGCGGCAGTCAAAGTTTCTTTGTAATGGCGGCAGTCAAAGTTTCTTTGTAATGGCGGCAGTCAAAGTTTCTTTGTAATGGCGGCAGTCAAAGTTTCTTTGTAATGGCGGCAGTCAAAGTTGCTTTGTAATGGCGGCAGTCAAAGTTTCTTTGTAATGGCGGCAGTCAAAGTTTCTTTGTAATGGCAGCAGTCAAAGTTGCTTTGTAATGGCGGCAGTCAAAGTTTCTTTGTAATGGCGGCAGTCAAAGTTTCTTTGTAATGGCAGCAGTCAAACTGTTGTTATAGTAACAATACAAGATTTTTTAATAGCAGCAGTCAAAGTTTCTTTGTAATGGCAGCAGTCAAACTGTTGTTATAGTAACAATACAAGATTTTTTAATAGCAGCAGTCTTCTTCTTCTTCTTCGTTCGCACTGTCTGTCTATATCTGCAGTCCTGTCTCTTGGATAAATTTCACTGTTTTTTGTAATTCATGTATGGAACCATAGAGCTTATCTTCTTTAGTGGTTTCACTGGGCCAGTAATTATTTCTCAGTGACTCGTAGTTGATGCAGTTCTGGAGGATATGTTCCACATTTTGGGGCACCTGGGCACATGTACACAGATTAGTAGTACCAACCTTAAACTTTGTATACATATGACTTCGGAGTCGGCTGTGTCCTGTTCGGAGACGGAAGATGGTGACTTGTTCCTTTCTGTTTAGCATGTGATAGTCATCATGTGGTGGTGTTTGTGGCTTCCTGTAGGTTTTTATCATGCTTTTCTTCTGATTATAAGTGATTGGTATGTCTGGCTGCTCCATTTCAGTGCCCTCTTTGGCCAGTTGGTCAGCTTTCTCATTGCCTGGTATCCCACAGTGGGAGGGAATCCATTGCAAAGTGACTCCATGTTGTAAGCCAATTTTTGACAAGGCATCCTTAAGGTCTGGTAGTTTGTTGCACTGAAGAGCCTCCAGTACTGATCTTGCATCTGTGAGAATTACTACAGGACATGTATCAATTCTGGAGTCTGATAGTTTTTCAACTGCAGCAATAATTGCCCTAACTTCTGCATCAAAGTTGTTGCAGTATTTACCAGTGGGTATGGAAATCTTGTCAGTGGTGTTGTTTGGATATTCAATATATGCTCCTGCCCCTCCATTCTTTATGGCATTATGTGCAGATCCATCTGTATACACACGTATCCAGGTGTCACATGGATATTTGTCATCTAGAACACTAAGTGTGGCTGTTGATCTTACAAGACTGCTCTGCATCTCACCATTCTGCACACCTTTCACTTCCGTCTGAATAGATATTTGTGTATAATCTGCTTCTTTCCATGGTGTATGCTCTGGTACAGATGATAATGGAGCGACTACAGCTGGAAGGTCAGGTATCAGCTTACGCATACGCTTGGCCTGATGAATGAAGCTGCTTCTTTTAAGACGTCCTAATGCCAAGTTATTGAATCTCTCCTTCAGGGGATGGCTTACAGAGCTAAGGAATTTTTCTCCCATGGTCATGACCTTTGTGTCTCTACGTTCCTTTAGCGCTTGAACACCAACTATTTTCTGCATTTCTACTATTGGTGTGGACCTCATGGCACCTGTGATAATCCGTAGTGACTGATTTTGAACCTTGTCTAGATTATGCAGCGTAGTGTTTGATGCTGTGCACCAAGATGTTGAGCCATATTCTAAATGTGGTAGAATACTTTGCTGATATACATTCTAATAGCAGCAGTCAAAGTTTCTTTGTAATGGCAGCAGTCAAAGTTTCTTTGTAATGGCAGCAGTCAAACTGTTGTTATAGTAACAATACAAGATTTTTTAATAGCAGCAGTCAAAGTTTCTTTGTAATGGCAGCAGTCAAACTATTGTTATAGTAACAATACAAGATTTTTTAATAGCAGCAGTCAAAGTTTCTTTGTAATGGCAGCAGTCAAACTGTTGTTATAGTAACAATACAAGATTTTTTAATAGCAGCAGTCAAAGTTTCTTTGTAATGGCAGCAAACTATTGTTATAGTAACAATACAAGATTTTTTAATAGCAGCATTCAAAGTTTCTTTGTAATGGCTGCAGTGAAAGTATTGTTATAGTAACAATACAAGATTTTTTAATAGCAGGGGTGAAGTTATTTTTATAGCAGCAGTGAAAGTTTTTTTAAAATAGTAATTGATATTTTTTTATAGCAGCAGTAAAGATTTTTTATAACAGCAGTGAAAAGTTTTTTTTAGCACCAATAAGAGTTTTACAGCAGTGGTAACATGATAAACAGCGTGGGTAAGAGCTTTGTTTATATTAACATTATAAACAATGTGAGTAAGAGATTTGTTTATCTCTCTGAACCTTAAGTGCCCAGGGCACATGGGGCTTCCGCAAGGGTTTTCCACAAATGCCTGTCCTTCGCCTTTTTTTCTGCTCTTGCCCAGGTGAGCCCTCTATTGCTCAACATCCTTTCTGTTGTTCTTCTCCATGTCTCTTTTGGTCTACCCTTACTTCTGCTCCCCTGTGGTGTCCATCTTAGTGCTATTTTTGGTAGTGAGTTGTCAGTCATTCGGAGCACATGTCCCAACCATCGCCAGCGTCTTTCCTCAAAAATTGTTGTCAGTGGTTTCATCTGCATTTCTGCTAATAAGATGTTATTTCTTATGGTGTTTGGCCAAAATATTTTTCTAATTCTTCGTAAACATTTAGTCTGGAAAGAATTCAACTTGTTTTCTATGGTTTTGGTGATTTTCCAGCATTCACTTCCATAGAGTAGTACACTTAGAACATTACTCTTAAATATCCTGATTTTCATATTTATGCTTAGTTTTTTTGATTTCCGTATAGTCTGCAGCATTGCAAAAGCCTGGTTTGCTCTAGTAAGTCTGCTGTTGATGTCCTCTGTGTTGTCTCCATTTGTTTATAGTAACATGATAAACAATGTGGGTAAGAGATTTGTTTATAGTAACATGATAAACAATGTGTGTATGAGCTTCATTTGTAGAGAAATATGATAAACAGTGTAGGTACAAGCTTCATTTATAGCAGCATTATAACAATGTGGATATGAGCTTTGTTTATAGTAACATGATAGCAAGTTTTCTTAAAGCAGCAGTAAAAAATTTTTTTAATAGCACCAATAAGAGTTTTACAGCAGTGGCAACATTATAAACAGTGTGGGTGCAAGCCTTATTTATAGTAACATGATAAACAGTGTTGGTGCAAGCTTTTTTTATAGTAACATGATAAACAGTGTGAGTGCAAGCTTTGTTTATTGTAACATGATAAACATTGTGGGTGCAAGCCTTATTTATAGTAACATGATAAACAGTGTTGGTGCAAGCTTTGTTTATAGTAACATGATAAACAGTGTGGGTGTAAGCTTTGTTTATAGTAATATGATAAACAGTGTGGGTGCAAGCTTTGTTTATTGTAACATGATAAACAGTGTGGATGCAAGCTTTGTTTATAGTAGCATGATAAACAATGTTGGTACATGGTTCATGTGTAGAAACATAATAAACAATGTGGGTGCAAGCTTTGTTTAATAGTAGACAAGGGCGGGCCATTGTTTGTTGGAAGAAAGAGCTGTACATCCAGGAGGCCATGGGCCAGCTGAGCAGCACTGAATTTTATGCCTCTCGCCCTCAAGATCTGACTCTGGCCAACAACCACCGTGTTCATGACACGATCAACGAACTCATCCACAAGACTGGTCTTTCTCCCTCGGCTACTCATCTTCACATCTGTGACAGCTGCTTAGGGAAGCCATCCTTTTATCTACTCCCTAAGATTCACAAACCAGGCAACCCAGGAAGGCCCATAGTGTCCGCTTGTTCCTGACCTACAGAACAAATCCCTGACTTTCTTGACAGCATCTTTCAACCTCTGGTCACTAGTCTGCCCACTTATCTTAAGGACACCAATCATGCTCTCATTTGCTTTTGAGACCCTTACACTCCTGCCTGGTCACACCTACCGTATCTTCACCCTTGATGTAGTCTCCCTATACACATCCATCCCGCATGATCAGGGACTTCAGGCCGTCAAGTTCTTTCTGAACAAAAGACGCAATCCCTCTATTTCTACGTCTACCATTCTGCACCTTACACGACTTGTCCTCCAACTCAATTCTTTTGAATTCAATGGCCTTTACTTCGACCAGATTAGTGGTGTAGCCATGGGTAACAAAATGGTCCCCAGCTACGTGTGTCTGTTCATGCGCCACGTCAAACACAAGGTTCTGAGAGCCTTTAGAGGCCCATTTCCCACCTTCTATAGATGCTACATAGATGATGGCATTGGGGTCACATCACTGCCAGAGGAAGATCTTGACAACTTTATCAGTTTTGTTAAGGAGTACAGTCCTGTCATTTCTTTCACCTCCCATATCTCTGCTACTTCCGTTAACTTTCTCGACATTGCCGTCACTATCGGTCCTTCTGGGCTTACTGCTTCTGTCCACTATAAACCTACAGACTCTTACAGCTATCTCTTGTACTCTTCCTCCCATCCCAGATCGTGTAAGGACTCTATTCCTTTTTCCCAGCTTCTTAGGTTGTGACGTTTGTGTAATGAGGATTTGGATTTCCAGGATCAAGGCCATAAAATGCTAGATTTCTTCCATCAGCGTGGCTATCCAGAACATGTTCTCTCGTCATCTTGGAGCCACATCAGCCATAGATCGTGTCAACAAGCCCTCACTCCTAAACCGCACTGTAGCTCGGACAGAGTTAAACTGGTACTCACGTACCACCCTCATAGCTTGGCAGCTAAAAACATACTGTTTTGCCATCTCCATCTCCACCAGACCGAGCCTGATACACATGAACTTTTTGGGGAACCCCCATTGGTGGCTTACAGATGAGACAAGAACCTCGGGGACCTTTTAATTCGTAGTCACCTTAAGACAGATGACACTTTTTATGGTACTAAACGTTGCGGATGCCATAGATGCAGTAATAAATTTTATAGTATTTTTTATAGAAGCAGTAATACATTTTTGTAGCATTTTTTTAAAGATAGAAGTAATAATACATTTTATAGCATTTTTATAGAAGCAGTAACAAATTTTTGTAGCATTTTTTATAGAAGCAATAATAAATTTTTATAGCATTTTTTATAGAAGCAAAAATAAAACATTTTTCTAGCTAAGAGGGAACACTGTTCTCTGGTTGCTTTATGCATTTTTAACAAACTTGTGACAGTAAACAGAATGTTTTTATTTCTGTTATCATGATCTATGACAGTAAACAGAATGTTTTTATTTCTGTTATCATAATCTATAACAGTAAACAGAATGTTTTTATTTCTTTTGTCATAATCTATGACAGTAAACGTAATGTTTTTATTCTGTTATCATGATCTATGACAGTAAACAGAATGTTTTGGTTGTTACAGATTTCCACAAATTGGTATCCAGTGTGCCAAGAAGAAAGATGTTGAAGGCGCTCTTAGGTTGCGCAAAGAAATTAATGTTGATCCTTTTCAGAGTAAGTTATCAGTGGCAAGACGTGAGGACATGTTGTGGATGTTAGATATGACATTTTATGGATGTAAGTCTTGATATGTTATGAGTGTAGGTCTTGACATGCTATGGATGTTAGATATGACATTTTATGGGTGTAAGTCTTGATATGAGTGTAGGACTTGACATGTTGTGAATGTAAGATATAACATTTTATGGGTGTAAATCTTGATATGTTATGACTGTAGGTCTTGACATGCTGTGGATGTAAGATATAACATTTTATGGGTGTAAATCTTGATATGTTATGAGTGTAGTAGGTCTTGACATGCTGTGGATGTTAGATATGACATTTTATGGGTGTAAATCTTGATATGTTATGACTGTAGGACTTTTTATGAATGTTAAATATGACATTTTATGGGTGTAAGTAATGATATGTTATAAATGACAGGCAATTGGGTTACAAATTGACAAAATATGAGTGCAAGAATGGACAGATTAAGGATATAAGAATAGACAAAAAATGAGTGTAAGAATAGACATCATTCATTTGGATGTCCCTTGCGGAATTTTGCCTCCTTAACAGCACTCCTGTAGGCCTCTCGGTTGTGAGTAAGATGGCTTGCTGCTGATGCATCCATTTGCAGATCATCAACAATGTCTTCGCCTTGGTCTTCCTCTCTTTCTTTTTCCCATTATGTACCCTTCCAGGACGGTCTTCTCTAGATTATCATGACATTTAATGTGTCCAAAATATTTAAATTTTCTTCGTTTAATCCTTTTTACTAGTCAGCCTTCTTCAATATTAAGTTCTTGTAGTATTTATATTTTGTTCTTTTTTGTGTCCATGATATTTGAAGAACTCTTCTGTAGCATTTACATTCACAGGCATTTATGTGTTTCTCAACTGTTTTGTTAAGTGTCCAGGTCTCACAGGCATATGTTGAAATAGTAAAGATGCATGCCCTTAAAAATGTTATTTTTGTAGTTCTTTCTGTTCCTCTCCACAGATTCTTTAGTTGTTTTACTTTTTGAAGAGCAATAGATGGCAGATAAAGGATATAAGAAGAGACAAAATATGAGTGTAAGAATGGACAGATTAAGAATATAAGAAGAGACAAAATATGAGCATAAGAATTGAGAAGATTTGAGCATAAGAACAGACAGGTTAAGGATGTAAGAATTGACAAGATATGAGTGTAGGAATAGACAAGTTCTGAATGTGTGAAGTGTCTAGAGATGTTTGTGTTTTAGTTGCATGTCATTTTATTAAATGTTAGATTTAAGTATTTTTTAAAAATGATTTTACACTGCATAGTGTATGAAAGATCTTGTCTAACTTATTAATATAAAAATTTGTGTTTCTTCCAGATTTGGTCTGTCTGTTCCATGAACACTTTAGTTCTGTCACATTTTTGTGCATGATCCCTCTTGACTACATAATGCCTTTACCTTCCTCTTATATGTGACCTCCATCTTGACTACATAATGACCTTACTCTTATATATGATCTCTCTCTTGACTATGTAATACCTTTACCTTCCTCTTATATGTGATATCTCTCTTGACTATGTAATACCTTTACCTTCCTCTTATATGTGATCTCTCTCTTGACTATGTAATGCCTTTACCTTCCTCTTATATGTGATCTCTCTCTTGACTATATAATACCTTTACCTTCCTCATATATGTGATCTCTCTCTTGACTGTGTAATACCTTTACCTTCCTCATATATGTGATCTCTCTCTTGACTGTGTAATACCTTTACCTTCCTCATATATGTGATCTCTCTCTTGGCTGTGTAATACCTTTACCTTCCTCTTATATGTGATCTCTTTCTTTACTATATAATGCCTTTACTTTCCTCTTATATGTGATCTCTCTCTTGGCTATGTAATACCTTTACCTTCCTCTTATATGTGATCTCTCTCTTTACTATATAATGCCTTTACTTTCCTCTTATATGTGATCTCTCTCTTGGCTATGTAATACCTTTACCTTCCTCTTATATGTGATCTCTCTCTTTACTATATAATGCCTTTACTTTCCTCTTATACATGACCTCTGTCTTGACTGTGTAATGCTTTTACCTTCCTCTTATATGTGATGTCTCTATTGACTGTGTAATACCTTTACCTTCTCTCTTATATTGTGATCTCTCTCTTGACTGTAATACCTTTACCTTCCTCTTATACATGATCTCTCTCTTGACTATGTAATCCTTTACTTTCCTCTTATACGTGGCCTCTCTTGACCTTGTAATGCAATTACCTTCCTCTTATACATGACTTCTCTCTTGACTTTGTAATACCTTTACTTTCCTCTTATACATGATCTCTCTCTTGACTATGCAATGCCTACCTTCCTCTTACACATGACCTCTTTGTTGACTGTGTAACACCTTTACCTTCCTCCAGCTGGGTTTGAGCATGCTCAGTCCAACATTGACCTGAACGTTGTCCGTCTGTGTTTTCAAGTGTTCTTACCTAATGAGCAGGGAAAAGTTACTAGGGTTGTTCCCCCTGTGGTATCACACCCCATTCATGATAAAAGTAAGTTTGTGATGTAGCATTCTATTCATGGTAAAAGTAAGTTTGTGATGTAACACTCCATTCATGATAAAAGTAAGTTTGTGTTGTAGCATTCTATTCATGGTAAAAGTAAGTTTGTGATGTAACACTCTATTCATGATAAAAGTAAGTTTGTGATGTAGCTTTCTATTCATGGTAAAAGTAAGTTTGTGATGTAACAGTCCATTCATAATAAAAGTAAGTTTTGGTTTAACAGTCCGTGATGGTGATCTTCTTCTTCTTCTTCAGCTTTCCAAGCCATTAAGAATCACTGCTGCAGATAAAGTTTGCATCCATTCCTAATCTTCTCTCTCCAGTTGGTGGCACCCGTTTCTTTTATATCCTCTTCTGTGTTGTCTTTCCATCTCTGTCTTGGTCTACCCCTTGGTCTTGTTTCCCTCATCTCTTGTGCATACATCATTTTCATTTGTCTGTTCTCTTCCATTCTTTCTACATGCCCCAGCCAGTGTAGCCACAACCTTCAACAGAAGCAACACAGTAAGTGAGGAAATTAAAAACAGAGTACAGATAAGGAATAAAATATATTTTGGCTTGCAAAACCTGTTAAAATCCAAAATCCTGTCCCAAAACACCAAAATAAGAATCTATAATAAGACCAACTGTCATGTATGGATCAGAAACGTGGAGTACAACAATTGCAGATCTTTGAGAACAAGATCCTAAGAAGAATCTTTGGCCCACAAAGGATACCAACAGCGGAGAATGGAGAACTAGAAAGAACACTGAACTGAACAGCTTATTTAAATCCCAAGACAGTGATATTCTGTTAAATTATGTTTCTTGTCTCTTGTACTTATATTACATGTTAAATTCTCTTGTACTTATATTACATGTTAAATTCTCTTGTACTTATATTACATGTTAAATTCTCTTGTACTTATATTACATGTTAAATTCTCTTGTACTTATATTACATGTTAAATTCTCTTGTACTTATATTACATGTTAAATTCTCTTGTACTTATATTACATGTTAAATTCTCTTGTACTTATATTACATGTTAAATTCTCAATTCTTCACATCTAGTAATTGATGCCATATCCTCTCTGTTTATTTGTTTGATGAAACTTCTAACCAAAATAACATATTTTTGATCATGTTACTGTAAATAAAGCTCATACTTACATTTTTTATCATGTTACTATAAGTGAAACTTGTACAAATATTGTTTGTCATATTACTATAAGTAAAGCTTGTACCAGTATTGTTTATCATGTTACTATAAGTAAAGCTTGTACCAGTATTGTTTATCATGTTACTATAAGTAAAGCTTGTACCAGTATTGTTATCATGTTACTATAAGTAAAGCTTGTACCAGTATTGTTTATCATGTTACTATAAGTAAAGCTTGTACCAGTATTGTTTATCATGTTACTATAAGTAAAGCTTGTACCAGTATTGTTTATCATGTTACTATAAGTAAAGCTTGTACCAGTATTGTTTATCATGTTACTATAAGTAAAGCTTGTACCAATATGGTTTGTCATATTACTATAAGTAAAGCTTGTACCAATATTATTTGTCATGTTACTATAAGTAAAGCTTGTACCAGTATTATTTGTCATGTTACTATAATTTAAGCTTGTACCAGTATTGTTTGTCATGTCACCATAAGTGAAGCTTATACCAGTATTGTTTGTCATGTCACCATAAGTGAAGCTTATACCAGTATTGTTTGTCACGTCACCATAAGTGAAGCTTATACCAGTATTGTTTGTCATGTCACCATAAGTGAAGCTTATACCAGTATTGTTTGTCACGTCACCATAAGTGAAGCTTATACCAGTATTGTTTGTCATGTCACCATAAGTGAAGCTTATACCAGTATTGTTTGTCATGTCACCATAAGTGAAGCTTATACCAGTATTGTTTGTCACGTCACCATAAGTGAAGCTTATACCAGTATTGTTTGTCACGTCACCATAAGTGAAGCTTATACCAGTATTGTTTGTCACGTCACCATAAGTGAAGCTTATACCAGTGTTGATTTTATTTTATTATTTTATGAAAGTAAAACTGGAAAATATCAACCAGTAAAACAAGGAGTGCAACAGGGATGTGTACTGTCTCCAGACCTTTTTTCTCTGTACAGTGAGAATATTCTAAGAATGATTACAGAACCAGGTATAAAAGTAGTAAGGTAAAGGTAATCCTGTCATGCCTTAGAGGCATATAGGGATATGATGTTAGTGGCCATATTTTCCTTGACCTGCCAGCACACTAGAGGGTGATATGGTCAGTATCATGCCTGGCCACCTTTCCTTCCCCAACTCCAGAAGAAGTCGGGTACCCATTTCTACAGCTGGGTGACTGGGGTGCCTCCCGGCCAGATTCGAACCCCAGACCTTTGCCATGAGAGACCAGTGGAGGATACAATATTAACAACCTTCAGTATGCTGACGACACAGTACTGATAGCTGAGAACCAACAAGACCTACAAAACCTCTTGGATAAAGTCACCAAAGAAAATGAACAGAAAGGCCTTACTTTGAACATCAAAAAGACAGAGACTATGGTTATATCTAAGAAACAGAATCCACCAGCATGCAGTATAAAATTAAACGCAACTATTCTAAAGCAGGTGCAGAAATTCAAATACCTTGGGGCAACTTCAGATGGGAAATGCAAAACAGAAATTAAGAACAATATAAGCCAAGTAAAGACTGCATTTCAGAGAATGAGAAACATATTGACCAACACATCCTTATCAATGAATGTTAGAAAACGAGTCCTAAAATGCTATATTGAACCTATCTTGTTATATGAAAGTGAATCATGGACAATAAGCAGGTATACACAAAAGTCATTGGAAGCAACAGAAGTGTGGTTTATTAGAAGAATGTTGTGAATTCCCTGGACAGCAAAAGTAACTAATGAAGAATCTATGAGAAGAGCTGGAGGTAACAAAAAAATCTTGTAAAAAAAATAAGAAAGAGACAATGTACTTTTATAGGACATGCAATGAGAAGAAAGGGCATTGAAATATTATAACAACAGGAAAAATAGAGGGAAGAAGATCAAGAGGGAGACCAAGAGAAATGATACTGGACTGTCTGACGGGATGGTGTGAGAGGAGATCACCAACTGAGCTAATGGTCTGCATGAAGGATTGTGTACTTTTATTATTACATTACTGTAAGTGAAACTCGTATTCACATTTCTTGTCACATTACTGTAAGTGGTGCTTTTACCAGTATTGTTTGTCACGTCACCATAAGTGAAGCTTATACCAGTATTGTTTGTCACGTCACCATAAGTGAAGCTTATACCAGTGTTGATTTTATTTTATTATTTTATGAAAGTAAAACTGGAAAATATCAACCAGTAAAACAAGGAGTGCAACAGGGATGTGTACTGTCTCCAGACCTTTTTTCTCTGTACAGTGAGAATATTCTAAGAATGATTACAGAACCAGGTATAAAAGTAGTAAGGTAAAGGTAATCCTGTCATGCCTTAGAGGCATATAGGGATATGATGTTAGTGGCCATATTTTCCTTGACCTGCCAGCACACTAGAGGGTGATATGGTCAGTATCATGCCTGGCCACCTTTCCTTCCCCAACTCCAGAAGAAGTCGGGTACCCATTTCTACAGCTGGGTGACTGGGGTGCCTCCCGGCCAGATTCGAACCCCAGACCTTTGCCATGAGAGACCAGTGGAGGATACAATATTAACAACCTTCAGTATGCTGACGACACAGTACTGATAGCTGAGAACCAACAAGACCTACAAAACCTCTTGGATAAAGTCACCAAAGAAAATGAACAGAAAGGCCTTACTTTGAACATCAAAAAGACAGAGACTATGGTTATATCTAAGAAACAGAATCCACCAGCATGCAGTATAAAATTAAACGCAACTATTCTAAAGCAGGTGCAGAAATTCAAATACCTTGGGGCAACTTCAGATGGGAAATGCAAAACAGAAATTAAGAACAATATAAGCCAAGTAAAGACTGCATTTCAGAGAATGAGAAACATATTGACCAACACATCCTTATCAATGAATGTTAGAAAACGAGTCCTAAAATGCTATATTGAACCTATCTTGTTATATGAAAGTGAATCATGGACAATAAGCAGGTATACACAAAAGTCATTGGAAGCAACAGAAGTGTGGTTTATTAGAAGAATGTTGTGAATTCCCTGGACAGCAAAAGTAACTAATGAAGAATCTATGAGAAGAGCTGGAGGTAACAAAAAAATCTTGTAAAAAAAATAAGAAAGAGACAATGTACTTTTATAGGACATGCAATGAGAAGAAAGGGCATTGAAATATTATAACAACAGGAAAAATAGAGGGAAGAAGATCAAGAGGGAGACCAAGAGAAATGATACTGGACTGTCTGACGGGATGGTGTGAGAGGAGATCACCAACTGAGCTAATGGTCTGCATGAAGGATTGTGTACTTTTATTATTACATTACTGTAAGTGAAACTCGTATTCACATTTCTTGTCACATTACTGTAAGTGGTGCTTTTACCCACAATGTTTATCATGTCCGAACAAATAGATTGACTAGCTGTGATAACAGCATGTCACAAGAAGTTTGTTGAAGTTTGTGGAAACTATCTTTATTAATTTAATGTGCAAAACATATCAGAAATGATGAAAATAGTTGGGGGGGGGGGGTATATGGCTCGTTTGTTCCTCCTTGTAAGAAGACCAAAAAGCTAAGTCTATATTTTTCATCCATTTTTCTCATTTTTATCTGTTGTGTTGTTCTTGTATGTGATCCTTGAAAAAGACTTTTGCCAAAATATTGGATTGTTTTATGTCCTTTATATACACTCAACTTCCTTTCTGCCTACTTTCCTCACTCTTTCTTTTTGTAAAACTGAACCATACACCTGCATCTGTTTTCTTTACTAGAACCAGTTTTACTGCGGTTGTCTTTTCTTTCATTGTCTCATATCCAAAGTGAATGTCATTTCAAACCTGAAAACAGGTATATTTTTGTATACTTTCCAGAATCTTCCAAAGATCTTGTCATCTGCAGAGTGGACAGAAGTTCTGGCAAGTCTCGTGGTGGTGATGAGATTTTCTTGCTTTGTGACAAAGTAAACAAAGGTTTGTATGATAGTTTTTATGAAAAAACTTGATTACTTTTACAAGAAAAAATTGTTTTGTTATTCTTGGAGATTGTGTATCACTTTTTTGTTCTTATTCTTGGAGGATGTTTATCACCTTTTTTTGTCTTATTCTTGGAGGATGTTTATCACCTTTTTTTGTCTTATTCTTGAATGATGTTTATCACCTTTTTTTGTCTTATTCTTGAATGATGTTTATCACCTTTTTTTCTTATTCTTGGAGGATGTTTATCACCTTTTTTGTCTTATTCTTGGAGGATGTTTATCACCTTTTTTTGTCTTATTCTTGGAGGATGTTTATCACCTTTTTTGTCTTATTCTTGGAGGATGTTTATCACCTTTTTTGTCTTATTCTTGGAGGATGTTTATCACCTTTTTTGTGTTATTCTTGGAGGATGTTTATCACCTTTTTTTGTCTTATTCTTGGAGGATGTTTATCACCTTTTTTTGTCTTATTCTTGGAGGATGTTTATCACCTTTTTTTGTCTTATTCTTGGAGGATGTTTATCATCTTTTTTTGTCGTATTCTTGGAGGATGTTTATCACCTTTTTTTTGTCTTATTCTTGGAGGATGTTTATCACCTTTTTTGTCTTATTCTTGGAGGATGTTTATCACCTTTTTTTGTCTTATTCTTGGAGGATGTTTATCATCTTTTTTTGTCTATTCTTGGAGGATGTTTATCACCTTTTTTTGTCTTATTCTTGGAGGATGTTTATCACCTTTTTTGTCTTATTCTTGGAGGATGTTTATCACCTTTTTTTGTCTTATTCTTGGAGGATGTTTATCACCTTTTTTTGTCTTATTCTTGGAGGATGTTTATCACCTTTTATGTCTTATTCTTGAATGATGTTTATCACCTTTTTTGTCTTATTCGTAGAGGATGTTTATCACCTTTTATGTCTTATTCTTGAATTATGTTTATCACCTTTTTTGTCTTATTCTTGAATGATGTTTATCACCTTTTTTTTCTTATTCTTGGAGGATGTTTATCACCTTTTTTTATCTTATTCTTGGAGGATGTTTATCACCTTTTTTTATCTTATTTTTGGAGGATGTTTATCACCTTTTTTATCTTATTTTTGGAGGATGTTTATCACCTTTTTTAATCTTATTTTTGGAGGATGTTTATCACCTTTTTTGTCTTATTTTTGGAGGATGTTTATCACTTTTTTTGTCTTATTCTTGGAGGATGTTTATCACCTTTTTTGTCTTATCTTGGAGGATGTTTATCACCTTTTTTGTCTTATTCTTGGAGGATGTTTATCACCTTTTATGTCTTATTCTTGAATGATGTTTATCACCTTTTTTGTCTTATTCGTAGAGGATGTTTATCACCTTTTATGTCTTATTCTTGAATTATGTTTATCACCTTTTTTGTCTTATTCTTGAATGATGTTTATCACCTTTTTTTTCTTATTCTTGGAGGATGTTTATCACCTTTTTTTATCTTATTCTTGGAGGATGTTTATCACCTTTTTTTATCTTATTTTTGGAGGATGTTTATCACCTTTTTTATCTTATTTTTGGAGGATGTTTATCACCTTTTTTAATCTTATTTTTGGAGGATGTTTATCACCTTTTTTGTCTTATTTTTGGAGGATGTTTATCACTTTTTTTGTCTTATTCTTGGAGGATGTTTATCACCTTTTTTTTGGTCTTATTCTTGGAGGATGTCTGTGCTTTTTTGTCTCACTTTTGTAGGTTGTGCAACTTTTTGTCTTATTGTAGGTTGTGCAACTTTTTGTTTTCTTTTAGGTTGTATGTGACTTACTGCCTTATTCATTGAGGTTATGTGTTAGTTATTATCTTATTCTTGGAGGTTGTGTGTCACTTATTGTCTAATTCTAGTAGATTGTGTGTCACTGATTATCTTAATCTTGTAGATTGTGTGTCACTTATTAATTTTATTTTTGGAGGTTTTGTGTGACTTATCTTATTCTTGGAGATTGTGTGTCACTTATTATCTTATTCATTGAGGTTGTGTGTCACTCATCTTATTTTTGGAGGTTATGTGTCACTTATAATCTTATTCAAGAGGTTGTGTGTCACTTATCTTATTCATGGAGGTTATGTGTCACTTATTATCTTATTCAAGAGGTTGTGTATCACTTATTTCCTTGATAAAACAATTTGTTCAGGATCATAAGGCCATGTTGTAAATAGGAACTCTTTTGTGCCTCTTATATAAACAACATGAACCACATGACACAAACATGGTTTACTGCCTGTTCATATCAGTACTGGCATTTAACCAGATCTAGGCACACTGCCTGTTCATGTCAGTACTGGCATTTAACCAGATCTAGGCACACTGCCTGTTCATGTCAGTACTGGCATTTAACCAGATCTAGGCACACTGACTGTTCATGTCAGTACTGGCATTTAACCAGATCTAGGCACACTGACTGTTCATGTCAGTACTGGCATTTAACCAGCTCTAGGCACACTGACAAAATACTGCAGATTAAACTTTGCAGATAAGCTTTGCTCTGACTCAATAGTTTACAACAACTGAAGAGACAGGATGATCAATTTTAGTGCTGTCAGCTTTGATTGAAGATGATAAACTGTAATGCTGTCAGCTTTGATTGAAGATGATAAACTGTAATGCTGTCAGCTTTGATTGAAGATGATAAACTTTAATGCTGTCAGCTTTGATTGAAGATGATAAACTTTAATGCTATCAGCTTTGATTGAAGATGATAAACTGTAATGCTGTCAGCTTTGATTGAAGATGATAAACTTTAATGCATTCAGCTTTGGTTGAAGATGATAAACTTTAATGCTGTCAGCTTTGGTTGAAATGAACGTTAGTTTTGTTTTGACACAGAGGACATCAAAATCAGATTCTTTGAAGAAAATGATCAAGGGTTGTGTGTGTGGGAAGACTTTGGAGATTTTGGACAAGGAGATGTTCATAGACAGGTAGAGTAGCTAACAGAACTTAGGTTTTTGTTCATAGACAGGTAGAGTAGCTAACAGAACTTAGGTTTTTGTTCATAGACAGCTAGAGTAGCTAACAGAACTTAGGTTTTTTTTTACTCCAAAGTAATAATCTTTTTATATGAATGATTTGAGTCTGTCAGGTTTTTTTGTTACTCTATGTGGTTGTTCAGTCATTACTGAGTAAGGAAATGTGGTTGTTCATTTTACATGACTGAGTCAGTATATGTGGTTGTTCAGTTTACATGACTGAGTCAGTATATGTGGTTGTTCAGTTTACATGACTGAGTCAGTATATGTGGTTGTTCAGTCATTACTGAGTAAGAAAATGTGGTTGTTCAGTTTACATGACTGAGTCAGTATATGTGGTTGTTCAGTTTACATGACTGAGTCAGTATATGTGGTTGTTCAGTTTACATGACTGAGTCAGTACATATGGTTGTTCAGTCATTACTGAGTAAGAAAATGTGGTTGTTCAGTTTACATGACTGAGTCAGTATATGTGGTTGTTCAGTCATTACTGAGTAAGAAAATGTGGTTGTTCAGTTTACATGACTGAGTTAGTATATGTGGTTGTTCATTTTACATGACTGAGTCAGTATATGTGGTTGTTCAGTTTACATGACTAAGTTAGTATATGTGGTTGTTCAGTTTACATGACTAAGTTAGTATATGTGGTTGTTCAGTTTACATGACTGAGTCAGTATATGTGGTTGTTCAGTTTACATGACTGAGTATATGTTGTTGTTCAGTTTACATGACTGAGTCAGTATATGTGGTTGTTCAGTTTACATGACTGAGTCAGTATATGTGGTTGTTCAGTTTACATGACTGAGTTAGTATATGTGGTTGTTCAGTCAAACATGTCTGAGTATGTAGTTGTTCAGTCATACATGACTAACATAGAATGGATGGATTTTCAGTTATGCATCACTGAATCAGTTTGACAGTGTCAACAGAGATGCACTGTGGAAAATCCTAAGATGGCATGGCCTCCCTCATAAGATAGTGAATGTAATCAAAGCCCTATATGAGGGTTTTCAGTGCAAAGTGATCTGTGGAGAACATACCTCCACCAGCTTTAGGGTACAAACAGGAGTGAAACAGGGATGTGTACTATCACCAACATTATTTATCTTGGCAGTAGACTGGTTAATGAAGGAGGCAACATCAGATAAACGCAGAGGATTACAATGGACCCTTGACACAGTGCTGGAGGACCTTGACTTTGCGGATGACATTTGTCTATTATCAAGCAGTCACAAAGATATGCAAGAGAAAATAAACAAGCTAACTCAGAATGCAAACAACATAGGACTAAAGATCAACGTAGGAAAGACAAAGTTAATGAAACAAAATGTGAGCAACAGAAATGTACTCAGAGTAGATAGATAGCAAGTTAGTGGAGGAGGACAATGAATTTGTATATCTTGGTAGTAGAGTAGTAGAATATGGAAAAAGCACAGAGAACATCAACAACAGACTTACTAGAACAAACCAGGTTTTTGCAATGTTGCAGACTAAATGGAAATCTAAAAAAATAAGCATCAAGACGAAAATCAGAATATTTAAGAGTAATGTTCTAAGTGTACTACTCTATGGAAGTGAATGCTGGAAAATCACTAAAACTGTAGAAAACAAGTTGAATTCTTTCCAGAATAAATGTTTACAAAGAATTAGAAGAATATTTTTGCCAAACACTGTAAGAAATAACATCTTGTTGGCAGAAATGCAGATGAAGCCACTGATAGCAATTACTGAGGAAAGACACTGGCGATGGTTGGGACATGTGCTCTGAATGACTGACAATTCATTACCAAAAATAGCACCAAGATAGACACCACAGGGGAACAGAAGTAGGGTTAGATCAAAGGAGACATGGATAAGAACAACAGAGAGGATGTTGACCAATAGAGGGCTCACTTGGACAAGAGTGGGGGAAAAAGGCAAAGGACAGGTGTTTGTGGAAAACCCCTATGGAAGTCCCATGTGCTCTGGGCACTTAAGATTCAGAGAAAGAGAGAGATTACTGAGTCAGACAATAGAGACCTACTTGCCAAAAGTGAACTAGAAGATATGCATGCCTAACAGCAAAAAAATGCTGGAACTGAATTGGTCATGTGCTCCAAAGAGACCCCACTAACATTGTTAGAACAGCCTTGTGCATAGACACTCGAAGGAAAAAGAAAGACCAACTGAAGGCTGTCTGGTGGAGAACTATAAGCAAAACTGAGTGGCATTCAGCACAGCTGAGGCACAATACAAAGGCTGGCCACAGACCATGAAAAGTGGAGAGAATTTGTCGCTGCTGTCCAAGATGCCACAGGGTGTACTAAGTGGTGAGCGTAGCCAACCATCAAGCAAGTACATGGATGGATCACCAAGTCAGAGGAGAGCTTGGTGGTTTTGTTTTTCACTAAGATAGTCTGTCGTTTTTATATTTAGCTGTTGTTGAGCATCTTTTGCTTCATGAATCTTTTGTTCAGAAAAGAAAAAAAAGATGGTGTAACCTGAAGCAGTAAATTTCTTCCAGTATGCCATTGTGTTCAGAACACCAGCGTACCACAACCTAGAAATTCCCAGACCAGTAGAGGTTCACATGCAACTCCAGCGTCCGTCTGACGGAGAAACAAGCGAGTGTATACCTTTCACATTTATGCCAGATGATCCAGGTAAGCAAGAATGTCCTATCTAAGCTAAATACACAGATCTTTGTGTATAATAAAATAATGAAATGTTTGTGGCTAGCACATTATTGTTGATATCATCTAGCTTAAATACAAATTAAATGAATAGTAATAAGTGATGTGCTGTCTTTTCTGCAAATTGATGTTTAGGAGATGATGATGATGATCTCTCTGTGTAGATTCTTATGGTGGAATGTTTGGAGTCTCTGTGTATGCTATTATGGTGGAATGTTTGGAGTCTCTGTGTAGATTCTTATGATGGAATGCTTGGAGTCTCTGTGTAGATTCTTATGATGGAATGCTTGGAGTCTCTGTTCATAGACTATTATGGTGGAATTCTTGGAGTCTCTATGTGTAGACTATTATGGTGGAATTCTTGGAGTCTCTATGTATAGACTATTATGGTGGAATTCTTGGAGTCTCTATGTGTAGACTATTATGGTGGAATTCTTGGAGTCTCTATGTGTAGACTATTATGGTGGAATTCTTGGAGTCTCTATGTGTAGACTATTATGGTGGAATGCATGGAGTCTCTATGTATAGACTATCTTGGAATCTCTGTGTGTAGACTATGGTGGAATGCTTGGAGTCTGTATGTGTAGACTATTATGGTGGAATGCTTGGAGTCTCTGTGTGTAGACTATGGTGGAATGCTTGGAGTCTGTATGTGTAGACTATTATGGTGGAGTGCTTGGAGTCTCTATACTTTAATGGTGGAATGCTTGGAGCCTATTTGTTTAGACTATTATGGTGGAATGCTTGGAGTCTCTATGTGTAGACTATTATGGTGGGATGTCTGGAGTCTTTATGTGTAAACTATTATGGTGGAGTGCATGGAGCGTTCAGGCATTTTCTGTTCTTCAAGGAGGAAGGATGCCATTAAGCTAAGTTTTTTTTATTTTCTTTAAGTTTTTTTGTTGTGTTGTGTTTATGTATATAATCCTTGAAAAAGGCTCACGCCAAAATATTGGATGTATGTTTTTCATTTATACATTCTCATCTTACTCTCATGCTTCCTATTCATTTTTTCTCACTTGACTCACTCCTTCTGCTGCCTTGTAAAACTGCACCATACACCTCTATCTATATTTATTATTTGAGCCTATGTGTAGACTTGACAAATGACCATCATAACATGCTCGACTGCTGTGTTAAAGCCTGCCTTGTTGGACTAAAGGTATGTGTGCTAGAAGCACTACAGAATCATGGGATAGTATCTAGTTTGCTGATCCTGACAAGTGCACCATTCCTTCCATGCTCCCAGCATGCTCTGCCACAAGAAATATGTTAGAGATGACTTAACTCTTCCCGTGCCTTGGGTCACTATAGTGACTCTTGGTTTGTTTTATTAAAACAGCCGGTCTAACATTTAGATTGTACATATTTCATCCGCGTTTCCAGAGACACTTTTCAAAATGGTGAAAGAGTGCTTAGTTACGAGCAATGCCGAGCGAGAAAAAGGAAGAGAAACATGGAAAATTTTAAATTTTTGATGATGTAGATTGGGGTATGGACATGGCCTGTGACCACCCCACTGCTCTTGAATGTATCCCAAGTAGATCTAGACATATTTAGACGACTGGAGAAGTAGTTAGGAGGTTATTTCAGACATTAATTTAGCGAGAATGCAACATAGAATCACAATACGAGATCGACAAATAGATCTAGACATCTCGGATCATAAGTAGTGTAGATCTAAAGCTAGCCGATGGTGAGCTGGGCACAATCGTTGTCTAAAAACATCACATTACTTCTTTTGTCCTAAAAAAACTCTGCATTTATGAAATTTTCATACATTTAGTTATACTTTGAAACATAATAAGTACACGGAAGTACATGGAAATAGTGTTTTCCATTCCATTTTACAACTATACCCCCTAAACATATCAAGACCTGTGGTTTTATTTTGGCATCCAACTGAGCGTCTGCATTTCTTCTCGTGGCATGGGAAGAGTTAAAGCTGGAACTAACTGCTTGATCACTGGGAACTCAGAAAGTACATATAAGAGATAGAGTAGCTGTTGGGGCCAGGAAACCAGTGGTGCTTGCAATAATAAGATGTAAATGGTGATAGCCTGTTGAGTAGGTTTGGGGTTAGTGATACTTTCTTTGTGGAACTGACAGAAAACAGTTTGGACAGTTTGCTTCGTGAAACAAAAAAACACAACTGGCCTAACTTCCTACTTGAAATAACACCCAACCATAACAGTCACAACTTTGAAATAACACCCATCCATGACAGTCACAACTTTGAAATAACACCCATCCATGACAGTCACAACTTTGAAATAACACCCATCCGTGAAAGTCACAACTTCCTACTTTGAAATAACACTCATCCATGACATTCACAACTTTGAAATAACACCCATCCATGACAGTCACTTTGGCACTAGCTGTTAGGAAATTAATTTGACATCCCTGATATTCACTTTGGCACTAGCTGTTAGGAAGTTAAATTGACGTCCCTGATATTCACTTTGGCACTAGCTGTTAGGAAGTTAAATTGACGTCCCTGATATTCACTTTGGCACTAGCTGTTAGGAAGTTAAATTGACGTCCCTGATATTCACTTTGGCACTAGCTGTTAGGAAGTTAAATTGACGTCCCTGATATTCACTTTGGCACTAGCTGTTAGGAAGTTAAATTGACGTCCCTGATATTCACTTTGGCACTAGCTGTTAGGAAGTTAAATTGACGTCCCTGATATTCACTTTGGCACTAGCTGTTAGGAAGTTAAATTGACGTCCCTGATATTCACTTTGGCACTAGCTGTTAGGAAGTTAAATTGACGTCCCTGATATTCACTTTGGCACTAGCTGTTAGGAAGTTAAATTGACGTCCCTGATATTCACTTTGGCACTAGCTGTTAGGAAGTTAAATTGACGTCCCTGATATTCACTTTGGCACTAGCTGTTAGGAAGTTAAATTGACGTCCCTGATATTCACTTTGGCACTAGCTGTTAGGAAGTTAAATTGACGTCCTTGATATTCACTTTGGCACTAGCTGTTAGGAAGTTAAATTGACGTCCCTGATATTCACTTTGGCACTAGCTGTTAGGAAGTTAAATTGACGTCCTTGATATTCACTTTGGCACTAGCTGTTAGGAAGTTAAATTGACGTCCTTGATATTCACTTTGGCACTAGCTGTTAGGAAGATAAATTGACATCCCTGATATTCACTTTGGCACTAGCTGTTAGGAAGTTAAATTGACATCCTTGATATTCACTTTGGCACTAGCTGTTAGGAAGTTAAATTGACATCTTTGATATTCACTTTGGCACTAGCTGTTAGGAAGTTAAATTGACGTCCCTGATATTCACTTTGGCACTAGCTGTTAGGAAGTTAAATTGACGTCCCTGATATTCACTTTGGCACTAGCTGTTAGGAAGTTAAATTGACGTCCTTGATATTCACTTTGGCACTAGCTGTTAGGAAGTTAAATTGACGTCCCTGATATTCACTTTGGCACTAGCTGTTAGGAAGTTAAATTGACGTCCTTGATATTCACTTTGGCACTAGCTGTTAGGAAGTTAAATTGACGTCCTTGATATTCACTTTGGCACTAGCTGTTAGGAAGATAAATTGACATCCCTGATATTCACTTTGGCACTAGCTGTTAGGAAGTTAAATTGACATCCTTGATATTCACTTTGGCACTAGCTGTTAGGAAGTTAAATTGACATCTTTGATATTCACTTTGGCACTAGCTTTGAGAGATTGCATGGCAGAAATGGTTGCTGCATCAAATGTTTTTTTTTCTTTTGTTTCAGATCCAGACAGAATTGCTGAGAAGAGAAAACGGAAAGCTCAGCGCTTGGTGGACTTTTGGAATTCTGCAGGTAAGAACAGCCAAATATCTAGTATTTCCTGCCACACAAAGCAAGCAGGATACAAGTGACGCTTTCAGTTCGAAGACAGTTAGTGAAACTAAAACATATTTTAGGTTAAAATTTCATAAAGAACAGTTTTCTTTATTGCTGATATTATTTGTTTTGTTCACCCACTCTAGTCACAGATGTAGACAGATTATTTTGTTATATCTATTTTTCTCCTACCACTCTGATAACTGCATGTAGTCAGTATACAGCTTCAGCAGTCAGAGCAACTAAAACTGACCTCTAAACTATGATATAGCAGGTTACTGAATTGTGATATAGCAGGTCACTGAGCTATAACAGGCCTCAGAGCTATGATATAGCAGGTTACTGAATTATGATATAGCAGGTCACTGAGCTATAACAGGCCTCAGAGCTATGATATTATGATATAGCAGGTTACTGAGTTATCTATAACAGGTTACTGAGTTAAGATATAGCAGGTCTCTGAGATATGATATAACTGGTCTTTGAGCTATGAGTCTCTGAACTGTGATATTAGCAGGTCTCTGAGCTATAATATAATGAATCTCTGAGCTGTGATATAGCAGGCCTCTGAGCTGTGAGCCTCTGTGATAAAGCAGATCTCTGAGCTATAATGAGTCTCATAGCTCTGATATAGCAGGTCTCATACAATGAGACTCTGAGCTGTTATATAATAGGTTTCTTAAGCTATGAGTTTCTGAGCTGTGATATAGCTGGTCTCTGAGCTCTGATATAGCAGGCCTCTGAGCTGTGAGTCTCTATGATAAAGCAGATCTCTGAGCTATAATGAGTCTCATAGCTCTGATATAGCAGGTCTCATACAATGAGACTCTGAGCTGTTATATAATAGGTTTCTTAAGCTATGAGTTTCTGAGCTGTGATATAGCTGGTCTCTGAGCTGTGATATAGCTGGTCTCTGAGCTGTAATATAATGAGACCCTGAGCTGTGTGATATAGCAGGTCTCTGAGCTGTGAGTCACTGAGCTCTGATATTGCAGGTCTCTGAGCTATAATATAATGAGTCCCTGAGCTGTGATACAGCAGGTCTCTAGGTATAATATGAGTCTCTGAGCTGTAATATAGCAGGTCTCTGAGCTGTGATATAGTAGGTCTTTGAGTTATGATATAGCAGGTCTTGCTATAACATAACAAATCTTTGAGCTACAATCTTCATGAAATGACTGCACTGGGAGCATCTCAAATGAAAATATTTTGTGAAACATCACCTGTCGTGAGGTTATTACCCTCATTATTTAAATGTGAATCAGTAAAATTCAGCAGTAAGAGTTTGTGAAGAGTGTGCCAGAAGTGATCTTTAGCTGAACGCACATGATTACAGGATGTTACATTTGTGTAGGTAATTCTGAATACATGCGGGGTAGTGGAGCCAGTGTGAGAGGTCGTCTGTCAACCATGCTGAAGGGGATGAGAAGGATCAAGAAAGATCCAGATGCTACACAAGGTATGTTCATGTTACCTCTCTCCAGATGCCACATATTGTCATGATGACATTCTCCCCTTTTTGACTTACCATATACCAGCTAGCAAACAGAGTTTAGTTCAACACTAAAATACCATGTATAACGGCCAGTAATATGCTAAAATACCACGTGTAACAGACGGTAATACACTAAAATACCACATGTAACAGGTGGTAATACGCTAAAATACTATGTATAACAAACAGTATCTATCTATCTGTTGCCCTACTAACTGGCATTGGCTATCATGCTTTCCCACAACTCCCTGCTCCAAGTGCTGACTATAATCCGTGTTGCTGTTCTTTGTCCGTCATCTAATTAATCTGTCCAGCATTTTCTCTCTCTGTCTGCCTTGGTCTCTTTTGCTTCCTATCATTCCCATTGTCAGTTTCTAGCTGGCCTCGCAGCAGATCTTGTCCTAGGAATCTAGATTGTCTTTTCTGACTTTTGTTGTTGTTTGTCTCATCTCTCTCAGAACCTCCTCATCTGATTTCTTTGCTGTCCGTGGTATTTGCAACATTCTTCTAAGGAACCACATTTCAGTGGCTTCCAGTTGGCGGTGTACTTCATTACTGAGTGGTCATGCCTTGGATCTGTAAACTAAAAATTGGCTGGATGTAGCACTGGAGTACTCTTTTCCTTACTCCCAATGACAACGATTTATTACACAGAATGCTCTTCATTTTCTGAAAACATTATTTTGGCTTGCATTATTCTGCTCTTTATCTCAGTTAGGTATCTTCCATATGAGGTCAGTAGTGTCCCCAAATAACTAAACTTGTCCACCTGTTTCAGGATTGTGCCGTTTACGGTTATTTTACATTCAGGAATCATTTTTTCTTTGACCATAACTTCTGTTTTCTTCTTTTTCAAGGTAAGGCCCTTGTTTTCACTTTCTTTTACTGTTATGTCCAGCAGTTCTTGTAGTTCTTTTTTACTCTTTGCTGTTAAGACTGTATCATCTGCATATCTCAAGTTGTTTAAATTGTATTCCCCCCCCCCCCCCCCCCCCACTGATATTCCAGGTAGTTGGTCTATATTCCACATGATTTTCTCAGTGTACAAGGAAAATAAATACATGCAACAAACATCCTTGGTGCACTCAATGTATGTATGTATGTCCCGGCATCACTCTGGAACGCCTGGAACAATTTCAGCCACACTTGGTACACATTTGACTTACAATCTGTAGATGTATAATTTGGGGCTAAGACACCCCTATCTGCACTGGGAGTGGGGTACAAATGGGGTGGATGTCTTATCCACTAAAGTCATGGAGGAACAATGGTCTAAAGGAGTTATCGTTAAATAGAGTGGTACTGGTCTAAGAGAGATAAACGTTAAATAGAGCGGTACTGGTCTAAGACAAGCATTTGTAGTCTCCCATGGCAAGTCATCCATGTAAAAATATAAAGATTCATGAGTGAATTTATTATAGAATACAATAATAAGAAAAAAAAAAGAAAATTAAAAGTTAAAACCATAAAGTACTTACATCCGTGTAGAACTATAAACCTATTCACAGAAATAAAAAAAAAGTGTTATAATGAATAAATCCATTATAGAATACAATAAAAAGCTACGGTAAGCATCAGGAAAAAAAAAATGTAAAACTAAAGTGTATGAAGTACTTACATCTGTTCCAGCATCACGCAAAACTTGGTATGCATATGACTTACAATCTGGACAAAGTACAGTCGGGGTTAGATCACCCCTAGGATACCCCTATAGGTCTGTGTGACATGTAAAAATAATTCTAGGGGTGGGGGTGGGATGGGGTAACATGTAAAAATAATCGAAAACGACTGATATTTGTGTCAAATCCATAGTTTTCACGGTCGCTGAGATGAATAGTGACACTCCCGATGCTGTTTAAGTCCACATTCAGCCCCCATCGGCATAGGGAGAGGAGTGAGAAGTGGTTAAAAATAAAATGTCCAAATTGACCGAGATTAGTGTCAAGTCCGTCGTGTTCGGGGTCGCTAAGCTGATTGGTGACAGTCCTGATGCCCAAGTTTAGTTGAATAGAAGGAATAGAACTTTGTATTACTGTCTAGACTCTGTAGAACCTCCTAGAAGGTTGTGGATATGAATAAACATTGTGGAACCTTCTAGAAGATTGTCAAACTGAAGAGACTAAGATTGTCAAACTGAAGAGACCTCTGTAGAACCTTCTAGAAGGTTGTGGAAATGAATAGAACGTTGTAGAACCATCTAGAAGGTTGTAGAAATGAGTAGAACTTTGTTGATTGGGATAAATAAATTGCCGGGTAATCACCTAGTATCTTGATATTTGTCAGTTTCTCACTCCACCTTTATTCCTGCTGACTGCTGCCAATAATAAATGTTTTTAATAATTCTCAGGTCCTTTCTGTCTGTGTTTAATTTTTCTAACACTTCTATTACAAGGCCTTGCATTAATCTATAAAACAAAAAATAGATCAGTTTTAATTTCTATGGCTCTTTCTATGAGCATTCTTAATGTGTAAAATGCATTGCTTGTACTCTTTCCTTTGACAGATCCACATTGTTTTTCTGCAATCTCTAGTTTTATTTTAGCTCATACTCATTGCCTGTGTACTTTCATAGGACATGCAATGAGAGGAGGGGGCATTGAAAATATTATAACAACAGGAAAAATAGAAGGAAGAAGATCAAGAGGAAGACCAAGAGAAATGATACTGGACAGTCTGACGGGATGGTGTGAGAGGAGATCACCAACTGAGCTGATGGCCTGCATGAAGGATCGTGTACTCTGGAGAAGCATAATAGCCAACGCCAGTTGGCATGGCACATGATGATGATACTCATTGCTTGGTTATGCAGAGCAGAATTTTGATAATGTGACTCATGAGTCTTATTGTTCTGTGATCTTCACATTCTGCTGCACCTGGTTTCTTTGATATAGCGATAAATATTGATATTCCTTAAATCATTTGGTATATATCCAGTATTGTGGATGTCATTCAAAAGTTTAGTTATTACTTCTACTCCATATTCCTCTAGTTCTTCCAACTCTTCTTTGGTTATGTTGTCTGGACCTGGTGCTTTATTACTCTTCATTTGGTCGATGGCTTCTGTGACATTTTGCTGCTATTATAGGAGGTCCCTCATTGTTATTTTCGGGCTTTGGATAAGTTTCATCACTGTCTAGGTCTTTGATGTATTCATTCCACCTAACTGTACTGTTCAAAAAAAGGAACGCATCACTACTGTAGTTGTAATGGACACCAACATTCAAACTTGTATCAAAATTTTATTTTACGGAATTAATGTTTCAATCATGGCATGAACAAACTTTAAGACTTTAACAGTGAAATGATGCTCATTAAATTTGGTTTGGACTTTTATTCTTTGCGACTGAGGCCTCCATCTCAGTAAGGCGTATGGCCTCCTCTGGCCTGTATCAGAGAATGACATTTCCTTGACACGGATCTGATTAGCTGTTGGATCTGTTGTTGTAGGATGGCTGCCCACTCTTCCCACAGTGCAAGAGACAACTGTCGGAGATTGGTTGGCACCATGTCTCACTGGCAGACTTGTCTGTTGAGTTCATCCCATAAGTGTTCTATTGGGTTCATGTCTGATGACATGGATGGCCACGGAATGGTCTGGTCATTGTTGTCAGTGAGGAACTGGGTGATGAGTTGTACCACATGAGGTCAAGCATTATCCTGCTGAAAAATTGACCATGGTGCAGCCATAAATAGAAGGACGTGATGACAAAGAATTTCAGCGACATATTGTTGGGCATTCAGGCATCCTTCACTTTGCACCAAGTCACTTCTTCCCATGAAGTTGCTCGTCCCCCACACCAGTACACCACCACCACCATGTGCAAGAGCCTCATCCACGCAGTTCTGGGCATAAACTCTTCTCTGTCTGTCGTGTCGCTGGAACAGAAAGATTGATTCATCACTAAACCAAACCCTTCTCCAATCATTCGCAGTGGTCCATTGACGATGTTGATTTGCCCACTACAGTCAGGTCTGGCGATGCCTGTCCGTAAGTACAGGACCTCTGTAGGATCTTCTAGCCCAAAGACCAGCGTCGTGCAGCTGGTTCCTGACCATTTGATCTGAAATTCTGTGAGCTGCTGTCATTGACTGGACAGATAACGTGGATGCAAATCAGTTCCTAAGCTGACGCAGCCGTATGAAGTGGTCTTCGGCAGGAGTTGTAACTATGGGTCTTCCGCTGCAACTGAGCCAGTTTTTTAAAATCGTCTCCAAAGCCAACTAATGGTGCTTCTAACCACATTAAATTGTCTGGCCTCTACACTTTGTGACTGTCCAGTCTGTAAATGTCCAATGATGATGAGTCGTTCTGTAGTGAGATGAGCCATACTTGTGCATTGAATTTTCATATGAATTGATTCGGGAAGTGTCAATCTTTTTTAGGCATTCAGTAACATGGTCAGTGAGTTTTGTGTTCAGTAAGTTTCACGGGATTCTCATGAACCTATCATGAGTTACTGTCAAAAATGCTGTTTGACTAGTGTCACTTTTCTGTGCTCATGAATCATCTGCTGAGTACAATTTTCAGGTCAGCACGTGAAGTTGATGTCCAAGTGAATGTTTCAGGCAATTTGCTCTTGTCTGATCAGCAAACTTCAGTTTAAATTGCAACATAGTATTTGTTGCATTACTTTTATTTAATAGTATATTATTTCTTTCATCACTGTCTAGGTCTTTGATGTACTCATTCCACCTAGTATGTATAAAATCGGAAAAAAGTAGGAGCAGCTTTATTACTTAACGATTACAAAGTTGTGACATTTCGGCGTGAGCCTTAATCATACAAAAACATACAGGACGAAGAAATAGAGAGAGGAGATAAAGTATAGATTCACATGAATACTGTTTTAAAAAAAATACAAAAATACAAAAAAAATTTTTTTAAAGGAGTACTTAGCTGTAAATTGCAAGGTGTGGCTTGTCCGGCGGTGTGTGTCAGGAATGGATCTGGTAGGACGTGGAAATTGTTTAAATAGAGACCTATGACATGTGGTCGGTGGGTTGTAACTGGGGGTGATGGATGGGGAACCGGGAAGGGGAGAGAGAGTGACGCATTACTGGCCTAGCTAGGAGAAATTGAAACAGGTGATTGGGGAAGAGGGGTTGCAGAGAAAATAGCGGGGTTGCAGAGTGATGCTGTGAGGAAGTTTGAAAAGTAAGAAGGGGTGGATTTAGTGGAGAGGTACTATAATGATTGAAGAAGATGATGTTACGTGTAACTAAACGGCGAGTTTAACCCATGTGGTTCCAGCGTCCCATAATTTTGAATGCAGCGGTTCTCAAGTGCCAGGCGGCTTGTGTCATCTGCGTGACATTAAGATGACTACGAATTAAAAGGTACTGTTTCGCCATCTCCATCTCCTCCAGACCGAGCCTGAGACACGTGAACTTTTTGGGGAACCCCCATTGGTGGCTTACAGACGGGACAAGAACCTCAGGGACCTTTTAATTCGTAGTCATCTTAAGAGAGATGACACTTTTTATGGTACCAGACGTTGTGGACGCTGTAGATGTAACACTTGTCCGTTTGTTGTCGAGGCCAGCCAGATCTCTTTCCCTAAATCCACGTTATCAGTACAGGAGGGTTTCACCTGTACTTCACGAAATGTCATTTATGTTATCATGTGCAAACGTTGCGGTTTGAAGTACATAGGGGAAACTGGCTTACGGTTAGGAGATCGATTTCGCCAGCATCTAAATGATATTTCTAAGAGGGCCTGAACACCTGTGGCTAAACATTTTTGCCTTGGTAACCACAAGGGCAAACATGACATTTCGGTTAGTGCGATCCGCTCTTGTTCTGCAGATGTACGATCTCGGAGGGTCCTAGAACAGCGCCTTATTTTCCAGACTGGCTGTCTCCACCCAGCTGGAATTAACAATGTCTTCAGCTTTCTGTAACTTCTTTATTTTTCCACTGGCCTTTTTTATACTCTACTTTTTTTCTCTATTCTACCCATCCCTACTACCATCCTATTTCCTTCTCTGCCAACATATTGGTCTTGTCCTATTCACCAGTTCTACATTTCCTCCCTGTAGGTGTTAGTTCTTCATTCATTATCTCTCCGCGTCCCCTTTTCTCTCCCCTCTCTCTCTCTCTCCCCCCCCCCGACACCTCTAGCGGCTATCATGTTTCTATTGCCTTCCCCCAACCCCTTTCTCCCACTTGTTCTCCTCCTCTCTCTCCGCTTCTTCGCTATGATTGGCTATATCGGGAATCTTTTGTCTGTAGGCAGCGTGGGTTTTTTTTTCTCCCCCTTCTTCCACACACATTTCTGCTTCTCACTTGGAGCAAGACTTCAGATAAGTTATATATGTTTGTATTTCGTTCTGTATGTATCCTCGAATAAGGCTCACACCGAAATATCGGATGTTGTATGTTTTTCATTTATACATTCTCATACTTTATATTCGTTTTTTTCTCACCTTGCTCACTTCCTCCCTCAATTTGTAAAACTGCACCATACACCTCTATCTACCGTATTTATATTAACCAGTTTTGCTGCAGTCGCCATCCCTTTTATCTGTTTAATAGATACACTAAAATAGTAAGTTTAACAGACAATAATGCACTAAAATACTATGTTTAATAAATACACTAAAATAGTAAGTAAGTTTAACAGACAGTAATGCACTAAAATAGTAAGTTTAACAGACAATAATGCACTAAAATACTATGTTTAACAAATACACTAAAATAGTAAGTTTAACAGACAATAATGCACTAAAATACTATGTTTAACAAATACACTAAAATAGTAAGTTTAACAGACAGCAATGCACTAAAATAGCATGTTTAACAGACATTGTGCGAGATAAGTTTCCTCAAACAAAGTAGGAACAGGAGATGGACATATGTTGGTCATGTGATGAGAAGAAACAATCAGAGAATCCCAAAACAAGCTATCAAGTGGAACACAACAGGCCAAAGAAAAAAAGGCCGACCACGGGAAACTCTAAAAAGAACATTGTTAAGAGAGGCCAAATTAATAGGTATAAAATCCCTTGATGAGATTGAAAGACTCGCCGAAAACAGGAAAAATTTGCGAACTACCTTGCGAGCCCTATGTGACATTTAACGGCACGGGAAGGATATAAGATATATGAGACTGTATAAACATTTTATAACACATTATATGAGACTGTAAACATTTTTATAGCACAGTATATGAGACTATGGGAATAAAGAAAAGATATGAGATTAAACATTTTATAACCTAGTATAAGAGACTGTAAACATGTTATATAGTTCATTATATGAGACTAATAAAATGCAGTATAAGAGACTATAAACATTGTATAATGCAGTTTGAGACTGTAAACATATTATATCCCAGCTTATGAGACTGTAAACATGTTATACTCTAGTTTATGGGACTGTAAATGTTATAACCCAATTTATGAGACTGTAAACATTATAACCCAGTTTATGAGGATGTAAACATAACTCAAGTTTATGAGAGTGTAAACATTATAACTCAGTTTATGAGACTGTAAATGTTATAACCCAGTTTATGAAACTGTAAACATGTTATAACCCAGTTTATGAAAGTGTAAATATAACCCAGTTTATGAGTGTAAATATGTTATGACACACTTTAAGAGACTGTGTAAACATGTTATAACCCAATATAAGATTGTGTAAAAAGTTTATAATCCTGTATAACAGACTGTCAACATTTTATAACTCTGTATAAGAGACTACAACATTTTATAACCCTGTATAACAGACTGTAAAGATGGCTCTAGCAGTGCAGATGCAGTTGTCAGTCATGTGACAGCAGACAACTCCTCCATGGGCAGCATCACGGTGTCATCAATTTCTGCTGGCAGCATAGACTCTAGCGTCATTGCAGACTTGTCTGGTCTGTCCAGCAGTGACCTCTCGGTGGTCTCCACAGAAAATGGTCAGTTGGTGATCTCTGTGCCAGGTGGGGACGGCAGTGGCCTGAGTGTAGACAGCATCAACCTCCCCACCAACATGTTGAGTGGAGATCTCATCAATCAGATAGACATTCAACAGCTCAATGCTTATCTCCAGGTAAGATTATCTCCCCATCAACATGTTGAGTGGAGATGTCAGTGCTTATATTAATGTGAGATTTTATTTTTTTTTATCATGTGGAAAAGTTTGTTACTACCACCACAAAAAGTGAATGTTTCAGATTTCAGTGGTCATGTTTTGGTTACAGAAAAACTCAGTTACTCAATTCATTGTATCCCTACTTTAAAATTTGCCATAGATTTTGAGAATATTTGTTTTAAAGTGTTTGTGATACACATGAACTCTGCAGTGGCTGGCTTTATTTTTCAATCACTGATGACATCATGAGAAATGTGAAATCTGAGACATCTTCTCATGGCATTTCTTCTTGATGTCTCATTTACTGTGGCAGTTCATTTATTCAGTCTTGCCATTGACAAAAAAATCTAATTCACTTCATTTTGCCACGTTCATGTTGTAACTGACTCGTGTTTTTTTATTTGCCAGGATCAAGGTTCTGGTACTGAGAGTTTGCTCGGTCAGCCAACTTCGGCCGAGCAGATCAACTTGGGCTACACAAACAGGCAGGCTCATATGATGGACACAGATCTGGAGACGGAGGTAGCCCTCCATGGCCTCAACTCTCACATATAATCTCCTGCATTTATTTTGTGACACAAATTGTTCCTGGTAACTACCACATATTTACAAGTTGAAGTGGAAAGACTTGTGTTTTCTGCTGTGGTGTAACCTGGCTGAATGTGCACTGTGCTGCTACTGCTGCTGCTGGCATATCTGTGGCCAGTCGTGTGTGCCATGGGCCTCATCATAGATTTGTGACCTAAAATGCTGCACGTAAATTGATCTTTCAGAATGATGTGTGTTAGCCAGGAATTTGATGCAGTTATACCATAATTAGGAAGATCAGACATGAAAAATAAAGAAAATGGATAAATTGCAATTGAAGACAAAAAAAAATGACATTCAACAAGAATTTTAGCAGGACACCTCCTTCAGGAACATCAGAAAAACAGCTTACAGAATGAAAAAAAGATGCATTTATCCAGCACTTGTTAAAGTGGAGTATCTCTGTAAAAATACACGTATACTTCTATGTTGTTCTGCTTCTCGGTGTTGACCAAGTTCAGATAATACGTATATTTGGCTCATCAATATCCTCTTAAGAGTCTAAGACCTACAAGGCACTTGTGCAATCATCCAGCAACAAATAATGACACTGACACATCTCTCCTTGCCATGTGCAACATAAAACCAGTCAGTAACTGTCGTTCTGCTGCGGTGAAACTCTTGAAATTTGCAGAAAAAAATGGAAATTGAAACGCTGAATCATTTGAAAGAAGATATAGCCAAACATGATTTAAGGACCAACAGACCAGAGGAAGTCAAGATAATGCCAGACAAGCTTATAACATTTGTGTTTGGTTACTTGACTCTTGAAGTACTAATTATGCATTGAGCCTGTCTCACCTCCAGTCTGACGCACTCCATGCATACTGGTCATGTTATTTGTCTTGTCTTATAGTCTTGATAGTAGCTAAGCAAACTCACTACACAAATGATCATGTCTGTGGTCTGGTATCACAATTTTCACAATAGCTAAACAACCACACCACACAAATGATCATGTCTGTGGTCTAGTATCACAATTTTCACAATAGCTAAACAAACTCAGCACACAAACTATCATGTCTGCGGTCTAGTATCACAATAGCTAAACAAACTCAGCACACAAACTATCATGTCTGTGGTCTAGTATCACAATAGCTAAACAAACTCAGCACAGAAACGATCATGTTTGTGGTCTAGTATCACAATTTTCACAATAGCTAAACAAACTCCAAATGCTGACAAACTCCATATGCTGATCATGTCTTTGATCTGGCATCACCACGCTACCTGTATCCTGGGACTAAATGTCAAAGAATCACTTTCATTATCTTCCTTTAGACCACTTTCTGCTGTGTCTTTGGTTAATGTTTTACCTTATGTGAAGTTTGTACTCACTTTTTGTTTGTTTGCTATCTTGTCAACATGAATCAGTCACTACAAACATGATAAACAAAATTAGATCTGGAAGACACATAGAACCACTTCAGTTTCAAAAAGGACATTGGCAGTTGCAGTATTTGTTAACTATGGTTGAAGTATGTAGTATGATGTTTCAGATTTTAAAACTGCCAACTTGTCTTGCTGGCTTCCTGTATGCTGTCATGAATATTTCCATTTTGTTGAGACTGCTTGTAAAGTTTTGTGGCACTCTCTCTGTGCTAGTTTCTGTACCACATTTGATCTTGTTCTACTGTTGTTGGTTTACTGTCAGATTTTATTGTATAGGTTCACATCATTTTTAGAAAAAAATATTTTAAAATGTGAAGTTTCTAATTTTTTTTTTTAAATACAAACTTTGAACCCTGTCATAAGTTCTTAGACAAGCCAGATTTGATTCTCCAGTCTACTGTCAAAACGTTATAACTATTTACAACACAAGTTGGAATAGCTTTATTACTTAATGAGCACACAGTTTCAGTCTACACCTTAATCATGCAAAAAACATACAGGACAAAGAAATAGGGAAAGAAGATAAAATATCTTTCATCTTCTTCTTCTTCGTTCGCACTCTCTGTCTATATCTGCAGTCCTGTCTCTTGGATAAATTTCACTGTTTTTTGTAACTCATGTATGGAACCGTAGAGCTTATCTTCTTTAGTGGTTTCACTGGGCCAGTAATTATTTCTCAGTGTCTCGTAGTTGATGCAGTTCTGGAGGATATGTTCCACATTTTGGGGCACCTGGGCACATGTACATAGATTAGTAGTTCCAACCTTAAACTTTGTATACATATGACTTCGGAGTCGGCTGTGTCCTGTTCGGAGACGGAAGATGGTGACTTGTTCCTTTCTGTTTAGCATGTGATAGTCATCATGTGGTGGTGTTTGTGGCTTCCTGTAGGTTTTTATCATGCTTTTCTTCTGATTATAGGTGACTGGTATGTCTGGTTGCTCCATTTCAGTGCCCTCTTTGGCCAGATGGTCAGCTTTCTCATTGCCTGGTATCCCACAGTGGGAGGGAATCCATTGCAAAGTGACTCCATGTTGTAAGCCAATTTTTGACAAGGCATCCTTAAGGTCTGGTAGTTTGTTGCACTGAAGAGCCTCCAGTACTGATCTTGCATCTGTGAGAATTACTACAGGACATGTATCAATTCTGGAGTCTGATAGTTTTTCAACTGCAGCAATAATTGCCCTAACTTCTGCATCAAAGTTGTTGCAGTATTTACCAGTGGGTATGGAAATCTTGTCAGAGGTGTTATTTGGATATTCAATATATGCTCCTGCCCCACCATTCTTTATGGCATTATGTGCAGATCCATCTGTATACACACGTATCCAGGTGTCACATGGATATTTGTCATCTAGAACACTAAGTGTGGCTGTTGATCTTACAAGACTGCTCTGCATCTCACCATTCTGCACACCTTTCACTTCAGTCTGAATAGTTATTTGTGTATAATCTGCTTCTTTCCATGGTGTATGCTCTGGTACAGATGATAATGGAGTGACTACAGTTGGAAGGTCAGGTATCAGCTTACGCATACGCTTGGCCTGATGAATGAAGCTGCTTCTTTTAAGCCGTCCTAATGCCAAGTTATTGAATCTCTCCTTCAGGGGATGGCTTACAGAGCTAAGGAATTTTTCTCCCATGGTCATGACCTTTGTGTCTCTACGTTCCTTTAGCGGTTGAACACCAACTATTTTCTGCATTTCTACTATTGGTGTGGACCTCATGGCACCTGTGATAATCCGTAGTGACTGATTTTGAACCTTGTCTAGATTATGCAGCGTAGTGTTTGATGCTGTGCACCAAGATGTTGAGCCATATTCTAAATGTGGTAGAATACTTTGCTGATATACATTCTTGAGGATTCTTTCACTAGCTCCCCATGTAGTCCCACTCAGTTTTCTTAATATGGCTAGTTTTCTTCTGGCTTTTGCTTCTGCACTGTTGATGTGTTGCTTCCAAGTCAGTTTTGAGTCAAGAGTCACTCCTACGTAAGCGGGTTGGTTGTCCATCCTTAAGGGTATTTCATTTACAAAGATCTTACCTGCTTTCTGTTTAGATGAGAGGGTGAACAGAGTGGTGCTTGATTTCTCTGTGTTGATACTTACACACCATTTGTTTGTCCATGATGTCAAGATGTCTGCTGCTCTTTGGAGTCTCTGTGTAGCAACTGTCGCATATTCATCTGTACACCACATGACCAGATCATCTGCATACAGTGCTGCTTTGATTCCATAGGGAAGTTCCTTGACCAGGTCATTAATGAATACAAGGAATAGTGTAGGCGAAAGGACTCCTCCTTGTGGTACACCGTGTCGCAGAAGTACTTTCTGGCTTTTGTGTCCATCCATTACTACTCTAGCTCTTCTATTGTGTAAATAGGACTTTATCCAGTTGTACAGTCTTCCATTCACATTGCAGTTTCTTAGTTTCCACAACAGACCTTTTTTCCATACTTTATCAAAGGCTTTCTTCAGGTCTATCCACGCTGCTAGTACAAGGTTTTTCTCTTGGAATGCATCCTCAATCTCTTGAGAGAGATAGGTCACTTGATCTTCCGTACTGTAGTACTGCCTAAATCCTGCTTGTTGTGGAACGAGAAGGTTTTCACTTTCTAGGTACCATTTTAGCCTCAGGTCAATGATGCGTTCCATCGTTTTGCATAGGCAGCTAGTGAGACTGATTGGCCTGTAGCTGGAGGCAGTATCACTGTTTTTCCCTGGTTTTAGCAGTGGTACCATGCTTGCTTCCTTCCAGATTTGAGGTAACTTACCTGTGCTCCAGCACATATTGAAAATATCCAACAGCTTTCCCATTGCTGCCATTCCCAGGTTCTTGATCATTTCATTGGACACTCCATCTGGTCCTGGTGATTTCCTTGGTTTCAGTTTACTAACTGCTAGGTCTAACTCACTGCGTGTGATTGGTGCATCCATGACCTCCACTTTTCTGACTTGTTCCTCCTCTTTCTGTGGCTCGATGCGCACTGTACGCTCCTTCTCTGGATGGATATCAATGTTGCAGTCCTGTGCAAACATGCGAGCAAAGTGATCTGCTACCTGCTTACCTGTAAGAGTTTTCCCATCCTCTATTAGTGTAATCTTTGTACTTCTTCCAGTACTCTCATCATTTAACTGTTTGATTAGTTTCCACAGTTTCCTTCCATCCTTTTCAAAGTTTAGGGACTCTGTTTTCTCTCTCCAACTTTCCCGTCTGGCGTGCAGCTTTGCTCTCTGAAATTTGGCCTTAGAATGTTGGTAATTATTGTGGTGTTCTTGGCATGGTCTATTTTCTGCATATCTTTCATGAATGGACTACAACAAATAAGAATGGGAAAAAAGGAGCACTTATCTGTGACTTGCAAGAAGCTGTGTCAGAGAGTGCATGTGGTGGTGGAGTATTGTTAATCTGAAGACTTAAGGTGTGATAGGTTGGTAGTAAAGATGGAGTGGGGAAATTGGAAAGAGGGATATAGTGGTATTCAAGCTGAGAAAAGGGTTGATGGAATAGTTGAATGTGGTGTGGGTTGAGGGTTTGTAGTGCAGTGAGAGTTCTGGAATATAAGATACAGGTGAGGAAAGAGCAGAACTTGGTAGAAAGGGAGTGTTAAATATAGCTGAATTTTAGGTTGAAAAAGTGTGGTTCCAGCATATTCCTGAATCTAGCAGATCTCAAGCGCTAGGCGCTTCTGTCATCAGAGTGACATTGCTAAATGGTTGTTATTAGAAAATTAGATTAGCCTCTGTGGTTGGGACCATTGAAATATGTTGGGAGATATCATAAAGATGTTTCTGCAGCTCACACCTCATCCAAGTCTGGTCTCTCTAATGTAGTTATGCACTTTTTGCAGTGGCAGCATATATTACATTGCAGAACTTGCACGTGAATCTCTCGTGGACAGTCTGTTGCCAGAGTTGTTGGAGATGAAGCAGTTTTTGTTTTCCAACTTGCAGTCAGTTTTTGTCCTTTAGTCAAGTATGGACAGTCTGATTACACACACAAAGAAAAAAAAATTTATTTAGGTCAGCACATATATCTGTGATAAATTTCACATAGCATTATCCATGAACAAAAACATGAAACAGACCAGATCCACCCATGTTTAGTTTGGGGAAAGGTTCATTGTTTCAATGCTTGTATGTCATTTTTTTCCCCCCAAAATGCAGTAGATCCAGATTTTGTGCGTATATAATTTGTGATAATGTTTAGTGTAAAACGAGTGTTATAGTGATGCTGGCAGATTTGTTTAAAGTGGTTCCTGTTTTTCATGCATATTGTGATGATCTTAAGTCTTGAAAGGGGACTTGTTCTGTTGGCCATGTACGACATTTAATAAATCAGCTACAGTCAACAGATTTCTTGTCTCAAGTGGAACATCAGACAGACTATCAGCTTCAGCAGACAGATTTCCTGTCTCAAGTGGGACATCACACAGACTATCAGCTTCAGCAGACAGATTTCTTGTCTCAAGTGAGACATCGCTGGTCTTGTTCTGTCTGCCATCAGACAGGCTATCAGCTTCAGATAGATTTGATTGTCTCAAGTGGGACATTGCTGGACTACTTATGTCAAGAATGTCTTGAGCAGATATTGCATTTACTACACTGCCATAAATTGTAGCACTTATTACATTCTGTAAATACTCATTTGATCTGACTGTGAGAAGATGTTCAACATCTGTCACTTGATGGTTGTGCGAACAAGTGTTATATACAGCAGTACATGTAGTAGTCAGGGTTGTGTATGTGTGGGGCGAGAGAGAAGAAAGAATCTTCAGCTCACAGTGAATGTTGCATGAAGAAAGTTGAACATTAGTGAGGTTTGTCATTTTTTTTTATTCACACCATTCCATTTCTGAAATAAATTTGTTGATGTTTACATGTTTAAAAAAATGTTTCATTTCCTTGACCATATTGTGTTGACTAGACCATCACACCTTTCACTGTTCTGTTGACTAGACCATCACAACCTTCACTGTTCTGTTGACTAGACCATCACACCTTTCACTGTTCTGTTGACTAGACCATCACACCTTTCACTGTTCTGTTGACTAGACCATCACAACCTTTCACTGTTCTGTTGACTAGACCATCACACCTTTCACTTTTCTGTTGACTAGACCATCACACCTTTCACTGTTCTGTTGACTAGACCATCACAACCTTCACTGTTCTGTTGACTAGACCATCACACCTTTTACTGTTCTGTTGACTAGACCATCACACCCTTCACTGTTCTGTTGACTAGACCATCACACCTTTCACTGTTCTGTTGACTAGACCATCACAACCTTCACTGTTCTGTTGACTAGACCATCACAACCTTCACTGTTCTGTTGACTAGACCATCATACCTTTCACTGTTCTGTTGACTAGACCATCACAACCTTCACTGTTCTGTTGACTAGACCATCACACCTTTCACTGTTCTGTTGACTAGACCATCACACCCTTCACTGTTCTGTTGACTAGACCATCACACCTTTCACTGTTCTGTTGACTAGACCATCACACCTTTCACTGTTCTGTTGACTAGACCATCATAACCTTTCACTGTTCTGTTGACTAGACCATCACACCTTTCACTGTTCTGTTGACTAGACCATCACAACCTTCACTGTTCTGTTGACTAGACCATCATAACCTTTCACTGTTCTGTTGACTAGACCATCACACCTTTCACTGTTCTGTTGACTAGACCATCACAACCTTCACTGTTCTGTTGACTAGACCATCATAACCTTCACTGTTCTGTTGACTAGACCATCATACCCTTCACTGTTCTGTTGACTAGACCATCATACCTTTCACTGTTCTGTTGACTAGACCATCACACCTTTCACTGTTCTGTTGACTAGACCATCACACCTTTCACTGTTCTGTTGACTAGACCATCATACCTTTCACTGTTCTGTTGACTAGACCATCACACCTTTCACTGTTCTGTTGACTAGACCATCATACCTTTCACTGTTCTGTTGACTAGACCATCACACCTTTCACTGTTCTGTTGACTAGACCATCACAACCTTCACTGTTCTGTTGACTAGACCATCACAACCTTCACTGTTCTGTTGACTAGACCATCATACATTTCACTGTTCTGTTGACTAGACCATCACAACCTTCACTGTTCTGTTGACTAGACCATCATACCTTTCACTGTTCTGTTGACTAGACCATCATACCTTTCACTGTTCTGTTGACTAGACCATCATACCTTTCACTGTTCTGTTGACTAGACCATCACAACCTTCACTGTTCTGTTGACTAGACCATCACAACCTTCACTGTTCTGTTGACTAGACCATCACAACCTTCACTGTTCTGTTGACTAGACCATCACAACCTGCTCTGCTTTACTTACAAACATAAAAATGTGCTTTATATTCTCTATCAATTTATTTTTACATGACTGACATTTTTTAAGAAGAAATGCTCAGATATATACCAAGGAACAAAGTCATCATCATCATCCACACAGGCTGTTACTTGACACATCATACAAACATTAATCATTGGTTGAGAATATTTTTAGTGGTTAGGAATCTACAAGCTGCTTGTCATGACCTCATGTTTTTTTTAAAATAATGTGGTATATTTCACATCTTTCACAGATCTGTTTGTGCGATACACATGGCCTTATTATTTGCTTGTTATTGCCTTGAAATGAACTAGTAAACTTTTACAAGATCTACCTGTCTTGGAGAAGAGCAGATGTACAAAATAAAACTTATCCAATGTCCGGTCTTGTCAGTCATATGTTAATCTCTGTCATGATGTTAAAATCTCAACATTTTTGTGATGTTACAGATTTCATTTTGGTTATGTGATAGAATATTATGATAATGGACATATAAAACATCTTTGAGTTCTTGTTCAATATTCAGTTCATGTATCTGTGAGTATAATTAATGTTCTGTTCATGTGACAGTGAGAATAGTTAATGTTCTGTTCATGTGACAGTGAGAATAGTTAATGTTCTGTTCATGTGACAGTGAAAATGGTTTATGTTCTATTCATGTGACAGTGAAAATGGTTTATGTTCTATTCATGTGACAGTGAGAATAGTTAATGTTCTGTTCATGTGACAGTGAAAATGGTTTATGTTCTATTCATGCGACAGTGAAAATAGTTAATGTTCTGTTCATGTGAGAGAAGCTAATGATCTGTTTGTGTGCCAGTGGGAAGAGATATATTTGTGACTGACACACCTGCAGAAAGCCTACTATTTGTGACTGACACATCCACAGAAAGCCTACTGTTATTGACTGACACACATACAGAAAGCCTACTATTTGTGACTGACACACATACAGAAAGCCTACTATTTGTGACTGACACACCCACAGAAAGCCTACTATTTGTGACTGACACACCCACAGAAAGCCTACTATTTGTGACTGACACACCCACAGAAAGCCTACTATTTGTGACTGACACACCCACAGAAAGCCTACTATTTGTGACTGACACACCTATAGAAAGCCTACTATTTGTGACTGACATGCCTACAGAAAGCCTACTATTTGTGACTGACACACCTATAGAAAGCCTACTATTTGTGACTGACACCCACAGAAAGCCTACTATTTGTGACTGACACCCACAGAAAGCCTACTATTTGTGACTGACACGCCTACAGAAAGCCTACTATTTGTGACTGACACCCACAGAAAGCCTACTATTTGTGACTGACACCTACAGAAAGCCTACTATTTGTGACTGACACGCCTACAGAAAGCCTACTATTTGTGACTGACACCCACAGAAAGCCTACTATTTGTGACTGACACGCCTACAGAAAGCCTACTATTGGTGGGCTTATCTAGCAGCATTTATTACTTTTTTTTTTGTTGTTTAGGGGAACTTCCAGAATTAGTTGCTGCTTGAATGCCATATTTTTCACATGAAGAGGATGTCCTAGAGGTACCCAGTCACACAGACAGTGTCCTAGAGGTATCCAGTCACAAAGACATAAGTGTCCTAGAGGTATCCAGTCACACAAATAGAGGGTGTCCTATAGGTACCCAGTTACACAGATAGAGGGTGTTATAGAGATACCTAGTCACACAAACAGAAGTGTCCTAGAGGTACCCAGTCACAAACTGAAAGTGTCCTAGAGGTACCCAGTCACACAAACTGAAAGTGTCCTAGAGGTACCTAGTCACATAAACTGAAAGTGTCCTAGAGGTACCCAGTCACACTGTGACATCACAGCCCACATACTCAAGACACAGGCTGTTACAATGTGACAATACACTCACACACTCAAATGGCCTTCTAACTGTACTGCACCCTTTATTTAGATGTATCGTGCATCTTTCTGCTAGTTACAGACATGCCAATAATTTAAGTACTTTGCAATTGTGTAAGAATGATGGCAGCACCAACAAAAACTACTCAGGTCATCAAAGAAATGGAGAGATACCATCTAGACATACTGGGCATCAGTGAAATGTAATGGCCAGAAACAGGTAAAAGATCAGCGGAAAACGTTAATAATACATTCAGGCAGAAATGATGGTAAACTTTGAGATGGGGTAGGTATTATTATGTCAAACATAGCACCAAAGAGCCTTGCAGAATGGGAACCAGTGAACAGTCATATAATAAGAGCATGATACAACCTAAGACATGGAAGAATGACAATAATACAGTGTTGTGCACCCACAAACGATGCAGATGATGATGTGAAAGACGACTTCTATCACCAACTACAACAAATCATCAACAAAGTCCCTAAACACAACATCCTAATTGCTATGGGGGACTTCAACGCTAAGGTATGGAAAGATAATACTGACATTGAAAAAGTAATGGGGAAAAAAGGAACTGACAGACATGGTTAATCAGAACAGAGAAAGATTAACTGAAGTATGTCTAACAGAGGGCACGGCCATTGGAGGCACAATATTCCTACACAAAAGAAATACATAAAACGTGGATATCTCTAGATGATAGAACTAGAAACCAGATAGACCATTTTTGTATTAGAAAGCAATACAGAACATCTCTGATAGATATAAGGGCTTATAGGGGTGCAGATGTTAACAGTGATCACAACCTGTGCATAGGGAAAATAAAACTAAAATTGAAAAGCCAACACAAGAATCAGTACACAGAAAGATACAATAGCCACAGCCTACAAGAAGAAAATACTAACATTAATTTCAATCAGGAACTTGCAAATCATTCCAAAACACACAGTGAAGTTGAGGAGATAGGTATAGATGAATTATGGAATTCTTACAGCACAGCCATAATCACAGCAGCAAAAGCAAGTGCAGGACTGAAAAAACCAAATAGAAAAGCATGGATATCAGAAAAAAACATGGAGGTATATACATGAAAGAAAAGCAGTCAAATTAAACATGTTGAATGCAAAAACAGAAAAGATCTGGTGAAAGCAACATACAAAGAACTAGACAAGAAAGTAAAAAGTTCAGCTAGAAGGGATAAAAGAGAATACATAGTCAATATGGCGAAAGAGGCAGAAAAAGGCAGCAAAAACAGGAGACACTAAAACTTTATATAACATACAAAAGAGGCTAACAGATACTATTACATCTAAAGAAAGACCAATCCTTAGCAAAACTGGAACCCTATTAACATCAAGTAAAGACCAAAAGCAAAGATGGGCTGACAACTTCCAAGAAATACTTAATCGACCACACCCAAAAGAATTGTTAAACCTTGAAACCGACTTACCAGCCCAACAATTAAATGTCAACCCAGATGAAATTAAATTGCATGAAATTGAAACAGCAGTGAATTTAATGGCTAACAACAAAGCTGCAGGTGAAGATGAAATAACACCCAAAATGTTAAAAGCTATCAGTAGTGACAACATGAGACAACTACAGAGATTGTTTAACAAGAATTGGAAAGAAGAAAAAGGTTCTTCTAAATGGAAAATAGGAATCATTGTTAAAATACCCAAAAAAAGGCAACCTTAGTGACTGTAACAATTGGAGAGGAGTAACCTTAACATCAGTTGTGTCAAAAGTATTTTGCAAGGTCATTTTGAATAGACTTAAAGATATATTGGATACTGCAATGAGAGAAGAACAAGCAGGATTTCGAAAAGGGAGAAGCTGTTTCAACCAGAAACCATTAATACTAAACTTCATAGATTTTAAAAAGGCATTTGATAGCATACACAGAGATTCATTATGGAGAATTTTAAGTCTATATGGAATACCATCTAAAATTGTCAACATCATTAAGGACTTCTACAATGGATATGTTTGTGCAGTCAAAACAGAAGAAAGGATGAGTGAATGGTTCCAGATTGAAACAAGGATGTATACTGTCTCCCTTTCTTTTTGGGATTACAATAGACTTCATAATGAAAAAAATGCTGCACAGGTAACACAGGTATTGACTGGGTACATGGGACCCAACTAGAAGACCTTGATTTTGCTGATGACATAACTCTTATCAGTAACAATGTGAATTCCATGCAAGAAAAAACACATAGCCTGTCTTCACTGGCTAGCAAAATAGGACTTGAAATTAACAAGGAAAAACAATAATAATGAAACTTCCCATTAATCAAAATGGAAAAATACACATAGAAGGGACAGATATTGAAGAAGTCAATCAATTTGCATACCTTGGCAGGATGGTGACACTAGAAAGGAAGTTAGAATCAGAATTGCAAAAGCAGCATTGATCTTCAAGAATCTTGACATATGAAATTCAAAAGTTATAAGCACAAAAACCAAGTTAAGACTATTCAATTCAAATGTAATATCCACCCTCATTTATGCATGTGAAAGCTGGAAAACAACTAAAGAAATAGACAAGAAATTAGACTCTTTTGAAAACAAATGCCCAAGGAAAATACTTGGCATCAAGTGGAATGAATTTAAGAACAATGCAGAGATAAGACAGATGACTGAACAACAACCAGTCTCATGGGTGATCAGGAAAAGAAGATGGACATATGTTGATCACTTGATGAGAAGAAACGATCAGAGAATCCCAAAACAAGCTATCAAGTGGAACACAACAGGCCAAAGAAAAAGAGGCAGACCGCATGAAACTCTGAAGAGGACATTGTTAAGAGAGGCCAAATTAACAGGCATAAAATCCCTTGATGAGGTTGAAAGACTCTCCGAAGATAGGAAAAATTGGCGAACTACTTTGCTAGCCCTATGTGACGTTTAATGGCACGGGAAGGATATAAGATAAGAATTGTGTAAAGCCGCCACCCAAGCGATAAACTGTCCTACTTTTTTCTTACTCTATCTACTGATTAAATCTGAGGAACTTTATTTTGTGTAACTGATAACGAACACATCTCAACAGCTTGAGAACCACCAACACTCAAACTGATATAGCAATTACACATATTTATTATGGGAAAAATTAGTGGTGAATAAATGAGGATGTAGCAAATAAACTGAGTAAACAGATGAACAATCAAACTCCTCTCCAGACGAGAACTAGTTGGCCATGTAAGGAGGGAGTATGCAACAGACTACTCATCTCAGCTAGGAAAAACAGGCATTCAACATGATGGACTAAGAGCCAACTTACTAACACTGAAAATTCCATGGATCCTTACATACAACTTCACATCACCAAAAATATCGGACTTGAAGTCCTCAAAAAATCTCAATATTTCACATTTCTTCAGTTACAAACTATTTCTAACAACTCGTAGCTGCATCAAAAATTTACACATAGGATCCCTGAGGAAAACAAACAGTTCACATCCTAGCATCCTATCTGGAACATCCTTCTCAGTCAACCTCTACATAACCAATTTACAATCATAATCAATCTCAAGCTACTAATCAATCCTCATAAGTCATCCTAACTATCCATCTCTCTCTCTCTCTCTATCTATCATAATCATCTTATAATAATAATAGTATCATCCTCCTCTCACTCCTTAAATATGTGCTAACTATTCCCCTAAATCATCCTCCTCTCACTCCTTAAATATGTCCTAACTATTCCCCTAAATCTTCCCGAAGTTTCTATCCCGAGAATCACTCAGCCCGTGATTCTACCTGTTTACGACCTTCCCACAAACACTCACTGGACATTCCGTAAATAACTTTATTACTAACATGTCAAGGCTAAGTTCATAAAAATCTCGTGGAACCCGTCTCACCCTGACCTTTCAACTGAACTCCCACACAACAAAAATACCAAGGATTTAAAACAAATGGTCCAGATATTAAAATACCCCGTATTATATCCAGTTTATGCAAAATCCAACCATCGTAACAGTACATTTTCCAATATACTGTTATAGCCTGTTATAATGGGACAACACTGATCCTATACAGGAAGGATATTCATTCTAGACATATCTATAGATAGTCTGGCATCTTCTTCAATATCTCCTGCATACATTAACTGATGACCCATTACTTGATGGCTTCAGTATCTCCTACATACAGTAACTGATGACCCATTACTTGATGCCTCAATATCTCCTTCTACATACAGTAACTGATGACCCATTACTTGGTGGCTTCAATATCTCCTCCTACATACAGTAATTGATGACCCATTACTTGATGATGATCATCTGTCTGGACTATTGACACACTGACCATCTGTCTAGACTGATGACCCACTCACCATCTGTCTAGACTGATGACACACTGACCATCTGTCTGGACTGATGACACACTGACCACCTGTCTGGACTGATGACACACTGACCATCTGTCTAGACTGATGACACACTGACCATGTCTGGACTGATGACCCACTGACCATCTGTCTGGACTGATGACACACTGACCATCTGTCTAGACTGATGACACACTCACCATCTGTATGGACTGATGACACACTCACCATCTGTATGGACTGATGACTCACTGACCATCTGTCTGGAGCCCTTCGTGAATTGTTCATTTTTCACCATCCCAAGTTTCACTCCCAGCTCCTTCATTCTTAACAATGCCGATTCACAATGTCAGAGACAGGCTGTTGTAATGTGACAACAGTTTATACATAGACAGGCTGTTGTAATGTGACAACAGTTCATACAGAGACAGGCTGTTGTAATGTGACAACACAATTCACACAGAGACAGGCTGTTGTAATGTGACAACACATTTCACATACAGAGAAAGACTGTTGTAAAGTGACAAAAGTTCACATACAGAGACAGGCTGTTGTAATGTGACAACACAGTTCATACAGAGACAGGCTGTTGTAATGTGACAAAACAGTTCACACACAGAGACAGGCTGCTGTAATGTGACAAAACAGTTCACACACAGAGACAGGCTGCTGTAATGTGACAAAACAGTTTACACACAGAGACAGGCTGTTGTAATGTGACAAAACAGTTTACACACAGAGACAGGCTGTTGTAAAGTGACAACATTATTTACTTATACAGACAGACTGTTGTAAATGTGATAACACAGTTCACATACAGAGATAAGCTGTTGTAATGTTACAACACAGTTCATATACATAGACAGGCTGTTGTAATGTGACAACATTATTCACATAGAGAGACAGGCTACTGTAGATGTGACAACACATTTCACACAGAGACAGGCTGAGCTCAACATTAAGTGTTTCTCTCATCAACACAACACAGTATAAAACTGTTGAATGGAAGTCACTCAAGTTCAAGGTTATGAGACACTGAGGGAGAGAAACAGGTATGTGGGCCAATACAACTGTGAGAGAGACAAGCAGACATAACTACAAAGGAGATGAGCAAATGTGTATGCAAACATAGCGATAAAGGAGACAGGCAAGTATAGGCAGACATAACTGTGTGGGGAAGACAAAAAGTGTGTAGAAAGACATAACTATAAAGGAGACAGACAAGCGTAGGCAGACATAACTGTGTGAGGGAGACAAAAAGTGTGTAGATAGACAACTATAAAGGAGACAGACAAGTGTAGGCAGACATAACTGTGTGAGGGAGACAAAAAGTGTGTAGAAAGACATACTATAAAGGAGACAGACAAGTGTAGGCAGACATAACTGTGTGAGGGAGACAAAAAGTGTGTAGATAGACAACTATAAAGGAGACAGACAAGTGTAGGCAGACATAACTGTGTGAGGGAGACAAAAAGTGTGTAGAAAGACATAACTATAAAGGAGACAGGCAAGTGTAGGCAGACATAACTGTGTGAGGGAGACAAAAAGTGTGTAGAAAGACAACTATAAAGGAGACAAGTGTGTAGAAAGGCATAACTATAAAGGAGACAGGCAAGTGTATAGAAAGACAAAACTATAAAGGAGACAAGCAAATGTGCAGTAAGACATAATTGTGAGGAAGACAAGCAAGTGTGTAGGCAGACATAACTGTGAGGAAGATGAGCAAGTGTGTAGGCAGACATAACTGTGTGAGGAAGACAAGCAAGTGTGTAGGCAGACATAACTGTGTGAGGAAGACAAGCAAGTGTGTAAGCAGACATAACTGTGTGAGGAAGACAAGCAAGTGTGTAGGCAGACATAACTGTGTGAGGAAGACAAGCAAGTGTGTAGGCAGACATAACTGTGTGAGGAAGACAAGCAAGTGTGTAAGCAGACATAACTGTGTGAGGAAGACAAGCAAGTGTGTAGGCAGACATAACTGTGTGAGGAAGACAAGCAAGTGTGTAGGCAGACATAACTGTGTGAGGAAGACAAGCAAGTGTGTAGGCAGACATAACTGTGTGAGGAAGACAAGCAAGTGTGTAGGCTGATAGAGACATAAGCATTCAAGTCCTGATATGGCCATGACATTCAGTCTCTCATAAACATCTGGCTGTGACTACTACATATCACAGGTCCACTCCCATGACCTCTTCTTATGAAATGGTTTCACCTACACAGTGAAAGATGGACTAGCTGTCACATAAACCAAGTCAAACATTCAGGCACTGATTCAAGTCACATAAACCAAGTCAAACATTCAGGCACTGATTCAAGTCACATAAACCAAGTCAAACATTCAGGCACTGATTCAAGTCACATAAACCAAGTCAAACATTCAGGCACTGATTCAAGTCACATAAACCAAGTCAAACATTCAGGCACTGATTCAAGTCACATAAACCAAGTCAAACATTCAGGCACTGATTCAAGTCACATAAAACAAGTCAAACATTCAGGCACTGATTCAAGTCACATAAACCAAGTCAAACATTCAGGCACTGATTCAAGTCACATAAACCAAGTCAAACATTCAGGCATTGATTCAAGTCACATAAACCAAGTCAAACATTCAGGCACTGATTCAAGTCACATAAACCAAGTCAAACATTCAGGCATTGATTCAAGTTTGCTGCTGTTTCCAGGACTATCATGTTTTAAAATGACCAACATCTGTCATGATTTACTTTCACACCTAATACATCCACACACACACACAAACTGTTACACTCCACACTGTACCATCCACATACAAACTTACAGACCACACTGTACCATCCACATACAAACTTACAGACCACACTGTACCATCCACATACAAACTTACAGACCACACTGTACCATCCACACACAGACTGTTACACTGTACCATCCACACACAAACTGTTACACTCCACACTGTACCATCCACATATAAACTTACAGATCACACTGTACCATCCACACATAGACTGTTACACTCCACACTGTAGCATGCAGAATATAAACTAACACAAGTTTCAACACTGGATAGACAAGAACTGCTGACAGAAAAATGACAAATTTTAATACTTCGTGCCAGTGTATACACAAAAAAGTATGAGAATATAACAAGCTTAACACTTGCAAGATCTGATGACATACACAGCAGGTCTAAGCTTGGCACTTGCAAGATCTGGTGACATACACAGCAGGTCTAAGCTTAACACTTGCAAGATCTGATGACATACACAGCAGGTCTAAGCTTAACACTTGCAAGATCTGGTGACATACATGGAGGTCCAAGCTTGGCACTTGCAAGATCTGATGACATACACAGCAGGTCTAAGCTTAACACTTGCAAGATCTGATGACATACACAGCAGGTCTAAGCTTAACACTTGCAAGATCTGATGACATACACAGCAGGTCTAAGCTTAACACTTGCAAGATCTGATGACATACACAGCAGGTCTAAGCTTAACACTTGCAAGATCTGATGACATACACAGCAGGTCTGTCCTCAGAGCAACACCTTGTGCCCTCCCATCACAAGTGAATGACCAGGCACACAAGTCTCACTCAGCCTGGACATGATTGTCTGGTGATAGAAGAAAGTTTCAAATTCAACACAAATGCCATGTTTTCAACATATGAAGATAAGTGCACTTGAACAACGGCTAACTGATATGGAAGGATACCAAATAAAAATATTGCATCTATAAACCATTCTCATTGTTTGTGTTGGCCTCACACAGACATCTCATGCTGGAACAGATGTGTACTGTATAAAAGTACCTCACACAGACATCTCATGCTGGAACAGATGTGTACTGTATAAAAGTACCTCACACGGACATCTCATGTTGGAACAGATGTGTACTGTATAAAAGTACCTCACACGGACATCTCATGCTGGAACAGATGTGTACTGTATAAAAGTACCTCACACGGACATCTCATGCTGGAACAGATGTGTACTGTATAAAAGTACCTCACACAGACATCTCATGCTGGAACAGATGTGTACTGTATAAAAGTACCTCACACAGACATCTCATGCTGGAACAGATGTGTACTGTATAAAAGTACCTCACACAGACATCTCATGCTGGAACAGATGTGTACTGTATAAAAGTACCTCACACAGGCATCTCATGCTGGAACAGATGTGTACTGTATAAAAGTACCTCACACAGGCATCTCATGTTGGAATAGATGTGTACTGTATAAAAGTACCTCACACAGACATCTCATGTTGGAACAGATGTGTAATGCATAAAAGTACCTCACTTGGACATCTCATGTTGGAACAGTGTATACTGTATAAAAGTACCTCACACAGGCATCTCATGTTGGAAAAGATGTGTACTGTATAAAAGTACCTCACACAGACATCTCATGTTGGAACAGTGTGTACTGTATAAAAGTACCTCACACAGGCATCTCATGTTGGAAAAGATGTGTACTGTATAAAAGTACCTCACACAGACATCTCATGTTGGAACAGTGTATACTGTATAAAAGTACCTCACACATGTGTCTCATGTTGGAACAGATGTGTACTATAAAAAAGTACCAACTGGATGTCCACCTTTCCTTCTCAAACTGATTGTATCATCCCGTAAGAATAGCACACAGCTTGATGGGAGCACATCTGACAGCTTAGAGATCAAAACTGGAGTCTTGCTGAACTGTGTTCCTATACTTTGCTGCCCTCTTACTCAAAGAAGTTACTTGCAATGTGTTCACTCATGGTTGGTTAGACTGTAACATTATTTAATGTAGCATCAAAACAAAAAAACTAAATACTAATAGAGCATCTATAAACCATTCTCATTGTTTGTGTTGGCCTCACACAGACATCTCATGCTGGAACAGATGTGTACTGTATAAAAGTACCTCACACAGACATCTCATGCTGGAACAGATGTGTACTGTATAAAAGTACCTCACACGGACATCTCATGTTGGAATAGATGTGTACTGTATAAAAGTACCTCACACGGACATCTCATGCTGGAACAGATGTGTACTGTATAAAAGTACCTCACACGGACATCTCATGCTGGAACAGATGTGTACTGTATAAAAGTACCTCACACAGACATCTCATGCTGGAACAGATGTGTACTGTAAAAGTACCTCACACAGACATCTCATGCTGGAACAGATGTGTACTGTATAAAAGTACCTCACACAGACATCTCATGCTGGAACAGATGTGTACTGTATAAAAGTACCTCACACAGGCATCTCATGCTGGAACAGATGTGTACTGTATAAAAGTACCTCACACAGGCATCTCATGTTGGAATAGATGTGTACTGTATAAAAGTACCTCACACAGACATCTCATGTTGGAACAGATGTGTAATGCATAAAAGTACCTCACTTGGACATCTCATGTTGGAACAGTGTATATTGTATAAAAGTACCTCACACAGGCATCTCATGTTGGAAAAGATGTGTACTGTATAAAAGTACCTCACACAGACATCTCATGTTGGAACAGTGTGTACTGTATAAAAGTACCTCACACAGGCATCTCATGTTGGAAAAGATGTGTACTGTATAAAAGTACCTCACACAGACATCTCATGTTGGAACAGTGTATACTGTATAAAAGTACCTCACACAGGTGTCTCATGTTGGAACAGATGTGTACTATAAAAAAGTACCAACTGGATGTCCACCTTTCCTTCTCAAACTGATTGTATCATCCCGTAAGAATAGCACACAGCTTGATGGGAGCACATCTGACAGCTTAGAGATCAAAACTGGAGTCTTGCTGAACTGTGTTCCTATACTTTGCTGCCCTCTTACTCAAAGAAGTTACTGGCAATGTGTTCACTCATGGTTGGTTAGACTGTAACATTATTTAATGTAGCATCAAAACAAAAAAACTAAATACTAATAGAGCAGCTTCCATCCACTGGCAATGTGTTCACTCATGGTTGGTTAGACTGTAACATTATTTAATGTAGCATCAAAACAAAAAAACTAAATACTAATAGAGCAGCTTCCATCCACTGGCCATGTGTTCACTCATGATTGGTTAGACTGTAACATTATTTAATGTAGCATCAAAACAAAAAAAAAACTAAATATAATAGAGCAGCTTCCATCCACTGGCCATGTGTTCACTCATGATTGGTTAGACTGTAACATTATTTAATGTAGCATCAAAACAAAAAAACTAAATACTAATAGAGCAGCTTCCATCCACTGGCCATGTGTTCACTCATGATTGGTTAGACTGTAACATTATTTAATGTAGCATCAAAACAAAAAAACTAAATACTAATAGAGCAGCTTCCATCCTCTGGCAATGTGTTCACTCATGGTTGGTTAGACTGTAACATTATTTAATGTAGCATCAAAACAAAAAAAACTAAATACTAATAGAGCAGCTTCCATCCACTGGCAATGTGTTCACTCATGATTGGTTAGACTGTAACATTATATTAATGTAGCATCAAAACAAAAAAACTAAATACTAATAGAGCAGCTTCCATCCACTGGCCATGTGTTCACTCATGGTTGGTTACACTGTAACATTATTTAATGTAGCATCAAAACAAAAAAACTAAATACTAATAGAGCAGCTTCCATCCACTGGCAATGTGTTCACTCATGATTGGTTAGACTGTAACATTATTTAATGTAGCATCAAAACAAAAAAACTAAATACTAATAGAGCAGCTTCCATCCACTGGCCATGTGTTCACTCATGGTTGGTTAGACTGTAACATTATTTAATGTAGCATCAAAACAAAAAAACTAAATACTAATAGAGCAGCTTCCATCCACTGGCAATGTGTTCACTCATGGTTGGTTAGACTGTAACATTATTTAATGTAGCATCAAAACAAAAAAACTAAATACTAATAGAGCAGCTTCCATCCACTGGCCATGTGTTCACTCATGATTGGTTAGACTGTAACATTATTTAATGTAGCATCAAAACAAAAAAAACTAAATACTAATAGAGCAGCTTCCATCCACTGGCAATGCAGTTCTTGTGGCTCACAGTGAAGGGACACTATGACCAGAACATGTGGTTTGTTTTCACTGATAGTAAGATTGTGGTTCATGGACAAGGCTAGCCACATCAACTTCTTTAACAATGAATGGAAACCTACTTGAATCAGTGGACAGGTTCAGCTATTCTGGATCAACAATTACCTCCACCTTCTCTCTACACAAATAAATCAATGCATGAATGAAAAGTCAGGTACAGCTTCTGAAAAACTAAGGAAAAGAGAACAGAAGAACTGAAGACAAAGGATTTGATTAATCAGACCTGCATACTTAGTTTTTTATATAGAAATGAAATGGAAATATTCCAGGTTTGAGAAAAAAGTTTATATCTTCACTATCTCCACAGAATAATGATGGCAGTCAGCCTGCCTCAAAACTGTTTCCTTAGATTAAAAGTGCCAAATATTTCACAACTATGAAAGACTGGTTACACCTCATCTATGAATCAAATCTATGAATATTTCATAATCAGTACTACAAGTATGAAATTTAATCATACAACACCATGCTCTATTACAAGCATGAATATATCATACTCGGTACTATAATTATCATGCTCAGTACTGCAAGTATGAATATATCAGAGTCAGTACTGCAAGTATGAATATATCAGAGTCAGCACTGCAAGTATGAATATGTCATAGTCAGTACTGCAAGTATGAATATGTCATAATCAGGACTGCAAGTATGAATATGTCATAGTACTGCAAGTATGAATATGTCATAGTCAGTACTGCAAGTATGAATATGTCATAGTCAGTACTGCAAGTATGAATATGTCATAGTCAGTACTACAAATATGAATATATCATAATCAGTACTGCAAGTATGAATATGTTATAGTCAGTACTGCAAGTATGAATATGTCACAGTCAGGACTACAAATATGAATATATCATAGTCAGTACTACAAGTATGAATATATCATAGTCAGTACTACAAGTATGAATATATCATAGTCAGTACTGCAAGTATGAATATGTCATAGTCAGTACTGCAAGTATGAATATGTCATAGTCAGTACTGCAAGTATGAATATGTCATAGTCAGTACTGCAAGTATGAATATATCATAGTCAGTACTGCAAGTATGAATATGTCATAGTCAGTACTGCAAGTATGAATATGTCATAGTCAGTACTGCAAGTATGAATATGTCATAGTCAGTACTGCAAGTATGAATATGTCATAGTCAGTACTGCAAGTATGAATATGTCATAGTCAGTACTGCAAGTATGAATATGTCATAGTCAGGACTACAAGTATGAATATGTCCTAGTCAGGACTGCAAGTGAAGGGTAGACCAAAGGAGACATGGAGAAGAATAAAAGAGAGGATGTTGAGCTATAGAGGGCTCACTTTTGGAGAGAAGGCAAAAGACAGGGATTTGTGGAAAACCCTTGCAGAACCCCATGTGCCTTGGGCACCTAAAGTTCCAGCAAACAGACAGAGAGAGAGAGAGAGAGAGAGAGAGAGAGAGAGAGAGAGAGAGAGAGAGAGTACTGCTAGAGTGAATATATCATATTCAGCACTACAAGTATGAATATATCAAAGTCAGTACTTGAATCTAGGAACCAGCATCATCAGACCTGGGGCACACATGCTCTGCTCTTTGATCTTGTAACAGACTAGGAACACTAACTGTGCCTGTCAGCGGCTGGTTCTGGCAAGCCTCAAACTCTACCACCAAGCCCTTCCTTCTCCCAGCCCTTCCTTCTGTTCCTGATATGAATGACTATGATCTGTCAGTCAGTCATTTGCATGTCCTTAACTCTGCCTCCCTAATAGTTATCTTGTAAGCCTCTTGGTTGTAAGCAGGGCATGATAATCCTTGTAAAAAAAGACTTACAAGTATAGACTGCACCCTGATCTAGTAAAATTAACTGCATCATTTCTCTCAAACAAACAACTGGTAGTATTCTTCAACAATTCTCTATCAAATTCTGCCATAGCTGACACTGGTGTTCCACAAGGTTCTATTCTAGGCCTGTTGCTCTTTTCTATCTACAGGGTGTGTTGGGTAAGTAATGAGACTGATTCCATAAAATTCGATTTGTTCAAGATATACTTACATGTACTTAAAATTCCTCAAAATAACATTCTTGAACATGAAATAACATCCACTGCCAGCGGTTCTGCAATGCACTGTAGCTCACCTGCAAGTCTTGAACAGGGATCATTTCAAACCGCTTGTCATGGCAGCTTGCACACCATTAACAGTCCCAAAATGGTGGCCTTTCAAGCTTGATTTGAGCCAGGGAAACAAAAAGAAGTCAGCCGGGGCCAAGTCCAGCCTGTAGGGAGGTTAGCACAGCGTTGCCATGGTTTGTTTCACCAGAAACTCTCTCACTAGCAATGCTGCTGTTTCAATGTGTGACAACCTAACACCAGTTTACTGTGTGACAACCTAACACCAGCTTACTGTGTCTCAATGTGTGACAACCTAACACCAGTTTACTGTGTGACGACCTAACACCAGCTTACTGTGTCTCAATGTGTGACAACCTAACACCAGTTTTCTGAGTAATGTTAAAAAAAAAAGCACAACTCACAGTAGGAAGTTTCTGGTGGCCAGCCATGTATGCCAGACACAGACTAGATGTTGAGTGAATCCAGGACATCTCCACTGCAACAGTCATAAATCCACAGTCATAGACCAACAAAAGTTTGCACAAAAAAAGCAAGCAGGAACTCTCTGTAGCTGTACTAGTAACTGCTGCAACACTTCTCAATGTGCATGTATGGAACTGTGAGTATTGTTTACATGGTTACAGCTCATGTATAATACTGAAATTTTCTAAGGGTTTTCATTTTTTCTCAACAATCCATACATGGAACGTGAGTACATTTCTTAACAACAATCCATACATGGAACCTGAGTACATTTCTTAACAACAATCCATACATGGAACTTGAGTGCATTTCTAAACAATCCATACATGGAACTTGAGTACATTTCTCAACAACAATCCATACATGGAACATGAATACATTCCTAAACAACAACCCAACAGTCAGTACTGTAGTATGAATATATCATAGTCAGTACTGCAAGTATGAATATATCAGTCAGTACTACAAGTATGAATATGTCACAGTAAAGTATGAATATGTCACAGTCAGGACTACAAGTATGAATATGTCATAGTCAATACTGCAAGTATGAATATATCACAGTCAGGACTACAAGTATGAATATATCATAGTCAGTACTTATCTTATATCCTTCCTGTGCCGTTAAATGTTACATAGGGCTCGCAAGATAGTTTGCCAATTTTTCCTGTCTTTGGAGAGCCTTTCAACCTCATTAAGGGATTTTAGGCCTATTAATTTGGCCTCTCTTAACAATGTCCTCTTTAGAGTTTCATGTGGTCTGTTGTGTTCCACTTGATAGCTTGTTTTGGGATTCTCTGATCGTTTCTTCTCATCAAGTGACCAACATATGTCCATCTCCTTTTCCTGATCACCCATGAGACTGGTTGTTGTTCAGTAATCTGTCTTATCTCTGCATTGTTCTTGATTTCGTTCCACTTGATGCCGAGTATTTTCCTTAGACATTTGTTTTCAAGAGTCTAATTTCTTGTCTATTTCTTTAGTTGTTTTCCAGATTTTGCAAGCATAAATGAGGGTGAATATTACATTTGAACTGAATAGTCTTAGCTTGGTTTTTGTGCTTATAACTGTTGAATGCCATATGTTCTCAAGATTCTTGAAGATCGATGCTGCTTTTGCAATTCTAATTCCAACTTACTTTCTGGTTTCACCATCCTGGACTATGCAGCTGTCAAGATATGCAAATTGATTGACTTCTTCAATATCTGTCCCTTCTATGTGTATTTTTCCATTTTGATTAATGGGAAGTTTCACTATTTTTGTTTTGTCCTAGTTAATTTCAAGTCCTATTTTGCTACCCAGTGAAGATAGGGTATCTGTTTTTTCTTGCATGGACTTCACATTATCAGTACTACATGTATGAATATATCATAGTCAGTACTGCAAATATGAATATATCACAATCAGTACTGACAACAGTACATTTCTAAACAACAACCCATACATGGAACTTGAGTACATTTCTCAACAACAACAACAACAACAACAACAACCCATACATGGAACTTGAGTACATTTCTCAACAACAACAACAACAACAACAACAACAACCCATACATGGAACTTGAGTACATTTCTCAACAACAACAACAACAACAACAACAACAACACCCATACATGGAACTTGAGTACATTTCTCAACAACAACAACAACAACAACAACAACAACAACCCATACATGGAACTTGAGTACATTTCTCAACAACAACAACAACAACAACAACAACAACAACAACAACCCATACATAGAACTTGAGTACATTTCTCAACAACAACAACAACAACAACAACAACCCATACATAGAACTTGAGTACATTTCTCAACAACAACAACAACAACAACCTATACATAGAACTTGAGTACATTTCTCAACAACAACAACAACAACAACCTATACATAGAACTTGAGTACATTTCTCAACAACAACAACAACAACAACAACAACCTATACATAGAACTTGAGTACATTTCTCAACAACAACAACAACCTATACATAGAACTTGAGTACATTTCTCAACAACAACAACAACAACAACAACAACAACAACAACAACAACCTATACATAGAACTTGAGTACATTTCTCAACAACAACAACCCATACAAGGAACTTCAGCTGATCATGACAATGAAAACTTAGGTCTAACCTTTGAAAAAAAAAACAACAACAAAGACTTAATTATAAAAAAATGTTTACCACAATAAAAAGTATTTTTTAACAGTGACACTACAAGTATGTTATAAATTTATATGAAAGTGGTGCAACATTGCCTTGCTCTCTCATCATTTCAGCCTTTGCTAAGGTACCTGGAATCATACAGCTATCAACTACTAATCTATCAGATATTTATCTGCTCTATAACCTGATGAAAGCAATGGTAAACTATCTTCTAGAAATATACCAAGAAACCCAAACAGCAATCATGGAAAGTCAAATACCAAAAAGATCTGGTGGTGAGGCCCCCAGGCCAGATAGATCTAATTTTAACACTGGGGAAGAGTGTGAGACAGAGGTCAGTACTAGTAATTGTGATGACGGACAAAATCCTGACAGTTTTACTAAGGAAAACCTCTGCATCAAACTAAAAAGAAAAATAAGAGTAGGAACATGGAATGTAAGAAGTATGTATGAGGGGAAGTATCAAATAATAAGTGACGAGATGAAAAGAGCGGGGATACACATTTTGGGAATCTGTGAACATCAATGGAAAGGATCAGGATACTTCAAAAGCGAGAATGATGATATCTTTATATACTCTGGTGGAGAAATAGGAGGAAAGAATGGAGAGGCTTTTTATTTGGACAAATAAACATCAAAAGCATTACTAGGTTACAATCCAGTAAATGATAGAATCCTCACTATCAGATTTAAGGCACTCCTAGAAATGTAACACTCATCCAGATATATGCACCTACATCAGCAACAGAAGATGAGGAAGTAGAAAACTTTTATAACACACTGCAAACAACGATAGACCAGGTACGGAAAAATGATATATTAATAATGGGGATTTTAATGCAAAGATTGGTACAGAAAGTGCAGAAGATGAAGGACATGTTGTAGGAAGATTTAGCATAGGACATAGAAATGAAGGCAGGTGACAATCTAATGGCTTTTTGCATGGAAAATGAGCTAGTGATTGCTAACATACTTTTTAAACAATATCCAAGAAGACTTTACACATGGACATCACCTGATGGGAAAACCAAGAATCAGATTAAATTTTAGCACAAAGACGATGAAGATCAAATATAACATCAGCAAAAACTTTACCAGGTGCTGATTGTGACACAGACCATGAGCTATTAATAGCAGACATGAAGATAAAGATATTAAAGACAGTTATGGGATCAAGACCACTCAACTTTGATCTTACAAAAATACCAGAAGAATACAGTACAGAAGTGAACAACCGTTTCAAAATCCTGATGGCTGTACAGGAAGATGACACCAGATGATTTTGCTACACAGGCCAGAGATATCTTAATAACAACAGCTAAAGACATTGTTCCAGTAAATAAAACACAAAAGAATGGATGGATTACAGCAGGCACACTAGAACTGATAAAACAACGTAGAAATAGAACTTGAGTACATTTCTCAACAACAACAACCCATACAAGGAACTTCAGCTGATCATGACAATGAAAACTTAGGTCTAACCTTTGAAAAAAAAAACAACAACAAAGACTTAATTATAAAAAAATGTTTACCACAATAAAAAGTATTTTTTAACAGTGACACTACAAGTATGTTATAAATTTATATGAAAGTGGTGCAACATTGCCTTGCTCTCTCATCATTTCAGCCTTTGCTAAGGTACCTGGAATCATACAGCTATCAACTACTAATCTATCAGATATTTATCTGCTCTATAACCTGATGAAAGCAATGGTAAACTATCTTCTAGAAATATACCAAGAAACCCAAACAGCAATCATGGAAAGTCAAATACCAAAAAGATCTGGTGGTGAGGCCCCCAGGCCAGATAGATCTAATTTTAACACTGGGGAAGAGTGTGAGACAGAGGTCAGTACTAGTAATTGTGATGACGGACAAAATCCTGACAGTTTTACTAAGGAAAACCTCTGCATCAAACTAAAAAGAAAAATAAGAGTAGGAACATGGAATGTAAGAAGTATGTATGAGGGGAAGTATCAAATAATAAGTGACGAGATGAAAAGAGCGGGGATACACATTTTGGGAATCTGTGAACATCAATGGAAAGGATCAGGATACTTCAAAAGCGAGAATGATGATATCTTTATATACTCTGGTGGAGAAATAGGAGGAAAGAATGGAGAGGCTTTTTATTTGGACAAATAAACATCAAAAGCATTACTAGGTTACAATCCAGTAAATGATAGAATCCTCACTATCAGATTTAAGGCACTCCTAGAAATGTAACACTCATCCAGATATATGCACCTACATCAGCAACAGAAGATGAGGAAGTAGAAAACTTTTATAACACACTGCAAACAACGATAGACCAGGTACGGAAAAATGATATATTAATAATGGGGATTTTAATGCAAAGATTGGTACAGAAAGTGCAGAAGATGAAGGACATGTTGTAGGAAGATTTAGCATAGGACATAGAAATGAAGGCAGGTGACAATCTAATGGCTTTTTGCATGGAAAATGAGCTAGTGATTGCTAACATATTTTTTAAACAATATCCAAGAAGACTTTACACATGGACATCACCTGATGGGAAAACCAAGAATCAGATTAAATTTTAGCACAAAGACGATGAAGATCAAATATAACATCAGCAAAAACTTTACCAGGTGCTGATTGTGACACAGACCATGAGCTATTAATAGCAGACATGAAGATAAAGATATTAAAGACAGTTATGGGATCAAGACCACTCAACTTTGATCTTACAAAAATACCAGAAGAATACAGTACAGAAGTGAACAACCGTTTCGAAATCCTGATGGCTGTACAGGAAGAGATGACACCAGATGATTTTGCTACACAGGCCAGAGATATCTTAATAACAACAGCTAAAGACATTGTTCCAGTAAATAAAACACAAAAGAATGGATGGATTACAGCAGGCACACTAGAACTGATAAAACAACGTAGAGAAATGAAGATGCAATGGAAAGTGACAAACAACAACAAAGAGGAATATAAATCTTTAACAAAAAAAGTATGAAGAAACATAAGAAAAGACAAAAAACAATACATACAAGATTGTTGTGAAAGAATAGAAGGACATCAGAAGTGTGGAAGAGATAGGGAAATATTTAAAGAAATGAAGACATTGATGAGAAATGTCACACTTAAGCTAAATGTAATTTGTGACAAGATGGGGAATACCTTGACAGAGACAGGGAATTCTAGAAAGATGGAAGTAATATTGCAGAGGAATGTATGAAACAACCGACTGCGAAAGCAGAAATCAACAGTGTGAATTATTATTGGAGAAGCAAGTACCCGAACTGACAATAGAAGAAGTTTTATGGGCAATAAAGAATCTGAAAAATGGTAAATTACCTGGATGTGATGAGATAACAGCTGAATTTATTAAAGCAGGAGGAAAGGAATGTGCAACAGTCTATCAAGCACTATGTAAAAAGGTATGGCATTCAGGTATTTGGCCAAAAGAATGGAAAAGAACTGTATTCATACCACTGTCAAAAAAGGGTAACCTGAAATTATGCACAAACTAAAGAACTGTTGCCTAATTAGTCATGCCAGTAAAATTCTGTTAAAAATCATAATGGGTAGACTTCGTAAGAAAATAAAAGTCAATATAGTCCAAGCTGGCTTCAGGCAAGGAAGAGGATCAAGAGATCATATATTCAATATAAGACTAATAATAGATAAATGCAGACTTTAATGTGAATCTATATTTATCCTTTATAGACTACTCAAAGGCATATGATCATGTACAACACCAGAAATTATGGGAAATAATGGAAAAAATGGGATTTCCAACACATTTGATACAATTAACATCACTGCTGTATCTAGACCAACAAGCAGCAGTAAGAATAAATGGTGAAACAACTTGGTCTGACATAAAATAAGGGGTCCATCAGGGGTGCATATTGTCACCTTACTTATTTAACTTTTATACTGAAAATCTGGGTAAAGCTGGGGCGACCATCCCCAACCCAGCGCGTCACAGGTGGCGGATGGTGAAAGTCCTCCAGATATGGAGGATCCCTGTGAATAAGGATTTACCCAAATAAGCAGGCATGGACCAATTGGCGGTGGACTCAGAGAGTGAGGTGGGGTAGTAGGTGGCTCTACTACTACTATAAAGTGCCTCAGGTGCTCAGTGAAGGGAATAACAGGCGGGTAAGAGGCGCCTTAAAACTTCTCGCTCCCGCTGCCTTGCGGGTAGGACAGGGAGTCCAAAGGCTAGCGGAGAGTCCATACACAAACCGAAAGAAGGCAATGGGAAACCACTGTTGTAGCTCCCAAGAACAATTATGCTTATTCAGAGTAATAGATTTGTCATGAACGACGTTACTGGATGTTCCTCTGGAACAGCCTCGTCCGGTAGGGCAGCTCATGAGCCACAGGTGAGGCCAGATCGTCATCAAGCTACTGGTGGCAAAGCTAACAAGTTCAAAATAGCAACATGGAATGTTAGAACTTTATTCCACGCTGGAAAATTAGAAAATGTAAAGAGGGAAATGGAAAGGATGAAGATCAACATATTAGGAATGAGTGAAGTTAGATGGACAGATGCAGGGAAGATAAACTCTGATAAATATATAAATATACAATGATATATTCTGGAAGTGAGAAACATGAACGAGGAGTAGGAATAATATTTGACAAACAAACAGCAAGGACAATTGTAGGATATTTGAACATCTCGGACCGAGTCCTGCTAGCCCAACTGAAAGGACGACCAATAAACATAAATATTATACAAGTGTACGCTCCAACATCTGAAAGTTCTGAAGAAGATGTACAGCTATTTTATAATGACACAGAGACAGCCCTAAAACACACAAAGTCACATGAAGTTACTAGAGTCATGGGAGATTTTAATGCCAAAGTTCGTAAAGGAATAACTTCAGACATCGTTGGTGACCATGAACTTGGGGAGAGGAATGACAGAGGTAGTAAATTAATTGAATGGGCAAGAATACACAGCATGGTTGTAGGAAACACCTGGTTTAAACAACATCCTCAAATACTAACAACGTGGTGCAGCCCAGACAAAAAGACTTAACCAGATAGACTAAGACTTTTAACCAGACAGACTACGTATTAATCAACAAACGATTCCGGAATGCATTACTGACAACAAAAACCATGCCAGGAGCCGACTGCAATAGTGACCATGACCAATTCTGTGGAAAAATTAGAATAAAGCTAAAGAAAGCATGCAGAAAAGTGAGAAACATCAAATTGAATACAGAACTCCTTAAAAATGACCAAGAACTGCAAGAGAACAATACAAAGTTATTATAACAAATAGATACAATGCAATAACAAAGATAAATAGTATAGATGAACAATGTTCAATGTTAAGAGATAAAACCACCGAAAAAAGAAGCCCCTAAAAATAAATGGATGACAGACGACATCTTAGGACTGATGGACAAGAGGAGGAGGAATAAAAATAACCAAGAAAAATATAGCAAGATAAATAAAGAAATAAGATGTAAATGCAAAGAAGCAAAGGAAGTGTGGTTAAATGAACAGTGCAGACAAACAGAGGACTCTTATAATAAAGACAGCAAAAAACATGCACAAATGAATTAGTGAACTCACAGGCAGGAAAACAAAATATACCACAGGATGGCTGAAATCAAAAGAAGGTAAATTGTTAATGGGAAAAGACATTGTGGACAGAGTACATCGGTGAGCTGTATGGAGGAGAAAGACCAGAATTAACACCAGATATTGAAAACTATGATGGACCACCAACACTTGAAGATGAAATCATAGATGCCATCAAACACATGAAGAAAGGAAAAGCAACTGGGCCTGATAATATAACAATAGAAGAAATAGTGGCACTAGAGGAGATAGGAATAAAAATAATAACCAAGTTACTGAATGACATTTACAACAGTGGTTATATGCCCAGTGACTTGCTTAAATCCACATTTATAGCACTACCAAAGAAACCAGGGGCAAAGGAATGTGATGACCACCGGACTATCAGCCTCTCATGTCACATAACGAAGATACTTCTGAGAATCATTTTCAGAAGAACAAGAAAAATGATAAAAATAGAAATAGCAGATGAACCATTGTGGATTTGTTGAAGGAAATGTAACACACAATGCCATTTATGCTTTACGAACACTAACAGAAAGAGCTTTAGAAGTACAGAAAGATCTCTACTTACGCTTCATTGATTACACCAAGGCATTCGACAAGGTGAAACATAATGAAATTATTAAAATGCTTGAAGACATCAATATAGGCGGCAAAGTCCTGAGGATTGTAAAATATCTATACTGGCAGCAAGAAGCAGCAATTCAAGTTGAAAATAGAACTGGAAAATATCAATCTATAAAGCAAGGGGTGCGACAAGGATGTGTACTATCTCCAATAGTCCAATTTATCCAAGAAGTAAAAATGCAGATATAAAGAGTAAATGTGCATGAAGAAGAAGAAGAGTTACAGACAGAGCCCTACCATCTTTAGAGGTGTCAGACTTGTTCATTCTGAGAATGAGCACTCCTCCAAACTTCTCTTCCTTTGATGCTAAAAATTCTGACCCTGTCCAGAATAAGAGAAACATTTACTGGGTCATATATGTACACTATAATGAGAGAAACACTCACTTCATGATACATGTACATGTAATGGGATAAATACTCACTTCATGATACATATAATGATAGAAACACTCACTTCATGATACATATACATAGAAACATTCACTTCATGATACATGTACATGTAATGATAGAAACACTCACTTCATGATACATGTAATGATAGAAACATTCACTTCATGATACATGTACATGTAATGATAGAAACACTCACTTCATGATACATGTACATGTAATGATAGAAACACTCACTTCATGATACATCTAATGAGAGAAACATTCACTTCATGATACATGTACATGTAATGATAGAAACACTCACTTCATGATACATGTACATGTAATGATAGAAACACTCACTTCATGATACATCTAATGAGAGAAACACTCACTTCATGATACATGTACATGTAATGAGAGAAACACTCACTTCATGATACATGTACATGTAATGAGAGAAACACTCACTTCATGATACATCTAATAAGAGAAACATTTATTAGGTTATACAAGTACACTGAAACATGAAATATAAGAAACAGATTTAAACTTGTATGAACTTCATTGGCTCTTTCTGCTAGCATCCATATTGTATACATAACATTGCTGGCACCATTTCATTTCACAAAATCACTACTCTTCTACAATTTCTGGCTTTATTTTACATCTGGCTCTTGTCATAATTATGTTGTTATTTTACATCTGGCTCTTGTCATAATTATGTTGAGTCAGATTTTGGTCACATGGCTCATGAGACTTACAGTTCTATGGTCCTCCACTCTATCGCTCCTGGTTTCTTCACCATTCATTCATTCATTCATTTTCATGTCCCTTGCGGAACTTTGCCTCCCTAACAGCACTCCTGTAGGCCTCTCAGTTGTAAGCAAGATGCCCTGCTGCTGATGCATTCATTTGCAGATCATCAACGATGTCTTGCAGCCATCTTCGCCTTGGTCTTCCTCTCTTTCTTTTTCCCATTGTGTACCCTTCCAAGACAATCAATTTAGTTTTCTTCGCATTAAGATAGAGGTTTTGTCTTCGCTGTTCTTACAGACTGACATAATTAGTTTTTCCATTCCTTTTTGTGTTGTGGAGAATAATATTGTGTCATCAGCATATCTTTTGTTGTTTGTCACTTTCCATTGAATCTTCATTTCTCTATGTCGTTTTTATCAGTTCTAGTGTGCCTGCTGTAATCCATCCATTCTTTTGTGTTTTCTTTACTGGAACGATGTCTTTAGCTGTTGTTATTAAAATATCTCTGGCCTGCATAGCCAATTCATCTGGTGTCATCTCCTTCTGTACATCCATCAGGATTTCGAAACGGTTGTTCACTTCTATACAGTATTATTCTGGAATTTTTGTAAGATCAAAGCGGAGTGGTCTTGATCCCGTAACCGTCTTTTTTATCTTTATCTTCATGTCTGCTATTAATAACTCAATACAAAAAGCCAGGAAAGCATTAGAAGTGATTAGGTTAATGGCTGCAGCAAACTTTCCACAGCAACTCTGTTCTTGTTAATGGAGGCAGATAAAAGGGATGGCGACTGCAGTAAAACTGGTTTAAATAATAAAGGTAGATAGATGTGTATGGTGTAGTTTTACAAAGTGGCAGAGGGAGTGAGTAAAGTGAGAAAAAACAAACAGAAAGTATGAGAATGTATAAATGAAAAGCATACAACATCCAGTATTTTGGCGGGAGCCTTTTTTGAGGATTACATACACAAACAAGACAAAAACAAATAACTAAATGAAGAACTTATCTTAATATGGCCTCCTCCAGAAGTAGGAAACAGAGAAATGCATGTCCGCTAGAAAATAGGACCCTCCAAGATCGTACATTAGCAGAACATGAGCAGATCGCACTAACAGAAATGTCCTGTTTTCCCCTGTGGTTGCTAAGGCAAAAATGTTTAGCTACAGGTCTCCAGGCCCTCTTAGAGATATCATTAAGATGTTGGCAAAAATGATCTCCTAAGCATGAACCGGTCTCCCCTATGTACTTCATACCACAACGTTTGCACATAATAGCATAATAACATTGCGTGAAACCCTCCTAAACTGATAAGGTGGACTTAGGGAAGGAGATCTGGCTAGCCTTGACAATAAATGGACAAGTGCTGCATCTATGGCATCCACAATGTCTGGTACCATAAAAAGTGTCATCTGTCTTCAGATCCGCTCTTGTTCTGCTGATGTACGATCTCAGAGGGTCCTAGAACAGAGCCTTATTTTCCAGACTGGCTGTCTCCACCCAGCTGGAATTAACAATGTCTTCAGCTTTCTGTAACTTGTTTAGTTTTCCACTTCCCTCTTTTTTTTTTTAACTCTACTTTCTTTCTCCTAGCTACCCCTCCCTACCGCCACCCTCTTTTCTTCTCTGGCAACATATTGGTGTTTATAGGGTCTTGTCCTATTCACCAGCTTCACATTTTCTCCCTGCACAAGTTTATGTTCTTCATTCATTATTTCTCTGCTCCCCTCCCCCCCTCCCCAACACCTTCTCCTCTAGCGGCTATCATGTTTCTATTGCCTTCCCCCCCCCACCACATGTTTTCCTCCTCTCTCTCCACCTCTTCTTTATGATTGGCTCTATAGGCTTATCCTTAGTATGGCCTATGCACCTTCTAGCAGACATGCATTTTTGTTTCCTATTTCTGGAGAAGGCCATATTAAGATAAATTCTTCGTTTAGTTATTTGTTTTTGTCTCGTTTGTGCATGTAATCCTTGAAAAAGACTCACGCCGAAATATCGGATGTTGCATGTTTTTCACTTATACATTCTCATACTTTCTATTCATTTTTTCTCACTTTACTCACTCCCTCTGCCACTCTGTAAAACTACACCATACACCTCTATCTACCTTTATTGTTAATGGTGTCATCATTGGAGTATGGTCTTGGTCTACTCACACTGTCAAATGCACAGCTGAACAGACTAGAGTGTGTACAGAACAAGGCAAGGAGAATGGTCTTGGGTTGCACCAGGGATACTCCAGTGGCAGCCATGCATTTTCTGTTTGACATGCCAAGTGTGTGGTCTAAAAATAAGCATGCCCAATTTAAGGCATAAATCAAGGATGCTGACATTTAAAGATCACCCTCTATATGGAACTGGGGTTGATAAAGGGCACATCTTGGATACAATAATGTCAATTTGTGATCTCAATGATTGGTTACAGGTACAAGACAGACCTCAGCTAACAAAGAAGGGCTGTGAATGTCAGGACTGAGCACATGGCACAGCTGAACTTTGGGTTCAAAATCTCATCCAGTGTTACTGTAGGTCTTCAGATACTGCAATATATACAAATGGCTCAGTGATTCAGAATAGCAAGAGCAGCTGGGATTAGTTGCCTACCTAAATGGAATAGTAGTGGCACAGGGTTCAGGAGCCTCTGATGTCAATACATCAAGTATGCAACATCCATGCCCTCTAGTTAGAAAGGACCATCATCCATTCCCTCTAGTTAGAAAGAACCATCATCCATTCCCTCTAGTTAGAAAGAACCATCATCCATTCCCTCTAGTTAGAAAGAACCACCATCCATTCCCTCTAGGTAGGAAGAACCATCATCCATTCCCTCCAGGTAGGAAGAACCACCATCCATTCCCTCTAGGTAGGAAGAACCACCATCCATTCCCTCTAGGTAGGAAGAACCATCATCCATTCCCTCTAGGTAGGAAGAACCACCATCCATTCCCTCTAGGTAGGAAGAACCATCATCCAATCCCTCTAGGTAGGAAGAACCATCATCCATTCCCTCCAGGTAGGAAGAACCACCATCCAATCCCTCTAGGTAGGAAGAACCACCATCCATTCCCTCTAGGTAGGAAGAACCATCATCCATTCCCTCTAGTTAGAAAGAACCACCATCCATTCCCTCTAGGTAGGAAGAACCACCATCCATTCCCTCTAGGTAGGAAGAACCATCATCCATTCCCTCTAGGTAGGAAGAACCATCAAACCATTCCCTCTAGGTAGGAAGAACCATCATCCATTCCTTCTAGTTAGGAAGAACCATTATCCATTCCCTCTAGGTAGGAAGAACCATCATCCATTCCTTCTAGTTAGGAAGAACCATCATCCATTCCCTCAGGACACATCAGTAGGTGCTTTACAGTAACTGATGACACCTGTTATTCGTTGGCTGACTTTCTGTCTGGAACTCTGGGTAAATCCTTCATTTTTCACCAGCCCAAGTTTCACCCCCAACTCCTTCATTCTTGACAGTGACACTGATTCACACTTGACAGTGACACTGATTCACACTTGACAGTGACACTGATTCACACTTGACTGTGACCTGACTTGACTTTGTTCAACCAGCTTCTCCCCCTTTACAGGTGAGTCAGACAACTGATCTGCTCTTTCATTTTCCCCGACACCTGCATGACCTGATACAAAAATGAAGGTCAGTCGATGGGTCTGTGACATCTGCAGGGACATGAACCACAGCTGCCCTAGAGAGTCAGTCTGACCTGACTTTATCATGATCATTCACATGCTCAAGATGAATGCTTGTGTCTAGGTAGGATACAGTAAATAAATCTTTCAACATTGTATAAAAGAACTTCATTTAGGCAATTACAATTGTTTATTGTGAAAGTTACAAAGAATGGGTGGACTCACCAAGAAAACTGTGCCTGAAACTCTTTGCCAAAGACTGACTAAGATCTTTAGCTGACCTGATGGCATCACTACATGTTTTGGCAAGTAGCGTTTGTATCAAATCTTCCCCACAACCTGCATACATGCATAATAAATAAAACCTTCAAGAACATACAAAAGTGAATGAAGCCATCAATGAGGATATACAAAGCCAGTATACAAAAGAGAACGAAGCCATCAACAGTATACAAAAGAGAACGAAGCCATCAACAGTATACAAAAGAAAACGAAGCCATCAACAAGGATATACAAAACCAGTATACAAAAATGAACGAAGCTATCAAAAAGAATATACAAAACCAATATACAAAAGTAAATGAAACCTTCAACAAAAACAAAAAAAACACAAACACCACAACCTCACCCACATCAACCCTCCCACCCCCCCCCAAAAAAAAAAACATATATGAGTGGTTATGAGAACACAATGAACTTGATAAACTGTACATGGAAATTTTTATAATACCAAGTACAAAATGTGCAAATCTAACATCAGACATGGTTTATATACCCAAGATAAAATTTGCAAATCTAACATCAGACATGTTCTTTATACCAAGTATAAAATGTGCAAATCTAGCATCAGACATGTTCTACACTACTGGACAAAAGTTAAGAGCCGGTTTTTTCAATTCTTACAAAAACAAAATCAAATGACTAACAAACAAGCCATTCTTACATCTTATATCCTTCCTGTGCCGTTAAACGTCACATAGGGCTTGTATAGTTGTTTGCCAAGTTTTCCTGTTCTCGGCAAGTCTTTCAACCTCATCAAGGGATGTTATGCCCACTAAACTGGCCTCTCTTAACAATGTTAACTCTTTAGAGTTTCACATGGTTGACCTCCTTTTACTCGGCCTGTTGTGCTCCACTTGACAGCTTGTTTCGGTATTCTCTGATTGCTTCTTCTCATTACATGGCCTACATATGTTCACCTTTTTTTTCTGATTACCCAGGAGAAAGGTTGTTGTTCGCTAATCTGTCTTATCTCTGTGTTGTTCTTGAATTCGTTCAACTTTAGGCATTTGTTTTAAAAACAGTCTAATTTCTTTTTTTTTCTTTAGTTGATTTTATTTATGCATAAATGAGGGTGGATATCACATTTGAACTAAATAATCTTAACTTGGTTTTTGTGCTTATAACTTTTGAATGCCATATGTTCTCAAGATTTTTGAAGGACAATGCTGCTTTTGTAATTCTAATTCTAACTTCCTTCCTGGTGTCACCATCCTGGTTTATGTTGTCACTGTTAATAGCTTTTAGCATTTTGACTGTTATTTCATCTTCATCTCCAGTTTTATTATTTGCCATTAGATTCACTGCTGTTTCAATTTCATTCAGTGTAACTTCATCTAAGTTGACATTTAGTTGTGGGACTGGTAAATTGGGTTCAAGATTTATTAATTCATTTGGGTGTGGTCGTATTTCTTATAGTATTTCTTGGAAGTGTTTGGCCCATCTTTGCTTTTGGTCTTTACTTGATGTTAATAGGTTGCCTGTTTTGCTAAAGACTGGTCTTTATCTGGAGGTAACAGCACCTGTTAGCTTCTTCTGTATGTTATATAGTTTTGACAAACCATTCCCTCTAGGTAGGAAGAACCATCATCCATTCCCTCTAGGTAGGAAGAACCATCATCCATTCCCTCTAGGTAGGAAGAACCATCATCCATTCCTTCTAGTTAGGAAGAACCATCATCCATTCCCTCAGGACACATCAGTAGGTGCTTTACAGTAACTGATGACACCTGTTATTCGTTGGCTGACTTTCTGTCTGGAACTCTGGGTAAATCCTTCATTTTTCACCAGCCCAAGTTTCACCCCAACTCCTTCATTCTTGACAGTGACACTGATTCACACTTGACAGTGACACTGATTCACACTTGACAGTGACACTGATTCACACTTGACTGTGACCTGACTTGACTTTGTTCAACCAGCTTCTCCCCCTTTACAGGTGAGTCAGACAACTGATCTGCTCTTTCATTTTCCCCGACACCTGCATGACCTGATACAAAAATGAAGGTCAGTCGATGGGTCTGTGACATCTGCAGGGACATGAACCACAGCTGCCCTAGAGAGTCAGTCTGACCTGACTTTATCATGATCATTCACATGCTCAAGATGAATGCTTGTGTCTAGGTAGGATACAGTAAATAAATCTTTCAACATTGTATAAAAGAACTTCATTTAGGCAATTACAATTGTTTATTGTGAAAGTTACAAAGAATGGGTGGACTCACCAAGAAAACTGTGCCTGAAACTCTTTGCCAAAGACTGACTAAGATCTTTAGCTGACCTGATGGCATCACTACATGTTTTGGCAAGTAGCGTTTGTATCAAATCTTCCCCACAACCTGCATACATGCATAATAAATAAAACCTTCAAGAACATACAAAAGTGAATGAAGCCATCAATGAGGATATACAAAGCCAGTATACAAAAGAGAACGAAGCCATCAACAGTATACAAAAGAGAACGAAGCCATCAACAGTATACAAAAGAAAACGAAGCCATCAACAAGGATATACAAAACCAGTATACAAAAATGAACGAAGCTATCAAAAAGAATATACAAAACCAATATACAAAAGTAAATGAAACCTTCAACAAAAACAAAAAAAACACAAACACCACAACCTCACCCACATCAACCCTCCCACCCCCCCCCAAAAAAAAAACATATATGAGTGGTTATGAGAACACAATGAACTTGATAAACTGTACATGGAAATTTTTATAATACCAAGTACAAAATGTGCAAATCTAACATCAGACATGGTTTATATACCCAAGATAAAATTTGCAAATCTAACATCAGACATGTTCTTTATACCAAGTATAAAATGTGCAAATCTAGCATCAGACATGTTCTACACTACTGGACAAAAGTTAAGAGCCGGTTTTTTCAATTCTTACAAAAACAAAATCAAATGACTAACAAACAAGCCATTCTTACATCTTATATCCTTCCTGTGCCGTTAAACGTCACATAGGGCTTGTATAGTTGTTTGCCAAGTTTTCCTGTTCTCGGCAAGTCTTTCAACCTCATCAAGGGATGTTATGCCCACTAAACTGGCCTCTCTTAACAATGTTAACTCTTTAGAGTTTCACATGGTTGACCTCCTTTTACTCGGCCTGTTGTGCTCCACTTGACAGCTTGTTTCGGTATTCTCTGATTGCTTCTTCTCATTACATGGCCTACATATGTTCACCTTTTTTTTCTGATTACCCAGGAGAAAGGTTGTTGTTCGCTAATCTGTCTTATCTCTGTGTTGTTCTTGAATTCGTTCAACTTTAGGCATTTGTTTTAAAAACAGTCTAATTTCTTTTTTTTTCTTTAGTTGATTTTATTTATGCATAAATGAGGGTGGATATCACATTTGAACTAAATAATCTTAACTTGGTTTTTGTGCTTATAACTTTTGAATGCCATATGTTCTCAAGATTTTTGAAGGACAATGCTGCTTTTGTAATTCTAATTCTAACTTCCTTCCTGGTGTCACCATCCTGGTTTATGTTGTCACTGTTAATAGCTTTTAGCATTTTGACTGTTATTTCATCTTCATCTCCAGTTTTATTATTTGCCATTAGATTCACTGCTGTTTCAATTTCATTCAGTGTAACTTCATCTAAGTTGACATTTAGTTGTGGGACTGGTAAATTGGGTTCAAGATTTATTAATTCATTTGGGTGTGGTCGTATTTCTTATAGTATTTCTTGGAAGTGTTTGGCCCATCTTTGCTTTTGGTCTTTACTTGATGTTAATAGGTTGCCTGTTTTGCTAAAGACTGGTCTTTATCTGGAGGTAACAGCACCTGTTAGCTTCTTCTGTATGTTATATAGTTTTGACGTCTCCTGTTTTTGTTGCATTTTCTGTTGTTTTTTTTTGCCATATTGTCCATATATTCTCTTTTGTCTCTTCTAGCTGAATTTTTTACTTTATTGTCTAGTTTTCTGTATTTTGCTTTTGCCAAAACTTTTCCAAGGTCTGTCCTTACATTCAACATGGCCAATTTGGCTGCTCTTCTTTCATGTATGTATTTCCATGTGTTATTTTCTTCTTCTTCTTCATTCGCCTCTACCACCAAGATCGAACATGTGATCCTACTGAATTTACCCCTGTGGTTCTCGCAATAATCTCATTTAGGATGGAGGCTCAGAGCATCGTGGGGCTTGGTCCTATATTCTCAGTGGGTCACAGAAGTGGCATTGTGTGACACTGTGGTTTACATTGCACCAGTTTAGTCTTTCTCACCTGAAAACCTCAACGTGGTTTGGACATGAATATATCCCCACCGGGTGAGAGGTGGTTTAGTCTTTCTCACCGGAAAACCTCAAGTGTTTACGATATCAGAATATCCCCGCTGGGTGAGTGGTGGTTGTCCTTCCAGTCCAGAGTTGGACTTTCTCACCAGAAAACCTCAACGTGTTTAGGATATCAGAATATCCCCGCTGGGTGAGAGGTGGTTGTCCTTCCAGTCCAGAGTTGGACTTTCTCACCGGAAAACCTCACATGATTTGGATATAATATATCCCCATTGGGTGATAGGTAGTTGCCTATTTAGACTGCACTGGTCAAGTGTCTCCGACTTCAGCATTTTGTGGTCATGGCCGCTACCTTTCCTGGTGGTGACCAGGATGGAGCTTTTGTCGAGGAGGATGAATCCTCGCCACTAGTGAGGTTCACCCCTGGGTTAAGCCGGTTTAGGTGTATTATCCCAGTATGGGTGTATATATGACGTAACTGGCCTCTAGAGTGGAGGTATCATGTTATGTGTATCCATCAAGTTTCACCCCTGGGTTAAGCTAGTTTAGAAACATTGCCCCAGTATGGGTGTATACAGGCTGTGGCCGGCCTCTAAAGTAGAGGTGCCATCGTATGAGTAGCCCTCACCGTACAATTAAACTTAACTTAATCCTTTCCATCACCTTTCCACAGCGGTGAAGCACGGCAACCCTGATCGCATTTTTCTTCATTGGTCGGGAGGAGTTTCACCCCATGCATGGCAGCTGAAGAATCTTGCCAGGAGCATGCAGGAGTTTTCCTTCTCCTAGATGAACTACCAACCTAGACTAACGAGTCTCATCTACCCGAAACATCTGGTTTTCAGGCATCTTTCACCCCTTCTCCTGTCAGTTTAAACAGTTCCACCACGAGAGGGCCAGGAGCTGGACTTGGACTGTCAGAGGCTACTTGAGACGCATGCCATGGAGACATTTAATTGGAGCGGAGAGTGTATCCCTCACCCCACCTCTGGATATTACAATCCTTATAACCATGTGTTATCTGATATCCATGCTTTTCTACTTGTTGATTGCAGTCCAGCACTTGCTTTTGCTGCCGTGATTATGGCTGTGCTGTATGAATTCCATAATTCATCTATATCTGTCTCGTCTACCTCTTTGAGTGCTGCAAAATGTTTGGTAAGTTCCAGATTGAAATCACTGTTGGTATTTTTTTCTTGTAGGCTATGACTGTTTATCTTTCTGAGTATTGATTTCTTGTGTTGGCTTTTCAGTTTAAGTCTTATTCTCCCTATACACAGATTGTGATCACTGTTGACATCAGCGCCATCTATATGCTCTTACATCTATCAGAGATGTTCTGAATTGTTTTCTAATATAAAAATGATCTGTCTGGTTTCTGGTTCTATCATCTGGAGATATCCATGTTGTTTTATATATTTCTTTGTGTGGAAATACTGTTCCTCCAATGACCATGCCCTCTGTTAGACATATTTCAATTAATCTTTCTCCATTCTGATTTATTGTATAAATTCCTTCTTTCTCCATTACTTTTTTGATGTCTGTTATCTTTTCCTACCTTGGTGTTTAAGTCTCAAACAAGCCATTATAACCAAAGAAAACAGCATTTAAAACTGAACAAATTCGATAATTTCATTTGCAAATTGGAATAGGAATACACATACAGCAAGCTGGCGAAATCACTCACCCCTCATCCAAAAATTCACAAGAGTGGTCTTTAAACAACAAACATGTCTGTATTGCGTGTGGCCACCACTCACTGCCAGACATATGACGCGTTTTTGACTCATGAGGGCTATTAGGACATTCTGTGGAATCGCCTGCTACTCTTGTTGAAAGAAAAGGGTCGGCTGGGCGACATCAACAAGTGGAGGATGATTTATTGAAACCGATCTGCCTAGGACATCCCAAATGTGCTCAATGGGCAACAGATCAGGTGACCGAGCTGGCCAATTGATTCTAATGATCCTTTGGTGTTGAATAAAATCTTCTACGACACAACCCCGATGTGGATTATCGTCTTGTAGGATTGCCCCTGCACCCATGGCTGAAACAGGATTCTCCTTACAAGGAGACTACTGATTTGATCGAATCTTCTTGTGGAGTACAGTTTCAACTTATAAGTTTCTTCTTGTTGCTGGTGTTCTAACCATCACCTAATTTTCTGTATTATACACTAAGAAAATACAACAAGACACCCAGGCTTTCAACTCCACAAAAGATAGTACAAATACAACGACTTGAACATAACTTGGCAATCTTCCGACCAAAACAAACTGGTCAACAATGAGGATTCCCACAAAGCCAATTGGTGTAGTTTATCATCAGACAACACACATTTATTAATGGACCAAAATGAGGGATGAAATCATGATGATGGGAATGTAGCCATCAGGCTGAACAGAAATTCACAGTAACAAATGCCCGGCGTGAAATGACCTCTACGCCACATGGGCAAAGAAAACCTTACAATGATTTATACATACCAAAAATCATACTTACAAGCTTACCCAAAGACTGCAACTCACACAGGGAAAATAAACTAAACTAATTCTAACAACAACAACGCTATCTCTATCACATTTCTCGAGACCAACACACAGTTCCACAAAACACGTCCATCCATTTCCCCATTCACACCAAGACTGCCTAACGACCGGCTTTTTCACACTGACCTTTCTAACGACTTCTTTGCACACGTACTTTCCTAATGATGTAGTCTACGCAACACAACTATTAGCAATACACAAAAACTCTCTGAACAGAATGGCTATTCTGTTACATGGCTTACAAGGACAACGGGTTGCAGAACTTCATTCAGGTATCACTGGGAAGTTAGGATGCCATGAATGACATGCAGGGGAGTCCTGCAATGCCTGCTGATGCCACCCCAGACCATGAATGATCCCCCTCCATAATGATCCACCTCTTGGATAGTGGCGTTATAGAACCATTCCCCTGGCCTTCTCCAAACACGGATTCTGCCATCATTGAAGGACATACTGAAGCGGGATTCGTCCATGAAAAGAATTTCACCCAACTGCCACCTCATCCAACGGACGTGCTGCAGGCACCAGGCAACTCTAGCTCTGTGGTGAGCTGGAGTAAAAGGTATTCTTACTGCTGGTCATCGTGAAGCCAGCCCAGATTCTCTTAAACGCCTGCGAATTGTTCTGCCGCTAACATTCATGTTTGCCATATTCATTAGCTGGTTTCTGAGAGTGGAAGATGTTACTGCCTGGTTGCAAAATGTTGACAGCTGAAGGTATCTGTCATCTTGTCTACTTGTGCAACAAGGTCGGCCTGAAAGATGCCTGTCTTCTACTCCTCCAGTTGTACAAAATCACTCCAAATGCCTTTGGATGGTAGAATGGGACATCTTCAAATGCTGTGCAACTTCATGGCCAGATAAACCACTTTCAAACAAGGCTATGACCCGATGATGCTCAAAGGTGCTAAAATGACTCATGGTGGCATAGTGTTTTTCAAATGACAAAAATATCCATAAACCGCTTTAATAAAAATGATTGGAAGATGAGAAATGTTCACTAAGGATGCCTCTTGCATGTGCAGCACAAATCAGCAAGATTTAATTACCTTCTGGGTCATGCTGACACTTTTAAAAATGCCCTAATATTTGGTCTAGGACGATGCTACTGCACTTGATTTTTACACTTGTTGTGATGAACAGTTGGTGTTGTTTATACACCAGCTGCATAGAGGACTGCTTGAGAATGCAATTTAATCATGATTCTACAATAAATTTATTTACAGTTTTAGTACGGCAATCAAAATAAACATATGCTTGAAATTAATGACCAGCCCTTAACTTTTGTCCATTAGAATATATACCAAATACAAAATGTGCAAATCTAACATCAGATATGTTCTATATACCAAGTACAAAATGTGCAAATCTAACATCAGATATGTTCTATATACCAAGTACAAAATGTGCAAATCTAACATCAGATATATTCTATATACCAAGTACAAAATGTGCAAATCTAACATCAGATATGCTCTATATACCAAGTACAAAATGTGCAAATCTAACATCAGATATGTTCTATATACCAAGTATAAAATGTGCAAATCTAACATCAGATATGTTCTATATACCAAGTATAAAATGTACAAATCTAACATCAAATGTGTTCTATACACCAAGTAAGAAATAAGTAAATCTAACATCAAACATGTTCTATACACCAATTACAAAATATGTAAATCTAACATCAAACATGTTCTATACACCAAGTACTAGAAGTGTAAATCTATCATCAGACATGTTCTATATACCAAGTATGAAATATGTAAATCTAACATCAAACATGTTCTATACACTAAGTGCTAGATGTGTAAATCTAATATCCAACATGTTCTATACACCAAGTACAAAATATGTAAATCTAACATCAAACATGTTCTACGTACCAAGTACAAAATGTACAAATCTAACATCAAATGTGTTCTATACACCAAGTACAAAATATGTAAATCTAACATCAATGAGTTTAAATAATTAGTAAATAACTTTTAAACATGTTATATAGAACACAGCAGAGAAAAATGAACTGGCTTACCTGAAGTAACACAAGCTACACCTGGTTTTGTCTCAGACACATGGTTCTCAGCCCAGCAACCTGCTCCATACACTGCTGCCTGAGACAACATGGCACAGACTTAATAGGATGTAGGTCAGACATGATGTGACACAGACTTAATATAATAGGATGCAGGTCAGACATGACATGACTTAAAATAAAAGGACAATTGTATCTTCTCAGTACATGATGTCAATATTGAGCAGCACTGGCTTACTTGTTGAGTGTATCCTCTCAGTACATGATGTCAATATTGAGCTTACTTGTTGAGTGTATCTTCTCAGTACATGATGTCAATATTGAGCTTACTTGTTGAGTGTATCCTCTCAGTATATGATGTCAATATTGAGCTTACTTGTTTAGTGTATCTTCTCAGTACATGATGTCAATATTGAGCTTACTTGTTGAATGTATCTTCTCAAATTTGTATAGTGTAAGTATCTTTATTTTTTTGACGTTCCAAGGCCGTAATCCATTTTTATCCGTCAAATTTCGAGGCTTCTCTATCTGTTCCATAACACTAATTTTTTTTACGGAGATGTGGTCGTTGACCTCATGCTCCAACCCCCAACCTGGAGGAACAGCTTATTTAAATCCCAACAAATTATAAATATCTTGAAACTGAACAGACTATACTGGCTGAGCCATGTAGAGAGAATGGAAGAGAATAGACAAACAAAAATGATGTATGCACAAGAGATGAGGGAAACAAGACCAAGGGATAGACCAAGACAGAGATGGAAAGACAACATAGAAGAGGATATAAAAGAAATTGGTGTCATCAGCTGGAGAGAGAAGATTAGGAATAGAGAGGAATGGATGCAAACTTTATCTGCAGCAATAAGCCTTAAAGAAGAAGTCTCCACATTTAGAAACATTTAAAATATTTACAGGTAAAATCCTGTATCAACACGTACACCTGTGGAAGTTGCCATCAGTGACAGAAAAACTGTTCATCAGATAGAACATCATAAGAAAAACTCACTGGTCCCAATCTTCCTGAATGTTTGAGCCAAATACCTCCACTTGATGTGGCTGCAGCCACATTACCCTCACAATCTACACAGATGGCACCCACTGTGTCTTGTACCCAGTCATTGTTGGGCTTGAAGATGTTCTCACACTATAAAGTAAATAAAATATACACACATGTTATTGTGTCCAGTACTGTTCATATCACTTCAGTGCCTGATATAGATTACACACATATAGTGCTGTCTTTGCATCCAGTATTGTTCACATCACTTCAGTGCCTGATATGGATTACACACATATAGTGCTGTCTTTGCATCCAGTATTGTTCACATCACTTCAGTGCCTGATATAGATTACACACATATAGAGCTGTCTTTACATCCAGTATTGTTCACATCACTTCAGTGCCTGATATAGATTACACACATATAGTGCTGTCTTTACATCCAGTATTGTTCACATCACTTCAGTGCCTGACATAATATATTTGTATGCATATAACACATGGTTTCATAGTTTTTATGAGCTGCAGACCTACTAACTTATCCTTACATACACAGAATGCACATGACATGACTTTTTAATGTGATATTTTTGTCTTAAATCTTTCTTTCATACTCATGAGAGCTTTCCTGTGAGAAGCTGGGATCTGGCCAGACAGCTTGGAGGCAGAGATACACTGACTCTGGGATAAGGAACCTGATGAGTGCTTCATTCCCCGCCACCTAAAGTCTGCTGGCTCTGTTTTGTTTACCTCAATTGTTGTAGAGACCCATAGGCTTGTCACGTCCTGGATTGATTGGCTTCACATCAGATTTTCCTCATCCTGGCAGGTGATCTCTATGTCTCCATTCATCCAACATCCTGGCAGGTGATCTCTATGTCCCCATTCATCCAACATCCTGGCAGGTGATCTCTATGTCCCCATTCATCCAACATCCTGGCAGGTGATCTCTATGTCCCCATTCATCCAACATCCTGGCAGGTGATCTCTATGTCCCCATTCATCCAACATCCTGGCAGGTGATCTCTATGTCTCCATTCATCCAACATCCTGGCAGGTGATCTCTATGTCCCCATTCATCCAACATCCTGGCAGGTGATCTCTATGTCTCCATTCATCCAACATCCTGGCAGGTGATCTCTATGTCCCCATTCATCCAACATCCTGGCAGGTGATCTCTATGTCTCCATTCATCCAACATCCTGACCAGCCCAGCGCTGCCCCCGGCTAAGGTCTCAGCTCCACCTATTAATGGGCATGCAATACCAAAAGCTGGAAGGCTTTCTATCCTAGGAGAGCTACTCTGTGCTTCTTATTTTTCCAATGGTTGAGTGGGTTTTCTTATCATATGGAGAATTGTGTCAGAGTTATCTGACATTCCTGTAATAGACAAAAGGCCTCTGCAGATTCCTCTGTTCTATGTTCCTTCTCTTACAAAATGTTCTGTTCCCTAAGAACATTGCCTTATAAGAGGGTGACATTATACTTTGTAACTATAGCAATATGTTAGTTGCTACAAGTTTCTGGGCTACAGGAGCAAGTCAGTTTTTTTTTATGCAATCAAATCTGATGTTTCCTGTCTCACAAAGACTATGTTAAGATAAGTGTGTTCTTAACACAGCTGTTACCAGGGGAACAACTCACTAACTCACCATTACATACACAGATTGTACTAATTCACACATACATACTCAGATTGTAATAATTCACACTTACATACACAGATGTACTAATTCACACTTACATACACAGAATGTACTAACTAACCCTTACAAACACAGATTGTACTAACTCACAATTACATACACAGAGTGCACCTGACATGACTTTTTAATGTGATATTTTTGTCTTAAATCTTTCTTTCATACTCATGAGAGCTTTCCTGTGAGAAGCTGGGATCTGGCCAGACAGCTTGGAGGCAGAGATACACTGACTCTGGGATAAGGAACCTGATGAGTGCTTCATTCCCCGCCACCTAAAGTCTGCTGGCTCTGTTTTGTTTACCTCAATTGTTGTAGAGACCCATAGGCTTGTCACGTCCTGGATTGATTGGCTTCACATCAGATTTTCCTCATCCTGGCAGGTGATCTCTATGTCCCCATTCATCCAACATCCTGGCAGGTGATCTCTATGTCCCCATTCATCCAACATCCTGGCAGGTGATCTCTATGTCCCCATTCATCCAACATCCTGGCAGGTGATCTCTATGTCCCCATTCATCCAACATCCTGGCAGGTGATCTCTATGTCCCCATTCATCCAACATCCTGGCAGGTGATCTCTATGTCTCCATTCATCCAACATCCTGGCAGGTGATCTCTATGTCCCCATTCATCCAACATCCTGGCAGGTGATCTCTATGTCTCCATTCATCCAACATCCTGGCAGGTGATCTCTATGTCCCCATTCATCCAACATCCTGGCAGGTGATCTCTATGTCCCCATTCATCCAACATCCTGACCAGCCCAGCGCTGCCCCCGGCTAAGGTCTCAGCTCCACCTATTAATGGGCGTGCAATACCAAAAGCTGGAAGGCTTTCTATCCTAGGAGAGCTACTCTGTGCTTCTTATTTTTCCAATGGTTGAGTGGGTTTTCTTATCATATGGAGAATTGTGTCAGAGTTATCTGACATTCCTGTAATAGACAAAAGGCCTCTGCAGATTCCTCTGTTCTATGTTCCTTCTCTTACAAAATGTTCTGTTCCCTAAGAACATTGCCTTATAAGAGGGTGACATTATACTTTGTAACTATAGCAATATGTTAGTTGCTACAAGTTTCTGGGCTACAGGAGCAAGTCAGTTTTTTTTTAAGCAATCAAATCTGATGTTTCCTGTCTCACAAAGACTATGTTAAGATAAGTGTGTTCTTAACACAGCTGTTACCAGGGGAACAACTCACTAACTCACCATTACATACACAGATTGTACTAATTCACACATACATACTCAGATTGTAATAATTCACACTTACATACACAGATGTACTAATTCACACTTACATACACAGAATGTACTAACTAACCCTTACAAACACAGATTGTACTAACTCACAATTACATACACAGACTGTACTTCTTACATCCTTCCTGTGCTAACATCACACAGGGCTCGCATGGTACTTCACCAAGTTTTCCTGTTTTCGGCAAGCTTTTCAACCTCATCATGGGATTTTACACCCACTAAACTGGCCTCTCTTAATAATATCTTCTTTAGAGTTTCGCTTGGTCGATCTCTTCTTCTTTGGCCTATTGTGTTCCACTTGATACCCTTACATACACAGATTGCACTGACACTTACATACACAGGCTGTACTAACTCACCCTTACATACACAGATTATACTAAAATTTGCATACATAGATTGTACTAACCCACACTTACAAATTGTACTAACTCACACTTACATACATGGATTGTATTAACACATGTTTACTTGCAAACACAGACTGTACTAATGCACATTATACACAGATTGTACTAGCTCACACTATACACAGACTGTACTAATATTTACATACATAGACTGTACTAAATCACACTCACACTAAAGAGTAAACAGTGACTTTAATGCAACATTATCAAATTTAACACTTTCCTCGTCTATTTTACCTCAACATTATCAAATATAACACTTTCCTCTTCTACATTATCTCAACATTATCAACTATAACACTTTCCTCTTCTACATTACCTCAACATTATCAGCTGTAACACTTTCCTCTTCTATATTACCTCAATATTATCAAATGTAATACTTTCCTCTTCTACATTACCTCAACATTATCAAATTTAACACTTACTTCTTCTACTTTACCTCAACATTATCAAATTTAACACTTTCCTCTTCTACATTACCTCAACATTATCAAATTTAACACTTTCCTCTTCTCTATTACCTCAACATTATCAAATTTAACACTTTCCTCTCCTCTATTACCTCAACATTATCAAATTTAACACTTTCAAATTTAACACTTTCCTCTTCTACATTACCTCAACATTATCAACTGTAACACGTTCCTCTTCTACATTACCAACTGTAACACTTTCCTCTTCTACATCCAGCTTAACTTTCTTCTGTGGGCTGGGCCCAGACTCAGTAGTATGACATCTTCTTTTGTAACGTACATACGTCTTGTAGGCAGCAGCTGGAGAAAAATCACATACAACCTCAACAGAAAAAAGGCCTCTGCAGATTCCTCTGTTCTATGTTCCTTCTCTTACAAAATGTTCTGTTCCCTAAGAACATTGCCTTATAAGAGGGTGACATTATACTTTGTAACTATAGCAATATGTTAGTTGCTACAAGTTTCTGGGCTACAGGAGCAAGTCAGTTTTTTTTTAAGCAATCAAATCTGATGTTTCCTGTCTCACAAAGACTATGTTAAGATAAGTGTGTTCTTAACACAGCTGTTACCAGGGGAACAACTCACTAACTCACCATTACATACACAGATGTACTAATTCACACATACATACTCAGATTGTAATAATTCACACTTACATACACAGATGTACTAATTCACACTTACATACACAGAATGTACTAACTAACCCTTACAAACACAGATTGTACTAACTCACAATTACATACACAGACTGTACTTCTTACATCCTTCCTGTGCTAACATCACACAGGGCTCGCATGGTACTTCACCAAGTTTTCCTGTTTTCGGCAAGCTTTTCAACCTCATCATGGGATTTTACACCCACTAAACTGGCCTCTCTTAATAATATCTTCTTTAGAGTTTCGCTTGGTCGATCTCTTCTTCTTTGGCCTATTGTGTTCCACTTGATACCCTTACATACACAGATTGCACTGACACTTACATACACAGGCTGTACTAACTCACCCTTACATACACAGATTATACTAAAATTTGTATACATAGATTGTACTAACCCACACTTACAAATTGTACTAACTCACACTTACATACATGGATTGTATTAACACATGTTTACTTGCAAACACAGACTCTACTAATGCACACTATACACAGATTGTACTAGCTCACACATACATACTCAGATTGTAATAATTCACACTTACATACACAGATGTACTAATTCACACTTACATACACAGAATGTACTAACTAACCCTTACAAACACAGATTGTACTAACTCACAATTACATACACAGACTGTACTTCTTACATCCTTCCTGTGCTAACATCACACAGGGCTCGCATGGTACTTCACCAAGTTTTCCTGTTTTCGGCAAGCTTTTCAACCTCATCATGGGATTTTACACCCACTAAACTGGCCTCTCTTAATAATATCTTCTTTAGAGTTTCGCTTGGTCGATCTCTTCTTCTTTGGCCTATTGTGTTCCACTTGATACCCTTACATACACAGATTGCACTGACACTTACATACACAGGCTGTACTAACTCACCCTTACATACACAGATTATACTAAAATTTGTATACATAGATTGTACTAACCCACACTTACAAATTGTACTAACTCACACTTACATACATGGATTGTATTAACACATGTTTACTTGCAAACACAGACTCTACTAATGCACACTATACACAGATTGTACTAGCTCACACTATACACAGACTGTACTAATATTTACATACATAGACTGTACTAAATCACACTCACACTAAAGAGTAAACAGTGACTTTAATGCAACATTATCAAATTTAACACTTTCCTCTTCTATATTACCTCAATATTATCAAATTTAACACTTTCCTCTTCTACATTATCTCAACATTATCACTATAACACTTTCCTCTTCTACATTACCTCAACATTATCAGCTGTAACACTTTCCTCTTCTATATTACCTCAATATTATCAAATGTAATACTTTCCTCTTCTACATTACCTCAACATTATCAAATTTAACACTTACTTCTTCTACTTTACCTCAACATTATCAAATTTAACACTTTCCTCTTCTACATTACCTCAACATTATCAAATTAACACTTTCCTCTTCTCTATTACCTCAACATTATCAAATTAACACTTTCCTCTCCTCTATTACCTCAACATTATCAAATTTAACACTTTCAAATATAACACTTTCCTCTTCTACATTACCTCAACATTATCAGCTGTAACACTTTCCTCTTCTACATTATCTCAACATTATCAACTATAACACTTTCCTCTTCTACATTACCTCAACATTATCAGCTGTAACACTTTCCTCTTCTATATTACCTCAATATTATCAAATTTAATACTTTCCTCTTCTACATTACCTCAACATTATCAAATTTAACACTTACTTCTTCTACTTTACCTCAACATTATCAAATTTAACACTTTCCTCTTCTACATTACCTCAACATTATCAAATTTAACACTTTCCTCTTCTCTATTACCTCAACATTATCAAATTTAACACTTTCCTCTCCTCTATTACCTCAACATTATCAAATTTAACACTTTCAAATTTAACACTTTCCTCTTCTACATTACCTCAACATTATCAACTGTAACACGTTCCTCTTCTACATTACCAACTGTAACACTTTCCTCTTCTACATCCAGCTTAACTTTCTTCTGTGGGCTGGGCCCAGACTCAGTAGTATGACATCTTCTTTTGTAACGTACATACGTCTTGTAGGCAGCAGCTGGAGAAAAATCACATACAACCTCAACAGAAAAAAATGTCATTGTACAACAGAGTTTATGTTCACCAGCTGAAGGTGACTGTTACAATGTTTGAACTATCTAATGTCATAGGCTGCTGGTGAGTACAAGCATGATGAAGGTGACTGTTTGAACTATCTAATGTTACAGGCTGCTGGTGAGTACAAGTATGTTGAAGGTGACTGTTACAATGTTTGAACTATCTAATGTTACAGGCTGCTGGTGAGTACAAGTATGATTTTGAACTATCTAATGTCACAGGCTGCTGGTGAGTACAAGTATGATGAAGGTGACTGTTACAATGTTTGAACTATCTAATGTCACAGACTGCTGGTGAGTACAAGTATGATGAAGGTGACTGTTACAATGTTTGAACTATCTAATGTCACAGGCTGCTGGTGAGTACAAGTATGATGAAGGTGACTGTTACAATGTTTGAACTATCTAATGTCACAGGCTGCTGGTGAGTACAAGTATGATGAAGGTGACTGTTACAATGTTTGAACTATCTAATGTCACAGGCTGCTGGTGAGTACAAGTATGATGAAGGTGACTGTTACAATGTTTGAACTATCTAATGTCACAGGCTGCTGGTGAGTACAAGTATGATGAAGGTGACTGTTACAATGTTTGAACTATCTAATGTCACAGACTGTTGGTGAGTACAAGTATGATGAAGGTGACTGTTAGATTGTTTGAACTGTCTAATGTCACAGGCTGCTGGTGAGTACAATGGAAAGCTGGTCTTGCTACACAAGATTTAAAATGAGACAAACAAACTGGTCCTGCTACACAAGATTTGACATGAGACAAACAAACTGGTCCTGCTACACAAGATTTGAAATGAGACAAACAAACTGGTCCTGCTAAACAAGATTTGAAATGAGACAAACAAACTGGTCCTGTTAAACAAGATTTGAAATGAGACAAACTGGTCCTGCCACACAGGATCTGAAATGAGACAAACAAACTGGTTTTATTACACAACAGAAAAAAAGTGACAAATAAGCTGGTGCTTCTCAACATAAGGTAAAAAAAAACTGCTGGTACAACAAAAAGAAGTAAAAAAATGACATGGAAAACTAGTGGTACAACAAAAAAGGTAAAATATGACATGGAAAACTAGTGGTACAACAAAAATAGGTAAAATATGACAATGAAAACAGGTGGTACAACAATATAGGTAAAATGAGACAATGAAAACTGGTTGTACAACAAAAAAGAGGTAAAATATGACAAGGAAAATGGTGGTACAACAAAAGAAGTAAAATAAGACAAAGAAAACTGGTGGTACAACAAAAAGAGGTAAAATGAGACAAAAAGAAACCAGTCATATTCTTTCTTTCTTTTTTCTTCTGCATTTGAGATTGTTGGTCACATCAAATTCTGATCGCTGTCAACATGGCAAAGCCCACAGTCCTCTCCAGATCCTGAAAAGAGCTATTTCTTTCTGATTTACACAACATGCAAGTGTGAAGTAGTCCTTCAGGTGTGAATTTATTACCTGATGTTAAATTTGTGCTGACATCAAACCCATTTTCCACACAGTATGTCTGAGCACCCTTACCCACCAGTATACTGTAACATAATACAAATGTCAGCAACTAATATATGTTCATATAATTACACTACACAGACAAGACAAAACAAAATAAATCTATAACCAGTACAAAGACACTGAAAAACTATTACAATATGGAAACAAAACAAAACTATAACCAATACAAAGACACAGAAAAACTAACACAATATGGAAACAAAGCACAAACTAATCAATACATAGATATGACACAACAATCAGAATAATTTTATTCATTTACTATAAGAAATGTGAGTAAGTACAGACAAATGTATTTTTCCACTCTGTGTATTCCTTTCTGCTTGCCTCCCTTTTCATGTCATTTAGTCATGAAATAAAGAGAGACCAAGATAGTTTTGTCTGGTTTTCCACTGATTATCTGGTTCTCTAGCTTCTGTCCTCTCATATGTCCATCAACTATCTCATTCTGTAACTTCTGCTCTTTCATGATATGTCCACTGAATGTCTGGTTCTATAATGTTTTGTTTTGTCATGATATGTCCACTGACTGTCTGGTTCTATAATGTTTTGCTTTGTCATGATATATCCACTGACTGTCTGGTTCTATAACGTTTTGTTTTGTCATGATATGTCCACAGATTGTCTGGTTCTATAACGTTTTGTTTTGTCAAGATATATCCACTGACTGTCTGGTTCTATAACATTTTGTTTTGTCATGATATATCCACAGACTGTCTGGTTCTATAACGTTCTGTTTTGTCATGATATATCCACTGACTATAACTTCTGTTCTGTCATATGTCAACTGGCTGGCTGTTCTATAACTTCTGTTCCGTCATATGTCCACTGACTGGCTGTTCTATAACTTCCATTCTATCATATGTCAACTGACTGTCTGGTTCTATACCTTCCATTCTATCATATGTCAACTGACTGTCTGGTTCTATAACTTCCATTCTATCATATGTCAACTGACTGTCTGGTTCTATAACTTCCATTCTGTCATATGTCAACTGACTGGCTGTTTTATAACTTCCATTCTGTCATACGTCAACTGACTATCTGATTCTATAACTTCCATTCTGTCTTATGTCAACTGACTGGTTGTTATATAACTTCCATTCTGTCTTATGTCAACTGACTGTCTGGTTCTCTAATGTTTTGTCATAATATATCCACTGACTGTCTGGTTCTATAACTTCTTTTCTGTCATATGTCAACTGGCTGGCTGTTCTATAACTTCCATTCTGTTACATGTCCACTGACTATCCGGTTCTATAACTTCTATAATGATATGTCCACTGACTGTCTGGTTCTATAACTTCTATAATGATATATCCACTGACTGTCTGGTTCTATAACTTCTATAATGATATATCCACTGACTGTCTGGTTCTATAACTTCTATAATGATATATCTACTGACTGTCTGGTTTTATAACTTCTATAATGATATATCCACTGACTGTCTGGTTCTATAACTTCTATAATGATATGTCCACTGAGTGTCTGGTTCTATAACTTCTATAATGATATATCCACTGGCTGTCTGGTTCTATAACTTCTATAATGATATATCAACTGATTGTCTGGTTCTATAACTTCTATAATGATATGTCCACTGACTGTCTGGTTCTATAACTTCTATAATGATATATCAACTGATTGTCTGGTTCTATAACTTCTATAATGATATGTCCACTGACTGTCTGGTTCTATAACTTGTCCTTTCATGATATGTCCACTGACTGTCTGGTTCTATAACTTGTCCTTTCATGATATGTCCACTGACTGTCTGGTTCTATAACTTCTGTCCTCTCATGAGAATGTTCACTGTCTTCTCCCCATGGTTCTGGTGAGATGTTATTATTCTGCAAGAACCTGAACTACTTCCTCACTTAGTGTACTTATAAAGGCAAGACAAAATCTACTCATTCTTGTTTAGTATGCTGAACTGAAAGCTAACTACTTTGAAGAGAGCAACTGATGTCTGTACCTGAATCTGCTGAGGTCACAGAACAATTTCTTCAACAACAACAACAACAATAACAACAATAAAGACGCCATCATTTTTATAACTGTATGTTATAATCAAAATATACAAAAAATAAGTAAGTCTCTAAATCTAGCAGAGACTCAGGGAGGTCAGAGAGTACAAAGGATAGACAACCTTGTCACCTGGTGTCTTTGGGTTCCTCCCCTTGAATTTTTTTTTTCACATTTTACTTTGGTAGCCTTTGACTCTCTCAAGCAATCCACAAGCTGATGGGTTCCTGTATATGTATTCCTGTGTAAACTGTGGACAGATGTGTGATAAACTCTATAACAACCACAGTTAGCTAGTGATGCTTGACCTACACTTATAAAACACTGACTCAGCTTTCATATTAGTCTGCATAAACTTGCACTTTCTTTGTATTAACTTTCATAATACTGACCTTGGTCTGACTCTACCACAAGGTAGTGGTCCCTTCATCTGCTCCTCAACCAGTCTACTAGCAACAGTGACTGGGTTAGTCACACCTAAAACAAGAACATCATACATCAATCTACTGTGCTACTGACACCTAAAACAAGAATATCATACATCAATTTACTGTGCTACTGACACCTAAAACAAGAATATCATACATCAATTTACTGTGCTACTGACACCTAAAACAAGAATATCATACATCAATCTACTGTGCTACTGACACCTAAAACAAGAACATCATACATCAATCTACTGTGCTACTGACACCTAAAACAAGAACATCATACATCAATCTACTGTGCTACTGACACCTAAAACAAGAACATCATACATCAATCTACTGTGCTACTGACACCTAAAACAAGAACATCATACATCAATCTACTGTGCTACTGACACCTAAAACAAGAATATCATACATCAATCTACTGTGCTACTGACACCTAAAACAAGAATATCATACATCAATCTACTGTGCTACTGACACCTAAAACAAGAATATCATACATCAATCTACTGTGCTACTGACACATAAAACATGAACACCATACATGAGCCTACTGAGTTATTACATCTTCTTACATCCTTCCTGTGCTGTTAAATGTCACACAGGGCTCGCATGGTATTTCACCAAGTTTTTCTGTTTTTGGCAAGCTTTTCAACCTCGTCAAAGGGATTTTATGCCTACTAATTGGACCTCTCTTAACAATATCCTCTTTAGAAATTCACATGGTCAACCTTTTTTTCTTTGGCCTGTTGTGTTCCATTTGATAGTTGTTTTGGGATTCTCTGATTGTTTCTTCTCATCAACAATATATACCGATATATGTCCATCTCCTTTTTCTGATCACCCATGAGACAGGTTGTTGTTCACTCATTTGTCTTATCTATGCATTGTTCTTGAATTCGTTCTACATTACCGAGTATTTTCCTTAGGCATTTGTTTTCAAAGGAGCCTGTAACTTGTTGATTATTTCTCCAGTTGTTTTCCAGCTTTCGCATGCATAAATAAGGGTGGATATTACATTTGAATTGATATCTTAACTTGGTTTTGTGCTTATAACTTTTGAATTCCATATGTTCTCAAGATTCTTGAAGGTCAATGGTGCTTTTGCAACTCTAATTCTAACTTCCTTCCTGGTGTGACCATCCTAGTCTGTGTAGCTACATAAAAATGTATGATGTACACCAAATCTATGCAGTTGCCTTCTGTGTTAATGACACTTAAAATAAAAATATATAATAGTCTACTAGTTACTGAGTTATTGCTACAATTAAAACAAGAGTATTACATGTCCGTTTACTAGTTACTGACTCACTGTTCAAATCTAAGTCCCACAGCATCTGCATGCCATGGGGGGGGGTTGAAGTTAAAGCAGGATTTCTCCTTACAAAAATGGGTTCCTACTGGATTGATTGATTACATGTGGAGTACAGTTTATCTTAGAAATCTCTTCTTCTTGTTGCTGGTGTTAACAATCACCTAGTTTTCTGTATTATACATCAAGAAAACACAACAAGACACCCAGGTTTCCAACTCCACAGAATAATACAAATACAACAACTCAACGTAACTTGACTGTCTTTCAACCAACAAACCGGTCAACAATATGGACTCCAACAAAACCCATCATCAGACTATACACATTTATTAACGGACAAGAAATGAGGGTGACAATCGTGAAGATGTATAAGTAGCCATCAGGCTAAACAAGAATTACATTTAGCAGTGCCCGGCGAGAGGGGACTCTACGCCATATGGGCAAGAAAAAACATTACAATGATCTATACACAAAGAATCATACTTACAATCTTTCTAAAAACCTCAACTCACACAGGGAAAATAAAAAAAAGAAACTAACTCTAACGACAAGGCTCTCTCTACCACATTTCTAGAGACAATCACACAGCTCAACAAAAACACGTTCACACAGTTCCACGTTCAAACCAAGACTCTCCTTAACGACGGGCTTTGCACACCGACTTTACTAAGACGTGCTTTGCACACGTACATGAGTTGTGGTCTATGTGAACACAACTATTAGCAATACACAAATAATCTCTGAACAGAATTGCTATTCTGTTACAAAGTGTTAGTGCCTTTACATTTCTAGGCCACTACAGTATTTGAGGCAGGGATACTAGCAGCTTGCTGCACTGTATTTTCCTAGGGAAACCTCAGGTACCCATTTTCTGAGGCTTAGTTGACACCAGTGCCGGTCGGTCCAAAAATATTTCCACCCAAATGCAAACATGAACCAAGAGCACTCTGACTGGCAGGATGGTACACTAACCACTGTACCACTGTGGCAATACTACATCTATACTGTTAGCAGAAACAAAATATTTTCAGGTTTGTTGTAGTGACTATCTGTTAGCACAAACAAAATATTTTCATGTTTGTTATAGTGACTATCTACATCAACAATCATCATCATCAGGTGCCGTGCTGATTGGCGTTGGCTATTATACTTCTCCAGAGTACATGATCCTTCATGCAGGCCATCAGCTCAGTTGGGGATCTCCTCTCACACCATCCCGTCAGACTGTCCAGTATCATTTCTCTTGGTCTTCCTCTTGATCTTCTTCCTTCTATTTTTCCTGTTGTTATAATATTTTCAATGCCCCCTCTTCTCATTGCATGTCCTATGAAAGTACATTGTCTCTCTCTTATTTTTGGACAAGGTTTTTTGTTATATCCAGCTCTTCTCATACATTCTTCATTAGTTATTTTTGCTGTCCAAGGGATTCGCAACATTCTTCTAATAAACCACATTTCTGCTGCTTCCAATGATTTTTGTGCAGACCTGCCTACTGTCCATGATTCACTTCCATATAACAAGATATATTTTCATGTTTGTGGTAGAGACCATCTGTTAGCAGAAACAAAATATTTTCAGGTTTGTTGTAGTGACTATCTGTATCCAACAATTAGCAGAAACAAAATATTTTCAGGTTTGTTGTAGTGACTATCTGCATCCAACAATTAGCAGAAACAAAATATTTTCAGGTTGTTGTAGTGACTATCTGTTAGCACAAACAAAATATTTTCATGTTTGTTATAGTGACTATCTACATCAACAATCATCATCATCAGGTGCCGTGCTGATTGGCGTTGGCTATTATGCTTCTCCAGAGTACATGATCCTTCATGCAGGCCATCAGCTCAGTTGGTGATCTCCTCTCACACCATCCCGTCAGACTGTCCAGTATCATTTCTCTTGGTCTTCCTCTTGATCTTCTTCCTTCTATTTTTCCTGTTGTTATAATATTTTCAATGCCCCCTCTTCTCATTGCATGTCCTATGAAAGTACATTGTCTCTCTCTTATTTTTGGACAAGGTTTTTTGTTATATCCAGCTCTTCTCATACATTCTTCATTAGTTATTTTTGCTGTCCAGGGATTCGCAACATTCTTCTAATAAACCACATTTCTGCTGCTTCCAATGATTTTTGTGCAGACCTGCCTACTGTCCATGATTCACTTCCATATAACAAGATATATTTTCATGTTTGTGGTAGAGACCATCTGTTAGCAGAAACAAAATATTTTCAGGTTTGTTGTAGTGACTATCTGTATCCAACAATTAGCAGAAACAAAATATTTTCAGGTTTGTTGTAGTGACTATCTGCATCCAACAATTAGCAGAAACAAAATATTTTCAGGTTTGTTGTAGTGACTATCTGCATCCAACAATTAGCAGAAACAAAATATTTTCATGCTGTAGTGACTATCTGCATCCAATAATGTAGCTATTGCTGGTTTGTGCTCTATATTATAAACATAACAGCTTATGTCTTGATACAAGTGTACAGGATGCTGACAACTGCTAGGCTAAAACCAAGCGCTGATCTTCAATACACTTTTGACTGTTGACAACAACAACATAAAAATCTACCTGACAAAGCTCCAACAGCTCCAAAGAAAAGTGATTTTCCATCCATTGCACTAGCATCACATTCTACAGTTCCTTGAATTGTCAGATTTGAACCTTTACCTGCATTTGTACTTTCATCATTCTGTGGAGTTTATATTTCAACATGAACATTCATCACTCTGTAGATATATTTCAACATGAACATTCATCATTCTGTGGAGTTTATATTTCAACATGAACATTCATCATTCTGTATAGTTTATATTTCAACATGAACATTCATCACTCTGTAGATATATTTCAACATGAACATTCATCATTCTGTGGAGTTTATATTTCAACATGAACATTCATCATTCTGTGGAGTTTATATTTCAACATGGATCACCATGTGGAACTGACAGATGAACAATGATGTTGCTTTGAACTGTTTCAAACAAAAAGCAAAAACCACCCACACACACTACTCTCTCTCTCTCTCCTCCCTCCCTCCCTCTCTCTCTCTCTCTCTCTCTCCCTCTCTGTCTTTAATCAAACTATCATGGGCAGCTGCACACCAAATGTTCCTAAACTTTTTACACTGATGGAGCCCTTGTAGCAGAAAAAATATACACACACTGGAGCCCCCATAAAAGTTGTAACAATAAGTAGATACTTCTGTGCCCATTTATCTGCTGACTTGAACAGAAAACTGGCACTTCTATTCTGGCACTACAGTGCTCTGTATTATAAACAATACAAGAATATTTTAACTTTGCCCCATCTAGCCTCAGATAGCAATAGTGGAGGGGCTCCAGGGAGCACAGTCTGAAAAACTATGCTGTAAACAGTCATTAAAACAGACAGCCTGTCTTCACTGGCTAGCAAAATAGGACTTGAAATTAACAAGGACAAAACAAAAATAATGAAAATTCCCATTAATCAAACTGGAAAAAATTCACACAGATAGGATAGATATTGAAGAAGTCAATCAATTTGCATACCTTGGCAGCTACATAGACCAGGATGGTGACACCAGAAAGGAAGTTAGAATTAGAATAGCAAGGGCAGAATTGATCTTCAAGAATCTTGAGAACATATGGAATTCAAAAGTTATGGGCACAAAAACCAAGTTAAGACTATTCAATTCAAATGTAATATCCGCCCTCATTTATGCATGTGAAAGCTGGAAAACAACTAAAGAAATAGACAACAAATTAGACTCTTTTGAAAACAAATGCATAAGGAAAATACTTGGTATAAAATGGAACGAATTCAAGAACAATGCAGAGATAAGACAGATGACTGAACAACAACCAGTCTCATGGGTGATCAGGAAAAGGAGATGGACATATGCTGGTCACTTGATGAGAAGAAATGATCAGAGAATCCCAAAACAAGCTATCAAGTGGAACACAACAGGCCAAAGAGAAAGAGGCAGACCGAATGAAACTCTGAAGAGGACATTGTTAAGAGAGGCCAAGTTGGCGGACATAAAATCCCTTGATGAGGTTGAAAGATTCGCCGAAGACAGGAAAAATTGGCGAACTACCTTGCGAGCCCTATGTGACATTTAACGGCACGGGAAGGATATAAGATAAGATACAGTCACTAGTATCATGATACAGTAATGATTCTTTCATTATGCTTGGTGATCATGGATACAATAACTGGTGATCATGGATGCAATAACTGGTGATCATGGATACAATAACTGGTGATTATGGATGCAATAACTGGTGATCATGGATGCAATAACTGGTGATCATGGATGCAATAACCAGTAATTATATGAGAAAACAACCAAAACTAGCATTACCTCCAGGACAACAACGGCTGTTGTAACTGCTTCCAGAGCTGATCTTCTTTCTTGGAGAATATTCATAGCCTGAAAATAACATTTTCTGTATTAACAAAAAAGACATGAAAAAAAGTATTAACAATTCATATCTTTTTTCTCTCTCTCTCTGAACCTTAAGCGCCCAGGGCACATCAGGCTTCCGCAAGAGTTTTCCACAAATGCCTGTCATTTGCCCTTTTTTTTGCTCCTGCCCAGGTTACCCCTCTATTGGTCAACATTCTCTCTGTTCTTCTGCATGTCTCCTTTGGTATATCCTTACTTCTGTTCCTCTGTGGTGTCCATCTTAATGCTATTTATTGTAGTGAGTCATCAGTCATCCGGAGCACATGTCCCAACCATCGCCAGAATCTTTTCTCAATAATTGCTGTCAGTGGCTTCATCTGCATTTCTGCCAACAAGTTCATATCTTTAGTTGATAAATAATGCCTATACTGGTTTCTGTAATGTCTTCAAGAAAGCTACTGACTTATCTTCTAGTCAGAATGGCAGTCTCTGTGATGTCTTCAAGTAAGCTACTGACTTCTGTTATATCTTCTAGTCAGAGGTGTTGTCTCAGTGATGTCTTCAAGTAAGCTACTGACTTCTGTTATATCTTCTAGTCAGAATGGTTGTCTCAGTGATGTCTTCAAGTAAGCTACTGACTTCTGTTCTAATCAGAAGGATTGTCTCAATAATGTCTTCAAGTAAGCTACTGACATCTGTTATATCTTCTAGTCAGAATGGTTGTCTCAGTGATGTCTTCAAGTAAGCTACTGACGTCTGTACTAGTCAGAATGGTTGTCTCAGTGATGTCTTCAAGTAAGCTACTGACATCTGTTCTAGTCAGAATGGTTGTCTCAGTGATGTCTTCAAGTAAGCTACTGACATCTGTTCTAGTCAGAATGGTTGTCTCAGAGATGTCTTGAAGTAAGCTACTAACTTTTTCTAGTCAGAATAGTTGTCTCAGTAATGTCTTCAAGTAAACTACAAACTTGTTCTAGTCAGAATGGTTGTCTCAATTATGTCTTCAAGTAAACTACTAACTTTTTCTAGTCAGAATAGTTGTCTCAGTAATGTCTTCAAGTAAGCTACTAACTTCTGTTATGTCTTCTAGTCAGAATGGTTGTCTCAGTGATATCTTCAAGTAAGATACTAACAGAATGGTTGTCTCAATAATGTCTAAATCTTTCCTCTCTTGCCTCTGTCCACCTTCACTTCCTCTTACTCTACTACCAGTTTCTTCAATTAACTTTCAATATCTTTTTTAATTTATATATATATATCTTATCTTATATCTTTCCTGTGTCGTTAAACGTCACATAGGGCTCGCAAAGTAGTTCGCCAATTTTTCCTGTCTTCGGCGAGTCTTTCAACCTCATCAAAGGATTTTATGCCTGTTAATTTGGCCTCTCTTAATAATGTCCTCTTCAGAGTTTCACGCGGTCTGCCTCTTTTTCTTTGGCCTGTTGTGTTCCACTTGATAGCTTGTTTTGGGATTCTCTGATCGTTTCTTCTCATCAAGTGACCAACATATGTCCATCTCCTTTTCCTGATCACCCATGAGACTGGTTGTTGTTCGGTCATCTGTCTTATCTCTGCAATTTCTTGAATTTGTTCCACTTGATGCCGAGTATTTTCCTTAGGCACTTGTTTTCAAAAGAGTAAATATATATATATATATATATCACTCCCATGCCGTTAAACGTCACATAGGGCTTGCAAAGTAGTTCACCAATTTTTGCTGTTTTCAACCTCCCCTGTTCCTTTCATCTTATCACTTATTTGATACTTCCCCTTATACATACTTCTTACATTCCATGTTCCATGAGGCTCTTTGCATGGAAAATAAGCTAATGACTGCTAACACACTTTTTAAACAACATCCAAGAAGACTTTACACATTGACATCACCTGATGGGAAAACCAAGAATCAAATAGATTACATTTTAGTGCAAAGAAGGTGGAGATCAAGTATAACATCAGCAAAAACTTTACCAGGTGCTGATTGTGACATGGACCATGAGTTATTAATAGCAGACATGAAGATAAAGATAAAAAAGACAGTTAAAGGATCAAGACCACTCCGCTTTGATCTTACAAATATACCAGAACAGTATGGTATAGAAGAGAAGAACTGTTTCGAAATCCTGATGGCTGTACAGGAGGAAATGACATTTGATGAATTGGCTACACAGGCCAGAGATATCTTAATAACAACAGCTAAAGACATGGTTCCAGTAAAGAAAACACAAAAGAATGGATGGATTACAGCAGGCACACTAGGACTGATAAAACAACGTAGAGAAATGAAGATGCAATGGAAAGTGGCAAGCAACAACAAAGAGAAATATAAATCTTTAACAAAAGAAGTACAAAGAAACATAAGAAAAGACAAAAAACAATACATACAAGATTGTCGTGAAAGAATAGAAGGACATCAGAAGTGTGGAAGAGATAGTGAAATGTTTAAAGAAATAAAGACATTGATGAGAAATGTCACACCTAAGCTAAATGTAATTTTTGATAAGATGGGGGAAACTGACAGAGACAGAGGAAATTCTAGAAAGATGGAAGGAATATTGCAGAGGAATGCATGAAACAACTGAGTGTGAAACCAGAAATTAACAGTGTGAATTATTATTGGAGGAGAAAGAACCCGAACCGATAATAGAAGAAGTTTTATGGGCAATAAAGAATCTGAAAAATGGCACATCACTAGGATGTGATAACAGCTGAATTTATTAAAGCAGGAGGAAAGGAATGTGCAATAATCTATCATTCACTATGTAAAAAGATATGGCACTCAGGTATTTGGCCAAAAGAAAGGAAAATAACTATATTCATACCACTGCCAAAAAAGGGTAACCTGAAATTATGCACAAACTACTAGTGATGACAGTAAAATTTTGTTTAAAATCATAATTGGTAGACTTCGTAAGAAAATAGAAGTCAATATGGTCCAAGCTGGTTTCAGGCAAGGAAGAGGATCAAGAGATCATATATTCAATCTAAGATTAATAATAGAGAAATGCAGAGAGTTTAATGTGAATCTATATTTATCCTTTATAGACTACTCAAAGGCATTTGACTGTGTACAACACCAGAAACTTTGGGAAATAATGGAAAAAATGGGATTTCCAACACATTTGATACAATTAACATCACTGCTGTATCTAGACCAACAAGCAGCAATTACAATAAATGACGAAACAACAACTTGGTTTGACATAAAACAAGGGGTCCGTCAGGGGGTGCATATTGTCACCTTACTTATTTAACTTGTATGCTGAAAATATAATGAGGAATATTAGAGAAGATGTAGACAAAGAATATTACAATGCCATAAAAATTGGAGGATATGAAATACCAGAGATTAGATATTCTGATGACACAGTATTACTGTCCACAACACAAAATGGAATGGAAAAACTAATTATGTCAGTCCATAAAAATAGTGAAGAGCAAAACCTCTATCTCAATGCAAAGAAAACTAAATCGATGACAACTGAGAAAACAAACAAGGCAGCTGATATATATATCAATGAGGAAAAATTGGAAGAAGTGGAGAGTTTTGAATATCTTGGATCACTGCTAACTAATAATGGAGATACAATGAGGGAAATTAAAAGGAGGACACATATCACTCTTCAGAAAGTAAAACAACTAAAGAATCTGTGGAGAGGAACAGACAGAACTACATAAATAACATTTTTAAGGGCATGCATCTTTCCCATCACAACATATGCCTGTGAGACCTGGACACTTAACAAAACAGCTGAGAAACACATAAACGCCTTTGAATGTAAATGCTACAGAAGAGTTCTTCAAATATCATGGACACAAAAAAGAACAAACATATCCACACTACAAGAACTTAATATTGAAGAAGGCTGGCTAGTAAAGAGGATTAAAGAGAGAAAAATTAAATATTTTGGACACATTAAACGTCATGATAATCTACAGAAAACCATCTTGGAATGGTACATAATGGGAAAAAGAAAGAGAGGAAGACCAAGGCGAAGATGGCTGCAAGATATCATTGATGATCTGCAAATGGATGCATCAGCAGCAGGCCATCTTGCTCACAATTGAGAGGCCTACAGGAGTGCTGTTAGGGAGGCAAAGTTCCACAAGGGACATGCAAATGAATGAATTTCAAACTCATCAAGGGATTTTATGCCTATTAATTTGGCCTCTCTTAACAATGTCCTCTTTAAAGTTTCCCGTGGTCTGCCTCTTTTTAGGATATGTGACAGATCAAGGGGAACTCTGCTGATTTGTGCATGCCGGCAAGAGCGTTAAAAAAACGTCTGCCATCTTGCACAGAAATTTTTTAAGTACATAAATAAAACTGCAATTGGCACTAAGAAAGAGAGCCCTAAGATGCTATTTAGAACCTATTCTACTTTATGCAGGTGAAACATGGACCATGAACAAACATTTAGAATGAAAAATAAAGGCTGCGACATGTGGCTTTTAAGAAGGATGCTTTGTATCCCATGGACAGCCAGAAAGACAAATGAAAAAGTATTACAGCAGGCAAAGGAACATCTCAAACTAATGCCACATGTAAAAAAAAAAAAAGACAAAGTTTCTCGGACACATCAGCAGATGTGAAGGTCTAAAAAAATTGGTTATGACTGGAAAGACAGAGAGAGCAGAGAAGACAGAATGGCTGACTGGACTGACTGCATGGCTGGCAAGATAACAGCAATCAACTTGAAACAAGACATGGAGGATTGAGCAAGATGGTGAGATATGACAGCCTACGCCTATTGGTATGGCACTATCTGATCTAATATCTGAAATCTCTCCTCACTCACCTGTTGACATGCAAGTTTACAAACTCATTATCTTTATTTATTATGTTACTATATCTGAAAGCTATATCATCTTCTTCTTCTTCGTTCGCACTGTCTGTCTATATCTGCAGTCCTGTCTCTTGGACAAATTTCACTGTTTTTTGTAATTCATGTATGGAACCATAGAGCTTATCTTCTTTAGTGGTTTCACTGGGCCAGTAATTACTTCTCAGTGTCTTGTAGTTGGTGCAGTTTTGGAGGATATGTTCCACAGTTTTGGGTACCTGGGCACACGTACATAGATTAGTAGTACCAACCTTAAACTTTGTATACATATGACTTCGGAATCGGCTGTGTCCTGTTCGGAGACGGAAAATGGTGACTTGTTCCTTTCTGTTTAGCATGTGATAGTCATCATGTGGTGGTGTTTGTGGCTTCCTGTAGGTTTTTATCAAGCTTTTCTTCTGATTATAGGTGATTGGTATGTCTGGTTGCTCCATTTCAGTGCCCTCTTTGGCCAGACGGTCAGCTTTCTCATTGCCTGGTATCCCACAGTGGGAGGGAATCCAAAGTGACTCCGTGTTGTAAGCCAATTTTTGACAAGGCATCCTTAAGGTCTGGTAGTTTGTTGCATTGAAGAGCTTCCAGTGCTGATCTTGCATCTGTGAGAATTACTATGGGACATGTATCAATTCTGGAGTCTGATAGTTTTTCAACTGCAGCAATAATTGCCCTAACTTCTGCATCAAAGTTGTTGCAGTATTTTCCAGTGGGTATGGAATCTTGTCAGTGGTGGTGTTTGGATATTCAATATGTGCTCCTGCCCCTCCATTCTTTATGGCATTGTGTGCAGATCCATCTGTATACACACGTATCCAGGTGTCACATGAATATTTATCATCTAGAACACTAAGTGTGGCTGTTGATCTTACAAGACTGCTCTGCATCTCACCATTCTGCATACCTTTCACTTCAGTTTGAATAGTGATTTGCATATAATCTGCTTCTTTCCATGGTGTATGCTCTGGTACAGATCATAATGGAGCGACTATAGTTGGAAGGTCAGGTATCAGCTTATGCATATGCTTGGCCTGATGAATGAACCTGCTTCTTTTAAGCCATCTTAGTGCCAAGTTATTGAATCTTTCCTTCAGGGGATGGCACAGAGATGAGGAATTTCTCTCCCATGGTCATGACCTTTGTGTCTCTACATTCCTTTAGCACTTGAACACCAACTATTTTCTGCATTTCTACTATTGGTGTGGACCTCATGGCACCTGTGATAATCCGTGGTGACTGATTTTGTACCTTGTCTAGATTATGCAAAGCTATATCTAATTCACCTGCTGACATGCATGTTTACAAACTCATTATCTTTAATTACTATTATACTATATCTGAAAGCTATATCTAACTCACCTGTTGACTGTTGACATGCAAGTTTACAAACTCATTATCTTTATTTATTATGTTACTATATTTTCTTCTTCTTCTTTGTTCGCTTCTACCACCAAGATTGCCCTGTGATCCTGATTTTACTCCTGTGGTTCTTGTGATGGTCTTTTTTTAGGATGGAGGCTCAGAGCAACATGGGGCTTTGGCCTATATTCTCAGTGCGTCACAGAAGCGGCATTGCATGACACTGTGGTTTTAATTGAACTAGTTTAGTCTAGACTTGGACTTTCTCACCGTAAAACCTCGACATGGTTTGGATATGAATATATCACCGCCGGGTGAGAGGTGGTTGCCCATCTAGCCTAGAGTTGGACTTTGTCACCAGAAAACCTCAACGTGATTTGGATATACTATATCCACGTTGGGTGAGAGGTGGTTGCCTATCTAGACTGCACTGGTCCAGTGTCTCTGACTTCAGCATTTTGTGGTTGTGGTCACTACCCTTCCTGGTGGTGACAGGGACAGAGCTTTGTCCAGGAGAACGAATCCTCACCACTAGTGAGTTTCACCCCTGGGTTAAGCCTGTTTAGGTGTATCATCCCAGTATGGGTTTATATAGGATGTGACCAGCCTTGAGAGTGGAGGCACCATTATATGTGTAGCCATCGAGTTTTACTCCTGAGTTAAGCCGGTTTAGGAATATTTCACCAGTATGGGTGTATATATGATGTGGTCGGCCTCTAGAGCAGAGGTACTGGGTATGAGTAGCTCTCAACGCGAGACTACTGGACATACAGATTAAACTTCACTTTGTCCTTTCTATCACCTTTTTCACAGTGGAGCCGCATGGCAACCCAAAATGCATTTTCTTCATTGGCCGAGAGGAGTTTCACCCCACACACGCGAGCCAAAAAATCTCGCCAGCAGTGTCTTAGTTTAACCCCTGAGTTAAGTCGGCTTAAGCAATCTGCCCCAGTATGGGTGTATAAAGGATGTGGCCGGCCTCTAGAGCAGAGGTGCAGTGATTTGAGTAGCCCTGACCTCGAGACCACTGGTTATTTCATTCAATCCTTTCCTTCACCTTTTCCACGGTGGCGCTGCACACAACTCTAATCACATTTTTCTTCATTGGCCGGGAGGAGTCTCACCCCACACACAGCAGCTGAAGAATCTCGCCAGCAGCATTTTACTACATCTGAAAGCTATATCTAACTCACCTGCTGACATGCAAATTTACAAACAGACACATAACGATGTTCATTGGACTTTGAATGGTTCCCAGCTCCTGTAATAAAGAAATAAACAGATTTTATGTTTTTGTTAGTTCAGTGCAAGACCATACTACAGTATGTTTATTTTTCATACCTGATATCTTTGATAGAAAACAAATCAAGACAGATCATCCTTAGCAATATACAAAAGAAAACATAAAACTATTCTCTCTAGCCAGGATACAAAAGAAAACATAAAACTGCTCTTTCAAACCAGGATACAGAAGAAAACATAAAACTACTCTCTCTAGCCAGGATTCAGAAGAAAACATAAAACTACTCTTTCAAACCAGGATACAGAAGAAATAAAACTGCTTTCTCTAGCCAGGATAAAGAATAAATAAAACTGATCTCGCTATATAGTAATGTATAAAGAACTAAGTATATAAAGTATAAAATTTCACAACTTCAGTGCAGACGAGACATTGTGACCAAGAGTACAGACATGGGCGGGCCATTGTTTGTTGGAAGAAAGAACTGCACATTCAAGAGACCATGGGCTAGCTGAGCATTAAAATCCGACTCTGGCCAACAACCACCATGTTCGTGACACAATCAACGAACTTATCCACAAGACTGGTCTTTCTCCTTCTGCTACTCATCTTCACATCCACGACAGCTGCTTAGGGAAGCCATCCTTTTATCTACTCCCTAAGATACACAAACCAGGCAACCCAGGAAGGCCCATAGTGTCCACTTGTTCCTGCCCTACAGAACAAATCCCTGACTTTCTAGACAGTATCTTTCAACCTCTGGTCACTAGTCTGCCCACTTATCTTAAGGACACAAATCATGCTCTCACTGGTTTTGAGACCCTTACACTCCTGCCTGGTCACACCTACTGCATCTTCACTCTTGATGTAGTGTCCTTATACACATTCATCCTGGATGATCAAGGACTTCAGGCCGTCAAGTTCTTTCTGAACAAAAGACGCTATCCCTCTACTCCTACATCTACTATTCTGCGCCTTGCACGACTTGTCCTCCAACTCAATTCTTTTGAATTCAATGGCCTTTACTTCGGCCAGATTAGTGGTGTAGCCATAGGTAACAAAATGGGCCCCAGCTATGCGTGTCTGTTCATGGGCCACGTCGAACACAAGGTTCTGAGAGCCTTTAGAGGCCCATTTCCCGCCTTCTATAGATGCTACATAGATGATAGCATTGGGGTCACATCAATGCCATAAGAAGACCTTGACAACTTTATCAGTTATATTAAGGAGTACAATCCTGTCATTTCTTTCATCTCCCATGTCTCTACTACTTCTGCTAACTTTCTCGACATTGCCATTACTACCGGGCTTATTACTTCTGTCCACTATAAACCTACAGACTCTCACAGCTATCTCTTGTACTCTTCCTCCCATCCCAGATCGTGTAAGGACTCTATTCCTTTTTCCCAGCTTCTTAAGTTGTGACAGTTTTGCACTGTGGACGTTGATTTCCAGGATCAAGGCCACAAAATGTTAGATTTCTTCTGTCAACACAGCTATCCAGAACATGTTCTATCGTCATCTTGGAACCACATCAGCCACATATCACAGAAACAAGCCCTCACTGTTAAACCACACTGTTGCTCGGACAGAGTTAAACTGGTACTCACGCACCACCCTCATAGTTTGGCAGTTAAAAATATACTGTTTCGCCATCTCCATCTCCTCCAGACCGAGCCTGATAAACGTGAAGTTTTTGGGGAACCCCCCATTGGTGGCCTACAGATAGGACAAGAACCTCAGGGACCTTTTAGTTCCAAGTTGCCTTAAGACAGATGACACTTTTTATGGTACCAGACGTTGCGGACACCGTAGATGCAACACTTGTCCGTTTGTTGTCGAGCCTAGCCAGATATAAAGTCCATGTTATCAGTTCAGGAGGGTTTCACCTGCACTTCACACAATGTTATTTATGCTCTTATGTGCAAACATTGTGGTATGAACTATATAGGGGAGACAGGTTTACGCTTAGGAGATCGTTTTCGCCAACATCTTAACGATATTTCTAAGAGGGCCTGGACACCTGTGGCTAAACATTTTTGCCGTAGCAACCACAGGGGAAAACAGGACATTTCCGGTAGTGCGATCTGCTCTTATTCTGCTGATGTATGATCTCAGAGGGTCCTAGAACAGCGCCTTATTTTCCAGACTGGCTGTCTCCACCCAGCTGGAATTAACAATGTCTTCAGCTTTCTGTAACTTCTTTAGTATTCCACCCTTTTTTTTTTCTCCTTTTTTGTGATTTATATTCTACTTTCTTGTTTCTTTCTCCTAGCTCCCCCTCCCTATCGCCACCTTGTCTTCTTCTCTGGCGACCTATGCATGTATAGGGTCTTGTCCTATTCACCAGTTTCACATTTTCTCACTGCAGGTGTTTATGTTCTTCATTCACTATTTCTCTGCTTCCCCTTCCCCCCCCCCCCCAAAACCTTCTCCTCTAGCAGCTATCATGTTTCTATTGCCCTTCCCCCACCTGTTTCCTTCCTCTTTCCACCTCTTCTTTACGACTGGCTCTATTGGCTTATCCTTTGTGTGGCCTCGCGTGGTCTCTATGCCTCATCTAGTGGACATGAATTTCTCTGTGTTTCCTATTTTTGGAGGATGCCACATTAAGATAAGTTTTTCATTTAGTTATATGTTTTTGTATCATTTGTGTATGCAATCCTTGAAAAAGGCTCACACCGAAATATCGGATGATGTATGTTTTTCATTTATACATTCTCATCTCGCTCTCATACTTTCTATTTGTTTTTTCTCACTCCCTCTGCCACCGTGTAAAACTGCACTATACACCTCTACCTACCTTTATGTATAAAGAAAGAAACTCTGAACCCTTCTATATATCTTATCTTATATCCTTCCCGTGCCATTAAACGCCACATAGGGCTCACAAGGTAGCTTGCAAATTTTTCCTGTTTTCAATGCATGCCCTTAAAAATCTTATTTTTGTGGTTCTGATTGTTCCTCTCTACAGATTCTTTAGTTGTTTTACTTTCTGAAGAGCGATAGATGTCCTCCTTTTAATTTCCCTCATTGTATCTCCATTATTAGTTAGTAGTGATCCAAGGTATTCAAAACTCTCCACTTCTTCCAGTTTTTCCTCACTGACACATATTTCAGCTGTCTTGTTTGTTTTGTCAGCTGTCATCAATTTAGTTTTCTTCGCATTAAGATAGAGGTTTTGCTCTTCACTGTTCTTACAGACAGACATAATTAGTTTTTCCATTCATTCAGAAAGTAAAACAACTAAAGAATCTGTGGAGAGGAACAGACAGAACCACAAAAATAACATTTTTAAGGGCATGCATCTTTCCCATAGCAACATATGCCTGTGAGACCTGGACACATAACAAAGCAGTTGAGAAACACATAAATGCCTTTGAATATAAATGCTACAGAAGAGTTCTTCAAATATCATGGACACAAAAAAGAACAAATATAACCATACTACAAGAACTTAATATTGAAGAAGGCTGGCTAGTAAAGAGGATTAAACAAAGAAAACTTAAATATTTTGGACACATTAAGCATCATGATAATCTATAGAAGACCATCTTGGAAGGGTACATAATGAGAAAAAGAAAGAGAGGAAGACCAAGGCGAAGATGGCTGCAAGACATCATTGATGATCTGCAAATGGATGTATCAGCAGCTAGCCATCTTGCTCACAACCGAGAGGCCTACAGGAGTGCTGTTAGGGAGGCAAAGTTCCGCAAGAGACCTGCAAATGAATGAATTCCTTTTTGTGTTGTGGACAGTAATACTGTGCCATCAGCATATCTAATCTCTGGTATTTCATAACCTGCAATTGTTATGGCATCGTAATATTCTTTGTCTACATCTTCTCTAACATTCCTCTGTATATTTTCAGTATACAAGTTAAATAAGTAAGGCAACAATATGCACCCCTGATGGACCCCTTGTTTTATGTCAAACCAAGTTGTTTCGCCATTTATTCTTACTGCTGCTTGTTGGTCTAGATACAGCAGCGATGTTAATTGTATCAAATGTGTTGGAAATCCCATTTTTTCCATTATTTCCCAAAGTTTCTGGTGTTGTTCACAAATTCCTTTGAGTAATCTAAAAAGAATAAATATAGATTCACATTAAACTCTCTGCATTTCTCTATTATTAATCTTATATTAAATATATGATCTCTTGATCTTCTTCCTTGCCTGTAACCAGCTTGGACCATACTGATCACTTCTATTTTCTTACAAAATCTACCAATTATGATTTTTAACAGAATTTTACTGGCATGACTAATCAGGGCAACAGCTCTGTAGTTTGTGTATAATTTCAGGTTAGCTTTTTTTGGCAGTGGTATAATACTGTTCTTTTCCATTCTTTTGGCCAAATACCTAAATGCCATATCTTTTTACATAGTGCATGATAGATTGTTGCACATTTCTTTCTTCCTGCTTTAATAATAAGTCCAGCTGTTATCTCATCACATCATGGTAATTTACCATTTTCCAGACTCTTTACTGCCCATAAAACTTCTTCTATTATTGGTTCGGGTTCTTTCTCCTAGAAAAATAATTCACACTGTTGATTTCTGCTTTCACATTCAGCTGTTTCATGCATTCCTCTGCAATATTCCTTCCATCTTTCTAGAATTTCCTCTGTCTCTGTCAAGGTATTCCCCATCTCGTCACAAATTACATTTAGCTTAGGTGTGACATTTCTCGTCAATGTCTTCATTTCTTTAAACATTTCACTATCTTTTCCACACTTCTGGTGTCCTTCTATTCTTTCACAACAATCTTGTACGTATTGTTTTTTGTCTTTTCTTATGCTTCTTCGTACTTCTTTTATTAAAGATTCATATTCCTCTTTGTTGTTGTTTATCACTTTCCATTGCATCTTCATTTCTCTACGTTGTTTTATCAGTTCTAGTGTGCCTGTTGTAATCTATCCATTCTTTTGTGTTTTCTTTACTGGAACCATGTCTTTAGCTGTTGTTATTAAGATATCTCTGGCCTGCATAGCCAATTCATCTGGTGTCATCTCCTTCTGCACATCTATCAGGATTTCGAAATGGTTGTTCACTTCTATACCATACTGTTCTGGTATTTTTGTAAGATCAAAGCGGAGTGGTCTTGTTGCCATAACTGTCTTTTATCTTTATCTTCATTTCTGCTATTAATAACTCATGATTCGTGTTACAATCATAAAGTTTTGCTGATGTTAAACTTGATCTCCATCTTATTTGCAATAAAATGTAATCTATTTGATTCTTGGTTTTCCCATCAGGTGATGTCCACATGTAAAGTCTTCTTGGATGTTGTTTAAAAAGTGTGTTAGCAATTATTAGCTCATTTTCCATGCAAAACGCCATTAGATTGTCACCTGCCTCATTTCTGTGTCCTTTGCTAAATTTCCCCACAACATATCCTTTGTCTTCTGCTCTTTCTGTACCAGTCTTTGCATTAAAATCACCCATTATTAATACAATATCATTTTTCCATACCTGGTCTATCATCATTTGCAGTGTGTTATAGAAGTCTTCTATTTCCTCTTCTTTTGCTGTTGATGTAGGTGCATAAATCTGGGTGATTGTTACATTTCTAGGAGTGACCTTAAATCTGATTGTGAGGATTCTATAACTTACTGGATTGTAACCTAGTAATGCTTTTGATGATAATTTGTCCAAGTAAAAAGCCACTCCATTCTTTCCTCCTAATTCTCCACCAGAGTAAGTAAAGATATTATCATTCTCGCTCTTGAAGTCTCCTGATCCTCTCCAAAATGTGTATCCCCATTCTTTTCATCTCGTCACTTATTATTTGATACTTCCCCTCATACATATTTCTTACATTCCATGTTCCTACTCTTATTTTTCTTTTTAGTTTGATGCAGGGGTTTTCCTTAGTAACACCATCAGGATTTTGTCCATCATCACAATTACTAGCACTGACCTCTGTCTCACATTCTTCCCCAGTGTTAAAATTAGATCTATCTGGCCTGGGGGCTTCACCACCAGATCTTTTTCCTATTTGACTTTCCATGTTGCAGTTTGGGTTTCTTGGTATATCTCCAGAAGGTAGTTTCATCAGGAAAACATAAACATATAAATATCTGGCACAACCTTCAACAGAAGCAACATAGTAAGCAAGTAAATTAAAAGCAGAGTATAGATAGGGAATAAAATATACTTTGCCTTGCAACATGTTAAAATCCAAAATCCTGTCACTAAACACCAAAATAACAATCTAAAAAACTATAATAAGACCAGCTGTCATGTATGGATCAGAAACATGGAGTACAACAAATAAAGATGAACAACAATTGCATGTTTTTGAGAACAAGATCCTAAGAAGTATCTCTGGGCCCATAAAAAATACCAACAGTGGAGAATGGAGAACTAGAAAGAACACTGAACTGAAGAGCTTATTTAAATACCAAATAATTATAAAAGTCTTGAAACTGGACAGATTATGCTGGCTGGGCAATGTGGGAGGAATGGAAGAGAAGAAACGAAGATGATGCATGTACAAAAGACGAATGAAACAAGACAAAGGAGTAGACCATGACAGAGATGGAAAGACAACACAGACGAGGATAAAAAAGAAATTGGTGTCACAAACTGGAGAGAGAAGAATAGAGAGGAATGGAGGTGAACTTTATCTGCAGCAATGAAAGCTAAAGATCAATTTTGCTCCCACTCTCAATAATCTGATTTTAAATCAAGAAAACTAGTTTATCTTACATCCTTCCAGTGCCGCTAAAAGTCATATAGAGCTCACATAGTAATTTTCCAAGTTTTCCCGTTTTCGGCGAGTTATTCAACCTCATCAAGGGATGTTATGTCCACTAAACTGTCCTCTTTAGAGTTAAGCAGACAGGATAAACTAAACAATGTGAATTTATATTTTATCTTCTCTCTCTATATCTCCGCGCTGTGTGTTTTTGTATGAGTGTTCACATCGAGACCTCACAACTGCGTACTCGTTAAGTAATTCAGTTGTTCCTACTGTTTTTCCTAGTTTGTACATGTGTACATTTTATATATGTAAGATACGTTTTGTTATCACAGCTTTACTGCAGTGGCTTCCTGCATATTTTTATATACTTATACAGTAATTTTTCGTGTGAAACTAAACAAGAGTCTGGCCTGCGTGCACAGCGATAAAAACATCCTTGGCTTTGTTCATCTTCCCACGTCTTCTGTTAGCAGAAGGTACACTTCTGCCGTAACAAGGGAGATCACTGGAAAGCTAAGTTGGAGTAATGTCCTCTGGTCGTTTCCCATGCCGTTAAATGTCACATAGGACAAGCGTGGTAGTTCGCTAAGTTTTCCTGTTTTCGACGAATTTTTCAGCCTCATCAAAGAATTTTATGCCTACTACTTTGGCCTCTCTTAACTATGTCTCTTTAGAATTTAACGTGGCCAACCTCTTTTTCTTCGGCCTGTTTCGTTCCACTTGATAGCTTCCAGGTCGTTTACAACCCAGAAAAAAAATGTATAGGTGTTAACAAATATTAATTAAAGAGGAAAAGCATCATGTTAATTATGATAACTAATTTCACGATAAAAATATCTCATCCTCATAAGAAATAATCATTGATTATAATAAGTATTTAAGTTATTATCCTAGTTCTAAACGGCATAGTGGCGCCGAGAGCAGAAGTACAAGCTACAGAACGAGGTTAAGACTTGGTCGACGTCGCTTGCTTGTGAAAGACTTGAATGTTTGAGTACGATGTCACTTGTGCCATTTTATTATTTCATATTTTTCTTATTTTATCTGTTCTGACATGCAGTTTTTCATCATCATATTGGAGACTTGCAGTTAAAACAGGTCAAAGTTTTAGAACAGATAAGTATTGGGGTAGGGGTATCCCTTATCAAAGGAGAAGTAAGACGCCTCCTTACCTCCGTCAGTCTACGGGACACCCTTGGCAAGATGGCGTACCCGTTTAGGCCCCCCCCCCCCCCACGATCAGGGTGACGTGAGCCATGGGAGCAGGTGGTGGATGGAATGGGAGAGCAACCGACAGGTAATGTTGGTTATGGTCACCATTCTATGATAGTAGACAGATGATCTCAATGTAGGGACAATGGTTACAATCACTGACTAGTACAGTCACTGCCCGGAAGGAAAGCAGTGGTAAACTATCTTCTGAACCAAGAAACCCAAACAGCAGCAGTAAGAATAAATGGTGAAACAACAACTTGGTTTGACATAAAACAAGGGGTCTATCAGGGGTGCATATTGTCACCTTACTTATTTAACTTGTATACTGAAAATATAATGAGGAATGTTAGAGAAGATGTAGACAAAGAATATTACGATGCCATAACAATTGGAGGTTGTGAAATACAAGAGATTAGATATGTTGATGACACAGTATTACTGTCCACAACACAAAAAGGAATGGAAAAACTAATTATGTCACTCCGTAAGAACAGTGAAGAGCAAAACCTCTATCTTAATGCAAAGAAAACTAAATTGATGACAACTGACAAAACAAATAAGGCAGCTGATATATATATCAATGAGGAAAAACTGGAAGAAGTGGAGAGTTTTGAATATCTTGGATCACTGCTAACTAATAATGGAGATACAATGAGGGAAATTAAAAGGAGAACACCTATCACTCTTCAGAAAGTAAAACAAATAAAGAATCTGTGGAGAGGAACAGACAGAACTACATAAATAACATTTTTAAGGGCATGCATCTTTCCCATCGCAACATATGTCTGTGAGACCTGGACAAATAACAAAGCAGCTGAGAAACACATAAACGCCTTTGAATGTAAATGCTACAGAAGAGTTCTTCAAATATCATGGACACAGAAAAGAACAAATATATCTATACTACAAGAACTTAATATTGAAGAAGGCTCGCTAGTAAAGAGGATTAAAGAGAGAAAACTTCAATATTTTGGACACATTAAACATCATGATAATCTAGAGCCATCTTGCTCACAACCGAGAGGCCTACAGGAGTGCTGTTAGGGAGGCAAAGTTCCGCAAGGGACATACAAGTGAATGAATGAGGTATTAATTATTTTAGTTTCCCCATCAGTGGTCTAAAATTTGTCGTTAGTTGCCCAAAGATTTATTTGTACAGAGTTCTCAACCACCGGTGCACCGCTTCATTTGTGTGCTCGCACAGAACAATCATCTTCTTCCCTTTCAGTAGACTGTTAATCTGGTTAACACAATAATTGGTGTATAAGTATACAACTATACACTAAACACTGTAGTAAAGCTGTGATACTAGAATGTATAAAATTGGAAAAAAGTAGGAGCAGCTTTATTACTTAACGATTACAAAGTTGTGATGTTTCGGCGTGAGCCTTAATCATACAAAAACATACAGGACGAAGAAATAGGGAGAGGAGATAAAGTATAGATTTACATGAATACTATTAAAAAAAAATAATAAAATTTTTTAAAGGAGTACTTAGCTGTAAATTGCAAAGTGTGGCTTGTCTGGCGGTGTGTGTCAGGAATGGATCTGGTAGGACGTGGAAATTGTTTAAATAGAGACCTGTGACATGTGGTCGGTGGGTTGTAACTGGGGATGGTGGATGGGGAACCGGGTAGGGGAGAGAGAGTGACGCACTACTGGCCTCTCTCTCTCTCTGAACCTTAAGTGCCCAGGGCACATGGGGCTTCCGCAAGGGTTTTCCACAAATGCCTGTCCTTCGCCTTTTTTTCTGCTCTTGCCCAGGTGAGCCCTCTATTGCTCAACATCCTTTCTGTTGTTCTTCTCCATGTCTCTTTTGGTCTACCCTTACTTCTGCTCCCCTGTGGTGTCCATCTTAGTGCTATTTTTGGTAGTGAGTTGTCAGTCATTCGGAGCACATGTCCCAACCATCGCCATCGTCTTTCCTCAATAATTGTTGTCAGTGGTTTCATCTGCATTTCTGCTAATAAGATGTTATTTCTTATGGTGTTTGGCCAAAATATTTTTCTAATTCTTCGTAAACATTTAGTCTGGAAAGAATTCAACTTGTTTTCTATGGTTTTGGTGATTTTCCAGCATTCACTTCCATAGAGTAGTACACTTAGAACATTACTCTTAAATATCCTGATTTTTATATTTATGCTTAGTTTATTTGATTTCCATATATTCTGCAGCATTGCAAAAGCCTGGTTTGCTCTAGTAAGTCTGCGGTTGATGTCCTCTGTGCTGTCTCCATTTTCTACTACTCTTCTGCCAAGGTATACAAATTCGTTGACCTCCTCCACTAACTTGTTATCTACTCTGAGTACATTTCTGTTGTTCACATTTTGCTTCATTAACTTTGTCTTTCCTACATTGATCTTTAGTCCCATGTTGTTTGCATTCTGAGTTAGCTTATTTATTTTATCTTGCATATCTTTGTGACTGCTTGGTAATAGACAAATGTCGTCCGCCTAGCTAGGAGAATTTGAAACAGGTGATTGGGGAAGAGGTGTTGCAGAGAAGAGGGGTTGCAGAGAAAATAGCGGGGTTGCAGAGTGATGCTGTGAGGAAGTTTGAAAAGTAAGAAGGGGTGGATTTAGTGGAGAGGTACTATAATGATTGAAGATGATGATGTTACGTGTAACTAAACAGCGAGTTTAACCCATGTGGTTCTAGCGTCCCATAATTTTGAATGCAGCGGTTCTCAAGTGCCAGGCGGCTTGTATCATCTGCGTGACATTGTTTAATGGCTGTTACCAGAAAATCAGATTTGCCTCTTTTGCACACGATGACATATATCACATTTCGGGACTCGCATATGAATCCCTCATGAAGAGTGAAGATAGTTTTGGGAAAGGTGATTGTTTTCGTTTCCCAAACTACAGGGCAGGTAACGCAGCGGGGGCGGTTACATTTTCTGGTGCCAACATACGTAAGGCTCTGCTTCAAGTGGCTGTGGACGAGGATGTCCTTAAGGTTTGGCTCACGTTTGTATGCCAATAGGGGTGCTTCAGAGAAAATGTTACGAGTGTCGGAGTCGAGTTGGATTATCGGCAGATGACGATAAAGGATTTTCTTAACCATCTGACCGTGTGGGTGGAATCATTATAGTACCTCTCCACTAAATCCACCCCTTCTTACTTTTCAAACTTCCTCACAGCATCACTCTGCAACCCCGCTATTTTCTCTGCAACCCCTCTTCTCTGCAACACCTCTTCCCCAATCACCTGTTTCAAATTCTCCTAGCTAGGCCAGTAGTGCGTCACTCTCTCTCCCCTCCCCGGTTCCCCATCCACCACCCCCAGTTACAACCCACCGACCACATGTCACAGGTCTCTATTTAAACAATTTCCACGTCCTACCAGATCCATTCCTGACACACACCGCCGGACAAGCCACACCTTGCAATTTACAGCTAAGTACTCCTTTAAAAAATTTTATTATTTTTTTTTAATAGTATTCATGTAAATCTATACTTTATCTCCTCTCCCTATTTCTTCGTCCTGTATGTTTTTGTATGATTAAGGCTCATGCCGAAACGTCACAACTTTGTAATCGTTAAGTAATAAAGCTGCTCCTACTTTTTTTCCAATTTTATACATTCTGTTAATCTGGTTGGTTGTATTGTATTGTATTAATGATTACTGTGTTTATATTCTTTAAATTTGAAATTAAAAATATATGATAAATTTACAGTATCAGTGAGAATGGGTTAAAAATTATACATACTTTGGAGTAACAAAGAACAGTATTGTATTATTCTTATCTTCTTATATCTTATATCCTTCTCATGCCGTTAAACGTCACATAGGGCTCGCAAAGTAGTTTGCCAATTTTTCCTGTCTTTGGAGAGTCTTTCAACATCATCAAGGGATTTTATGCCTATTAATTTGGCCTCTCTTAACAATGTCCTCTTCAGCGTTTCACGCGGTCTGCCTCTTTTTCTTTGGCCTGTTGTGATCCACTTGATAGCTTGTTTTGGGATTCTCTGATCATTTCTTCTCATCAAGTGACCAACATATGTCCATCTCCTTCTCCTGATCACCCATGAGACTGGTTGTTGTTCAGTCATCTGTCTTATCTCTCCATTGTTCTTGAATTCATTGCATTTGATGCAGAGTATTTTCATTATGCATTTGTTTTCAAAAGAGTCTAATTTCTTGTCTGTTGGTGCTGTCATTGTTCTTACGTTCTAGAATCCAGTCTTTGTCACATGCTTGGGACCGATGAGTGAGCTCCTCAGAGTTGGCATCCCTGATGCTCAGTTGGTTTCTCTGCAAGTTTCCATAACGATATCTTTTTTTTCCCATCTGGAGTTGCCTCTAGATAGGTCTCAGGATAAGCTTGGCATTATGCCCAACTCCCGGTACAGTATATGTGATAGATCAAGCGGAATTCCGCTGATTTGTGCATGCTGGCGAGAGCGTTGAAATTATTATTAGACCTTGTAAAAAATCATAAACAAAGCTCTGTTACACATGAGAGAAAGAAAAATGACAAGAGAATTAAATGGGACTTGCTACGTTTTGTTCTGCATGTACTTGCATATAGCAAAAGTATAGGTATATATACTGTCAAAGTCTAAATTAGTTTAAGTATGACTTGATTGTATTTTTTTAATACTACTCTCCTTTTCTCTAAATTTGTTAGTTTTGAATGAATGTGAGAATGTAATTAGGTTTATTTCATGTAGTTACATAAATCAGAGTGTGGAGTATATGGACAAGAGATAGTTTATTATTTATTTATTTATTCGATTGTTTCTTCATGCTTATTATACTCATTATCAATTGCTGAATGACTGTGACTGAGTGAAAGTTGTATGATGAAGGGCAGAATGTTAGATGGGCCTCTGTGCCCAATTCTTAACCCTTTGACAATAAAGTATGCTCACTCATTTGTTAAGACAGGCATTCATGGCTGAGCTTTCATACACCTTTTTTTTTGAAGGTGTCAGATGGCTGAGTTGATTAATGTGCTGTTCTCTCATGGCTAGATGGTTACTCATCCTACTAGAGCACATGGTTCAAATCCCATGTAATTCTCATGTCATTTTTCTTTCTCTCATGTCTAAAAGTGCTTTGTTTACAATTTTTAGCCATTTCTAACCATACAGTTCTGTGCTGTCTTACTTTACTGTGTGAAAGCATCCACTCCTGTTTGTACATTTGTACATATTATTGATAATCTCATACCACCACAACATGCCCCCCCCCACCCACACACACACACACACACACACACACACACAGGTCATGAATCTGTTAATTCTGCCCAAAGATGGCTATGTTGATTGGTGTGTGTATGTATGTCGGTCACGTGGTCGGTTGCATTAGCAGAATAAGCTTAATAAAACATGCTACAGTGCCCTCGCACACAAAAAGTTGTTTAACTGAAATAATTTTGATCACTGATTTCTTGTTTGTTGCAGCACAGAATGGTGAAGCACTTCCATATGGTTGTGAGATCGCAGTAACTCGTCCATCAACTTGATATTAACCATGACAAGACATAGCAAAATTCAGCTGCAGGTGCTCAGTCTGTATAAGCAGTTTTTACGAATTACAAAAAATCAGCCAAGTTTTAGGGAATACATCAAAAGTGAATTTCGCAGAAATTCTGCACTTCAAAAAACTGATGTTATTAAAGTTGAATACTTGCTGCGAAGAGGGTGGAGACAGCTAGAAATGCTGAAGACAAGCTCAGTTTCCAGAGCTGGTGTGTTTGAGAGAGATCCAGTCAAAGATGAACAAACACACCATGGTCAACATTCGCAGGTAGAGAAACGCTCATGATAGTGGATCTGTGTTAACAAGTATATGTCATACTGATATGTAATGCAGTTGATGCTGCTTACATTTATACAAGTACAAAAAAAAAAAAGGAACAGGAGCTGGTGAAAGTGGTTGTTGATAAGAATTTTGTGTCCTGTAACTGATCTCAAGAGTATTCATGATCACATCCAAATGAAATAAACACAGAATCTAGAACTTGAAGAAAAAATAAAGAATCTAGAACTTGAAGAAAAAATAAAGAATCTAGAACTTGAAGAATAAATAAAGAATCTAGAACTTGAAGAAAAAATAAAGAATCTAGAACTTGAAGAAAAAATAAAGAATCTAGAACTTGAAGAATAAATGCAGAATATAGAACTTGAAGAAAAAATAAAGAATCTAGAACTTGAAGAAAAAATAAAGAATCTAGAACTTGAAGAAAAAATAAAGAGTCTAGAACTTGAAGAAAAAATAAAGAATCTAGAACTTGAAGAAAAAATAAAGAATCTAGAACTTGAAGAATAAATGCAGAATCTAGAACTTGAAGAAAAAATAAAGAATCTAGAACTTGAAGAAAAAATAAAGAATCTAGAACTTGAAGAAAAAATAAAGAATCTAAAACTTAAGAAAAAATAAAGAATCTAAAACTTGAAGAAAAAATAAAGAATCTAAAACTTAAGAAAAAATAAAGAATCTAAAACTTGAAGAAAAAATAAAGAATCTAGAACTTGAAGAAAAAATAAAGAATCTAAAACTTAAGAAAAAATAAAGAATCTAAAACTTGAAGAAAAAATAAAGAATCTAGAACTTGAAGAAAAAATAAAGAATCTAAAACTTGAAGAAAACATAAAGAATCTAAAACTTGAAGAAAAAATAAAGAATCTAGAACTTGAAGAAGAAATAAAGAATCTAAAACTTGAAGAAAACATAAAGAATCTAAAACTTGAAGAAAAAATAAAGAATCTAGAACTTGAAGAAAAAATAAAGAATCTAGAACTTGAAGAAAAAATAAAGAATCTAGAACTTGAAGAATAAATAAAGAATCTAGAACTTGAAGAAAAAATAAAGAATCTAGAACTTGAAGAAAAAAATTAAGAATCTAGAACTTGAAGAATAAATAAAGAGTCTAGAACTTGAAGAATAAATAAAGAATCTAGAACTTGAAGAATAAATAAAGAATAAATAAAGAATCTAGAAAGAATAAATAAATAATCTAGAAAGAATAAATAAAGAATCTAGAAAGAATAAATAAAGAATCTAGAAAGAATAAATAAAGAATCTAGAACTTGAATAAAAAGACGTCTTCATTGACAGCTATGAAAACTTAGGGAGAAAACAATGGTGTTGTTAAAAAAAAAAAAAGAAAGGTAACATGTAGAACCAACAACAATTTTCACCAGGATTATATATCCATGGATGACCAATGATTTTCACCAGGATTATATATCAGTGGATGACCAATGATTTTCACCAGGATTATATATCCGTGGATGACCAATGATTTTCACCAGCATTATATATCAGTGGATGACCAATGATTTTCACCAGGATTATATATCAGTGGATGACCAACGATAATTTTCACCTGGATTATATATCAGTAGATGACCAACAATAATTTTTCACCCGGATTATATATCGGTGGATTACCAACAATAATTCTCACTCAGTCGGTCATTTGCATGTCCTTTGTGGAACTTTGCCTCCCTAACAGCTCTCCTGTAGGCCTCTTGGTCGTAAGCAAGATGCCCTGCTGCTGATGCATCCATCTGCAGATTAACAACGACGTCTTGCAGCCGTCTTCATCAGTGGAAGACCAACAATAATTTTTCACCCAGATTATATAATGATTAACAGTAATTTTCACCAGAATTATGCTTTAGTGGATAATTAACAGTAATTGTCACCTGGATTCAGTAAAGAGAAATATTTCTTTCCTTCATTCTTTGGGTTTCAGATGACAGGAATATGTGTGATATTTTGTGCTGTAAGACAGGTCGTGCTTGAATAGGTTAATAGGTCATGCTTGAGTTGTCAAGACAGGTCATGTTTGATTGGATTGTTGTGGCTGATCATGTTTGACTGGGTTATTGAGGCAGGTCATGTTTGACTGGGTTGTTGAGGCAGGTCATGTTTGACTGGGTTATTGAGGCAGGTCATGTTTGACTGGGTTGTTGAGGCAGGTCATGTTTGATTGGGTTATTGAGTCAGGTCATGTTTGATTGAGCTGATGAGAAAAGTCATGTTTGATTGAGCTGATGAGAAAAGTCATGTTTGATTGAGCTGATGAGACAGGTTATGTTTGACGGAGCTGATGAGACAAGTCATGTCTGGCTGGAAAAGCTTTTCCTCTAACCTTCATATACATAGAGAGTTGAGTGGCAAAATGTTTGGCAAAGGTCAGTGGTTCAGTTCTGTCTGGAGGAACCCCACTCACCCAACTGTGGAAATGGCTTGAAACAAGGTAAGGAAAGATAGCCAGACATAATACTGACCACATCACACTTGTGTGCCAACAAGTCATAGAAAATAAAGGCACCACACCATATTCTCTAAGTGCCATTAAGGCTACCTTTCCCTTACTTTCCTATACATGAGCATGTATATTAAATATGTATGTTCTGCTTATCTAACTCTGCCACAGGAAGAAACGCAGACGTTTAGTTGGATGCCAGAATACAACCGCGGGTCTTGATGTGTTTAGAGGGTATAGTTGTAAAATGGAATGGAAAACAGTATTTCCATGTACTTATTATGTTTCAAAGTATAACTAAATGTATGAAAATGTCATAAATGCAGAGCTTTTTTAGGAAAAAAGAAGTAATATGATGTTTTTAGACACTGATTGTGCCCAGCTCACCATAGGCTAGGTTTAGATCTACACTACTTACCATCTGAGATGTCTAGATCTACTTATCAATCTCATATTGTGATTCTGTGTTGCATTCTCGCTAAATTAATGTCTGAAATAACCTCCTAACTACTTCTCCAGTCGTCTAAATATGTCTAGATCTACTTGGGATACATTCAAGAGCAGTGGGGTGGTCACAGGCCATGTCCATACCCCTATCTACATCATCAAAAATTGAAAATTTTCCATGTGTCTCTTCCTTTTTCTCGCTCAGCATCGCTCATAACTAAGCACTCTTTCACCATTTTGAAAAGTGTCACCGGAAACGTGAACAAAATATGTACAATCTAAATGTATATTGACCATTGGCATAAATCGAGAAACCGGAAGGGTCGATATAGTGACCAATGGCATGGGAAGATCTAAGTGCCGTGCCGTGTGGCTTAGGCGATCATTTCTCTCCACAATTCCCTGTCTTTAGGCTTGATTATGAGACTTTATACCTAGCCACACTGACACCCCATCCAGTAACTTCTCTCTCTGTCTTCCTCTGTCTCTCCCTCAATTTTTCCATTTGCCACAGTGTGTTCCAATTTTCCTCTTCTCAGGAAATTTCCTAACTCATTTGTCTGCCTCTGATCTTTGCTATAATATGCTTTTTAACTCCAGTCTTTCTTCTTAAGACTTCTTCATTGGTTTTCTTGGCTGCCCATGGTACCTTCAACATCCTTATAAACCACATTTCCATGGCCTCCATTTCTCACTATTCTCTCTTATTCATAGACCATACGTCACACCAATAAAACAAAATTGGCTCGATGTTAACATTTAAGTACTCAGAATCTTGTTTCCATTCATATGGACCTGTTGCACAAGATATGTCTCATTGTCTGGAATGCTGACATCTGCTTTTTATTTCATTGTGACATTTCCTATCAGTTGTTATAATTGTTCCTAAGTACTTGAATCTATCAACTTGTTTCAGTTCTGTGCCGTCAATGGTAATGCTACATTTTGGTGTTATTCTTTTCTTTGAGATGACCATCACTTCAGTCTTCTTTTTATTTGGGCTGAGACCTTTAGTTTCACAAACCACGATGTCCAGAGAACCTACAGAAGCACCTATAGCTCCCCTTCACTTTTAGCAATCAGAACTGCATCATCTGCATATCTTATATTGTTAAGTTTGTACCCGTCAGTTGATATTCCTGGCATATTCTCTGTATTTCTCATTATGTTGTCGCTGTTCAAGGAGAAGAGGTCAGGAGATAGAACACATCCTTGTCTCACTCCAATTTTATGTCTTGGAATGCTCCTATTTGGTTCTCAACCTTCATTGCTGCAGATTGCTGCCAGTGTATGTTTTTGATAAGTTTCAGATCTTTCCCATCTATGTTGATGCCTTCCAGCATTCTTATAATTTCTGTGTGTCTCACTTTATCAAATGCTTTACAATAATCCATGAAGTATAAGCATAGGTCTGTCTTTACTTCTTTTGATCTCTCCATCAATGTTCTTATTATATATATGGTATTACTTGTACCTTTTCCTTTGACGAAGCCACACTGTTCTTCAGCGATTCCTGGTTTTATTTTGCTCCTGACTCTTCTCATAACAATACGAAGCAGGGTTTTGGTAACATGGCTCATAAGACTAATGGTTCGATGGTCTTCACATTCAACTGCACCTCATTTCTTTGGTAGGGCAATGAAAATTGATTGTAAAAGGTCTAATGGGACATAGTTACTGTTATAGATGTCATTCAGCAATCTGGTAATTATTTCTATGCCAAGCTGTCCTAATGCTTCCAGTTCTTCCTTGGTGATTTTATCTGGTCCTTGTGCTTTGTTGTTCTTCATGTGTTTGATGGCTTCTTCCACTTTTTGTTTTAATATAGGAGGCCTTTCATTATTATTTTTTATATCTATTTCACTTCTGTTGTGTATTCGCTCCATCTTGCCATTATTTCGTCTCGGTCCATTATTGTATGCCCCTCCTTCGACTTCAGGCAAACAGTCTTGTGGTATGTCCTTTTGTTTGTTAACTCCTTTTTTTGTTTGTACATATCTCTTGCGTTTCCATGATGGTGTGCCTCTATTTCACTACATTTCTTATTTAGCCACTCCTCATTAATTTTATTGCATTTGTGTCTTATTTCTTTATTTATTTTGTCATATTCATCTTTATCTTCCTTAAGACTTCTCCGATCCATTAGTTGCAAAACTTCTTCTGTCATCCACTCCTGTTTAGCATGTCATTTATTTGGAGGTAGGATTTCGATAGATTTTTGCTGAATAGTCTTTGAGCATATTCCATTGTTCATCAATCATTTCAGTCTTCTCTACAGATTACTATGGTCCTTTATTGTTCTTGTATTGCTTTATTTTTCTGTAACAGCTCTCTGTTTAGTTCTTTGTTTTTAGCTGCTATTTTTAACCTCTTTAGCCTGATTCTCACTTTTCCTGTGACTGGGATATGGTCACTGTTACAGTCTGCGCTTGGTCTTGTTTTCATGGATATTAGTGAATTCCTGTATCTTATGTTGCTCATAATGTAATCTATCTGGTTACTTATGTTATTATTTGGGCTTTTCCATGTCCATAGTCGCCTTGGGTGTTGTTGAAACCAAGTATTTCCTGTTATCATTTTATTCTTTTCTGTCCACTCAATCACCATCTCTCCTCTTTTGTTTCCAATTCTTAGTCCATACTTGTCAGTAGCTTCATTGTCTTGTTCAGTCCCTACTTTTGTGTTTAAATCACGTAGCACAAAGTTTACTTCCCATGGTTTGCACTGTTTCATTGCCATGTCCAGATTGATGTAAAATTCTTTTGTCTCATCATCAGAGCTTTCTGAAGTTGGTGCATATACTTGGATGAGATTTGTGTCTATTGGGTGCCCCTGTAATTTAAAAAAAAAGGTAGATAGAGGTGTTTGGTGCAGTTTTACAAAGTGAGGGAGGGAGTGAGTAAAGTGAGAAAAAACGAATAGAAAGTATGAGAATGTATAAATGAAAAACATACAACATCCGATATTTTGGCGTGAGCCTTTTTCAAGGATTACATGCACAACGAGACAACAACAACAAAAACAAAGAACTTATCTTAATATGGCCACCTCCAGAACTAAAAAGCAGAGAATCCCTGTAATTTAACCATTAACACTCTGTCCCTATATGCACCAGAAGCCTTTCACGGTTCTTGCTGTCTTTTTATCCAGTATCCAATTAGATGTTCTACTTAGTCAGACTTCTTCCTTACCTTACTTTCCTATACATGAGTGTGTATATTAAACATGTATGTTCTACTTAGTCAGACTTCTTCCTTACCTTACTTTCCTGTACATGAGTGTGTATATTAAACATGTATGTTCTGCTTAGTCAGACTTCTTCCTTACCTTACTTTCCTATACATGAGTGTGTATATTAAACATGTATGTTCTACTTAGTCAGACTTCTTCCTTACCTTACTTTCCTATACATGAGTGTGTATATTAAACATGTATGTTCTACTTAGTCAGACTTCTTCCTTACCTTACTTTCCTGTACATGAGTGTGTATATTAAACATGTATGTTCTGCTTAGTCAGACTTCTTCCTTACCTTACTTTCCTATACATGAGTGTGTATATTACACATGTATGTTCTGCTTAGTCAGACTTCTTCCTTACCTTACTTTCCTATACATGAGTGTGTATATTACACATGTATGTTCTACTTAGTCAGACTTCTTCCTTACCTTACTTTCCTATACATGAGTGTGTATATTAAATATGTATATTGTGGCCCTTACTTTACTTTCCTATACATGAGAGTGTATGTTAAACTTTACCTTATTTTCCCATATATGAGCCTGTACATTAAGGCTCAGAAAATGTATTTTATGGTTCACTTCTAAAACACATACATGATATTTCCAGTGTGCACATGAAATTGTATGAATGTTATCTGAAAAATAAAAACTAGCAATTTTCCTTCAATTCTAACTGAAGCTTCTTTGTATGACATAGGATGTCATGTCATGTCATGATTGTGGTATTGCCAGACATTTCACTGAAAGAAAATGTGATAATATTTAATACCCATTCATTACATACTACAGATGACAATTCACACCTTTATGACAAATAGCCATATCCTGAAATACTAGGGGAGTCCCTTTTTCAATGCTCCACTGCTGCACACAACCAAGCAACATAATATGTAGTTAGAAGTGTACACAGTGGTACATAATGTTAATAATGATGTAACTTCACTCTTTAAAATACAGTCCATAACTGATGGTTTTCTGCCATCACCGAGCCAATACAAGGAGTCCTTTGTAGTACTACCTGGAAGACTTTGAGGCCAAGAAATCTCTCACACTGGCTTCAACTTCTTCCAATGAATTGAATTCCTACCTTTGAAGGAAATGTACCATTGCTCAGAATAGATGGTAGTCAGAAGGTGCAAGGTGGTGGATGGGGCAGGACCTCAGTTCCCACCAATTCTGTGAGTTGTACACAGACCGTGTTGGAAGTGTGCTGGCATGTTGCCATGCTATTGAAGACCCTCTTGATGAGCGTTGGGTATCGGGTGCACAACGCATCACGCAGCCGCTTCAGTTGCTCAGCACAGAGATCCCCGTCCATGAAGCAACCAGATGGAACCAATTCCCAGTGCAGGGGGCCCTTGAAGTTCCACCAAATGCAGAGCGTGACCTTCTCCAACTGGACTGCCACCTGGCCTGGCTAGAGCCCTTGGGGTACTGCAGGAAAATCCACTTTTCATCCCCAGTGACGATATAGCGGAGACTTTTGTCACGTGAGCTTGACAACAGTTGGTGGCAGACATCAACACGTTGCTGCGCTTGCAGAGGTGTGAGATTGTTCAGGATGCAGACTGCCTGCTGCTGAAATAGCGCTTGTATAAATGCCAAATTATGGCGCTTTGAGAAGGGCCCAACTGGACTGACAAGCGTCAAGTACTGGTACTGGGATTATCTTCAACAGCTTGGCGCAAGGCTTCATCATCGGTGGTTGAGGGGTGTCCCAACCTGGGCTTGTCTTTGATGTCAGTGTCCCCAGACCTGAACCCTTGGAACTACTTCCTTGCAGTGCTGTCAACTGTTCCTTCCCCTTCTATAATGCAGATTGCACAAACAGCTGCACACTTATGTTGTAAAACTTTTTGATGTTTTTATGTTGTTCAACTTGTCACACAATAAACATAATGCACATACTGAGAACTTCTTTAGTCTGGAATGATAAATATACATTGTCATGAAGACAGAACCATCTTACACAACTGTCTCTGTTAACATGTATGTTGAATTTCCATCAGTTGGTATGAAAATCATAAACAGTAAGAACCTCTAATCTTATATGCATATATCTCTGATCACACGAGCATTTATGAAGTTTATATCTTTCTCTCTCAGAAACCATCAACAAATTCAATCTTAATATGCAGATTAGTCTGGTCTAACTAGACCTTGTTAAATGAACTGTCAACGAAATATAAGTCCAGATCTTTCATTTTCCTACTCACAGTATCGACATCTATTCACTAGCTCTCCTAAGAACCTGTATCAAACTAGCTTGTAGTTTCATCACATCAGCATGACTATCTGCTTCTATATCTCACTGTATATTTCGCAAGGTGCACTTCTGTCTATTTCTATCTGCATAATTTTATTGATCTCGATTTACTTATCCGAGTCTCTGTGTGAGTGTCAGAGTTTCGTGATGTCAGAGTATCTTTGTCTCTGAGTACTTTGGTGTTCTGCTCCCGAGTCATGGTGCATACCTCTCTGCTCACTCTCCTATCTCTACTGTTGCATTCTCCGATCTTCTCCCCCCTTCTATCTTTACCTCCGATCTCCTCCTTACCTACCATCCCTTGGTCCCTCTTTTTTATCTTGAAGTGCAGCTTGATGGACTGACCGATCAGTATTTCTGCTCTGCCCCTAAGATGTCCACTGGTTTCTATAGATGTCCTGATTTGCTCTCGAGTCATAACCTATCAGGTTAGTATTGTTAAATGCATAGCCATTTGCCTGTGGCACTTTCTACCTGCACTTGTTTGCTGATCGCTAGTCCATCATTCATTGTGTCCAGTTCGCAGACAGTCTATCGCCATCAAGACTTTTGGCTTTTCTTAAATCCGTCTAGTTTCAATGTCTATTTTATCACCTCTGGCAATATCAGCAATTAACTGTTTTTCCATCTATTCTTAGATTTTGTGCGCCGACTGGTGTCATCACCTGTTATTACTGGACTATTTTACTTCTGAGTGTCTTTCTTTAGCATTTCTCTTATCTCGGCATCATTGTGTCTGCCTTTCCTATTTGTTCATTTCTTCTTTTTTACCCTTGTCAGTGTCCAGTCATAATGGTCTATTACTAGTGTCATGGGAATTAGTTTCCTTCCTAATTTTTCTGTTCTTATTTAATGTTAACTATTATAATTAAAATATATTCATAATTCTAGTTACAAGGTACTATGCTATATATTCTCCATGTTCAGACAAAGTGAAACTGCATTCTCCGCAGTTATAAGAATATACAGAAGGAATGGTCATGTTGAAACATACATCATTTAATGAAGAAGTAAAGGCAGGTAGTGATACTGAATGACTGAACAACAAACATTCACAAAACAAATCTTGATGAACTTCAGCAAACTTTTAATCATACTCTTACTCTGTATTCATGACAAATTATATACAAACAATAGCTGACATCAGTAATTAAATCTTCAGCTCAAACCTAGCTTCTGCAGACATCCACATTGTTGTAACTGCCTAACTGTGGACATGTACTGTCATCAGCTGCTGCTGTTGAAAACTAGAAATGTATGTTAATTTTTTTCCCAAAAATTAATTTATACAAAACATGTGTGATTAAAAACTGTGTTAAAAGATATGTTCCTTTTTTATCTATGCTAACTAAAATCCAGAACAATTTCATTTTATCAAATTTTGTTGAAAAAGCAAAACTCATACTAAAATCAAACTCTGTTTCAGATCTATTTTGTTTTGTTCTCACATAATGAGGTAATACCACTACAACCCAGCCACATAACATTTTATGTTTATTTACTTGTTATGCCACTACAACCCAGCCACATAACATTTTATGTTTATTTACTTGTTATGCCACTACAACCCAGCCACATAACATTTTATGTTTATTTACTTGTTATGCATATCTCAACAATCCTACCCAACCCTTCTTGCTTTCATTCCTTTGTCCTGCCACTTTCTGTATATGTGTGCATTCACTGCTGCTGTCTGACAGAGTGGCTTCAGACAAGCTTACCAATGGGTGAAAGAGACTCCACACAGGGCTTTTGTGTCATTTCAAGGTCAAACTTAAGGACAGAAGCAGCTAACACAAGAATGTTGTTGTGGTCATCTACACCACTCAGATGCTGGCACAATGTGATATCAGAAAATTTACATGGAAGTTTCCATAATAAAACAAGTAACACTTTCATGCATTAAAACCATCATATATGGTGAAAACAAGGCTTGGCATTAATACTATTGGTGCTATGATTTCTGAGTATAAAGTGGTGGATAATGTCTGGCCATTATTAGAAATATAAATTGTATCATGATGACAACCACTATAATCATAACATGGTTGGTGGTTAACAATGAAGAACATGATACAAAGTCATCATTTATGAAAAGATAAAATGTTCATTCATTCATTTGCATGGTTCTTGTGGAACTTTGCCTCCCTAACAGCTCTCTTGGAAGCCTCAGTTGTAAGCATGTAAAATGTATTCAAGAATAAAATTTGTATAAAATAGTAAACTGTACTTCACCAAAATGAATATATATATATATTATACAAATGAGTACGATTTCTTTTGAAATAACATGCATCTTTGTTCTATGAAAAGTGTACACACACTTTTAGAAAGCATATCTTTAATACTCTGATCCTATAGATGTGTATGTACAAACAAGAAATATATCTTCTTAATCAGTAAATGTATTTACTGCAAGGACAGTTTGGATTCTGTTATTGGCACTCTGTACATAAAGCAGTATATGTACCTCTGTGGCACTCTACACACAAAAAGCAGTGTGTACTTCATGGCACTCTACACAGAAAGCACAGTGTGTACCTGTGGCACTCTATACACAGAAAGCACCATGTACCTCTGTGGCACTTATATATAGATGGCAATGTGTGTGTGCACCTCTGTGGTACTTGTATTCATAATACTCGCTCTAGTTTACTATTGCTCAACCTGCAAGCAATCGTTTTTTTTTTTTTTTGGGAAGGGTTGGTGGGGGGGTGTGTTTGTAATCTTAAAGCAGTGACATATCACAAATATAGTAGACTCGTACAAGAACAATCACAAACATAATTGTAGACTTACATACAAGACAGATCACAAACATAATAGTAGACTTCATACAAGACATATCACAAACATAATAGTAGACTTCATACAGGACGGATCACAAACATAATAGTAGACTTCATACAAGACAGATCGCAAGCATGATACCAGACTTCATACAAGACAGATCACAAACATCATCATCGCCTTTCATTCCCTTGGGAGCATAGGCCATGGATAAAGGCTCTCCAGTCATCCCTGTTCTTGGAATTATTATCTGTTTCCTTCCATGTGCACCCCTTGTTTCTGGGCACTATCATAATTTCTCTTCTCCAAGTAAGTCTGGATATTCCTAGTTTTCTATTTCCTTGAGGATTCCATGTCAGTGTCCTTCTTGCTATGTTGGTGTTGGGTTTCCTCAGAGTGTGGCCAATCCACCTCCACTTCCTAGAACACGATTTGTAGGTTCATAGGTTCTTGTCCTGCCCTTTCCCAGACCTCCTCGTTCCTGATCTTGTCCTGCCATTTAATGTTTAAAATCCTCCTCAAGCAGTAGTTCATGAATGTTTGTATCCTCTGTTGTACTGTATTGGTCATAACCCATGTCTCTGAACCATATAGCAGGACAGTCTTTACGTTTGTATTGAAAAGCCTAAGTTTGGTTCTTGTTTTGATGTTCTTAGATGACCATATTTTGTTAAGTTGGATAAATGCTGTCCTGGCCTTGGTTATTCTAGATTTAACATCCTTTTTTGTTCCTCACTATGTATCCACTATACTGCCTAAATATATGAAATAATCTACTTCCTCAATTGGCACTCCCTCAATTACCATGAGGCTATTGCTTGCACTATTAGTTTTCATTATCTTTGTTTTTTTTGTCTGTTAATATATAGTCCCAGATTAGCTGAATTCTTGCCTAACATCTGAAGTTTCTCTTGTATTTGTGTGTGGCAGAAGTGCCACATCATCTGTGAAGTCAAGATCTTCCAATTGATTCCACAATGTCCATTGTACATTGTATCCAATTTCTTTTTCTCTGTGTGGTAGTTTTCATGATCCAATCAAATGCTAGAAGAAATAGGAATAGTGATAGCAAACATCCCTTCTGCACACCTGTTTCCACTTTAAAACTTTCTGTGAGAGTTCCTCCATGCACAATTCTGCAAACTGTTCCTTCATATATGGTCTTTATAAGCTTTGTTATCTTGGCTGGGGTACCATAGTGTTCCAGTAGTTTCCATAGCATTCTATGATCTAAATTATTAAATGCCTTCTCATAATCAATGAATGTAACTAACAGTGAAGAATTCCACTCCATTGACTGTTCTATTATTCACACTGTAGCAATGTGGTCAGGACAAGATCTTCCTTGCCTGAAACCTGCTTGCTCTTCTCTTAGTTTGCTATCAACTGATATTTTAATTCTATTTAGCAAAATCCTACTGAAGATCTCACAAACATAACAGACCTCAAACAACTATGACATGGAACACAAACATGAGATTTCACACAAGAGTACAATATAGCACAGATTCATCTTAGTCAGAGTAAGGTGAGGTGTGCCCGCGCGTTACCAACTAGCCCTATATGAGGTCTAAAAGTTTTGCCACACACACGGAACATATGTCCAGATTCAGTTGTGGGTGGTTGTGTTGCCTTGGATTTTCGTATTGCGCGTTTGTGGTGGGCATTTTCAATTCTTGAGCGCTCTGCTCTCTGAGCACCCAGGCTGGTTAAAGCCCTCCATGGTGGGCAGACTTGTGCTATGGCTTCTCAAGAGTTTATGTCTATACCGAAGGCTTTAAGCATATTGGATGTTACCGTTATGATGGCTTGTTCCTCATCGAAGGGATATAATCCAGGGTATTTTAATATTTTGACCATTTGATTTAAAGCCCTTGGTATTTTTAGGTCAGGTTTGACACGCTAAATTCCACCAGATGTTTGATTATTTTTTATGAACTTATTCTTGACGTGTTTGTAACAGAAAAGCTAAATTCTGAATATCCAGACAGTTTTATTCCGAAGGTCATAAATAGGTAGAATCACAGGTTGAGTGGTTCTCGGATGGAAGATTTAGGGAAATGGTTAGAACATATTTAAGGAGTGAGAGGACGAGAATTATGATTATGAGATTAGAATGATTTGAATTAAGTCTTAGTTGAGACTGTGTTAGAATCGTTGTTAGGCAATGAGTAGATGAGAATGTGATTCCTATAGTGCCTGTGTTAGTGATTTTTGTCATGTAGCTGACTTGTGCAAAGAATGCTCCTTTTGGAGACATTATAAGATTATTTCCTATTATGATTTCAGCAGAGTCAGGTAGTTGTCAGTGACATAATGTCAAGCATTTGTTTTCCTGTCATAACTTTGCTAACTAAAGAATGTGAAATGAGTTCCTTTTTGTATAGACCTTTGGGTCTAGAGATGTTCTGTGATGGTTGTGTAAATTCTGTACTTATATTCTGATGCGCTAAGAGCTGCACTCTTAATAGTACTTGCATTTTGTTTACTTTCTCCCTTCCCATTTGGCAAACAAGTTCTTGTCGGGAAGAGGACTAGCCTGTTTCCTTGTTCTGCACTGAAATACTTCTCACCCTCACGATATCATCACCCATCTTTTCCATCAATAAAGTGTGAGTTTATGTCCAAACTAGTGGTTATTTACTTCACACTGTTCGCTGTCCTTGTTAATATATTTCTATAGCAGAAGTTTCATGATAGTAACACAAATCTTTATAAGTATTGCCGTGTCTGTAACTAGCAGTCACAGTAATAATAGACCGATGCACGATACATATAGTGCATGTCTACAACAAAACATACATTAGTTACAATTGTAATAATTTATTAAGACACAAAAAAAGACAATTTTCAGCTAGATACAACGGGCCATACTATTGTATTATTTGTATTTTAGATACAAAAAACAGCCTTCCATAATTATCATCATTCTTCATGGATGACATGTCAGTAACCAGCAAGTGTGTCTGAACAATCACACCATACAGCAAGGCTATCTTCACAGAAAGGAAGGTGATTAATTGGTGTCTAGCAGTATGTGGATCCCATCAATTGTTGTGACACTAAGCTCCACAGAGACTGAGTCTGGCAGATATTATGGAGGTCAGGGGAATGTGACACATGAACTGGGGATAAAATGTGATGATGTTTGGAGAGAATGTTATGTTCAGGCACTGGAACTAAAGGGTGTCATCGATGTCTATAAAGTGAGAGAAACTATGGTCATATGTGTAGATGGGTGTCACCAATGTGTCTAAAGTGAAAGCACTATAGCCTTATGTGTAGATGGGTGTCACCAATGTGTCTAAAGTGAGAGAAACTATGGTCATATGTGTAGATGGGTGTCACCAATGTGTCTAAAGTGAGAGAAACTGTGGTCATATGTGTAGATGGGTGTCACCAATGTGTCTAAAGTGAGAGAAACTATGATCATGTGTAGATGGGTGTCACCAATGTGTCTAAAGTGAGAGCAACTATAGTCTTGTGTGTACACTTAATGGGTGTCATTAACATCTGTATGCTGGTGTTAGTGACAGCGATTCAGTCATGTGAAGTTGTTCTTGCCATGTACACACAAAAATGTGCCATTCTTCTTCGTATGTATACATGCTCAGATTTAATCATTCCAGTGGTACATGTAGGGATTGTCATCTTCTTCATCATCGTCAAATGAATCTACAACAATGCTAGGATGAACGGCAGAGGAGAAGAGTGACTTAACAGGCAGAGTGCTCTGCTCCAAAACATTCTGGTCCACCTGATGAGACAAACACATCAGTTGTTAATGTCACTTTATAAAACAAACACATCAGTTGTTAGTGTCACCTGACTGAACAAATACATCATTTTTTAGTGTCACCTGACTGAAAAAATACATCAGTTGTTAGTGTCACCTGACTGAACAAACATATCAGTTGTTAGTGTCACCTGACTGAACAAACATATCAGTTGTTAGTGTCACCTGACTGAACAAACATATCAGTTGTTAGTGTCACCTGACTGAACAAACACATCAGTTGTTAATGTCACCTGACTGAACAAATACATCAGTTGTTAGTGCCACCTGACAAAACATCATTTGTTAAAGTCACCTGATAAAACAAATATGGCAGTAAGTATGACAATATCAGAGGTTAGTGAAGATTAGAATGGAGAAATGTGTAAGATGTTGAGAAAACAAAAGAGGTCAGTCTTACACAACCATGATCTTCTACATGAGTAATTCACTACCTCTGGGTACAACTCAAGTGAGCATCGCGGGGTGGCCTGAGCTACAGTCGTCAAATGATGTAGAAGATGGTGGCTGTGTAAGACTGACCTCTTTTGTTTTCTCAACATCTTACACATCTTCTCTTACACAATCTAAACTCTCAACACACATGCCACAGTCTCCTCGGTCTGCCTGGCCAGTGCTCATCTTCAAACAATCAGTCTCCACTTTTAAACCAGGAAGCCCACTCAAATATCTTCAATCAAATTAGGTGGGATTTACCAAAAGCTGACTGTAGGATTTCCTATGTTTCAGAACCAGTTTTCCTGAGGCAAACGTAAAAATCAATCACTGTTGAATTTTCTTGTCCATGTTGACATGTGCCAGAACCTGCAGTTTTTTGTTCACGTGGAAGTTATACAGTGCAAACGACTGAAGATAATTAGCTCAGATTTTGCATGTACATTCAGGAATGGTTACTACAACTCACGCCTTAGTGCCACTTCACTGCATATTATAGACTACAACTCATGCTTTGGTACCACTTCACTGCATATTATAGACTACACCTCAAGCTTTGGCACCACTTCACTGCATATTATAGACTACAACTCAAGCTTTGGCACCACTTCAATGCATATTATAGACTACAAATCATGCTTTGGCACCACTTCAATGCATATTATAGACTACAAATCATGCTTTGGCACCACTTCACTGCATATTATAGACTACAAATCATGCTTTGGCACCACTTCACTGCATATTATAGACTACAAATCATGCTTTGGCACCACTTCACTGCATATTATAGACTACAACTCATGCTTTGGCACCACTTCACTGCATATTATAGACTACAAATCATGCTTTGGCACCACTTCACTGCATATTATAGACTACAAATCATGCTTTGGCACCACTTCACTGCATATTATAGACTACAACTCATGCTTTGGCACCACTTCACTGCATATTATAGATTCCCAGGAAAAAAAAATTTGGTCACAAAACCTTGCAAGCAGCCCTTGCATAAAGTTTTAGAAAACAAAACTTTGCAAGCAGCCCTTGCATAAAGTTTTAGAAAACAAAACTTTGCAAGCAGCCCTTGCATAAAGTTTTAGAAAATAAAACTTTGCAAGCAGCCCTTGCATAAAGTTTTAGAAAATAAAACTTTGCAAGCAGCCCTTGCATAAAGTTTTAGAAAACAAAACTTGCAAGCAGCCCTTGCATAAAGTTTTAGAAAACAAAAATGATCTCATACTTGCTAGCACAGAAAGCAAAAAGAGAAAGATTTATTTACCTGCAGACTCATCTGCTGGCCACACTGTGCTTTCTTTTTTCTCTCATTGAAAGTCTTGATGTACTGATCTACTCTGCGCCTACAAACACACCACAGAAGCTCACAAATGAATGATCTACAAGATTTTCTTCATTTTTCACTTCAACATCATTAGTAAACCACATATGCAGAACTAACATCCTGTGGGACTGTGGTTTGGATAAGACATAAGATGCAGACAAAGTATACTGTATATCACACGTTATAAAGCTATAACAATATGTACTGTATATCACATATTATAAAGCTATAACAATATGTACTGTATATCACACGTTATAAAGCTATAACAATATGTACTGTATATCACATATAAAGCTATAACAACATGCAGGAAATCCTTACATGTCCTGGCATCTGCATTTTTTTTTTACAAGACACTTCCTTTTCTTTTCTGTTTTTTTTTGGTTTTTTTGGCAGTTCTAAGATGTAAACAAATATTCTGTGTGTGTGTGTGAGTATAATTAGATAAGTCCAAAGCTGAGTGGTCAGTGACTGGACAGTGTGATATGTCAGGTAGTGAATATAACAATAGAAAATATCTAAGACTGTTTCTGTACTGAGCAAACTGGCAGACAAACACTAACTTTTCTTTGCTAGCTCTAAACATGTGACTATTTCATGACTCTCTGCTTTACCCTGCTGCACTGACTGCCGTGTGAGTACTCTAGTTATGTTCACATTTCAGGCAGATGTTCTCAGTTTTTCAGAATGCATGCTAGAACCGCTGTGGTTCATGAAAGACTCCAGCTCCAATCTACAAGATGTAAGGAGAGCATTATACCACCGTGGTTCATGAAAGACTCCAGCTCCAATCTACAAGATGTAAGGAGAGCATTATACCACTGTGGTTCATGAAAGACTCAAGGATCTGGTGGAATATGAACCCAAGGTTCCTTGCTCCACAGCTAGATACACTAACCGCAGATGCACACAAAAACTACTTTGGCCAGTATGAATGTAAAGAGAATGTCAAGAATGAAATATTTTGTTACATCTTGAATGAAAACAGCACCAGTTTAACCAAGTATTTTCTGGTTTAACACTGACTACAACATGAAATACATATTTATGGTGTAATTTCTGACTGCGGACATTGATTACATCTTCATGTGATACGTCCTTTCCAGAACGTTGTCCCTCTCAGCCTCCCTGAATTCAATACGGTCTTGCACAAGTTGACCAGTGCCTTGCAATAACATATTCAGACTTTCCATGACATCCTGAGTCCACCTGCAGTGAAGTCGCCTCGTTTCTCTTTTGGTGAGCACTACGCCTTCTGCTGTCAACTTCTCCAAGCTACTGTATCTCTTGATATGGCCGAAGTATCTCAGCTTTCTAATTTTTATGCCATTAATGAGCCAGTTTTCTGTGACACCTAATCCCATCAATATCTCTTTATTTGACTTTCCTTCTATCCATGATATTCTAAGTTCCCTTCTGTAACATTTCCTTTCATTTCAAATGCTGTTATTCTCTTTTCTACTGATTTGTTAAGTGTCCATGTTTCACATTCATATGTTGCGATGGGAAAGATGCATGCCCTTAAAAATCTTATTTTTGTGGTTCTGTCTGCTCCTCTCCACAGATTCTTTATTTGTTTTACTTTCTGAAGAGCAATAGATGTCCTCCTTTTAATTTCCCTCATTGTATCTCCATTATTAGTTAGTAGTGATCCAAGATATTCAAAACTCTCCACTTCTTCCAGTTTTTCCTCACTGATACATATTTCAGTTGCCTTGTCTGTTTTGTCAGTTGTCATCACTTTAGTTTTCTTTGCATTAAGATAGAGGTTCTGCTCTTCGCTGTTCTTGCGGACTGACATAATTAGTTTTTCCATTCCTTCTTGTGTTGTGGACAGCAATACTGTGTCATCAGCATATCTAATCTCTGGTATTTCATAACCTCCAACTGTTATGGCATCGTAATATTCTTTGTCTACATCTTCTCTAACATTCCTCATTATATTTTCAGTATACAAGTTAAATAAGTAGGGTGACAATATGCACCCCTGACGGACCCCTTGTTTTATGTCAAACCAAGTTGTTGTTTCACCATTTATTCTTACTGCTGCTTGTTGGTCTAAATACAGCAGTGATGTTAACTGTATCAAATGTGTTGGAAATCCCATTTTTTCCATTATTTCCCAAAGTTTCTGGTGTTGTACACAATCAAATGCCTTTGAGTAGTCTATAAAGGATAAATATAGATTCACATTAAACTCCCTGCATTTCTCTATTATTAATCTTAGATTGAATATATGAGAAGAGATCATATATTCAATATAAGATTAATAATAGAGAAATGCAGAGAATTTAACTCTTTCCATGCCTCTAGTTGAATTTCCAACGCTTCCGGTTTCCAACGTAGTGGCTTCCGTCAAAAAACTGATTCGAGTTTTCTTTAATTAAAAAATTGGTGTAACATTTAGATCGTAAACATTTAGTGTGGATGCCCCATGACCCTTTTCAAAACGGCTGAAGCGTGGTTAGTAACCAAGTGATGTCGAGTGTGAAAATCAAAGATTTTGATAGAGAAATTTCAATTTTTGGTGATGTAGATAGGGGTACGGATATGCCTTGTAGCCAGACCATTGTTCTTGAATGTATCCTAAGTAGATATAGATATATTAAACGACAAAGAAGTAATTAGAAAGTTATTTCAGACATTATTTTTGTGAGATTTCAGACATTATTTTTGTGAGAATGGCTCATATGATCACAAGATGAGACAGACAAGTAGTTCTAAGCATCTCAGATGGTACATGCTGTACATCCAGACCCAGCCAATGGTAAGTAAGGACACAATTATTGTCTAAAAACATCACATTACTTCTTTTTTCCTACAAAACTCTGCATTTATGAAATATTCATACATATTTAGTTATTTTGAAACATAATAAGTGCACTTTTCACATGAAAAACTGTTTTCATTAAATTTACTAATATGCCCCTACACATATCAAGACCTGCACTTTTAATCTGGCACCTAACTGAACATCCTTGTTTCTTCCTGTGGCATGAGAAGAGTTAATGCAAATCTATATTAATATTTTATAGACTACTCAAAAGGCATTTGATTGTGTACAACACCAGCATAATGGAAATAATGGAAAAAATAGGATTTCCAACATATATGACACAATTAATATAAATGTTGTATCTTGGCCAATAATTAAGACTATTCAATTCAAATGTAATATCAACCCTCATTTATGCATGTGAAAGCTGGAAAACAACTAAAGAAATAGAAAAGAAATTAGACTCTTTTGAAATCAAATGCCTAAGGAAAATACTCTGTATAAAGTGGAACAAACTCAAGAAGAACGCAGAGATAAGGCAGATGAGTGAACAACTAGTCTCATGGGTGATCAGTAAAAGGAGATGGGACATATGTCAGTCACATGATGAGAAGAAATAGAGAATCCCAAAACAAGCTATAAAATAGAACACAACAGGCTGAAGAAAAAGAAGTCAACCACGTGAAACTCTAAAGAGGACACAGTTAAGAGAGGCCAAATTAGCAGGCATAAAATCCCTTGATGAGGTTGAAAAGCTCGAAGACAGGAAAACTTGGCGAACTACAATGCGAGCCCCATGTGATGTTTAACAGTACAGGAAGGATGCAAGGTCTCAGCCAACAGGCAGCAGTAAGAATAAATAGTGAAACAACTTGGTTTAAATGAATGAATGAACGAATAATCTTTATTTTTAAAGGGTAAAGAATTGGGCACGCAGGCCTGTCTTACATTCTGCCCTTCATCACTCTATCTTTCATTCTTCCCACACACTTGATTTAGTATAAATATACAAATTAAATTAGGAAAAAAAACGTATCAAAAGAATGTAAGATTTAACTACTACATTCAAAGTAAAAGAGAAGAAGTAATTAACCTAATAAAATAGCACTCACGCACACATACACACGCAGGCGTATACATAAACAAAAATACATTGTAAATACAGATCTTCTAACATACGTTTTTTAACAAACATTAAAATAATTTCTAACATTATCTAACAAGTTGCTTTTCTAACTATGTCATTTTAGTACTTGATGGTTGGCGAGTCACGTGTTGAGAGAGTGCTGGTTATTTTATGGAGGCATATAATTACAAGCAAGTAAATAATGAAACAGGTTTGAGTTACAGGATGAAGTATTACCAATGGATTTTAAATGGTTGGGGAGGGTGTTCCAGAGCTATACTGCAGAGTATGCAAGGCTTTTCTTTACAGATCAATCCTGGGTTTAGGAAGAAGACAGTTTTTAAACGCTGGCTATGTCTAGTGTTATACGTAAACAGTGACCACAAGTAAGGTGGAGAATTGTGTGACAGAATTCTCTGAACAAACTTAACTTTGTTAAAAATAATTCTATTTTTGAGGGGTAGAATTTTGAGTTATTTGTGTTGATCTACAGTCTGTACTGGGTGTTTGTCACAAATAAGATTTAATGCTCGCTTGTGAAGCGAGTGGAGCCTTTTTGTGTTTGAGACTGAGCATCTATCCCAGATTGTGGAACAGTAATCTAAGTGTGTTTGTATGTGTGATATGTAGTATATCTTTCTTGTGTCTTTGTCGATAAAGTGTTTAATTTTGGCTAATTAATAAACTTTCTGTGCAATCAAGTTTGTTAGGCTATGTACGTGAGAATTCCAAGTTAAATGCTGATCAATGATGAGTCCTAGGGTTTTATGTTCATGAACATTTTCTATTGCCTTAGTCCCAGTACAAAGCTGTAGTGAAGTTTTTGTTGCATTCTGCAGTTTCTGTCTTGTAGTGGTGAGCATGGATATTGTTTTGTTGGTGTTTATCAACATACCATTTTTATTACTCCATTTAATCAAACTGTTTATATCATTTGGGAGCGTTGTCTGTAGTTTATTGATGTCATAGTCACTATTGTAAACAGTACAGTCATCAGCGAAAAGATCACATGAAGAGTGCTTTAAATGTAGTGGTAGGTCGTTAATATAGGTAGCAAAGAGAAGAGGACCAAGAATGGAGCCTTGAGGAATACCAGTATCAACCACAGACGAGCCAGATATTTTGTTTCTAAAGCAAACTACTTGTTTTCTACCTGAGAGAAAGATGTAATAAATTTTGTTAGATCAGGGTGTAATCTTCAGCCTTCCAGCTTTTTTGAAAGAATTTCATGATCAATCATATCGAAGGCTTTCTTGAAATCAACAAAGACAGCACCACACAATTTGTCATCATTTATATTAGACAGCCAGCTTTCTGTCATTTTAGTTAATTCTGTGTGGCAGGAGTAATTTGGTCTAAAACCTAACTGACTGTCTATTAGTAGATTGTTTTCTTGCATGTGGAGCAGTGTTAACTTTTGTATATGCTTTTCAAGAGGTTTAGATAGTGATGACAGAATGGATATGGGTCTATAGTTTGAGAGGTCACTAGTCTGTCCAGATTTAAAAAGAGGAAAAACTTTGGCGAGTTCAAAAGCTTCAGGGAAATACTGTTTGTCAATGCATAAATTGTATAAGTATGTCAGTGTGTCTGTGATAACTGGTGCAGCGTAGCGTAGTATCTTGTTACTAATGTCATCACATCCTGCTCAGTTAGTGTTCTTTAAGGACCGGATGTAGTTATAAACCTCACCAACTGTGAGGAAGGAATATTAATTTGTTTTAGCTTTACATATTTACTGTCGCTGAAAGTTTTCAACACGCTCAGGTCACAATTAGGGGTTGGTAATGAAGATTTTAGAATACTAATTTCTTCCCTAAAATGTTCACTGAAGTTAGTACAAGTATGTTCATCATTAAGTGTTTGTGGGTCAGTTTGCTTCCTTTTGTTTACAAGAGTATTAATCACTTTCCAAATTGATTACTATCACTTTTGTCTTTCACTAAATTTCTGAAGTAATTTTTCTTTTCCTGCCTAATTAAATACTGTACCTTATTCCGCTCTCGCCAGCATGCAGAAATCCGCTTGATCTGTTACATATCATGTACCGGGAGTTGGGCATAAGGCTAACAACCTTATCCTGGGACCTATCTAGAGGCGACTCCAGATGGGAAAAAAAGATATCGTTATGGAAACTTGCAGAGAAACCAAACGAGCATCAGGGATGCCAACTCCGAAGAGCTCATTCGTCAGCCTCAAACATGTGACAAGGATTGGATTCTGGAATGTGAGAACGATGGCAGCACCAACAAAAACTACTCAAGTCATCAAAGAAATGGAGAGATACCATCTAGACATACTGGGCATCAGACAAATGCGATGGCCAGAAGCAGGTAAAAGATCGGCGGAAAACGGTAAGTTAATAATACATTCAGGCAGAAATGATGGTAAAATCCGGGATGGGTGGGCATTATTATGTTAAATGTAGCTGCAAAGAGCCTTGTAGAATGGGAACCGGTGAACAGTCGTATAATAAGAGCACAATACAACCTACGACACAGAAGAATGACAATAATACAGTGTTATGCACCCACGAATGATGCAGATGATGATGTGAAAAATGACTTCTATCACCAACTACAACAAATCATCAACAAAGTCCCTAAACACGACATCCTAATTGCTATGGGGGACTTCAATGCTATGGAAGGGAAAGAGAATACCGACATTGAAAAAGTGATGGGGAAAGAAGGAATTGACATGGTTAATCAGAATGGAGAAAGATTAATTGAAATATGTCTAACAGAGGGCATGGTCATTGGAGGCACAATATTCCCACACAAAGAGATACATAAAACAATGTGGATATCTCCAGATGATAGAACTAGAAACCAAACAGATCATTTTTGTATCAGAAAGCAATACAGAACATCTCTCATAGATGTAAGGGCTTATAGGGGTGTAGATGTCAACAGTGATCACAACCTGTGCATAGAGAAAATAAAACTATAATTGAAAAGCCAACATAAGAAATCAGTACACAGAAAGATAAACAGCCACAGCCTACAGGAAGAAAATACTAACATTAATTTCGATCAGGAACTTGCCAATCATTCCAAAACACCCAGTGAAGTTGAGGAGATATGTATAGATGAATTATGGAATTTTTACAGCACAGCCATAATCACAGCAGCAAAAGTAAGTGCTGGACTGAAAAAACCAAATAGAAAAGCATGGATATCAGATAAAACATGGAAGTATATACATGAAAGACAAGCAGTCAAATTAGACATGTTGAATGCAAAAACAGATCTTGGAAAAGATCTGATGAAAGCAACATACAAAGAAATAGACAAGAAAGTAAAAAGTTCAGCTAGAAGGGATAAAAGAGAATACATAGACAATATGGCGAAAGAGGCAGAAAAAGCAGCAAAAACAAGAGACAGCAAAACTTTATATAAACATGCAAAAGAGGCTAACAGGTACTATTACATCTAAAGAAAGACCAATCAGGTACCTAAAGAAAGACCAATACTTAGCAAAACTGGAGCCCTATTAACATCAAATAAAGACCAAAAGCAAAGATGGGCTGAACACTTCCAAGAAATACTTAATCGACCACACCCAAAAGAATTGTTAAACCTTGAAACTGACTTACCGGCCCCACAACTAAATGTTAACCTAGATGAAATTAAATTGCATGAAATTGAAACAGCAGTGAATTTAATGGCTAACAAAAAAGCTGCAGGTGAAGATGAAATAAAAGCCGAGATGCTAAAAGCTATCAATAGTGACAACATGAGACAACTACAGAGAATGTTTAACAAGATTTGGAAAGAAGAAAAGGTCCCTTCTAATTGGAAGAAAAGAATCATTGTTAAAATACCAAAAAAAGGCAACCTTAGTGACTGTAACAACTGGAGAGGAGTAACCTTAATATCAGTTGTGTCAAAAGTATTTTGCAAGGTCATTTTGAATAGACTCAAAGATATAGTGGATACTGCAATGAGAGAAGAACAAGCAGGATTTAGAAAAGGGAGAAGCTGTCTCGACCAGATCTTTACTCTAAGAATAATACTTGAAGAACATATTGAAAACCAGAAACCATTAATACTGAATTTCATAGATTTTAAAAAGGCATTTTTTTTATAGCATACGCTGAGATTCATTATGGAGAATTTTAAGTCTATATGGAATACCATCTAAAATTGTCAACATCATTAAGGACTTATACAATGGATATGTTTGTGCAGTCAAGACAGAAGAAGTGATGAGTGAATGGTTCCAGACTGAAACAGGTGTGAAACAAGGATGTATACTGTCTCCTTTACTTTTTGGGATTACAAAAGACTTCATAATGAAAAAATGCTGCACAGGTAACACAGGTATTGACTGGGTACATGGGACCCAGTTAGAAGACCTTGATTTTGCTGATGACATAACTCTTATCAGTAATAATGTGAATTCCATGCAAGAAAAAACAGATAGCCTGTCTTCACTGGCTAACAAAATAGGACTTGAAATTAACATGGAAAAAAAAAAATAATGAAACTTCCCATTAATCAAAATGGAAAAATACACATAGAAGGGACAGATATTGAAGAAGTCAATCAATTTGCATACCTTGGCAGCTACATAGACCAGGATGGTGACACTAGAAATAAAGTCAGGATTAGAATTGCAAAAGCAGCATCAATCTTCAAGAATCTTGAGAACATATGGAATTCAAAAGTTATAAGCACAAAAACTAAGTTAAGACTATTCAATTCAAATGTAATATCCACCCTCATTTATGCATGTGAAAGCTGGAAAACAACTAAAGAAACAGAAAAGAAATTAGAAACTTTTGAAAACAAATGGCTAAGTAAAATACTCGGCATCAAGTGGAACGAATTCAAGAACAATGCAGAGATAAGACAGATGACTGAACAACAACCAGTCTCATGGGTGATCAGGAAAAGGAGATGGACATATGTTGGTCACTTGATGAGAAGAAATGATCAGAGAATCCCAAAACAAGCTATCAAGTGGAACACAACAGGCAGAAGAAAAAGAGGCAGACCGCGTGAAACTCTGAAGAGGACAATATTAAGAGAGGCCAAATTAACAGGCATAAAATCCTTTGATGAGGTTGAAAGACTCGCCGAAGACAAAAATTGGCGAACTACTTTGCGAGCCCATGTGACGTTTAACGGCACAGGAAGGATATAACATATAAGATTATTCTTAAGTGAACGATAGCTACTGAAATTTCTGCTTTTGTGAGCTTCATCCCGTTTCCTCATGAGTTGCAATATATCGGAGTTATCCAAGGGGATTTTGTTACGTGTTTAACTCTCATTTCTTTGATGGGGACATGCTTGTTAAAAATATTTTGAAATATCTTGATCCAGTATTCGATAGCCTCATCTGGATTGGTTAACTGGAAAACATACGTAAGAGGCGAAGCTTTTAGATCAGTTAAAAATAATTTAAAAGTTAAAGTTTTTAAAGTTTCTATATTTGATGCTGGTATGTGTGTTTAGGCATTTTATACCCCTTATGTGACCACGTACAGCAGACCGGGTAGTGATCACTCAGTGACACATGAGGGACAGTACATTCAGTAATGTTTCCTGGATCAGCTACATAAATATGATCTATTAGTGTTGATGATGATTCAGTTACTCTAGTAGGTTTGTTAACAATTTGGGAGAAGTTGTAAGATGTTAAAATGTTCTTCCATGTAGGATCTGGGATCTAAACTGAAGTCACCTAGAATGATTATGTCCTTGAATTTATAAGTTACAGCATCATCCATCATGGTCGCAAAGTGATCATACCACTCAAATGAACCATTTGAATTTCGGTATATAAAACTAATTAGAATTGGACTAAGATTTGATATTTTGATTTCTAGCATAATGCATTCAACCTCTGACATAAAACAAGGGGTCCGTCAAGGTTGTATAGCCGCCTTACTTATTTAACTGGTATACTGAAAATATAATGAGGAATGTTAGAGAAGATGTAGACAAAGAATATTACAATGCCATAACAAGTGGAGGTTATGAAATGCCAGAGATTAGATATGCTGATCCCCCTGGGAACAACTGTGTTAAGAACACACTTATCTTAATATAGTCTTTATGAGACAGGGAACATAGATCTGTTTGCTTAAAAACTCTGACCTACTTCTGTAGCCCAGAAACTTGTAGCAATCAACACTAATTGTAATTGTTATTTTTGTAAAATGTAATGTCAGGTTGGTGGATGGATGGGGACATGGAGATCGCCGGCAGGGGTGAGGAAAATCTGGTGTGAAACCAATGAATCCAGGACATGACAAGCCTATAGGTCTTTACAACAATGGCTATCAGAATGATGTAAACAAAACAGAGCCAGCAAACTACAGGTGGCGGAGAATGGATATTGTTGAAGCACTCATCAGGTTCCTAATCCCAAAGTCAGAGTGTCTTTGTGGAACTGTCTCAAAGCCGTCTGGCCAGCCAGCATTTCATGCTGGATCTGATTTGGAGAAAGGGATTTAGTACAGCCACCAGAGGCTGGAAAACAAAGTTTTGGCCAGGCCAGCCACACTGTCTTCATGGCAGTCTGAGCAAGACCACAGTCTGCTCTAGCAAGCAAAGGTGCTGAAGTCGGAGTTACCCAGCCAAAAGACACATCGCAAAAATCAGGGTAACACACATTATCGCTAATGAAATGTCTCTATCTGCAGTTTTCAAACATGGTGCTCGCCCTGTGAAGACTAACCAGGCAGGTGCAGTGCCGGGCCCTCTGCCTCGAAAGGGTCCACTCAATGCTACTGGAGGTCCTCTCAGTTCATCTTGTGGAGACATGACAGAAGAGCTGCTGGCCAAAAAATACAACAGCAGAAAACTGCCAAAAAGCAAGAACTTAAAACAATGCAATTGAATGCTGAGAGTGTCAGCAGTGTTAGAGATGGCTATAGCAAAAAAAGGTGGAACTAGAGAACATACTCTTTGCACAGCAGGTAAGCATATGCAGCATACAGGAGACACACCTAACCAAAGATGCCGCCTTTAAAATCAGAGGCTACCAGTGTTTCAGATCAGACCGAAGGGACAGAAAAAAAGGAGGAGTACTCACACTTGTTAAGAATAACATCAGCGCATGTCAGGTGGGAGTGTACATGGAAGGAGTCGAATACTAGATGATCCATCTAAAAACCAGTAACACAGACTGCCACCTCTTAACTATTACTGTCCTAATGACTGCCCACTTGCTCTGGAAACAATCCCACACAAAGAGAGACTGATGGTCTGTGGCAATTTTACCAGCCATTCCCAGAGCTGGGGCTATGACCACATAGACAAGAGAGGAGAGGAAGTTGAGAGCTGGCAGGATGATAATGGACTTCTCCTGATCAACCAGCCAATAGATCCCCCAACATTTTACTCAAGGGCTTGGCATACAACTTCAACACCAGATCTGACACTCCACTCTCCAGACCTGAAGTGGAATATTAAATGAGAAGTTGGAAAACAACTTGGAGGTAGCGACCAGTCTTCCTGACAACTGAAAATGAACTCCTTAACACCAGTAGCCTTCTCCCCAGATGAAACTATAAAAAAGCAAACTGGACAATGTACAGATATCGTACAGGTGTCCTTGTGGGACAGCTACCCATAGAAGGTAAGGATATTAACAGCACAGTGAAGGAATTCAATGCTTGTATCCTTTAGGCTGCCCGTGAAGCCATTCCCAGAGGAGCTCGTAGGGACTATAAGCCATACCGGTCTAGTATATATCTATACTACAAGAGCTTAATATTGAAGAAGGCTGGCTAGTAAAGAGGATTAAAGAGAGAAAACTTAAATATTTTGGACACATTAAACGTCATGATAATTTAGAGAAGACCGTATTGGATACATAATGGGGAAAAAAAAGAGAGGAAGACCAAAACGAAGATGGCTTCACGACATTGTTGACGATCTGCAAATGAATGCATCAGCGGCAGGCCATCTTGCTCACAACCGAGAGGCCTACAAGGAGTGCTGTTTGGGAGGCAAAGTTCCGCAATGGACATGCAAATGAATGAATGAATGGTCTAGTGAGTTGGGAAAATTCCATGATGACACGGAAACAGCTTGAAAGCAAGCAGAAAATAGACTGTACAAAGAACACCACAATAATTACCAACATGCTACGGCTAAATTTCAGAAAGCCAAGCCGCAAGCCAGACAGGAAAGTTGGAGAGAGAAAACAGAGTCCCTAAACTTTGAAAAGGATGGAAGGAAAGTGTGGAAACTAATCAAACAGTTAAACAATGAGAGCACTGGAAGAAGTATAAAGATTACACTAATAGAGGATGGGAAAACTCTTACAGGTAAGCAAGTAGCAGATCACTTTGCTCGCATGTTTGCACAGGACTGCAACATTGATATCCATCAAGAGAAAAAGTGTACAGTGCGCAATGACCCACAGAAAGAAGAAAGAGGAGGAACAAGTCAGAAAAGTGGAGGTCATGGATTCACCAATCACACACAGTTAGTTAGACCTAGCAGTCAGTAAACTGAAACCAAGGAAATCACCAGGACCAGATGGAGTGTCCAATGAAATGATCAAGAACCTGGGAATGGCAGCAATGGGAAAGCTGTTGGATATTTTCAATATGTGCTGGAGCACAGGTAAGTTACCTCAAATTGGAAGGAAGTAAGCATGGTACCACTGCTAAAGCCAGGGAAAAAACAGTGATATGGCCTCCAACTACAGGCCAATCAGTCTCACTAGCTGCCTATGCAAAATGATGGAACGCATCACTGACCTGAGGTTAAAATGGTACCTATAAAGTGAAAACCTTCTCATACCACAACAAGCAGGATTTAGGCAGTATTACAGTACAGAAAATCAAGTGATCTATCTCTCTCAAGAGACTGAGGGTGCATTCCTAAAGAAAAACCTTGTACTAGCAGCGTGGATAGACCTGAAGAAAGCCTTTGATAAAGTATGGAAAAAAGGTCTGCTGTGGAAAGTGAGAAACTGCAATGTGAATGGAAGACTGTACAACTGGATAAAGTCCTATTTACACAATAGAGGAGCTAGAGTAGTAATGGATGGACGCAAAAGCCAGAAAGTACTTCTGCGACATGGTGTACCACAAAGAGGACTCCTTTCACGTACACTATTCCTTGTATTCATTAATGACCTGGTCAAGGAACTTCTCTATGGAATCAAAGTGGCACTGTATGCAGATGATCTGGTCATATGGTGTACAGATGAATATGTGACAGTTGCTACACAGAGACTCCAAAGAGCAGCAGACATCCTGACATCATGGACAAACAAATGGTGTGTAAGTATCAACACAGAGAAATAAAGTACCACTCTGTTCACTCTCTCATTTAAACAGAAAGCAGGTAAGATCTTTGTAAATGAAATATCCCAAGGATGGACAACCAACCCACTTACTTAGGAGCAACTCTTGACTCAAAACTGACCTGGAAGCAACTCATCAGCAGTGCAGAAGCAAAAGCCAGAAGAAAACTACCCATATTAAGAAAATTGAGTGGAACCACATGGGGAGCTAGTGAAAGAATCCTCAAGAATGTATATCAGCAAAGTATTCTACCACATTTAGAATATGGCTCAACATCTTGGTGCACAGCATCAAACACTACATTGCATAATCTAGGCAAGGTTCAAAATCAGTCACTACGGATTATCACAGGTGCCATGAGGTCCATACCAATAGTAGAAATGCAGAAAATGGTGTTCAAGCACTAAAAGAACGTAGAGACACAAAGGTCATGACCTTGGGAGAGAAATTCCTCAGCTCTGTAAGCCATCCCCTGAAGGAGAGATTCAATAACTTGGCATTAGGACGGCTTAAAAGAAGCAGCTTCATTCATCAGGCCAAGCGTATGTGTAAGTTGATACCTGACCCTCCAACTGTAGTTGCTCCATTATCATCTGTACCAGAGCATACACCATGGAAAGAAGCAGATTATACACAAATAACTATTCAGACTGAAGTGAAAGGTGTGCAGAATGGTGAGATGCAAAGCAGCCTTGTGAGATCAACAGCCACACTTAGTGTTCTAGATGACAAATATTCATGTGACACCTGAATACGTGTGTATACAGACGGATCTGCACATAATGCCATAAAGAATGGAGGGGCAGGAGCACATACTGAATATCCAAACAACACCACTGACAAGATTTCCATTCCCACTGGAAAATACTGCAACAACTTTGATGCAGAAGTTAGGGCAATTATTGCTGCAGTTGAAAAACTATCAGACTCCAGAATTGATACATGTCCTGTAGTAATTCTCACAGATGCAAGATCAGTGCAACAAACTACCAGATCTTAAGGATGCCTTGTCAAAAATTGGCTTATAACACAGATTCACCTTGCAGTGGATTCCCTCCCACTGTGGGATACCAGGCAATGAGAAAGCTGACCATCTGGCCAAAGAGGGCACTGAAATGGAGCAACCAGACATACCAATCACCTATAATCAGAAGAAAATCATGATAAAAACCTACAGGAAGCCACAAACACCACCACATGATGACTATCACATGCTGAACAGAAAGGAACAAGTCGCTATTTTCTGTCTCCGAATAGGACACAGTCGACTCCAAAGTCATATGTATACAAAGTTTAAGGTTGGTACTACTACTCTTTGTACATGTTCCCAGGTGCCCCAAACTGTGGAACATATCCTCTAAAACTGTACCAACTAAGAGTGAAACCACTAAAGAAGATAAGCTCTATGGTTCCATACATGAATTACAGAAAACAGTGAAATGTATCCAAGAGAGAGGACTGCAAATATAGACAGACAATACGTACGAAGAAGAAGAAGAAGATATGCTGATGACACAATATTACTGTCCACAACACAAAAAGGAATGAAAAAACTAATTATGTCAGTCTGTAAGAACAGTGAAGAACAAAACTTTTATCTTAATGCGAAGAAAACTAAATTGATGACAACTGACAAAACAAACAAGGCAGCTGGAATATATATCAAAGAGGGAAAATTGGAAGAGGTGGAGAGTTTTGAATATCCTGGATTATTACTAATAATGGAGATACAATGAGGAATATTAAAAGGAGGACATCTATTGCTCTTCAAACAATAATACAACTAAAGAAGCTGTGGAGAGGGACAGACAGAACCACAAAAATAAGATTTTTAAGGGCATGCATCTTTCCTATCACAACATATGCCTGTGAGACCTAGACACTTAATAAAACAGTGAGAAACACATAAATGCCTTTGAATGTCAATGCTACAGAAGAGTTCTTCAAATATCATGGATACAAAAAAGAACAAATATATCCATACTACAAGAACTTAATATTGAAGAAGGCTGGCTAGTAAGGAAGATTAAAGAGAGAAAACTTAAATATTTTTGACATATTAAATGTCATGAGAATTTAGAGAAGACAGTCTTGGAAAGGTACATCATGGGAAAAATAAAGAGAGGAAGACTAAGGCGAAGATGGCTGCAAGACATTGATGATCTGTGAATACATGCATCAGCAGCAGGTTATCTTACTTACAACCGAGAGTCCTTCAGGAGAGCTGTTCTGGAGGCAAAGTTCCACAAGGGACATGTAAATGACTGAATGATATTACTTTAGTCTACTTGGTATTTAAAAAGAGATTCTGAGCTTGACTGTGTCCTCTGGTGGAGAGACTGTTGTAGTCCTTCTGAGCTGTTTGTTAGAAGGACTGTATCTAATTTCTGGAATCTGGTTGCCCCAATGTTGTCAAACTTAGTTGTTTCCTGTTCATCTCTTACATTCTTCATGATGTTTTCATCATAGATATTAAACACGTATGAGAACGGATACATCCCTGTTGTATTCCTTGTTGTACGTCATACCAACTCGATGTTTTGCCATCTACTCTCACTGCAGCTTGCTGATCTTTATACAGTCTGGCTGAGAGGTGTACGTGATGACTGAGAAAACCCATGTTGTTCACAATAGAACATAACTGTTGATGTTGTACACAGTCAAAATCCTTTAGATTACAACAACATACAATCAATATTTATTTATGGATACTGATATATTTTCTAACTGTAGATACTGATTACAACAACATACTATACCTGTTTACTGGTGTATTTTTTGACTGTAGATACTGATTACAACAACATACTATACCTGTTTACTGATATATTTTCTGACAGTAGATACTGATTACTTGATATTTTCCCTCATACATACTTCTTACATTCCATGTTCCTACTCTTATTTTTCTTTTTAGTTTGATACAGGGGTTTTCCTTGGTAACACCGTCAGGATTTTGTCCGTCATCACAATTACTAGTACCGACCTCTGCCTCACACTCTTCCCCAGTGTTAAAATTAGATCTATCTGGCCTGGGGGACTCACCACCAGATCTTTTTCCTATTTGACTTTCCATGATTGCTGCTTGGGTTTCTTGGTATGTTTCCAGAAGGTAGTTTACCATTGCTTTCCTTCCGGGCAGTGACTGTACTAGTCAGTGATCGTAGCCATTGTCCCTACATTGAGATCATCTGCCTACCATCATAGAATGGTGACCATAACCAACATTATCTGTCAGCTGCTCTCCCATTCCATCCACCACCTGCTCCCATGGCTTCACGTCACCCTGATCGGGGGGCTATACGGGTACTCCACCTTGCCCAAGGGTGTCCCGTAGACTGACGGAGGTAAGGAGGCGTCTTACTTCTCCTTTGATAGGGGATACCCCTACCCCGCTAACGAGATGAAAAGAACGCGGATACACATTTTGGGAATCTGCGAACATCGATGGAAAGGATCAGGACACTTTAAGAGCGAGAATGATAATATATTTATATATTCTGGCGGAGAAGTAGGAGGAAAGAATGGAGTGGCTTTTTATTTGGACAAATCAACATCAAAAGCATTACTAGGCTACAATCCAGTAAGTGATAGAATCCTAACAATCAGACTTAAGGGCATTCCTAGAAGACTTTACACATGGACATCACCTGATGGGAAAACCAGGAATCAAATAGATTACATTTTAGTGCAGAGAAGGTGGAGGTCAAGCATAACATCAGCAAAAACTTTACCAGGTGCTTATTGTGACACGGACCATGAGTTATTAATAGCAGACATGAAGATAAAGATAAAAAAGATAGTTATGGGATCAAGACCACTCTGCTTTGACCTTACAAATATACCAGAACAATACGGTATAGAAGTGAAGAACCGTTTCGAAATCCTGATGGCTGTACAGGAAGAGATGACACCAGATGAATTGGCTACGCAGGCCAAAGATATCTTAGTAACAACAGCTAAAGACATGGTTCCAGTAAAGAAAACACAAAAGAATAGATGGATCACAGCAGGTACACTAGAACTGATAAAACAATGTAGAGAAATGAAGACGCAATGGAGAGTGACAAACAACAACAAAGATAAATATAAAACTTTAACAAAAGAAGTACGAAGAAACATAAGAAAAGACAAAAAACAATACATACAAGATTGTTGTGAAAGAATAGAAGAACATCAGAGGTGTGGAAGAGATAGTGAAATGTTTAAAGAAATGAAGACATTGACGAGAAATGTCACACCTAAGCTAAATGTAATTTGTGATGAGATGGGGAATACCCTGACAGAGACAGAGGAAATTCTGGAAAGATGGAAGGAATATTGCAAAAGAATGTATGACTGTGGAAGCAGAAATCAACAGTGTGAATTATTATTGGAGGAGAAAGAACCCGAGCCGACAATGGAAGAAGTTTTATGGGCAATAAAGAGTCTGAAAAATGGTAAATCACCAGGATGTGATGAGATAACCGCTGAATTTATTAAAGCAGGAGGAAAGGAGTGTGCAACAATCTATCATGCACTATGTAAAAAGATATGGCATTCAGGTATTTGGCCAAAAGAATGGAAAAGAACTGTATTCATACCACTGCCAAAAAAGGGTAACCTGAAATTATGCACCAGCTACAGAACTGTTGCCCTGATTAGTCATGCCAGTAAAATTCTGTTAAAAATCATAATGGGTAGACTTCGAAAGAAAATAGAAGAAGAAGTCAATATGGTCCAAGCTGGCTTCAGGCAAGGAAGAGGATCAAGAGATCATATATTCAATCTAAGATTAATAATAGAGAAATGCAGGGAGTTTAATGTGAATCTATATTTATCCTTTATAGACTACTCAAAGGCATTTGATTGTGTACAACACCAGAAACTTTGGGAAATAATGGAAAAAATGGGATTTCCAACACATTTGATACAATTAACATCACTGCTGTATTTAGACCAACAAGCAGCAGTCAGAATAAATGGTGAAACAACAAGTTGGTTTGACATAAAACAAGGGGTCCGTCAGGGGTGCATATTGTCACCCTACTTATTTAACTTGTATACTGAAAATATAATGAGGAATGTTAGAGAAGATGTAGACAAAGAATATTACGATGCCATAACAGTTGGAGGTTATGAAATACCAGAGATTAGATATGCTGATGACACAGTATTGCTGTCCACAACACAAGAAGGAATGGAAAAACTAATTATGTCAGTCCGCAAGAACAGCGAAGAGCAGAACCTCTATCTTAATGCAAAGAAAACTAAAGTGATGACAACTGACAAAACAAACAAGGCAACTGAAATATGTATCAATGAGGAAAAACTGGAAGAAGTGGAGAGTTTTGAATATCTTGGATCACTACTAACTAATAATGGAGATACAATGAGGGAAATTAAAAGGAGGACATCTATTGCTCTTCAGAAAGTAAAACAAATAAAGAATCTGTGGAGAGGAGCAGACAGAACCACAAAAATAAGATTTTTAAGGGCATGCATCTTTCCCATCGCAACATATGCCTGTGAGACCTGGACACTTAACAAAACAGCTGAGAAGCACATAAATGCCTTTGAATGTAAATGCTATAGAAGAGTTCTCCAAATATCGTGGACACAAAAAAGAACAAATATATCTATACTACAAGAGCTTAATATTGAAGAAGGCTGGCTAGTAAAGAGGATTAAAGAGAGAAAACTTAAATATTTTGGCCACATTAAACGTCATGATAATTTAGAGAAGACCGTATTGGAAGGATACATAATGGGAAAAATAAAAAGAGGAAGACCGAAACGAAGATGGCTGCAAGACATCGTTGATGATCTGGAAATGGATGCAGCAGCAGCAGGCCATCTTGCTCACAACCGAGAGGCCTACAGGAGTGCTGTTTGGGAGGCAAAGTTCCGCAAGGGACATGCAAAGGAATGAATGAATGAATGAGATACTGATTACAACAACATACTATACCTGTTTACTGGTGTATTTTCTGAATGTAGAAATTGATTATAAGGAGGTGTTTTCTTTGCAGAAGCCATTCTGACCCGAAGCGCTGTCCGAGGTGTTGTGAAGGCACTTGTGGCAGGCAGTGGAGTAAAAAAATTGTGGTTGGCTCCAAAAATTTCTGAATCACTTTGCTCAATGTTACCTGTGAATGTCTGCAGCAGAGAAGTGAAGAGAGAACAAGACGAAAGTCTGAATGTCAATAAGAAGCTATACAACTATTATAAGAAGCTATACAACTATTACTGCTAAGAAAACTAATATCTGGTAATTCAGGGACAAATCTACAAAATGAGAGAGATTAGCAAGTTAACTGCTTAAAGAACTTCACTATCTTGTTCAATAAATGATTAACTTTTACACAACATGTGAATGATACAGCGGATAAAGCACAGAAGGAGATTAATGAAGTCTAGAGGATGGCCGAGGCTGATTTTCAACAGCAGAAACCTCTTGCTAATGCAGTCATAGGTATGTCTGTGTTAGATTACAGGCTCAGTCCCAGTGTTAGATTACTGGGTCAGTCCCAGTGTTAGTTTACTGGGTTAGTCTCAGCGTTAGATTACAGGGTTGGTCCCAGTGTTAGATTACTGGGTCAGTCCCAGTGTTAGTTTACTGGGTTAGTCTCAGCGTTAGATTACTGGGTCAGTCCCAGCGTTAGATTACTGGATCAGTCCCAGCGTTAGATTACTGGGTCAGTCCCAGCGTTAGATTACAAGGTTCAGTCCCAGCGTTAGATTACAGGGTCAGTCCCAGCGTTATATTACAGGGTCAGTCCCAGTGTTAGATTATAGGGTTAGTCCCAGTGTTAGATTATAGGGTGAGTCCCAGTGTTAGATTATAGGGTTAGTCCCAGTGTTAGATTATAGGGTCAGTCCCAGTGTTAGATTACAGGGTCAGTCCCAGTGTTAGATTACAGGGTCAGTCCCAGTGTTAGATTACAGGGTCAGTCCCAGTGTTAGATTACAGGGTCAGTCCCAGTGTTAGATTATAGGGTTAGTCCCCTTACATTGTCACTAATCCAGATTTCAAAGGAAAAGACTCATGAATGAGGCCAGTTGTAGGATGCACCAGCAGTATACCTATTATGACTATGAGATACTAAGTGGAACTACCCAGTATCAGAGCATGTACAAGTGAAGGCTTATCTCAGTGTTGGATAAATCACCCCCCTCATTTCAGTTTTGTGTGTACATAGTAGGAGAGGGAATATCAAGCATTAGATGTTTCAGACGGCTGAATGAATGAATGAATAATCTTTATTTTTAAAGGGTAAAGAATTGAGCACGCAGGCCCGTCTTACATTCTGCCCTTCATCACTCCATCTTTCATTCTTCCCACACACTTGATTTAGTACAAAAATACAAATTAAATTAGGAAAAACATATCAAAAGAGTGTAAGATTTAACTACTACATTCATAGTAAAAGAGAAGAAGTAATTAACCTAATAAAATAGCACTCACGCACACATACACACATAAATAAAAATACATTGTAAATACAGATCTTCTAACATTTGGTTTTTTTAAAAACATTAAAATAATTTCTAACAATATCTAACAAGTTGCTTTTCTAACTATGTCATTGAAGTACTTGATGGTTTACGAGCCATGTGTTGAGAGAGTGCTGGTTATTTTATGGAGGCATATAATTACAAGCAAGTAAATAATGAAACCGAAGAATTAAAAAAATATTTTGGCCAAACACCATAAGAAATAACATCTTATTGGCAGAGATGCAGATGAAGCCACTGACAGCAGTTATTGAGGAAAGACGCTGGCGATGGTTGGGACATGTGCTCCGAATGACTGACAACTCACTACCAAAAACAGCACTAAGATGGACACCACAGGGAAACAGAAGTAAGGGTAGACCAAAAGAGACATGGAGAAGAACAACAGAGAGGATGTTGCTGAGGCAGAAGAAACCTTACGGACTACATGTGACGCAGGCAATATAGGTGGCAAGAGAGAATTCACCAAAGCTGTCATTCAGTTGGGTAGAGAATGTTACAACCGGGCTCATGGTGGCTCTGACAATCAGATATATACAAGGGGTGACTGATAAGTTCTCGACATAAGGTACAATGGATTATTTGTGGACAACTTTTTTGGGTTATTTCTCAACATAGTCCCCTTGCAAGTTTATGCACTTAGTCCAGAGATCCTGGAGCATATGGATCCTTTCTTTGTAAAAGTCAGCATCTTGTGCCAGTAGAAAGTGGTCTACAGCATGAATGACGTCATCATCTGAAGCAAATTTGCAACCATTGAGCTCCTTTTTTAGTTTGGTAAACAGGTAACAGTCCGAAGGGGCCAAATCTGGGGAATAAGGATCATGTTCAAGAAGCTGGAAGCCGCATTCATGAATGGCAGCCATTGCCACCGCCAACTTGTGAACTGGAGCATTGTCTTGATGACAGATGACTCCTCCCATCAATTTCCTTCCACTCTTTTTCTTCAATTTGACCTGCAGTTGCTTCAAAAGATTAGCGCAATAGGCCCCGGTGACAGTTCTGCCCTTTGAAGATAGTCTACCAATGGCACACCTTCTGAATCCCAAAAGATGGAAGCCATCACTTTGCCTACAGAGAGAACTACCCTTGCTTTATTTGGAGGTGAAGATCCAAGTTTCCACTGCTTTGACTGTTCTTTGGCTTCTAGCTGAAAAAGATGAACCCAAGTCTCATCCATAGTCAAAAAATGCTGAAGAAACTTTTCAGGATCTGCAGAAAAATGGCCAAGATTGTTTCTTGACATGCTGAGACGCTGTTGTTTGTGATCAGTTCCAAGAAGTTTCGGGACCCATTGAGCAGAGATCTTTGTCATTTGAAGATCATTGTGATTAATGGCATGAACATGTTCCTGGGAGATAGCCAACTCAGTAGCAATGTACCACTCAGTTAGTCATTAATCCTCCATTATCATGTCATGGATTCTTCCTGTGGTTTCATTGGTGGTTACCGTTCTTGGTCTTCCTGGATGGGGATCATCTTCCAGACTCTCCCTTCCATGTTTGAACTGAGATGCCCATTTCTTCACTGTGCTGTAAGAAGGGGCACTCTCCCCTAGAGTCTCTACCATATCCTCATGGATCTCCTTCGATGATAAGCCCTTGATGCAGAGGTAGTGAATGACTGCTCAATGAGAAATTGTATCCATCATTATCTCAATTTCTGCCACCCCTTACCACTTCAATAGCCTGTAAAAAAAAAAATTGGTTGCAGTTAATTTCTTGAAACTTGGTGTTTATTCTTACATTAACCTGATCTACAAATGCACCTAATATCAACTGTGTGTTTCAAGTCTTTGTACCTTATGCCGAGACCCTCGTAAAATCATTCAGTGCCACTCTCAGCCACAGAACTATGTAAACTTTACCAACGACTGTCAGCAGAGAAATCAAAGTGGACGAACTTTTGTTGCATACCACAATGTAAAAACAGTTGAGGAAAGAACAGGAGCACATGACGTCACAACCTGCAGCACAAGAATGGAAACTGAAGCAGCTAATACTGCAAGTTCTTGAACAGCAAACAAACCATGAGGCTTTGTAAGATGAACAGAAGCCTGGCTGGCAGGAAGTAGGCTACAAGTCTGACGTGGATCTACTATCCTGGTCATGTAAGAGTGCATGGTACTGGGTGGCCAATGTGTGATGAGACTGGACAAGATTGTTGTGGGAATAATGAGATAGGAAATAACCTCTAGATCTGCACAATGAAGGAAATGGGAGGCTAGGCAAGATGAGAGAAGAATAAGCTCTCTGTGTGGGAGATAGCAATGAACCCACAACATACATGCAACAGGGACAACCAGCACATTATAATAATAAAGTCATAGAAGCTATATAGATATTCAGTACATCCATACATGAACGGAGAACGTAACAGAAGATATCTAGATATTCAGTACATCCATAAATGAACGGAGAACGTAATAGAAGCTATCTAGATATTCAGTACATCCATAAATGAACGGAGAACGTAATAGAAGCTATCTAGGTTCTAAGGACTTATTGCATCTCAAACAGCCTCTGGCAGTCAAGTCCAGCTCCTGGCCTTCCCGTGGCAGAACTGTTTAAACTGACAGGAGAATGGGGCGAGGGCGAATATCTGGCGCCTGAAAACCAGATACTTAGGGTAGATGAGTGGCACGTTTGGTAGCTCATCTGCCGCTGTTGGCGAGATTCTTCAGCTGCCATGCGTGGAGCGGTGTTCCTCCCAGCCAATGAAGAAAGGTGCAAATGGGGTTGCCGCGCAGCATCACTGCGGAAAAGGTGGTAGAAAGGATGAAGCGAAGCAAACAGTCAAATCACGGCACCTCTGGTCTGGAGGTCGGCCACGTCCTGAGTGCAGTCATATCGGGTGAAATGCATGAACTGGCTTGTCCCAGAGGTTAAGACACTGCTGGCGAGAATCTTCGAATGCCGCACATGGAGTGAAGCTCCTCCCGGTCAAGGAAGAAATGCGGAAAAGAAATAAAGGTTGCTGTGCGGCGCCGATGTGAAAAGGTGGTGGAAAGGATAAAGTGAAGTTTAATCGATATGTCCAGTAGTATCGCTGCGAGAGCTATACATACCACGGCACCTCTGCTCTAGAGGCCGGCCACGTCCGAAATACACCTACACTGGTGAAATATGCCTAAACCGGCACACACCAGGGTGGAACTTGATGGCTAGACATGTCATGCCACCTCCGCTCTCGGTCACGCCATACTGGTGAATTTTGCCTAAACCGGCTCACACCAGGGGTGAATCTTGAAGGCTATACATGTCACAGTACCTCTGCTCTAGAGGTTGGTCACGTCTCAAACACGCCCATACTGGGACAATATGCCTAAACCGGCTCAACCCAGGGGTGGAAGTCACTAGTGGCGAGGATTCTTCCTCCTGGACAAAAGCTCCATCCTGGTCACAACTAGGAAGGGTAGCGGCCACGACCGCAAAATGCTGAAGTCGAAGACACTGGACCAGGGCAGTCTAGATAGGCAACCACCTCTCACCCAGCGGGAATGTCTGCGTATCCTAATCACGCTGAGGTTTTCCGGTGAGAAAGTCCAACCCTGGACTGGATGGGCAACCACCTCTCACCCGGCGGTGATACACGGGTATCTCAAAACACGTCGAGGTTTTCCGGTGAGAAAGTCCAACTCTGGCCTGGGTGGGCTAACGCCTCTCACCCAGCGGGGATGCACTGATATTCCAAACACGTCGAGGTCTTCCGGTGAGAAAGTCCAACCCTAGACTAAACTGGTGCAATGAAAACCACGGTGTCACGCAATCCCGCTTCTGAGACCCACCAAGAACACAGGCTAAAGCCCTGTGATACTCTGAACCCCTTGTGGTCCTCTCGTGGATCTCGTGTGGTATTTTTATGGACCACACAGGAGACCACGGGACCTAACGAGGACCACAGGCGTAAATTCAGTAGGATCACAGTGCGGTTTTGGTGATAGAAGCGAATGAAGAAGAAGTACATCCATACATGAACAGAGAGGGTAATAGAAGCTATCTAGATATTCAGTACATCAACAAGGACAACCAGCACACTTTAATAAAAAAAGTAATAGAATCATCATCATCACTAGGTGCTGTGCTGACTGGTGTTGGCTATTATGCTTCTCCAGAGTACACGGTCCTTCATGCAGGCCATCAGCTCAGTTGGCGATCTCCTCTCACACCATCCCATCAAACTGTCCAGTATCATTTCTCTTGGTCTTTCTCTTGATCTTCTTCCTTCTATTTTTCCTGTTGGTATAATATTTTCAATGTCCCCTCTTCTCATTGCATGTCCTATAAAAGTACATTGTCTCTCTCTTATATTTTTGACAAGGTTTTTTGTCTCTCCAGATCTTCTCCTACATTCTTCATGAGTTATTTTTGCTGTCCAGGGGATTCGCAACATTCTTCTAATAAACCACATTTCTGCTGCTTCCAATGATTTTTGTGCAGACTTGCCTATTGTCCATGATTCACTTCCATATAACAAGATAGGTTCAATATAGCATTTTAGAAGTCATTTTCTAACATTCATTGATAAGGATGTGTTGGAAAATATTTTTCTCATTCTCTGAAATGGGATTCTTTGCTTGGCCTGTTCTGTTCCTATTGTTAATATTGTATCCTCCAATTTTTATGCCTGGTTCTGTGACGATTGTTCTTAGAATATTCTTGCTGTACAGAGAGAAAAGGTCTGGAGATAGTACACATCCTTGTCGCACCCCTTGTTTTATAAGTTGATATTTTCCAGTTCTATTTTCAACTCGAATTGCTGCTTCTTGCTGCCAGTATAGATGTTTTACAATCTGCAGGTCTTTGCTGTCTATACTGATGTCTTCAAGCATTTTAATAATTTCATTATGTTTCACCTTGTCGAATGCCTTGGTGTAATCAATTAAGCATAAGTTCTTTCTGTGCTACTAAAGCTCTTTCTGTTAGTGTTTGTAAAGCATAAATGGCATTGTGTGTTCCCTTTCCTTCAACAAATCCAAACTCTTCATCTGCTATTTCCATTTTTATCTTTTTCCTTGTTCTTCTCATAATGATTCTCAGAAGTAGCTTCGTTATGTGACATGAGAGGCTGATAGTCCGGTGGTCATCACATTCCTTTGCACCTGGTTTCTTTGGTAGTGCTATAAATGTGGATTTAAGCAAGTCACTGGGCATATCACCACTGTTGTAAATGTCATTCAGTAACTTGGTTATTAGTTTTATTCCTATCTCCTCTAGCGCCTCTATTTCTTCTATTGTTATATTATCAGGCCCAGTCACTTTTCCTTTCTTCATGTGTTTGATGGTCTCTATAATTTCATCTTCAAGTATTGGTGGTCCATCACAGTTTTCAGTATCTGGTGTTAATTCTGGTCTTTCTCCTCCATACAGCTCACCAATGTACTCTGTCCACCTGTCCACAATGTCTTCTTTTCCCATTAACATTTTACCTTCTTTTGATTTCAGGCATCCTGTGGTATATTTTGTTTTCCTGCCTGTGAGTTCACTAATTCATTTGTGCATGTTTGTGCTGTCTTTATTATGAGAGTCCTCTATTTGTCTGCACTGTTCATTTAACCACACTTCCTTTGCTTCTCTGCATTTGCATTTTATTTCTTTATTAATCTTGTTATATTTTTCTTGGTTATTTTTACTCCTCCTCCTCTTGTCCATCAGTCCTAAGATGTCATCTGTCATCCATTTATTTTTAGGGGCTTGTGTTTTCGGTAGTATTATCTCCTTGACAGTTTGTTGGATAGAATCTCTTAACATTGCCCATTGTTCATCTATACTATTTATCTTTGCTGCTGCATTGTATCTATTTGTTATAATAACTCTGTATTGTTCTCTTGCAGTTCTTGGTCATTTTTAAGGAGTTCTGCATTCAGTTTGATGTTTCTCACTTTTCTGCATGCTTTCTTTAGCTTTATTCTAATTTTTCCCATTGCCTTCTGTCGGTTTGTGTATTTATCAATGAATGTTAGAAAACGAGTCCTAAAATGCTATATTGAACCTATCTTGTTACATGGAAGTGAATCATGGACAATAGGCAAGACTGCACAAAAATCACTGGAAGCAGCAGAAATGTGGTTTATTAGAAGAATGTTGCGAATACCATGGACAGCAAAAATAACTAATGAAGAATGTATGAGAAGAGCTGGAGAGACAAAAAAACCTTGTCAAAAAGATAAGAGAGAGACAATGTACTTTCATAGGACATGCAATGAGAAGAGGGGGCATTGAAAATATTATAACAACAGGAAAAACAGAAGGAAGAAGATCAAGAGGAAGATCAAGAGAAATGATACTGGACAGTCTGACGGGATGGTGTGAGAGGAGATCACCAACTGAACTGATGGCCTGCATGAAGGATCGGGTACTCTGGATAAGCATAATAGCCAACGCCAGTCGGCATGGCACATGATGATGATGATGAATTTGTCCACACAGTGGGTCATGGTCACTATTGCAGTTGGCTCCTGGCATGGTTTTTGTTGTCAGTAATGCATTCCGGATATATAATAATGTTGATTAATAAGTAGTCTATCTAGTTAAAACTGTTTTTGTCTGGGCTGCACCACATTGCCAGTCTTCAGGGATGTTGTTTAAACCAGGTGTTTCCTACAACCAAGCTATGTATTCTTGCCCATTCAATTAATTTACTACCTTTGTAATTCCTCTCCCCCAGTCCATAGTCGCCAACGACGTCTAAAGTTCTTCCTTTACCAACTTTGGCATTAAAATCTCCCATGACTATAGTAGCTTCATGTGATTTTGTGTGTTTTAGAGCTGTCTCCATGTCATTATAAAATAGCTGAACATCTTCAGAACTTTCAGATGTTGGAGCGTACACTTGTATAATATTTATGTTTACTGGTCGTCCTTTCAGTTGGGCAAGCTGGACTCGGTCCGAGATATTCAAATATCCTACAACTGTCCTTGCTGTTTGTTTGTCAAATATTATTCCTACTCCTTGTTCATGTTTCTCACTTCCAGAATATATTATTGTATATTTATCAGAGTTTATCTTCCCTGCACCTGTCCATCTAACTTCACTCATTCCTAATATGTTGATCTTCATCCTTTCCATTTCCCTCTTTACATTTTCTAATTTTCCATCTTGGAATAAAGTTCTAACATTCCATGTTGCTATTTTGAACTTGTTAGTTTTGCCACCAGTAGCTTGACGACGATTTGGCCTCACCTGTGGCTCGTGAGCTGCCCTACCAGACGAGGCTGTTCCAGAGGAACATCCATTAACGTCGTTCATGACAAATCTATTACTCTGAATAAGCATAATTGTTCATGGGAGCTACAACAGTGGTTTCCCATTGCCTTCTGTCGGTTTGTGTACGGACTCTCCGCTAGCCTTTGGACTCCCTGTCCTACCCGCAAGGCAGCGGGAGCGAGAGGTTTTAAGGCGCCTCTGACCCGCCTGGTATTCCCTTCACTGAGCACCCGAGGCACTTTATAGGAGTAGTAGAGCCACCTACTACCCCACCTCGCTCTCTGAGTCTACCGCCAATTGGTCCACGCCTGCTTATTTGGGTAAATCCTTATTCACAGGGATTTTCCATATCTGGAGGACTTTCACTATCCGCCACCTGTGACACACCGGGTTGGGGATGGTCGCCCCAGCTTTACTCAGAAAGTAATAGAAATGTCTAAATATTCAGTACATCATCAAGGCCAACCAGCACAAACACTTTAATAATAAAGTAATAGAAGCTATCTAGATATTCAGTACATCCATACATGAACAGAGAAAGTAATAGAAGCTATCTAGATATTCAGTACATCCATACATGAACAGAGAAAGTAATAGAAGCTATCTAGATATTCAGTACATCCATACATGAACAGAGAAAGTAATAGAAGCTATCTAGATATTCAGTACATCCATACATGAACAGAGAAAGTAATAGAAGGTATCTAGATATTCAGTACATCCATACATGAAAAGTAATAAAAGCTATCTAGTTTCACACATATATATACAGTACATGTATATAAGAAAGTTGGAGTAAAAATGGTAGATGGTAGTTTTACTTTAGTAACAGGATATAAAGTGTGATATTTAGTTTTACTTTCGTAACAGGATATAAAGTGTGATATTTGACACCTACCAGCACAGTTAAGTCTTTAAAAGACTCATAATGCACTATTCAGAGTGCATAGATCAATGCTCAACAACAAATCACACGTCACATAAACTACTCTTCACTGACTTAATAAGTTGTGACCTATTGTCACTAATTACAGTACATATGGATCTCACATACACAATACAGCTGAGTTCAAGTACAGGAACATTTAAGTTACTATAGAATCAGTTTAGATCAAGAAACCAGACAGTTTGTGAGTGATAAGTGTAAGTAGGAAGTTCTGTGAGTGATAAGTGTAAGTAGGATGCTCTGTGAGTGATAAGTGTAAGTAGGATGCTCTGTGAGTGATAAGTGTAAGTAGGATGCTCTGTGAGTGATAAGTGTAAGTAGGATGCTCTGTGAGTGATAAGTGTAAGTAGGATGCTCTGTGAGTGATAAGTGTAAGTAGGATGTTCTGTGAGTGATAAGTGTAAGTAGGATGCTCTGTGAGTGATAAGTGTAAGTGCGATGCTCTGTGAGTGATAAGTGTAAGTAGGATGCTCTGTGAGTGATAAGTGTAAGTAGGATGCTCTGTGAGTGATAAGTGTAAGTAGGAAGCTCTGTGAGTGATAAGTGTAAGTAGGATGCTCTGTGAGTGATAAGTGTAAGTAGGATGCTCTGTGAGTGATAAGTGTAAGTAGGATGCTCTGTGAGTGATAAGTGTAAGTAGGATGCTCTGTGAGTGGTAAGTGTAAGTTGGAGACTGTAAGTGATAAGTTTAAGTAGGATGCTCTGTGAGTGATAAGTGTAAGTAGGATGCTCTGTGAGTGATAAGTGTAAGTAGGATGCTCTGTGAGTGATAAGTGTAAGTAGGATGCTCTGTGAGTGGTAAGTGTAAGTTGGAGACTGTGAGTGATAAGTTTAAGTAGGATGCTCTGTGAGTGATAAGTGTAAGTAGGATGCTCTGTGAGTGGTAAGTGTAAGTAGGATGTTCTGTGAGTGATAAGTGTAAGTTGGAGACTGTGAGTGATAAGTGTACGTAGGATGCTCTGTGAGTGATAAGTGTAAGTAGGACACTGTGTGAGCGATAAGTGTGAGTAGGAGATTATGTAAGTAAGGCATTATATTAAATAGAATATGCACAAACTGTCTTGTTTACACAACTCTACAGTATAGTGTGCAGAAACTATCTGTTTAAAAACTCTACAGTGTGCACAAACTGTTTACACAACTCTACAGTATAGTTTGCACAAACTATCTGTGTGGGTATTAAAATAAGTACTGAGAAATACCATATACTTACTGAAGGCAGATAATTTCTTTGCACAAATGGAGTGCTATCAAAAAGATTATCTTCATATCCATCATTCTGCTCATCGAGGAAATCTCTCAAGTCTTGTTTTCTCTTGAGTGTTCCCTTCCCTCCACATATAGGCTCTCCCTTCCGGCGTCCTGAAACATTTACTCTCTGTATTAGACTATCTGGCAAGCCATTTCTTACGTTTAAAATACTTATCACACTACTTCTTCTTCTTCGTACGCACAGTAGCAATGATGTGCGGTACCCCGATTTTTGCGATGCGCCTTTTGGCTGGGTACCTCCGACTTCAGTACTTTTCTTTGCTAGGGCAGGCTGTGGTCTTGCTCGGGCTGTTGTGAAGATGGTGGTGTAGGCTGGCCTGGCCAAAACTGTTTTCCAGCCTCTGGTGGCTGTACTTAAGCCCCTTCTCCATGTCAGATCCAGCATGCAACGCTGACTGGCCAGACGGCTTTGAGGGATCCGATGAGTGTCTCAATGATATCCATTCCCCACCACCTATAGTCTGCTGGCTCCGTTTTGTTTACATCACTCTGACAGCCATTGTTGTAAAGACCCATAGGCTTGTCACGTCCTGCATTCATTGGTTTCACACCAGACTTTCCTCATGTTCCCATCCATCCTGCAACCTGACATTACATTTTACAAAAATAACAGTTACAATTTGTGTTGATTGCTTCAAGTTTCTGGGCTACAGAAGTAGGTCAGAGTTCTTAAGGAAACAGATCTATGTTCCCTGTCTCACAAAGACTATGTTAAGATAAGGGGACTTATCACACAAAAACTAACCTGTGAGGGTAGAAAACTTTACAGGTTTCAAAACTTACATTTAAAGTACTTGATCACACAAATACTTAGAAAACTTACAGGTTTCAAATCTTACATTTAAAGTATTTGATCACACAAATACTTAGAAAACTTACAGGTTTCAAATCTTACATTTAAAGTACTTGATCATACAAATACTTAGAAAACTTTACAGGTTTCAAATCTTACATTTAAAGTATTTGATCACACAAATACTTAGAAAACTTACAGGTTTCAAATCTTACATTTAAAGTATTTGATCACACAAATACTTAGAAAACTTACAGGTTTCAAATCTTACATTTAAAGTACTTGATCACACAAATACTTAGAAAACTAAAATACATCAAACTCTATCCTGCAGCACATAGTGACACACTGGTGAAGTCACAACATTTAGTGACACACTGGTGAAGTCATCACATTTACTGACACACTGGTGAAGTCATCACATTTACTGACACACTGGTGAGGTCACAACATTTAGTGACACACTGGTGAAGTCACAACATTTTGTGACACACTGGTGAAGTCACATCATTTTGTGACACACTGGTGAAGTCACAACATTTAGTGACACACTGGTGAAGTCATCACATTTACTGACACACTGGTGAAGTCATCACATTTTGTGACACACTGTAAAGTCACAACATTTAGTGACACACTGGTGAAGTCACAACATTTAGTGACACACTGGTGAAGTCACCACATTTTGTGACACACTGTAAAGTCATCACATTTTGTGACACACTGGTGAAGTCATCACATTATTGACATACTGGTGAAGTCATCATTTTTTCCCTTTAACAACAGAAAACATAAACTCTCCACTTTCACAGTACAAGATTATGTGGCTGCACATATAACAAATATGAACTGAGGGGCATATTCACATGTATGTCACCAAATAAATAAATATATCTAGACAAGATAGTTATAATTTTCCAGTTACTGCGCTGTGTCTATTGTATTCTTTACCATCAGCATTTGTGTCAAACAAGCTGATGCATGTAGGCCTGCAGTGTAGGAAAAAGTTTATTTATCAACTACTAATGAATAAAGGTCTTCCTCTGGCATTGATGTGACCCCAATGTCTACAGAAGGTTGGAAAGGAGCCTCTATAGGCTCTCAGAACCTTGTGTTCGAAGTGGCCCATGAACAGATATGCACAGCTGGGGCCTATTTTGATACCCATGGCCACACCACTAATCTGGTTGAAGAACTGAGTCATGTAAGGCACAGAATAGTAGATGTAGGAACAGAGGGATGGCATCTTTTGTTCAGAAAGAACTTGATGGCCTGAAGTCCCTCATCATAAGGGATGGATGTGTATAAGGACACACTGTGAAGATATGGTAGGTGTGACCAGGCAGGAGTGTAAGAGTCTCCAAAGTAATGAGAGCATGATTCGTGTCCTTAAGATAAGTGGGCAGACTAGTGACAAGAGATTTGTTCTGTAGGGCAGGAACAAGTGGACACTATGGGCCTTCGCGGGTTGCCTGGTTTGTGTATCTTAGGGAGTAGATAAAAGGATGGCTTCCCCAAGCAGCTGCTGCAGATGTGAAGATGAGAGAAGAAGGAGAAAGACCAGTCTTGTGGATGAGTTCGTTGACTGCGTCACGAACATGGTGGTTGTTGGCCAGAGTCGGCTCTTGAGGGCGAGAGGCATACAATTCAGTGCTGTTCAGCTGGCTTATGGCATCTTGGATGTACAATTCTTTCTTCCAACAAACAATGTCTGCACTCTCGATCACTCTCGTCTGCGCTGAAGTTGAGAAAGTGCGCGCTGCTCCCTGGAGGTCAGGTTAGAGTGTCGTACACAGGGAAGGTGAAGCTTGCGGATTTCGTGAAGAGTGTGATCAATGTAGAGGTCCAAGGAACGAGACACTCCTGCTGAAGGTGTCCAGGTCGATAGTTGTTTAGAGAAGCGAGAGAAAGGGTCATCATCAGAAGTAGATTGGGATGATGAGGGTTGGGCCATGTCTTGGAAATGGAACTTCAACCGCAATCAGCGATGGAAACGGTGGACATCTTGAAGGAGTGATAACCGGACAGGAGAAGGACGGAGAGGAACAAACTGTAACCTTTCCCCAGTACAGACAATTCATCAGCCGAAAGTGGAATATCAGGCAGGATACAAACTACCCTAGTGAGAACACAAGTGTTGGTGGATTAGGGATAGGTGGGAGAGGGATGGATAGCAGAAAGTTTTTTGAGAGAAGAAAGTTGCAGGTAGATTTGTCTGTCAGTGAAGTGAATAATCTCTCGGATCAGGTGATAAATGAGGTAATTATCATGTGTAACTTGGTGGAGATGGACAGAAAGTTGAGTGATCTGATTGTCAAGATCTGGAGGAGTTTAGTGTGCCCCTCAACGACACAGAGCATTCTTTGGAAAGTGGATTTGGTTTTGACAGCACAAAGACACTGACAAATCCTGGGGTGAAGAGACAGTTGTTAAGAAAATTAACGTGAGAGGTGAAGCGCATCTTCTTGTGCACAGCACAGGCGAGGTCAGTGGCAGCGCGGGAAAGGAGAGGTGGCAAAAGACTGAAAGAGACAGTAATAAAAGATGTGAGAGATTTGGTGATACAATCTGAAGAAGGCATGGTGACGAGAAGAGATATCGAATAACAGGAGTGTGGAGGGAGAGCAGACAAGCACTCACGTACCACCCCCATAGTTTGGCAGTTAAAAACATACTGTTTCGCTATCTCCATCTCCTCCAGACCGAGCCTGATACACGTGAACTTTTTGGGGAACCCCACTGGTGGCCTACAGAAAGAACAAGAACTTCAGAGACCTTTTAGTTCGAAGTCGCCTTAAGACAGATTACACTTTTTATGGTACCAGATGTTGTGGACGCCATAGATGCAACACTTGCTCATTTGTTGTCGAGGCTAGCCAGATCTCCTTCCCTAAGTCCACATTATCAGTTCAGGAGGGCTTCACCTGCACTTCAAGCAATGTTATTTATGCTATTATGTGCAAACATTGTGGTATGAAGTATATAGGTGAGACCAGTTTACGCTTAGGAGATCTTTTTTCGCCAACATCTTAATGACATTTCTAAGAGGGCCTGGACACCTGTGGCTAAACATTTTTGCCTTAGTAGCCAAAGAGGAAAACAGGACATTTCTGTTAGTGCAATCCTCTCTTGTTCTGCTGATGTATGATCTCGGAGGGTCCTAGAACAGCGCCTTATTTTCCAGGCTGGCTGTCTCCACCAAGCTGGAATTAACAATGTCTTTAGCTTCCTTTAAAACTTCTTTAGTTTTCCACCCCCCCCCCCCACTTTTTTTTGTGATAGGGCCTTGTCCTGTTCACCAGTTTCACATTTTATCACTGCAGGTGTTTATGTTCTTCATTCATTATCCCCCCCCCCAACACCTCCTCTAGCAGTTATTTCTATTGCCCTTCCCCTCCCTCTTTCCGCCTCTTCTTTATGACTGGTTCTACCGGCTCATCCTTTGCATGGCCCCACTGGGTCTCTATGCCTCGTCTAGTGGACACACATTTCTGGGGTTCCCTACTTTTGGAGGATGTCACATTAACTCTTCCCATGCGGGAGGAAGAAACACGGACGTGTCGTTGCGTGCGGGAGTAAAACGCGGGTCTTGACTGTAAGGGGGTCTAGTTGTAAAATGAAGTGGAAAACAGTGTTTCCATGTACTTCCGTATACGTAATATATGTCAAAGTGTAGCTAAATGAATGAAAATTTCATAAATGCAGAGTTTTTTAGGAAAAAAAGAAGTAATGTGATGTTTTTAGACACTGATTGTGGCAAGCTCACCATCGGCCAGGTCTAGATTCGCGCTTCTTACCCCTATTTACCATCTAAGATGTGTAGATCTACTTATCGATCTCGTATTGTGACTCCATATGGCATTTTTGCTTACCGAATGTCTGAAATAACCTCCTAACTACTCCTAACTACTTCTCCAGTCATCTAAATCTACTTAGAAAACAATCAAGAGCAGCGGGGTGGCCACAGGCTATGTCCATACCCCTATCTACATCGTCAAAAATTGAAAAATTTCCATGCTTCGCGTCCTTGTTCTCGCTCGGCATCGCTTGTAACTAGGCACGCATTCTCCATTTTGAAAGTGTCACCGGAATCACGGACGAAATCCGTACAATATAAATGTTACACCGCTTGTTTTAATGGAACAATGATTGTCGAATTTTCGACCATACGGTAGCTTGGGACCACCGGAAGTGTCGAAAATTCGACCATACGCACGGAAAGAGTTAAGATAAGTTTTTTTGTTTAGTTTTTTGGTCTCGTTTGTGTGTGTAATCCTTGGAAAAGGCTCACGCCGAAATATCGGATGCTGTATATTTTTCATTTATACATTCTCATCTCACTCTCATATTTTCTATTTATTTTTTTCTCACTTGACCACCTCCCTCCGCCACTTTGTAAAACTACACCATACACCTCTATCTACCTTTATTATTTGAACCAGTTTTCCTGCAGTCGCCATCCCTTTTTATGATAATACAAACAATATCAGAAACAGTATTAGGACAAAATAAATGGTATGAAAAACTGTCAGGATAAAACAATAAAAAAAAAAAAAAATATTAGAATAAACAAACAATTCAAGAAACAGTGTTAGGATAAAACAATACAAATTATAGTGTTAGGATGAAACAAATAATTCAGGAAACAAGACAAAACAAACAATACAAGAAACAATGTTAGGATAAAATAAACAGAACAAGAAACAAACTGTGCCATGTACCTATTTTTTTACAAACAAAATCTTGAGCTAAGTAGACTGATGAGGTATGATAGCAGTAACAGAACTTGCTGATTTTACAGCTGACTAGACTAATGAGCGATGACAGCAGTAACAGAACTTGCTGATTTTACAGCTGGGTAGACTGATGAGTGATGACAGCAGTAACAGAACTTGGTGGGTAGACTGATGAGTGATGATAGCAGTAACAGAACCTGCTGATTTTACAGATCAGTAGACTGATGAATAATGATAGCAGTAACAGAACCTGCTGATTTTACACCTGGGTAGACTAGTGAGTGATGACAACACATAACCTGCTGATTTTACAGCTGGGTGAACTGATGAGTGATGACAACACATACCCTGCTGATTTTACACCTGGGTAGACTGATGAATGATGACAACACATAACCTGCTGATTTTACAGCTGGATGGACTGATGAGTGATGACAACACATACCCTGCTGATTTTACACCTGGGTAGACTGATGAGTGATGACAACACATAACCTGCTGATTTTACACCTGGGTAGACTGATGAGTGATGACAAAACATAACCTGCTGATTTTACAGCTGGGTGGGCTGATGAGTGATGGCAGCAGTAACAGAACTTGGTGATTTTACAGCTGGGTAGAATGATGAGTGATGATAGCAGTAACAGAACTTGCTGATTTTACATCTGGGTAGACTGATGAGTGATGATAGCAGTAACAGAACCTGCTGATTTTACAGATGAGTAGACTGATGAGTGATGATAGCAGTAACAGAACTTGGTGATTTTACATCTGGGTAGACTGATGAGTGATGATAGCAGTAACAGAACCTGCTGATTTTACAGATGAGTAGACTGATGAATAATGATAGCAGTAACAGAACCTGCTGATTTTACACCTGGGTAGACTAGTGAGTGATGACAACACATAATGTGCTGATTTTACAGCTGGGTGAACTGATGAGTGATGACAACACATAACCTGCTGATTTTACACCTGGGTAGACTGATGAGTGATAACAACACATAACCTGCTGATTTTACAGCTGGGTGGGCTGATGAGTGATGGCAGCAGTAACAGAACTTGGTGATTTTACATCTGGGTAGACTGATGAGTGATGATAGCAGTAACAGAACCTGCTGATTTTACACCTGGGTAGACTAGTGAGTGATGACAACACATAACCTGCTGATTTTACTGCTGGGTGGACTGATGAGTGATGACAACACATACCCTGCTGATTTTACACCTGGGTAGACTGATGAGTGATGACAACACATAACCTGCTGATTTTACAGCTGGGTGAACTGATGAGTGATGACAACACATAACCTGCTGATTTTACACCTGGGTAGACTGATGAGTGATGACAACACATAACCTGCTGATTTTACACCTGGGTAGACTGATGAGTGATGACAACACATAACCTGCTGATTTTACAGCTGGGTAGAATGATGAGTAATAACAGTAATAGAATCTGCTGATTTTACAGCCGAGTGGACTGATCAGTGACGGCAGCAATAATAAAACTTGCTATCTTCATCCTTTTAAACCCCCTTAGAAATGGGTGAAACCAAAACAAACACAGAAGCAATGTTTGAAACACTGTAAAGTCAGAACATGATTGAACAACATGAGAAACACTGTAAAATCATAAGGCACATTTAAACAACAGGAGAAACTAAGTAAAGTCAAAACAACATCACTGATCAGGTTTTGTAACATGTAACTAGTGCAGTGGGAAAAGTGTGGAATACAGACAACAAGAACAGAATAAAAATATGAAACCGTACTTCCATAATAAACTTTTCTCTTCCTCAGTCCAAGATGTGTTTCCATCTACCATGTCATGTGTCAGCTTTCTTCTTTTGTTTGACCTCGGCCTCTCTCTAGTACCATCATTTTCTTCCTCCACCTCCTCATTAGCAAAATCTTTTCTTCTTCGTTTTCTTGTTACTTGCGCCTGCTTCTTATCTGCTAACTTGCGGGACACAGCAACATGGTTCTGTGGTCTGCAAGAGTCACATGCCTCAGGTGTAGGTTGACCTCCAATGGAGACATGAGCTAATTTCTTGGGTCTGGGGGTTCTAGCTGCTCTTGTTGATCTCCTGCCTGGCTCACCCATGCTTCTACCAGAGCTGGACTTGGAAATGTTCTTGTTTTCTGATGAACTTTTTGAACGCTTCCCTGGACAGGCGGCCCTTCCGTTGTCACACGTCTTCACCCCACACTTCCAGTCTTTTCCTGGTGTGTCTTCCCCTTCATCCTGCACTCTGTGCTGTCCAACAAGACGCAGATCTGAAGTTTCTTGCAACTTGTACTGACCTGTGTCAGAACGCAAAATCTTGTCCACTTCCAAATTCTTCTTCCTTCTCATGCCCTGCTGTTTTCTCATCTCAGTCTTAGTGCTGCGATCTTCTGACTTTGAGCCAGTATTTTCTAAACTAGCATTACTCATGCCCAGAGAGCAAACCTTCAAATTAAAATTGTTTTGCATACCATCACACACTCTTGCCAAAATTGCTGGGTTATTCTCATCAGTGTCTCTATATTTTAAAGGTTTTTTGGCTGAACGCCTCCTTCGAATTATCTTATCTTCACTATTCTCGCCGAGCTCATTTCCTATACTCTCACATGTCACAGCCATCTTCACTTCCCTGTACTCCATCTCAAATGTGGCCACTTTAGCACTGCCTCTCACTGGAGGTATTTCTTTCTGCTTGATTAGTTTCCCAGATGTTTTGCTCATCTTAAATCCAGTATTTTCAGTTAGTGAGGTATGAGTGACATTTTGAAGGAGATCAACTGTTTTGTCTGCACATATACTGGGTGTTGTGTTTTTTGGCAGAAGAAAACTTTCTGAAAGTTTGTTGTTGCACATCAATTTGAAAGTTTTCTGAGGAAGTTAGGGGGAAAAGAAAACATTTTTAAAAAATTGTATATACACTGCCTATTCTTGTTTCAAAAACCAATGATCTACTTTTGTATATAAAATAACTTATTCTTGTACATAAAACAATCAGCTCTTCTGGTACATAAAATAAAACTACACTTGAATCCACTTAATATCATATCACTTTATGTCACAACCCAGATATTATCACAGAAATTTGTATCCCCAACCAACTCCCATAAACGGGCTTTACTCCAGTTAGACTGATGAGTGATGACAACACATAACCTGCTGATTTTACAGCTGGGTAGAATGATGAGTAATAACAGTAATAGAATCTGCTGATTTTACAGCCGAGTGGACTGATCAGTGACGGCAGCAATAATAAAACTTGCTATCTTCATCCTTTTAAACCCCCTTAGAAATGGGTGAAACCAAAACAAACACAGAAGCAATGTTTGAAACACTGTAAAGTCAGAACATGATTGAACAACATGAGAAACACTGTAAAATCATAAGGCACATTTAAACAACAGGAGAAACTAAGTAAAGTCAAAACAACATCACTGATCAGGTTTTGTAACATGTAACTAGTGCAGTGGGAAAAGTGTGGAATACAGACAACAAGAACAGAATAAAAATATAAAACCGTACTTCCATAATAAACTTTTCTCTTCCTCAGTCCAAGATGTGTTTCCATCTACCATGTCATGTGTCAGCTTTCTTCTTTTGTTTGACCTCGGCCTCTCTCTAGTACCATCATTTTCTTCCTCCACCTCCTCATTAGCAAAATCTTTTCTTCTTCGTTTTCTTGTTACTTGCGCCTGCTTCTTATCTGCTAACTTGCGGGACACAGCAACATGGTTCTGTGGTCTGCAAGAGTCACATGCCTCAGGTGTAGGTTGACCTCCAATGGAGACGTGAGCTAATTTCTTGGGTCTGGGGGTTCTAGCTGCTCTTGTTGATCTCCTGCCTGGCTCACCCATGCTTCTACCAGAGCTAGACTTGGAAATGTTCTTGTTTTCTGATGAACTTTTTGAACGCTTCCCTGGACAGGCGGCCCTTCCGTTGTCACACGTCTTCACCCCACACTTCCAGTCTTTTCCTGGTGTGCCTTCCCCTTCATCCTGCACTCTGTGCTGTCCAACAAGACGCAGATCTGAAGTTTCTTGCAACTTGTACTGACCTGTGTCAGAACGCAAAATCTTGTCCACTTCCAAATTCTTCTTCCTTCTCATGCCCTGCTGTTTTCTCATCTCAGTCTTAGTGCTGCGATCTTCTGACTTTGAGCCAGTATTTTCTAAACTAGCATTACTCATGCCCAGAGAGCAAACCTTCAAATTAAAATTGTTTTGCATACCATCACACACTCTTGCCAAAATTGCTGGGTTATTCTCATCAGTGTCTCTATATTTTAAAGGTTTTTTGGCTGAACGCCTCCTTCGAATTATCTTATCTTCACTATTCTCGCCGAGCTCATTTCCTATACTCTCACATGTCACAGCCATCTTCACTTCCCTGTACTCCATCTCAAATGTGGCCACTTTAGCACTGCCTCTCACTGGAGGTATTTCTTTCTGCTTGATTAGTTTCCCAGATGTTTTGCTCATCTTAAATCCAGTATTTTCAGTTAGTGAGGTATGAGTGACATTTTGAAGGAGATCAACTGTTTTGTCTGCACATATACTGGGTGTTGTGTTTTTTGGCAGAAGAAAACTTTCTGAAAGTTTGTTGTTGCACATCAATTTGAAAGTTTTCTGAGGAAGTTAGGGGGAAAAGAAAACATGTTTTAAAAATTGTTTATACACTGCCTATTCTTGTTTAAAAAACCAATGATCTACTTTTGTATATAAAATAACTTATTCTTGTACATAAAACAATCAGCTCTTCTGGTACATAAAATAAAACTACACTTGAATCCACTTAATATCATATCACTTTATGTCACAACCCAGATATTATCACAGAAATTTGTATCCCCAACCAACTCCCATAAACGGGCTTTACTCCAGTTAACATTACTATATTCAAGAAGTGAGAAACATGAACGAGGAGTAGGAATAATATTTGACGAACAAACAGCAAGGACAACTGTAGGATATTTGAACATCTCGGACCGAGTTCTGCTAGCCAACTGAAAGGACTACCAATAAACATAAATATTATACAAGTGTATGCTCCAACATCTGAAAGTTCTGAAGAAGATTTACAGCTATTTTATAATGACATGGAGACAGCACTAAAACACACAAAGTCACATGAAGTTACTATAGTCATGGGAGATTTTAATGCCAAAGTTGGTAAAGGAAGAACTTCAGACATCGTTGGTGACTATGGACTGGGGGAGAGGAATGACAGAGGTAGTAAATTAATTGAATGGGCAAGAATACATAGCATCGTTGTAGGAAACACCTGGTTTAAACAACATCCCCGAATACTAACAACGTGGTGCAGCCCAGACAAAAAGACTTTTAACCAGACAGACTACGTATTAATCAACAAACAATTCTGGAATGCATAACTGACAACAAAAACCATGCCAGGAGCCAACTGCAATAGTGACCATGACCCACTGTGTTGAAAAATTAGAATAAAGCTAAAGAAAGCATGCAGAAAAGTGAGAAACATCAAACTGAACACAGAACTCCTTAAAAATGACCAAGAACTGCGAGAGCAATACAAAGTTATTATAACAAAATGTTAATGGGGAAAAGAAGACATTGTGGACAGAGTACATTGGTGAGCAACATGGAGGAGAAAGACCAGAATTAACACCAGATATTGAAAACTATGATGGACCACCAATACTTGAAGATGAAATCATAGATGCCATCAAACACATGAAGAAAGAAAAAGCGAATGGGCCTGATAATATAACAATAGAAGAAATAGAGGCACTAGAGGAGATAGGAATAAAACTAATAACCAAGTTACTGAATGACATTTACAACAGTGGTTATATGCCCAGTGACTTGCTTAAATCCATATTTATAGCACTACCAAAGAAACCAGGGGCAAAGGAATGTGATGACCACCAGACTATCAGCCTCTCATGTCACATAACGAAGCTACTTCTGAGAATCATTATAAGAAGAACAAGGAAAAAGATAAAAATGGAAATGGCAAATGAATAGTTTGGAGCTGCTGAAGGAAAGGGAACACACAATGCCATTTATGCTTTACGAACACTAACAGAAAGAGCTTTAGAAGTACAGAAAGAACTTATGCTTCATTGATTAAACCAAAGCTTTCGACAAGGTGAAACATAATGAAATTATTAAAATGCTTGAAGACATCAATATAGACAGCAAAGACCTGAGGATTGTAAAAACATCTATACTGGCACCAAGAAGCAGCAATTCGAGTTGAAAATAGAACTGGAAAATATCAACCTATAAAACAAGGGGTGCGACAAGGATGTGCACTATCTCCAGACCTTTTTTCTCTGTACAGCAAGAATATTCTAAGAACAATCGTCACAGAACCAGGCATAAAAATTGGAGGATACAATATTAACAATCTTTGGTATGCTGACGACACAGTACTGATAGCTGAGAACCAACAAGACCTGCAAAATCTCTTGGATAAAGTCGCCAAAGAAAGTGAACAGAAAGGCCTTACTTTGAACATCAAAAAGACAGAGACTATGGTTATATCTAAGAAACAGAATCCACCAACATGCAGTATAAAATTAAATGGAACTATTCTAAAGCAGGTGCAGAAATTCAAATACCTTGGAGAAGTAATAACTTCAGATGGGAAATGCAGAACAGAAATTAAGAACAGAATAGGCCAAGCACAGACTGCATTTCAGAGAATGAGAAACATATTACCTAAAACATCCTTAACAATGAATGTTAGAAAACAAGTCCTAAAATGCTATATTGAACCTATCTTGTTATATGGAAGTGAATCATGGACAATAGGCAAGTCTGCACAAAAATCATTGGAAGCAGCAGAAATGTGGTTTATTAGAAAAATGTTGCGAATCTCCTCCTGGACAGCAAAAATAACTAATGAAGAATGTATGAGAAGAGCTGGAGAGACAAAAAACCTTGTCAAAAAGATAAGAGAGAGACAATGTACTTTCATAGGACATGCAATGAGAAGAGGGGGCATTGAAAATATTATAACAACAGGAAAAATAGAAGGAAGACCAAGAGAAATGATACTGGACAGTCTGACGGGATGGTGTGAGAGGAGATCACCAACTGAGCTGATGGCCTGCATGAAGGATCGTGTACTCTGGAGAAGCATAATAGCCAACACCAGTCTGCAAGGCACCTGGTGATGATGATGAATATCACCCCGCTTATTGGCACAATATGCTTATGTCACCGTATTTTTGCACCTGGAGGAGTTAAAGACTCACAAACTGGGCGAGTCCAAGCTATAAATATCTCACAAAGCCATACAAGTTTTGCGACCATCAAAGAAGGGGCGTGCTGTTTAATCACCGAATACATGCTGCATTAACCTTTGGATGTGGGCACACTCTGTGTGAACGAATGGCTTACCACAGCCATCCTTTCAAAAGAATGTGATTTTATTAAAAACTGGCTTCTTTCAGTCATTGTCTCTCTTCTTTATCAAGACATGGGCAGTGTTAAGTTGGTCATTCTCGAGTAGTGAACTGTGAATTGTATAGCCAAGAACTTCTCTCTGGTTCTCATCATGGCTGCTAAATGCAAATGTGTTGATCTGGACTTCATGTCTAAAATGGATATTCTGAAGCAAGCTGATGAAAAAAGTTACGAGAAAGGACATGACTTTGATTTATCTGATCCCCGGGTTTACGAGTTTTCACTTTTTCCCTTGTGCCAGATAATGAAATGGACAGGTACTCTTCAGCTGTTCTACATCTTCATACAGAATGTCGGTGAATGAGTCTGGTGGTATCAGGTTCTTTCGAAGGTCCTTCATTGCACTGCAGTCCAGCAGATGGTGCTTAACAGTTTCTTCTTCTTGTCTGTTGCAGTGCATGCAGTGTGGTGTGTGTGGTCAGCAGTCACTCTGTGTAAGTGCATACTGAGGGTAATGTGTCCTGTTCTCAACCTGAAAATTGTGCATTGGTCTCTACGACATAAGCTGTTGATGTGGTCTCCGGGGTTAGGCTTTGGCAGGTGTGTATATAGGGATCTTCCAGTTGGATTACTGGCCCAGCTGTCCATCCACTGCTGCTTGCAGTGTTGTGTATAATGTGTTTAGCTGTTCTCATGTTGGTTTTTTGGGTGAGAGGGAGTGTTTTTGTATTTGGTGGTGGTGGTGGCTGCCAGGGCTGCTAATATTGCCTGCATCTCTGCATCATAATTGGAGCAGTGAGATCCACAAGGAGCAGAAATGTGGCTTGCTGTCTTATCTGGAAACATTATGAGTACCCCATATCCTGCATTGTCTGTTTCCTTGAAAGCTGACCCATCAGTGTATGCATGGATCCAGTCCTTGGAGTAGGATTCTATGGCCTCCAGAGCACACAGCTTTAGGGTGTTGGGATCTGATGATTTGTTCACTAATTTGTTCTTGAGTCTGGTGTTAGTTTGAGGAAGTGTGTAGTTTGTGTTTGGTGGTATGTCTGTTACTTTTGTAAGTTCTTCTCTGTCTTCAGGGAGTTTGTGTCTTATGTTTAACTGTTCTGCTATGTGCACTGGAGTTTTCAGTTTCAGTCTATTATTATGCTTCCATTTATCAACCACTATTCTGTTAGGATGGTCTGGGGGCATGCGTTTATATCTTTCTACTGCCTCAATGGTTGACTTTTCATATCTTATATCTAATGGCTCTATGTTCGCATCAATTTCACATGCAGCTGTGGGTGTTGATCTCACTGCCCCACAAATGAAATTAATGGCTTTGTTCTGGATTCTGTCTACCTGTGTACAAGAGCTCTTTGATGTTGTGACCTGTAGGGGGAGGTTGTAATCTATTATAGATCTAACATATCCTGTGTACAGTTGTCTGAGTGTTGCTTTGTCAGCATCCCAGGATGTACCTGCAAGTCACTTGAGTAAGTTTAGTCTTTTGGATGCTTTTTCTGCTAGTCCATCCATGAACTCTTTAAAGTTCAATTTTCTGTCTAATTTCACGCCAAAGTATGTTGAATTTTTTCCTTTTGTGATTTGAGCACCATCAAGAGTTATTTTCAGTTCAGTCTTTGCTAGTCTGTTGGTAAGAGTGAACGAGAAAGGACATAGCAGATAAATCTGAAACTGACATTTCAATTGTATCGAAACTTATTAAAAACCGAGACAAAATTGAACGAGACTTTCAATTGTCTTTAGTTAAGTCAAACTGAAAGCAAAGGCGTGCGAGTTCTTACATGGATACTGAGTGTGCTCAGCTGAAATGGTTCAAGCAGACATGTTCTGCACAGTTGCCTGTGTGCGATATTATGCTGGCAGAAATTGCAGAACATTTTGCAAAAAGAAATGGATATGCCTTACTGGAAGTGTTCGAACAGCTTTCTTGAGCACTTTAAGAAATGCCACACAACATAACATTTAAGGTCATTTCAGGTTAAGCGGCCAGAGTTAACACCGATGTCATTAATGATTGGATTTTGCATTTGCCAAAAATTTTGGATGCATTCAGCCAGATGACATTTTTAACATGGATGAAACAAGCATGTTTTATAAACTGTTACTACACAGAACTTTCTACTTTTGTGATGAGAAGCATCACGGTGGCAAACAAGCTAAAGATCATTTAACAGCTGTCGTATGCTGTAATATGTCTGGCACTGAGAAGACTTCCTTCTTATTATAGGAAAGTCATGAAATCCGCGGTGCTTTAAAAGTGTAAAGAGCCTGCCCATTGCTTCCAGGCCAACCAACATGCATGGATGACAAGTGAACTGTAAGAGGACTGGGTCACTTCTTTCGACAACAAAGTTAATCGAATGAACAGAAAAGTTTTGTTGTTCACTGATAATTGTCTGGCGCAACACTGACGTTGCCAATCTGATGGTTACACAGCTTATCTACCTGCTGCAGCCGTGCAAGAAAAGCACAGAAAGCGAATAGTGTGTCATGTGCTGCCTGCTGTGGAACAAAAGCATGTCATCAAGATCAACATCAAGATAGCGATTAATTTTATGCATACTGCATGGAATAGCGTCAGTCAGTCAATGATTAAAGTTGCTTTATCTCGGTTAACGAAATGGAGCCTGCTTAAAGTCAACACCGTTTAATGACATCATATTTTGACAGTCCCGATGATGTGACACTAAGTGGGTTTAAATGTATTTTATATACAAAATAACTTATTCTTGTATATTTAAAAAAAACTAATCCTGTATGTAAAATACAATAATCTATTCTTACTGATTAAAAACTATTTTTGTATGTAAAATATAAGCACCTACTTTTGTATATAAAATATAATAATCTATTCTTGCTGATTAAAAAAAAAAAATCAACTATTCTTGTATATAAAAACACATGTATTCTTGTAAAGATAAGAATAATTACTTATGCTTATTCCACAAAAAAATCTTGTATATAAAATTTAGTAACATTTTTGTAAATAAAAAAAAGCAAAAAAAGTAATCACATGTCTATATAAAATTATTTCTTCTTATATATTCTATCATTGCAAAAGTGATATGTGTGGAAAGCTAAAATTCTTCACTGAAAAATCAAAAAAGGAAATCTGTAGTATATGAGAGTTGGCTGAGAGGTACCCCCACAAGTGTTAACAGTTTAAATGTTAACTACTTTATCATGAGAGATGGCCGAGAGTTTGAATGTTAACTACTTTATCATGACAGTTGGGTGAGAGTTTGAATGTTAACTACTTTATCATGACAGTTGGGTGAGAGTTTGAATGTATCTACTTTATCATGACAGTTGGCTGAGAGTTTGAATGTTAACTACTTTATCATGACAGTTGGGTGAGAGTTTGAATGTATCTACTTTATCATGACAGTTGGGTGAGAGTTTGAATGTTAACCACTTTGTCATGACAGGTGGCTGAGAGTTTGAATGTTAACTACTTTATCATGACAGTTGGTTAGGAGGTATTCCCCCATAAGCGTTAACAGTTTGAATGTTAACTACTTGATCATGAGAAAGATTTTAACAAGCTCAAGTCAGTAAAGTACCGCTCATAGTGAACCAGCTTATCATGAGAAAGTGTCTATTTAATCACGCCAATGCAGCACAGTAGAAGAGTTTTACTATGAGTAAGATGTAGGTTGATCAGCTTTGACTTGCCAGGGTGTGGCACACTATATTACACTGTACAAATGTCAGTCTGTGAAGAGAAAATAAGCCACGAAAATGAGATCATGCCAGCATGAACTGTCAGCAACACGCATAAAAAACACATCAAATCTGCAGACACAACTGTGAATGTGATGAACACTGCATAAATCTATCAGTTTTGCAGAAAAACTGCAAACAAAAACAGCCAAGATCACCTTAGGTAAATGAAGAATCTCACTGGCCATTTGGCTCAAGCATTTCTCAGCGAACTTGGTCCGACATACAACCTGAACTGCGTCGCTGCCGGGAAGTTTTGTGTAGCGCTGACCAGTCCAAGCAGCCAGTGGTGGAAGGGACATGCGCCCACTTCTGGTGACAGTCACATCGTCTCTTGCCATTTCTTGCTTCACAACTCCAGAAGGGATCCAAACTGGACAGAGTGAATGGCAAAAAAAAAAAAAAAATCTAACAAGAGAATATTTAGAGTGCATGTCAGTCACAAAATCAAGTTGTCTTTTTAACTTTCTGTACACAGAGAAAAGTTGCTCCAACAACAACAGCAGTACCAACAACTTGCAGTGATATCTACATTTTGTTCACAATGTCACATTCTACTTTCTCAGAAACCACACACCAAGTGAACTATACACACTTTTTTTTTTGTTGGATCAGTCAGTTCTTCCTCTTCTTTGTTCGCTTCTACCACCAAGACCACCCCATGATCCTACTGAATTTACTCCTGTGGTCCTTGATAGGTCCACAAGAGATCCCTGGGAGGACCACAAGAGGTTCAGAGTACTGAAGGGCTTGGATCTGTATTATCGGTGGGTCGCAGAAGCGGGATTGCGTGACACCGTGGTTTTCGTTGCACCAGTTTAGTCTAGAGTTGGACTTTCTCACCAGAAAACCTTGATGTGTTTTGGATATCAGAATATCCCTGCCGGGTGAGAAGCGGTTGCCCATCCAGTCCAGTGTTGGACTTTCTCACCGGAAAACCTCAGCGTGATTAGGATACGAATCTATCCCCATCATGTGAGATTGATTGCCTATCTAGACAGCACTGGTCCAGTGTCTCCGACTTCAGCATTTTGTGGTCATGGCCGCTACCCTAGTTGTGACCAGGATGAATCCTCGCCAGTAGCAAGTTTCACCCCTGGGTTAAGCCAGTTTAGGCGTATTATCCCAGTATGGGCACATTTAGGACGTGACTGACCTCTAGAGCGGAGGTACCATCACATAAGTAGTCATCAAGTTTCACCCCTGGGTTAAGCTGGTTTAGGCATATTTTACCAGTATGGGTGTATATCAGACGTGGCCACCCTCTAGAGCAGAGGTGTCATGGTATGAATAGCCCTCACTGTGAGACCAATGGATATACTGATTAAACTTTACTTTATCCTTTCCATCACCTTCTCATAGAGGTGCCACACAGCAACCCTAATCGCATTTTCTTCATTGGCCGGGAGGAGTTTCACCCCACATGCGGCAGTTGAAGAATCTCGCCAGCAGTGTCTTAGTCCCTGGGTTAAGCTGGTTTAGGCAATCTGCCCCAGTATGGGCTTATATAGGACGTGGCTGGCCTCTAGAGCAGAGGTGCTGTGATTTGAGTAGTCCTGACCTCAAGAATACTGGTTACTTCATTTAATCCCTTCCTTCAACTTTTCCATGGCGGCACTGCGCAGCAGCCCTGATTGCATTTTTCTTCATTGGCCAGGAGGAGTTTCACTCCATGCACTGCAGCTGAAGAATCTCGCCGGCAGCAGAGTCAGTTCTGATAATGGTCCATATTCCCTCATCACAGTAGCCATTTCTCTAACAGTCAGACATGTGTGTTAGCTGGGGGGATGTTGACGGTTCTAACAGTCAGACACGTGTGTTAGCTGGGGGGATGTTGACGGCTCTAACAGTCAGACACGTCTGTTAGCTGGGGGGATGTTGACGGCTCTAACAGTCAGACATTTCTGTTAGCCGGGGGGATGTTGACGGCTCTAACAGTCAGACACGTCTGTTAGCTGGGGGGATGTTGACGGCTCTAACAGTCAGACACGTCTGTTAGCCGGGGGGATGTTGACGGCTCTAACAGTCAGACACGTCTGTTAGCCGGGGGGATGTTGACGGCTCCAACAGTCAGACACGTGTGTTAACTGGGGCAATGTTGACGGCTCTAACAGTCAGACATGTGTGTTAACTGGGGCAATGTTGACGGCTCTAACAGTCAGACATGTGTGTTAACTGGGGGAATGTTGACGGCTCTAACAGTCAGACACGTGTGTTAACTGGGGCAATGTTGACGGCTCTAACAGTCAGACATATCTGTTGAAGTAATACTGATTGGACCTAAGACTGACACAGCTCAGTTGGGAGTTCTAATTATGCCACAGAGGCACTTAGGGATATTGACACTAGTGTCCATATTTACCTTGATGGCATTCTTGAGGGTGATGTGATGTTAGTGTCCACATTTACCTTGACCTGATGGCACTCTTGAGGGTGATGTGATGTTAGTGTCCACATTTACCTTGAGGGTGATGTGATGTTAGTGTCCACATTTACCTTGACCTGATGGCACTCTTGAGGGTGATGTGATGTTAGTGTCCACATTTACCTTGAGGGTGATGTGATGTTAGTGTCCACATTTACCTTGACCTGATGGCACTCTTGAGGGTGATGTGATGTTAGTGTCCACATTTACCTTGACCTGATGGCACTCTTGAGGGTGATGTGATGTTAGTGTTCACATTTACCTTGAGGGTGATGTGATGTTAGTGTCCACATTTACCTTGACCTGATGGCACTCTTGAGGGTGGTGTGATGTTAGTGTCCACATTTACCTTGAGGGTGATGTGATGTTAGTGTCCACATTTACCTTGAGGGTGATGTGGTCACCTTTAGGGAATGAGCTCAAGAAAGAACAGGCTAGCAGTTATATTTACAGCTTCTGAATCTGCTGAGCAATGCTGACCTATTTAACAGCGGTGAACCATATTTTTCACTGGCATATAACAATCATACATTTTTTGGAACATAATGATATCACGGCTTACACAGTCACACAAGGTCACTACATGATATCATGGCTTACACAGTCACACAAGGTCACTACATGATATCACGGCTTACACAGTCACACAAGGTCACTACATGATATCACGGCTTACACAGTCACACAAGGTCACTACATGATATAACTCATTACACAGTCACACAAGGTCACTACATGATATAACTCATTACACAGTCACACAAGATCACTACAACATTTTTAGTATAACATTAAAATGTGGTAACAAAAGATAACAGTCCACATGTTTACTGGAGTGTGAAGCAGAAAAGCTGTTCATTTCCTCCACTTTCTTGGATGCCATGGCTTGGTTCCTCTTTGCGACAGCCTTCAACTTGGCCACATCATAGTTCTTAACAGTGGAGTACTCGGCTTCTACAGAAATACTGAAATAATATAACTACTTCATTCACACAGTGGAGTACTCAGCTTCTACAGAAATACTGAAATAATAGAACTATTTCATTCACACAGTGGAGTACTCAGCTTCTACAGAAATACTGAAATAATAGAACTATTTCACCCACAGAGTGAAGGACTTGGCTTTTATGGAGACACTGCGATCAAGTAGAAATTTGTTTTATTCCCATTTTCCAGCAGGAAATTTCAAATATTTATTTTAAAAAAACTTTATTTCATTCACCTGTGGTGAACTTATGTACAATCCAAGCAGATGCAAGATGTGAATACATTGACAAGAGTGTACAATGCATGATAAGATTCCTCAGTTTGATGCAAGATCTGAATACACTGACAAGAGTGTACAATGCATGATAAGATTCCTCAGTTTGACGCAAGATCTGAATACACTGACAAGAGTGTACAATGCAAGATAAGATTCCTCAGTTTGCTTCCTACATTTTCTGAGGTTACTCATGACATCATGGGGGCAGGCTGAAAACTTCCATTCATCTGATGGGATTTAAATCCACAACTCATTGCTCAGTAGACAGTCACACAAGATCACTACAACATTTTTAGTATAACATTAAAATGTGGTAACAAAAGATAACAGTCCACATGTTTACTGGAGCGTGAAGCAGAAAAGCTGTTCATTTCCTCCACTTTCTTGGATGCCATGGCTTGGTTCCTCTTTGCGACAGCCTTCAACTTGGCCACATCATAGTTCTTAACAGTGGAGTACTCAGCTTCTACAGAAATACTGAAATAATATAACTACTTCATTCACACAGTGGAGTACTCAGCTTCTACAGAAATACTGAAATAATAGAACTATTTCATTCACACAGTGGAGTACTCAGCTTCTACAGAAATACTGAAATAATAGAACTATTTCACCCACAGAGTGAAGGACTTGGCTTTTATGGAGACACTGCGATGAAGTAGAAATTTGTTTTATTCCCATTTTCCAGCAGGAAATTTCAAATATTTATTTTTAAAAAACTTTATTTCATTCACCTGTGGTGAACTTATGTACAATCCAAGCAGATGCAAGATGTGAATACATTGACAAGAGTGTACAATGCATGATAAGATTCCTCAGTTTGATGCAAGATCTGAATACACTGACAAGAGTGTACAATGCATGATAAGATTCCTCAGTTTGACGCAAGATCTGAATACACTGACAAGAGTGTACAATGCAAGATAAGATTCCTCAGTTTGCTTCCTACATTTTCTGAGGTTACTCATGACATCATGGGGGCAGGCTGAAAACTTCCATTCATCTGATGGGATTTAAATCCACAACTCATTGCTCAGTAGACAGACACATTTATCACTGAGACATACTTACTCCACCAATATAAATATGAATACATTAATAATAGTTTATAAGTACACTGGTAAATGTTTAGAACAGTGACAAGAGACCAGACATTAACAGTTTATAAGTACATCAATAAATGTTTAGTACAGTGACATGAGACCAGACAATTACAGTTTATAAATACATCAGCAAAATATTTAGTACAGTGACAAGAGACCAGACAATTACAGTTTATAAATACATCAGCAAAATATTTAGTACAGTGACAAGAGACCAGACAATTACAGTTTATAAATACATCAGCAAAATATTTAGTACAGTGACAAGAGACCAGACAATTACAGTTTATAAATACATCAGCAAAATATTTAGTACAGTGACAAGAGACCAGACAATTACAGTTTATAAATAGATCAGCAAAATATTTTGTACAGTGACAAGAGACCAGACAATTACAGTTTATAAATACATCAGCAAAATATTTAGTACAGTGACAAGAGACCAGACAATTACAGTTTATAAATAGATCAGCAAAATATTTAGTACAGTGACAAGAGACCAGACAATTACAGTTTATAAATAGATCAGCAAAATATTTAGTACAGTGACAAGAGACCAGACAATTACAGTTTATAAATACATCAGCAAAATATTTAGTACAGTGACAAGAGACCAGACAATTACAGTTTATAAATACATCAGCAAAATATTTAGTACAGTGACAAGAGACCAGACAATTACAGTTTATAAGTACATCAGTATATGTTTAGTACAGTGACAAAAGTCTAAACAACAATTTATAAGTTGATTACTTAAACGACCCTTAGAGAAGGTGACATGAGACATACTATATGGCAACAGAGGGTAACACGAGACCAGACAATCAGTACCATATTGTATGGCAACAGAGGCTGACACGAGACCAGACAATCAGTACATAATGTATGGCAACAGAGGATGATATGAGACCAGACAATCAGTACATACTGTATGGCAACACAGAGTGACACAAGACCAGACAATCAGTACATAATGTATGGCAACAGAGGATGATATGAGACCAGACAATCAGTACATACCGTATGGCAACACAGAGTGACACAAGACCAGACAATCAGTACATACTGTATGGCAACAGAGAGTGACACAAGACCAGACAATCAGTACATACCGTATGGCAACACAGAGTGACACAAGACCAGACAATCAGTACATACTGTATGGCAACACTGAGTGACACAAGACCAGACAATCAGTACATACTGTATGGCAACACAGAGTGACACAAGACCAGACAATCAGTACATACTGTATGGCAACACAGAGTGACACAAGACCAGACAATCAGTACATACTGTATGGCAATAGAGGGTGACATAAGACCAGACAATCTGTACATACTGTATGGCAAGAACTCTTACCTCTCTTCTAAATGTCTGTAGAAATCCTCAATAACCTCCTTCCAGTTTTTGGGAAATCCTTTAGAAAAAGCTTGTGCCACATCTCTGGAGAAACCTAAACATGACAGGTTAGATAATAGTGCTCAGTGTCAGGACATGTAGGGTTGGCTCTCTCTCTCTCTCTCCCTCGATCTCTCAAATGTTCAGTGCTTGATGTTTTATTTTCTGTTCCTTACTCTCATAAATGTCTGTGTGCTAGCATTCTTTTATCTTTGTTTTCTCATAAATGTCTGTGTGCTAGCATGCTTTTATCTGTTTCCTCATAAATGTCTGAGCGCTAGCATGCTTTTATCCTTGTTTTCTCATAAATGTCTTTTTCTGTCTCATAAACAGCTCAATATTAAGATTCTTTTTTTTCTCATAAATATCTTTGTGCTGTGATACAAGGTGGTACAGGAAAGCTCTGACTTTACTCACTGTAACTGTATCATTCAACAAATATAAACAGCACACTGAGGGCTACTGCTAGCAAGCCTGCAAAGTTAGTTGTCACTTGGTGGCACACTGTCTACGCACGACATGCAGTTCTGTGATTTTGTGCTAGGACCACCCTGCAATCGTTACAATGTCTGACATTCAAGCAATGTACTTGCATCAAATTTGACATTCATCTCAGCAAATATGATACCAGAAATACTTCTTCAGGCTTATGTGAACATTCTTTAGGTCAAACACAGGTTTTTGAGTGATGTGCTATTTCTAGACTGTGTCAAGTGTCTGCTGAAGATGACAAACATTCAGTGTGACCAATCATCAGGTGAGTGATGTGCGTATTTCTAGACTGTGTCTAGTGTTTGCTGAAGATGACAAACATTCAGGGTGACCAATCATCAGAAAAATGCCAGAAAATGTGGAAAAAAATGTGTAAACTCATCTGTGAGGGTCACTGATGAACAATTCATCAGTTCTCTCCTATGGCTGGAATCAGTTATGGAGTTTGCCAGAAGATTCTTCACTGCTGTGAAGTTTGTCCCCTAGTTCTTTGCCAGAAGATTCTTCACTGCTGTGAAGTTTGTCCCCTAGTTCTTGACATTCAATAAGAACCAGCTACTTCTTGACATGTGGCTCAAGTTTTTTAAGAAAGCTAACAATGACCCAAATTCCATCTCTTCAATCATCGCACATGATAAAATTTGGGGCTGCAATTCAGAGACAAATAAAAGTCACTGCAGTGGAACAGCTCACAATCACCAATGAAGGTATAGCAGGTCCAGGGTGCAACAAACTTGCTTACCATTTTCTTTTCATTGTTCAGCTACAATTTGTTCCTTCTCACAGTACAGTGAATTCTGACTTTTACTGTGATGTTTTGAGTCACTTAGCTCTTCCCATGCTTCAGGAAGAAATGTGGACGATCAGTCGGATGCCAGAGTAAAAGCATGTGCAGAGTTGAATGAAAACAGTATTTCCATGTACTTATTATGTTTCACAAGTATAACTAATGTATCAAGATTTCATAAATGCAGAGTTTTGTAGGAAAAAAAAGAAGTCATGTGATGTTTTTAGACTGTGTCCAACTTAGCACCGGCTGGGTCTAGATGTACACTACTTACCTTCTGAGATGCCTAGATCTACCTGTCGGTCTCGTACTGTGATTTTATGTTGCATTATTGCTAAAATAATGTCTGAAATAACCATCTAACTACTTCTCCAGTCACCTAATATGTCTAGATCTACTTGGGATACACTCAAGAACAGTGGTCTGGTCACAAGGCAAGTCCAATACCCTATCTACATGATCAAAAACTGAAATTTCTCAATGTTTCCTTTTGTTTTTCTTGCTCGACATCGCTCACAACTAAGCATTCTTTCACCATTTTTAATAGTGTCACAGGACACACGCATGAAATGTGGACAATCTAAACGTTACACCAGTTTTTTTAATGAAAGCAAACCAAACGTCAAATCTTTTATGACTGGCATCCACGTGAGAAACCGGAAGCGTCAGATATCTGTTGACCAGCAAGGAAAGAGTTAAGAGAAGCATTGTTAAGAGATGCCAGTTCAGTTGGCATAACATCCCTTGATGAGTTGAAAAGCTCGTCGAAAACTTGGCAAGCTACCACACAAGCCCTGTATGATGTTTAACAGCACGGGAAGGATGTAAGATGTGAAGATGTGTTGCAAAAAAGATGAGAACTGTGACGAAACAGCAACTAGATGCTGCATCACAACAATGCACATGCCACGCCTCCCTTGAGACAACGTAGATTCTGACAAAAATAACATGACAGTTGTCCCACTCCCTCAACACTTGTGTGACCTAGCCCTTTATGACCACAGCCTGAAGATGAAACTGAAGGGGTGCCACTCTGACGCTGTGGATGAAATCTGAACGGAACTGCGGGCAGTACTACAATAATTAGTGTATAAGTATATAACTATACACAAAGCACTGCAGTAAAGCTGTGATACCAGAATGTATAAACTAGAAAAAGTAGGAGCAGCTTTATTACTTAACGATTACAAAGTTGTGACGTTTCGGCGTGAGCCTTAATCATACAAAAACATACAGGAAAAAGAAATAGAGAGAGGAGATAAAGTATAGATTCACATGAATACTATTTTTTTTTAAAAAAAATTTTTTTTAAAAGAGTACTTAGCTGTAAATTGTAAGGTGTGGGTTGTCCGGCGGTGTGTGTCAGGAATGGATTTAGTAGAACGTGGAGACTGTTTAAATAGAGAACTGTGACATGTGCTTTATACCTCCTCCCATCCTGAAGCCTGTAAGAACTCCATCCCATATTCCCAACTCCTCCGTCTTCGCTGCCTATGTCAGGATAATTTGGACTTTATAAATAAGTCCAATAAGTTATTAGAATTTTTCCGTCATCGCCACTACCCAGAAAAGGTCCTTCGTGAAGCCTTCAACCATATCCAACTAGTGAGCCGCAAAGAAGTATTCAGGAAAAAGCCTGTTACTCCATCTGACAGAGTTAAGTTAGTACTGCCTTTCCACCCGCACTGTCAGATGGTTAAGAAAATTCTTTATCGTCATCTGCAGATAATCCAACTCGACTCCGACATTCACGACATTTTCTCTGATCCACCCCTATTGGCATACAAACGTGAGCCAAACCTTAAGGACATTCTCGTCCACAGCCACTTGAAGCAGAGCCTTACATATGTTGGCACTAGAAAATGTAACCGCCCTCACTGTGTTACCTGCCCGGTAGTCTGAGAAACGAAAACAATCACCTTTCCCAAAACTATCCTCACTCTTCATGAGGGATTCACATGTGAGTCCCGTAATATGATACATGTCATCGTTTGCAAAAGATGAGGATAACATATATTGGTGAGACTGGCCTCAGATTAGGGGACCGCATGCAAAAACATCTGTACAACATCGCCCAGCATGCTTCGAAACCAGTCTCAAATCATTTCAATGGCCCCAACCACAGAGGCAAATCTGATTTTCTGGTCACAGCCATCAAACAATGTCACGCAGATGACATAAGCCGCCTGGCACTTGAGAACTACTGCATTCAAAATTATGGGACGCTGTAACCACATGGGTTAAACTCACTGTTTAGCTACACGTAACATTCTCTTCAATCATTATAGTACCTCTCCACTAAGTCCATCCCTTCTTACTTTTCAAACCTCCTCACAGCATCACTCTGCAACCCCTCTTCCCTAATCATCTGTTTCAATTTCTCCTAGCTAGGTCAATACTGTATCACTCTCTCTCCCCTCCCCGGTTCCCCATCCACCACCCCCAGTTACAACCCTCTGACCACATGTCACAGGTCTCTATTTAAACAGTCTCCACGTTCTACTAAATCCATTCCTGACACACACTGCCGGACAACCCACACCTTACAATTTACAGCTAAGTACTCTTTTAAAAAAAATTTTTTTTTTTAAATAGTATTCACGTGAATCTATACTTTATCTCCTCTCTCTATTTCTTCGTCCTGTATGTTTTTGTATGTGCTCCTTAGGTGTGAAAGACGGGTTGCAATCATGTGTATGTTCCCAGTGAAACTTTCAATAGGGATGCTGGTAAAATTTACATAAGCTTGTACACTTTTTTCTAGGAACAGTCTGGAAACTTTCTGACACCTCTTTGTATACTTTCTTCTTCTCTTTTCTAAGCACCAAGATATATTTTTCTTTTTAATTCTCTCATAAACATCTTGGTGCTAGGATAAGCTTTTTTATCTCTCAAAGATGTCCCAGTGGTGCTTGAATGCACTTTATTTTTCTTCCTCTCATAGATGTCCCAGTGCTAGGATATGCTTTGTTCTTTTTTCTCATGAATGTCAGAGCACTAGGATATGCTTTGTTCTTTTTTCTCATAAATATCAGAGTACCAGGATATGCTTTGTTCTTTTTTCTCATAAATATTAGAGCACTAGGATATGCTGTTCTTTTTTTCTCATAAATATCAGAGCACTAGGATATGCTTTGTTCTTTTTTCTCATAAATGTTAGAGCACTAGGACATGCTGTTCTTTTCTTCTCATAAATGTCAGAGCACTAGGATATGCTTTGTTCTTTTTTCTCATAATTGTCAGAGCACTAGGATATACTTTGTTCTTTTTTCTCATAATTGTTAGAGCACTATGATATGTTTTGTTTTTTTTCCTCATAATTGTCAGAGCACTAGGATATGAGTTGTTTTTTTTTCTCATAAATGTCATAGTGCTAGAATATGCTTTGTTTTTTTTTCTCATAAATGTCATAGTGCTAGAATATGCTTTGTTTTTTTTTTTCTCATAAATGTCATAGTGCTAGAATATGCTTTGTTTTTTTTTCTCATAAATATCAGAGCACTAGGATATGCTTTTTTTTTCCTCTCTCATAATTATTTCAGTGCTAAATTATACCTTTTTTTTTTTTTGCTCTCATAATTGTCTTTAGTAATAGTTGATGTTTTATGGGGTTTTTATGCCCTCATAAATTCTCAGTGCTAAGATACACTTTTTTCTTCCCATACTAAAGATATTTTCACTGACATGAACAGAAGGCTCTGTCAGAGATGTAACAGAGCAGACACACACAGCTCTCAACTGTTCATCTGTTCTCATAGTTATATTTCACAATCCCTGGCTTATCTACTCACCATTGTCTACTGTACAGACCAGACACATGACACACACAGCTCTCAATTGTTCACCTGTTCTCATAGTTATATTTCATAATCCCTGGATTATCTACCCACTACTGTCTATTGTACAGACCAGACACATGGCTTAACTACTCACCAATGTCTATTGTACAGACCAGACACATGGCTTAACTACTCACCAATGTCTATTGTACAGACCAGACACATGGCTTAACTACTCACCAATGTCTATTGTACAGACCAGACACATGGCTTATCTACTCACCACTGTCTATTGTACAGAGCAGACACATGAGTTAACTACTCACCATTGTCTATTGTACAGAGCAGACACATGAGTTAACTACTCACCATTGTCTATTGTACAGAGCAGACACATGAGTTAACTACTCACCATTGTCTATTGTACAGAGCAGACACATGGGTTATCTACTCACCATTGTCTATTGTACAGAGCAGACACATGGCTTATCTACTCACCATTGTCTATTGTACAGACCAGACACATGGGTTATCTACTCACCATTGTCTATTGTACAGAGCAGACACATGAGTTAACTACTCACCATTGTCTATTGTACAGAGCAGACACATGAGTTAACTACTCACCATTGTCTATTGTACAGAGCAGACACATGAGTTAACTACTCACCATTGTCTATTGTACAGAGCAGACACATGAGTTAACTACTCACCATTGTCTATTGTACAGAGCAGACACATGAGTTAACTACTCACCATTGTCTATTGTACAGAGCTTGTTTATCCTCCCCTTCAGCCTGTACACAGAATCTGTGATGGTGACAACAGTTTTAGGTCCAGCTATGTCACTGACAGCAGTGCTGTGCCAGAATCCCTCCATGCCCCTGACAATACCAAAAACATCAAATATTAGACTCTGCTCGTGCGTAATATCTCAGTCTAGATCATTTAAAAGCTTGATTACTACAGCTATAAAATGCACAGACTGTGCTATTTATATACTACAGCTATACTGCTTTAAAACGCATTGATTGTATGTACTACACAGACTGTGGACATCTCACTACACGGACATTTGTATGACCACAGCTGTACTACTATAAAACACACACTACACTGACATTTTTATATACCACATAGACTGTGGAAATTGCATTACACTGTTATTTTATGTACTGCACAGAACCACTGACATTTGTATGTACTAAATGAACTGCGCACATAACTACTGACATTTCTATGTACTAGACTGAACTGCTGATATCACACCACTTGACATTTGTATGTAATACACTAAACTTCTGACATCACATCAAGCTGACATTTGTATGTACTGCACAGAACTGACATCACACCATCTGACATTTGTATATACAATAAACTGCTGACATCACACCAGCTGACATTTGTATGCACTGCACACAACTGCTGACATCACAATACACTGACATTTGTATCTACTGCACACAACTGCTCACGTCTGTATGTATGGCACACAATTGCTGACATTTGTATGCACAGAACTTCTGACATTACATCACACTGACTTTTGTATGTACTGCACAGAACTGCTGACATCACACCAAATGACATTTGTATGTACTGCACAGAACTGCTGACATTTATATGTACTGCACAGAACTGCTGACATCACACCAAACTGACATTTGTATCTACTGCACAGAGCTGCTGACATCACACCATACTGACATTTGTATCTACTGCACAGAACTGCTGACATCACACCAAATGACATTTGTATGTACTGCACAGAACTGCTGACATCACACCATACTGACATTTGTATCTACTGCACAGAACTTCTGACATCACACCATACTGACATTTGTATGTACTGCACAGAACTGCTGACATCACACCACACTGACATTTGTATCTACTGCACAGAACTGCTGACATCACACCACACTGACATTTGTATGTACTGCACACAACTGATGATATCACACCGCAATGACACTTGTATGCATTGCACACAACTACTGATATTTGTATGTACTGCACAGAACTGCTGACATCACACCACCTGACATTTGTATGTACTGCACAAACTATGAGACAACAAGGAGAATAATATTCTCAAACTGCATAGTAACATTCTCATACAGTATAATATTTTCATACTGTATAATAATATTCTCATACTGTATAATCTCTCTCTCTGAACCTTAAGTGTCCAGGGCACATGGGGCTTCCACAAGGGTTTTCCACAAATGCCTGTCCTTCGCCTTTTTTTTCTGCTCTTGCCCAGGTGAGCCCTCTATTGCTCAACGTCCTCTCTGTTGTTCTTCTCCATGTCTCTTTTGGTCTACCCTTACTTCTATTCCCCTGTGGTGTCCATCTTAGTGCTATTTTTGGTAGTGAGTTGTCAGTCATTCGGAGCACATGTCCCAACCATTGCCAGCATCTTTCCTCAATAATTGCAGTCAGTGGCTTCATCTGCATTTCTGCCAACAAGATGTTTTATTTCTTATGGTGTTTGGCCAAAACATTTTTCCAATTCTTCCTAAACATTTAATCTGGAAAGAATTCAACTTGTTTTCTATGGTTTTGGTGATTTTCCAGCACTCACTTCCATAGAGTAGTACACTTAGAACATTACTCTTAAATATCCTGATTTTCGTATTCATGCTTAGTTTTTTAGATTTCCATATAGTCTGCAGCACTGCAAAAGCCTGGTTTGCTCTAGTAAGTCTGCTGTTGATGTCCTCTGTGCTGTCTCCAATTTCTACTACTCTACTTCGTTGACCTCCTCCACTAACTTGCTATCTACTCTGAGTACATTTCTGTTGTTCACATTTTGCTTCATTAACTTTGTCTTCCTACGTTATCTTTAGTCCTATGTTGTTTGCATCCTGAGTTAGCTTGTTTATTTTATCTTGGATTTCTTTGTGGCTGCTTGATAATAGACAAATGTCGTCCACAAAGTCAAGGTCCTCCAGCACTGTGTCAAGGGTCCATTGTAATCCTCTGTGTTTATCTGATGTTGCCCCCTTCATTAACCAGTCTACTGCCAAGATAAATAATGTTGGTGATAGTACACATCCCTACTTCACTCATGTTTGTACCCTAAAGCTGCTGCAGGTATGTTCTCCACAGATCACTTTGCACTGAAAACCCTTGTATAGGGCTTTGATTACATTCACTATTTTATGGGGGAGGCCATGCCATCTTAGGATTTTCCACAGTGCATCTCTGTTGACACTGTCAAAGGCTTTCTCAAAATCTATAAACAATGCATATGTTGTGTTATGCCACTCATTTGCCTGTTCTAATATTTTTCTAAGTACAAATATGTGGTCTATGCATGATCTTCCTTTCCTAAATCCTGCCTGCTCTTTTCGAAGTTTTCCCTCAAGTGCTGGTACAATTCTGTTGATGATTATTCTGCAAAATACTTTACTGGTGAGTGGCAGTAGGGTAATGCCTCTCCAGTTCCTGCAATCTCTGAAGTCACCCTTCTTTTGTAGTTTTACTATAAGGCCAGTTTTCCACTCCTCTGGAGCTTTTTCTAGATCCCAAATTTGTTGTAGTATCTGGAGAGTTGTTTTGGCATTTCTGTTTCTTCTGCTTTCAACATCTCAGCAGTCATTTCATCTTCACCTGGTGCCCTGTCTAATTTTAGCTTCTTTATCACCTCCTTTACTTCACTTATTGTTATTGGTCTTGTATTGATGTTTAGTTCTGTTTTTACTTCAGGTATATCTACTGTTTGTGCTGCTTGTGTTCTGTTTAGTAGGGTGTTAAAGCGTTCCCTCATCTTTCAATTTTTTCTCTTTCTCCACTGACCAGTTGTCCCTTATGTGTCCTTACGGCACTCTCACATCTTGTACTGAAGTTACCTGTCATCTGCTTTGTGATTTTGTATACGGTTTTCATATCATTTACCTATGCTGTGTTCTCTGCTGCTTCTGCTAAGTTGTCATAGTATTGAAGTTTATCCTGACGGCATGATTCCTTCACTTCCTTGTCTTTTTGTACATAATTACTTAAAACTTGTTCTTTAAGCCTTTGTGATTTGGTGTTCAGTAATTTTTTCTTGATTTATTTTCTTTGCTCTATCTTTTCTCATGTGGTCTTGCTTATCCATTCCTCTTTTCTCCGTTTCCGATATCCCAGCACCTCTTTTGCTGTTTCCTGTAGTGTTTTAATGAACTCTAGTATGGACATTTCTGCTTTGTCTTGTAGGACACTGAAACGGTTCTTAAGTACTATTGAGAATTCATTTCTTGTTTGCTGGTCTTTCAGTTTTCTTGTATCAAAATGTATCTTTCTGTGTGCTCCAATTTTGGCTTTCCTTAATTTTAGTTTTATTTTTGCTATCAAAAGGTTGTGATCACTTCCTACATCTGCTCCTTTCCTTGCTCTCACATCTTGTAGTGACTGTTTCCACTTGTTGTTTATTAGTAAGTGATCGATTTGGTTTTCTGTGGTTTTATCTGGGGACGTCCAAGTCACTTTATGGATGTTTTTGCATTGGGAAAATTGTACCTTCGATGGTCATCACGTTTTCTTCACAAAAACTGCAGTCTTTCTCCATTTTCATTTATTTCTCCAATTCCTTCTCTTCCCATGATTCTTCCTATCTTCATTTCCCTCACCTAACCTACTTTTTCACTGAAGTCGCCCAAGATGAGTAGCATATCATGGTTGGGTATTGTTTCTACTGTGGCTTGGAGGCTGTTGTAAAAACCTTCTTTTAATTCCTCTTCAGCTGATTCTGTTGGTGCATAACAAACTATAATAGCATCGTGAATCTTGAGTTGAAGCGTGCATATAATAATCTCTCATTTATAGGAGTCCATTTCAGCAATGCTCTTGATGCTTCTTTTGTTATAATCAATGCTACTACTCCTTCATGAAGATCTTCTTTACCTGACCATACTATTGTATCTTCTGTGAGCTGTGTTGTTAATTTCCTTCTGCCTTGCCATCTTGTCTCTTGTATTCCTAATATGTCTATTTTGTATCTGTGCATTTCCTTGATGGTTTGTGCTAATTTTCCAGTCTGGTTAAGTGTTCTTATGTTCCAGCTGCCTATCTGCATCTTGTGTTTAGGTTCCAGGAGGTCTGCAGTCGGGCTGGGGACTTTCAGTGGCTGGCTTTCATCCACAACCTTCATGGGCTCAGTTTCCTGATAAGCATTTTTCCTTCCACCTGCATTTGTTTTTTCCCTTGCTTCTGTTTCTGTAGCAATCTTATCGTTTTTCTTTTTACCGGATGGGGTTGCTGGCCCTATGCCAAACCCTCGTTAGTCGCCTTTTACGATCATGCGTGGTAGGGTACAGCGGTCCTACTCTTTGCAGATCCTGGGTACCACACAGGGGAATACTGTATAATAATATTCTCATATTGTATAATAATGGTTTCTCTGCGAGTTTCCGTAACGATATCTTTTTTTTCCATCTGGAATCGCCTCTAGATAGGTCCCAGGATAAGGTTCTCAGCCTTATGCCCAACTCCCGGTACAGGATATGTGACAGATAAACAGGAATTCCGCTGATTTCTGCATGCCAGCAAGAGCGTTAAAAAAAACGTCCACCATCTTGAATATCACACACATGGGACCCAACTAGAAGATCTTGAATTTGCTGATGACATAGCTCTTATCAGTAATAATGTGAATTCCATGCAAGAAAAAACATACAGCCTGTCTTTACTGGCTAGCAAAATAGGACTTGAAATTAACAAGGACAAAACAAAAATAATGAAAATTCCCATTAATCAAAATGGAAAAATACACATAGAAGGGACAGATATTGAAGAAGTCAATCAATTTGCATAAACTGGCAGCTACATAGACCAGGATGGTGACACCAGAAATGAAGTTAGAATTAGAACTGCAAAAGCAGCATCAATCTTCAAGGATCTTAAGAACATACGGAATTCAACAGTTATAAGCACAAAAACCAAGTTAAGACTACTCAATTCAAATGTAATATCTACCCTCATTTATGCATGCAAAAGCTGGAAAACAACTAAAGAAATAGACAAGAAATTAGACTCTTTTGAAAATAAATGTCTAAGGAAAATACTCAGCATCAAGTGGAACGAATTCAAGAACAATGCAAAGATAAGACAGATGACTGAACAACAACCAGTCTCATGGGTGATCAGGAAAAGGAGATGGACATATGTTGGTCACGTGATGAGAAGAAACAGTCAGAGAATCCCATAACAAGCTATCAAGTGGAACACAACAGGCCAAAGAAAAAGAGGCAGACCATGTAAAATTCTGGAGGACATAAGATATAAGATAAGATACTAATGGACTTTCAGGTTGTACTCCTATGACTAGAGAAACAGTATTCACAGTGAGTTCCATCTTGATCATTTCATTCAAAAAAATCCATCACAAACATAAACTTAATCTGAAGCAAACATGGAATTAACACAAACAAAAAAAAATCTGTAACCCATTAAGAAAGGATGGGAAGGAAATGAAAAACTTTCTTCATAATCACTTCATGGCATTTATGACTCAAACAGCAAAAATCCCAGTTCATTCACATTCTCAAACAGCAAAATTCCCAGTTCATTCACATTCTCAAACAACAAAAATCCCAGTTCATTCATTCTCAAACAGCAAAAATCCCAGTTCATTCACATTCTCAAACAGCAAAAATCCCAGTTCATTCACGTTCTCAAACAACAAAAATCCCAGTTCATTCACGTTCTCAAACAACAAAATCCCAGTTCATTCACATTCTCAAACAACAATAATCCCAGTTCATTCACGTTCTCAAACAGCAAAAATCCCAGTTCATTCACGTTCTCAAACAGCAAAAATCCCAGTTCATTCACGTTCTCAAACAGCAAAATCCCAGTTCATTCACGTTCTCAAACAGCAAAAATCCCAGTTCATTCACGTTCTCAAACAACAAAAATCCCAGTTCATTCACGTTCTCAAACAACAAAAATCCCAGTTCATTCACGTTCTCAAACAACAAAAATCCCAGTTCATTCACGTTCTCAAACAACAAAAATCCCAGTTCATTCACGTTCTCAAACAGCAATAATCAAAACCCCGGTGCTCAGTAGCTTTTCTCCGAGTGCTACTACAAATTCCAAACTTTGAGGCCCCCCCCCCCCCATGAATGTTACTGAAAGAACCATCCCCTCCTACACACACGTACAAACACCAGCTTCATACAAAACAGAAAAGCAAATGTCCCCCTCCTGGATTCAAGCTGCAACATCCAGCTGGCTTCCACGCACACTCAAGCAAGTTTTATCAGGCAGCACTTAAAACTTATAAACAAAGTCAAGACATCAATTTCACAAACAGGAACTGAATCACTTAAGGCAACTGACAACTGAAAGTGAATTGTTACATGTTACGTGCTAAAACATATATGTCGACTGCGTCACAATGGGGTGTGATTAAGTTGCAGATACGTAGTAACAACACGATGAACATTCCCTGTAATGATATACTCTTCATAGGAAAACGCTAGGACGTTCACAAACTGGCACATAGGATTATCAATCAAGACCGCATTATCTTAGCACTTCCAATCATTTATTACATGGAACAAGATGATGATGGCTGACAATGAAAATATATTTTTAAAAATGATTTCAACATACATAATTCCAATACAATATAATTCCTAGCTGCTAACTAGCTAAGTCACTGAGATAGTGCCATAAGAATTCAACCAAACTATCAACTATAAAATACTTAACTCACAACTACTAACTATTACAATTAACATTTCTGACACCGACAAGACAACACCGCGTTCTCACTCAACAGTCAAACTCTGAATGATCTCAGTTGAAACTTTGTCTCCAACCCAGACCACAAAACATACTTTTCACAAGCAAAGAATGAACTTGACATCATGGACAAAACAATCTTCTAATGAACTTGAAGTCATGGACAAAACAATCTTCTAATGAACTTGACGTCATGGACAAAACAATCTTCTAATGAACTTGACGTCATGGACAAAACAATCTAGAAGATTCTACAAAATACAACCATCATGGGCCTAACTCTGAGATACTGATTCAGAGTTATATCAGGGTTAGATACCCTTGAACAAATAGTGTCACACAACTTTAGAAAGATCAAATGTTGGGCTACAATACTCAAAAGTGATTTAAACCAGATTTTAAAACTAATATGTCTTCTGTCACATTCTGTCAAACTTGTCAATTTCTGAAAAAAAGAAAAAACAATGTCAGGTAAAAACATATTTTCAACAATGAGTGTTTCACTTCCTCTCACATCTAAAGTTCTTTGTCCACTATTTTTCTCTCTTTCACATCTAAAGTGCTTTGTCCACTATTTTTCTCTCATTCACATCAAAAGTGCTTTCTCTACTATTTTTCTCTTTCACATCTAAAATGTCTATTATTTTTCTTCCTCTCACATCTAAAATGCTTTGTCTACTATTTTTTCTCTCTCACATCTAAAATGCTTTGTCTACTATTTTTTCTCTCTCACATCTAAAATGCTTTGTCTACTATTTTTTCTCTCTCACATCTAAAATGCTTTGTCTACTGTTTTTTCTCTCTCACATCTAAAATGCTTTGTCTACTATTTTTTCTCTCTCACATCTAAAATGCTTTGTCTACTGTTTTTTCTCTCTCACATCTAAAATGCTTTGTCTACTGTTTTTTCTCTCTCACATCTAAAATGCTTTGTCTACTGTTTTTTCTCTCTCACATCTAAAATGCTTTGTCTACTATTTTTTCTCTCTCACATCTAAAATGCTTTGACTACTGTTTTTTTTCTCTCTCACATCTAAAATGCTTTGTCTACTGTTTTTTCTCTCTCACATCTAAAATGCGTTGTCTACTATTTTTTCTCTCTCACATCTAAAATGCTTTGTCTACTGTTTTTTCTCTCTCACATCTAAAATGCTTTGTCTACTGTTTTTTCTCTCTCACATCTAAAATGCTTTGTCTACTATTTTTTCTCTCTCACATCTAAAATGCTTTGTCTACTGTTTTTTCTCTCTCACATCTAAAATGCTTTGTCTACTGTTTTTTCTCTCTCACATCTAAAATGCTTTGTTTACTATTTTTCTTTCTCTGATATTTCTCTCTACTATTTTTCAAAGCTACTCACACACAATATACTGTATTATCTCTACCTTATACACAGACCTTACTGTTTACAATGTACTAATGAAGGTTGACCTTTTGAGACACAAGAATGCTAACTTTTCTAATCATAGAAACACAGACGAGAAATAAAACAAATCTCAAGACTGTACCTGGTTTCACAGTATGAGACATGAGGTACAACTGTATTGTACATGTCTCCAAGTATAATGGGAAATATAAGGTAAAACTGTATTGCACATGTCTCCAAGTATAATGGGAAATGTACAACTGTATCTTGCACGTCTCCAAGTACAATGGGGAAACATAACATAAAACTATAACTTACACGTTTCCAAGTATAATGGGAAACATAACATAAAACTATAACTTACATGTTTCCAAGTATAATGGGAAACATAACATAAAACTATAACTTACATGTTTCCAAGTATAATGGGAAATATAACAAAACTATCTTCACTGCTGGTGAGATTCTTTGGATGCCACTCGTGGAGTGAAATTCCTCCCGGCCAATGAAGAAAACGCGAAAAAGGATATTAGGGTTGCCATGCAGCGCCAATGTGAAAAGGTGATGGAAAGGATAAAGTGAAACTTGGTAAGTCCAGTGGTCTCGCTGCGAGAGCTACTCATACCACGGCACCTCTGTTCTAGATATACACGTCCGATATACACCCATATTGGTGAAATATGCTTAAACCAGGGGTGAAACTTGATGGCTACTCATATCACGGTACCTCCGCTCTAGAGGTCGTTCATACCCTAAACACACCCATGCTGGGATAATATGCCTAAACCGGATCAACCCAGGGGTGGAACTTACTAGTGGCGAGGATTCGTCCTCCTGGACAAAAGCTCCATCCTGGTCACAACTAGGAAGGGTAGCAGCCACAACCACAAAATGCTGAAGTCTGAGACATGGGACCAGTGCAGTCTAGATAGGCAACCACCTCTCACCCAGTGGGGATGTATGCGTATCCTAATCACGCTGAGGTTTTCTGGTGAGAAAGTCCAACTCTAGCCTGGATGGGCAACCACCTCTCACCCAGCAAGGATATACTGATATCCAAAACACGTCGAGGTTTTCCGGTGAGAAAGCCCAACTCTAGATTAAACTGGCGCAATGAAAAACCACGGTGTCATGCACTCCCACTTCTGAGACCCACCAAGAATACAGGCTCAAGCCCCGCAATACTCTGAACCTCTTGTGGTCCCCTCGTGGATCGCATGTGGTCCTTTCAGGAACCACGGGACCCATCGAGGAGCACAGGAGTAAATTCAGGAGGATCACAGGGCCGTCTTGGTGGTATGAGCAAACGAAGAAGAAGAAGGAAAACAAAACTAAGAATGAGAAGTATAATTTCATCTTTAAAAAAAAAAAAAAAAGCATCCCCCTATGAAAAAAAATATTTAATGTTAAAAACAGCATGTCATAAAACATGAACAATTATTACTCTATATATATTAGAAACAAATATAAAATCAGCATGAAAACAGTATCAACATGATATATGACTTAACCTTAAGAAACACAAAACTGTACTGTAATATTACTTCTTCTGCCCCTCAATACACAATCCTCGTCTGTCAGGCAATGGTTTAATAATCCAGTCGTGCAGTTCTGTTACTTTTTTCAACAGCATGCCAGTCTTCTTCATCTGAAAGCACAGAAGTCAGAGATCAGCTCTAATCAAACCTTCACAAATGTGTTATTAATGTTAAATTCATGTCTCAGCAAGATAACAGCATTCACAAATGTGTTATTAATATGAAATTCAGTCTTTGTTTAGCAACAACCTTCACAAGTATATGTCAGTTAATCATTTGCATGTCCCTTGCAGAACTCTGCCTCCCTAACAGCACTCCTGTAGGCCTCTCGGTTGTAAGCAAGATGCCCTGCTGCTGATGCGTCCATTCATAGATCATCAACACTGTCTTGCAGCCATCTTTGCCCTGATCTTCCTCTTTCTTTTTCCCATTATGTACCCATCCAAGACTGTCTTCTCTAAATTATAATGACGTTTAATGTCCAAAATATTTAAGTTTTCTCTCTTTAATCCTCTTTACTAGCCAGCCTTCTTCAATATTAAGTTCTTGTAGTATGAATATTAGTCACAAGTATATGACTAACGTGAAATCCACACACAAGTCACATTCTGTTCACATCCGTCATAAATGTGTGATTAACATGAAATGACATATGTCCCAATCTCTTCACATCTCTCATAAATGTGTGATTAACATGAAATGACTTATGTCCCAATCTCTTCACATCCTTCATAAAGTGTGATTAACATGAACTGACATATGCCACAGCCTGGCACCACCTTTCACAAAAGACTGACTGCACAAACAGCAACTTATTCTGGACTACATCTGACCAACTGCAATGAGACTTTATATTTAGAACAAGAAGAGCACCAAACACAAGAAACAGCTGCACTAACTTCTTCTTCTTTTTCGTATGCACACTGGCGATGATGCGTGGTATCCTGATTTTTGCGATGTGCCTTTTGGCTGGGTATCTCTGACTTCAGCACCTTTCCTTGCTAGGGCAGACTGTGGTCTTGCTTGGACTTCCATGAAGACAGTGTTGTAGGCTGGCCTGGCCAAAACTTTGTTTTCCAGCCTCTAGTGGCTGTACTTAAGCCCCTTCTCCATGTCAGATCCAGCATGCAACGCTGGCTGACCAGATGGCTTTGAGACAGTTCCACAGAGACACTCAGACTTTGAGATGAAGAATCTTATGATTGCCTCAATAATGCCCATTCCCCGCCACTTATAGTCTGATGGCTCTGTTTTGTTTACATCATTCTGATAGCCACTGATGTAAAGACCCATAGGCTTGTCATGTCCTGGATTCATTGATTTCACATCAGATTTTCCTCATCCCTGCCAGTGATCTCCATGTCCCCATCCATCCACCAACCTGACATTACATTTTACAAAAATAACAATTACAATTAGTGTTGACTGCTACAGGTTTCTGGGCTACAGAGGTAGATCAGAGTTTCTAAGCAAACAGATCTATGTTCCCTGTGTCACAAAGACTATGTTAAGATAAGTGTGTTCTTAACATGTTCCCTGTGTCACAAAGACTATGTTAAGATAAGTGTGTTCTTAACATGTTCCCTGTGTCACAAATACTATGTTAAGATAAGTGTGTTCTTAACATGTTCCCTGTGTCACAAAGACTATGTTAAGATAAGTGTGTTCTTAACACAGTTGTTCTGGGGGGGGGGGCCTGTATTAACTGAAAACAAAGGAACAGCTGCTCTAACTGAAACCACAGGAACAGCTGATCTAACTGAAACCACAGGAACAGCTGCTCTAACTGAAACCACAGGAACAGCTGATCTAACTGAAACCACAGGAACAGCTGCTCTAACTGAAACCACAGGAACAGCTGCTCTAACTGAAACCACAGGAACAGCTGCACTAACTGAAACCACAGGAACAGCTGCTCTAACTGAAACCACAGGAACAGATGCACTAACTGAAACCACACAAACAGATGCTCTAACTGAAATCACACAAACAGATGCACTCACAGAAACCACAGGAACAGCTGCTCTAACTGAAACCACACAAACAGATGCACTAACTGAAACCACAGGGATAGCTGCACTAACAGAAACCACAGGAACAGCTGCTCTAACTGAAACCACACAAACAGATGCACTAACTGAAACCACACAAACAGATGCACTAAATGAAACAGAAATCACTGAAACAGCCACTCTAAATGAAACTCACAGAAGCAACTATTCCAAACAAAACCACAGAAACAACTATTCTAAACAAAACCACAGAAACAACTATTCTAAACAAAACCACAGAAAAAACTACTCTAAACAAAACCACAGAAACAACTACTCTAAACAAAACCACAGAAACAACTACTCTAAACAAAACCACAGAAACAACTATTCTAAATGAAATCACAGAAACAACTATTCTAAACAAAACCACAGAAACAACTACTCTAAACAAAACCACAGAAACAAATACTCTAAACAAAACCACAGAAACAACTACTCTAAATGAAACCACAGAAACAACTACTCTAAATGAAACTACAGAAACAACTACTCTAAACAAAATCACAGAAACTAAACAAAACCACAAAAACAACTACTCTAAACAAAACCATAGAAATTGGAATGTTAGTAGCTATAATTCTGCATAAATTTCTGGAGTGTAGGTAGCTGTAATTCTATAAACATTTTTAGAGTGTAGGTAGCTATAATTCTGTAAACATTTCTGGAGTGTAGGCAGTTATAATTCTATAAACATTTCTGGAATGTAGTTAGCTATAATTCTATAAATATTTCTGGAGTGTAGGTAGCTATACGATACCATAACAATTGGAGGTTATGAAATACCAGAGATTAGATATGCTGATGACACAGTGTTAATATCCACAACACAAAAAGGAATGGAAAAACTAATTATGTCAGTCCATAAGAACAGCGAAGAGCAGAACCTCTATCTTAATGCAAAGAAAACTAAATTGATGACAACTGACAAAACAAACAAGGCAGCTGAAATATATATCAATGAGGAAAAATTGGAAGAAGTGGAGAGTTTTTAATATCTTGGATCACTATTAACTAATAATGGAGATACAATGAGGAAAATTAAAAGGAGGACATCTACTGCTCTTCAGAAAGTAAAACAAATAAAGAATCTGTGAAGAGGAGCAGACAGAACTACAAAAATAAGATTTTTAAGGTCATGCATCCTTCCCATCGCAACATATGCCTGTGAGACCTGGACACTTAACAGAACAGCTGAGAAACACTTAAATGCCTTTGAATGTAAATGCTACAGAAGAGTTCTCCAAATATCATGGACACAAAAAAGAACAAATATATCTATACTACAAGAGCTTAATATTGAAGAAGGCTGGCTAGTGAAGAGGATTAAAGAGAGAAAACTTAAATATTTTGGACACATTAAACGTCATGATAATTTAGAGAAGACTGTATTGGAAGGATACATAATGCGAAAAAGAAAAAAGAGGAAGACCAAAACGAAGATGGCTGCAAGAAATCGTTGACGATCTGCAAATGGACGCAGCAGCAGCATGCCATCTTGCTCACAACCGAGAGGCCTACAGGAGTGCTGTTTGGGAGGCAAAGTTCTGCAAGGGACATGCAAATGAATGAATGAATGAGGTAGCTATAATTCTATAAACATTTCTGGAGTGTAGGTAGCTATAATTCTGTAAACATTTCTGGAGCATTAGTAACTTAAATAACAGATAGCACTAAGATGGACACCACAGGGGAGCAGAAGTAAGGGTAGACCAAAAGAGACATGGAGAAGAACAACAGAAAGGATGTTGAGCAATAGAGGGCTCACCTGGGCAAGAGCAGAAAAAAGGCGAAGGACAGGCATTTGTGGAAAACCCTTGCGGAAGCCCCATGTGCCCTGGGCACTTAAGGTTCAGAGAGACAGAGTAACTTGAAGGAAGACATAAAAAAGAAGACACAAATGCTCTCAAGGGACAACCTAAAGCTTCTAACATTTTATAAGCACACATACACAAAACCTCACTCATCTGTTGACAATTTACAACTTACACTTTCAAACTTCAAAGACTTTTCAGCCACACATGATGATGATTTCTCCCTTAGTTTCTTCATCTTAGATTTAACTGGAGACCTTGAGTGTTTCATTGTCTTTGTCAGTTTTGTTGTTGCCAGTTTTCTGTAGAGAAAACAACATGAGAAACTAACTCAAGTTAGCTAGCTTTGCTACAACTGATTCAGCTCATCAGCTCTTGTTATATGTTAGCTTTGCTACAAATAATTCAGCTTATCAACTCAAATTATACATCAATCTTGTTACAAGAAATTCAGTTCATCAGCTCTTGTTATATGTTAGCTTTGCTACAAATAATTCAGCTTATCAACTCAAATTATACATCAATCTTGTTACAAGAAATTCAGCTCATCAGCTCTTGTTATATGTTAGCTTTGCTACAAATGATTCAGCTTATCAACTCAAATTATACATCAATCTTGTTACAAGAAATTCAGCTCATCAGCTCTTGTTATATGTTAGCTTTGCTACAAATAATTCAGTTCATCAGCTCTTGTTATATGTTAGTTTTGTTACAACTGATGTGGCTTATCAACTCAAGTTGCACATTAGTCTTCTTACAATTGATTCAGCAGGCCAACAGATGATAAGAGAAATGATGAGTGTGGTAAAGCTGCAGAGGTTTATGGCTCAGTTTTACAGAAAGAATGAGGAAAATGTGGAAGAACAAGAGTCACCAACAAAATAAAATAAGATGAGAATAAATAAAGAGCACACAACAATACAATATTTCAGCAAATGCCTTTTTTTCCACGACCACATACTAAAATTTTATGACTCGTAAACTAAAACAACTAATCTTTTATCAATGGATAAAACCATGAAAACAGATCCTCCTCGTAAGAATGATGTAGGTAAACACACAACAGAAGCTGCAGAAATGGGTAGAAATGCAAAGTAGTTTAAAGAAAGCCAAACTCATTGTTAATCCCAGCTGACTGGAGATAGTCAAGCTAGAAAATAAGGCATTGTTCTGCAGCTTTCTGAGACTGTTCATTGTGCACGAGAGTGGATGCAGCGACAGAAATGTCCCATTCTCGTTGGTGGTCTCCTTGACAGAAATGTTTGGCAACCAGTGCCAGTGCCCTCTTGGATATGTTGTTCAGATGCTGGCAAAACGTAACTCCTAAGTGTAAGCCAGTCTCTCCTATATACTTCAAACCCAAACATTTGCACACAACGGCATAAATTATGTTGTGAGAAGTGCAAGTAAAGCGCTCCTGACAACATGGACTTTGGGAAGGAAACCTGGCTCATGTTGACAACAAAAGGACTTGCATCTACTGCAGAGAAAGTTGTGTCTTGTACCTGCTGACTAGAGGCAGCTTCTAACAGATCACTGAAATATTTGTTCTGCCAGCCACAAGTAGGGCTTCTGCCAAGAGTTCACAAGCATTGACTAGAGATGGGGGTAACGAAACAATATGTCCTTTACTGCCAAACTGTGGAGGTAATATGTAAGTACTAGATTTTTTCTGTCCAAGCCACAAAACAGTTTAGAAGCAAGGGCTTGTAGTCATAATGTATGGCTGATGTAGCTCCAGGACAAAGTGAGAGCATGTTCCAGATAGTCACACTGCAAAAGAAATCCAGCACCACTGGGCTTGATTGTGGAAATCAATATCCACAGAACATAAATGTCACAAACTAAGGACCTGAGAAAAAGGAACAGAATCCTTGCACAAACTGAGGTGAGAGGAGAAGTACAAGATATAGCTGTGAGAATCAATGGGTTTACAGAAAACTGAAGTGGCAAGCCAGGAAAGACTGACAGTCACAGCAATATTGAGAAAATTTATAGAAGAAGTTGAGATAAGAAGGTGAAGGAAATCATGGAATTAAATTCTTTTAACAAAACTGATAAAATGTCAAGGTCCTTCTCTGGCACAGATGTGACATAGATGCCATCATCAATGTGACACCTACATTCCAGCCTTCTACACAATTCCATGACCTTGTGTTACAAATGACCCTTAACAGGCACGTACATCTAAAACCCATTTTAGTGCCATGCCCACAATGCTGATTTGGTTGAAATACAGACCACTGAACTCAAAATATAGACCACTGAACTCAAAATACAGACCACTGAACTCAAAATACAGACCACTGAACTCAAAATTTAGATCACTGAACTCGAAACAGTTGAGTTCAAAGGCAAGTTGTCTATAGTGTAAAAGAGTGGAAGTAGAAACAGAAGGATTTGTGTCTTTTGTTCAAAAAGAACCCAACAGCCTAAGTCCCTGGATATTATGGATGGATTTCTACAAGAAAACTACATTAAGGGTGAAGATACAACAAGTGTGACCATGTAAGATGGTAAGAGTCTCAAAAATAGTGAGTGCATGTTTAGTGCCATTCAAGTAAGTAGGCAGACAGTCCTTGAGGTAAGTAGGCAGACAGTCCTTGAGGTAAGTAGGCAGACAGTCCTTCAGGTAAGTAGGCAGACAGTGCTTCAGGCAGGTAGACAGGTTGTCCTTTAGATAAGTAGGCAGACAGTCTTTCAGGTAGGTGGCATACAGTCCTTCAGGTAGGTAGGCAGGCAGTCCTTCAGATAAGTAGGCAGACAGTCATTCAGATAAGTAGGCAGACAGTCATTCAGATAAGTAGGCAGACAGTCATTCAGATAAGTATGCAGACAGTCATTCAGGCAGGTAGGCAGACAGTCATTCAGATATGTAGCCAGACAGTCCTTCAGATAAGCAGGCAGACAGTCCTTCAGGCAGGTAGTCCTTCAGATAAGTAGGCAGACAGCCATTCAGGTAGGTAAGCAGACAGCCATTCCAATAGGTAGGCAGAAAGCCATTCAGGTAAGTAGGCAGACAGTCCTTCAGGTAGGTAGGCAGTCCTTCAGGTAGGTAGGCAGTCCTTCAGGTAGGTAGGCAGACAGTTTTTCAGGTAGGTAGACAGACAGTCCATCAGGTAAATATTGCTCAGTTTTACAGAAAGAATGAGGAAAATGTGGAAGAACAAGAGTCACCAACAAAATAAAATAAGATGAGAATAAATAATGAACACACAACAATACAATATTTCAGCAAATGCCTTTTTTTCCACGACCACATACAAAAATTTTATGAATCGTAAACTAAAACAACTAATCTTTTATCAATGGATAATCAATGGTAGACAGTCAACTAAAACAACTAATCTTTTATCAATGGATAATCAATGGTAGACAGTCCTTCAGATAAGCAAGCAGACTAGTGACAACAGAAAGTGGGAAATTTGTTCCATAAGACGGGAGCAAGCTAAAACTACAGGCCTCCATGGATTGTCTGGTTTGTGATGTCTTGAACTGGATGGTTGCTGGTCAAAGTTGGATCTTGTGGGCAAAAGGCACAGAATGTTGGGTTGCTCAGCTGAGTCATACCCCCCCCCCTTCCAATGTTAAATTCTCTTTTCCAACATACAATGGGTCCACCCTGCCTGCACTTTTGACCTTGTCTGGCTCAAGTTATGAAAGTGTGTGTTGCTCCCCAGGGGGATCAGGTCAAAGTGTCATTCACAGGAAGGCAAAGCTTGTTTATTTCAAGAAGAGTGTGATCAGTGTAAAGGTTCAGGGATCCAGCTACTCTGGCAAAGAGTGTGATCAGTGTAAAGGTCCAGGGATCCATCTACTCTGACAAAGAGTGTGATCAGTGTAAAGGTTCAGGGATCCATCTACTCTAGCAAAGAGTGTGATTAGTGTAAAGGTCCAGGGATCCAGCTACTCTGGCAAAGAGTGTGATCAGTGTAGAGGTCCAGGGATCCATCTACTCTGGCAAAGAGTGTGATCAGTGTAGAGGTCCAGGGATCCAGCTACTCTGGCAAAGAGTGTGATCAGTGTAGAGGTCCAGGGATCCATCTACTCTGGCAAAGAGTGTGATCAGTGTAGAGGTCCAGGGATCCAGCTACTCTGGCAAAGAGTGTGATCAGTGTAGAGGTCCAGGGATCCAGCTACTCTGGCAAAGAGTATGATCAGTTTAAAGGTTCAGGGATCCAGCTACTCTGGCAAAGAGTGTGATCAGTTTAAAGGTTCAGGGATCCATCTACTCTGACAAAGAGTGTGATCAGTTTAAAGGTTCAGGGATCCATCTACTCTGACAAAGAGTGTGATCAGTGTAAAGGTTCAGGGATCCAGCTACTCTGACAAAGAGTGTGATCAGTGTAAAGGTTCAGGGATCCATCTACTCTGACAAAGAGTGTGATCAGTGTAAAGGTTCAGGGATCCATCTACTCTGACAAAGAGTGTGATCAGTGTAAAGGTTCAGGGATCCAGCTACTCTGACAAAGAGTGTGATCAGTTTAAAGGTTCAGGGATCCATCTACTCTGGCAAAGAGTGTGATCAGTGTAAAGGTTCAGGGATCCAGCTACTCTGACAAAGAGTGTGATCAGTTTAAAGGTTCAGGGATCCATCTACTCTGACAAAGAGTGTGATCAGTGTAAAGGTCCAGGGATCCATCTACTCTGACAAAGAGTGTGATCAGTGTAAAGGTTCAGGGATCCATCTACTCTGGCAAAGAGTGTGATCAGTGTAGAGGTCCAGGGATCCAGCTACTCTGGCAGATGATGTCCAGGTGGATGGTTGCTGTGAGAAACGAGAGAAAGAATCATGCTCAGAAGTGGAATGAGATGACGAAAACTGAGTAACATTCTGAAAATGGAATTTTCAAACACAGAACACGATGAAATTGATGGACATCTTGAAAGGGTGAGAGCTGGTCAACCTCCCTGTTTATGGTGTAGGTAATCTTATGGATCAGGCAATAAATGATCACTGATCAGGCGAAGCTTGAGAGAGCTGATAAATCTGCAAGAGGAGTAAAGTATGTTGCTTGACAACACAGCTCATACACTGAAAAGTACATCTGGTTTCTTCTTCAAACACTTTCAGACATTGACTTGGGATATCTTTGAAGAATACTACCGTTTGACTTATGCTGTTAAGATCACCATACAGCTTGTCATCGATATTTGGTTTCAATGACCTGAAGAAGGTGACAAATACTGGGGTGGAGTGTCCATGGTAGGCTTAAACTTACATTTCAGTTTTTATTACAAGTTAGTCCTGTTGCAATTCATTCAGCTAAAAGATGCTACAACCAATTCAGCTTACCAACTCACATTAGTGTTGTTATAACTCATCTGGCTTATCAAGTTAGTCTTGTTACAGTTGACTCAGTTTACCATGTTTTGCTTACATACATCCTGTGCCAGTTATACAACCTCTCAATATCTTATCTCTCAAAAGTTCTCATAAATCTACTTACTTCAAGTCTGAAATTGATGCAAGATGCCTATGTAACACAGACACTTCACAGGTAACTTGTATAATGCAGACAGAACCATTTATCACATGCTGTCTGTCTTGACAAAACCACGCAGATATGTCACAGGTAACTTGTATAATACAGACAGAACCATTTATCACATGCTGTCTTGACAAAACCACGCAGATATGTCACAGGTAACTTGTATAATGCAGACAGAACCATTTATCACATGCTGTCTGTCTTGACAAAACCACGCAGACATGTCACAGGTAACTTGTATAATGCAGACAAAACATTTCCGGAGCTTGGTCCATTTTCCTGCACAAAATTGATGCAAAAGCTCCTTACTGGGTGTTTATAACATGTTTCGCAATGAACCGCAAAATATACTGGAGTTAAAAAAAGAAAATTAGACACGATCAGTCGCGATAACAGGTGAAACGTGAAAGATTTGCACGGTTTTCCTTTCACATTTCTCCTATCAATCAGGCCATAGACAAGAAAACATACTCCACGCTATGCTCCTGTGATATAAGAACGTTTCCGGTGATATTTCAGATTTACAAATTGTTTCAATTCATCTTGCATTGATTTAAATGTGCATCTACACTTCAAAATTAATATTTAAGGGTTGTTGCTTCAAATTAGTTTATCCGAGAGTAAATTTGAACGAAAATTGTTCGCCTCGAACTACCCGCCAGCTTTCAAGATTTCTCCATCAGTTGCCAGGGTTTCTATACGCGCCAGTCAACATTATTTTATACAACAGTTTCTTTCCATTGTCATAATGTATGAAACTACATTTTTGCTGCTATTAACAATGAAAATATTTACAGTAAAGATAACTATATTACTGTGTTAATACGGGTGTGCGTATGTATAAAATAAGTTTCATTACAGTCACCTGAATGTCACGAACAACCGGCAAATGTTTAACTTCCTCTTCTAGCTATATCAGTGGTTCTCAAACTTCTAGGTACGAGTCCGCGGAACAAGTCTAACTTGTGTAGTACAAAATGTACATATTTAACTAACACTATGTAATCAACTAACGAAGGAGGGTATGGGGGTGTGTAAGCGCCTGCTGCAAATTATTATTGGATTTTGCAGTCCTTTGCCTAATAAGGAGTTTGAAAATCACTGTTCTGGCAGGTCGTAAGATAAGACAAAGTAAGATAATATAAAGTAAGTCAAGCCCTGTTATGCCTTAAAAAGCACCTAGGGATATGATGCTGGTGTATTTTTTCCTTGACCTGTTAATACATTTATAATGTGACTACAACATGATAAAGGGCACTGTGAGTGATTTAAGATAAGAGTGATATGATCAGCATCATGTCTGGTCACCTTTCCTTCCCTGCTCCAGAAGGATCGAGTACCCATTTCTACAGCTGGGGGTGACTGGGGAGCCTCCGGTCAGATTTGAACCACCTTCCTTCGCCATGAAAGATTATTGCACTAACCACTTAGCTACCCATATGCCCAGTTGGTCTTAGTAATTTTGTCTTGTATAGTCCAGATAGCTGCATCCAATGTTGTTTATTCTCATTTGTGTTCTCGGTTCATCTTTCTCCTTTAGTATTATTTTCATACGTATTTCCCCTGCATAATGGACTATCGATCTTTGTCCTGCATATTGAACTACATTATCTTTGCCTAGCATAATAGACTACAAGATCTTTGTCCTGTATAGTAGACTACGAGATCTTTGTCCTGCATAATAGACTACGAGATCTTTGTCCTACATAATAGACTACGCGATCTTTGTCCTCCATAATGGATATGCATTCTCTGCCCTGCATAATGAACTGTGTGATCTTTACCTTTCATAATGGACTACACTATATTTGCACTGCATAATGGACTGTGATTTACTCATAAAATAGAAGTTCATATTGTTAGACAATCGTTAACTCTCGTCATGATAATGTTGACATTCTGATGTTCTCATTTATTAAATTTTAAAATATTTGTAATTCTCGGAAATTTCATTTCTGTTGGTAGCTGCACTTAAAGTAATCGATCAGTGCGTGTCCGGCAGCGGGTTGCAGGAATATTGCCAGGACAAATAATTTTTCTGCGCTTCCATGTTGGTCACGATACAGCGACCAGTTTTGTTCAGACCTTTTGAAAGCGTGGGGGGGGGGGGGGGGGGGTATGGAAAGATTAGTCGGTACATTGAGCCAAAAATTTATGGATTTTTTTATTTTGAAAGTGGATAAACTTGGTGAAAAGTAGAAACAGCTTTATTACTTAATTGACGACTACAGATAGAGTAATAAAGCTGTTCCTACTTTTTTCCTAGCTTATACATGTTGGTATTACAGCTTTACCGCAGCGCTTCTTGTTTAGTTGTGTGCTTATACTCTAATTGTTATGTGCTTATACTCTAATTGTTATGTGCTTATACTCTAATTGTTATGTGCTTATACTCTAATTGTTATGTGCTAATACTCTAATTGTTATGTGCTTATACTCTAATTGTTATGTGTTTTGAGAGTGGTCCGGCGTGGATGAAAAAAGAAAGAAAGATTGGGGGAGGGGGAGGACAGGGGATTCTGTATCAGCTTGCAAAATGTATCTTAGAGGCCATACTGGTCAATAATTCAGTTTCAACGCTCTTTTTTTTCCCAACATCATACTTGAAATGATTTACATTTATATTTATTTTTTCACTTTGATATCATCAGTGACGGTTAATCGGTAGTCATAGCTCCATTCTTGTCGATACTAGTGTCATCTCTGATGCAGTCAATTACCCAGTCGTCACTGATGTAGTCAATCAACCAGTCCTCACTGATGCAGTCAATCACCCAGTCATCACTGATGCAGTCAGTCACCCAGTCCTCACTGATGCAGTCAGTCACCCAGTCCTCACTGATGCAGTCAGTCACCCAGTCATCACTGATGCAGTCAGTCACCCAGTCATCACTGATGCAGTCAGTCACCCAGGTTAACTGTTCATCGTTCTCGCCTAGTCATCTTCGCGCTGATGACCCGCCTTACAACTGAGAATAATTTTTTTGGGATTGTGACAACATCGTGGTGAAGATAGTGGTAGTGACCCTTTCATCTGACTACAGTCTGGACAGGGGTTTACCGTGACTACAACCTGGCCGCTGGGTTTGCTGGGGGGGGGGGGTATTGTGACATGCGACTAAGCTTTGTCTGCCAGGATTGATAGGAAACTTTAATGTGACTGCAGCCTAATCGAGGAGTTTGTAGGAGGGGGGGGGGGTGACCTTTACCATGACTAGAGTCTGACCACTTGGACTGAGAGTGCCTTACTTCAGCGATATTTCTTAATCGAGTGTTCTAGCTCTTCCCGTGCCTTTGGTCACTGTAGCGACGCTTCTGGTTTTCCGATTTGTACGTATGGTCGATATATCGACGCTTGGTTTGTTTTATTAAAAAAAACGGTATAACATATAGATTGTACATATTTCGTCGGATGTGTACTATCTCCAGACCTTTTTTTCTGTACGGCGAGAATATTCTAAGAACAATCATCACAGAACCAGGCATAAAAATTGGAATATACAATATTAACAACCTACGGTATGCTGACGACACGGTACTGATAGCTGAGAACCAACAAGACCTGCAAAATCTCTTGGATAAAGTTGCCAAAGAAAGTGAACAAAAAGGCCTTACTTTGAATATCAAAAAGACAGAGACTATGATTATATATAAGAAACAGAATCCACCAACATGCAGTATTAAATTAAACGGAACTATTCTAAAGCAGGTGCAGAAATTCAAATACATTGGAGCAGTAATAACTTCTGATGGGAAATGCAGAACGGAAATTAGGAACATAATAGGCCAAGCAAAGACTGCATTTCAGAGAATGAGAAACATATTAGCCAACACATCTTTATCAATGAATGTTAGAAAACGACTCCTAAAATGCCATATTGAACATATCTTGTTATATGGAAGTGAATCATGGACAATAGGCAAGTCTGCACACAAATCATTGGAAGCAGCAGAGTTACGAGCAATGCCGGTGGAGTAAAAGGAAGAGAAACATCGAACATTTTAAATTTTTGATGATGTAGATAGGGGTTTTAGACATGGCCTGTGACCACGCCACTTCTCTTGAACGTATCCCAAGTAGATCTAGACATATTAGACGACTGGAGAAGTAGTTAGAAGGTTATTTCAGACATTAATTTAGCGAGAATGCAACATAGAATCACAATACGAGATTGACAAGTAGATCTAGACATCTCAGATGGTAAGTAGTCCATATATAGACCTAGCCTATGGTGAACTGGACACAATCATTGTCTAAAAACATCACATTACTTCTTTTATCCTAAAAAAACCTGCATTTATGAAATCTTCATACATTTAGTTATATTTTGAAACAGAATAAGTACACGAAAGTACATGGAAATACTGTTTTCATTCAATTTTACAACTATACATCCTATACATATCAAGACCCGCGCTTTTACACCGGTACCAACTGAACGTCCGCGTTTCTTCCTCCGGCACGGAAAACGCTAGATCAGTGGTTTCAAACTTCTTTACATCCAAGGGATACTTTTCCAACTATATGTAAGTTGTGGACCATTAACATATATGTGGTATGACAACGCTATAAGCTCTTAATTGCTTTTACTGAGCAGATGGCATTTAATATAATACTGATAGCGCATCAGCAAGCCAGCTGATATTGTGTCACAAGCCATAGCTTGGAAACCACTGTTCTAGATTATTTCCCATTGTTGAGTGTGTGCGTGCACGCGTGTGTGTATGTGAGCGTGTGTAAGAGAATATAAGAAAAACAAGACTCGCAATGATGCTACTGGAGCCTTCTGATATATATGTATAAATATATGTATATTTTTTCCACAAATGCCTGTCCTTTGCTTTTTTTTTTTTTTGGTTCTTGCCAAGGTGAACCTTCTATTGCTCAACATCAGTTCTGTTGTTCTTCTCCATGTCTCTTTTGGTCTACCCTTACTTCTCTTCCCCTGTGGTGTCCATTTTAGTGCTATTTTTGGTAGTGAGTTGTCAGTCATTCGGAGCACATGTCCCAACCATCGTCAAAGTCTTTCCTAAATAATTGCTGTCAGTGGCTTCATCTGCATCTCTGCCAACAAGATGTTTTGTTTCTTATGATGTTTGGTCAAAATATTTTTCTAATTCTTCATAAACATTTAGTGTGGAAAGAATTCAACTTGTTTTCTATGGTTTTGGTGATTTTTCAGCATTCACTTCCATAGAGTAGTACACTTAGAACATTACTCTTAAATATCCTGATTTTCATATTTATGCTTAGTTTTTTTAAGATTTCCATATAGTCTGCAGCACTGCAAAAGACTGGTTTGCTCTAGTAAGTCTGCTGTTGATGTCCTCTGTGATGTCTCCATTTTATACTAGTCTTCTGCCAAGATATACAAATTCGTTGACCTCCTCCACTAACTTGATATCTACTCTGAGTACATTTCTGTTGTTCACATTTTGCTTCATTAACTTTGTCTTCCTACGTTGATCTTTAGTCCTATGTTGTTTGCATTCTGAGTTAGCTTGTTTATTTTATCTTGGATTTCTTTATGGCTGCTTGATGGTAGACAAATGTCGTCCGCAAAGTCAAGGTCCTCCAGCACTGTGTCAAGGGTCCATTGTAATCCTCTGTGTTTGTCTGATGTTGCCTCCTTCATTAACCAGTCTACTCATTCATTCATTTGCATGTCCCTTGCAGAACTTTGCCTTCCAAACAGCACTCCTGTAGGCCTCTCGGTTTTGAGCAAGATGGCCTGCTGCTGATGCATCCATTTGCAGATCGTCAACGATGTCTTGCAGCCATCTTCGTTTTGGTCTTCCTCTTTTTTTCTTTTTCGCATTATGTATCTTTCCAATACAGTCTTCTCTAAATTATCGAACAATTTTTTATAATTTTTTAAAATAGGAAACTACGAGGCTTTGGTACAGTAAAGTAAGAGAACAAATTTTGTATGATTAGACCTCGAAAAAATCGTAGACAAAGCACTTTAGTGAGACGTGAGAGAAAGAAAAATCACAAGAGAATTACCTGGGATTTGAACACGGACTCTTGTGATTTTTCTTTCTCTCACGTCTCACTAAAGTGCTTTGTCTACGATTTTTTCGAGGTCTAATCATACAAAATTTGTTCTCTTACTTTACTGTACCAAAGCCTCGTAGTTTCCTATTTTAAAAAATTATAAAAAATTGTTCACTATATTCGAAACTAACTTCATGTAATAAGTATTCGTTCGTTTGTTATTGTTGTCCAAGTTTGCACCAGACATGGCAGGAGACCGTGTGTATGTTTGTCTAGTTGGTACCTGCTAGAGATAATGAATCTAAGCTACGGAATTTCTGTGTCACGACCTCGTTTCTTTCCGGGTGTCACGATCCCTTATGTTTGCTGAGCGGTTACTAAAGACTATGTCAACAAAACACCTTTTTTGGGGTGCTAGTTGGCTAAGTCGATAGTAAGCTGTTCTCTCGTGGCTAGACGGCTGCTCGTCCTACCGGAGTCCGTGTTCAAATCCCAGGTAATTCTCTTGTGATTTTTCTTTCTCTCACGTCTCACTAAAGTGCTTTGTCTACGATTTTTTCGAGGTCTAATCATACAAAATTTGTTCTCTTACTTCTCTAAATTATCATGATGTTTAATGTGTCCAAAATATTTAAGTTTTCTCTCTTTAATCCTCTTTACTAGCCAGCCTTCTTCAATATTAAGCTCTTGTAGTATAGATATATTTGTTCTTTTTTGTGTCCACAATATTTGGAGAATTCTTCTGTAGCATTTACATTCAAAGGCATTTATGTGTTTCTCAGCTGTTTTGTTAAGTGTCCACGTCTCACAGGCATATGTTGCAATGGGAAAGATGCATGCCTTTAAAAATCTTATTTTTGTGGTTCTGTCTGCTCCTCTCCACAGATTCTTTATTTGTTTTACTTTCTGAAGAGCGATAGATGTCCTCCTTTTAATTTCCCTCATTGTATCTCCATTATTAGTTATTAGTGATCCAAGATATTCAAAACTCTCCACTTCTTCCAGTTTTTCCTCATTGATACATATTTCAGCTGCCTTGTTTGTTTTGTCAGTTGTCATCAATTTAGTTTTCTTTGCATTAAGATAGAGGTTTTGCTCTTCGATGTTCTTACGGTCTGACGTAATTAGTTTCTCCTGTCCTTTTTGTGTTGTGGACATTAACACTGTGTCATCACCATATCTAATTCTGGTATTTCATGATCTCCAATTGTTATGGCATCATAATATTCTTTGTCTACATCTTCTCTAACATTTCTCATTTTATTTTCAGTATACAAGTTAAATAAGTAGTGTGACAATATGCACCCCTGACGGACCCCTTGTTTTATGTCAAACCAAGTTGTTTTTTCACCATTTATTCTTACTGCTGCTTGTTGGTCTAGATACAGTAGTGATGTTAAATGTATCAAATGTGTTGGAAATCCCATTTTTTCCATTATTTCCCAAAGTTTCTGGTGTTGTACACAATCAAATGCCTTTGAGTAGTCTATAAAGGATAAATATAGATTCACATTAAACTCTCTGCATTTCTCTATTATTAATCCTATATTGAATATATGATCTCTTGATCCTCTTCCTTGCCTGAAACCAGCTTGGACCATATTGACTTCTTCTTTTATTTTCTTACGAAGACTACCCATTATGATTTTCAACAGAATTTTACTGGCATGACTAATCAGGGCAACAGTTCTGTAGTTTGTGCATAATTTCAGGTTACCCCTTTTTTGGCCAAATACCTGAATGCCATATCTTTTTACATAGTGAATGATAGATTGTTGCACACTCCTTTCCTCCTGCTTTAATAAATTCAGCTGTTATCTCATCACATCCTGGTGATTTACAATTTTTCAGATTCTTTATTGCCCATAAAACTTCTTCTGTTGTCGGTTCGGGTTCTTTCTCCTCCAATAATAATTCACACTGTTGATTTCTGTTTCCACAGTCAGTTGTTTCATACATTCCTTTGCAATATTCCTTCCATCTTTTTAGAATTTCCTCTGTCTCTGTCAAGGTATTCCCCATCTCATCACAAATTACATTTAGCTTAGGTGTGACATTTTTCGTCAATGTCTTCACTTCTTTAAATATTTCACTATCTCTTCCACACTTCTGATGTTCTTCTATTCTTTCACAACAATCTTGTATGTATTGTTTTTTGTCTTTTCTTATGTTTCTTCATACTTCTTTTGTTAAAGTTTTATATTTCTCTTTGTTGTTGTTTGTAATTGAGTCTTCATTTCTCTACGTTGTTTTATCAGTTCTAGTGTACCTGTTGTAATCCATCCATTCTTTTGTGTTTTATTTACTGGAACCATGTCTTTAGCTTTTGTTATTAAGATATCTTTGGCCTGCATAGCCAATCCATCTGGTGTTATCTCCTCCTTTACAGCCATCAGGATCTCGAAACGGTTCTTCACTTCTATACCATAATGTTCTGGTATATTTGTAAGATCAAAGCGGAGTGGTCTTGATCCCTTAACTGTCTTTTTTATCTTTATCTTCATGTCTGCTATTAATAACTCATGGTCCGTGTCACAATCAGCACCTGGTAAAATTTTTGCTGATGTTATACTTGACCTCCACTTTCTTTGCACTAAAATGCAATCTATTTGATTCCTGGTTTTCCCATCAGGTGATGTCCATGTGTAAAGTCTTCTTGGATGTTGTTTAAAAAGTGTGTTAGTGATCATTAGCTCATTTTCCATGCAAAACGCCATTAGATTGTCACCTGCCTCATTTCTATGTCCTATGCTAAATTTCCCTACAACGTGTCCTTCATCTTCTGCTCTTTCTGTACCAATTTTTGCATTAAAATCACCCATTATTAATACAATATCATTTTTCTGCACCTGGTCTATTGTCGTTTGCAGTGTGTTATAAAAGTTTTATACTTCCTCTTCTTCTGCTGCTGATGTAGGTGCATATATCTGGATGATTGTTACATTTCTAGGAATGCCCTTAAGTCTGATTGTTAGGATTCCATCACTTCTATCACTGCCCGGAAGGAAAGCAATGGTAAACTATCTTCTGGAAATATACCAAGAAACCCAAACAGCAATCAGGGAAAGTCAAATAGGAAAAAGATCTGGTGGCGAGTCCCCCAGGCCAGATAGATCTAATTTTAACACTGGGGAAGAGTGTGAGACAGAGGTCAGTACTAGTAATTGTGATGACAGACAAAATCCTGACCGTGTTACCAAGGAAAACTCCTGTATCAAACTAAAAAGAAAAACATGGAATGTAAGAAGTATGTATGAAGGAAAATATCAAGTAATAAGTGACGAGATGAAAAGAATGGGGATACACATTTTGGGAATTTGCGAACATCGATGGAAAGATCTGGACACTTTAAGAGCGAGAATGATAACATCTTTATATACTCTGGTGGAGAAGTAGGAGGAAAGAATGGAGTGGCTTTTTATTTGGACAAATCAACATCAAAAGCATTACTAGACCAGTCTACTGCCAAGATAAATAATGTTGGTGATAGTACACATCCCTGCTTCACTCATGTTTGTACCCTAAAGCTGCTGCAGGTATGTTCTCCACAGATCACTTTGCACTGAAAACCCTCGTATAGGGCTTTGATTACATTCACTATCTTATGGGGGAGGCCATGCCATCTTAGGATTTTCCACAGTGCATCTCTGTTGACACTGTCAAAGGCTTTCTCAAAATCTATAAACAATGCATATATTGTTCTATGCCTGTTCTACTCATTTGCATGTTCTAATATTTGTCTAAGTACAAATATGTGGTCTATGCATGATCTTCCTTTCCTAATTCCTGCCTGCTCTTTTCGAAGTTTTCTCTCAATTGCTGGTACAATTCTGTTGATGATTATTCTGCAAAATACTTTACTGGTGAATGGCAGTAGGGTAATGCCTCTCCAGTTCTCGCAATCTCTGATGTCAACTTTCTTTGGTAGTTTTACTGTAAGCCCAGTTTTCCACTCCTCTGGGGCTTTTTCTAAATCCCAAATTTGATGTAGTATCCGGCAGAAATGTTTTGGTGTTTCTTTTTCTTCTGCTTTCAACATCTCATCAGTCACTTCAGCTTCACCTGGTGCCCTGTCTAATTTTAGCTTCTTACTCTAGTATGGACATTTCTGCTCCGTCTTGTAGGACACTGAAGTGGTTCTTAAGTACTATTGAGAATTTATTTCTTTTTTGCTGGTCTTTCAGTTTTCTTGTATCAAAACGTATCTTTCTGTGTTCTCCAATTCTGGCTTTCCTTAATTTTAGTTTTATTTTTGCTACCAGAAGGTTGTGATCATTTCCTACGTCTGCTCCTTTCCTTGCTCTCACATCTTGTAGTGGCCATTTCCACTTGTTGTTTATTAGTATGTGATCGATTTGGTTTTCTGTGGTTTTATCTGGGGACCTCCAAGTCACTTTATGGATGTTTTTATGTTGGAAAATTGTCCCTCCAATGGTCATCATGTTTTCTTCACAGAAACTGCAGTCTTTCTCCATTTTCATTTATTTCTCCGATTCCTTCTCTTCCTATGATTCTTCTTCTATCTTCATTTCCCTCACCTAACCTGCTTTTGCAATGAAGTCGCCCAAAATGAGTAGCATATCATGGTTGGGTATTGTTTCTACTGTGGCTTGGAGGCTATTGTAAAAATCTTTTAATTCCTCTTCAGCTGCTTCTGTTGGTGCATAACAAACTATAGTAGATAGCTTCGTGAATCTTGAGTTAAAGCGTGCATATAATAATCTCTCATTTATTGGGGTCCATTTCAGCAATGCTCTTTATGCTTCTTTTGTTATAATCAATGCTACTCCTCCTTCATGATGATCTTCTTTACCTGACCATATTAGTGTATCTTCTGTGTGCTGTGTTGTTAATTTCCTTCTGCCTTTTCCTGTCCATCTTGCTTCTTGTATGCATTTCCTTGATGGTTTGTACTAGTTTTCCAGTCTGGCTAAGTGTTCTTACATTCCAACTGCCCTATTTGCATCTTGTGTTTAGGTTCCAGGAGGTCTGCAGTCGGGCTGGGGACTTCCAGTGGCTGGCTTTCATCCACAACCTTCATGGGCTCAGTTTCCTGATAAGCATTTCTCCTTCCACCTTCATTTGTTTTTTCCCTTGCTTCTGTTTCTGTAACAGTCTTATCGTTTTGGTTTTTTTTTTTACCGGATGGGGTTGCTGGCCCTATGCCGAACCCTCCTTAGTCGCCTTTTACGATCATGCGTAGTAGTGTACAGTGGTCCTATTCTTTGCAGATCCCGGGTACCACACGGGGGGTAGATCAGGTTAATGTAAGATTAAAAACCAAGTTTCAAGAAATTAACTGCAACTATTTTTTTACAGGCTACTGAAATGATAAGAGGTGGCAGAAATTGAGAAAATGGATAAAATTTCTCATCGAGCAGTCATTCAAGGGCTTATCATCGAAGGAGATCCATGAGGATATGGTGGATACTCTGAGGAGAGTGCCCGTTCTTACAGCACAATGAGGAAATGGCCAGCTCAATTCAAACATGGAAGTGAGAGTCTAGAAAATGATCCCCGTCCAGGAAAACAAGAACGGTAACCACCAATGAAACCACCGGCAGAATCCATGACATGATAAAGGAGGATCGGCGGCTAACTGAGCGGTACATTGCTACTGAGTTGGGCATCTCCCAGGAACGTGTTCATGCCATTATTCACAATGATCTTCATATGACAGAGGTCTCTGCTCGATGGGTCCCGCAACTTCTTGAAGCTGATCGCAAACGACAGCATCTCAGCATGTCAAGAGACAATCTTGGCCATTTTTTCTGCAGATCTTGAAAAGTTTTTTCAGTAATTTGTGACTATGGATGAGACTTGGGTTCATCATTTTCAACCAGAAACCAAAGAACAGTCAAAGCAGTGGAAACATCATGGATCCCCACTTTTATTAAAATTTTCCTTTACGGAATTAATGTTTCAATCTTGGCATGACGGAACTTTAAGACTTTAACATGAAATGATGTTCATTAAATTTGGTTTGGACTTTTATTCTTTGCGACTGAGGCCTTCGTTTCAGTAAGGTGTATGACCTCCTCTGGCCTGTATTTTAAAAAAAACATCTCCTTGACATGGATCCGATTAGCCGTTGGATCTGTTGCTGTAGGATGGCTGCCCACTCTTCCCACAGTGCAAGAGACAGCTGTCGGATATTGATTGGCGCCACGTCTTGTTGGCAGACTTGCCTGTTGAGTTCATCCCATAAGTGTTCTATTTGGTTCATGTCTGATGACATGGATGGCCAAGGAATGATCTGTACGTTGTCAGCGAGGAACTGGGTGGTGAGTTGTGCCACATGAGGTAAAGTGTTATCCTGTTGAAAAATCGACCCTGGTGCAGCCAGAAGTGGAAGGACGTGAGGACGAAGAATTTCAGCAATGTATCGTTGGGCATTCAGGCGTCCTTCAATTTGCACCAGGTCATATCTTCCCACGAAGTTGATCGTCCCGCACACCAGTACACCTCCACCACCATGTGGAGGAGCCTCATCCAAGCAGTTCTAGGCGTAGTGCTCATGGACTCTTCTCCGGTAAATTCTTCTCCATCGATCGTGTCGCTGGAACAGAAAGAATGATTCATCCCTAAATCAAACCCTTCTCCAATCATTCGCAACGGTCCATTGACGATTGCTGGTTCACCCACTGCAGTCTGTTCTGGCGATGCCGGTCCATAAGAATAGGACCTCTGTAGGGTCGTGAGACCAGCATCGTGCAGCCGGTTCCTGTGCGTTTGATCTGAAATTAAACGAGCTGCTTTCATTGACTGGGTTGTTGAGGACGCAGATGCAAATCGATTCCTGAGGTGACGCAGCCGTATGAAGCAGTTTTCGGCAGGAGTTGTGACTATGGGTCTTCCACTGCAATGCCGGTCTGCAACTGAGCCAGTTTCTTGAAATCGTCTCCAAAGGTGACTAATGGTGCTTCTAACCACATTAAATTGTCTGGCCACTACACTTTGTGACTGTCCAGTCTGTAAACGTCCAATGATGATGAGTCGTTGTTTATGTAGTCAGGTGAGCCATATTTGCGCATTGAATTTTCAAATGAATTGATTCGTGAAGCGTCAATCTTTTATAGGCATTCAATAACATGGTCAGTGAGTTTTTGTGTTCAGTAAGTTTCATGGGATTCTCGTGAACCTGTCATGAGTTATTGCCAAAAATGCTGTTTTGACTAGTGTCGTTTTTCTATGCCCATGAATCATCTGCTGAGTACAATGCAGGTCAGCACGTGAATTTGATGTCCAAGTGAATGTTTCAGGCAATTTGCCCTTGTCTGATCAGCAAACTTCAGTTCAAATCGCAACATCGTATTTGTTGCGTTTTTTTAAACAGTCTATACATACACATAAAGTTTCCCAATTTAATACACCTTTTAAATGCTGTACGTGCCACATCTTACTTTGTTATTGGCAATAACCACTGAATTAAAAGCTCATTGTCATTTATAAATTAGCCTCAATAAATATGTACATTTGTTCATTCAAGCTCATAGACATACTAAAATCTTATTCTCGGACCCTGTCAAATCATTGGTTAAGAACCCCTGGGCTATCTTGACTTCGCTCTTTCTTCAAGGTCCGGCCAATAATAAAACCACACAGTGGTAAGTGTCATGTTGTCCTGCATCTAAGCCTATCCATGTACGGGTGGAAACCGTTATAATATTAATTATAATTCATTCATTCATTCATTCATGTGATATGTCCTTTCCAGAACGTTATCCCTCTCTTCTTCTTCTTCGTTATAGGACGTGTAATTTCTCGCTCCTGATTTTTCAGTTATTTTGTGTATTATTTCAAATACTTGGACAATGATACTTATATTGTTGGATTTCTGAAGAAACTGTGTTTTCATTGGGTTATGAACATTATTCAAAATATGTGAATTTGTGGAGTTATTTCATAAAATTGCGGTAAGACATTCTTTCTCTAAGATCATAGTGGTCACCAGATTTCACCACCATTTTTAGATAAGCCACGCGGTCTGCCCAGTGTCAGCCAGAATGTTTTGTTTGCTTAATCTATACGTTACGTAACAATGATGGAATGCGGGACAGAAGGTTTAATCTGTGAGGTGACGAACAAGCCCAGCCGGCGGGATGGTCTCCGGTCTACCACAACAAAGAACTATAGCCTAAACAAACACAAAGCCGTGGGAACAAAGCTAAAGAAATGCAGTAACCCACCAGGCTTAACAATAAAATACACCAACAAGGGACAATGTGTCGTTGTGACATGTCACAACACACTTCAATACGAGTCCCTGAGGCAAGACCTTAGGAAGGCCTATCAAGCAGAAAGAGAGGAGAGGTATGACAAGCTAGGCGCTAATGTTGAGGACATCATAAAAACACCAGTCCTCACAGTTCATCTTTACCACACCAAGAACAAAGTGATGGTACAAGGTGACGCCGAGGCCGTTGAATCTTGGCTAACAAAACAGTTTATGGAGCTGCAAGAAGGAGACATAAACACAGTCAAGGAAGTGATGGCCAGTCAGCTCCCTCTAGAAGATAACTCAGATGAACTAAACACATCACTTTCAAACATGGCCGAAAGTTTTGCAAGTCCTGTAAAGAAGACTATTGACATAGTCGACGATATAATGGAAATCATGACAGCAGAAGAGTCTGTGCCAGAAAACGCTGTTATTATCACCATCAAAGAAACCTCCAGCAAACATGAATTACCACCAACAATTGCTACAGAAGAACCAATAATCACAGATACTGCTGGAGAACATGGAGCAACAGCTTCTATTGAGAAAGCTCCACTGTCTTCATACACCTTTACTCATAAAGATAACCCAGCTAACAGTTCTAGCGAAAATGATGTAATAAAGGAACCAAACTCCGAAAAATCTTTGGAGAGCAATGTACCAAGACTTAGTGAGACTATTAGTTCTCATCAAGCTGTTGGAACAAAACTACCTACTTGTTTCTGTGGCCATGACTTCACAGAAGTTATTAAAGACTTCGTGAAAATACTCATCAGTGACATGAAGTCCGAAGTTGTAAAGTCACTCAGTGAGGAGAATGAAAATATAAAAAAAGAGGTTGAACAGCTGAGAGAAGAAAATACCAAGCTGAAGCTTCTCATTGAATCAGCGAACAGCGATAACCGCAGTAGTAGAAAACTACAGAAAAACATCCAGACAGAAACAGGTTGTCACAGTCAGTCAGTGGCTGCTAGTCAAACAAATCTTAACATGAAGCCGAAGGCTCAGTCATCGTCGCCAGCCGGTGTAAACAAACTTCACAAGAAAAATAACCAACAAAAACAGAGTGAAGTCAGTGACTCTTTATCAGGTGAGCAAGACCAGCATATCACAAAATACGAGTACCCCATCGAGGTCAAGATCACCAACAGATTCGACGCTCTACAACAAAGCTCTGTACCAGATACTCAGCAGACAGACAGGACGCAACAATCATCTCAGTCAAACAACGCATCCCACCTCCAGTCACAATCTAACCAAAAACAACGTGAACGAAATACGCAGCAAATTCCCATTCACAAAATCACGGACAGCACAACACATTTAATAATTGGGGATTCTCTGCTAAAGGGCGAGCGGATGTCCATAGCAGACGAAGACATTGTCTCAGTAGTTGCAGTACCGAGAGCTGGTATTGCGAAAATAACGCAAACACTGAGAAGTTTTAATACAGACCAGGGCGTGAGGAAAATCTCCGTACATGTTGGCATAAATGACAGCATGAATGGCCAGAACATCAGACGTTCCGACATGCAGGCTTTGACTTCCACCATCAAGGAGAAGTATCCGACTGCAGCAATCTTCCTATCTTCCATCATTCCACCCTGCTCCGGTCCTGGACGCCGCCTGGTAGACATCAACAACAAGGCACTTCAGTCATACTGTCGTGTTAACAACATTGTCTTCATAGAACATACTGTGTTCTTCATCTCAGCCTCTGGTGCCCCGAAGAAACGGATGTACAGGGACCACATACATACATCAAAACTTGGTACCAGCATCCTTGCCAAAAATCTAAAGTTTCCAGAACGTACACTACAGAAAGACGTGGTACAGTTGGATGTCCACAAACAACACCCACGTCCAACAAAAAACCCCCATAAAGCCAGCTCTACTCCGAGCACTAAAACCAGAGGGACCTCCAAATCTGCACCACCTGTTCCACAGCAAACCACCGACTATGACACACTGTTTCCACCCCTACCCTCACGTCAGCCTCAGACGGTCAGACGAGCTGATACGAGCGTCAACAACGTCAGGATTCTTCCTCCGTCGCACAGCTCATTGGAAGACTTCAACACACAAGCGCGTTCCATGCAACATCCTCAAAGAAATCTGGAGCTTCAGTATTTGTTGCAATTTAGCCCTGCAGCCTTGAGTCATGCCTATATGTTATCTCTGCATAATTCACATGGCATGGTACCTTACAAACACCACATGCCTTAAACTGATGGCAGTATCATCGTAATCCATCACAAACTGAAACCTTCAACCCGCAATGTCGAAAAAGAATTATTACTCAGCAAGACATAGTGACTGATATCTTCATTCTTACGTTTATTTAGAATTTTTACATTTTATTATTGCATTTTATTTCTTGCCCCTTTTCTTTTGTATCTATTTTTCTAACTCTTGTCAACTTTCTATAGGTCGCTGCAGTTTGTGAGTTGTATCTGTGTGTGTGTGAGAACTATATACTTAATTACTCAACTTGTTAGTGAATTCACATATTTCAGCGTTTAATTATTCAGTAGTTAGACGCGTCTCTCTTTCAGCTTCCAGTTATTTCAGCTAGTGATTTGTGTACCAGTTGAAAGTTTAATATACAGAGTGTGTCTCTGTGTAGTATTTAAAAGTTTATTTACTTCAGTATTAGGTATCATAATAGGAATTATTTTCAAACCAGTAACAGGAGACAGGAAAATAGAATGACCCCACCTACCGAAAAATGGTTACATAAGGAAGGACTTCGATTAGGCTATCTGAATGTATATCACATATTAGGTAAAATTCCCGAAGTAACACACATATTACATCAAAATTTCCACATTTTTGGCTTCTCTGAAAGCCGTTTAAATAGGAACATAACCGATGAAGATATTAGAATTAACGGTTTTAACCTGATCCGGCGTGACCCAACCAGGAAACTAGAAACAGGTCTAGTAATGTATGTCTCCACAACTATCCAGTTTAGTCGTAGAGAAGACCTCGAATCATCAGAGGTAGAGTGTATTTGGGTGGAAGTTAAAATGCCAAACCAGAGTCCATTAATTATTGGACTTTTGTACCGTAATCCAAATGCATCATCTCTGTGGTACGATCACTTCACGACTATGATGGATGAGGTTTCAACCTTTAGGTTCAAAGATATTATCATTCTTGGAGATTTCAACATAGATCTAACACAATCAAATCTAACTTGGAGCAATATTATATTATCCTATAATCTTTGTCAAATTGTCACCAAACCTACCAGAGTAACAGAAGTATCATCCACATTATTAGATCATACATATGTAGCCCAACCAGAAAACATCATTGAATGTAACATCCCTCATACTTCGTTAAGTGATCATTACCCAGTCTGCTGTACGTGGACAAGAAAGGGGTATAAACTTCCTAAACACAATCACATCAGTATGAAATTTAGGAGCTTCAGAAAATTTAACCTAGAATTATTCCTTAATGATTTGCAAGAATCTTCACTTACACACGTGTACCAACTAACGGACCCTGATGAGGCAATAGAATATTGGCTAAAGATCTTCAGAGATATATTAGACAAACATTTCCCCATGAAAGAGGTGAGAGTAAAACACCAGACAAAGTCACCTTGGATAACACCTGAAATACTACAATCCATGAGAGAACGTGATCGGGTGCACAAAATCAAGGACTTTATGACCTACCGTTCACTCAGAAACAAAGTTCAATACTTAATAAGACAAGAGAAAAAAATTACTTCAGGAATCTAATACAGAATAAATCAGACAGTAAATCAATTTGGAAAGCCATAAATACCCTATCAAATAAAAGAAAAGAATTTGATTCTATCGCCATCAATCGTGCATACACTAGCGCACATATCAGTACACATTTCAGAGAAGAAATCAACGTTCTTAAATCATCAATATCAGCTCCTGTATGCGACTTACATGAACTACAAACATTCCTGGACAGCAGATGTACTGATGTTAAACAGTTACACATTCCATTCTTAACAGTCAGTGAAGTTCACAGTTATCTCTTAACCTTAAAAAGCAACAATACAGCTGGGCTTGATGATATTAGTAATAAGATCTTACGTTATGCTGCACCTGTCATTTCACATACACTAACATATATTTACAACCAGTGCATTGCAAAATGCTATTTCCCTGAGGCTTTTAAAACTGCTAAGGTGTATCCCCGCTTTAAATCTGGCTCATCCAACAATCTTACCAACTATAGACCAATATCCATATTATCGTCATTATCAAAACCACTCGAAAAACACATACACAAAATAACTCTACAACACATGCAAGAGAACAATTTACTCATAGACAGTCAGTCAGGCTTTAGACCCAATTATTCCTGCCACACAGCTCTTACCAAAATGACAGAAAACTGGTTAGTAAACATAAATGACGACAGACTATGTGGTGCCATCTTTGTCGACTTTAAAAAGGCATTTGATATGATTGACCACGATATTCTTGTAAGAAAAATAAAGACTTATAGACTGCACCCTGACCTAATAAAATTAATTGCATTGTTTCTTTCAGACAGACAACAGATAGTATTCTTCAATAATTCTCTATCAAATTCGGCTAAAGTTGACACTGGTGTTCCGCAAGGTTATATTCTAGGCCCGTTGCTCTTTGCTATCTATATCAATGATCTTCCACTTCATCTTAAACACTCTTCTTGTGACCTTTTTGCCGATGATTGTACAGTCTACACCAGTGACTACGATTGTGTTAATCTAGAATCAACTCTTCAGGTCGAGTTATACAATTTAATTGGATGGAGCAGAAATAATGGCATGATTATAAACACCGATAAAACAAAATCAATGCTCATAACAACAAGACAGAAACTACAAAACGCAACAAAAACAACACTTCGTCTCTGTACAGAAACATCACAGATAGAAAACGTTAGCGAGCACAAAACACTAGGTCTTATTATTGACCAACATCTGACCTGGAACTCTCATGTGCAATGTCTAACAAAACTCATCACACAAAAAGTATACCAATTAGCTAAAATTAAGCACTTCATAGATCAAGACACTAGGAAGACATACTACATAGCTCATATACAAACACATTTAGACTATTGGTCAACAGTTTGGGATGGTTGCTCAGTGTCAAATACAAAGAGGCTTTGCTCTCTCCAAAAGCGAGCAGTAAAGCTCATTAGTGACAAAGATCAAGCACAAACAACTAATCATCACAAACGTATCAAAATACTCCCCCTTAAGAACAGGTTCCTCTTCAACAAAGCCAAGTTAGTACATCAGATTCTTTCACGGCATGCCCCGCCTTATCTATGGAACCTGTTTAAATTTAGCCCAAAGTGCAGCCAACGCTTGAACAACATATGTCTTCCAAAACCTAGACTTGATCTTTACAAGAAAAGCTTTAGTTATTCTGCTGCTCATCTTTGGAATACACTCCCATCCTATATAAAAAATATAAATTATACTCCTTCCTACAGCTACAAGCTTTCCCAATATCTATTTGATGTCGACTACATGCCTCCATGAATTATAAAACTTGAAAGTTATCTTAAGCTGCTCTTACAGACACCGAATACAATTAATTGTTTTCTGAATAGTCCCGAAAATGTTGTTTAGTAGATAGTCATTTATAATGTATGTAGTTACCTCTGTACTGAGTGAATGTTTAAGAGCGAAACGTAAATGTTATATTTTATTTTATGTCTCTCAGCTTCAATGTTAGTTATGTTTGTTATATGAACAGCATATTTGTAGAATGTCTGGAATAGAGTGAAAGATGTATGATAAAGGGCAGAATGTCAGACGAGCCTGCGTGCCCAATTCTTAACCCTTTTGAAATAAAGATCAATCAATCAATCAATCAATCTCTCAGCCTCCCCGAATGCAAGAGTCTTGCGCAAGTTAACTGGTGACTCGCAATGACACAATCAGACTTTCCGTGATGTGCTGAGTCCATCTGCAGCGAGGTCGTCCCTTTTCTCTTTTGCCTAGCACTATGCCTTCTACCACACAATAATAATAATAGTAATAATAATAAATTTCGCCCTCGTTGTAAGTCACTTCATTTAAAGCTGCCCGTGACGACTTGGCCATCTGATCGTCATGTTTCAAACCCAGCTGCTTGTATTCTCTTTAACGTTATGGAAAGTGCAGGGGCAGTGATTTCAGTTTCATGCTTTGCTTGGCACACAGTTTAACAAGTAGGAAACAACGAGACTTGTGTACAGTGTTGCAGCTAGACCTGCGAACACGATGTTCTTTGCACGAAATGCAGCGAAGATGTTGAGGCGCATACACAGTGTCAAAAGGAGAGCTGTGATACCAAAATGTATAAACTAGGGAAAAAAATAGGAACAGCTTTATTACTTAACGAGTACACAATTGTGACGTTTCGGCGTGTCTTAATCATACAAAAACAGGCAGGACGAAGAACTAGAGAGAGGAGATAAAGTATAAATTAACATGAATACTATGTTTTTAAAAAATGAAATAACATTAATAAAGGACTTAGCTAAAAAAAAATATCAACCTATAAAACAAGGGGTACGACAAGGATGTTTACGATCTCCAGACCTTTTTACTCTATACAACGAGAATATTCTAAGAACAATCATCACAGAACCAGGCATAAAAATTGGAGGATACAATATTAACAACCTTCGGTATGCTGACGACACAGTACTGATAGCTGAGAACCAACAAGACCTGCAAAATCTCTTGGATAATGTCGCCAAAGAAAGTGAACAGAAAGGCCTTACTTTAAACATAAAAAAGACTGAGAGTATGGTTATATCTAAGAAACAGAATCCACCAACATGCAGTTTAAATTAAACGGAACTATTCTAAAGCAGGTGCAGAAAGTCATATACCTTGGAGCAGTAATAACTTCAGATGGGAAATGCAGAACAGAAATTAGGAACAGAATAGGTCAAGCAAAGACTGCATTTCAGAGAATGAGAAACATATTAGCCAACACATCCTTATCAATGAATATTAGAAAACGAGTCCTAAAATGCTATATTGAATCTATCTTGTTATATGGAAGTGAATCATGGACAATAGGAAGGTCTGCACAAAAATCATTGGAAGCAGCAGAAATGTGGTTTATTAGAAGAATGTTGCCAATCTCCTCCTGGACAGCAAAAATAACTAATGAAAAATGTATGAGAAGAGCTGGAGAGACAAAAAAATCTTGTCAAAAAAAAAATAAGAGAGAGAGAGAATCTTAATATAATACTTTCATAGGACATGCAATGAGAAGAGTGGACATTGAAAATATTATAACAACAGTAAAAATAGAAGGAAGAAGATCAAGAGGAAGACCAAGAGAAATGATACTGAATAGTCTGACGGGATGGTGTGAGAAGAGATCGCCAACTGAGCTGATGGCCTGCATGAAGGATCGTGTACTCTGGAGAAGCATAATAGCCAACGCCAATCGTCACGCCACCTGATGATGATGATGATGAAACTGGTAAGAAGCTGTGGCTTGTCCGACGCTGTGTTTAGAAATGCGCATGATGGAATGTAGGGAATATTTAAATGGAGACTTGTGATGTGTTTCAGGTATAGTTTTAAGGAACAATTTTTTATAAAATAGGAAACTACGAGGCTTTGGTACTGTAAAGTAAGAGAACAAATTTTGTAGGATTAGACCTAAAAAAAAATCGTAGACAAAGCACTTTAGTGAGACGTGAGAGAAAGAAAAATCACAGAGTAAACAGGTACCAACTTTTTTTAGACAAACACACACACGGTCTCAATTCTATAAAAAAAAAAATTGTCCCTTAAAACTATAGCTGAAACTAACTTCATGTAATAAGTATTCGTTCGTCCGTTATTGTTGTTCAAGTTTGCACCATACATGGCAGGAGACCGTGTGTATGTTTGTCAGTTGGTACCTGCTAGAGAGACTGAATCAAAGCTACGGAATTTCTGTGTCACGACCTCGCTTCTTTCCGGGTGTCACGATCCCTCATGTCTGCTGAGCAGTTACTAAAGACTATGTCAATAAAACACCTTTTTTTGGAGGGGGGGGGGTGCTAGTTGGCTAAGTCGATAGTACGCTGTTCTCTCGTGGCTAGACGGCTGCTCGTCCTACCGGAGTCCGTGGTTCGAATCCCAGGTAATTCTCTTGTGATTTTTATTTCTCTCACGTCTCACTAAAGTGCTTTGTCTACGATTTTTTTCGAGGTCTGATCCTACAAAATTTATTCTCTTACTTATGATGTGTGATAGGTGGGTCGTAACTGGGGGCCATGAGTGGGGAAACAGTGGAGGGGAGAGAGTGTGATACAGTGATAATCTAGCAGGGAAAAGGTGAAATAGGTGATTATAATCGGGGTAGAGAGGTTGTAATGTGATGATGTGAAGAGGTTCTGAACTATGTGTAGGGAATAGATAAGCTCATTAGTTACCTGGGTTGATTGGCAACCCTAAAGGTATGAATAATGGTTCAGTTACCGGACATTGTAGAGGTGCGCAACTCTGACAAAAAAAATCGGTTTACTGGCCCAATATATAAAGGTTCTAAGGATTGCCAAAGTTGGTAAAGGAAGAACTTCAGACATCGTTGGTGACTATGGACTGGGGGAGAGGAATGACAGAGGTTATAAATTAATTGAATGGGCAAGAATACACAGCATAGTTGTAGGAAACACCTGGTTTAAACAACTTCCTCGAAGACTGGCAACGTGGTGCAGCCCAGACAAAAAGACTTTTAACCAGATAGACTACATATTAATCAACAAACGATTCCGCAATGCATTACTGACAACAAAAACCATGCCAGGAGCTGACTGCAATAGTGACCATGATCCACTCTGTGGAAAAGTTAGAATAAAGTTAAAGAAAGCATGCAGAAAAGTGAGAAACATCAAACTGAATACAGAACTTTTAAAAAATGACCAAGAACTGCGAGAATAATACAAAGTTATTATAACAATTAGATACAATGCAATAGCAAAGATAAATACTATAGATGAACAATGGGAAATGTTAAGAGATTCTATCCACCAACGTGGAACTCACAATAAATGGATGACAGACGACATCTTAGGACTGATGGACAAGAGGAGGAGGAATCAAAATAACCAAGAAAAATATAACATGATAAATAAAGAAATAAGACGCAAATGCAGAGAAGCAAAAGAAGTGTGGTTATATGAACAGTGCAGACAGATAGAGGACTCTCATAATAAAGACAGCAAAAACATGCACAAACGAATTAATGAACTCACAGGCAGGAAAACAAAATATATCACAGGATGCCTGAAATCGAAAGAAGGTAAAATGTTAATGGGGAAAAGAAGACATTGTGGACAGGTGGACAGAGTATATCGGTGAGCTATATGGAGGATAAAGACCAGAATTAACACCAGATACTGAAAACTGTGATGGACCACCAATACTTGAATATGAAATCATAGATGCCATCAAACACATGAAGAAAGGAAAAGCGAATGGGCCTGATAATATAACAATAGAAGAAATAGAGGCACTAGAAGAGACAGGAATAAAAATAATAACCAAGTTACTGAATGACATTTACAACAGTGGTTATATTCCCAGTGACCTGATTAAACCCACGTTTATAGCACTACCAAAGAAACCAGGTGCAAAGGAATGTGAAGACCACCGGACTATCAGCCTCTCATTTCACATATCGAAGCTACTTCTGAGAATCATTATGAGAAGAACAAGGAAAAAGATAAAAATGGAAATAGCAGATGAACAGTTTGGATTTGTTGAAGGAAAGGGAACATACAATGCCATTTATGCTTTACGAACACTAACAGAAAGAGCTTTAGAAGTACAGAAAGATCTCTACTTATGCTTCATTGATTACACCAAGGCATTTGACAAGATGAAATATAATGAAATTATTAAAATGCTTGAAGACATCAATACAGACGGCAAAGATCTGAGAATTGTAAAACATCTATACTGGCAGCAAGAAGCAGCAATTCGAGTTGAAAATAGAATTGGAAAATATCAACCTATAAAACACGATCTCCAGACCTTTTTACTCTGTATAGCGAGAATATTCTAAGAACAATCATCACAGAACCAGGCATAAAAATTGGAGGATACAATATTAACAACCTTCGGTATGCTGACGACACAGTACTGATAGCTGAGAACCAACAAGACCTGCAAAATCTCTTGGATAAAGTCGCCAAAGAAAGTGAACAGAAAGGCCTTACTTTGAACATCAAAAAGACACAGACTATGGTTATATCTAAGAAACAGAATCCACCAACATGCAGTATTAAATTAAACGGAATTATTCTAAAGCAGGTGCAGAAATTCAAATACCTTGGAGGAGTAATAACTTCAGATGGGAAATGCAGAACAGAAATTAGGAACAGAATAGGCCAAGCAAAGACTGCATTTCAGAGAATGAGAAACATATTAGCTAACACATCTTTATCAATGAATGTTAGAAAACGAGTCCTAAAATGCTATATTGAACCTATCTTGTTATATGGAAGTGAATCATGGACAATAGGCAAATCTGCACAAAAATCATTGGAAGCAGCAGAAATGTGGTTTATTAGAAGAATGTTGCGAAACCCCTGGACAGCAAAAATAACTAATGAAGAATGTATGAGAAGAGCTGGAGAGACAAAAAATCTTGTCAAAAAAAATAAGAGAGAGACAATGTACTTTCATAAGACATGCAATGAGAAGAGGGGGCATTGAAAATATTATAACAACAGTAAAAATAGAAGGAAGAAGATCAAGAGGAAGACCAAGAGAAATGATACTGGACAGTCTGACGGGATGGTGTGAGAGGAGATCACCAACTGAACTGATGGCCTGCATGAAGGATTGGGTACTCTGGAGGAGCATAATAGCTAACGCCAGTCGGCACGGCACCTGATGATGATGATGGGGTGGAGGATAAGCTCTCCACTCTAATTAAATGTCTCCAAGGCGTGCGTCTCAAATAGCCTCTGACAGTCCAAGTCCAGCTCCTGGCCTTCTTGTGGCGGAACTGTTTAAACTGACAGGAGAAGGGGTGAAAGGCGAGTATCTGGCGCCTGAAAACCAGACGCTTTGGGTAGATGAGACTCTTTGTTGGTAGCTCATCTAGGAGAAGGAAGACTCTTATTTCAAACCCCCTGCTGCCTTGTAGGGTAGGCTCTGGCCAGAGTCGAAGGCTAGTGGAGTAAACCATAAACAAACCGGTGAAAGGCAAGGGGAAACCAAGACCGTAACATTCCCAAGAACAATCATGACAATCTACAATTCTTTTAATCATAACGATGTTAATGGGGGTTTCAGTGGGACTATCACGTGCGATGGGTGATACCAGATCGTCATCCAACTACTGTACACAAAGAAAACAAAAGCAACACCACAGTAATAGCAACATGGAACATTAGAACATTAACAGAACTTGGAAAACTGGAAAACATCGAACAAGAAATGAAAAGAATGGAAATTAACATCCTTGGTTTTTTTTTTAATGAGATGGACTGGAGCAGGAAGCAGAGATCATAAAGACTTCAAAATAATATATTTCGGGGGAAACCAGTCTAGAAATGGAGTTGGCATAATACTGGATAAGAAGACAGCAAGAACCGTGAAAGGTTTCTGGTGCAAACAGACAGAGTGTTAATGGTTAAATTACAGGGCCACCCAATAGACACAAATCTCATCCAAGTATACGCACCAACTTCAGAAAGCTCTGATGATGAGATAAAAGAATTTTACAACAATCTGGACATGGCAATGAAACAGTGCAAACCATGGAAAGTTAACTTTGTGCTGGGTGATAGTAGAGACTGGACAAGACAATGAAGCTACTGGTAAGTATGGACGAGGTATCAGAAATACAAGAGGAGAGATGTTGATTGAGTGGGCAGAAAAGAATAAAATTATAATAGGAAATACTTGGTTTCAACAACACCCAAGGCGACTATGGACACGGAAAAGTCCAAATAATATAACATACGTAACCAGATAGATTACATTATGACCAACAGAAGATTCAGGAACTCACTATTATCTGTGAAAACAAGACCAAGAGCAGAATGCAACAGTGACCACATCCCAGTCATAGGAAAAGTGAGAATCAGGCTAAAGAGGTTAAAGTAGCAGCTAAAAACAAAGAAATAGATAGAGAGCTGTTACAGAAAGATAAAGCAATACAAGAACAATATAGGACCATAGTACGTAATAGATATAATGCTATAGAGAAGATTGAAACAATTGATGAACAATGGAATATGCTTAAAGACTCTATTCACAAAATATCTATCGAAATCCTACCTCCAAATAAACGTCTCGCTAAACAGAATGACAGAAGAAATATTGCAACTAATGGATCGGAGAAGAAGTCTCAAGGAAGATAAAGATAAATATGACAAAATAAATAAAGAAATAAGACACAAGTGCAATAAAGCTAAAGAAGAGTGGCTAAATACGAAATGTAATGAAACAGACATACCATAATGGAAACGCAAGAGATATGCACAAACAAATAAAGGAGTTAACAAACAAATGGGCATACCACAAGACTGGTTGCCTGATTGATTGACTGATTGATCTTTATTTCAAAAGAGTTAAGAATTGGGCACACACGCCCGTCTGACAGTCTGCCCCTTATCATACATCTTTCACTCTATTCCAGACATTCTACAAATATGCTGTTCATGTAACAAACATAATTAACATTGAAGCCGAGAGACATAAAATAAAATACAACATTTACGTTTCGCTCTTATCCATTCACTTAGTACAGAATTCTTCTTCTTCTTCTTCGTTCGCATTGTCTATCTATATCTGCAGTCCTGTCTCTTGGATAAATTTCACTGTTTTTTGTAACTCATGTATGGAACCGTAGAGCTAATCTTCTTTGGTGGTTTCACTGGGCCAGTAATTATTTCTCAGTGTCTCGTAGTTGATGCAGTTCTGGAGGATATGTTCCACAGTTTGGGGCACCTGGGCACATGTACATAGATTAGTAGTACCAACCTTAAACTTTGTATACATATGACTTCGGAGTCGGCTGTGTCCTGTTCGGAGACGGAAGATGGTGACTTGTTCCTTTCTGTTTAGCATGTGATAGTCATCATGTGGTGGTGTTTGTGGCTTCCTGTAGGTTTTTATCATGCTTTTCTTCTGATTATAGGTGATTGGTATATCTGGTTGCTCCATTTCAGTGCCCTCTTTGGCCAGATGGTCAGCTTTCTCATTGCCTGGTATCCCACAGTGGGAGGGAATCCATTGCAAAGTGACTCCATGTTGTAAGCCAATTTTTTACAAGGCATCTTTAAGGTCTGGTAGTTTGATGCACTGAAGAGCTTCCAGTACTGATCTTGCATCTGTGAGAATTACTACAGGACATGTATCAATTCTGGAGTCTGATAGTTTTTCAACTGCAGCAATAATTGCCCTAACTTCTGCATCAAAGTTGTTGCAGTATTTACCAGTGGGTATGGAAATCTTGTCAATGGTGTTGTTTGGATATTCAATATATGCTCCTGCCCCTCAATTCTTTATGGCATTATGTGCAGATCCATCTGTATACACACGTATCCAGGTGTCACATGGATATTTGTCATCTAGAACACTAAGTGTGGCTGTTGATCTTACAAGGCTGCTCTGCATCCCACCATTCTGCACACCTTTCACTTCAGTCTGAATAGTTATTTGTGTATAATCTGCTTCTTTCCATGGTGTATGCTCTGGTACAGATGATAATGGAGCGACTACAGTTGGAAGGTCAGGTATCAGCTTACGCATACGCTTGGCCTGATGAATTAAGCTGCTTCTTTTAAGCCGTCCTAATGCCAAGTTATTGAATCTCTCCTTCAGAGGATAGCTTACAGAGCTAAGGAATTTTTCTCCCATGGTCATGACCTTTGTGTCTCTACGTTCCTTTAGCGGTTGAACACCAACTATTTTCTGCATTTCTACTATTGGTGTGGACCTCATGGCACCTGTGATAATCCGTAGTGACTGATTTTGAACCTTGTCCAGATTACGCAGCGTAGTGTTTGATGATGTGCACCAAGATGTTGAGCCATATTCTAAATGTGGTAGAATACTTTGCTGATATACATTCTTGAGGATTCTTTCACTAGCTCCCCATGTGGTTCCACTCAATTTTCTTAATATTTTTCTAGTTTTCTTCTGGCTTTTGCTTCTGCACTGTTGATGTGTTGCTTCCACGTCAGTTTTGAGTCAAGAGTCACTCCTAAGTAAGTGGGTTGGTTGTCCATCCTTAAGGGTATTTCATTTACAAAGACCTTACCTGCTTTCTGTTTAGATGAGAGGGTGAACAGAGTGGTACTTGATTTCTCTGTGTTGATACTTACACACCATTTGTTTGTCCATGATGTCAAGATGTCTGCTGCTCTTTGGAGTCTCTGTGTAGCAAATGTCGCATATTCATCTGTACACCACATGACCAAATCATCTGCATACAGTGCCGCTTTGATTCCATAGGGAAGTTCCTTGACCAGGTCATTAATGAATACAAGGAATAGTGTAGGCGAAAGGACTCCTCCTTGTGGTACACCGTGTCGCAGAAGTACTTTCTGGCTTTTGTGTCCATCCATTACTACTCTAGCTCTTCTATTGTGTAAATAGGACTTTATCCAGTTGTACAGTCTTCCATTCACATTGCAGTTTCTTAGTTTCCACAGCAGACCTTTTTTCCATACTTTATCAAAGGCTTTCTTCAGGTCTATCCACGCTGCTAGTACAAAGTTTTTCACTTGGAATGCATCCTCAATCTCTTGAGAGAGATAGGTCACTTGATCTTCCGTACTGTAGTACTGCCTAAATCCTGCTTGTTGTGGAACGAGAAGGTTTTCACTTTCTAGGTACCATTTTAGCCTCAGGTCAATGATGCGTTCCATCGTTTTGCATAGGCAGCTAGTGAGACTGATTGGCCTGTAGCTGGAGGCAGTATCACTGTTTTTCCCTGGTTTTAGCAGTGGTACCATGCTTGCTTCCTTCCAGATTTGAGGTAACTTACCTGTGCTCCAGCACATATTGAAAATATCCAACAGCTTTCCCATTGCTGCCATTCCCAGGTTCTTGATCATTTCATTGGACACTCCATCTGGTCCTGGTGATTTCCTTGGTTTCAGTTTACTAACTGCTAGGTCTAACTCACTGCGTGTGATTGGTGCATCCATGACCTCTACTTTTCTGACTTGTTCCTCCTCTTTCTTCTTTCTGTGGGTCATTGCGCACTGTACGCTTTTTCTCTTGATGGATATCAATGTTGCAGTCTTGTGCAAACATGCGAGCAAAGTGATCTGCTACCTGCTTACCTGTAAGAGTTTTCCCATCCTCTATTAGTGTAACCTTTGTACTTCTTCCAGTGCTCTCATCATTTAACTGTTTTATTAGTTTCCACAGTTTCCTTCCATCCTTTTCAAAGTTTAGGGACTCTGTTTTCTCTCTCCAACTTTCCCGTCTGGCTTGCAGCTTTGCTCTCTGAAATTTGGCCTTAGAATGTTGGTAATTATTGTGGTGTTCTTGGCATGGTCTATTTTCTGCTTGCTTTCGAGCTGCTTCCACGTCATCATGGAGTTTTCCCAGCTCACTAGACCAGTATGGTTTATAGTCCCTGCGAGCTCCTCTGGGAATGGTTTCACGAGCGGCCTGAAGGATACAACCATTGAATTCTTTCACTATGCTGTTAATATCCTTTCCTTCTATGGACAGTTGTCCCACCAGGATACCTGTACGATGTCTGTACATTGTCCAGTTTGCTTTTTTATAGTTCCATCTGGGGAGAGGGCTACTGGTGTTAAGGAGTTCATTTTCTATTGTCAGGAAGACTGGTCGATGGTCGCTACCTCCAAGTTGTTTTCCAACTTCATGTGTAATGTTCCACTTCAGATCTGGAGTGTGGAATGCCAGATCTGGTGTTGATTTTGTACGCCAAGCCCTTGAGTAAAATGGGGGATCCATTGGCTGGTTGATCAGGAGAAGTCCATTATCATCCTGCCAGCTCTCAACTTCCTCTCCTCTCTTGTCTATGTGGTCATAGCCCCAGCTCTGGGAATGGCTGTTAAAATCACCACAGTCTCTCTTTGTGTGGGATTGTTTCTAAAGCAAGTGGGCGGTCATTAGGACAGTAATAGTTAAGGAGGTGGAAATCTGTATTACTACTTTTTAGATGGATCATCTGGTATTCGGCTCCTTCCATGTACACTCCCACCTGACATGCGCTGGTGTTATTCTTAACAAGTGTGAGCACTCCTCCTTTTCTTCTGTCCTGTCGGTCTGATCTAAAACACTGGTAGCCTCCGATTTTAAAGGCGGCATCTTTGGTTAGGTGTGTCTCCTGTATGCAGCATATACTTACCTGCTCTGCAAAAAGTATGTTCTCTAGTTCAACCTTTTTGCTATAGCCATCTCTAACACTGCTGACACCCTTTGCATTCCACTGCATTATTTTAAGTTCTTGCTTTTTGGCTGTTTTCTTCTGTTGTATTTTTTGGCCAGTAGCTCTACTCTCATGTCTCCTGACTCCACAAGACGAACTGAGAGGACCTCCAGTAGCATTGAGTGGACCCTTTCGAGGCAGGGGGCCCGGCACTGCACCTGCCTGGTTAGTCTTCACAGGGCGAGCACCATGTTTGAAAACTGCAGATAGAGACATTTCATTAGCGATAATGCGTGTTACCCCGATTTTTGCGATGCGCCTTTTGGCTGAGTAACTCCGACTTCAGCACCTTTCCTTGCTAGGACAGACTGTGGTCTTGCTCGGACTGCCATGAAGACAGTGTGGCTGGCCTGGCCAAAACTTTGTTTTCCACGCTCTGGTGGCTGTACTTAAGCCCCTTCTCCATGTCAGATGGTTTTGAGACAGTTCCACAAAGACACTCTGACTTTGAGATGAGGAATCTGATGAGTGCTTCAACGATATCCATTCCCCGCCACCTATAGTCTACTGGCTCTGTTTTGTTTACATCATTCTGATAGCCATTGTTGTAAAGACACATAGGCTTGTCACGTCCTGGATTCATTGGTTTCACACCAGACTTCCCTCATCCCCGCCAGAGATCTCCATGTCCCCATCAGTCCACTAACCTGACATTACATTTTACAAAAATAACAATTACAGTTAATGTTGATTGCTACAAGTTTCTGGGCTACAGAGGTAGGTCAGAGTTTTTAAGCAAACAGATCTATGTTCCCTGTCTCACAAACACTATGTTAAGATAAGTGTGCTCTTAACACAGTTGTTCCCAGGGGAGTACAGAAGTAATTACATACATATATAAATGACTATCTACTAAACAAAAATGTCGGGACTATTCAGATTAAACATTTAACTGAATTCGGTGTCTGTAAGAGCAGTCTAAGATAACTTTTAAGTTTTATGATTCATGGAGACAAGTAGTCGACATCAAATAGATATTGGGAAAGTTTGTAGTCAAAGGAGGGGCATACAACAATGGACAGAGATGAAATAATGCCAAGATGGAGTGAATACATTAGAGAACTCATTGAGAACAATAGAAGCAAAACACATATACTACTGCAATGCCCGGCATGGTGCAAGTAAGCAGATGTCAGACTGCAATATTCGCCAAGGTACAAGTAAGCAGATGTCAGACTGCAGTGCCAGGCATGGTGCAAGTAAGCAGATGTCAGGGTGCAAGTAAGCAGATGTCAGACTGCAGTGCCCGGCATGGTGCAAGTAAGCAGATGTCAGGGTGCAAGTAAGCAGATGTCAGACTGCAATGCCCGGCATGGTGCAAGTAAGCAGATGTCAGACTGCAATACTCGGCAAGGTACAAGTAAGCAGATGTCAGACTGCAGTGCCCGGCATGGTGCAAGTAAGCAGATATCAGGGTGCAAGTAAGCAGATGTCAGACTGCAATGCCCGGCATGGTGCAAGTAAGCAGATGTCAGGGTGCAAGTAAGCACATGTCAGACTGCAATGCCCGGCATGGTGCAAGTAAGCAGATGTCAGACTGCAATACTCGGCATGGTGCAAGTAAGCAGATGTCATACTGCAATACTCGGCAAGGTGCAAGTAAACAGATGTCAGACTGCAATGCCCGGCATGATGCAAGTAAGCAGATGTCAGACTGCAATGCTCGGCATGGTGCAAGTAAGCAGATGTCAGACTGCAGTGCTCGGCAAAGTGCAAGTAAGCAGATGTCAGACTGCAATGCTAAACATGTATTGGTCCTGGTTATCCACTTTTAAATATATGGTTAGAATTAGTTATACACTATTCTAATTCTATTCTGCTTATTATGCCTGCTTATTTCATATGTATGATTGCTCAGCCCTACATTTCACTAGTATTATACCTTAGTGACTTGAGTTTAAACCTCCACTGTAATTTGACTCCGTAGTGTTAACCAGACAGTCAAGATTTCTCTCTTTCAAACAGGTTCATGTCTTTCGTCGTTGCTTCGTTGTCGGCTTTAGTGCCTTCTACTATACGCTTACAGACCAACTCTACCAGGCACGGCAATCACTCAGTAGCAAAGCAAATATCAGCTGTGTAGATTATTAATAGCACTACGATGGACACCACAGGGGAACAGAAGTAAGGGTAGACCAAAAGAGACATGGAGGAGAACAACAGAAAGGATGTTGAGCAATAAAGGGCTCACCTGGGCAAGAGCAGAAAAAAAGGCAAAGGACAGGCATTTGTGGAAAACCCTTGCGGAAGCCCCATGTGCCCTGGGCACTTAAGGTTCAGAGAGAGAGAGAGAGAGAGAGAGAGAGAGAGAGAGAGAGAGAGAGATTATGATGCTTTTGTTTGGTGCAAGTTGTGACATAATGGCGATGACGATGAGTGGAAAACAGTGGCAGAGACAATTCTAAATAACACGACATGACGTTATTCCAACAAGACAACACGATTCCAGGCGTCTACTAACATCAAGAAGACTTCGAACCCAACAGAATCCTACAACATACCAGATTCACTATTCTATACTACAAAAACCACTGCCGACAACTAAGACCCAGACTAAGTTCCTACAGCACAAAACTATGTCCTACTCTAACAAACACAATCTAAGAGTCTCTAACGAATGCAAAACTAAGACTGACTGACCAGAAGCCTAACTTGCCACATTTGATCATCTGATCTGTCTCTACTTCCACCAGCTTCATGGCCAAGCCGTGTAATGCAAGCAAGTGACTTAAAGAGGAGTGAAATGTAACAATTATTTAACAATAATGTGGGACATAACCGTTTTTACCCAACTTTTAGATTCCAAAATGACTTCCCTAACTTTCAATATTCAAAAATCCCATATAATATTATAATGGACTGTATGATGCAAGCATGCAGAAGTCAGACAGCAATGCCCGACATGATGCAAGCTAGCAGATGTAGAGAAAAAAAAATAATGAGCAGTATACGACACATTACAACTTCTGTTTTTGTTGTTTTTTGTGCCGCGACAAAACAGATCACAGTCAGCTTCTGCAGCATGCTCCGGAGACATGAAATAAATCTGTAATTTCGGTAAGAAGCCTAAAAGATCGATAGTCACAAAGACGAATTATCTAAACAAAGCAGAAACAACAATAAAATGATATTATTATCTGATATAGTATTATCTGAACAGTATTATCTGATATAGTATTATCTGATATAATATTATCTGATAATTTTACAAAATAAGAACATGATCTGGTTTTTTTACAACTATACAACGAATAAATTGTTACTGATATATATGCTTAAGGAAAATACTTGATATAAAGTGGAACGAATTCAAGAACAACGCAGAGATAAGACAGATGAGCAAACAACAACCTGTCCCATGGGATATCAGAAAAAGAAGATGGACATATGTAGGCCATGTGATGAGAAGAAACAATCAAAGAATACCAAAACAAGCTATCAAGTGGAGCACAACAGGCCGAAGAAAAAGAGGTCTACCATGTGAAACTCTGAAGAGGACATTGTTAAGAGAGGCCAGTTTAGTGAGCATAACATCCCTTGATGAAGTTGAAAGACTCACAGTGAACAGAAAATCTTGGCAAACAGCTATGCGAGCCCTATATGACGTTTAACGGCACGGGATAACCCACTCCCAGTCCGACATGATGCTGTGCTCAACACCTTCGCCGCACTGACTGCAAAAAAAAGGATCATACTTGCAGTTATATGGAGATGTAAGAATAATTATGATAAGTATGGTGGTGGTGAATAGCCTTTGACCAGTATTTGATTTTAATATGACCAAACTTCTCTTATCTTGGTTTGGCTGTATTCTAATAGTTCTCTCGGCTCTAATGTGCCTCCCCCGGCACTTCCTCATTTACTTTGTATTTTCATTCAGCTTCAGATGTTGGTTGCATTTGTTAGACTCTATATCAGAAGGAAAAAGGCGACTAAGGAGGGTTCGGCATAGGGCCAGCAACCCCATCTGGTAAAAAAAAACAAAACCAAAACGATAAGACTGTTACAGAAACAGAAGCAAGGGAAAAACAAATGAAGGTGGAAGGAGAAATGCTTATCAGGAAACTGAGCCCATGAAGGTTGTGGATGAAAGACAGCCACTGGAAGTCCCCAGCCCGACTGCAGACCTCCTGGAACCTAAACACAAGATACAAATAGGCAGCTGAAACATAAGAACACTTAACCAGACTGGAAAATTAGCACAAACCATCAAGGAAATGCACAGATACAAACTAGACATATTAGGAACACAAGAAACAAGATGGACAGGACAAGGCAGAAGGAAATTAACAACACAGCACACAGAAGATACACTAATATGGTCAGGTAAAGAAGATCATCATGAAGGAGGAGTAGCATTGATTATAACAAACGAAGCATCAAGAGCATTGCTGAAGTGGACCCCAATAAATGAGAGATTATTATATGTACGCTTCAACTCAAGATTCACGAAACTATTATAGTTTGTTATGCACCAACAGAAGCAGCTGAAGAGGAATTAAAAGAAGATTTTTACAACAGCCTCCAAGCCACAGTAGAAACAAAACCCAACCATGATATGCTACTCATCTTGGGCGACTTCATTGCAAAAGTAGGTTAGGTGAGGGAAATAAAGATAGAAGAAGAATCATGGGAAGAGAAGGAATCGGAGAAATACATGAAAATGGAGAAAGAGTTTCTGTGAAGAAAGCATGATGACCATCGGAGGGACAATTTTCCAACATAAAAACATCCATAAAGTGACTTGGAGGTCCCCAGATAAAACCACAGAAAACCAAATCGATCATATACTAATAAATAACAAGTGGAAACGGTCACTACAAGATGTGAGAGCAAGGAAAGGAGCAGATGTAGGAAGTGATCACACCTTCTGGTAGCAAAAATAAAGCTAAAATTAAGGAAAGCCAAAATCAGAGAACACAGAAAGATAATTTTTGATACAAGAAAACTGAAAGACCAGCAAACAAGAAATGAATTCTCAATAGTACTTAAGAACCGCTTCAGTGTCCTACAAGACAAAGCAGAAATGTCCATACTAGAGTTCATTAAAACACTACAGGAAATAGGAAAAGAAGTGCTGGGATATCGGAAACGGAGAAAAGAGGAATGGATAAGCAAGACCACATGGGAAAAGATAGAGCAAAGAAAGGAAATCAATAAAAAAATTACTGAACACCAAATCACAAAGGCTTAAAGAACAAGTTTTAAGTAATTATGCACAAAAAGACAAGGAAGTGAAGGAATCATGCCGTCAAGATAAACGTCAATGCTATGACAACTTAGCAGAAGCAGCAGAGAATGCAGCATGTGCAAATAACATGAAAACCTTATACAAAATCACAAAGCAGGTGACAGGTAACTTCAGCACAAGATGTGAGAGTGCAATAAGGACACATAAGGGACAACTGGTCAATGGAGAAAGAGTAAAAACTGAAAGATGAGGGAACACTTTAACATAGTATTAAACAGAACACCAGGTGAAGATGAAGTGACTGCTGAGATGTTGAAAGCAGAAGAAACAGAAACACCAAAACAACTCTCCGGATACTACAACAAATTTGGGATCTAGAAAAAGCTCCAGAGGAGTGGAAAACTGGCCTTATAGTAAAACTACAAAAGAAGGGTGACTTCAGAGATTGCAGGAACTGGAGAGGCATTACCCTACTGCCACTCACCAGTAAAGTATTTTGCAGAATAATCATCAACAGAATTGTACCAGCACTTGAGGGAAAACTTCGGAAAGAGCAGGCAGGATTTAGGAAAGGAAGATCATGCTTAGACCACATATTTGTACTTAGAAAAATATTAGAACAGGCAAATGAGTGGCATAACACAACATATGCATTGTTTATAGATTTTGAGAAAGCCTTTGACAGTGTCAACAGAGATGCACTGTGGAAAATCCTAAGATGGCATGGCCTCCCCGATAAGATAGTGAATGTAATCAAAGCCCTATACAAGGGTTTTCAGTGCAAAGTGATCTGTGGAGAACATACCTGCAGCAGCTTTAGGGTACAAACATGAGTGAAGCAGGGATGTGTACTATCACCAACATTATTTATCTTGGCAGTAGACTGGTTAATGAAGGGGGCAACATCAGATAAACGCAGAGGATTACAATGGACCCTTGACACAGGGCTGGAGGACCTTGACTTTGCGGACGACATTTGTCTACTATCAAGCAGCCATAAAGAAATCCAAGATAAAATAAACAAGCTAACTTAGAATGCAAACAACATAGGACTAAAGATCAACGTAGGAAGACAAAGTTAATGAAGCAAAATGTGAACAACAGAAATGTACTCAGAGTAGATATCAAGTTAGTGGAGGAGGTCAACGAATTTGTATATCTTGGCAGAAGAGTAGTAGAAAATGGAGACAGCACAGAGGACATCAACAGCAGACTTACTAGAGCAAACCAGGCTTTTGCAGTGCTGCAGACTATATGGAAATCTAAAAAAAACTAAGCATGAATACGAAAATCAGGATATTTAAGAGTAATGTTCTAAGTGTACTACTCTATGGAAGTGAATGCTGGAAAATCACCAAAACCATAGAAAACAAGTTGAATTCTTTCCAGACTAAATGTTTACGAAGAATTGGAAAAATATTTTGGCCATACACCATAAGAAATAAAACATCTTGTTGGCAGAAATGCAGATGAAGCCACTGACTGCGATTATTGAGGAAAGACGCTGGCAATGGTTGGGACATGTGCTCCGAATGACTGACAACTCACTACCAAAAATAGCACTAAGATGGACACCACAGGGGAACAGAAGTAAGGGTAGACCAAAAGAGACATGGAAAAGAACAACAGAAAGGATGTTGAGCAATAGAGGGCTCACCTGGGCAAGAGCAGAAAAAAAGGCAAAGGACAGGCATTTGTGGAAAACCCTTGCGGAAGCCCCGTGTGCCCTGGGCACTTAAGGCTCAGAGAGAGAACCTGATCTACAAATGCACCTAATATCAACTGTGTGTTTCAAGTGTTTGTACCTTATACCGAGAACTTATCAATCACCCCTCGTGTGTGTGTGTGTGTCTATATATATATTAGATCCCTGACACAAACATACTGAGAACTCTTGCGCTAGCCACTGATGACGTAAGCGTATAAAATGTGACTAATGAAATGCTATGATCGATCTTTATTTAACACGTAAACTTAGACGACAAAGTTACTTTAGTTTCGCCCCACAAAGGACTGATCTGATGCTGAGAACTGAAAGAAAGAAAGTTTAAAACTTACCAGTCACTTGTTGCGGTCAGTATTTTGTTTAACCTAATAAAATAGCTTTAACACACGCACACACACAGATATATACATAAACAAAAATACATTTTTAGTACAGATCTTCTAACATTTTTTTATAACAAATATTAAAATAATTTCTAACAATATCTAACAAGTTACTTTTCGAACTATGTCATTTTAGTAGTTGATGGCTGGCGAGTCTTAGGTGTAACGGTGTAGCGGCTGGTGCACTCGTTCGCCGATCAGAAAGGTCCCTGATTCGATTTCGCACTCGGGTGGAATTTCTTCGGACCTACTGGCACCAATGTTAACCCTGCCTCAAAAGATGAGTACTTGGGGTTTCCCTAGGAAAATAAAGTCAGTGAGGGCAGGAGCTGGCACCCATACAAAGAAATGTGAAGTACGGACACTTCATACCCCCGCGCATGCAAATGTTACAGGACACAGATTTAAAAAAAAAACAAAACATTGGTGCCAAAAATCAAACGCCTCAGTTCATTCGCAGTTTACAGTGCGACAGAGAAGCGTGTGTATTTGTTACGCCCAGCCGTGCTGAAAAGTCCTGGGTCTTATAGACTTTACTGTTAGTTCTTACATACAAATATAAGAAATTCATATACTAAATATGTGTCTTGTACACTTTTTATATTTCTTTCTACAGAAAGTACATGTTAAATGCCCACTTGTCGGTGTGCGCCACCTGGCGCCCGTTCATTCACGAGTGCCCAGTGTGCGCTCTACCCTCTCCCCCCTCTCCCCGATAGAAACATGGCGCTGAAACAGTGTTATGGACAGTCGAGTGTCAGGGTAGAAATCCCACATATGATGGTCAGATGAGGTCATTTCCTACCGTTCTCTACAGATATGGCATCCGAGATGATTTAATTTACCTGTAGGAGAATATCTTGGTATGTATGTGCTTCTCTCGTTCACAGAAAACTAGTCAAGTTTTTGTCGGCCCGTGTCGGACAGTTTGGGCCAGCCAAAACTCATCAATGTATTGTCTCACGTCATTAACAGCTGACGTTCTTGTTACTGCTTGGGGCGTAGAGATAAAGAATTATCATTAACATGCTGTTTCCCTTTCTTCTTTACTAACAATGACCGTGTTTGCTGTGTCTGTGTTAGTTCTGGGCACTTGAGAAGAGTTTGAGTTGGCGTGGTTGAGACCGTAGAGAGGGGGGATGTAAGAGAGGCCACCAACGTGCTGTATGTCATTATCACTTTTGTTGTATGTGTTTCATTGTTTTTTATTTCTGGCATATTGTAGTCTGATATCATACGATATCTTAGGCGAGGGATTTAAGAGAAGCCACGTAAGTATTGTATGTCTTCATTACGTTTTGCTCTGTGTGTTTCATTGATTCAGAAAATCTTGTGAGGTGATATGATAACCAAAGTGAGGGCAGTAAGAGAAGCTGTGTACATGATGTATGATCATGCTGTCTTTACATTTGCTGTATGCAGTTCACTGCTTGTTATCTCTGGTATATTGTGTGCTGGCATCATGAGGGTAGTGATATGCCATTTTTCATCTATGTTTCGTCATTACATTTATTGTGTTTTACAGCATTTTGCCTTGTCTTGTCACCTTCTGCATTTATATTTCAGTGTTTATGGAACAAATGGATATCTTGATAGGGCTTGGTGATTTGCTGCATTGATATTTAAGGTTTTTGTAATTCCTTGTTCCACCTGTTGCATGGGTGGCCTCTTCCAATGTTTTCTGAAAGTGAGTGTTTTCTGTGGTATACTGTCTGGTGATAGTCATGTAACTTAGCCAGATCATTTGACTTGTTGTTGTGTAGTGCAGGTATTACTCCAACCTTTGCCCTGATGATGTCATTTCTGATTTGATCTCTTCTTATTACATTTAGTATTCTCCTTAAATGTATTTTTACTTATGACATATTATCTCAAGTGTTATAGCCACATATCTTATAACTTTGATCACTTAAACTTTCTTGGCCTTATGTTTCCAATCCTTTGAATGTGCACATTCTCTCTCTCTCTCTGAACCTTAAGTGCCCAGGGCACATGGGGCTTACGCAAGGGTTTTCCACAAATGCCTGTCTTTCGCCTTTTTTTCTGCTCTTGCCCAGGTGAGCCCTCCATTGCTCAACATCCTTTCTGTTGTTCTTCTCCATGTCTCTTTTGGTCTACCCTTACTTCTGCTCCCCTGTGGTGTCCATCTTAGTGCTATTTTTGGTAGTGAGTTGTCAGTCATTCGGAGCACATGTCCCAACCATCGCCAGCGTCTTTCCTCAATAATTGTTGTCAGTGGTTTCATCTGCATTTCTGCCAATAAAATGTTATTTCTTATGGTGTTTGGCCAAAATATTTTTTTAATTCTACGTAAACATTTAGTCTGGAAAGAATTCAACTTGTTTTCTATGGTTTTGGTGATTTTCCAGCATTCACTTCCATAGAGTAGTACACTTAGAACATTACTCTTAAATATCCTGATTTTCATATTTATGCTTAGTTTATTTGATTTCCATATATTCTGTAGCATTGCAAAAGCCTGGTTTGCTCTAGTAAGTCTGCTGTTGATGTCCTCTGTGCTGTCTCCATTTTCTACTACTCTGCTGCCAAGGTATACAAATTCGTTGACCTCCTCCACTAACTTGTTATCTACTCTGAGTACATTTCTGTTGTTCACATTTTGCTTCATTAACTTTGTCTTTCCTACATTGATCTTTAGTCCTATGTTGTTTGCATTCTGGGTTAACTTGTTTATTTTATCTTGCATATCTTTGTGACTGCTTGATAATAGACAAATGTCGTCCGCAAAGTCAAGGTCCTCCAGCACTGTGTCAAGGGTCCATTGTAATCCTCTGCGTTTGTCTGATGTTGCCTCCTTCATTAACCAGTCTACTGCCAAGATAAATAATGTTGGTGATAGTACACATCCCTGTTTCACTCCTGTTTGTACCCTAAAGCTGCTGGAGGTATGTTCTCCACAGATAACTTTGCACTGAAAACCCTCGTATAGGGCTTTGATTACATTAACTATTTTATGGGGGAGGCCATGCCATCTTAGGATTTTCCACAGTGCATCTCTGTTGACACTGTCAAAGGCTTTCTCAAAATCTATGAATAATGCATATGTTGTGCTATGCCACTCATTTGCCTGTTCTAATATTTGTCTAAGTACAAATATATGGTCTATGCATGATCTTCCTTTCCTAAATCCTGCCTGCTCTTTCCGAAGTTTTTCCTCAAGTGTTGGTACAATTCTGTTGATGATTATTCTGCAAAATACTTTACTAGTGAGTGGCAGTAGGGTAATGCCTCTCCAGTTCCCGCAATCTCTGAGGTCACCCTTCTTTGGTAGTTTTACTATAAGACCAGTTTTCCACTCCTCTGGGGCTTTTTCTAAATCCCAAATTTGTTGTAATATCCGGCAAAGTTGTTTTGGTGTTTCTGTTTCTTCTGCTTTCAACATCTCAGCAGTCACTTCATCTTCACCTGGTGCCCTGTCTGATTTTAGCATCTTTATCGCCTCTTTTACTTCATTTATTGTTATTGGTCCTGTATTGATGTTTAGTTCCGCTTTTGCTTCAGGTATATCTATTGCTTGTGCTGCTTGTGTTCTGTTTAGTAGGGTGTTAAAGTGTTCCCTCCATCTTTCAATTTTTTCTCTTTCTCCACTGACCAGTTGTCCATTTTGTGTTCTTACTGCACTTTCACATCTTGTATTGAAGTTACCTGTCATCTGCTTTGTGATTTTATATATGGTTTTCATGTCATTTGTATATGCTGCTTTCTCTTCTGTTTCTGCTAAGTTGTCATAATATTGACGTTTATCTTGACGGCATGATTCCTTCACTTCTTTGTCTTTTTGTGCATAATTACTTAAAACTCGTTCTTTAAGCCGTTGTGATTTGGTGTTCAGTAATTTTTTCTTGATTTCTTTTCTTTGCTCTATCTTTTCCCATGTGGTCTCACTTATCCATTCCTCTTTTCTCCTTTTCCGATATCCCAGCACCTCTTTTGCTGTTTCCTGTAGTGTTTTATTGAACTCTAATATGGACATTTCTGCTTCATCTTGTAGGACACTGAAGCGGTTCTTAAGTATTATTGAGAATTCATTTCTTGTTTGCTGGTCTATCAGTTTTCTTGTATCAAAATGTATCTTTCTGTGTTCTCCGATTCTGGCTTTCCTTAATTTTAGTTTTATTTTTGCTACCAGAAGGTTGTGATCACTTCCTATATCTGCTCCTTTCCTTGCTCGCACATCTTGTAGTGACCGTTTCCACTTGTTGTTTATTAGTATGTGATCGATTTGGTTTTCTGTGGTTTTATCTGGTGACCTCCAAGTCACCTTATGGATGTTTTTGTGTTGGAAAATTGTCCCTCCGATGGTCATCATGTTTTCTTCACAGAAACTGCACAGTCTTTCTCCATTTTCATTTATTTCTCCGATTCCTTCTCTTCCCATGATTCTTCTTCTATCTTCATTTCCTTCACCTACTTTTGCATTGAAGTCGCCCAAGATGAGTAGCATATCATGCTTGGGTATTGTTTCTACTGTGGCTTGGAGGCTGTTGTAAAATCTTCTTTTAATTCCTCTTCAGCTGCTTCTGTTGGTGCATAACAAACTATAATAGACAGCTTCGTGAATCTTGAGTTGAACCGTGCATATAATAATCTCTCATTTATTGGGGTCCATTTCAGCAATGCTCTTGATGCTTCTTTTGTTATAATCAATGCTACTCCTCCTTCATGAAGATCTTCTTTACCTGACCATATTATTGTATCTTCTGTGTGCTGTGTTGTTAATTTCCTTCTGCCTTGTCCTGTCCATCTTGCTTCTTGTATTCCTAGTATGTCTAGTTTGTATCTGTGCATTTCCTTGATGGTTTGTGCTAGTTTTCCAGTCTGGTTTAGTGTTCTTACATTCCAGCTGCCTATTTGCATCTTTTGTTTAGGTTCCAGGAGGTCTGCAGTCGGGCTGGGGACTTCCAGTGGCTGGCTTTCATCCACAACCTTCATGGGCTCAGTTTCCTGATAAGCATTTCTCCTTCCACCTGCATTTGCTTTTTCCCTTGCTTCTGTTTCTGTAGCAGTCTGATAGTTTTTTACCAGATAGGGTTGCTGGCCCTATGCTGAACCCTCCTTAGTCGCCTTTTACGATCATGCGTGGTAGGGTACAGTGGTCCTATTCTTTGCAGATCCCGGGTACCACACGGGGGAATGTGCACATTAAGTGCTGTATAAAAACCCATAGATCAGTTATGTGAATTCAATTTTTTTTGTAAAATAGCAAGAAAATACAGTTATTTTATGTATTGTTATATGAAAGAGCAAGAAAATATAGTTATTTTTATGCATTGTTACATGAAATAGCAAGAAAATACAGTTATTTATGCATTGTCACATGAAAGAAGTGTTTTACCCTGAGTGTTTCATGAAAATTAAGTTAGTCTGTTTCCAGTGAGAATCCAGTATCATTTCCCTTTTTGTTGCATAGAAATTCAGTATATTTTTCCTTTTTATTACATGAAAATTAAGTTAGTCTGTTTCCAGTGAGAATTTAGTATCATTTCCCTTTTTGTTGCATAGAAATTCAGTATATTTTTCCTTTTTATTACATGAAAATTCAATGTTTTTCCCCTTTTGATCCACATAAGTGTGAAGTTTGTTTTTGATTTCAGAGAATGAGACGTGAAGAAATGAGAAGTCAGACAAACATAATGGATTGTTAACCTGGTAACCAAAAATGATAATATTTAGCTCCTGATATAACATGAAGAACAAGCAAATCACTCTAGGTGGCAGTGGCAGTCTGGCAAGAACAGCTGTCCATGAAGCTGAGAAATCTTGGCGGAAAAAACTGCCAATCGAAAGGGCTGAAACAAAACTGCAAGCAGCAACTAAAAAAACTGTAACAAAAACATCTCAAGACATGTCTCAGAAGCTCACAGCATCTCTCACTGAAGTTAGAGCTGACCCTAAACTCTCATGCAAAGACAGATCTTGTAGCAGTGAAACATCAACTCCAGGGAAATCTAAACTTGTAGCTCAGAAAACATCAACTCCAGGGAAATCTAAACTTGTAGCTCAGAAAACATCAGCAGATGATGGGGCAGTCACAGAAAGGGATGATGGGGCAGTCACAGAAAGGAAACCACTCTCCAGGGCTAGAAAACATAAAAGTGATAAGGAAGAATTCATGAAATGCCCTAGCGATGCTTGGGCTGTTGCAAGTCTGGGGAAGAGAGAAGCCAGTCTAAATGCTAGTATGAAAGTCAATATATTCTATGAGAGGCATACATCATCAAAATCTTCTAAAATGGCAGCAAACAAAACAAAAGCAACAGCATTAGATCTGCACAAGAATGAGAAGATGAGATATGAAGTATCAGGTACAAGAGTTTTAGAGGAAAGCAGTTCCTTCAGCAAGACAAGTGTTGCATTCACAGAGTGCAGCTCTCCTGGAACTAGAGGGGATACTACACATCAGCAGGGGTGCAAGAAGTCAGTGCAGAAACTGGCTAGAAAAAAAGCACAATCAAATCCTTCCAGCAGTAACAGCAGAAAGAGGAAAAGTCCAACTTACAAGATTTTTAAAGATGAACTCCCCAAAAAAAACCCCAAAATTGAGAAAAAGTCTTCAGTAAAATCCCAAAATAGAAACTTGAAAAGAATAAGAAAGTCTGTGCCATCAGGTCATCAGTTGTGCAATATAATAGAGAAATGTCCTAGGCAGGCCAGCTTGGTTGCTAAAGCCATGATTGCTATGGGGCAAGAGGATAACATTGTGTGTGATTCATCAGCCAGAACTAGAGTCTATCAGTGGATAGAGCAGAGGCCACTCAAGTCAAAAGAGTCAAGGAAAATTGTTTGGCATGGTGGTTTGGGTGATTTCATCATAGGGAAAAATAGCATGAATAATGTCAGTTTGCAGGCAACATCTGATAATAATGATGTTGTTGATGTTACTACTCAAGATAATCCACAGGCAGCAGCATCTCTAGATAATGAATCTCTCTGTGACACACAGAGTGAATGTGTGTTAAGAAAGCTTCATGAAACTGAGAACTTCAGATCTCACATCAAGCATCTGAGGGAACAGAGTGAAGATTTTCTTGATCTAGTTGATGTAGAAAACTGCAGCACTCCTGACAAGCAAACATGGCCTTCACCTGACCCCATGAATTGTTTACCATCATCTGAAGTTGATGACAAACTGGACAGAGTTGTTAACACACCCATAATTTATGCTCCAGCAAAGTCACAGCTGTGTCAGGTTGTCACTCCTGTACCTAAGTTTTCTTGTAGTCAGAGATCTGGTAACATTGGCAGCAACTTCATTCATCATACAATCACTCAACCCACTTTTCCCCACCAGCCATTACATGCTCACCCACAACCCATGAAAGCGTCCCCTTTCATGACAGACTCAACCTTTGTACATCAGTACACTCTGGACCACCCACAGACTGGCCTGTATAACCAGCTTGACCCAATCCACATGCGCTATGAAATGAGTAAAAGAAAAGTCACATGCGGGGACTGCAGTCCAGCAATCACGTACAGTCCCACAGATGATCCTAAAATGGGTGGACCAGATGTAAAACCTTTTCAGATGGCAGCCTGTAACACATCTTTACATTTACCTATGCAGCAGATAGGTGAGTTGGTTGTCAGATTCAATTTATAACAACAGTTTCTCTTAGTTACATATGAAAATCCATTTATGATAAAAATGTATATAGGGTGATATAAAGATATGATTATTTATTGTGTTGCTTGTATTCTAGAGTACAGTTTGTATTTTAAATGTCATTAAACGTCATGATAATTTAGAGAAGACCGTCTTGGAAGGGTACATAATGGAAAGAAAGAGAGGAATACCAAGGCGAAGATGGCTACAAGACATCGTTGATAATCTGAAAATAGATTCATCAGCAGCAGGCCATCTTGCTTACAACTGAGAGGCCTACAGGAGAGCTGTTAGGGAGGCAAAGTTCCACAAGGGACATGCAAATGACTGACTGAGTTGTGTATTATATTGTGTGTATTCTAAAGTGTAGTTGTGTATTATGTGTATTCTAGAGTACAGTTGTATATTATATTGTGTGTATTCTAGAGTATATTTATGTATTCTGTTGTCTGTATTCATGAATATAGTTGTATATTATATTGTGTATATTCTAGAGTATAGTTGTGTATTAGCGCTGTTGGTGAGATTCTTCGGCTGCCGTGCGTGGAGCAGTGCTCCTCCCGGCCAATGAAGAAAGGTGCAAATGGGGTTGCCGCGCGGCACCACTGCGGAAAAGGTGATAGAAGGGATAAAGCGAAGCAAACAGTGAAATCACGGCACCTCTGGTCTGGAGGTTGACCATGTCCTGAGTGCAGTCATATCGGGTGAAATGCATGAACCGGCTTGCCCCAGAGGTTAAGACACTGCTGGCGAGACTCTGCGAATGCCGCGTGTGTAGTGAAGCTCCTCCCGGTCAAGGAAGTAAATGCAGAAAAGAAATAAAGGTTGCTGTGCGGTGCCGATGTGAAAAGGTGGTGGAAAGGATAAAGTGAAGTCTAATCGGTATGTCCAGTAGTATCGCTGCGAGAGCTGTACATACCACGGCACCTCTGCTCTAGAGGCCGGCCATGTCCAGAATACACCTACACTGGTGAAATATGCCTAAACCGGCACACACCAGGGGTGAAACTTGATGGCTAGACATGTCATGCCACCTCCGCTCTAGAGGTCGGTCACACCTGATATACACCCATACTGGTGAATTTTCCCTAAACCGGCTCACACCAGGGGTGAATCTTGAAGGCTATGCATGTCACAGTACCTCTGCTCTAGAGGTCGGTCACGTCCCAAACACGCCCATACTGGGATAATATGCCTAAACCGGCTCAACCCAGGGGTAGAAGTCACTAGTGGCGAGGATTCGTCCTCCTGGACAAAAGCTCCATCCTGGTCACAACTAGGAAGGGTAGCGGCCACGACCGCAAAATGCTGAAGTCGGAGACACTGGACCAGGGCAGTCTAGATAGGCAACCACCTCTCACCCGGCGGGGATGTTTGCGTATCCTAATCATGCTGAGGTTTTCCGGTGAGAAAGTCCAACTCTGGACTGGATGGGCAACCACCTCTCACCCGGCGGTGATACACAGGTATCTCAAAACACGTCGAGGTTTTCCGGTGAGAAGGTCCAACTCTGGCCTGGGTGGGCTACCACTTCTCACCCAGCGGGGATGCACTGATATCCTAAACACGTCGAGGTCTTCCAGTGAGAAAGTCCAACTCTAGACTAAACTGGTGCAACGAAAACCACTGTGTCACGCAATCCGCTTCAGAGACCCACTAAGAATACAGTCTAAAGCCCTGTGATACTCTGAAACCCTTGTGGTCCTCTCGTGGACCACACAGGATACCACGGGACCTAACGAGGACCACAGGTGTAAATTCAGTAGGATCACAGTGCGGTTTTGGTGGTAGAAGCGAACGAAGAAGAAGAAGAAAAGAAGAAGTTGTGTATTATATTGTGTGTATTCTAGAATATAGTTTGTATTATTGTGTGTATTCTAGAGTACAGTTGTGTATTATATTGTGTGTATTCTAGAATATCTCTCTCTCTCTGAACCTTAGGTGCCCAGGGCACATGGGGCTTCCGCAAGGGTTTTCCACAAATGCCTGTCTTTCGCCTTTTTTTCTGCTCTTGCCCAGGTGAGCCCTCTATTGCTCAACATCCTTTCTGTTGTTCTTCTCCATGTCTCTTTTGGTCTACCCTTACTTCTGCTCCCCTGTGGTGTCCATCTTAGTGCTATTTTTGGTAGTGAGTTGTCAGTCATTCGGAGCACATGTCCCAACCATCGCCAGCGTCTTTCCTCAATAATTGTTGTCAGTGGTTTCATCTGCATTTCTGCCAATAAGATGTTATTTCTTATGGTGTTTGGCCAAAATATTTTTTTAATTCTACGTAAACATTTAGTCTGGAAAGAATTCAACTTGTTTTCTATGGTTTTGGTGATTTTCCAGCATTCACTTCCATAGAGTAGTACACTTAGAACATTACTCTTAAATATCCTGATTTTCATATTTATGCTTAGTTTATTTGATTTCCATATATTCTGTAGCATTGCAAAAGCCTGGTTTGCTCTAGTAAGTCTGCTGTTGATGTCCTCTGTGCTGTCTCCATTTTCTACTACTCTGCTGCCAAGGTATACAAATTCGTTGACCTCCTCCACTAACTTGTTATCTACTCTGAGTACATTTCTGTTGTTCACATTTTGCTTCATTAACTTTGTCTTTCCTACGTTGATCTTTAGTCCTATGTTGTTTGCATTCTGGGTTAACTTGTTTATTTTATCTTGCATATCTTTGTGACTGCTTGATAATAGACAAATGTCGTCCGCAAAGTCAAGGTCCTCCAGCACTGTGTCAAGGGTCCATTGTAATCCTCTGCGTTTGTCTGATGTTGCCTCCTTCATTAACCAGTCTACTGCCAAGATAAATAATGTTGGTGATAGTACACATCCCTGTTTCACTCCTGTTTGTACCCTAAGCTGCTGGAGGTATGTTCTCCACAGATAACTTTGCACTGAAAACCCTCGTATAGGGCTTTGATTACATTAACTATTTTATGGGGGAGGCCATGCCATCTTAGGATTTTCCACAGTGCATCTCTGTTGACACTGTCAAAGGCTTTCTCAAAATCTATGAATAATGCATATGTTGTGCTATGCCACTCATTTGCCTGTTCTAATATTTGTCTAAGTACAAATATATGGTCTATGCATGATCTTCCTTTCCTAAATCCTGCCTGCTCTTTCCGAAGTTTTTCCTCAAGTGTTGGTACAATTCTGTTGATGATTATTCTGCAAAATACTTTACTAGTGAGTGGCAGTAGGGTAATGCCTCTCCAGTTCCCGCAATCTCTGAGGTCACCCTTCTTTGGTAGTTTTACTATAAGACCAGTTTTCCACTCCTCTGGGGCTTTTTCTAAATCCCAAATTTGTTGTAATATCCGGCAAAGTTGTTTTGGTGTTTCTGTTTCTTCTGCTTTCAACATCTCAGCAGTCACTTCATCTTCACCTGGTGCCCTGTCTGATTTTAGCATCTTTATCGCCTCTTTTACTTCATTTATTGTTATTGGTCCTGTATTGATGTTTAGTTCCGCTTTTGCTTCAGGTATATCTATTGCTTGTGCTGCTTGTGTTCTGTTTAGTAGGGTGTTAAAGTGTTCCCTCCATCTTTCAATTTTTTCTCTTTCTCCACTGACCAGTTGTCCATTTTGTGTTCTTACTGCACTTTCACATCTTGTATTGAAGTTACCTGTCATCTGCTTTGTGATTTTATATATGGTTTTCATGTCATTTGTATATGCTGCTTTCTCTGCTGTCTCTGCTAAGTTGTCATAATATGACGTTTATCTTGACGGCATGATTCCTTCACTTCTTTGTCTTTTTGTGCATAATTACTTAAAACTCGTTCTTTAAGCCGTTGTGATTTGGTGTTCAGTAATTTTTTCTTGATTTCTTTTCTTTGCTCTATCTTTTCCCATGTGGTCTCACTTATCCATTCCTCTTTTCTCCTTTTCCGATATCCCAGCACCTCTTTTGCTGTTTCCTGTAGTGTTTTATTGAACTCTAATATGGACATTTCTGCTTCGTCTTGTAGGACACTGAAGCGGTTCTTAAGTATTATTGAGAATTCATTTCTTGTTTGCTGGTCTATCAGTTTTCTTGTATCAAAATGTATCTTCTGTGTTCTCCGATTCTGGCTTTCCTTAATTTTAGTTTTATTTTTGCTACCAGAAGGTTGTGATCACTTCCTATATCTGCTCCTTTCCTTGCTCGCACATCTTGTAGTGACCGTTTCCACTTGTTGTTTATTAGTATGTGATCGATTTGGTTTTCTGTGGTTTTATCTGGTGACCTCCAAGTCACCTTATGGATGTTTTTGTATTGGAAAATTGTCCCTCCGATGGTCATCATGTTTTCTTCACAGAAACTGCACAGTCTTTCTCCATTTTCATTTATTTCTCCGATTCCTTCTCTTCCCATGATTCTTCTTCTATCTTCATTTCCTTCACCTACTTTTGCATTGAAGTCGCCCAAGATGAGTAGCATATCATGCTTGGGTATTGTTTCTACTGTGGCTTGGAGGCTGTTGTAAAAATCTTCTTTTAATTCCTCTTCAGCTGCTTCTGTTGGTGCATAACAAACTATAATAGACAGCTTCGTGAATCTTGAGTTGAACCGTGCATATAATAATCTCTCATTTATTGGGGTCCATTTCAGCAATGCTCTTGATGCTTCTTTTGTTATAATCAATGCTACTCCTCCTTCATGAAGATCTTCTTTACCTGACCATATTATTGTATCTTCTGTGTGCTGTGTTGTTAATTTCCTTCTGCCTTGTCCTGTCCATCTTGCTTCTTGTATTCCTAGTATGTCTAGTTTGTATCTGTGCATTTCCTTGATGGTTTGTGCTAGTTTTCCAGTCTGGTTTAGTGTTCTTACATTCCAGCTGCCTATTTGCATCTTTTGTTTAGGTTCCAGGAGGTCTGCAGTCGGGCTGGGGACTTCCAGTGGCTGGCTTTCATCCACAACCTTCATGGGCTCAGTTTCCTGATACGCATTTCTCCTTCCACCTGCATTTGCTTTTTCCCTTGCTTCTGTTTCTGTAGCAGTCTGATAGTTTTTTACCAGATAGGGTTGCTGGCCCTATGCTGAACCCTCCTTAGTCGCCTTTTACGATCATGCATGGTAGGGTACAGTGGTCCTATTCTTTGCAGATCCCGGGTACCACACGGGGGATTCTAGAATATAGTTGTGTATTATATTGTGCATATTCTAGAGTATAGTTGTGTATTATATTGTGTATATTCTAGAGTATAGTTTGTATTATATTGTGTGTGTATTCTAGGAGATGAATATTGATTATCTTATATGCATTCAAGGACAAGATATTGATTGTGTTGTGCATGTTCTGGGATGAAGTTGTTTATTAATTTGTGTGCATTCTAGGATATTGTGTCTTATTATGTGGTGTGTAATATAGGAGATGGAACTGATTATTTTATTCTAAGAGATGGAAGTGATTATTTTATATGTATTCTAAGACATGGAACTGATTATCTTATATGTGTTCTAAGAGATGGAACTGATGCTTAATGTATTCTAAGAGATTGAACTGATTATTTTATATGCATTCTAAAAGATGGAACTGATTATCTTATATGTGTTCTAAGAGATGGAACTGATTATCTTATGTGTGTACTAAGAGATGGAACCGATTATCTTACGTGTGTTCTAAGAGATGGAACTGATTATCTTATATGTATTCTAAGAGATGGAACTGACTATTTTATATGCCTTCTAAGAGATGGAACTGATTATCTTATATTTGTTCTAAGAGATGGAAAACTGATTATCTTACGTGTGTTCTAAGAGATGGAACTGATTGTATTATATGTGTTCTAAGAGATTGAACTGATTATTTTATGTGTTCTAAGAGATGGAACTGATTATCTTATATGATGGTTCTAAGGACTGTTATAGCCAGAGGTGGGGTGGAGGATATGCTCCACACTCCAATTAAATGTCTCCAAGGTGTGAGTCTCAAATATCCTCTGATAGTCAAGTCCAGCTCCTGGCCTTCTTGTGGCGGAACTGTTCGAACTGACAGAAGGGACGAAGGTGAATATCTGGCACCTGAAAACCAGATGCTTGAGTAGATGAGAGTCTTGTTTGGTAGCTCATGTGAGAGAAGGAAAACTGATTTAAAACCCGCTGCTGGCAAGATTCTTCAGCTGCCATGCATGGACTGGGGCTCCTCCAGGCCAGTGAGGAAAGGTGCCAGTGGGGTTGCTGCACGGCGCCACCGTGGAAAAGATGAAAGTAGTCTCGAGGTCAGGAATGCTTAAATCACGGCACCTCTGCTCTGGAGGTCGGCCACGTCCTATGTGCACCCATACTAGGCAAATTGCCTGAACTGGCTTAACCCAGGTGTTAAACTAAGACACTGTTGGCGAGGTTATTCGTTTGCCGTGCATGGGGTGAAACTCCTCCCGGCCAATGAGGAAAAGACGAATAGGGTTTCTGAGTGCCGCAGCTGTTAAAAAGTGATGGAAAGGATAAAGTGAAGATTAATTGGTATGTTCTAGATTTTGAGAAAGCCTTTGACAGTGTCAACAGAGATGCACTGTGGAAAATCCTAAGATGGCATGGCCTCCCCCATAAAATAGTAAATGTAATCAAAGCCCTATACGAGGGTTTTCAGTGCAAAGTTATCTGTGGAGAACATACCTCCAGCAGCTTTAGGGTACAAACAGGAGTGAAACAGGGATGTGTACTATCACCAACATTATTTATCTTGGCAGTAGACTGGTTAATGAAGGAGGCAACATCAGACAAACGCAGAGGATTACAATGGACCCTTGACACAGTGCTGGAGGACCTTGACTTTGCGGACGACATTTGTCTATTATCAAGCAGTCACAAAGATATGCAAGATAAAATAAACAAGCTAACTCAGAATGCAAACAACATAGGACTAAAGATCAATGTAGGAAAGACAAAGTTAATGAAGCAAAATGTGAACAACAGAAATGTACTCAGAGTAGATAACAAGTTAGTGGAGGAGGTCAACGAATTTGTATACCTTGGCAGCAGAGTAGTAGAAAATGGAGACAGCACAGAGGACATCAACAGCAGACTTACTAGAGCAAACCAGGCTTTTGCAATGCTGCAGAATATATGGAAATCAAATAAACTAAGCATAAATATAAAAATGAGGATATTTAAGAGTAATGTTCTAAGTGTACTACTCTATGGAAGTGAATGCTGGAAAATCACCAAAACCATAGAAAACAAGTTGAATTCTTTCCAGACTAAATGTTTACGAAGAATTAGAAAAATATTTTGGCCAAACACCATAAGAAATAACATCTTATTAGCAGAAATGCAGATGAAACCACTGACAACAATTACTGAGGAAAGGCGATGGTTGGGACATGTGCTCCGAATGACTGACAACTCACTACCAAAAATAGCACTAAGATGGACACCACAGGGGAGCAGAAGTAAGGGTAGACCAAAAGAGACATGGAGAAGAACAACAGAAAGGATGTTGAGCAATAGAGGGCTCACCTGGGCAAGAGCAGAAAAAAAGGTGAAGGACAGGCATTTGTGGAAAACCCTTGCGGAAGCCCCATGTGCCCTGGGCACTTAAGGTTCAGAGAGAGAGAGAGAGAATTGGTATGTTCAGTGGTCTCGCAACGAAAGTTACTCATACCACGGCACCTCTGCTCTAGAGGCCTGCCACGTCCAATATACATCTATACTGGTGAAATATGCCTAAACCGGCTTAACCCAGGGGTGAAACTTGATGACTACTCATGTCATGGTACCTCCGCTCTAGAGGTTGGCCACGTCCTAAATGCACCCATACTGGGATAATACACCTAAACCTGCTTAACCCAGGGGTGAAACCTACTAGTGGCGAGGATTCATCCTCCTGGACAAAATCTCCGTTCTGGTCACAACTAGGGAAGGTAGTGGCCATTACCACAAAATGCTGAAATCGGAGACACTGGATCAGTGCAGTCTAGATGGGCAACCACCTCTCACCCGGCAGGGATATACGATATCCAAAACACATCGAGGTTTTCCAGTGAGAAAGTCCAACTCTGGGCTGGATGGGCTGCCACCTCTCATGCCTCTTCTCACCCGTTGAGGATATACTGATATCCAAAAGATGTCAAGGTTTTCCGGTGAGAAGTCCAACTCTGGGCTGGATGGGCTGCCACCTCTCTCTCACCCGGCAGGGATATATGGAAATCCAAAAGATTTCAAGGTTTTCCGGTGAGAAGTCCAACTCTGGGCTGGATGGGCTGCCACCTCTCTCTCACCCGGCAGGGATATACGGAAATCCAAAAGATGTCAAAGTTTTCCGGTTAGAAGTCCAACTCTGGGCTGGATGGGCTGCCACCTCTCTCTCACCCGGCAGGGATATACGGAAATCCAAAAGATGTCAAGGTTTTCCGGTTAGAAGTCCAACTCTGGGCTGGATGGGCTGCCACATCTCTCTCACCCGGCAGGGATATACGGAAATCCAAAAGATGTCAAGGTTTTCCAGTTAGAAGTCCAACTCTGGGCTGGATGGGCTGCCACCTCTCTCTCACCCGGCAGGGATATACGGAAATGAAAAAGATGTCAAGGTTTTCTGGTGAGAAAGTCCAACTCTGGATTAAACTGATGCAACGAAAACTACAGTGTCAAGCAATCTCGTTTTTATGACCCACTGAGAATACAAGCCCAAGCCCCGTGATACTCTGAACCTTACGTGGTTCTCTTGGGGATCTCTTGTGGCCCTCACGGGGATCACTTAGGGACTATAGGACTAATCAAGGACCACAGGAGTAAATTCAGTAGGATCATGGGGCAATCTTGGTAGTAGAAGCGAATGAAGAAGAAGAAGATTTCACATGATTGTAGCACACGCACCAGAGATATCTCACATTATTGTAGTACTCTCACCACATGTATCTCACATGATTGTAGTACACTCACCACAATTATTCTCACATGATTGTAGTACACTCACCACAATTATTCTCATATGATTGTAGCACACTCACCACAACTTAGTGTACATATATATATATATATGTAAATGGATCTGTGTGTGTATACATGTTTCATCAACTCTGGAACGCCTGGGGCAATTTCAACCAAACTTGGTACACATATGACTTACAATCTGGAGAAAAGTACTGTAGGGGTAACACATCCCTAGCATCCCTATGGGTCCTGGGGGTGGGGGTGGGATGGAGGTGACATGTAAAAATAATCGAAAATTACAGATATTAGTGTCGAATCCATAGTTTTCAGGGTTGCTGAGATGAATAGTGACACACCTGGTGCTGTTTAAGTCCAAGTTTAGCCTCCATCGGTATGGGGGAGGGGGGCTGGGAGTGACATGTAAAAGCAATCGAAAATGACCAATATTAGTGTCGAGTCCATAGTTTTCAGTGTCACTGAGATGAATAGTGACACTCCCGATGCCGTTTACATCACAGTTCAGCTCCCATTCACATGGGGTGAGAAGGGTGAAAATTAGGGTGGGATCTCCAATTATTTTACTACGGAACCTCGACCTGCCAAAACTTTGCAATGGCACAAGGCTGTGTGTAAAGAGGATGCTGGGCAATGTAGTTGAAGTGACTATCTTAACAGGACAGGGAGAGGGTGAAGCAGTTTTTATCCCACAAATACCACTCATTCCAATGGATCTCCCTTTTAAATTTAAGAGACTGCAATTTCCAGTGGGACTTGTGTTCTTGATCATGATCAACAAGTCACAGGGGCAGTCTACACATTATAAAGTTTTTTACAAAATCACTGTAATATTAATTTAACTCAAAAAGTTGCTTATATACAGTATTTTTAGTTTCACCTCCAGGAGCAAGAATAAATAATTTCTTGAGTGAACACCCCCCCCCCAAGCAAGCAACATAAGGTTGTTCATGGGAGAAACATCTCAAATCCACTCCGCAATATGAATAATTAATAAATTCCCTAGCAACGCCGGGTAATAGTTAGTAAACTATATTTCTGAGATTTTATAACACAGGATGTGCAGGATGTAAATAGATTTTATGAGACAGTTTGTCAGCAAGTGAACATTCTAGAAAAATGTCACTATAGTCTTTATGGAGAGAATAGACCACTGACAGAGGACTGGCCCACACTGGCCAAGGCCATCTCCTGACATGATCCCATGTACATGAAGTTGGCTGCGAAGCTACATCTTGAATCTGTTTTGTAAGTTCAAGAAAGATACTATAATCCACTCCACTTCCAACTTGATGCCTTCACTTCAGAGTCATGAAAAACATCTGCTACATAGAACATAAGTGTGCTTCAAGGGAGACCAGTATAAGCAGGATAGAAAAAAAGTGCTAACTCAGTGGAGATGATTATTATTTCTGAATATGAAGAGTTATGTGTTTGAAGATTGTGTAAATAAACGTTGTGTAGAATGTAAGTAAAAGTTAAGTTTTGTTTTTGAAGATTGTGTAAATACAATGTTGTGTAGAATGTAAGTAAAAGATAAGTTTTGTGTTTGAGGATTGTGTAAATGCGTGTTGTGTAGAATGTAAGTAAAAGATAAGTTTTGTGTTTGAGGATTGTGTAAATGCGTGTTGTGTAGAATGTAAGTAAAAGATAAGTTTTGTGTTTGAGGATTGTGTAAATGCGTGTTGTGTAGGATGTAAGTAAAAGATACGTTTTGTGTTTGAGGATTGTGTAAATGCATGTTGTGTAGAATGTAAGTAAAAGATAAGTTTTGTGTTTGAGGATTGTGTAAATGCATGTTGTGTAGAATGTAAGTAAAACTGATATAAATTATACCATGACTTGGCTCATCTCACAGAGTCTGCCTATGGGGCCTACTACCATCCTTCCATCTCCGCCGTCCCTCAGCACAATCTGTCAGCCTTGCCAACATTGCCTCTCCATCAACAATATCCGCTAGTCCAGACCTCAGTGGTCACGCAGCATCAGGTACACCAGAATCTAGGTCAACCAGATTGTTCATCATGCCCTCTACAGACCAGTCTGGGACATGATGCAAACTGTACGCTGCTTCCATGTCCTGCTACCCATATACCAAAAGTTGGACCTCCACTGGTGAGACTTCCACCAATGGGAGCACCATCAGTGGGACATGCATCAGTGAGACATGCATCAGTGGGACCTCCGCCAGTGGGATCACCATTAGTGGGATATTCACCAGTGGGACCTCTATCAGTGGGACCTCCACCTTTACAAATGAGACAGGCAGCAATATCCTATCATACAGAAACTTCTCCTATAGACTCAGTCAGGTTGTTTAACCCACCTGGAGTCAGGCAGGCTGTGAAACCACCCACTTTAGGGTTGTCACCAAATTTCATGTTTTGCCATGGCAACCACAACAGACAGTTATCTAATGCTTCTTGCAGACATCATCATCAGCTGCAGGGAGACCAGTCAGGTTCTTCTTTCAAGCATTCAGTGTTGAGTAATGGACAAAACAAGAATTTCTCTTTGTGCAAGAAAGAACATGAAGAAGTATCAGGACTTGATTGTGAGTTGATCACCAAGAACTTCATATGTGATGACCAGTGTCCACCAAGATCCTATAGAGCTGACTCAGAAAGTTCCAACATCTCAGACCTTCTTCACAGTGCCCACACGGCAGTGTACCAGACTGACGGACTGGCTTCACTGGAAAACTTTAGAGAGTTCCACCAGATTCAAGTTAACTCCACTTCAGGAGCTTGTAGTCCTTCCAGAGCTTGTAGCCCTTTCAGAATTAATGTTACAGGGCATACATCCTCTAACACAGCCTGCCCTGTCTCTTCAGTCCATGATGTGCTAGGATGTAAAGTCAAACCAGAGCCTGGGTGTAACATGTGTGTAATATCTCAACTACCAAATGTCGAGCAGAGACTGCTGGAGCAACCTCACTCTGCATTTGTGTTTTTTACTTCAGCAGGATCAGGTGATGGTTCAGACTCCAGAGACACCAACATCACTCCACACAAGCATTACCAGAAAAATAATTTACTGAACCGAAGCACTAACCACCTGACGCTGACATTTGAAGACAGAGGGGAAGGGTCAAAAACAAAAAGTATTATTGTCATAAAGGACTCTGATGATTCTTCTGATGATGAACCTTTAGCAAGAATGGTAATAGTTAAGTCTGCTGATGGAGAATGTCATCTGTCAAAACCGACTGTCAGAGAGGTTCATCAGAATGTTAAAGAGGCTCATCAGAATGTCAGTAGCACCAGGAAATATGAACCTTCCACCATGACCATTCCAGTGCAGCAGTCAAGGATCAGAGCAAAGGAGAAAAACAAAAGGAAGGCAACATCTGCAAGCAAAACCAGATCAACAGATTTCACAGAGTTGAAGAGATTCACAAGTGTCAAATTTCAGAGTCCAGCAAATATAAAGTGTGTTCCTGTAAAACAGCATCTCCACAGCAAGTCCATAGATAACCATGTCAGGTCCATAGATAACCATGTCAGGTTACAGAATTTGGCCACAAGCAGTGCAAACAAATGTCAAATTCAAAGTGACAAGGAAACTAAAAGCAAGTCTGCCCATAAAAAGTCATCACTGAGCAGCAACCACAAGGCCAAGAAGCCTACGAAGAAAGTTATACTCCAACCGGTTTTGCCACAGACACCTGTGAAGACAAATGTCAATCATGGCTGGACTTGGATTGGGGAAGGGCAGCTGAAACCTGTACCAAAACTTACATCTGTAAGTAAATACTGAGTCTCATTATGTGTGTGAAACATGCAAAGCTTACATTGTAAGTAAATACTGTCTCATGTGTGTAAAACATACCAAAACTTACATTGTAAGTAAATACTGAGTCTCATTATGTGTATGAAACATGCAAAACTTACATCTGTAAGTAAATACTGAATCTCATTATGTGTATGAAACATGCAAAACTTACATTGTAAGTAAATACTGAGTCTCATTATGTGTATGAAACATGCAAAACTTACATCTGTAAGTAAATACTGAATCTCATTATGTGTATGAAACATGCAAAGCTTACATTGTAAGTAAATACTGTCTCATGTGTGTAAAACATACCAAAACCTACATTGTAAGTAAATACTGAGTCTCATTATGTGTATGAAACATGCAAAGCTTACATCTGTAAGTAAATACTGTCTCATGTGTGTAAAACATACCAAAACTTACATTGTAAGTAAATACTGAGTCTCATTATGTGTATTAAACATGCAAAGCTTACATCTGTAAGTAAATACTGAGTCTCATTATGTGTATGAAACATGCAAAGCTTAAATCTGTAAGTAAATACTGAATCTCATTGTGTGTGTAAAATATACCAAATTTACATCTGTAAGTAAATGTTTGTTGAGTAATTGCTCTGTATGTGAAGCATATCAAAACTTACATCTGTAAGTAAATGTTTGTTGAGTCAAATGATACCTGTACAAGTAAGTATTTTAGACATTTTTTTTCTAGTGTGAAACAATTTTTTTAGTAATATCTTTCAACAGTTCTAATTATGATTTTAGCAATAAGTGCAGTAAATAGATTTGATCACACATTGAAAGTGTAATGTATGTGCAGGGGAGAGAAGAAGCAGCCAGGGTGTTCAAGTCTTACCAGTCTATGCAGCACTCCTCAGGGGAAGTTGTTTCCCTTCATGATTGTGTAATTCTGCAGTCTGATGGTGACGCCAGCATACCTTTTGTTGCTAAAGTTAGTGCACTGTGGGAGAACATGAATGGTATGTGTTATTTATTGTTTATTTTGTTGCTGTCATTGTTGTTGTCTGTTGTTTCTCTTGTTTATTTTGTTGCTGTCATTGTTGTTGTCTATTGTTTCTCTTGTTGTTTATTTTGTTGCTGTCATAGTTGTTGTCTGTTGTTTCTCTTGTTTATTTTGTTGCTGTCATTGTTGTTGTCTGTTGTTTCTTTTGTTGCTGTCATTGTTGTTGTCTATTGTTTCTCTTGTTGTTTATTTTATTGCTATTATTGTTGTTATCGGTTGTTTCTCTTGTTTATTTTGTTGCTGTCGTTGTTGTCTGTTGTTTCTCTTGTTTATTTTATTGCTATCATTGTTGTTATCTGTCGTTTCTCTTGTTTATTTTGTTGCTGTCGTTGTTATCTGTTGTTTCTCTTGTTTATTTTGTTGCTGTCATTGTTGTTATCTGTTGTTTCTCTTGTTGTTTATTTTGTTGCTGTCATTGTTGTTGTCTGTTGTTTCTATTGTTTATTTTGTTGCTGTCATTGTTGTTGTCTGTTGTTTCTCTTCTTGTTTATTTTGTTGCTGTCATTGTTGTTGTCTGTTGTTTCTCTTCTTGTTTATTTTGTTGCTGTCGTTGTTGTCTATTGTTTCTCTTGTTGTTTATTTTGTTGCTGTCATTGTTATTGACTATTGTTTCTCTTCTTGTTTATTTTGTTGCTGTCATTGTTATTGTCTATTGTTTCTCTTCTTGTTTATTTTGTTGCTGTCATTGTTGTTGTCTGTTGTTTCTCTTCTTGTTTATTTTGTTGCTGTCATTGTTATTGTCTATTGTTTCTCTTCTTGTTTATTTTGTTGCTGTCATTGTTGTTGTCTGTTGTTTCTCTTGTTTATTTTGTTGCTGTCATTGTTGTTATCTGTTGTTTCTCTTGTTTATTTTGTTGCTGTCATTGTTGCTATCTGTTGTTTCTCTTGTTTATTTTTTTGCTGTCATTGTTGTTGTCTGTTGTTTCTCTTGTTTATTTTATTGCTATCATTGTTGTTATCGGTTGTTTCTCTTGTTTATTTTGTTGCTGTCATTGTTGTTATCTGTTGTTTCTCTTGTTTATTTTGTTGCTGTCATTGTTGTCTGTTGTTTCTTCTTGTTTATTTTATTGCTATCGTTGTTATCTGTCGTTTCTCTTCTTTATTTTGTTGCTGTCATTGTTGTTATCTGTTGTTTCTCTTGTTTATTTTGTTGCTGTCATTGTTGTTATCTGTTGTTTCTATTGTTTATTTTGTTGCTGTCATTGTTGTTATCTGTTGTTTCTCTTGTTTATTTTGTTGCTGTCATTGTTGTTATCTGTTGTTTCTCTTGTTTATTTTGTTGCTGTCATTGTTGTTGTCTGTTGTTTCTCTTGTTTATTTTGTTGCTGTCATTGTTGTTATCTGTTGTTTCTCTTGTTTATTTTGTTGCTGTCATTGTTGTTATCTGTTGTTTCTCGTTTATTTTGTTGCTGTCATTGTTGTTGTCTATTGTTTCTCTTGTTGTTTATTTTGTTGCTGTCATTGCTGTTGTCTATTGTTTCTCTTGTTGTTTATTTTGTTGCTGTCATTGCTGTTGTCTGTTGTTTCTCTTGTTATTTATTTTATTGGTGTCGTCGTTGTCTGTTGTTTCTCTTGTTTATTTTATTGCTGTCATTGTTTTCTCTTGTTTTTTTTGTTGTCATTGTTGTTGTCTATTGTTTCTCTTGTTGTTTATTTTATTGCTGTCATTGTTGTCTATTGTTTCTCTTGTTTATTTTGTTGCTGTTATTCTTGTTGTCTATTGTTTCTCTTGTTTATTGTGCTGCTGTTATTGTTGTCTGTTATTTCTCTTGTTGTTTATTGTGATGTTGAGCTGCCTTTGAGCTCTTGCTATTCAGATATTATTTATATTTTTTAAACAGCTATGTTCTCTTATCGTGAAGTAAGTAAGTAGTGATACTAGCGAGATCTGAATAGATGATGTGTTCTCTTGTCATCTTATTCCTTGTTCACTCAGACATGATACCAGCCTCTCTCACAAACTGTTCAGCTCTGGTTTTTAGCACTGACATAGAGCTTCTGTAGAGGACTGTGATCTGGCCAGGTTCTTTGCCTGGGTGGGTTTTGTAGCTAGGAAATCTGCAGGATGTGACATGTTTCTACAAATAGGAAACAGTGAGACTTTTTGCAGGGTAAAGTAGTGGAACACAGTATTGTATGGTTAGAACTTGAAAAAATCACAAAACACTTTCCGGCATGAGAGAAAGAAAAACAACAAGAGAATTTCCTGGGATTTGAACCATGGACTCGGGTAGAAAAGCAACTGTTTAGCCAGTGATTTAATCAACTTAGCTGTCTGACCCCCTTCTGAAAACAAAGTGCTTGATTAGCAAAATCTAGACCAAGTGTGAGATAGCAAGGTTCTGTCATGGCTGGGTGCTTGCTTGTCCTACTGAAGTCCGTGGTTCAAGTCCCAGGTATTTCTTTTGTCATTTTTCTTACTCCCAAGTGCTTAGTCTTTGTTCAGAAATAACCATACAGTACTGTGTTTTGTTCTTCTCTACATACAGTACTGTGTTCTGTTCTTCTCTACATACAGTACTGTGTTCTCTTCTTCTCTAGCAAGGATGCTGTCACCAGAAATAACCATACAGTACTGTGTTCTGTTCTTCTCTACATACAGTACTGTGTTCTGTTCTTCTCTACATACAGTACTGTGTTCTGTTCTTCTCTAGCAAGGATGTGACTTGCTGTGAACAGAAATAACTATACAGTACTGTGTTCTGTTCTTCTCTAGCAAGGATGTGACTTGCTGTGAACAGAAATAACCATATAGTACTGTGTTCTGTTCTTCTCTAGCAAGGATGTGACTTGCTGTCAACAGAAATAACTATACAATACTATGTTCTGTTCTTCTCTAGCAAGGATGTTGTCAACAGAAATAACTATACAGTACTGTGTTCTGTTCTTCTCTAGCAAGGATATGACTTGCTGTGAACAGAAATAATTATACAGTACTGTGTTCTGTTCTTCTCTAGCAAGGATGTGACTTGCTGTGAACAGAAATAATTATACAGTACTGTGTTCTGTTCTTCTCTAGCAAGGATGTGACTTGCTGTGAACAGAAATAATTATACAGTACTGTGTTCTGTTCTTCTCTAGCAAGGATGTGACTTGCTGTGAACAGAAATAACTATACAATACTATGTTCTGTTCTTCTCTAGCAAGGATGTGACTTGCTGTGAACAGAAATAATTATACAGTACTGTGTTCTGTTCTTCTCTAGCAAGGATGTGACTTGCTGTCAACAGAAATAACCATACAGTACTGTTTTCTGTTCTTCTCTACATACAGTACTGTGTTCTGTTCTTCTCTACATACAGTACTGTGTTCTGTTCTTCTCTAGCAAGGATGTTGTCAACAGAAATAACCATACAGTACTGTGTTCTGTTCTTCTCTAGCAAGGATGTGACTTGCTGTCAACAGGCCCATAGGTTTGTTAGGACAATTTTCAGCTTCTAGCATGGATGGCATCTCATCCTGCAGTGTCCTGCTCTCAGTTGTGTAAACTAGAAAAAAGTAGGAACAGCTTTATTATTTAACAAATACAAAGTTGTGATGTTTCAGCATTTGCCTTCATCAGACAACGACAAACAGTTGTCTGATGAAGGCAAGCACCAAAACGTTACAACTGTATATTTGTTAAATAATAAAGCTGTTCCTACTTTTTTCTAGTTTATATATTTTGGTATCACAGCTTTACTGCGGTGCTTTGTGTATAGTTGTATACTTATACACTATTTATCGCCTGCTCTCAGTTGTTCTGTTGTCGTGAAGGATGGAAGTGCTGATACTGATGAGATCTGAACAGATGCCATATTGTCATGAATGTGCCTAGATTTAATAGAATGTTGAGGACAGCGCACTAAAAATATTTAGTATAGTAATTGCTCAGCAGTTAATTCTTAGTTCATAGTTAATGTACTAGTAGTATATGGTTTGTGGCCATGGTTGGTGCACTTAGTAGCACATAGTTTGTGACCATGGTTAGTGCATGTAATAGCACATAGTTTGTGGCCATGGTTGGTGCACTTAGTAGCATATAGTTTGTGGCCATGGTTAGTGCACTTAGTAGCATATAGTTTGTGGCCATGGTTAGCACACTTAGTAGGATATAGTTTGTGGCCATGGTTAGTGCACTTAGTAGCATATAGTTTGTGACCATGGTTAGTGCACTTAGTAGCATATAGTTTGTGGCCATGGTTAGTGCACTTAGTAGCATATAGTTTGTGGCCATGGTTAGTGCACTTAGTAGCACATAGTTTGTGGCCATGGTTAGTGCACTTAGTAGCACATAGTTTGTGGCCATGGTTAGTGCACTTAGTAGCATATAGTTTGTGGCCATGATTGGTGCACTTAGTAGCATATAGTTTGTGGCAGATTATGTAATATTGAGCACAAAATTGCTGGGGCAGATTGTGTAATAGTGAGCACAAAATTGCATGAGGCAGATTGTGTAATAGTGAGCAAAGTTGTATGGAGAAGTTTATATGGGACAGATTGTGTAATAGTGAGCACAAAGTTGTATGGAGAAGTTTATATGGGGAAGATTGTGTAATAGTGAGCACAAAGTTGTATGGAGAAGTTTATATGGGGAAGATTGTGTAATAGTGAGCACAAAGTTGTATGGAGATGTTTATATGGGGCAGATTGTGTAATAGTGAGCACAAAGTTGTATGGAGAAGTTTATATGGGGAAGCTTGTGTAACAGCGAGCACAAAGTTGTATGGAGAAGTTTATATGGGGAAGCTTGTGTAATAGTGAGCACAAAGTTGTATGGAGAAGTTTATATGGGAAAGATTGTGTAATAGTGAGCACAAAGTTGTATGGAGAAGTTTATATGGGGCAGATTGTGTAATAGTGAGCACAAAGTTGTATGGAGATGTTTATATGGGGCATATTGTGTAATAGTGAGCACAAAGTTGTATGGAGAAGTTTATATGGGGCAGATTGTGTAATAGTGAGCACAAAGTTGTATGGAGAAGTTTATATGGGGAAGCTTGTGTAACAGCGAGCACAAAGTTGTATGGAGAAGTTTATATGGGGCAGATTGTGTAATAGTGAGCACAAAGTTGTATGGAGAAGTTTATATGGGGAAGCTTGTGTAATAGTGAGCACAAAGTTTTATGGAGAAGTTTATATGGGGAAGATTGTGTAATAGTGAGCACAAAGTTGTATGGAGAAGTTTATATGGGGCAGATTGTGTAATAGTGACCACAAAGTTGTATGGAGATGTTTATATGGGGCAGATTGTGTAATAGTGAGCACAAAGTTGTATGGAGATGTTTATATGGGGAAGCTTGTGTAACAGCGAGCACAAAGTTGTATGGAGAAGTTTATATGGGGCAGATTGTGTAATAGTGAGCACAAAGTTGTATGGAGAAGTTTATATGGGGAAGCTTGTGTAATAGTGAGCACAAAGTTGTATGGAGAAGTTCATATGGGGCAGCTTGTGTAATAGTGAGTTGTCATGTCAGTGACTCCCTGACATGTAAAATATTTTGGACTGATTTAAGTTGACATATTTTCTCTTCCACTTTAGCAGGAACATTTACTGTCAGAATATAATACACACATAATGTATTACTTTGTTATTATTACATTGTAATCTGGGATGGAAAGATATTAAGTGAGATACTGAACTCTTCACTGTTTGGAGTTGAAATAAATCAATTTACAACTGGTTAATAGATGAATGTTTTGTTATTTCTTTGTTGTATATTGAAGGTGAAATGATTTTTTGTTATTACTTTGTTGTATATTCTTCTTCTTTTGCTTCTACCACCAAGACCGCCCTGTGATCCTACTGAATTTACACCTGTGGTCCTCGTTAAGTCCTGTCGTCCCCCGTGTGGTCTCTGAAAGGATTACACGAGATCCCTGAAAGGACCACAAGAGGTTCAGAGTATCACAGGGCTTGAACCTGTATTCTTGGTGGGTCTCAGAAGCGGGATTGCATGACACCGTGGTTTTCGTTGCACCAATTTAGTCTAGAGTTGGACTTTCTCACCGGAAAACCTCGACGTGTTTTGAGATACCCGTGTATCCCCGCTGGGTGAGAGGTGGTTGTCCATCCAGTCCAGCGTTGGACTTTCTCACCAGAAAACCTCAGTGTGATTAGAATACGCATGCATCCCTGCCGGGTGAGAGGTGGTTGCCTATCTAGATTGTCCTGGTGCAGTGTCTCCTCTTCTTCTTCGTTCGCACTGTCTGTCTATATCTGCAGTCCTGTCTCTTGGATAAATTTCGCTGTTTTTTGTAATTCATGTATGGAACCGTAGAGCTTATCTTCTTTAGTGGTTTCACTGGGCCAGTAATTATTTCTCAGTGTCTCGTAGTTGATGCAGTTCTGGAGGATATGTTCCACAGTTTGGGGCACCTGGGCACATGTACATAGATTAGTAGTACCAACCTTAAACTTTGTATACATATGACTTCGGAGTCGGCTGTGTCCTGTCCGGAGATGGAAGATGGTGACTTGTTCCTTTCTGTTTAGCATGTGATAGTCATCATGTGGTGGTGTTTGTGGCTTCCTGTAGGTTTTTATCATGCTTTTCTTCTGATTATAAGTGATTGGTATGTCTGGTTGCTCCATTTCAGTGCCCTCTTTGGCCAGATGGTCAGCTTTCTCATTGCCTGGTATCCCACAGTGGGAGGGAATCCATTGCAAAGTAACTCCATGTTGTAAGCCAGTTTTTGACAAGGCGTCCTTAAGATCTGGTAGTTTGTTGCACTGAAGAGCTTCCAGTACTGATCTTGCATCTGTGAGAATTACTACAGGACATGTATCAATTCTGGAGTCTGATAGTTTTTCAACTGCAGCAATAATGCCCTAACTTCTGCATCAAAGTTGTTGCAGTATTTACCAGTGGGTATGGAAATCTTGTCAGTGGTGTTGTTTGGATATTCAATATATGCTCCTGCCCCTCCATTCTTTATGGCATTATGTGCAAATCCATCTGTATACACACGTATCCAGGTGTCACATGGATATTTGTCATCTAGAACACTAAGTGTGGCTGTTGATCTTACAAGACTGCTCTGCATCTCACCATTCTGCACACCTTTCACTTCAGTCTGAATAGTTATTTGTGTATAATCTGCTTCTTTTGCTTCTACCACCAAGACCGCCCTGTGATCCTACTGAATTTACACCTGTGGTCCTCGTTAAGTCCCGTCGTCCCCCGTGTGGTCTCTGAAAGGATCACACGAGATCCCTGAAAGGACCACAAGAGGTTCAGAGTATCACAGGGCTTGAACCTGTATTCTTGGTGGGTCTCAGAAGCGGGATTGCATGACACCGTGGTTTTCATTGCACCAATTTAGTCTAGAGTTGGACTTTCTCACCGGAAAACCTCGACGTGTTTTGAGATACCCGTGTATCCCCGCTGGGTGAGAGGTGGTTGTCCATCCAGTCCAGCGTTGGATTTTCTCACCAGAAAACCTCAGCGTGATTAGAATACGCATACATCCCTGCCGGGTGAGAGGTGGTTGCCTATCTAGATTGTCCTGGTCCAGTGTCTCCTCTTCTTCTTCTTCTTCGTTCGCACTGTCTGTCTATATCTGCAGTCCTGTCTCTTGTATAAATTTCACTGTTTTTTGTAATTCATGTATGGAACCGTAGAGCTTATCTTCTTTAGTGGTTTCACTGGGCCAGTAATTATTTCTCAGTGTCTCGTAGTTGATGCAGTTCTGGAGGATATGTTCCACAGTTTGGGGCACCTGGGCACGTGTACATAGATTAGTAGTACCAACCTTAAACTTTGTATACATATGACGTCGGAGTCGGCTGTGTCCTGTTCGGAGATGGAAGATGGTGACTTGTTCCTTTCTGTTTAGCATGTGATAGTCATCATGTGGTGGTGTTTGTGGCTTCCTGTAGGTTTTTATCATGCTTTTCTTCTGATTATAAGTGATTGGTATGTCTGGTTGCTCCATTTCAGTGCCCTCTTTGGCCAGATGGTCAGCTTTCTCATTGCCTGGTATCCCACAGTGGGAGGGAATCCATTGCAAAGTAACTCCATGTTGTAAGCCAGTTTTTGACAAGGCGTCCTTAAGATCTGGTAGTTTGTTGCACTGAAGAGCTTCCAGTACTGATCTTGCATCTGTGAGAATTACTACAGGACATGTATCAATTCTGGAGTCTGATAGTTTTTCAACTGCAGCAATAATTGCCCTAACTTCTGCATCAAAGTTGTTGCAGTATTTACCAGTGGGTATGGAAATCTTGTCAGTGGTGTTGTTTGGATATTCAATATATGCTCCTGCCCCTCCATTCTTTATGGCATTATGTGCAAATCCATCTGTATACACACGTATCCAGGTGTCACATGGATATTTGTCATCTAGAACACTAAGTGTGGCTGTTGATCTTACAAGACTGCTCTGCATCTCACCATTCTGCACACCTTTCACTTCAGTCTGAATAGTTATTTGTGTATAATCTGCTTCTTTCCATGGTGTATGCTCTGGTACAGATGATAATGGAGTGACTACAGTTGGAAGGTCAGGTATCAGCTTACACATACGCTTGGCCTGATGAATGAAGCTGCTTCTTTTAAGCCGTCCTAATGCCAAGTTATTGAATCTCTCCTTCAGGGGATGGCTTACAGAGCTAAGGAATTTTTCTCCCATGGTCATGACCTTTGTGTCTCTACGTTCCTTTAGCGGTTGAACACCAACTATTTTCTGCATTTCTACTATTGATGTGGACCTCATGGTACCTGTGATAATCTGTAGTGACTGATTTTGAACCTTGTCTAGATTATGCAGCATAGTGTTTGATGCTGTGCATCAAGATGTTGAGCCATATTCTAAATGTGGTAGAATACTTTGCTGATATACATTCTTGAGGATTCTTTCACTAGCTCCCCATGTGGTTCCACTCAATTTTCTTAATATGGGTAGTTTTCTTCTGGCTTTTGCTTCTGCACTGTTGATGTGTTGCTTCCATGTCAGTTTTGAGTCAAGAGTCACTCCTAAGTAAGTGCCCAGTGTCTCCGACTTCAGCATTGTGTGGTCGTGGCCGCTACCCTTCCTAGTTGTGACCAGGATGGAGCTTTTGTCAAGGAGGACAAATCCTTGCCACTAATGACTTCCACCCCAGGGTTGAGCCGGTTTAGGCATATTATCCCAGTATGGGCGTGTTTGGGACATGACCGACCTCTAGAGCAGAGGTACCATGACATGCGTAGCCTTCAAGTTTCACCCTTGGTGTGAGCCGGTTTAGGCATATTTCACCAGTGTAGGTGTATTTCGGACATGGCTGGCCTCTAGAGCAGAGGTGCCGTGGTATGTGTAGCTCTCGCAGCGATACTACTGGACATACCAATTAAACTTCACTTTATCCTTCCCTTCACCTTTTCACGTCAGCGCCGCACAGCAACCCTTATTTCTTTTCCACAGTTTCTTCCTTGACCAGTAGGAGCTTCACTCCACGCGCGTCATCTGAAGAGTCTTGCCAGCAGTGTCTTAACCTCTGGATTAAGCCAGTTCAGGCATTTCACCTGATATGAGTGCACTTAGGACGTGGCCGACCTCCAGACCAGAGGTGCCGTGATTTGACTGTTTGCTTTGCTTTATCCTTTCTACCACCTTTTCTACAGCGGTGCCGCGCGGCAACCCCATTTGCACCTTTCTTCAGTGGCCGATAGGAGCACCGCTCCATGCACAGCAGCTGAAGAATCTTGCCAGCAGCAGTAGATGAGCTACCAAACATGACTCCTGTCTACACTGAGTGTCTGGTTTTCAGACGCCAGATATTCGCCTTCGCCCCTTCTCCTGTCAGTTTAAACAGTTCTGTCAGGAGCTGGACTTGACTGCCAGAGGCTGTTTGAGACGCACGCTGTTGGAGCAGAGAGCGAATTCTCCACCCCACCTTCGGCAATAACAGTCCTTAGAACCTTTGTTGTATATTGAAAGTGAAGTGATGTTTTGTTATTACTTTGTTGCATATTGAAGGTGAAATTATGATTTGTTGTTACTTTGTTGCATATTGAAGGTGAAATTATGATTTGTTATTACTTTGTTGCATATTGAACGTGAAATGAAGTTTTGTTATTACTTTGTTGTATTTTGAAGGTGAAATGAAGTTTTGTTATTACTTTGTTGTATATTGAAGGTGAAATAATGTTTTGTTATTACTTTGTTGTATATTGAAGGTGAAATGATGTTTTGTTATTACTTTGTTGTATATTGAAGGTGAAATGATGTTCAGCATGTTGTGGTACTACCAGCCAGAGCACACTGCTGTAGGCAGGGAAGCAGATGATGGAGAACAGGAACTGTTTGCTTCCAAGCACAGAGAAGAAAACAGTGTAGCATGCATAGATGACAAGTGCTTTGTTCTTTTATACAATGAGTATTGCAGGTGAGTGTGAGATAGGTAACTCAACAATTTTATACAATGAGTATTGCAAGTGAGTGTGAGACAGGTAACTCAACAATTTTATACAATGAGTATTGCAGGTGAGTGTGAGACAGGTAACTCAACAATTTTATACACTGAGTATTGCAGGTGAGTGTGAAATAGGTAACTCAACAATTTTATACAATGAATATTGCAGGTGAGTGTGAGATAGGTAACTCAACAATTTTATACAGTGAGTATTGCAGGTGAGTGTGAGACGGGTAACTCAACAATTTTATACAATGAGTATTGCAGGTGAGTGTGAGACAGGTAACTCAACAATTTTATACAGTGAGTATTGCAGGTGAGTGTGGGGGGGGGGGGTGGGGTCAGGTAAATGTGAGGCAGTAGGTTGTCATATTCTGAGTTAACATAGTATTTGTATTATGGAAATCACACTTAGTACTGCTTCTCAGGTAAGAGCAAGAGCTGGGGTAGAGATGGAGGCATATTTGTAGAAGTGAAACAATAACAGATGGCTACAGCATCAGGTGCTTGTTCCATAACACAGCGGAGGCAGAAGCAGTAAAAACTGCAGTCATTAAAATAGTAGAGCACAGAAAGCTTGACAAGAGACGTGGGCCTGAAACACCAAAACATTAAAGCACTGAACAGCTAGACAGAAGACACACAGTCCATCATGTGGGCCTGAAACACCAACAGATTACACGACCATAGTAACAAAAGCAGTCATACAGTTGTTACACGACCATAGTAACAAAGGCAATCATACAGTTGTTACACGATCATAGTAACAAAAGCAATCATACAGTTGTTACACGACCATAGTAACAAAAGCAATCATACAGTTGTTACACGACCATAGTAACAAAAGCAATCATACAGTTGTTACAAGACCATAGTAACAAAAGCAATCATACAGTTGTTACACGATCATAGTAACAAAAGCAATCATACAGTTGTTACATGACCATAGTAACAAAAGCAATCATACAGTTGTTACTCGACCTTAGTAACAAAAGCAATCATACAGTTGTTACTCGACCATAGTAACAAAAGCAATCATACAGTTGTTACACGACCATAGTAACAAAAGCTTTGTTCTTTTATACAATGAGTATTGCAGGTGAGTGTGAGACAGCTAACTCAGCAGTTGTATACAATGAGTATTGCAGGTGAATGTGAGACAGGTAACTCAGTAGTTGTATACAATGAGTATTGCAGGTGAATGTGAGACAGGTAACTCAGCAGTTGTATACAATGAGTATTGCAGGTGAATGTGAGACAGGTAACTCAGTAGTTGTATACAATGAGTATTGCAGGTGAATGTGAGACAGGTAACTCAGTAGTTGTATACAATGAGTATTGCAGGTGAATGTGAGACAGGTAACTCAGTAGTTGTATACAATGAGTATTGCAGGTGAATGTGAGACAGGTAACTCAGCAGTTGTATACAGTGAGTATTGCAGGTGAGTGTGGGGGGGGGGGGTCGGGTAAATGTGAGGCAGTAGGTTGTCATATTGTGAGTTAACATAGTATTTGTATTATGGAAATCACACTTAGTACTGCTTCTCAGGTAAGAGCAAGAGATGGAGGCATATTTGTAGAAGTGAAACAATAGCAGACAATAACAGATGGCTACAGCATCAGGTGCTTGTTCCATAACACAGCGGAGGCAGAAGCAGTAAAAACTGCAGTCATTAAAATAGTAGAGCGCAGAAAGCTTGACAAGAGACGTGGGCCTGAAACACCAAAACATTAAAGCACTGAACAGCTAGACAGAAGACACACAGTCCATCATGTGGGCCTGAAACACCAACAGATTACACGACCATAGTAACAAAAGCAGTCATACAGTTGTTACACGACCATAGTAACAAAAGCAATCATACAGTTGTTACACGACCATAGTAACAAAAGCAGTCATACAGTTGTTACACGACCATAGTAACAAAAGCAGTCATACAGTTGTTACACGACCATAGTAACAAAAGCAGTCATACAGTTGTTACACGACCATAGTAACAAAAGCAGTCATACAGTTGTTACACGACCATAGTAACAAAAGCAGTCATACAGTTGTTACACGACCATAGTAACAAAAGCAATCATACAGTTGTTACACGACCATAGTAACAAAGGCAGTCATACAGTTGTTACACGACCATAGTAACAAAGGCAGTCATACAGTTGTTACACGACCATAGTAACAAAGGCAGTCATACAGTTGTTACTCGACCATAGTAACAAAAGCAATCATACAGTTGTTACACGACCATAGTAACAAAAGCAATCATACAGTAGTTACATGACCATAGTAACAAAAGCAATCATACAGTAGTTACATGACCATAGTAACAAAAGCAATCTTACTTTTGTTACATGACCATAGTAACAAAAGCAATCATACAGTTGTTACACGACCATAGTAACAAAAGCAGTCATACAGTTGTTACAAGACCATAGTAACAAAAGCAGTCATACAGTTGTTACAAGACCATAGTAACAAAAGCAATCATACAGTTGTTACAAGACCATAGTAACATCCAAGGGGAGTGAAGAGCCAGGCAGACTGGCAGCCGAAGGAGAAAGAGTGCAGTAGATGGAGAAATAGACTGGCAGCTGAAGGAGAAAGAGTGCAGTAGATGGAGAAATATTCCACCAGCTGGAGGTCAAAGAGTGAAAAGTTTTACGAGCTGAATCTTTCTTGCACAGTGTAGATTTTTTCATGGAATAGTCGGCATCATAGTTGAGATATTTGTACAGACTGAACTTGTACACCCCCTGTATGGTACATGGGACCTGGGAAGTCAAGAAAAGACCACTGTACCCCTGCCATGTATGATCATAAAAGGTCACTAAGGAGGTTTCAGCATAGGCCCTGCAATCCTATCTGGTACAAATACATCAACAAGAGTTGTCAAGCCTTGATGGAGCAGGGAGGGACTGTGCTAGTGATGCCACCAGTGACAAGCAGGAAGGGACTGTGGTAGTGATGCCACCAGTGACAAGCAGGAAGGGACTGTGGTAGTGATGCCACCAGTGACAAGCAGGAAGGGACTGTGGTAGTGATGCCACCAGTGACAAGCAGGAAGGGACTGTGGTAGTGATGCCACCAGTGACAAGCAGGAAGGGACTGTGGTAGTGATGCCACCAGTGACAAACAGGAAGGGACTGTGGTAGTGATGCCACCAATGACAAGCAGGAAGGGACTGTGGTAGTGATGCCACCAGTGACAAGCAGGAAGGGACTGGTAGTGATGACACCAGTGACAAGCAGGAAGGGACTGTGGTAGTGATGCCACCAATGACAAGCAGGAAAGGACTGTGGTAGTGATGCCACCAATGACAAGTAGGTAGGGACTGGTAGAGAAAGGACCAATGGGACTGGTAGAGAAAGAACCAATGACAAGCAGGAAGGGACTGTGGTAGTGATGCCACCAATGACAAGCAGGAAGGGACTGTGGTAGTGATGCCACCAGTGACAAGCAGGAAGGGACTGTGGTAGTGATGCCACCAATGACAAGCAGGAAGGGACTGTGGTAGTGATGCCACCAATGACAAGCAGGAAGGGACTGTGGTAGTGATGCCACCAGTGACAAGCAGGAAGGGACTGTGGTAGTGATGCCACCAATGACAAGCAGGAAGGGACTGTGGTAGTGATGCCACCAATGACAACCAGGAAGGGACTGTGGTAGTGATGCCACCAGTGGCAAGCAGGAAGGGACTGTGGTAGTGAAAGGACCAATGACAAGCAGGAAGGGACTGTGGTAGTGATATCACCAATGACAAGCAGGGAGGGCTGTGGTAGTGATACCACCAATGACACGCAGGGAGGGACTGTGGTAGTGAAAGGACCAATAACAAGCATTGAGGGACTGTGGTAGTGATACCACCAATAACAAGCAGGGAGGGACTGTGGTAGTGATACCACCAATGACAAGCAGGAAAGGACTGTGGTAGTGAAAGGACCAATGACACGCAGGAAGGGACTGGTAGTGAAAGGACCAATGACAAGCAGGAAGGGACTGTGGTAGTGAAATGACCAGTGACAAGCAGGAAGGGTCTGTGGTAGTGAAAGGACCAGTGACAAGCAGGGAGGGACTGTGGTAGTGAAAGGACCAATGACAAGCAGGAAGGGACTGTGGTAGTGAAAGGACCAATGACAAGCAGGAAGGGACTGTGGTAGTGAAAGGACCAATGACAAGCAGGAAGGGTCTGTGGTAGTGAAAGGACCAATGACAAGCAGGAAGGGACTGTGGTAGTGAAAGGACCAATGACAAGCAGGAAGGGACTGGTAGTGATGCCACCAATGACAAGCAGGAAGGGACTGTGGTAGTGATGCCACCAATGACAAGCAGAGAGGGCTGTGGTAATGATACCACCAATGACAGGCAGAGAGGGCTGTGGTAGTGATACCACCAATGACAAGCAGAGAGGGCTGTGGTAGTGATACCACCAATGACAGGCAGAGAGGGCTGTGGTAGTGATACCACCAATGACAGGCAGAGAGGGCTGTGGTAGTGATACCACCAATGACAAGCAGGAAGGGACTGTGGTAGTGATACCACCAGTGACAAGCAGGAAGGGACTGTGGTAGTGATACCACCAGTGACAAGCATGAAGGGACTGTGGTAGTGATGCCACCAATGACAAGCATGAAGGGACTGTGGTAGTGAAAGGACCAATGACAAGCAGGAAGGGTCTGTGGTAGTGATACCACCAATGATAAACAGGAAGGGACTGTGGTAGTGAAAGGACCAATGACAAACAGGAAGGGACTGTGGTAGTGAAAGGACCAGTGACAAGGAGGGAGGGACTGGTAGTGATACCACCAATGACAAGCAGGAAGGGACTGTGGTAGTGATACCACCAATGACAAGCAGAGAGGGCTGTGGTAGTGAAAGGACCAATGACAAGCCAGAATGAAAGGTGCAGGGAAATCTAACTTAGTCCTTGGTAACTCCCTAGCAACAACTAAGGATAGTAACCTGGAACATCCACATCATGTTTGAGACTGGGAAAACAGCGCAAGTAGTTAAAGAGATGCAAAGGTACAGATTAAACACACTAGGATTAAGCAAGGTCAGGTGGACTGGATTAGGGAAGATACAGGTGATCAATATTATGTGTGGCTATAATGATGGACAAAATGGCAGGAGGGAGCTTACTAGAATGAGAACCTGTCAGTTTATGAATAATACGAGCCAGATTCTATTCAGAATTCTCTAAGAGCACCATCATGCAATTCTATGTACCCACTGAGCAGGCAGAAGAATTTTACAAGTGCCTCCAAGATCAGATAGATAAGACACACAATGTTCTCCTGCTAATGGGAGATTTCAATGGTAGGAGTGAACAACCCAGGATCTGAACAGTGCAAGGGGAACCACAGCCTAGGATCAAGGAATAATAATAGAGAACGAATGGCAGACCTGTGCAGAGAGGATGGATACATTATAGGAGGTAGCGTCTTTCAAGGAAAGAGAATTCACAAAATTACTTGGAATTCACCAGCAACCAAATTGATTATGTAACAAGAGAAGAAACTGTAGAGGGTCACTTTGTGATGTGAAGGCAACGAGAGGAGCTGATGCCACAAGTGACCATCGGTTGATGCTGGGTAAGATAAGACTGAAATTGAGGAGAGTAAAGAGCGATGGAAAAAACAATCTTCAACACCCAACACTTAAAGGATCCAACATTCGGAACACAGTTCACCCTAGAACTCACAAATAGATTCCAAGCTTTAGCTGATGCAGCAAATGAAACACTAGATGGGCAATACCTAAGAATTCAAGAAATGTTTAATGAGGCCAGCCAAAATATCCTTGGAAAATATGAAAGAAAATGGAAAGACTAGATCTCAGAGGAGTCGTGGAAGTTAATAAAAGAGAGGAAACCCATTAAACACAAAATTCTAACAGCCAGGAAAGGAAATGCAGAGAGCCTAAGAAGAGAACACCCAGGTTAAGAAGAAGGTGAGAAGAGATAATATACAGACACACTGGTGAAAGAAGCCCAAGACACAGCAAAAGGAGACTCTAGAACAGTATATCAAATTAGCAAGACTCTGAGCAGAGGATTTACCAGCAGAACCACCATTATCCAGAACAAGCATGGGGCCCTCATTGGAAAGAGCAAGAACAATTTAACGGGTGGAAAGAACACTTCAGAGAAACACTCAACAGACCAGATCCAGAAATAGAAGCTGACATACCATCACCAGGCCCACAACTCTAGAAAGGTAGAATCGCACTTCAGGAAATTGCGATAGCCATCTAACAAACGAAAAGCAACAAGGTTTCAGGCGAAGACAGTTTAAGAATACACTGGGAAGATCATGTGACAAAGGAGGAAATAACCAAACCAACAGACATTGAGGACATTAATAAAGAGGTCAAAAGATGAAGATGAAAATGCTGGGGAACATACTACAAATGGAAAGAACAAGACACCCCTACACTGCCTTGACTTTGGACACCTCAAGGGAAAAGAAAAAGAGGCAGGCATTGGGGACATGGAGACACACAATACAGGAAGAACTAAAGAAAGCAGGAAAGTTATGGTTTGAGGTATCATGACCTGCTCAGGACAACTGGCTGGAGAACCTTAGTTGATGTCCTGTGCTCCATTGGGAGTACAGAGATCTGATGATGAACATCAAGAAGTTGAGATATTTGTACAGATTGAACTTGTACACAGTGATTTATTCACTTAATTTTGTGTAAGTTGTGGTATTGGACGTCCTGTTAGTCTTCTTCTTCTTCTTCTTCGTTCGCACTGTCTGTCTATATCTGCAGTCCTGTCTCTTGGATAAATTTCACTGTTTTTTGTAACTCATATATGGAACCGTAGAGCTTATCTTCTTTAGTGGTTTCACTGGGCCAGTAATTATTTCTCAGTGTCTCCAAGATCAGATAGATAAGACACACAATGTTCTCCTGGTAATGGGAGATTTCAATGGTAGGAGTGAACAACCCAGGATCTGAACAGTGCAAGGGGAACCACAGCCTAGGATCAAGGAATAATAATAGAGAACGAATGGCAGACCTGTGCAGAGAGGATGGATACATTATAGGAGGTAGCGTCTTTCAAGGAAAGAGAATTCACAAAATTACTTGGAATTCACCAGCAACCAAATTGATTATGTAACAAGAGAAGAAACTGTAGAGGGTCACTTTGTGATGTGAAGGCAACGAGAGGAGCTGATGCCACAAGTGACCATCGGTTGATGCTGGGTAAGATAAGACTGAAATTGAGGAGAGTAAAGAGCGATGGAAAAAACAATCTTCAACACCCAACACCTAAAGGATCCAACATTCGGAACACAGTTCACCCTAGAACTCACAAATAGATTCCAAGCTTTAGCTGATTCAGCAAATGAAACACTAGATGGGCAATACCTAAGAATTCAAGAAATGTTTAATGAGGCCAGCCAAAATATCCTTGGAAAATATGAAAGAAAACGGAAAGACTAGATCTCAGAGGAGTCGTGGAAGTTAATAAAAGAGAGGAAACCTATTAAACACAAAATTCTAACAGCCAGGAAAGGAAATGCAGAGAGCCTTAAAAGAGAACACCCAGGTTAAGAAGAAGGTGAGAAGAGATAATATACAGACACACTGGCGAAAGAAGCCCAAGACACAGCAAAAGGAGACTCTAGAACAGTATATCAAATTAGCAAGACTCTGAGCAGAGGATTTACCAGCAGAACCACCATTATCCAGAACAAGCATGGAGCCCTCATTGGAAAGAGCAAGAACAATTTAACGGGTGGAAAGAACACTTCAGAGAAACACTCAACAGACCAGATCCAGAAATAGAAGCTGACATACCATCACCAGGCCCACAACTCTAGAAAGATAGAATCGCACTTCAGGAAATTGCGATAGCCATCTAACAAACGAAAAGCAACAAGGTTTCAGGCGAAGACAGTTTAAGAATACACTGGGAAGATCATGTGACAAAGGAGGAAATAACCAAACCAACAGACATTGAGGACATTAATAAAGAGGTCAAAAGATGAAGATGAAAATGCTGGGGAACATACTACAAATGGAAAGAACAAGACACCCCTACACTGCCTTGACTTTGGACACCTCAAGGGAAAAGAAAAAGAGGCAGGCATTGGGGACATGGAGACACACAATACAGGAAGAACTAAAGAAAGCAGGAAAGTTATGGTTTGAGGTATCATGACCTGCTCAGGACAACTGGCTGGAGAACCTTAGTTGATGTCCTGTGCTCCATTGGGAGTACAGAGATCTGATGATGAACATCAAGAAGTTGAGATATTTGTACAGATTGAACTTGTACACAGTGATTTATTCACTTAATTTTGTGTAAGTTGTGGTATTGGACGTCCTGTTAGTCTTCTTCTTCTTCTTCTTCGTTCGCACTGTCTGTCTATATCTGCAGTCCTGTCTCTTGGATAAATTTCACTGTTTTTTGTAACTCATATATGGAACCGTAGAGCTTATCTTCTTTAGTGGTTTCACTGGGCCAGTAATTATTTCTCAGTGTCTCGTAGTTGATGCAGTTCTGGAGGATATGTTCCACGGTTTGGGGCATCTGGGCACATGTACATAGATTAGTAGTACCAACCTTAAACTTTGTATACATATGACTTCGGAGTCGGCTGTGACCTGTTCGGAGACGGAAGATGGTGACTTGTTCCTTTCTGTTTAGCATGTGATAGTCATCATGTGGTGGTGTTTGTGGCTTCCTGTAGGTTTTTATCATGCTTTTCTTCTGATTATAGGTGACTGGTATGTCTGGTTGTTCCATTTCAGTGCCCTCTTTGGCCAGATGGTCAGCTTTCTCATTGCCTGGTATCCCACAGTGGGAGGGAATCCATTGCAAAGTGACTCCATGTTGTAAGCCAATTTTTGACAAGGCATCTTTAAGGTCTGGTAGTTTGTTGCACTGAAGAGCCTCCAGTACTGATCTTGCATCTGTGAGAATTACTACAGGACATGTATCAATTCTGGAGTCTGATAGTTTTTCAACTGCAGCAATAATTGCCCTAACTTCTGCATCAAAGTTGTTGCAGTATTTACCAGTGGGTATGGAAATCTTGTCAATGGTGTTGTTTGGATATTCAATATATGCTCCTGCCCCTCCATTCTTTATGGCATTATGTGCAGATCCATCTGTATACACACGTATCCAGGTGTCACATGGATATTTGTCATCTAGAACACTAAGTGTGGCTATTGATCTTACAAGACTGCTCTGCATCTCACCATTCTACACACCTTTCACTTCAGTCTGAATAGTTATTTGTGTATAATCTGCTTCTTTCCATGGTGTATACTCTGGTACAGATGATAATGGAGTGACTACAGTTGGAAGGCCAGGTATCAGCTTACGCATACGCTTGGCCTGATGAATGAAGCTGCTTCTTTTAAGCCGTCCTAATGCCAAGTTATTGAATCTCTCCTTCAGGGGATGGCTTACAGAGCTAAGGAATTTTTCTCCCATGGTCATGACCTTTGTGTCTCTACGTTCCTTTAGCGGTTGAACACCAACTATTTTCTGCATTTCTACTATTGGTGTGGACCTCATGGCACCTGTGATAATCCGTAGTGACTGATTTTGAACCTTGTCTAGATTATGCAGCGTAGTGTTTGATGCTGTGCACCAAGATGTTGAGCCATATTCTAAATGTGGTAGAATACTTTGCTGATATACGTTCTTGAGGATTCTTTCACTAGCTCCCCATGTAGTTCCACTCAATTTTCTTAATATGGCTAGTTTTCTTCTGGCTTTTGCTTCTGCACTGTTGATGTGTTGCTTCCAAGTCAGTTTTGAGTCAAGAGTCACTCCTAAGTAAGTGGGTTGGTTGTCCATCCTTAAGGGTATTTCATTTACAAAGATCTTACCTGCTTTCTGTTTAGATGAGAGGGTGAACAGAGTGGTACTTGATTTCTCTGTGTTGATACTTACACACCATTTGTTTGTCCATGATGTCAAGATGTCTGCTGCTCTTTGGAGTCTCTGTGTAGCAGCTGTCGCATATTCATCTGTACACCACATGACCAGATCATCTGCATACAATGCCGCTTTGATTCCATAGGGAAGTTCCTTGACCAGGTCATTAATGAATACAAGGAATAGTGTAGTCGAAAGGACTCCTCCTTGTGGTACACCGTGTCGCAGAAGTACTTTCTGGCTTTTATGTCCATCCATTACTACTCTAGCTCTTCTATTGTGTAAATAGGACTTTATCCAGTTGTACAGTCTTCCATTCACATTGCAGTTTCTTAGTTTCCACAACAGACCTTTTTTCCATACTTTATCAAAGGCTTTCTTCAGGTCTATCCACGCTGCTAGTACAAGGTTTTTCTCTTGGAATGCAGTCCTGTTAGTGATGTGTAAGCTGTGGCATCTGACATTTGTTTAGTAGTGTGTAAGCTGTGGCATCTGACATTTGTTTAGTAGTGTGTACGCTGTGGCATCTGACATTTATTTAGTACCTGTGGTATTCGACATTTAGTTAGCAGTGTGTAGGGTGTTAAATTGGACATTTATTTAGTATTGCATGAGCTGTAATTCCTGACATTCACTTATCAATCACTTAGCAATGTGTAATACCTAACATTCACTTAGCAGTGTGTGAGCTGTAATACCTGACATTCACTTAGCAATGTGTAATACCTGACATTCACTTAACAGTATATGACCCATAGCATTTGCATGCCATAGGGGTGTGACATTTTTTGAAACTGGGCTGACCCCAATACTGGTTGGTCTGTAATATTCTGCCCAAGTTCAAAGTCGGACCAGGGACCTTCTGATTGGCATGTGAATACAACTTAGAAGTTTACTAAGTGTAACATTTGAACATGTACCAGGAAGAGGTCCATGATGGTAAATGAGCAGAGAACAAGAATTGGTATTCAAGAAGACTATATGGCAAAAAATGGCAGTGGCAAGAATAGGATAAAAAAAGATGATGGATGGACCATTTCCAGAGGTATAGTTATGACAGTAGTGATTTTGTGGCATAAATAACAGATAACATATTACAGTATGACAATAGTCATTTGTAGCATGTCAGCACCAAGCACCAGACATTACCATATAACAATAGTCATTTGTAGCATATATAGCTTGTGACATAACAATAGTCATTTGTAGCACAAATGGCTTATGACATGTTACAATATAACAAGAGTCATCTGTAGCAGTTCATGCCATGAATCATCTCATGTTTTCCTCAGGCTGGAAGCAGAAAGTGCTCGTCAAAGACAAGGAGTTCCTCTGCCCAGGTGGAGACAACTCATGCCAACTGTGACGGAGGATGAACACAAATTTTGCAGGCCACCTCTGCCGGCTAATGTTTGTGTAGACAACGTGTGGTTTTGTCGTTATGACTATGATATTAGAAAGAAAATAGTAAAAAAACCAAGAAACAAGAAATGCAATCTGAGGTACAGAGCACCGAATAAAATGTAATCCCTGTACAGCACAGATTGTTTAGTCTGCTGCAGTTTTAACTGAGTGGTCTGGTACAGCACAGATTTGGGGGTTCTAATACAGTATAGATTGTTAGCTCTACTGTACCTCAAATTGAATGGGCAGCACAGATTTAAGGTATTTGCTGCAGCATTGATCGAGTGATCTTACTGGTGAATTGTGAAGTTTTCAGATTTCCAGTATGAACCATATCAAGGCATTTTCCCACTGTTTTTGTGGTAGATTAGCCCATTTTTTCTTAATCACTTTTTACCAATCATTTCCCACAAACTTTCTGAAGGACTGTAAATTCATGACCCCCTTTTATCTTTAAAATGCAAACCTGCAGTAAAATGAAACTGATATCACATCCACAGTTTAAACCTGACACTTCGGTAGAATTTTTTGTTGTTATTTTTTGAGCTTTCTTTGTACTGAGTGCAAAATGTAAGCAACATAATTTAATCTCAGCCAATCAGAGAGTTTTTCTTACACATGATATAGGTAGTGGCTGAAGTGAAATGTTGTCCAAGAAAACATCCTTATTGTCTAGAGTAAGCTTGAGTTCGCTTGTAAACATTTCATGCTTTTTTTTAAGATGTGAGTTCATCTTTCATTCACCCCATGTTGTTCAGAACATAATAGAGTAAATTTGTTGTTTCCATTTTGTTACAGTTTATGTGGGTTTTTTTTTTAGCACAGAAGAGCTGTGACTTAACCAGAATGTTTAGTGAAAACAGGTTACTAGATGTACAGTGTAACAGGATGTTTGTAAAACTTTAGCTTCACACGTAACAGATTTAAAACAGGTTACTAGATGTACAGTGTAACAGGATGTTTGTAAAACTTTAGCTTCACACGTAACAGATTTAAAACAGGTTACTAGATGTACAGTGTAAAACTTTAGCTTCACACATAACAGATTTAAAACAGGTTACTAGATGTACAGTGTAAAACTTTAGCTTCACACATAACAGATTTAAAACAGGTTACTAGATGTACAGTGTAAAACTTTAGCTTCACACATAACAGATTTAAAACAGGTTTACTTTCACATAGATGAAACAATAGAACATTCACATGGAAATGAAAGAATATGAAGGTATTTTGTACACACACAGATATAATGTAATGTCATTAAGGTGCTATAAACTGATGTAGCCCTTTCGCTGTTGTGATACAGTATAGATTGTTAGCTCTACTGTACCTCAAATTGAATGGGCAGCACAGATTTAAGGTATTTGCTGCAGCATTGATCGAGTGATCTTACTGGTGAATTGTGAAGTTTTCAGATTTCCAGTATGAACCATATCAAGGCATTTTCCCACTGTTTTTGTGGTAGATTAGCCCATTTTTTCTTAATCACTTTTTACCAATCATTTCCCACAAACTTTCTGAAGGACTGCAAATTCATGACCCCCTTTTATCTTTAAAATGCAAACCTGCAGTAAAATGAAACTGATATCACATCCACAGTTTAAACCTGACACTTCGGTAGAATTTTTTGTTGTTATTTTTGAGCTTTCTTTGTACTGAGTGCAAAATGTAAGCAACATAATTTAATCTCAGCCAATCAGAGAGTTTTTCTTACACATGATATAGGTAGTGGCTGAAGTGAAATGTTGTCCAAGAAAACATCCTTATTGTCTAGAGTAAGCTTGAGTTCGCTTGTAAACATTTCATGCTTTTTTTTAAGATGTGAGTTCATCTTTCATTCACCCCATGTTGTTCAGAACATAATAGAGTAAATTTGTTGTTTCCATTTTGTTACAGTTTATGTGGGTTTTTTTTTTAGCACAGAAGAGCTGTGACTTAACCAGAATGTTTAGTGAAAACAGGTTACTAGATGTACAGTGTAACACTTTAGCTTCACACGTAACAGATTTAAAACAGGTTACTAGATGTACAGTGTAACAGGATGTTTGTAAAACTTTAGCTTCACACGTAACAGATTTAAAACAGGTTACTAGATGTACAGTGTAAAACTTTAGCTTCACACATAACAGATTTAAAACAGGTTACTAGATGTACAGTGTAAAACTTTAGCTTCACACATAACAGATTTAAAACAGGTTACTAGATGTACAGTGTAAAACTTTAGCTTCACACATAACAGATTTAAAACAGGTTTACTTTCACATAGATGAAACAATAGAACATTCACATGGAAATGAAAGAATATGAAGGTATTTTGTACACACACAGATATAATGTAATGTCATTAAGGTGCTATAAACTGATGTAGCCCTTTCGCTGTTGTGAACATGTATAAAAGTTTTGTTATATCATTGCTAAGGATGTCTTAACATATTCCAAGACTTTCATGTCTGATGCTTGTTGCTGATGTGCTAACACTTTCTGTTTTTTACTTGTTGCTGATGTGTTAACATTTTCTGTTTTTTACTTGTTGCTGATGTGTTAACATTTTCTATTTTTTATTTGTTGCCACTTTAAACTGCTATAATTGTTCACAGTAGCTGTTTTTAGTTATATATGGCCTAGTTTCAACAGCTGGGACTTGTCCATGAGTTGGTATCAAAGTTACTTGTTGCTTCGTTTTAACAGCTGGGACTTGTCCATGAGTTGGTATCAAAGTTACTTGTGGCTTCGTTTTAATAGCTGGGACTTGTCCATGAGTTGGTATCAAAGTTACTTGTGGCTTTGTTTTAATAGCTGGGACTTGTCCATGAGTTGATATCAAAGTTACTTGTGGCTCATGAGAGAGAAGGGGTTTTCAGTACTGTACAAGTGTTTGTTGTGTTCCAGCATTCATCTTATATTATCTGCTACACTAGTATTTTATGCTTGTGCTGCATGGAAGCAGACTTGTGTAGAAATTCTTAGAATTTTCTGCTAAGGGCGATAGTGAAGACAAAAATGAGATGTGTAGCTCTGACAGTGAACACGATAATCAGAGTACTTATGTCCAGATATGTAACTCTGACAGTGAACACAATAATCAGAGTACTTATGTCCAGATATGTAACTCTGACAGTGAACACGATAATCAGAGTACTTATGTCCAGATATGTAGCTCTGACAGTGAACAAGATAATCAGAGTACATATGTCCAGATCTGTAACTCTGACAGTGAACAAGATAATCAGAGTACTTATGTCCAGATCTGTAGCTCTGACAGTGAACAAGATAATCAGAGTACTTATGTCCAGATAGTAGCTCTGACAGTGAACAGATAATTACTTATGTCCAGATAGTAGCTCTGACAGTGAACAGATAATTACTTATGTCCAGATAGTAGCTCTGACAGTGAACAAATAATCAGATTACTTATGTCCAGATATGTAGCTCTGACAGTGAACAAGATAATCAGAGTACTTATGTCCAGATAGTAGCTCTGACAGTGAACAGATAATTACTTATGTCCAGATAGTAGCTCTGACAGTGAACAGATAATTACTTATGTCCAGATAGTAGCTCTGACAATGAACAAATAAATACTTATGTCCAGATATGTAGCTCTGACAGTGAACAAATAATCAGATTACTTATGTCCAGATATGTAGCTCTGACAGTGAACAAATAATTACTTATGTCCAGATATGTAGTAGCTCTGACAGTGAACAAGATAATCGGAGTACTTATGTCCAGATATGTAGCTCTGACAGTGAACAAATAATTACTTATGTCCAGATAGTAGCTCTGACAGTGAACAAGATAATCAGAGTACTTATGTCCAGATAGTAGCTCTGACAGTGAACAAGATAATCAGAGTACTTATGTCCAGATAGTAGCTCTGACAGTGAACAGATAATTACTTATGTCCAGATAGTAGCTCTGACAATGAACAAATAAATACTTATGTCCAGATATGTAGCTCTGACAGTGAACAAATAATCAGATTACTTATGTCCAGATATGTAGTAGCTCTGACAGTGAACAAGATAATCAGAGTACTTATGTCCAGATATGTAGCTCTGACAGTGAACAAATAATTACTTATGTCCAGATATGTAGTAGCTCTGACAGTGAACAAGATAATCGGAGTACTTATGTCCAGATATGTAGCTCTGACAGTGAACAAATAATTACTTATGTCCAGATATGTAGCTCTGACAGTGAACAAGATAATCAGAGTACTTATGTCCAGATAGTAGCTCTGACAGTGAACAAGATAATCAGAGTAATTATGCCCAGATATGTAGCTCTGACAGTGAACAAATAATCAGAGTACTTATGTCCAGATATGTAGCTCTGATAGTGAACAAGATAATCAGAATACTTATGTCCAGAAATGTAGCTCTGATAGTGAACAAGATAATCAGAGTACTTATGTCCAGATATGTAGCTCTGATAGTGAACCAGATAATCAGAGTACTTATGTCCAGATATGTAGCTCTGATAGTGAACAAGATAATCAGAGTACTTATGTCCAGATATGTAGCTCTGATAATGAACAAGATAATCAGAGTACTTATGTCCAGATATGTAGCTCTGATAGTGAACAAGATAATCAGAGTACTTATGTCCAGATATGTAGCTCTGATAGTGAACAAGATAATCAGAGTACTTATGTCCAGATATGTAGCTCTGATAGTGAACAAGATAATCAGAGTACTTATGTCCAGATATGTAGCTCTGATAGTGAACAAGATAATCAGAGTACTTATGTCCAGAAATGTAGCTCTGATAGTGAACAAGATAATCAGAGTACTTATGCTCAGCCATAAACATGGACTAGATGACAACAATGAAAAAGTTAAATGAATCTTGCTGAAAAAATTCTTTGCTTCAGTCACCCACGTTTAGTGGAATTATTTCTCAGGACAGACTTTTTATTACTTTTGAGAATGTTCTATTTCTCATAGAATGGCATAGATGCCTGTGGCGATCAACTTTTCACATTTCCCATCAACAGAATCATCAGCATCAAAGGAAAAGGCCCATTGAGAGTGTGCTGTGTGTGCAAAAATAAAAGATGACAAGAAACTTGTCCAAAGACTGTGATGTCACATTGTTCTAGAACATTTCATATACAGAAACTTTTTTTCTTCAAATTTTGTGTAAAAATCTTCAGTGAAAAAGTTTACTTGTCAAGAAGATAATATGTGACATGAATGGGGAAAAATAACCACAGATTGTTGGGACAAGTCTTAGAGTTTTAGATAGCAATTAAAAAAAAAAGTATTCAATGTCTGGGGAAAGTCTGCAAGTGAAAGTATATGGCACAGTGGGTACATGGGTTGAAGGTGGTAGGTTTAGACATGGACATCTTGCTGTTATTGCTTATCATGAACTTTCATTGTTTTACTTGGTGTGGCTGGCTCGTTTTTCAACATTTGTTCTTGACCTTTGCCAGATGTTTCTTGTTTTGACCTTGAAGATTTCAACTAAGGTCATGTAAGACAAAGATGGATGAAGATGACAAATATTGTGGCCAAGTTGTAATAAATGCAAGAATCTAAAAAGTTTCACAAGCTTCTTAAAACATAAATCTAAATAGTATCATAGTAGATGCCAGATGTTAATGGGCCAGTTCAGACAAGGAGCAAACATCAAGAAATGAAATATCTTTGCCTGTCTTTTCTTAGCTTCTAATTTGTTTACAAACAACTGCATAATCTGTCCAGCACAGAAAGCACTTCCCAGAAAGATGAAATTGAAGACATTTTGGAGTCTTCCATTCAGTCTTTTTTTTTTGTGTGCTTTGTTTCTTGTACAGATTAATTTGTGTGATGGAATCCCATCATTTCTTAAGTACAGATTAATTTGTGTGATGGAATCCCTTTATTTCTTTTAAGTACAGATTAATTTACTTAATTTTATATACATTATTTTATATATAATTTATAAATTTATGTATAAATAATTTTATTATATATATAAACAGTAATTACTCCCATTGTTTGTTGACAGAACACTAAACTTTTCTGTTGGCATTTAATCAGATTTGTGTATAAACTAGGACAGATATGTTTCTGATATCACAGTTTACATCAAATCATTCTGAGGTTTGCTTGTGCAGATAATAATCTCAGCTGAATTTCATGGGAAAACCTGGCAGATAATAATCTCATCTGAATTTCATGGGAAAACCTGGCAGATAATAATCTCAGCTGAAATTCATGGGAAAGCCTGGCAGATAATAATCTCATCTGAATTTCATGGGAAAACCTGGCAGATAATAATCTCAGCTGAAATTCATAGGAAAACCTGGCAGATAATAATCTCAGCTGAATTTCATGGGAAAACCTGGCAGATAATAATCTCAGCTGAATTTCATGGGAAAACCTGGCAGATAATAATCTCAGCTGAATTTCATTGGAAAACCTGAAGTGAGTGGATGGGAAAGTCTTCTTGTAGTATGCCAGCAACGCTGAAGTTTTTGTTTGTTATGGCACAGTAATCATATTATAACAACATAATGATGGCTGACTAGCAGTCTACAATGTTGTTGAAATAATTTCATGTCAGTTTAGTTCTGCTTGACCATTTGACCCTTTGTGTGGCCAAGTTGAAACTACTTTCTTAGTCACACCCTTCAACATATTGGGCCTTGACTTTTAAATAAAATGATACATTTGATTTTTCTGAATATTTATGGAGGATTTTAAAATGCAAACCACTTCAATATTTCCAACATTTTGTCTGTTCATTTCAGCAGTTCCAACCCAGTACACCTAAGTAACATGCATTTGTTTTTTATTGTTTGATGTACAGCTTGTAGTAGATTTGTTTCTCATTGTTTGATGTACAGCTTGTAATAGATTTGTTTCTCATTGTTTGATGTACAGCTTGTAATAGATTTGTTTCTCATTGTTTGATGTACAGCTTGTAATAGATTTGTTTCTCATTGTTTGATGTACAGCCTGTAGTAGATTTGTTTCTCATTGTTTGATGTACAGCTTGTAATAGATTTGTTTCTCATTGTTTGATGTACAGCTTGTAATAGATTTGTTTCTCATTGTTTGATGTACAGCTTGTAATAGATTTGTTTCTCATTGTTTGATGTACAGCTTGTAGTAGATTTGTTTCTCATTGTTTGATGTACAGCTTGTAGTAGATTTGTTTCTCATTGTTTGATACACACTTCCTGGCTTGTAATAAAGTTTGTTTTTTTTTTTTTTTACTAAAAGCATACAGTGACCTGTCTAGTGACTCTGTAGATGCTTACAGTTGTTCAGTGACTCTTTAGATGCTCACAGTTGTTCAGTGACTCTGTAGATGCTTACAGTTGTTCAGTGACTCTTTAGATGCTTAGTTGTTCAGTGACTCTTTAGATGCTTACAGTTGTTCAGTCTCTTTAGGTTCAGTGACTCTTTAGATGCTTACAGTTGTTCAGTGACTCTTTAGATGCTTGCAGTTGTTCAGTGACTCTTTAGATGTTTGCATTTGTTCAGTGACTCAGTAGATGCTTGCAGTTGTTCAGTGACTCAGTAGATGCTTGCAGTTGTTCAGTGACTCTTTAGATGCTTGCAGTTGTTCAGTGACTCTTTAGATGCTTGCAGTTGTTCAGTGACTCTTTAGATGCTTGCAGTTGTTCAGTGACTCAGTAGATGCTGACAGGTTTCTAGTGACTGTATAGACACAGACAGGTATCCAGTGACTGATTAGATGCTGATGAATGTCCAGTGACTCATTAGATGCTGATGAATGTCCAGTGACTCAATAGATGCTGATGAATGTCCAGTGACTCATTAGATGCTGGCAGTCATTGTTTCTTATTTCATTCAAACTTCCCAGACTCTTGAAGTTGGATAATGTAAGTTTTAATAGTGAGTCACTTTTGATCTTCTCAGTTCATGCATGTTAACTGTAATGATTGGAACATTGACTTGACAAGCATTTAATTCATTTCTTGGTGTCAGTGTTTTGCTCCTGTTCACAAATGAGCAGCATTAGTGTTATAACTGAAACCAAAATGTGAAACTCATGGGCAGCTAACTGACATGCTTGTGTTGATAATTAGACAACAATGAGGCATTGAGACACTTTCTGTGCATTCATCTTCAAAGTCATTGTACTGTTTGTGTCATTTTGTTTAGAAGTTGCGTCATCAAATGTCAGTCTTTTGCTGCTTTCTTATTTTGAAAATTTTGCCTTAATGGACTGAGTATGTCCAGTCTTTTGTATGTACATCTGCCTGACGGCTCTTTGTGTGTAGATAAACATGAGATTTATATATACATTTTCATCACTAATCTCTGTATGAACATTCTGATCTCTGAATGTATGTCTTGAGATGTATGGAATATTTGAATTCACATTATGTGTATTGGATATAAAATTTCAGGAAAAAAAAATGTAAACATTCAACAGTTATTCCCCCTGGATTACCCAACCTGACTTCAATATTTCAGTCAAATTACATTTTATCTGGCCAGAAATGGCATGTTTTAAGTTTTTTTTTTTTTCCTCTGCATACACTGGATATTCACTGCATACACTGGATTTACACTGCATACACTGGATATTCACTGCATACACTGGATATTCACTGCATACACTGGATTTACACTGCATACACTGGATTTACACTGCATACACTGGATATTCACTGCATACACTGGATATTCACTGCATACACTGGATTTACACTGCATACACTGGATTTACACTGCATACACTGGATTTACACTGCATACACTGGATATTCACTGCATACACTGGATATTCACTGCATACACTGGATATGATGGCTGCAAGAAATCGTTGACGATCTGCAAATGGACGCAGCAGCAGCAGACCATCTTGCTCAAGAGTGCTGTTTGGGAGGCAAAGTTCCGCAAGGGACATGCAAATGAATGAATGAATAAATGAACACTGGATATTCACTGCATACACTGGATGTTTTCATCAATAGAATTATATTCCAGCAGAAGGTGGAAAAACCGTTCTAAATGATCTAGAAATAATGGAACAAAGACAAAAAGCTTCGCTCAGACTTTGTCTTGAAGCAACAAAACTGTGCTTTAAATCTACTTGAACACGAAAGCTGAGCTGTTTACTAACCCACATGAAGTGCTTAGATACCAGCAATCTCTAACTTTGGGAACATCTCTGGTCTTAATATTGATGCCCTCTTTCCACTAATGATTAATAGTTAAAATCCACTGATTAAATGATTAAAAATTGACATAGGTTAGAAAAGAGCATGTTTCTTCCCCACACTTGGTTGAATTTTGTTGGCAACAGAAGAATGAAAATGTTCAAAGTAACTTTTGTTTTAAGTGGGAGGAAACTACAGTTTTAAATGAGGAATTTTGCCAATTACTTGCATTTTGACTGAAGAAAGATCCATTTCAGAAAGATGCAATTCAAAGAAAAACAGAAAAAGAAAAAGTTTAATTGGTCTCTAATTCAACCAGTATTATCTCACATGGTATGCACAATAAACTATACCAGTGACTTCTTTCACATAGTGTACAGGAAAAACTAGACCAGTGATATCTCACATGGTATACAGGATAAACTACATCATTCATGTCTCACATGGTGTACAGGATAAACTGTGCCAGTGACTTCTTTCACATGGTATGCAGGATAAACTAGACCAGTGATGTCTCACATGGTATACAAGATAAACTACATCATTCATGTCTCACATGGTATACAGGACGAACTAAGATAAAACTATGTATAGATTGCAGTCCTGAATAAAATAGATATTGGCTTTTACATTTTGTAATAAATAAAATACTTAAGAATGCTGGCACATAATGAAAATTATTACCAATAACTTGTCAGATATATGATAGCTGTGTTCAGTTTAGCTTTATCCCATATGAAATGTATGTAAAACCTGATGGAGAAACCTGGTATGTTAGACTTCTCTGAACATATTTGCAAGAAGGTTAGAGGTGTCATTCATTGTGGCATGATTTTTAGATATGATGTTTAACAGTTTGTTATTTAATACAAGTTTTCATCTTTTGTTGGCTTTATCAACAGGCCAGAAGGTGGTCAGAAAAATCTACACAAAGAATGTTTTGTTTTTTCCCAGAGCATTTACAGTCTAAAATTGTTTGAATGTTCAAGCTTTAGTTGTTGTTTAACAAGTGCTTTGTAAACTATCACTGAATGATGATGTATTAGAAATCATCTTAGTGTCAAATTTTGATGAATAATTATTATTATAGTCATAACTTTAAATTTGATGAATAATTATTATTATAGTCATAACTTTAATGTGTCTCCTGTTTACAGAAATCTGCTGTGTGTATTGGAGTGAATACATAGAATTGGTATGTGATGCATTTGTAACTGTCACCGTACACCTTTTTGGCAGATCTGCTGGTAGCTGTTTTTCTTTCATGTATTTAACAGATCAATACGATGTGTTTTTCTGGCTCACAGTGTAACTTAATGTGGCGTGTTAAATATTATTGTGACCAAGATTTCCTTGGATTATTTTTCTGGTGGCAGAAGCCAAGTTTTACAGTATTTGAATATATTTTCTTTTTCAGTTGTAGGTTAACAAGAACTAGCAGGCGGGTGACATTTCTGCAAGTAATGGAGAGGCACAGGTTGGTTACTGCAGACATTTGTCAGCTCATGTCTAGCTGAAAGTGGCTTTTAAAGTAATGATTACCTAGCCTCTGCAGATATGTGTTACTTAACCTGGCCATAAAGGTTTGATCTGACAAAGAGGAAAAAACCCAACAATTTTGTCTTGACAAGAGTGTCCCAGAGCATGACCTAGAACTTGGAAGTTGAAGTCTCAAATTTAGCATGACCTAGTATGAGCGCATCTTGCTTGGCTAGAGTACCACATGGCAACACTAGAGAAGAACCACTAAAAAAAGTACTATGCTATTGTGAGAACCGCTGACCCGGGTAGCAACTGAATTAATTTGGTTTCCCATCTCCACTGTTTTTATATTAGGATTAATAATATAACAAGAAAGGGACAATCACACTGAACAGCGTGAGAACCACTGAACACCCATTTGTGTAACAGCAATAACACATGTTTATTATGGAGAAAATGGGTGGTGATAAGTAAGGATGAGAAAATATAGCATATAACAAATGAACAAATGCTCCGCTCTATGAGCAAGAGCTTTGTTTGTTGTATTGGGTCGGAGTGTATCACTCTCACTAACAAATAGATCAGCAAAACATTCAACATAATATAACAAAGACTTCACTTACTGTCTCACGAAATGTCTCTTTGGATCCACACACAAAAAATCATAATAAAATTATCAGACTTACAGGTCTTAGTGATATCTCAAAAGAAAAACTATTTCACATTCTGTAGTTCTACATGTCCACTTCACGTAAATATGAACAACGTCAGAAGCAATACACGGATCCATGGAAAAGAAAACTGCTAGATCTCATTCTGTTTGACGATAACACAATTTCAGCTGTCAACTTTCACTATCTTTTATATTTCAGCTATCATGAACATAATCCTAATCATCCATAATCTCATCCTATGATTCTCTCATGTAAAACTGCTGCTTAAATATGATCCACAATTTCTACTTGTCCATTCATGAAATTCTTTCACAAAAAAGTTGAAACTTCGTGCAGTTGCCTGTTTATGACCTTGGACAACTTTCTAAAAAAAAAAAAAACCAAACCCAAATTTAACTTTTCTGTTTCTAATTTTAACAAGCTATAAAAACATGTCAGGATAAAGTTCACTAAAATAATAATAATTCTGTGGAGTTTTTGTGTCAAAACTGACCTTCCTTTGAACTATATTCTACGTCATAAATAAGGGTGTTAATCATTTGGTCAAAATACTAAAATTATCTTGGATTACATCCCTTAGTAACATGTGCAGTATTAAAGAGTACTGCCACACCAGAACTTGGAAGTTGAAGTATAAGTCCAAATTTAGCATGGCCTAGAACTTGGAAGTTGAAGTAAAATCCAAATTTAGAAACGCCTACAACTTGTTCAGGCTTGAGTCCAGATTTAGCATGACTTTGAACTTGTTCAGGCATAAGTTCAGATTTAGAGTGGCCTAGAACTTGTTAAGACATAAGTCCAGATTTAGAATGCCCTAGAACTTGTTCAGATTTAGAATGACCTGGAATTTGAATGTTGAAATGTGAGTGAGTGCTAAGTGAGAATTTGAAGTTGCTGTTTTTTACGAGGGATGTTCAGAAAGTAATGCACCACAGCGTTTTTCTCAGGAGCTGTTTATTAAAAAAGCATGCAATTTAAACACAGTATACATGGATATATCTTGTAAACATCGGTATTATTCAACTTAATTCCCATCAACTTGTATGGCTTTACACCAGCATGAAACAAGTGCACGTATTCCTAGCCCATACCAGATTTTCTCTTGATTATGTAGCCATTTCTTAGCTGCATGAATCACTCCTTCATCATCTTCAAATCTTACCCAACGTGGTGCATCTTTAAGTGGACCAAACAGATGGAAATCAGAGTGTGCCAAATCGGGAATATAGGGTGGATGGGATAGTACAGTCCAACCCAATTTGGCGATTGCTTCCCATGTTGCCAGACTTGTGTGAGGGTGCGCATTGTCGTGAAGAAGAAGCAGATCTGCTAGATTCTTGTGCGACCGAACTCTGTGAAAACATTGAGTTTTTTCAATGTCTTAATGTAAGCTTGCAAATTGATTGTCTCTCCTCTTTGCATAACATCCACAAGAATCACACCTTCAATGTCCAAAAAGACAGTGATCATGACCTTTCCAGCAGAAGGAGTTGTCTTGAATTTCTTTCTTCGTGGTGATTGCGGATGATGCCCATCCATTGACTGTCTTTTTATCTCAGGTTCAAAATGATGTGCCCAAGTTTCATCACCTGTTATGATCTTAGCCAAAAAGTTCTCTCCCTCAGCATTGAAATGCTCCAACAATTCAGAATAAATTGCTTTCCTTTGCAATTGATGGTCATTTGTGAGACTTCAAGGAACCCATCTTGCGCATACCTTAGAAAATCCGAGATCTTTTATAACTGCATTTGCACTACCATTGCTGACTGACAGCTTTAAGGCCAATTGTTGAGTAGTGATACACCTATAAGTAAGAATAATGCCCTCAGTGCATTTCAACATTTCTGCCTTGGTGGCTGTGGCAGGACGTCCACAGCGCAGGCAATCATGCAATTCCTTACCTCCACTTATTGATTCTTTAATTCTCTGAACCCAGCGACTGACTGTACTCCTGTTGACTGCAAAACTTCCATACACATCACATAGACGCTTGTGAATGTTCACAACAGTTTCCTTCTCTGCAACGAGAAATTCTATCACAATTTGCTGCTTATACCGCAAGTTGCTAACATGCTCCATTTCAACAGTTAGGGCAGCCATATTCTTTGGGCGGTTGTGCAATTTGGTTCACACATTTGGCACATGCCATATTTAAAGTGCAAAATTTCATACTTCTGTCTTCATTATTAGATAAAAAACCAATGTGGTGCATTACTTTCTGAACGCCTTTTGTAATTGTGCGTTTTGAAAGTGGTTATTATGTATTTTGATGCCAGTTGTAGAGCATATCTTTACCTTGTATAGGACACTTTCTTGGCTTATATGTGTTTATTTTTTTCATAGTTTTTGAAATACGGCATTTTTGAAAAAGAATTTGTAAGTAGGTTTTATTGAGGGGGGTGGTGGTGGGAAGGAGAATATACATGTTTTTGTGTAATTTTTTTGCTTAACTTTCAGCCAGTTTTTTAGGTAAAATATTCAGAAGTCAAAATTTTGCTCAATCAGGTTTTTTCTGTCATATTTTTTACTGGCACAATGGCATATGTGCCAATAGTTTTAAAGTTGAGAAATTTCTCAGTTAAAAACATGTTTTCTAAAAAATCTGCAGCAGGATGATTATATTCTGTTGCTTAAGTGTCAGAACTGATCACATATATTTAATATGAAAAGTGAAAGGGTGTTTAGAATGTGGCAAGTGGTGAACTGTGTTGATTTAAAACATGAGCTTGCACGATCTTTAGAATGTATGGGCAAGTGGTGAACTGTGTTGATTTAAAACTTGAGCTTGCACGATCTTTAGAATGTATGGGCAAGTGGTGAACTGTGTTGATTTAAAACATGAGCTTGCACGATCTTTAGAATGTATGGGCAAGTGGTGAACTGTGGTGATCTGCTTGCAGAAAATCTGCTTCCTGTGATAGTAAAATAATGAGAGTAAGTTTTTCCTTATGTTTGACATTCCTTTTGAGCTCCACTCCAGTTGCTGACTTATTGAACACACTTCATGGTATAGTTTATTGAACACACTTCATGGTATAGTTTATTGAACACACTTCATGGTATAGTTTATTGAACACACTTCATGGTATAGTTTATTGAACACACTTCATGGTATAGTTTATTGAACACACTTCATGGTATAGTGTTTACTATGTTTCACTGCTCGTCAGAGTAGACATAGAGCTATCAGTGTTTCACTGCTTGTCTGAGTAGAAATGGAACTATCAGTGTGTATACTGAAACTTTTACATGTTCTCTAAAGTAAGATCTGCTTTTTATCAGTTTAACTCATTTTCTGGTTCTGGCACTACCATGTTACATATATTATTTCGTTGTGTGTGTACTTTTGCTTTTTTTTTTTCTATAACTGAATGTTAAATTTAACATTAAGTAATTTGATTTCTTCTTGGAAGCAACAGAAAGCTAGAACAATAAGACTTTTCTGTTGTTTTTATTATCAGAGATAACAGGGAGCTAGAACAATAAGATAACTTTTTTCTGTTGTTATCAAAAGTAACAGAGAACCCACAACAGTAAGATAACAGAGCTAGAACAAGATGTAACAGAAAGCTTGAACAACAAGAAGTAGTAACAGAAGGGTTGAACAAGAAGAAGTAACATACAGCTAGAATAAGAACAAGTAGTAACAGAAACCCAGCTGAGCAGGATTTTTTTTTCCGACCAATACGGCCCCGAGGTCGACCCAGCCTAGTAGAATGGGTACCAGAGAAAATCTGGGAAGTAAAGGCAGCGAGGAAAGGAACTGGTCACCCTACCTCACACGCTGATGACCCAGCATAATGAGGCCTCTAACGCTTCACCCCCTACGGCATAATTGCTATGGGACTATCTTTACTTTTTTAGTAACAGAAAGCTAGAACATTTTATTATCAGAAGTAACAGAAATCTGAAATAATGCCTTTCATTATTCAAGCAGTTCTTGAGTCTTATACATACATACACACATAGACTACCATAACCGGACATATACTGTTTAAACAAAAAGAAACGCAGCAAATACAATGGTGCGATTTAAACTGAAGTTTGCTGATCAGACAAGGGCAAACTGCCTGAAATGTTCACTTGGACATCAACTTCATGTGCTGATGTGAATTGTACTCAGCAGATGATTCATGAGCATAGAAACGCGACACTAGTCAAAACAGCATTTTGGGCAATAACTTATGACAGGTTCATGAGAATCCCGTGAAACTTGCTGAACACAAAATTCACTGACCATGTTATTGAATGCCTATAAAAGATTGATGCTCCTCAAATCAATTCATTTGAAATTTCAATGCGCAAGTATGGCTCATCTCACTACAGAACAACTCATCACTGGACGTTTACAGACTGGACAGTCACAAAGTGCAGTGGCCAGACAATTTAATGTGGTTAGAAGCACCATTAGTCACCTTTGGAGACAATTTCAAGAAACTGGCTCAGTTGCAGACCGGCTGAACAGTGGAAGACCCATAGTCACAACTCCTGCTGAAGACCGCTTCATACGGCTGCGGCACCTCAGGAATCGATTTGCATCTGCGTCCTCAACAGTCCAGTCAATGACAGCAGCTCATTGAATTTCAGATCAAACGGCCAGGAATGGCTGCATGACACCGGTCTTTGGACTAGAAGACCCTACAGAGGTCCTGTTCTTATGGACCGGCATCACCAGAACTGATTGCAGTGGGTGAATTAGCATCATCAGTGGACCATTGTGAATGATTGGAGAAGGGTTTGGTTTAGTGATGAATCATTCTTTCTGCTGCAGCGACATGACAGATGGAGAAGAATTTACCGCAGAGTCCATGAGCACTATGTCCAGAACTGCATGGATGAGGCTCCTCCACATGGTGGTGGAGGTTTACTGGTGTGGAGGACAATCACTTTCATGGGAAGAAGTGACCTGGTGCAAATTGAGGGATGCCTGAATGCCCAACAGTACATCGCTGAAATTCTTCGTCTTAACATCCTTCCACTTCTGGCTGCGCCAGGGTTGATTTTTCAGCAGGATAGTGCTTGACCTCATTTGGCACAACTCACCACCCAGTTCCTCGCTGACAACAATGTCCAGACCATTCTGTGGCCATCCATGTCATCAGACATGAACCCAATAGAACACTTATGGGATGAACACAGCAGACAAGTCCGCCAGCGAGATGTGGCACCAACCGATCTCCGACAGTTGTCTCTTGCACTGCGGGAAGAGTGGGCAGCAATCCCACAACAACAGATCCAACGGCTAATCGGATCCATGCCAAGGAGATGTCACTCTCTGATACAGGCCAGAGGAGGCATTACACTTTACTGAAATGGAGGCCTAAGTTGCAAAGAATAAAAGTCCAAACCAAATTTGATGAACATAATTTCATTTTTTTTTTTTTCTGAGGTTTTAAGGTGCCTCTGACCCGCCTGGTATTCCCTTCACTGAGCACCTGAGGCACTTTATAGGAGTAGTAGAGCCACCTACTACCCCACCTCGCTCTCTGAGTCTACCGCCAGTTGGTCCGCGCCTGCTTATTTGGATAACTCCTTATTCACAGGGATCCTCCATATCTGGAGGACTTTCACCATCCGCCACCTAGTCAACATATTAGGAATGAGTAGGAAGTGAGAAACACGAACGAGGAGTAGGAATTATATTTGATGAACAAACGGCAAGGACAATTGTAGGATATTTGAACATCTCGGACCGAGTCCTGCTAGCCCAACTGAAAGGACAACCAATAAACATAAATATTATACAAGTGTACGCTCCAACATATGAAAGCTCTGAAGAAGATTTACAGCTATTTTATAATGACATAGAGACAGCACTAAAACACACAAAGTCACATGAAGTTACCATAGTCATGGGAGATTTTAATGGCAAAGTTGGTAAAGGAAGAACTTCAGACATCGTTGGTGACTATGGACTGGGGGAGAGGAATGACAGAGGTTATAAATTAATTGAATGGGCAAGAATACACAGCATGGTTGTAGGAAACACCTGGTTTAAACAACATCCTCGAAGACTGGCAACGTGGTGCAGTCCAGACAAAAAGACTTTTAACCAGATAGACTACATATTAATCAACAAACGATTCCGCAATGCATTACTGACAACAAAAACCATGCCAGGAGCTGACTGCAATAGTGACCATGATCCACTCTGTGGAAAAGTTAGAATAAAACTAAAGAAAGCATGCAGAAAAATGAGAAACATCAAACTGAATACAGAACTTCTTAAAAATGACCAAGAACTGAGAGAACAATACAAAGTTATTATAACAAATAGATACAATGCAATAGCAAAGATAAATAGTATAGATGAACAATGGGAAATGTTAAGAGATTCTATCCACCAAACTGTTAAGGAGATAATACCACCAAAAAAAGAAGCCCCTAAAAATAAATGGATGACAGACGAAATCTTAGGACTGATGGACAAGAGGAGGAGGAGTAAAAATAACGAGAAAAAATATAACAAGATAAATAAAGAAATAAGACGCAAATGCAGAGAAGCAAAAGAAGTGTGGTTAAATGAGCAGTGCAGACAGATAGAGGACTCTCATATTAAAGACAGGAAAAACATGCACAAACGAATTAATGAACTCACAGGCAGAAAAACAAAATATACCACAGGATGCCTGAAATCGAAAGAAGGTAAAATGTTAATGGGAAAAGAAGACATTGTGGACAGAGTATATCGGTGAGCTATATGGAGGAGAAAGACCAGAATTAACACCAGATACTGAAAACTGTGAGGGACCACCAATACTTGAAGATGAAATCATAGATGCCATCAAACACATGAAGAAAGGAAAAGCGACTGGGCCTGATAATATAACAATAGAAGAAATAGAGGCACTAGAGGAGACAGGAATAAAAATAATAACCAAGTTACTGAATGACATTTACAACAGTGGTTATATTCCCAGTGACCTGATTAAATCCACGTTTATAGCACTGCCAAAGAAACCAGGTGCAAAGGAATGTGACGACCACCGGACTATCAGCCTCTCATGTCACATAACGAAGCTACTTCTGAGAATCATTATGAGAAGAACAAGGAAAAAGATAAAAATGGAAATAGCAGATGAACAGTTTGGATTTGTTGAAGGAAAGGGAACACATAATGCCATTTATGCTTTACGAACACTAACAGAAAGAGCTTTAGAAGTACAGAAAGATCTCTACTTATGCTTCATTGATTACACCAAGGCATTTGACAAGGTGAAACATAATGAAATTATTAAAATGCTTGAAGACATCAATATAGACGGCAAAGACCTGAGGATTGTAAAACATCTATACTGGCAGCAAGAAGCAGCAGTTCGAGTTGAAAACAGAATTGGAAAATATCAACCTATAAAACAAGGGGTGCGACAAGGATGTGTACTATCTCCAGACCTTTTTTCTCTGTATAGCGAGAATATTCTAAGAACAATCATCACAGAACCAGGCATAAAAATTGGAGGATACAATATTAATAACCTTTGGTATGCTGACGACACAGTACTGATAGCTGAGAACTAACAAGACCTGCAAAATCTCTTGGATAAAGTTGCCAAAGAAAGTGAACAGAAAGGCCTTACTTTGAACATCAAAAAGACAGAGACTATGGTTATATCTAAGAAACAGAATCCACCAGCATGCAGTATTAAATTAAACGGAACTGTTCTAAAGCAGGTGCAGAAATTCAAATACCTTGGAGGAGTAATAACTTCAGATGGGAAATGCACAACAGAAATTAGGAACAGAATAGGCCAAGCAAAGACTGCATTTCAGAGAATGAGAAACATATTGACCAACACATCCTTATCAATGAATGTTAGAAAAGGAGTCCTAAAATGCTATATTGAACCTATCTTGTTATATGGAAGTGAATCATGGACAATAGGCAAATCTGCACAAAAATCATTGGAAGCAGCAGAAATGTGGTTTATTAGAAGAATGTTGCGAATCCCCTGGACAGCAAAAATAACTAATGAAGAATGTAGGAGAAGAGCTGGAGAGACAAAAAACCTTGTCAAAAAGATAAGAGAGAGACAATGTACTTTCATAGGACATGCAATGAGAAGAGGGGGCATTGAAAATATTATAACAACAGGAAAAATAGAAGGAAGAAGATCAAGAGGAAGACCAAGAGAAATGATACTGGACAGTCTGACAGGATGGTGTGAGAGGAGATCACCAACTGAGCTGATGGCCTGCATGAAGGATCGCGTACTCTGGAGAAGCATAATAGCCAACGCCAGTCGGCACGGCACATGATGATGATGATAATTTCATTGCTAAAGTCTTAAAGTTTCTTCATACCAAGATTGAAACAATAATTCTGTAAAATAAAATTTTGATATAAGTTTGAAATTTGGTGTCCATTACGACTACAGTAGTGTTGCCTTTCTGTTTTTTTTTAACAGTATATATTAAGTAGCATAACCAAACTATTATAATCTGATGTTTTTCCATTAGTGATTTTATCTGAATCTTAGATGATTATATTATGGAAATTTCATTTAAAGTTTTCAGTTTTCTCAAAATTTTATGCTTTATACAGTACAAATTTTGTGTGAATTGGTCACATTTTCCTGAAATTGCTTTGACTGCTTTATAAATTTTGTGTAATCTTGTATAATTTTCTCATAATTCTTACATTATGCAGCAGAGATGTCTTGTGAATATCAGACAGTACAAGAGACCATGTAAAGATATGAAATATTTCCAGGTTTACAAAAATAAAATATTTCCTATTAATTGTCTCATTTCCAGGTTTTTTGTTCCTACGAGGGATGATTGATAATTTCTCGACATAAGCTACAAATACTTGAAAAACACAGTTGATATTAGGTGGATTTGTAGATCAAGTTCATGTAAGATTAAACACCAAGTTTCAAGAAATTAGCTGCAACCAATTTTTGTTTTACAGGCTACTGAAGTTGTAAGGGGTGGCAGAAATTAAGAAAATGGATAAAATTTTTCATCGAGCAGTCATTCACCATCTCTGCATCAAGGGCTTATCATCGAAGGAGATCCATGAGGATATGGTGGAGACTAGGGAAGAGTGCCCCTTTTTACAGCATAGTGAAGAAATGGGCAGCTCAATTCAAACATGGAAGAGATAGTCTGGAAGATGATCCCCATCCAGGAAGACCAAGAACGGTAACCACTGATGAAACCACAGGCAGAATCCATGACATTATAATAGAGGATTGACGACTAACTGAGCAGTACATTGCTACTGAGTTTGCATCTCCCAGGAATGTATTTATGCTATTATTCACAATGATCTTCAAATGACAAAGGTCTCTGCTCAATGGGTCCCGAAACTTCTTGGAGCTGATCACAAACGACAGCGTCTCAACATGTCAAGAGAAAATCTTAGCCATTTTTCTGCAGATCCTAAAAAGTTTCTTCAGCAATTTGTGACTATGGATGAGACTTGGGTTCATCATTTTCAACCAGAAACCGAAGAACAGTCAAAGCAGTGGAAACATCATGGATCCCCACCTCCAAAGAAAGCAAGGATGGTTCTGTCTGTAGGCAAAGTTATGGCTTCCATCTTTTGGGATTGAGAAGGTGTGCCATTGGCAGACTATCTTCAAAAGGGCAGAACGGTTACCAGGGCCTATTACGCTAATCTTGTGAAGCAACTGCGGGTCAAATTGAAGGAAAAGCGTTGGAGGGAAACTGATGAGAGGAGTAATCTTTCAGCAAGATAATGCTCCAGTTCACAAGTCTGCAGTGGTAATGGCTGCCATTCATGAATGCGGCTTCTAGCTTCTTGTGTGTCCTCCGTATTCTCCAGATTTGGCCCCTTCAGACTATTACCTGTATACCAAACTCAAAAAAGGAGCTCAGGGGTTGCAAATTTGCTTCAGATGATGACTTCATTTATGCTGTAGACGACTTTATATTATCACAAGATGCTGACTTTTACAAAGGGATCCGTATGCTCTAGGATCACTGGACTAAGTACATAAACTTGCAAGGGGACTATGTTGAGAAATAACCCAAAGAAAGTCCACAAATAATCCCTTGTACCTTATGCCAAAAACTTATCAATCACCCCTCGTGTTTTATTCTTGTGTGGCACAAAACATTTTAAAAATCTCCACTCAAGAAATGTTCATCTGGGACAGATTTTGTGAAAACTGTAAAACATGTACTTTGCGTAGCATGCCAGATTGTGTCACAGTTTTAGCCAATCTGTCTTTGAGCTTTCAAAGAAATTGTTATAAAATCTGTTTTTATAATTTTTTTTTTTCCCCCTCAGTTTGTGCCTTTCAAAATGAGGTCAACATTGTTGAATTGTGTCACTTTACAGGATGTAGAAGAGCATATCAGGAGCACGGCCAACTGAACATGTCACTAAATACAGCAGAACTTGTGACAGTGTTGTGTACATGTCTAGATGTGTACATTCAGATGTGATGTTTTCATTCTGATTTTGTAGATGTCCAAATGTGTATATTCAGATGTGATGTTTTGGTCCTGATTTTTGTTGGAAAATGTGATGTTTCCAAGTTCCAGTTGCAGAAATGCTCTGATTTGTCTGTACGTAGCAGGCTCCATCATGCAGGCTGCTTTCTCACATTCATTGTAAATAGATGCGTTTTAATTGTGAAAAAGCTCTGCAGAAGTTTGTATTTTGGTTTTATGACTACTCAGTGCTGCTTCTTATGTCTTTCAACAAAAGCTGGTGTGATAAACATGCAGTAGTGAACAGTGCTGGACTACAAAGTTTGCAGTTTTCTTTATTGATAACTTATTTTCCTTACATGTGTTTTTCTTGTTTTTAATTTGTTTTGACACACTATGGCTCTTCTTATCTAAAGTTTATACATAGTATGGTTGGGGAGGCTGGTTTATATGATACACGAAGGGAAGGAGGGTTGGGGAGGCTGGTTTATATGATACACGAAGGGAAGGAGGGTTGGGGAGGCTGGTTTATATATACATGAAAGGAGGGTTGGGGAAGCTGGTTTATATGATACATGAAGGGAGGGAGGGTTGGGGAGGCTGGTTTATATGATACACGAAGGGAAGGAGGGTTGGGGAGGCTGGTTTATATGATACATGAAGGGAGGGAGGGTTGGGGAAGCTGGTTTATATGATACATGAAAGGAGGGAGGGTTGGGAAGGCTGGTTTATATGATACTTGAAGGGAGGGAGGGTTGGGGAGGCTGGTTTATATGATACACGAAGGGAAGGAGGTTGGGGAGGCTGGTTATATGATACACGAAGGAAGGAGGGTTGGGGAGGCTGGTTTATATGATACATGAAGGGAGGGAGGGTTGGGGAAGCTGGTTTATATGATACATGAAAGGAGGGAGGGTTGGGAAGGCTGGTTTATATGATACTTGAAGGAGGGAGGGTTGGGGAAGCTGGTTTATATGATACATGAAAGGAGGGAGGGTTGGGGAAGCTGGTTTATATGATACATGAAAGGAGGGAGGGTTGTGGAAGCAGGTTTATATAATACATGAAAGGAGGGAGGGTTGTGGAGGCTGGTTTATATGATACATGAAAGGAGGGAGGGTTGTGGAAGCTGGTTTATATGATACATGAAAGGAGGGAGGGTTGGGGAAGCTGGTTTATATGATACATGAAAGGAGGGAGGGTTAGTGAGGCTGGTTTATATGATACATGAAAGGAGGGAGGGTTAGTGAGGCTGGTTTATGATACATGAAAGGAGGGAGGGTTGGGAAGGCTGGTTTATATGATACATGAAAGGAGGGTTGGGGAGGCTGGTTTGTATGATACATGAAAGGAGGGAGGGTTAGTGAGGCTGGTTTATATGATACATGAAAGGAGGGAGGGTTAGTGAGGCTGGTTTATATGATACATGAAAGGAGGGAGGGTTAGTGAGGCTGGTTTATATGATACATGAAAGGAGGGAGGGTTAGGGAAGCTGGTTTATATGATACATGAAAGGAGGGAGGGTTAGTGAGGCTGGTTTATATGATACATGAAAGGATGGTTGGTGAGGCTGGTTTATATGATACATGAAAGGAGGGAGGGTTAGTGAGGCTGGTTTATATGATACATGAAAGGAGGGAGGGTTGGTGAGGCTGGTTTATATGATACATGAAAGGAGGGAGGGTTGGGGAAGCTGGTTTATATGATACACGAAGGGAAGGAGGGTTGGGGAGGCTGGTTTATATGATACACGAAGGGAAGGAGGGTTGGGGAGGCTGGTTTATATGATACACGAAGGGAAGGAGGGTTGGGGAGGCTGGTTTATATGATACATGAAGGGAGGGAGGGTTGGGGAAGCTGGTTTATATGATACATGAAAGGAGGGAGGGTTGTGGAGGCTGGTTTATATGATACATGAAGGGAAGGAGGGTTGGTGAGGCTGGTTTATATGATACATGAAAGGAGAGAGGGTTGGGGAGCCTGGTTTATATGATACATGAAGGGAGGGAAGGGAAGGCTGACATGAATGTGTTGGTAGCAGTAGTTTAAGGTTGAAATAATCACTTCAAATTTTGTGACAGGTATTGGTGTACTTTTGACATTCCATTGAAATGATTTGTACACAATGTTTACAAAGATGTTTCCTTGGCTTTTCTTCTTCAGCCCAAAAGCCTGAAGTCATTCAGTTCATTATCATGAATAAATTATTAATCAGTAAATAAATTTATGATCTTTTTTCTAGTAGCAGTTGTCAGTCTCCTATCTTAGGAACATGTACTACTGAGAATATATTTTTCTTACACTGGATCCACTCTTCTAATAAGTCAGTGTACCCACAGACATAACTGCATATAAGATAGTTTATAAGGTAGTCATGGACATAACTATGTATGAGCTAGACATGGACACAGTTATGTACAGGGCAAGTGTGGTGTCCGCATAGTTGAGTATAAAACAAGTCTGGTTCTCACAGAGACACGGGTAGGACATAAGTGTAGTCCATCCATCAATGTCCTTGCTCAGTGATAAGCCAAGGAGTCACTGCAGAATATGCCCTGTGGCATCTTGCAGGGCAGCAACAGATTCTATCCAACTCTCATTGTGTAACGAATTCAAGAACAATGCAGAGATAAGACAGATGAGCAAACAACAACCTGTTTCATGGGTAATAAGAATATGTCAGTCACGTGATGAGAAGAAACAGTCAGAGAATCTCAAAACAAGCTATCAAGTGGAGCTCAACAGGCTGAAGAAAAAAGAGGTCGACCATGTGAAACTCTAAAGAGGACATTGAGAGAGGCCAGAGAGACCAGTTTAGTGGGCATAACATCCTTTGGTGAGGTTGAAAAACTTGCCAAAAACAGGAAAACTTTGTGAACTACCATCCAAGGCCCTATGTGATGTTTAACAGCACAGGAAGGATGTAAGAAGAAATATTTTAAAATCTTTCTGAGGCAGATTGTGTGAAATGAGGATAATTTTCCCATTTCCTTCTTCAGTTGTTCTCCAACAGTCTGCCCCATATAGGAGTATAGATAGCACACAACTTTGCTAGTTTTATTTTGGTTCTAGTACTTCCAGCAGTGTGCCCCATCTAGGAGTATAGATAGCACACAACTTTGGTAGTTTTATTTTGGTTCTAGTACTTCCAGCAGTGTGCCCCATCTAGGAGTATAGATAGCACACAACTTTGGTAGTTTTATTTTGGTTCTAGTACTTCCAGCAGTGTGCCCCATCTAGGAGTATAGATAGCACACAACTTGCTAGTTTTATTTTGGTTCTAGTACTTCCAGCAGTGTGCCCCATCTAGGAGTATAGATAGCACACAACTTTGCTAGTTTTATTTTGGTTCTAGTACTTCCAGCAGTGTGCCCCATCTAGGAGTATAGATAGCACACAACTTTGCTAGTTTTATTTTGGTTCTAGTACTTCCAGCAGTCTGCCCCATCTAGGAGTATAGATAGCACACAACTTTGGTGGTTTTATTTTAGTTCTAGTACTTCCAGCAGTGTGCCCCATCTAGGAGTATAGATAGCACACAACTTTGGTAGTTTTATTTTAGTTCTAGTACTTCCAGCAGTGTGCCCCATCTAGGAGTATAGATAGCACACAACTTTGGTGGTTTTATTTTAGTTCTAGTACTGTACTGAGAAGACTTCTTTCTAAGATAAATGAAAGCTGTTCTCACTTTATTCAGCTCTGTATGGCTTTATTTGCTCCTCCATCTGGTGTTAGTATGCTTGTGAAGGTATCTGGTTCTGTAAGGTTTTGGTCACTAATTTTAATTGCTGCTTTACTTCATTATTTCTGACTGCCTTTATATTGATTCTCAGCCCCACTTGTCTGCTGACTGTCTCTAGACTGCTTGTTTTCTCCTATACATGGTGGTGAGTATGTGCTAAGAGTGATATATCATCTGCATGATCCAAATCATCAAGCATGGAAAACATTGTCCATCTAATACCTCTTTGAGTGACTTCTGTTGTTTTGTCCATCGCCCAGTCTATGACAGTGATGAAAAGAGAAGCTGATAGGGTACATCCTTGTCTAACTCCTGTTTTCACCTCCAAATAGCTTCAACCAAAACTACAAGTGAAACTGGCATAGAAACTTTTGATTACTGCTACAAGATGGCATGGGATACCATAAGCTCTCATTCTCCACAAACTTTCTTTGTGTATCAAACTGATACATGGTCTGTGCGTCACTGTTATGTACAGGGCAAGTGTGGTGTCCGCATAGTTGAGTATAAAACAAGTCTGGTTCTCACAGAGACACGGGTAGGACATAAGTGTAGTCCATCCATCAATGTCCTTGCTCAGTGATAAGCCAAGGAGTCACTGCAGAATATGCCCTGTGGCATCTTGCAGGGCAGCAACAGATTCTATCCAACTCTCATTGTGTAACGAATTCAAGAACAATGCAGAGATAAGACAGATGAGCAAACAACAACCTGTTTCATGGGTAATAAGAATATGTCAGTCACGTGATGAGAAGAAACAGTCAGAGAATCTCAAAACAAGCTATCAAGTGGAGCTCAACAGGCTGAAGAAAAAAGAGGTCGACCACGTGAAACTCTAAAGAGGACATTGAGAGAGGCCAGAGAGACCAGTTTAGTGGGCATAACATCCTTTGGTGAGGTTGAAAAACTTGCCAAAAACAGGAAAACTTTGTGAACTACCATCCAAGGCCCTATGTGATGTTTAACAGCACGGGAAGGATGTAAGAAGAAATATTTTAAAATCTTTCTGAGGCAGGTTGTGTGAAATGAGGATAATTTTCCCATTTCCTTCTTCAGTTGTTCTCCAACAGTCTGCCCCATATAGGAGTATAGATAGCACACAACTTTGGTAGTTTTATTTTGGTTCTAGTACTTCCAGCAGTGTGCCCCATCTAGGAGTATAGATAGCACACAACTTTGGTAGTTTTATTTTGGTTCTAGTACTTCCAGCAGTGTGCCCCATCTAGGAGTATAGATAGCACACAACTTTGGTAGTTTTATTTTGGTTCTAGTACTTCCAGCAGTGTGCCCCATCTAGGAGTATAGATAGCACACAACTTTGCTAGTTTTATTTTGGTTCTAGTACTTCCAGCAGTGTGCCCCATCTAGGAGTATAGATAGCACACAACTTTGCTAGTTTTATTTTGGTTCTAGTACTTCCAGCAGTGTGCCCCATCTAGGAGTATAGATAGCACACAACTTTGCTAGTTTTATTTTGGTTCTAGTACTTCCAGCAGTCTGCCCCATCTAGGAGTATAGATAGCACACAACTTTGGTGGTTTTATTTTAGTTCTAGTACTTCCAGCAGTGTGCCCCATCTAGGAGTATAGATAGCACACAACTTTGGTAGTTTTATTTTAGTTCTAGTACTTCCAGCAGTGTGCCCCATCTAGGAGTATAGATAGCACACAACTTTGGTGGTTTTATTTTAGTTCTAGTACTGTACTGAGAAGACTTCTTTCTAAGATGAATGAAAGCTGTTCTCACTTTATTCAGCTCTGTATGGCTTTATTTGCTCCTCCATCTGGTGTTAGTATGCTTGTGAAGGTATCTGGTTCTGTAAGGTTTTGGTCACTAATTTTAATTGCTGCTTTACTTCATTATTTCTGACTGCCTTTATATTGATTCTCAGCCCCACTTGTCTGCTGACTGTCTCTAGACTGCTTGTTTTCTCCTATACATGGTGGTGAGTATGTGCTAAGAGTGATATATCATCTGCATGATCCAAATCATCAAGCATGGAAAACATTGTCCATCTAATACCTCTTTGAGTGACTTCTGTTGTTTTGTCCATCGCCCAGTCTATGACAGTGATGAAAAGAGAAGCTGATAGGGTACATCCTTGTCTAACTCCTGTTTTCACCTCCAAATAGCTTCAACCAAAACTACAAGTGAAACTGGCATAGAAACTTTTGATTACTGCTACAAGATGGCATGGGATACCATAAGCTCTCATTCTCCACAAACTTTCTTTGTGTATCAAACTGATACATGGTCTGTGCGTCACTGTTTACACCTAAGTCTTTATGTTGAGATTCTGTTGATGATTTTTCCTAATATTTTACTTGAGACAACAAGAAGTAACTCCATTTCAGTTCTTACAATCTGTAAGATATTTTTTTTTTTGGTATTCTAACTCCCCTGTGTGAGGCAGAGGTCAGTACTAGTAATTGTGATGATGGACAAAATCCTGACGGTGTTACCAAGGAAAACCCCTGCATCAAACTAAAAAGAAAAATAAGAGTAGGAACATGGAATGTGAGAAACATGTATGAGGGAAAATATCAAGTAATAAGTGATGAGATGAAAAGAATAGGGATATACAATTTGGGAATCTGCGAACATCGATGGAAAGGATCAGGACACTTTAAGAGCGAGAATGATATCATTATATACTCTGGTGGAGAAGTAGGAGGAAAGAATGGAGTGGCTTTTTATTTGGACAGATCAACATATAAAGCATTACTAGGCTACAATCCAGTAAGTGATAGAATCCTAACAATCAGAATTAAGGGCATTCCTAGAAATGTAACAATCATTCAGATATATGCACCTACATCAGCAGCAGAAGCAGAGGAAGTAGAAAACTTTTATAACACACTGCAGACGACAATAGACCAGGTACGGAAAAATGATATTGTATTAATAATGGGGCATTTTAATGCAAAGATTGGTACAGAAAGAGCAGAAGACGAAGGATATATTGTAGGGAAATTTAGCATAGGACATAGAAATGAGACAGGTGACAATCTAATGGCGTTTTGTATGGAAAATGAGCTAATGATCGCTAACACACTTTTTAAACAACATCCAAGAAGACTTTACACATGGACATCACCTGATGGTAAAACCAGGAATCAAATAGATTACATTTTAGTGCAAAGAAGGTGGTGGTCAAGTATAACATCAGCGAAAACTACCAGGTGCTGATTGTGACACGGACCATGAGTTATTAATAGCAGACATGAAGATAAAGATAAAAAAGACAGTTACGGGATCAAGACCACTCCGTTTTGATCTTACAAATATACCAGAACAATACGGTATAGAAGTGAAGAACCGTTTCAAAATCCTGATGGCTGTACAGGAGGAGGAGACACCAGATGAATTGGCTGCGCAGGCCAAAGATATCTTAATAACAACAGCTAAAGATATGGTTCCAGTAAAGAAAACGCAAAAGAATGGATGGATTACGGCAGGCACACTAGAACTGATAAAACAACGTAGAGAAATGAAGACGCAATGGAAAGTGACAAACAACAACGAAGAGAAAAACTTTAACACAAGAAGTACGAAGAAACATAAGAAAAGACAAAAAACAATACATACAAGATTGTTGTGAAAGAATAGAACATCATCAGAAGTGTGGAAGAGATAGTGAAATGTTTAAAGAAATGAAGACATTGATGAGAAATGTCACACCTAAGCTAAATGTAATTTGTGATGAGATAGGGAATACCTTGACAGAGACAGAGGAAATTCTAGAAAGATGGAAGGAATATTGCAAAGGAATGTATGAAACAAGTGACTGTGGAAACAGAAATCAACAGTGTGAATTATTATTGAAGGAGAAAGAACCCGAAATGACAATAGAAGAAGTTTTATGGGCAATAAAGAATCTGAAAAATGGTAAATCACCAGGATGTGATGAGATAACAGCTGAATTTATTAAAGCAGGAGGAAAGGAATGTGCAACAATTTATGCACTGTGCAAAAAGATATGGCATTCAGGTATTTGGCCAAAAGAATGGAAAAGAACTGTATTCATACCACTGCCAAAAAAGGGTAACCTGAAATTATGCACAAACTACAGAACTGTTGCCCTGATTAGTCATGCCAGTAAAATTCTGTTAAAAATCATAATGGGTAGACTTTGTAAGAAAATAGAAGAAGAAGTCAATATGGTCCAAGCTGGTTTCAGGCAAGGAAGAAGATCAAGAGATCATATATTCAATATAAGATTAATAATAGAGAAATGCAGAGAGCTTAATGTGAATCTATATTCAGCCTTTATAGACTACTCAAAGGCATTTGATTGTGTACAACACCAGAAACTTTGGGAAATAATGGAAAAAATGGGATTTCCAACACATTTGATACAATTAACATCACTGCTGTATCTAGACCAACAGGCAGCATTGAGAATAAATGGTGAAACAACAACTTGGTTTGACATAAAACAAGGGGTCCGTCAGGGGTGCATATTGTCACCCTGCTTATTTAACTTGTATACTGAAAATATAATGAGGAATGTTAGAGAAGATGTAAACAAAGAATATTACGATGCCATAACAATTGGAGGTTATGAAATACCACAGATTAGATATGCTGATGACACAGTATTACTGTCCACAACACAAAAAAGAATGGAAGAACTAATTATGTCAGTCCGTAAGAACAGCGAAGAGCAGAACCTCTATCTTAATGCAAAGAAAACAAACAAGGCAGCTGAAATATGTATCAATGAGGAAAAACTGGAAGAAGTGGAGAGTTTTGAATATCTTGGATCACTGCTAACTAATAATGGAGATACAATGAGGGAAATTAAAAGGAGGACATCTATTGCTCTTCAGAAAGTAAAAGAAATAAAGAATCTGTGGAGAGGAGCAGACAGAACTACAAAAATAAAATTTTTAAGGGCATGCATCTTTCCCATCGCAACATATGCCTGTGAGACGTGGACACTTAACAAAACAGCTGAGAAACACATAAATGCCTTTGAACGTAAATGCTACAGAAGAGTTCTCCAAATATTGGCACAAAAAAGAACAAATATATCTATACTACAAGAGCTTAATATTGAAGAAGGCTGGCTAGTAAAGAGGATTAAAGAGAATCTATATTCAGCCTTTATAGACTACTCAAAGGCATTTGATTGTGTACAACACCAGAAACTTTGGGAAATAATGGAAAAAATGGGATTTCCAACACATTTGATACAATTAACATCACTGCTGTATCTAGACCAACAGGCAGCATTGAGAATAAATGGTGAAACAACAACTTGGTTTGACATAAAACAAGGGGTCCGTCAGGGGTGCTTATTGTCACCTTACTTATTTAATTTGTATACTGAAAATATAATGAGGAATGTTAGAGAAGATGTAAACAAAGAATATTACGATGCCATAACAATTGGAGGTTATGAAATACCACAGATTAGATATGCTGATGACACAGTATTACTGTCCACAACACAAAAAAGAATGGAAAAACTAATTATGTCAGTCCGTAAGAACAGCGAAGAGCAGAACCTCTATCTTAATGCAAAGAAAACAAACAAGGCAGCTGAAATATGTATCAATGAGGAAAAACTGGAAGAAGTGGAGAGTTTTGAATATCTTGGATCACTGCTAACTAATAATGGAGATACAATGAGGGAAATTAAAAGGAGGACATCTATTGCTCTTCAGAAAGTAAAAGAAATAAAGAATCTGTGGAGAGGAGCAGACAGAACTACAAAAATAAAATTTTTAAGGGCATGCATCTTTCCCATCGCAACATATGCCTGTGAGACGTGGACACTTAACAAAACAGCTGAGAAACACATAAATGCCTTTGAACGTAAATGCTACAGAAGAGTTCTCCAAATATTGGCACAAAAAAGAACAAATATATCTATACTACAAGAGCTTAATATTGAAGAAGGCTGGCTAGTAAAGAGGATTAAAGAGAAAAAACTTAAATATTTTGGACACATTAAACGTCATTATAATCTAGAGAAGACTGTCTTGGAAGGATACATAATGGGAAAAAGAAAAAGAGGAAGACCAAAACAAAGATGGCTGCAAGACACCGTTGATGATCTGCAAATGGATGCAGCAGCAGCAGGCCATCTTGCTCACAACCGAGAGGCCTACAGGAGTTCTGTTTGGAAGGCAAAGTTCCACAAGGGACATGCAAATGAATGAACTTCCCTGTTCCAGTCTTTGGGAATTGTTGATTTCCCAGATTTCTGAAGAAATGGTAACAACAGTTCTTTACTCGAGTTGTCTAGTCCTGGAGCTTTTCCATTTTTGTTTAATCCTTTAATTGCTGTCATGATTTCTTCTTTACTAGGTGTATCTGTGTTTATATCTAGATCATGGTGTATCTGTGTTTATATCTAGATCATGGTGTATCTGTGTTTAGATCATGGTGTATCTGTGTTTATATCTAGATCATGGTGTATCTGTGTTTATATATAGATCATGGCGTATCTGTGTTTATATTTAGATCATGGTGTATCTGTGTTTATATCTAGATCATGGTGTATCTGTGTTTATATCTAGATCATGATGTATCTGTGTTTAGATCATGATGTATCTGTGTTTATATCTAGATCATGGTGTATCTGTGTTTAGATCATGGTGTATCTGTGATCACTACTTTTTAGCAAAATAAGACTTGAAATTAACAAGGACAAAACAACAATAATGAAATTCCTCTCAATCAAGATGGAAAAATACACATAGAAGGGACAGATATTGAAGAAGTCAATCAATTTGCTTACCTTGGCAGCTACACAGACCAGGATGGTGACACTAGAAAGGAAGTTAGGATCAGAATTGCAAAAGCAGCATCAATCTTCAAGAATCTTGAGAACATATGGAATTCAAAAGTTATAAGCACAAAAACTAAGTTCAGACTATTCAATTCAAATGTAATATCCACCCTCATTTATGCATGCGAAAGCTGGAAAACAACTAAAGAAATAGAAAAGAAATTAGACTCTTTTGAAAACAAATGCCTAAGGAAAATACTCGGCATCAAGTGGATTGAATTCAAGAACAATGCAGAGATAAGACAGATGACTGAACAACAACCAGTCTCATGGGTGATTAGGAAAAGGAAATGGACATATGTTGGTCACTTGATGAGAAGAAATGATCAGAGAATCCCAAAACAAGCTATCAAGTGGAACACAACAGGCCGAAGAAAAAGAGGCAGACCACGTGAAACTCTGAAGAGGACATTATTAAGAGAGGCCAAATTAACAGGCATAAAATCCTTTGATGAGATTGAAAGACTCGCCGAAGACAGGAAAAATTGGCAAACTATTTTACGAGCCCTATGTGATGTTTAACGGCACGGGAAGGATATAAGATATAACCATCTGTGTTTAGATCTAGATCATGGTGTATCTGTGTTTAGATCATGTTCAGCTTTGTTTGTGTTGTTGGTGGATTTCTAATGAGTAGTTGCTTAAATCTATCATGCACTATGTAACAAGATATGGCATTCAGGTATTTGGCCAAAAAAATAGAAAAGAACTGTATTCATCTCTCTCTGAACCTTAAGTGCCTAGGGCATATGGAGCTTCCGCATGGGTTTTCCAAAAATGCCTGTCCTTTGCCTTTTGTTCTGCTCTTGCCCATGTGAGCCCTCTATTGCTCAACATCCTTTCTGTTGTTCTTCTCCATGTCTCTTTTTGTCTACCCTTACTTCTGTTCCCCTGTGGTGTCCATCTTAGTGCTATTTTTGGTAGTGAGTTGTCAGTCATTCAGAGCACATGTCCCAACCATCGCCAGTCGTCTTTCCTCAGTAATTGCTGTCAGTGGCTTCATCTGCATTTCTGCCAACAAGATGTTATTTCTTATTGTGTTTGGCCAAAATATTTTTCTAATTCTTTGTAAACATTTAGTCTGAAAAGAATTCAACTTTTTTTCTATGGTTTTGGTGATTTTCCAGCATTCACTTCCACAGAGTAGTACACTTAGAACATTACTCTTGAATATCCTGATTTTCTTACTCATGCTTAGTTTTTTAGATTTCCATATAGTCTGCATCACTGTATTCATACCACTGCCAAAAAAAAGGGTAACCTGAAATTATGCACAAACTACGGAACTATTGCCTTGATTAGTCATGCCAGTAAAATTCTGTTAAAAATCATAATGGGTAGACTTTGTAAGAAAATAAAAGACGATGTCAGTACGGTCCAAGCTGGTTTTAGACAACGAAGAGGAACAAGAGATCATATATTCAATATAAGATTAACAATAGAGCAATGCAGAGAATTTAATGTGAATCTATATTTATATAACACATGTGATACAATTAATATCACTGCTGTATCTAGACCAACAGGCAGCAGTAAGAATAAATGGTGAAACAACAACTTGGTTTGACATAAAACAAGGGGTCCGTCAGGGGTGCATATTGTCACCTTACTTATTTAACTTGTATACTGAAAATATAATGGGGAATGTTAGAGAAGATGTAGACAAAGAATATTACGATGCCATTAACAATTGGAGGTTATGAAATACCACAGATTAGATATGCTGATGACACAGTATTACTGTCCACAACACAAAAAAGAATGGAAAAACTAATTATGTCAGTCCGTAAGAACAGCGAAGAGCAAAACCTCTATCTTAATGTGAAGAAAACTAAATTGATGACAACTGACAAACAAGGCCACTGAAATATGTATCAATGAGGAAAAACTGGAAGAAGTGGATCACTGCTAACTAATAATGGAGATACAATGAGGGAAATTAAAAGGAGGACATCTATTGCTCTTCAGAAAGTAAAATAACTAAAGAATCTGTGGAGAGGAACAGGAAGGATATAAGATATAACCATCTGTGTTTAGATCTAGATCATGGTGTATCTGTGTTTAGATCATGTTCAGCTTTGTTTGTGTTGTTGGTGGATTTCTAATGAGTAGTTGCTTAAATCTATCATGCACTATGTAACAAGATATGGCATTCAGGTATTTGGCCAAAAAAATAGAAAAGAACTGTATTCATCTCTCTCTGAACCTTAAGTGCCTAGGGCATATGGAGCTTCCGCATGGGTTTTCCAAAAATGCCTGTCCTTTGCCTTTTGTTCTGCTCTTGCCCATGTGAGCCCTCTATTGCTCAACATCCTTTCTGTTGTTCTTCTCCATGTCTCTTTTTGTCTACCCTTACTTCTGTTCCCCTGTGGTGTCCATCTTAGTGCTATTTTTGGTAGTGAGTTGTCAGTCATTCAGAGCACATGTCCCAACCATCGCCAGTCGTCTTTCCTCAGTAATTGCTGTCAGTGGCTTCATCTGCATTTCTGCCAACAAGATGTTATTTCTTATTGTGTTTGGCCAAAATATTTTTCTAATTCTTTGTAAACATTTAGTCTGAAAAGAATTCAACTTTTTTTCTATGGTTTTGGTGATTTTCCAGCATTCACTTCCACAGAGTAGTACACTTAGAACATTACTCTTGAATATCCTGATTTTCTTACTCATGCTTAGTTTTTTAGATTTCCATATAGTCTGCATCACTGTATTCATACCACTGCCAAAAAAAAGGGTAACCTGAAATTATGCACAAACTACGGAACTATTGCCTTGATTAGTCATGCCAGTAAAATTCTGTTAAAAATCATAATGGGTAGACTTTGTAAGAAAATAAAAGACGATGTCAGTACGGTCCAAGCTGGTTTTAGACAACGAAGAGGAACAAGAGATCATATATTCAATATAAGATTAACAATAGAGCAATGCAGAGAATTTAATGTGAATCTATATTTATATAACACATGTGATACAATTAATATCACTGCTGTATCTAGACCAACAGGCAGCAGTAAGAATAAATGGTGAAACAACAACTTGGTTTGACATAAAACAAGGGGTCCGTCAGGGGTGCATATTGTCACCTTACTTATTTAACTTGTATACTGAAAATATAATGGGGAATGTTAGAGAAGATGTAGACAAAGAATATTACGATGCCATTAACAATTGGAGGTTATGAAATACCACAGATTAGATATGCTGATGACACAGTATTACTGTCCACAACACAAAAAAGAATGGAAAAACTAATTATGTCAGTCCGTAAGAACAGCGAAGAGCAAAACCTCTATCTTAATGTGAAGAAAACTAAATTGATGACAACTGACAAACAAGGCCACTGAAATATGTATCAATGAGGAAAAACTGGAAGAAGTGGATCACTGCTAACTAATAATGGAGATACAATGAGGGAAATTAAAAGGAGGACATCTATTGCTCTTCAGAAAGTAAAATAACTAAAGAATCTGTGGAGAGGAACAGGAAGAACCAGAAAAATAAGATTTTTAAGGGCATGCATCTTTCCCATCGCAACATATGCCTGTGAGACCTGGACACTTAACAAAACAGCTGAGAAACACATAAATACCTTTGAATGTAAATGCTACAGAAGAGTTCTTCAAATATCATGGACACAAAAAAGAACAAATATATCCATAGTAAAAGAACTTAATATTGAAGAAGGCTGGCTAGTAAAGAGGATTAAAGAGAGAAAACTTAAATATTTTGACACATTAAATGTCATGATAATCTAGAGAAGACTGTCTTGGAAGGGTACATAATGGGAAAAAGAAAAAGAGGAAGACCAAGGTGAAGATGGATGCAAGACATTGCTGATAATCTGCAAATGGATGCATCAGCAGCAGGCCATCTTGCTTACAACTGAGAGGCCTACATGAAGCTGTTAGGGAGGCAATGTTTCACAAGGGACTTGGAAATGACTGATTGAGTTGAGCTGTTTAAAGTGTTCAGCCCATCTTTTTTTTCTTGTCCCTTTTCTGATGTGATGAGTTTTCTGTACTTATCTTTAACAGAAACACTGTTGCTTGTCTTAAGTCTTCCTTCAACCATACTCATCGTTAACAGAAACATTGTTGCCTGTCTTATTTCTTCCTCCAACCATACTCCTCTTTAACAGAAACATTGTTGCTTGTCTTATTTCTTCCTCCAACCATACTTATCTTTAACAGAAACATTGTTGCTTGTCTTATTTCTTCCTCCAACCATACTTATCTTTAACAGAAACATTGCTGCTTGTCTTATTTCTTCCTCCAACCATACTCATCTTTAACAGAAACATTGTTGCTTGTCTTATTTCTTCCTCCAACCATACTTATCTTTAACAGAAACATTGCAGCTTGTCTTATTTCTTCCTCCAACCACACTCATCTTTAACAGAAACGTTGCTTGTCTTATTTCTTCCTCCAACCATACTTATCTTTAACAGAAACATTGTTGCTTGTCTTATTTCTTCCTCCAACCATACTTATCTTTAACAGAAACATTGTTGCTTGTCTTATGTCTTCCTCCAACCATACTCCTCTTTAACAGAAACATTGTTGCTTGTCTTATTTCTTCCTCCAACCATACTTATCTTTAACAGAAACATTGTTGCTTGTCTTATGTCTTCCTCCAACCATACTCCTCTTTAACAGAAACATTGTTGCTTGTCTTATGTCTTCCTCCAACCATACTTATCTTTAACAGAAACATTGTTGCTAGTATTATTTCTTCCTCCAACCATACTTATCTTTAACAGAAACATTGTTGCTTGTCTTATTTCTTCCCCCAACTATACTTATCTTTAACAGAAACATTGTTGCTTGTCTTATTTCTTCCTCCAACCATACTTATCTTTAACAGAAACATTGTTGCTTGTCTTATTTCTTCCCCCAACTATACTTATCTTTAACAGAAACATTGTTGCTTGTCTTATTTCTTCCTCAAACCATACTTATCTTTAACAGAAACATTGTTGCTTATTTCTTCCTCCAACCATACTTATCTTTAACAGAAACATTGTTGCTTATGTCTTCTGCTGATAGTGTTGGTTATTTTGTGTAATGTGCCATGTCATCCCCAGCTTGTCTCACTAGTTCTTCCAAGTATTTTCTGTTCTCAGTTTGGGTTTTACTTATTTAACTGGCTGTACTGTTCATTGTGACTTCTCATTAACACGAAGGACAAATATACGTAGAAGGAACAGCTGTTGAAGAAGTCAACCAATTTGCACATCTTGGCAGATAAATAGACCAGGATGGTGATACCAGAAAGGAAGTTAAAATTCAAATTGCAAAAGCAGCATTGATCTTCAATAATCTTGAGAACATATGGCATTCAAAAGTTATAAGCACAAAAACCAAGTTAAGACTATTCAATTCAAACGTAATATTCACCCTCATTAATGCATGCGAAAGCTGGAAAACAACTAAAGAAATAGACAAGAAATTAGATTCTTTTGAAAACAAATGCCTCAGGAAAATACTTGGTATAAAGTGGAATGAATTCAAGAACAGCATAGAGATAAGTCAGATGAGCAAACAAAAACTTGTCTCATGGGTGATCAGAAAAAGAAGAGGACATATGTCAGCCATGTGGTGAGAAGAAATAACCAAAGAGTCCAAAAACAAGCTATCATGTGGAACACAACAGGCCGAAGAAAAAGAGGTCGATCACATGAAACTCTAAAGAAGACATTGTTACGAGAGGGCAGTTTAGCAGGAATCCCTTGACGAGGTTGAAAAGCTCACCAAAAACAGGAAAACTCAGCAAACTACCACATGAGCCCTAACGGCACGGGAAGGATGCAAGATAAGATGGCTCATTTATCTTTCTTTTATGACTTGGCTTCTGTTTTCTTAATATTCATCTGCTTTCTCAAGTCCGTAGTTTCTAGTGTCATCCAGTCTTGTACCTTCTTGCTCCTGTTTTACAGCTTTCATTGTACAGCTGCTGTCTTATACCTTCTTGCTCCTGTTTTACAGCTTTCATTGTACAGCTGCTGTCTTATACCTTCTTGCTCCTGTTTTACAGCTTTCATTGTACAGTTGCTATCTTGTACCTTCTTGCTCCTGTTTTACAGCTTTCATTGTACAGCTGCTGTCTTATACCTTCTTGCTCCTGTTTTACAGCTTTCATTGTACAGCTGCTGTCTTGTTCCATGTGTGCTCTCCACTTTTGTTTCCTTTATTTTTTTTTTTTGTCATTGGTGGGATTGGAAAGTTTTTTAAATTTCCGTTATGAAGGCCTTTTTCATAAGTGGGTCTTTCAGTTTCCCAGCGCCATACCTTTCATGTTCTGTGTCTTGTGCTTTTAATCTTCTACAAGGTGATGATTGCTGTCCATGTCAGTTCCTCTCTTCTCTTTCATGTCTGGCAGGGAATGTCTCCACTGACCATTGATTAATATATGATCTATCTGATTTCTATCACAACCATTTGGTGACTACCACATTCATTTATGTATTTCCTTGTGTGGAAAAAGTGTCTTTCCAATCACAAAGTCATTCAGGCCACAAAAATTTGTTAGTCTTTCTCCATTATCATTTCCTGTTTCACTGCCGTGGTTCACCAAGACTCTTTCATTGTCTATTCCAAGCTTGGCATGAAGGTCTCACACTACTATCACACTGTCATGTTTGGGTGTTTTCTATACTTCTTTTTCTAGTTGAAGATAAAAGTCTTCTTTTTTTGTCCTCATCACTATCACTTATTGGAGCATATCACTGTATTATAGTAATCTTCATCGTTATCACTTGTTGGAGCATCTTATCTTATATCCTTCTCATGGCGTCAATTTTTCCATATTCAGTGAGTCTTTCAACCTCATCAAAGGATTTTATGCCTGTTAATTTGACCTCTCTTAACAATGTCCTCTTCAGAGTTTCATGCGGTCTGTCTCTTTTTCTCTGGCCTGTTGTATTCCACTTGATAGCTCTCGGTTGGTTTCTCTGCAAGTTTCCATAACGATATAATTTTTTCCCATCTGATAGGTCCCAGGATAAGGTTGTTAACCTTATGTCTAACTCCCGGTACAGGATATGTGGCAGATCAAGCGGAATTCCGCCGATATCTGCATGCCGGCTAGAACGTTAAAAAAAACTTCCGCCATCTTGCATATCACACCGGAAGTTGGAGCATAGCACTGTATTATTATAATCCTCACTGCTATCACTTGTTGGAGCATTGCACTGTGATGTGTAGAAGTACATGGTGAAATAATAGTACATGTTAGGCACTTTGTTCTTTAGAAGTACATGGTGAAATAATAGTACATGTTAGGCACTTTGTTCTTTAGAAGTACATGGTGAAATAATAGTACATGTTAGGCATTTTGTTCTTTAGAAGTACATGGTGAAATAATAGTACATGTTAGGCACTGTGTTCTGTAGAAGTACATGGTGAAATAATAGTACATGTTAGGCACTTTGTTCTTTAGAAGTACATGGTGAAATAATAATACATGTTAGGCACTTTGTTCTTTAGAAGTACATGGTGAAATAATAGTACATGTTAGGCACTTTGTTCTTTAGAAGTACATGGTGAAATAATAGTACATGTTAGGCACTTTGTTCTTTAGAAGTACATGGTGAAATAATAGTACATGTTAGGCACTGTGATGTGTAGAAGTACATGGTGAAATAATAGCACCTGTTAGGCACTGTCTTGTGGTAGTACATTTGATATGTTTTTTTGGCTTGTGTCTTGAGACGGCATATCTTTGGAATTAATAATGACCTATGTGAAAAATCACTGTTCTGTTCTAGTATCAAAGAATGGTGTGTATTTTATATTTTAGATAGGTGAGTCCATCTTCTCTAAGACATAGATACTAAGAGTCAATGATGTTTCACCTCACCCATGTGATGTTAATCTTCACATATTTCTAGGTTCTGTGTAATGTAATCTTCACACATTTCTAGGTTCTGCATAATGTAATCTTCATACATTTCTAGGTTCTGCATAATGTAATCTTCACATATTTCTAACTTCTGCATAATGTGGACTTGGTGCATGTACCCCAGCTTGGAGCCATTGTTGTGGAGTATAGAGAATATTTATCTGAATCATAAATCTGGGAATGTTTTATATATGTTTTAGAATGTTACTGAACAGACTTCTTACATCTTACATCCTTTCCCTGCTGTTAAACATCACATAGGGCTTCCATGGTAGTTCACCAAGTTATGTTTTCAGCGAGCTTTTCAACATCATCAAGGGATTTTATGCCTACTAATTTGGCCTCTCTTAACTTTTACATACAAATGCTTTTTTTTTTTCCTTCCTGAACTGACCCATTTGTACAGTGTTTCAGATTATCAGTGAACAATGACAGATGCAGTCACAATAAAATATTAATTGGATATTGTTTCTTAATACCAGAGTGTTTTATAATGTCAGTGTAGATTGATGGATATGTAGCACGGTATCATAGTGGTGGACCCATTTTGAAAATAAACACAAAAAAAACCACGAAACTGTAGCAGACATTAATGATGGTGATTACAAATTTCTATTTTTTTTTTGCCAGCCTGGAGAACATTTTGTAGGTCAGTCTAGAAAATTTTCAACACTTTTGCCAGCCTGGAGAACATTTTGTAGGTCAGTCTAGAAAATTTTCAACACTTTTGCCAGCCTGGAGAACATTTTGTAGGTTAATCTAAAATTTTTTGGACACTTTTGCCAGCCTGGAGAACATTTTGTAGGTCAGTCTAGAAAATTTTCTACACCTTTGCCAGCCTGGAGAACATTTTTTTTTAAAGTCACACAATAATTAGTGTATGAGTATATAACTATACATGGAGCAGTTGCAGTAAAGCTGTGATACCAAAATGTATAAACTAGGGAAAAAGTAGGAACAACTTTTATTACTTAACGAGTGCACAGTTGTGATGTTTCGGTGTGAGCCTTAATCATACAAAAACACACAGGATGAAGAAATAGAGGTGATAAAGTATAAATTCACATGAATGCTGTGTTAAATGAATAGAGCACTTAGCTGTAACTTGTAAGAAGCTGTGGCTTGTCCGACGCTGTGTGTCAGAAATGAGCATAGTGGAGTGTAGAGAATATTTAAATGGAGACTTGGGATGTGTGTTGTAGCTGAGGGTGGTGGGTGGGGAAACCGTGGAGGGGAGAGAGAGAGATACAGTGGTAACCTAGCCAGGAGAAGGTGAAAATAGGGTGATTATAGTTTGGGTAGAGGGGTTGTAATGTGATGCTGAGAACAGCTGTTTAGGCAAACCTACCTTCTATCTCCTTCCTAAACTCCATAAACTGGGTCATCCTAGACGTCCCATCGTATCACCATGCTCATGCCCCACTGAGCATATTTCTGACTTGTTGGACAGCATTTTCCAAAACCTTTACTACACAAACTGCCTTCTTATTTGAAAGATACCAACTACGCCTTAGCAACTTTTGATGCAATCACACTCTCCCAACATCACACCTAACACATCTTTCTCCTTGATGTCTGCTCCCTTTACATATCCCCCATGAGAATGGACTCTTAGCACTCTGCTATTTTCTCAACAAAGACCCTCACCCCACTACTAACACTGACATTATAATCAGACTTACACAGCTAGTATTAAACTTAAATTGTTTTGAATTCAACGGTGAATACTTTGAGCAAAACAGTGGTGTTGCCATGGGAACGAAAATGGGTCCCAATTATGCATGTTTATTTATGGGTTTTCTGGAAGTCAAATTATGGGAAACCTACACTGGCAGACTTCCAGAATTCTATAAAAGGTACATCGATGATGGCACTGGAGTCACCAGTATGCCACAGGATGAGCTAAAAATATTTATTGAATTCGCCAACTCACTTAATAAGAACATAAAATTCACTTACGAAATTTCTGACAAGTCTGTCAACTTTTTGGACATCAAAATATCTGTTGGCACAGACAGGCTTGTCACTTTTGTATTTTACAAGACCACTGACAGCCACATCTATTTACTTTACACCTCCTCTCATCCTGAAGCTTGTAAGAACTCCATCCGATACTCCTAACTCCTCCGTCTTTGCCGCCTATGTCAGGATAACTTGGACTTTATAGATCAGTCCAATAAATTATTAGAATTTTTTCCATCATCGCCACTACCGTGAAAATGTCCTCTGGAAAATATTCAACCGCTTCCAACTAGTGAGCTGCAAAGAAGCATTCAGAAAAAAAAAACGCTTCTCTGGACCGACGACTGATGGTGGTAAACATTTCCTTAGTCAATTTTTTTATCTTATATTTTGGATTTTGTATATTAATAAGCAAGCATCCAAATCATCACTACTCCATGGTACATCAGACTTGTGGGTTGTTCTTATGTAGCTCTTCCTCTGATTTCCAACTTTCAACGCAGGATTCTTTCAACCATAACGCTTAATCAGTCAACTCAAAACATCATTTTGCCAATCACCCAAATACATTTATTTAATGCCACATGATGATGATGTTGGCCAATGAATTCATGTTAGTGAAAATATATAATGTCATACCTCAAATTGATCAGCATACAATTATGTTTAAAATCCAGACGGCTTACATCTCACAAAAAGATAGCCGACACAGGATACTACATGAAAATATTCCACTATTCCTAACAAGACTTCACAGTTACCTTACTAATGAAAACAATACATCCTAACCCAATAGAACCTAACTTTCCAGCGCCCAAAATTTTCATCACCTCTTTCTTATTTCCACGGACTGGACCTTCTAGAAAAACATGAGCCTGGTACATGTAGAATTTTCTTGACTAAATCATCAATAATATTCAAGGGAATTAATTAACAATAATAATTTCATTCTACTCAAAAGATTTACACGAGTCGCCTTTCTTTGACCATAAACCATGTTCCTGCTTTTAACCAGTTTTTTTGCTCCAGGAGAAATCCTCAATCTAATCATCATGTCAAATCTCTGGTGTAACATACGAAGAAAATATTTGCATCTCAAAAATATTGACAGGTCTCTGGGACTTATGTCTCATATATTTGGACATATTCTTCTAGACCAGGTCACAACAAAATAATGATAACATAGAGCAGATCACAACAAAATGTTGATAACATAGAGATCCCAACAAAATGTGATAACCTAGAGCAGATCACAACAAAATATGAAAACCTACTGTAGATCGCATTGAACTAATGCAAACAGTCTGAATTAATAGTAATAATGGAGATTTCAATCTCACAAAGGTAATCAACTGGAAGATCATGTGCTAGAAGGTTATAAGCTTTCTAAATGCATAAAGACAGAGGGGACAAACTACAATCAACACAGATGTGATTTTGAAGAAAGATTTAGCAAATGCCTTGGACAGCCACACAAAAAAAGCTCATCATAGAAGTTTCAGAACAATAAAAATTAGATAAGACTATTAGAAAAAGATAGTTAAAATTTCTTAGACTTTTTGTCATGAGAAGACAGAAGTTAGAGAACTTAGACATGCCACGAGAAGACAAAAGTTAGAGAACTTGGGCATGCCATGAGAAGACAGAAGTTAGAGAACTTGGACATGCCATGAGAAGACAAAAGTTAGAGAACTTTGACATGCCATGAGAAGACAGAAGTTAGAGAACTTGGACATGCCATGAGAAGACAGAGGTTAGAGAACTTGGACATGCCATGAGAAGACAGAAGTTAGATAACTTGGACATGCCATGAGAAGACAAAAGTTAGATAACTTGAACATGCCATGAGAAGACAAAAGTTAGAGAACTTGGACATGCCATGAGAAGACAAAAGTTAGAGAACTTGGACATGCCATGAGAAGACAGAAGTTAGAGAACTTTGACATGCCATGAGAAGACAAAAGTTAGAGAACTTAGACATGCCATGAGAAGACAGAAGTTAGATAACTTGGACATGCCATGAGAAGACAGAAGTTGAGAACTTGGACATGCCACGAGGAGACAAAAGTTAGAGAACTTGGACATGCCATTAGAAGACAGAAGTTACAGAACTTGGACATGTCATGAGAAGACAACCTGATGATAACTAGAAAATCAATATAGAAGAAGGTAAAGAAAAACAAACCTCCATATGAGCAGACCAAATAGTGCAGTAGAAGGACAACAGAAAGCCCAGGCGCAGGAACAGACTCATCATCGCTCAAAACCACGTGACCCTGTGATCTTCACAGACGGGTCAGTGGCACGAGGCCTAAAAAGTGGAGGGACCTTTATTATCTACCATAATGGCAAACCAGATGCAAGTAAATCGGCAACTTAGGCACCTACCACCTGAACATAAGAATGTAGGTGCAGGCAGCATCAGAAGCAACTTACTGGCTGGTGGAGCAGGGTGACTTGCATGGGATCATTGTAACACTCCCAAAGCTTGATGGGAAGAATTGCGAGGCATTTCTTCTATAGGGAGTGGGTCCAGCTTCTAGATGGTTCTCGGTTATCCAGTTTTACCTGGATCTACTGCATGAGTCATGTGAGAGTCAAAGGCAATGAGAAAGCATCAAGTCAGAGCATCCTAAGAACGGACAAGGAGGAGATTGCAAGAGTCACCTTAGATAAGCTGCGTATGGAGGATGACATCGGGTTGAATGCTGACAATCACAGGATGACATCGAGTTGAATGTTGACAATCACAGGATGACATCGAGTTGAATGTTGACAATCACAGGATGACACCGAGTTTAATGTTGACAATCACAGGATGACACCGAGTTGAATGTTGAGGATCAAATTGGGGGAGAAAAAGGGAATGAGTTGTTTTTCTGAAAGAACTGGTTTAGCATGTGTTGCCAACAACCAGTGTGTGAGTGGTTCCATCAGTGGGCGCACACTTCAGTGAATGTTGGAACAGAGGGTGGAGCACGTATGGGAATGCCCACAGTGCGTGGATGCCAGTCTCTGATTACAGTTATAGTTACAGACTCCTAATCCCTCTGGTTGTTATGCTGACCAGTATGTATCTCTGATCTGCCTACTAATATCATAAAGTGAATTTTGTATTGCTTACACATTATTTTGATACTATCATGGCTAATCTCAAGGTCATGCTAGAAATAGGGTTCAGGGGAACTTTTTGTCTGCACTAGTGACTACTGTACTACAGGGTTTATGGGTAACTACTTTACTATAGGATGCAGGGGTGACTACAATACTACAGGGTTTAGGGATGACTACCATACTACAGGCTTAGGGGGATGACTACCATACTACAGGATGTAGGGGTGACTACTGTACTACAGGATGTAGGAGTGACTATCATACTACAGGATATAGGGGTGACTACCATACTACAGGATGTAGGGGTGACTACCATACTACAGGATGTAGGGGTGACTACCATACTACAGGATGTAGGGGTGACTGCCATATAAAATGAATGTGTTAAAATGACAAATGATTCATCTGCGAGATTCACTAATTTCCCCCAGTTTCTTTCTTCTGAAAATTCCCTTTTTGAGTTTGTTGCAAGTTCAGTTTTGCACAGGAGTAATTTTGTTGTTGTTTGTTAGATACATATATGATGTATAACCCTGCTTTACTGAAAACATCAGCATGTTTGAGTGTACACCACCAGGAGCAAGAGAAATTCATGATCTAAATCTACCAGAACAACAAAATCACAACAGAAAGTGAAACCAAGAACAACAAACATCCATCAGAACAGAAAGTTAAATCAAAAACAACAAACAGCTATCAGCATATAATAATATGAACCAAGAACAACAAACATCCATCAGAACCGAAAGTGAAACCAAGAACAACAAACATCTATCAGAACCGAAAGTGAAACCAAGAACAACAAACATCTATCAGAACAGAAAGTGAAACCAAGAACAACAAACATCCATCAGAACCGAAAGTGAAACCAAGAACAACAAACATCCATCAGAACCGAAAGTGAAACCAAGAACAACAAACATCCATCAGAACCGAAAGTGAAACCAAGAACAACAAACATCCATCAGAACCGAAAGTGAAACCAAGAACAACAAACATCCATCAGAACCGAAAGTGAAACCAAGAACAACAAACATCCATCAGAACAGAAAGTGAAACCAAGAACAACAAACATCCATCAGAACCGAAAGTGAAACCAAGAACAGCAAACATCTATCAGAACCGAAAGTGAAACCAAGAACAAAAAATAGCCATCGGTACAGAAAAAAAAGAAACCAAGAACAACAAACAGGTATCAGAACAGAAAATATGAAACCAAGGACAACAAACAACTATTACAACAGAAAAAAATGAAACCAAGAACAACAAACAGGTATCAGAATAGAAAAAATGAAACCAATAACAACAAACAGATATCAGAACAGAAAAAATGGAACCAACAAGAAAAAAAAACTAAAAACAGACTTGCATGGGATCATTGTAACACTCCCAAAGCTTGATGGGAAGAATTGCGAGGCATTTCTTCTATAGGGAGTGGGTCCAGCTTCTAGATGGTTCTCGGTTATCCAGTTTTACCTGGATCTACTGCATGAGTCATGTGAGAGTCAAAGGCAATGAGAAAGCATCAAGTCAGAGCATCCTAAGAACGGACAAGGAGGAGATTGCAAGAGTCACCTTAGATAAGCTGCGTATGGAGGATGACATCGGGTTGAATGCTGACAATCACAGGATGACATCGAGTTGAATGTTGACAATCACAGGATGACATCGAGTTGAATGTTGACGATCAAATTGGGGGAGAAAAAGGGAATGAGTTGTTTTTCTGAAAGAACTGGTTTAGCATGTGTTGCCAATAACCAGTGTGTGAGTGGTTCCATCAGTGGGCGCACACTTCAGTGAATGTTGGAACAGAGGGTGGAGCACGTATGGGAATGCCCACAGTGCGTGGATGCCAGTCTCTGATTACAGTTATAGTTACAGACTCCTAATCCCTCTGGTTGTTATGCTGACCAGTATGTATCTCTGATCTGCCTACTAATATCAAAAAGTGAATTTTGTATTGCTTACACATTATTTTGATACTATCATGGCTAATCTCAAGGTCATGCTAGAAATAGGGTTCAGGGGAACTTTTTGTCTGCACTAGTGACTACTGTACTACAGGGTTTATGGGTAACTACTTTACTATAGGATGCAGGGGTGACTATCATACTACAGGATGTAGGGGTGACTACCATACTACAGGATGTAGGGGTGACTGCCATATAAAATGAATGTGTTAAAATGACAAATGATTCATCTGCGAGATTCACTAATTTCCCCCAGTTTCTTTCTTCTGAAAATTCCCTTTTTGAGTTTGTTGCAAGTTCAGTTTTGCACAGGAGTAATTTTGTTGTTGTTTGTTAGATACATGTATGATGTATAACCCTGCTTTACTGAAAACATCCGCATGTTTGAGTGTACACCACCAGGAGCAAGAGAAATTCATGATCTAAATCTACCAGAACAACAAAATCACAACAGAAAGTGAAACCAAGAACAACAAACATCCATCAGAACAGAAAGTTAAATCAAAAACAACTAACAGCTATCAGCATATGAACCAAGAAAAACAAACAGCTATCAGAACAGAAAGTGAAACCAAGAAAAACAAACAGCTATCAGAACAGAAAGTGAAACCAAGAAAAACAAACAGCTATCAGAACAGAAAGTGAAACCAAGAACAAAAAATAGCCATCGTTACAGAAAAAAAAGAAACCAAGAACAACAAACAGGTATCAGAACATAGAAAATGAAATAAAGAACAACAAACAGCTATCAGAACAGAAAATATGAAACCAAGGACAACAAACAACTATTACAACAGAAAAAAATGAAACCAAGAACAACAAACAGCTATCAGAGCAGAAAAAAATGAAACCAAGAACAACAAACAGATATCAGAACAGAAAAAATGAAATGAAGAACAACATACAGCTATAAGAACAGAAAATGAAACCAAGAGCAACAAACAGCTATCAGAACAAAAAAAATTGAAATAAAAAACAACAAACAGATATCAGAACAGAAAAAATGAAACCAAGAACAACAAACAGATATCAGAACAGAAACAATGAAACCAAGAACAACAAACAGATATCAGAACAGAGAAAATGAAATCAAGAAAAACAAACAGTTATCAGAACAGAAAATGAAATGAAGAACAACAAACATCTATCAGAACAGAAAAAATGGAACCAACAAGAACAAAAAACTAAAAACAACAAACAGCTATCACAACAGAAAAAATGAAATGAAGAACAACATACAGCTATCAGAACAGAAAATGAAACCAAGAACAACAAACAGCTATCAGAACAGAAAGTGAAACCAATAACAACAAACAGCTATCAGAACAAAAAATAAAAAAATGAAACCAAGAACAACAAACAGCTATCAGAACAAAAATAAAAAAATGAAACCAATAACAACAAACAGCTATCAGAACAGAAACAAATGAAACTAATAACAACAAACAGCTATCAGAAAAAGAAAGTGAAACCAATAACAATAAACAGTTATCAGAATCAAAAGTGAAACATCTGAATGATTTGTGTACATAAAGATATTACATTACTGTATCATCTCACCCTATCTTTCAACATTTGTGACACAGACATAATAAGAAAAGTCAGAGACTATCATGTTCATGAGAAATGTGAGAGCCTATCACAAACATGAGAAATGTCAGAGACTATCACAAACATGAGGAATATCAGAACTATCACAAACATGAGACATGTCAGAGACTATTATTAACATAAGAATTATTAGAAACCTCAGCACACTTCAGTGAATGTTGGAACAGAGGGTGGAGCACGTATGGGAATGCCCACAGTGCGTGGATGCCAGTCTCTGATTACAGTTATAATTACACGTTAAGAACCTCAGTACTGACACACTGAAACCTCAGCACTGACACACTGAGACCTCAGCACTGACACACTGAAACCTCAGCACTGACACACTGAGACCTCAGCACTGACACACTGAAACCTCAGCACTGACACGTTAAGAACCTCAGTACTGACACACTGAAACCTCAGCACTGACATGTTAAGAACCTCAGCACTGACACACTGAAACCTCAGCACTGACATGTTAAGAACCTCAGCACTGACACACTGAGACCTCAGCACTGACACACTGAAACCTCAGCACTGACATGTTAAGAACCTCAGCACTGACACACTGAAACCTCAGCACTGACACACTGGAGCTTCAGTACTGACACAAAGAATGTGGTAGCAGTTTTGATTCACTTGGGTTACTTTGATATTAATGATGACAGCCCTGAGGAAGTTAATACTGACAGCATTCAAAAAAAGAACCAGTAACATATTGAGTTATGGGTCTTGACTGACTTCTGAATATGAAAAAGTACGAGGGGGGGGGGGTTCAGAAAGTAATGCACCACATTGGTTTTTTTTTTTTCAGCTAATAACGAAGACAGAAGCGTAACATTTTGCACACTTTAAATATGGCATGTGCCAATTGCGTGAACCAAATTGCACCACAAACAGCCCTAACCGTTGAAATGGAGAGTGATGGCAACTTGCGGTATAATCAGCGAATTATAATAGAATTTCTCGTTGCAGAGAAGGAAACTGTTGTGAACATTCACAAGCGTCTATGTGATGCGTCAGTCAGTCGCTGGGTTCAGAGAATCAAAGAATCAATAAGTGGAGGTAAGGAATTGCATGATCAGCTGCGCTGTGGTCGTCCTGCCACAGCCACCAAGGCAGAAATGTTGAAATGCACTGAGGGCATTATTCTTACTTATAGGTGTATCACTACTCAACATTTGGCCTTAAAGCTGTCAGTCAGCAATGGTAGTGCAAATGCAGTTATAAAAGATCTCGGATTTTCTAAAGTTTGTGCAAGATGGGTTCCTTGAAGTCTTACAAATGACCATCAATTGCAAAGGAACGCAATTTCTTCTGAATTGTTGGAATGTTTCAGTGCTGAGAGAGAGAACTTTTTGATCAACAGGTGACGAAACCTAGGCACATCATTTTGAACATGGGATGAAAAGACAGTCAATGGAGTGGCATCATCTGCAAGCACCACAAAGGAAGAAATTCAAGACAACTCATTCAGCTGGAAAGGTCTTTCATTCTTGTGAATGTTATGTCAAGAGGAGAGACAATCAATTTGCAAGCTTACATTAAGACATTGAAAAAACTCAATCAACGTTTTCGCAGAGTTCAGGCGCACAAGAATCCAGCAGACCTTCTCCTTCATGACAACACGCGCCCTCACACAAGTCTGGCAACATGGGAAGCAATCACCAAATTGGGTTGGACTGTACTACCCCATCCACCCTATATTCCTGATTTGGCACACTCTGATTTCCACCTGCTTGGTCCACTTAAAGATGTGCACTCCGAGGGGTAAGATTTGAAGATGACGAAGGAGTGATTCATATAGCGAAGAAATGGCTACATAATCAAGAAAAAATCTGGTACGGACTAGGAATACATGCACTTGTTTCGCACTGGGGTAAAGCTGTACAAGTTTATGGGGATTATGTTGAATAATACCGATGTTTACAAGACATATCCATGTATATTGTGTATAAATTTCATTCTTTTTGAATAAACAGCACCGCTGCTGGTGAGGTTCTTCAGCTGCCATGCATGGAGTGTGGCTCCTCCTGGCCAGTGAAGAAATATGCGAATGGGGTTGCCGCGTGGCACCACTGTGGAAAAGGTGAAAGAAAGGATTAAGTGAAGTAATCAGTAGTCTCGAGGTCAGGACTGCTCAAATCATGGCGCCTCTGCTCTAGAGGTCGGTACGTCCTATGCGAACTTATACCAGGCGAATTGCCTGAATCAGCGAAACCCAGGGGTTAAGACACTGGCGGCAAGATTCTTCGGAAGTTGCACGTGAAATGAAACTCCTCCCAGCCAATGAAGAAAACGCGAAAAAGAAATTAGGGTTGCTGTGCGGTGCCAATGTGAAAAGGTGATGGAAAGGATAAAGTGAAGGCTTAGTCGGTATGTCCATTGGACTTGTGGCAAGAGCTACTCATATCACGGCACCTCTGCTCTAGAGGCCGGCCACATCCGATATACACCCATACTGGTGAAATATGCCTAAACTAGCTTAAACCAGTAGTGAAACTTGATGGCTATTCATGTCACAGTAGAGCTCTAGAGGTTGGTCATGTCCTAAACATGCCCATACTGGGATAATACACCTAAACCGGCTCAACCCAGTGGTGAAACTCACTAGTGGCGAGGATTTGTCCTCCTGGACAAAAGCACCATCCTAGTCACTAGGAAGGGTAGAGGCCACGACTACAAACTGCTGAAGTCGGAGACACTGGACCAGTGCAGTCTAGATAGGCAACCACCTCTCACCTGGCGGGGATGTATGCGTATCCTAATCACGCTGAGGTTTTCCGGTGAGAAAGTCCAACACTGGACTGGATGGGCAACCACCTCTCACCCAGCGAGGATATACTGATATCCAAAACACGTCGAGGTTTTCCGGTGAGAAAGTACAATGCTAGATTAAACTAGTGCAATGAAAACCACGGTGTCACGCAATCCCGCTTCTGAGACCCCCCAAGAATACAGGCTCAAGCCCTGCAATATTCTGAACCTCTTGTGGATCTCGTGTGGTCCTGTCGGGGACCACGGGACCTATCGAGGACCACAGGAGTAAATTCAGGAGAATCATGGGGTGGCCTTGGTGGTAGAAGCGAACGAAGAAGAAGATATTAGGAATGAGTGAAGTTAGATGGAGAGGTGCAGGGAAGATAAACTCTGATAAATATACAATAATATATTCAGGAAGTGAGAAACATGAACGAGGTGAAGGAATAATATATGACGAACAAACAGCAAGTACAGTTGTAGGATATTTGAACATCTCAGACCAAGTCCTGCTACCCCAACTGAATGGATGACCAATAAACATAAATATTATACAAGTGTACGCTCCAACATCTGAAAGTTCTGAAGAAGATGTACAGATATTTTATAATGACATAGAGACAGCACTTAAACACACAAAGTCACATGAAGTTACCATAGTCATGGGAGATTTTAATGGCAAAGTTGGTAAAGGAAGAACTTCAGACGTCGTTGGTGACTATGGACTGGGGGAGAGGTGAAAGAAAGGATTAAGTGAAGTAATCAGTAGTCTCGAGGTCAGGACTGCTCAAATCATGGCGCCTCTGCTCTAGAGGTCGGTACGTCCTATGCGAACTTATACCAGGCGAATTGCCTGAATCAGCGAAACCCAGGGGTTAAGACACTGGCGGCAAGATTCTTCGGAAGTTGCACGTGAAATGAAACTCCTCCCAGCCAATGAAGAAAACGCGAAAAAGAAATTAGGGTTGCTGTGCGGTGCCAATGTGAAAAGGTGATGGAAAGGATAAAGTGAAGGCTTAGTCGGTATGTCCATTGGACTTGTGGCAAGAGCTACTCATATCACGGCACCTCTGCTCTAGAGGCCGGCCACATCCGATATACACCCATACTGGTGAAATATGCCTAAACTAGCTTAAACCAGTAGTGAAACTTCATGGCTATTCATGTCACAGTAGAGCTCTAGAGGTTGGTCATGTCCTAAACACGCCCATACTGGGATAATACACCTAAACCGGCTCAACCCAGTGGTGAAACTCACTAGTGGCGAGGATTTGTCCTCCTGGACAAAAGCACCATCCTAGTCACTAGGAAGGGTAGAGGCCACGACTACAAACTGCTGAAGTCGGAGACACTGGACCAGTGCAGTCTAGATAGGCAACCACCTCTCACCTGGCGGGGATGTATGCGTATCCTAATCACGCTGAGGTTTTCCGGTGAGAAAGTCCAACACTGGACTGGATGGGCAACCACCTCTCACCCAGCGAGGATATACTGATATCCAAAACACGTCGAGGTTTTCCGGTGAGAAAGTACAATGCTAGATTAAACTAGTGCAATGAAAACCACGGTGTCACGCAATCCCGCTTCTGAGACCCCCCAAGAATACAGGCTCAAGCCCTGCAATATTCTGAACCTCTTGTGGATCTCGTGTGGTCCTGTCGGGGACCACGGGACCTATCGAGGACCACAGGAGTAAATTCAGGAGAATCATGGGGTGGCCTTGGTGGTAGAAGCGAACGAAGAAGAAGATATTAGGAATGAGTGAAGTTAGATGGAGAGGTGCAGGGAAGATAAACTCTGATAAATATACAATAATATATTCAGGAAGTGAGAAACATGAACGAGGTGAAGGAATAATATATGACGAACAAACAGCAAGTACAGTTGTAGGATATTTGAACATCTCAGACCAAGTCCTGCTACCCCAACTGAATGGATGACCAATAAACATAAATATTATACAAGTGTACGCTCCAACATCTGAAAGTTCTGAAGAAGATGTACAGATATTTTATAATGACATAGAGACAGCACTTAAACACACAAAGTCACATGAAGTTACCATAGTCATGGGAGATTTTAATGGCAAAGTTGGTAAAGGAAGAACTTCAGATGTCGTTGGTGACTATGGACTGGGGGAGAGGAATGACAGAGGTAGTAAATTAATTGAATGGGCAAGAATACATAGCATGGTTGTAGGAAACACCTGGTTTAACAACATCCCTAAAGACTGCCAACATGGTCCAGCCCAGACAAAAACAGTTTTAACCAAATAGACTATGTATTAATCAACAAATGATTCCGGAATGCATTACTGACAACAAAAACCATGCCAGGAGCAAACTGCAATAGTGACCATGACCCATTCTGTGGAAAAATTAGAATAAAGCTAAAGAAAGCATGCAGAAAAGTGAGAAACATCAAACTGAATACAGAACTCCTTAAAAATGACCAAGAACTGCGAGAACAATACAAAGTTATTATAACCAATAGATACAATGCAATAGCAAAGATAAATAGTATAGATGAACAATGGGAAATGTTAAGAGATTCTATACACCAAACTGTTAAGGAGATAATATCACCAAAAAAAAAGAAGCCCCTAAAAATAAATGGATGACAGACATCTTAGGACTGATGGACAAGAGGAGGAGGAGTAAAAATAACCAAGAAAAATATAGCAAGATAAATAAAGAAATAAAATGCAAATGCAGAGAAACAAAAGAAGTGTGGTTAAATGAACAGTGCAGACAGATGGAGGACTCTCATAATAAAGACAGCAAAAACATGCACAAACGAATTAGTGAACTCATAGGCAGGAAAACAAAATATACCACAGGATGCCTGAAATCAAAAGAAGGTAAAATGTTAATAGGAAAAGAAGACATTGTGGACAGAGTACATCAGTGAGCTGTATGGAGGAGAAAGACCAGAATTAACACCAGATACTGACAACTGTGAGGGACCACCAATACTTGAAGATGAAATCATAGATGCCATCAAACACATGAAGAAAGGAAAAGTGACTGGGCCTGATAATATAACAATAGAAGAAATAGAGGCACTAGAGGAGACAGGAATAAAAATAATAACCAAGTTACTAAATGATATTTACAACAGTGGTTATATGCCCAGTGACTTGCTTAAATCCACGTTTAAAGCACTACCAAAGAAACCAGGTGCAAAGGAATGTGATGACCACCGGACTATCAGCCTCTCATGTCACATAATGAAGCTACTTCTGAGAATAATTATGAGAAGAACAAGGAAAAAGATAAAAATGGAAATGGCAGATGAACAGTTTGGATTTGTTGAAGGAAAGGGAACACATAATGCCATTTATGCTTTATGAACACTAACAGAAAGAGCTTTAGAAATACAGAAAGATCTCTACTTATGCTTTATTGATTACACCAAGGCATTCGATAAGGTGAAACATAATGAAATGATTAAAACGCTTGAAGACATCAATATAGATGGCAAAGACCTGAGGATTGTAAAACATCTATACTGGCACCAAGAAGCAGCAATTCGAGTTGAAAATAGAACTGGAAAATATCAACCTATAAAACAAGGGGTGCGACAAGGATGTGTACAATCTCCAGACCTTTTTTCTCTGTACAGTGAGAATATTCTAAGAACAATCATCACAGAACCAGGCATAAAAATTGGAGGATACAATATTAATAACCTTTGGTATGCTGACGACACAGTACTGATAGCTGAGAACCAACAAGACCTGCAAAATCTCTTGGATAAAGTTGCCAAAGAAAGTGAACAGAAAGGCCTTACTTTGAACATCAAAAAGACAGAGACTATGGTTATATCTAAGAAACAGAATCCACCAACATGCAGTATAAAATTAAACAGAACTATTCTAAAGCAGGTGCAGAAATTCAAATACCTTGGAGCAGCAATAACTTCAGATGGGAAATGCAGAACAGAAATTAGGAACAGAATAGGCCAAGCAAAGACCGCATTTCAGAGAATGAGAAACATATTAGCTAACACATCCTTATCAATGAATGTTAGAAAACGAGTCCTAAAATGCTATATTGAACCTATCTTGTTATATGGAAGTGAATTATGGACAATAGGCAAGTCTGCACAAAAATCATTGGAAGCAGCAGAAATGTGGTTTATTAGAAGAATGTTGCGAATCCCCTGGACAGCAAAAATAACTAATGAAGAATGTATGAGAAGAGCTGGAGAGACAAAAAAAATCTTGTCAAAAAGATAAGAGAGAGACAATGTACTTTCATAGGACATGCAATGAGAAGAGGGGAATTGAAAATATTATAACAACAGGAAAAATAGAAGGAAGAAGATCAAGAGGAAGACCAAGAGAAATGATACTGGACAGTCTGACAGGATGGTGTGAGAGGAGATCACCAAGTGAGTTGATGGCCTGCATGAAGGATCGTGTACTCTGGAGAAGCATAATAGTCAACGCCACTCGGCACGGCACCTGATGATGAATGAACCATGTTGTGTGGAGAGCAAGAGAAGTACATGTTATGAAAGAAGCAATGAACCATGTTGTGTGGAGAGCAAGAGAAGTACATATTATGAAAGAAGCAATGAACCATGTTGTGTGGAGAGCAAGAGAAGTACATGTTATGAAAGAAGCAATGAACCATGTTGTGTGGAGAGCAAGAGAAGTACATGTTATGAAAGAAGCAATGAACCATGTTGTGTGGAGAGCAAGAGAAGTACATGTTATGAAAGAAGCATGAACCATGTTGTGTGGAGACAAAGAAAAGTACATGTTATGAAGGAAACAATGAACCATGCTGTGTAGAGACCAAGAAAAGTACATGTTATGAAGGAAGCAATGAACTGCGGTATGTGGAGAGCAAGAAAAGTACACGCTATGAAGGAGGCAATGAACCGTGGTGTATGGAGAGCAAGAAAATCATATATTCAAAATTACGTGAGGTTGACACAAGTGCTGATATAAGCATAAAAACAAGACTTCCTAAAACCAGTGAGAACTTATTTTAGCAAAAGGAAAATGTCTGTAAGAACAAAGAGTCATGTGCAAGACGTGCAGACAGTTCGCATGAAATCACATTAGCATTTGCCTTTAGCAAATCAGAAGTAAAGTCATTCAGAGCTACCACCAACCAATGTCTGACCATTACATGCAGAAGTCACCTGAAATCACCAGCAACTCTTATAGATAAAGCATCTCATGGAGTGACCTCTTACCTGTTCAACTCAGTCAGTGATGGATTCACTGTACAAGACAGCACTGGGCACTTCAATATCTGTAGTTCCCAGGACACAGAAGCCTATATGTTAGGCTGGGATGTTTGGATCAACCAGTGAAATAAATAAAGATGAGCATGAAATCTATCACAACAAATGCAGGATTCAATTGAGTGCAAGAATGAACTCACAAGTCAAGCAAATGTTGATCTTCATAAACATGAATGTTAACAGATGAGAAAGACTACAAGCAAACACATAAAGAAATACACATTGTATAAACTAGGATAAAGTAGGAACAGCTTTATTATTTAACGACAACATACTTGTGACATTTCGGTGCGAGGCTTATTCAAACAGAAACAAACAAGATGAAAGAATAAGACATAGGAGACAAAGTATAGTACATGTTATGAAGGAAACAATGAACCATGCTGTGTAGAGACCAAGAAAAGTACATGTTATGAAGGAAGCAATGAACTGCGGTATGTGGAGAGCAAGAAAAGTACACGCTATGAAGGAGGCAATGAACCGTGGTGTATGGAGAGCAAGAAAATCATATATTCAAAATTACGTGAGGTTGACACAAGTGCTGATATAAGCATAAAAACAAGACTTCCTAAAACCAGTGAGAACTTATTTTAGCAAAAGGAAAATGTCTGTAAGAACAAAGAGTCATGTGCAAGACGTGCAGACAGTTCGCATGAAATCACATTAGCATTTGCCTTTAGCAAATCAGAAGTAAAGTCATTCAGAGCTACCAGACCAACCAATGTCTGACCATTACATGCAGAAGTCACCTGAAATCACCAGCAACTCTTATAGATAAAGCATCTCATGGAGTGACCTCTTACCTGTTCAACTCAGTCAGTGATGGATTCACTGTACAAGACAGCACTGGGCACTTCAATATCTGTAGTTCCCAGGACACAGAAGCCTATATGTTAGGCTGGGATGTTTGGATCAACCAGTGAAATAAATAAAGATGAGCATGAAATCTATCACAACAAATGCAGGATTCAATTGAGTGCAAGAATGAACTCACAAGTCAAGCAAATGTTGATCTTCATAAACATGAATGTTAACAGATGAGAAAGACTACAAGCAAACACATAAAGAAATACACATTGTATAAACTAGGATAAAAGTAGGAACAGCTTTATTATTTAACGACAACATACTTGTGACATTTCGGTGCGAGGCTTATTCAAACAGAAACAAACAAGATGAAAGAATAAGACATAGGAGACAAAGTATAGATTCACATCAAACTTATGCAAACGAAATAACAAAAAAATGAAAAAAATTAATGAGAAATTGTAACTGAATGAAAACTTATCTCAGTCCTTGTAAAGGCACAAAAATATCGCTTGTGTGTATTCAAGAACTAAACATATTTAGTTTACGTAAGCTTGATGTGAATCTATACTTTGTCTCCTCTCTCTGATTCTTCGTCCTGTTTGTTTTTGTTTGAAGAAGGCTTGCTCCAAAACGTCACAAGTGCGTCATCGTTAAATAATAAAGCTGTTCCTACTTTTTTCCCCAGTTTATACATTTTGGTATCACATAATTTCTGAACCCTGCAACTCCAGCCCTCTGTGCCATGTACATCATGTTTTGGAATACATAAGATGTCGCAAACTCATACAAGATGTCAATAAAAACAGTGAAGAAGACTACAAGGAGCTGTGTACGATCTACTCATCAGGCCATGGCTCTGACATCGAAGAGGATCCATACGAGTTTATCTCTGTGCATGGCTTCCGCTACGTTACGGTGACAGCACCAATGTAGATAGAAGAAACAAAAATGAAAGTTGTACACCAGCAAATTTTTCAGTACAAAGTTCTGGCAATTGTTGTCCATGAGAGAAAGGCTGCACCTGTGATGGAGAAGTACCACATGCCACTGTTTATGTTTTTATAGGCAGTTGTTTATGCCTAGGAGAAGGACAGGGGTATCTGGGACTGTGCTTTGTGATGTTGTCTACCACAAGATATGGGGATCTGCTTCCCAGCACATATATGTACTCCTTCACCACTGTGCATGTGCAGATAGTCACGACACTGTACAACATTATGATAAATGCAATACTTGAGCATTTTCTAGAGTACCTGTCTTCTGTTGGTAGTGAACCTGCGACCAAGCAGGAGCAAGAGAAAATGGCCACAAAGAAGACCTAAATGAATGTTTTTATCCAGCTTCTATTATCATGATAAATGTTTTTACCCAGCTTCTACTTAAACCAGTTTCTCTTCAGTTGCTGGAGGAATATATTATCATCAGCTGCAAATAGTATTACAGTCTCTCTCTAGATTGCAGCTACTAGGAGAATACGAGTGAGAACTTATTTTAGCAAAAGGAAAATGTCTGTAAGAACAAAGAGTCATGTGCAAGACGTGCAGACAGTTCGCATGAAATCACATTAGCATTTGCCTTTAGCAAATCAGAAGTAAAGTCATTCAGAGCTACCAGACCAACCAATGTCTGACCATTACATGCAGAAGTCACCTGAAATCACCAGCAACTCTTATAGATAAAGCATCTCATGGAGTGACCTCTTACCTGTTCAACTCAGTCAGTGATGGATTCACTGTACAAGACAGCACTGGGCACTTCAATATCTGTAGTTCCCAGGACACAGAAGCCTATATGTTAGGCTGGGATGTTTGGATCAACCAGTGAAATAAATAAAGATGAGCATGAAATCTATCACAACAAATGCAGGATTCAATTGAGTGCAAGAATGAACTCACAAGTCAAGCAAATGTTGATCTTCATAAACATGAATGTTAACAGATGAGAAAGACTACAAGCAAACACATAAAGAAATACACATTGTATAAACTAGGATAAAAGTAGGAACAGCTTTATTATTTAACGACAACATACTTGTGACATTTCGGTGCGAGGCTTATTCAAACAGAAACAAACAAGATGAAAGAATAAGACATAGGAGACAAAGTATAGATTCACATCAAACTTATGCAAACGAAATAACAAAAAAATGAAAAAAATTAATGAGAAATTGTAACTGAATGAAAACTTATCTCAGTCCTTGTAAAGGCACAAAAATATCGCTTGTGTGTATTCAAGAACATAAACATATTTAGTTTACGTAAGCTTGATGTGAATCTATACTTTGTCTCCTCTCTCTGATTCTTCGTCCTGTTTGTTTTTGTTTGAAGAAGGCTTGCTCCAAAACGTCACAAGTGCGTCATCGTTAAATAATAAAGCTGTTCCTACTTTTTTCCCCAGTTTATACATTTTGGTATCACATAATTTCTGAACCCTGCAACTCCAGCCCTCTGTGCCATGTACATCATGTTTTGGAATACATAAGATGTCGCAAACTCATACAAGATGTCAATAAAAACAGTGAAGAAGACTACAAGGAGCTGTGTACGATCTACTCATCAGGCCATGGCTCTGACATCGAAGAGGATCCATACGAGTTTATCTCTGTGCATGGCTTCCGCTACGTTACGGTGACAGCACCAATGTAGATAGAAGAAACAAAAATGAAAGTTGTACACCAGCAAATTTTTCAGTACAAAGTTCTGGCAATTGTTGTCCATGAGAGAAAGGCTGCACCTGTGATGGAGAAGTACCACATGCCACTGTTTATGTTTTTATAGGCAGTTGTTTATGCCTAGGAGAAGGACAGGGGTATCTGGGACTGTGCTTTGTGATGTTGTCTACCACAAGATATGGGGATCTGCTTCCCAGCACATATATGTACTCCTTCACCACTGTGCATGTGCAGATAGTCACGACACTGTACAACATTATGATAAATGCAATACTTGAGCATTTTCTAGAGTACCTGTCTTCTGTTGGTAGTGAACCTGCGACCAAGCAGGAGCAAGAGAAAGTGGCCACAAAGAAGACCTAAATGAATGTTTTTATCCAGCTTCTATTATCATGATAAATGTTTTTACCCAGCTTCTACTATCATGATAAATGTTTTTACCCAGCTTCTATTATCATGATAAATGTTTTTACCCAGCTTCTATTATCATGTTAAATGTTTTTACCCAGCTTCTATTATCATGATAAATGTTTTTACCCAGCTTCTATTATCATGTTAAATGTTTTTACCCAGCTTCTATTATCATGATAAATGTTTTTACCCAGCTTCTATTATCATGATAAATGTTTTTACCCAGCTTCTACTATCATGTTAAATGTTTTTACCCAGCTTCTACTATCATGTTAAATGTTTTTACCCAGCTTCTATTATCATGATAAATGTTTTTACCCAGCTTCTATTATCATGTTAAATGTTTTTACCCAGCTTCTATTATCATGTTAAATGTTTTTACCCAGCTTCTATTATCATGATAAATGTTTTTACCCAGCTTCTATTATCATGTTAAATGTTTTTACCCAGCTTCTACTATCATGTTAAATGTTTTTACCCAGCTTCTTCTATCATGTTAAATGTTTTTACCCAGCTTCTATTATCATGATAAATGTTTTTACCCAGCTTCTATTATCATGATAAATGTTTTTACCCAGCTTCTATTATCATGTTAAATGTTTTTACCCAGCTTCTACTATCATGTTAAATGTTTTTACCCAGCTTCTACTATCATGTTAAATGTTTTTACCCAGCTTCTATTATCATGATAAATGTTTTTACCCAGCTTCTATTATCATGTTAAATGTTTTTACCCAGCTTCTATTATCATGTTAAATGTTTTTACCCAGCTTCTATTATCATGTTAAATGTTTTTACCCAGCTTCTACTTAAACCAGTTTCTCTTCAGTTAGCTGGAGGAATATATTATCATCAGCTGCAAATAGTATTACAGTCTCTCTCTAGATTGCAGCTACTAGGAGAATACGAGTGTGAAAAGATGACATTTGTATAGAGTGTCTATTGCTATTAAAGATTTGAAAACTACTGTACTGAATTATTACATGTTGTTGTTGCCATAAGCTTGGTACTTGTTAAACCAGCAGCAGATTGTCACATTATTATATACTACGTGACTCAACAACAAAACCAGGTACACCAACTTTACAATAACCATATAGTGTCACAATACTTTCCACTTAGTCCAAAGTGCAGCCAACGCTTGAACAACATGTCTTCCAAAACCAAGACTTGATCTTTACAAGAAAAGCTTAGTTATTCTGCTGCTTATCTTTGGAATACCCATTCTGTATAAAAAATATAAACAATACTCCTTCCTACAACTACAAGCTTTCCCAATATCTATTTAATGTCGACTACATGCCTCCATGAATTATAAAACTTAAAAGTTATCTTAAACTGCTCTTACAGACACCAAATACAATTAATTGTTTTCTGAATTGTCCTGATAATTTTGTTTAGTAGATAGTCATTTATAATGTATGTAGTTACTTATAGTCATTTATAATGTATGTAGTTACTTATAGTCATTTATAACGTATGTAGTTACTTCTGTACTGAGTGAATGTTTAAAAGCGAAACGGAAATGTTATATTTTATGTCTCTCAGCTTCAATGTTAATTATGTTTGTTACATGAACAGCATATTTGTAGAATGTCTGGAATAGAGTGAAAGATGTATGATAAAGGGCAGAATGTCAGACGGGCCTGCGTGCCCAATTCTTAACCCTTTTGAAATAAAGATCAATCAATCACACACACGACTAGACTCACATTTGAACTCATGAAGGAAGCAAGAGTTCAAGTTACAATACAAAGTGAACATTTACTGAATGAATAGAATGTTGGATGAACTATGTGGATGAGGCAGAACAAAGAGCTGCCAACGTGGCAGGTTGATCACAAAAAGTACACTGTACTTCCCAGGCATGAGAGCAGTGCCATGGGGAAGGAAATAATAACCAACATCAGAGTAGTTACAAATGAAGACACAACTTACAGTTCTATGAAACTCCACAAATCATCCACAATACCACTCATCCTCAAAAAGGTGAGAACCACTGTAACACTTACAGTCTAGTCAAAAACAATATTACTACACTGATTATATTCTTGCTAACAAAAACTTTGTCCTATACAACTAATATAGCAATGAATCTAAGGTGTAACTGGAAAACTTCTACTCAACAGCGACTTCTAAAAAAACTCAAATACAACTTGTACATGACTCTCCAACTTTCCTCATAATAATCATCTCTAATGTATGTAGTTACTTATAGTCATTTATAATATATGTAGTTACTTATAGTCATTTATAACGTATGTAGTTACTTCTGTACTGAGTGAATGTTTAAGAGCGAAACGTAAATGTTATATTTTATGTCTCTCAGCTTCAATGTTGATTATGTTTGTTACATGAACAGCATATTTGTAGAATGTCTGGAATAGAGTGAAAGATGTATGATAAAGGGC